>CM035128.1:142585848-144055848 GCA_020205605.1 Panax ginseng | reverse complement strand
GTTGCCGTGATGAGGAGAAATCAAGTGGTTAAAAATTTTACAACGAATTTCTAACGAATTTTGTTTCCAAATTTTGCAACTACTTATGAATTTTGTTGCAAAAAGTAAAATGCTGACACAATCTGCAACGAAGGACAAGTTTCGTTGCTAAACATACACTTTTAGCAACGACTTTATAAGTCGTTGCCTAAAAAATCGTTGCTAAATCCCCATTTTTAGCAACAAATTTTTTTTTTCGTTGCCCACGATGACGGGAAAGCAAGTGGTCAAAAATTTTGCAACGAATTTCTAACGAAAATTTTTTCCGCCAACGAATTAGCAACGACTTATGAATTTCGTTGCAAAAAGTGAAAGCTTGACACAATCTGCAACGAAGGACAAATTTCGTTGCTAATGGCCCAATTTTTTGTAGTGTAATTTTGAACAAGTTTTAATATAGCAACAATTTTTTATACATTTAGCAACAAATTTTCGTTGCTAATGGCATTAAAAATATAATATTTGGCAATGAAAAATTAATCTAATAACAACGGAGAGGATATTGTTGCTAATACTAACATAAAAGGCAACATTTTTTATCGTTGCAAATCATATCAACTTTCGTTGCACATATAAAGAAATTACAACATATAATGTCGTTTCTTAATCGATTTACTTTTCGTTCTTATTGAAAAATAACCAAACAATAAACATTTTCGTTCTTGATTCAAAGATAATGTCATTGCCAAATAATATAATCGAAGAACAAAAATCGTTGCTAAAAAGTTTACATTCTGCAACGAAAGAAAGCTTAGGCAATAATTTTTATAATTTACTGCAACGAAAAATGTCGTTACAAAATGGTGTCAATTGCAACGAAAAATGCATGGTCATTGTGAAAAAAGGGTTTATTTCGTTGTCAATTAGCAGGCTTTTGCAACAAAATGGGGTTTTTAGCAACGAAATTTTAATTATTCTTCAACAATACATTTTGTTGCTAAAGGATCGATGTCTTTGTACGAAAGCCAAATTTAGTTGCAAAATGTATTACTTTTGGCAACGAAAAAAAAATGTTCATTGCAGAACAATTAGCAACGCTCATTGTGCAACGAAAGACGCAACGACAGTAAAGTCGTTGTCAAAACCCTTTTGTAACGAAATTTGGCACCTTTAGCAACGAAAATCGGTTGTTGCTGATACAAAGTTCTGCTTTTGCTGAACCATGAGACAAGTTTGTTGCCTAGTAATTGACACGTCTCACTAGTGATTTTCCTGTCAATCTTACATCCTGCGATATCTGCATCTGAATATCCTATTAGATCAAAAGGCGACTCCTTAGGATACCACAAGCCTAAATATGGAGTACCCTTGAGATATTTAAAAATTCTTTTTACTGCTATTAGATGAGATTCCATAGGGTTAACCTAAAATCTAGCACAAATATAGGTAGAGAACATAATATATGGTCTACTGGCAATCATATATATGAGAGATCCAATCATACCTCTGTATTAAGTAATATTAATACTTTTACCTTTTTCATCTTTGTCAAGTTTGGTTACAGATGCCATTAGAGTCTTCATGGGGTTGCTGAATCTAAGTCATACTTCTTAAGAAGATCCTTTATATACTTGGTTTGATTAATAAAAATTCTTTCATTGGGTTTTTTGACATGAAGTTCAAAAAAGAAATTGAGTTCACCCATCATACTCATCTCAAATTTATTCTACATTAACGTGACAAATCTCTCACAATATTTTTCGTTAGTAGAACCACATATAATATCATCTACAAAGATGTGAACTAATAAAATTTTATCCTTATGATTCCTAAGGAATATAATTATATCATCTCTAACTCTAGTGAATCCATTTTCAATAAGATAATTATTGAGTGTTTCATACCATGCTTTATGAGTGGGAACTATGCCTATTATTTGGATACTTTTTGACTTAGTATTTTGCTTTCTTTAAATGATTTTAGTATATTTTATTTGTTTTTTATGTTATTTTGTAGGAGAATGCAAAGGAGGGGCAAATCTAGAATTTTTAAGGAAGTAGTAGCATTTTGGTAATTTTGAGGACATACAGCACTGGGGCGTTGGGATGTAGAAGGAGGTGTTGGGTTATGTTTCAGTTGTTGCACGAATTTTGGTTTCCTATTATAATTTGGATGCTCTAAAGCCTAATTTTTTCATGGGAATTAATATTAGATTTGGAAAAGGAATTGTATTATAGTAATTTTAAAAATTAAGATATTATGTATGTAAATTTAATTAGGATTGTAATTCTATTAGGGTTATGAAAAATAAACTCCTATAAATAGTCTTATTTTGAGATTGAAAAAGGTGTTGGAAAAAAAGCCAATGAACATCATGTGAGGCTAATTCTCTTCCAAGTTCAAGGGCAAGCAAGATATCATCAAAGATGGAGGCCATGGATTGATGAAGCTTGGGGATAGAAGACTTGAAGGAGACAATTTTTCTTCTCTAAACCTTTATTTATTTATTTTCTTTCATTGATGTGGAATATTTTGTGGATTATAATTGGGATAAATCAACTTTTGGTACATGTACTGGGACACGATTTACAATTTGGTACCCGAAGTGAAAAAAGTTACAAACTGGTGTCGTGTCCCTAATGTTTAACGGAGTGTAACATTTTTTGAGTACAATCACCAATTTGTAACTTTTTTCACTTCAGGTACTAAATTGTAAGTCGTGTCCCACTACAGGTACCAAAAGTTGATTTATCCCGATTATAATTTTATCTTCTATGAACATGTTTTTAATTTAAGTTTTTAATGGAATCTCATGTGTAGTTTAAATTAATTTTCTTTCTATTAAATTTACACCAATTTGATTGGCTTATAATATTTTGTGCGTTCATGTATTAATTAACTAGGTAGTAATTGTAATTAATGGGATAATCTATATGAAATTGGGAGATGGATTATAGATTTAGATCTGAATATGATAACATATGTTTGTGTTTTATGCATGTGATGGAATTCATAATTCATGTATATGATAGGGATATACATACATATATATATATATATATATATATATATATATATATATATATATATATAGAGAGAGAGAGAGAGAGAGAGAGAGATCTCTATATTTAAAATCCTTGTTAATTTAATTCATATAGGAATATATTGAGTCATTTAACTAGGATGTTTCTTTTCGATTCTATTCCCATTGTGGTCGATTTAGAAAGGATATGTTTATATGACTATCGAAAAAGACGTATAAATACTAACGAATTCTCTGTTAACAATTCATCGTGGCCGTATAATTAAATGGATAATTATGATATTTGAATGAAGCATGGGATTAAATTGAATTCTTAAATGTATTTAACTATGTAATTATATTTTATTATTTAGTTATTTATGTTTAGTTAAATTAGTAATTTTAATTAATTCATCCTTTTAAATAAGATTAACTTGATATAAAATTGGTACTTAGAAAACATTAGGAATGATTCCTCGTGGGAAGATACTCAACTTACCACTTTATTACTTGTTGACCGTATATACTTGCACATATTTATTGATTGCTAAATCCGCCAACAATTTTTTGGTGTCGTTGCCAGGAAATTATTTTTCTAATGTTTTTCCAATATTGATTTCAATCAAGTTGATCTTAATTTAAACTTGTATTTTTGTTCTAGTTAATTTGTTTAATTTTTGTGTTTTTCTGATCACGCATGTTAGCAGATAAAAGGAGACGGTCGAGGAGAGCGACAACTGACCTCTTTTCAAGGAAGTTCTTACATTAATTTCTTTTATTGCATACTTTAAGGATAATGTCAGTTTCAAGTTTGGGGGTTTTCCTATATTTTGTTTTGATGTGTAGACCTATGTTGTGATTTTATTTTATTTTGAATTTTGTGGGTATATTCACTGCAAACCTTCACGAGACACAACTCGTCCACTTGGGGTAACCTTGGAGTTTAAAGGTTTGTTGCACGTGCTAAGTGCAATCATGTTTCCTATGAAAATGGTGTTATATTGTTTTTAGGTAGTGTCTCTTGGGTAATGAATTAATTAAATTTGAATATGTTTGGTTAATGATAAAATTTTGATTTTTATTTTATAATTCTTAGAAAAAGGGATAAATATTGCTTAGTCTAAATTTGTACTTTTTGTAAATTTTTGTTTTGTTTGAGACCCTTTAATTCTTTTATGCACATATCCATTTGGTTCAGCTAGTTTTAACTTTGAGGAAGTTTATATGTTAAATGCTTATGAAAGATATTTGTGAACTTTATATCTTGTTTGATCATAACTTAAAGTGCAAAACGAAGGAGAATACAATTTGGGGGAAATCTTGGTTAAATTTGATTTTTTTAAAAAGAAATTTTGAACATTCCCCAATTTATGGAGCGTAAAACGCACTCACTCATAAACACATGTAACGAGATGGGGCGTAAAACGCACTCATTCAATGAAAAGTGAGATATAGCGTAAAACACTCACTAAAAAAAAAAAAAAAAAAAAAAAAATTTGTGGTTTTGAATTCCTGGGGAAGGGTTAAAAGGGGCTTAAATGTTTTAAAAACTTAGTATCCTCTAGTTATGTTTTTTTTGTATTCGCTTTGAATTGTGGACGATAAGCGTATAAAGTTCTTTTTGTAATACTAATTTTTTTTTGATATATTTTATTATATATTTTTTTATATGAGCTTCTTTTAGTTTTTTTCTCCGCTAGTTTGATACATTTGGATTCACACACAAATGAAGGGTCTTGAATGAAGTATGACTAATAAGATGTTGGAATTTTTGGTTTTGCATAGTTTTGAAATTTTGTAGGAGTTATCATTTAATTAAATCTTTGAGGCCATGTTCAATTTTAAATTGGTTCATTGCTTGTTGTATAGTTAGTTATTAGTTTATTTTTATACTTTTTGTTTGTGTTTTACTTGAGGACAAGCAAATATTTAAGTTTGAGGGTATTTAATGAATGAGAAATATACCTATTATTTGGATACTTTTGGACTTAGTATTTTGCTTTCTTTAAGTGATTTTAGTGCATTTTATTTATTGGTTTTATATTATTTTGTAGGAGAATGCAAAGGAGGGGCAAATTTGAAATTTTTAAGGAAGTAGTGGCATTTTGGTAATTTTGAGGACATACAACGCCGGGGCTCTGGGATGTAGAGAAGGTGTCAGGTTCTATTTTAGTTGTTTCCCGAATTTTGGTTTCCTATTAGAATTTAGATGCTCTAAAACCTAATTTTTGCATGGAAATTAATAGTAGATTTGGAAAATGAATTATATTATAGTAATTTATTAAAATTAGGATATTATGTATGTAAATTTAATTAGGATTGTAATTCTATTAGGGTTAGGAAAAATAAACTCCTATAAATAGTCTTATTTTGGGATTGTAAAAGGTGTTCGGAAAAAAATCAATGAACACCATGTGTGACTAATTCTCTTCCAAGTTCAAGGGCGAGCAAGATATCATCAAAGATGGAGGCCATGGATTAATGAAGCTTGGAGGTAGAAGACTTGCGGGAGACAATTTTCTTCTCTAAACCTTTATTTAATTTTTTGTCTTTCATTGATGTGAAATATTTTGTGGATTATAATTTTATCTGCTAGGAACATGTTTTTAATTTAAGTTTTTAATGGAATATCATGTGTAGTTTAAATTAACTTTATTTCTATTTGATTGACACCAATTAGATAGGCTGATCATTGATGATTGGGTTATATACCCATGAATCAGATACTTTTGGGTTTAAATTATTGTATTCTGAAGGTATTTAGGTTCATTTTTACTGTGTTTATGTGTTGCTATGCAGATTCGGGAGTTGTAGGAACTCCTGGGGGAATTTGAGCTGAAAAGGGCAGAATCATAATTTTTTGCACCCCAGCGCCGGGGCGCTCAACATAGTACTAATCCCAGCGCCGGGGCGCTGGGCCGGGATTTTGGTTGACCATGCAGGCGCGTTTGACTGGACGTTGACTTGCATTAAAGGCTTTAAAGAGGTGGTTATGTGAGAAAATTGAGTTGGAATTAGATTGTGGTTGGACAAGTGAAGTATATAAAGATTATTTCTATTGAAGTAGGGGACTAATCTACACAATTGGAGGCTGATCAAGGAGCAAGAGGAGAATTTGAAGATTTTCACTTAGAGTTCTTCTTCTTCTTTATTCTTTTAATTTGTGTAATTCATTAAGGATGTTTTTTCAAATATTGCTGGTTTTAATTTCTGCTATGAACTAATTTCTTTAATTAAGATTCCAATTGAGCCTTTTATGGCTATGAATTAATTATTTGATTTATTTCAATTATTTATGTTGAAGTGAATTGTTCATCTTGCTTTGTGCTGATTGATTAATTATCTGGCCAATAATTACCTTGTTACTCTAGAAGGAATTGAAAGAGGAATTCTAGGGTTAAAACCGGGCATGGTGACATGTGACTTAGTTATTTGCAAAGTAAATAATTAAGTTTGTGAATTGAATGAAAATATTTGTTCACCGCATGTAACACATAAAGAATTGGGATCAAAAAGAGTTTAATTCAATTGTTTTGCATAGGAATATAGCAAGATTAATCTGGATTAAATAGAAGGCAATTGATCACTTAGAAAAGGACTTTTGGCACTTCAGAATTCCTGTTAACAATTCAGTAGGCATAAATATTGGGATAATTGGATAATTGATTTATAGTTCATAATTGGGGATATTGGGGTTTTAATCCTTATTTATCTGAATTCAATCAAATCTTAGTTTTGTTTATTTGCTTTCTTTTAGACTAATCTATTTTAATTGTTTAATTTAGTTTTCTTAATTCGAAAAATCACAATTTATGGTTGTTTAAATAAAATTGAATTGATATAGTGTTGGTAGTTGGAGTTTATTAATTAGAATTCTCTATGGGATCGACACTCTATCTTATCACTTTATTACTTGTTGACCGTGTATACTTGCACATTTGTTTTGATTGCGAAATCAACCAACAATCATATTTTGTGCATTCATGTATTAATTAACTAGCTAGTAATTAATGGGATGATCTATATGAAATTGGGAGGTGGATTATAGATTTAGATCTGAATATGATAAAATATGTTTGTGTTTTATGCATGTGATTATTTTTGTTTAGTTAAATTAGTAATTTTAATCAATTCATCCGTTTAAATAAGATTAACTTGATATAAAATTGGTACTTGGAAAACATTATGAATGATTCCTCGTGGTAACGATACTCTACTTACCACTTTATTACTTGTTGACCGTGTATACTTGCTCATATTTATTGATTGCTAAATCCACAAACAATGCTCTAGGTGTTTGTTTTAAACCATAAAGTGCTTTATCTAGTCTATAAACATGATTTGGGAGAATAAGATTGATAAAACTTGGTGGTTTTTCGACGTAGACTTCCTCTTGAAGTTCACCATTGAGAAATACACTCTTGACATCCATTTGGAACACCTTAAATCTCATGTGGGCTTCCTAAGCTAGGAACATCCTGATGGCTTCCAATCTTGCAACAGGTTCGAAGGTTTCATCATAACCGATTCTTTCTTCCTAAGAATACTAGCCTTGCCTTATTTCTTATGATCACACCAGCTTCATCCATTTTATTCCTGAAGACCTATCCCGTATCAATAACTGGATAATCTTTTGGTCTTAGAACCAGCCTCCAAACTTTGCTCTTTTTCAAACTGATTTAGCTCTTCCTTCATAGCTTCAATCCAGCTTGAGTATTCCAGAGCTTCTTCAATCTTCTTTGGCTTAATCTGAGAAAGAAAGCTAAGATAGAAGCATTCGTTTTGAGTGGCATATCTAGTTCTGACACGTGTACTTGGATATTTAATGATTAGGTTCTGAGTGTGATCTCTTTCTCATCTGGTTCCTAACGGAACATCAGTCATTGTGCCTTCCTATCTAAGTTCTTCAAGATTTGGTTCTCGTTCTGCATCTTCATTGATTCGTAAAGTTCCCATATTTTGATCTAGGGACTCTACGATTTCTTTGTCTGGCACTATGATCGTAGGGTCTAACATGTTTACTTCAATTTCATCGATCGTAGGGTTCTTCTGCTCTGCAATCTGAGGTTCTAGTTCTATGACTTCTTCAAGTTGAGTTGTTTTTCTTGGTTCACCTTCATCAGTTTCATCAAATGTAACATGGATAGAGACTTCCACTGTCAAAGAGTTCTTGTTGAACACTTTATAGGCTTTGCTTTCCATAGAGTATCCAAGAAAGATTCTTTCATCTGATTTATGCTAAAATTTCGTTAGAAATCTTTTACCATTATTAAGGATGTAGCACGTATAGCCGAATGCATGAAAGTAGCTAATATTTGGCTTTCTTCCTTTTCACAACTCTTAGGGTGTCTTTTTTATCATAGAGTGAATCAAGGATCTATTCAGAGTATAGCAAGTAGAACTAACAACTTCTGCCCAAAAATATTATGGTAAATGAGCTACTGTAAGAAGTGTTCTTCCTGCTTCAATCATTGTTCTATTCTTCCTTTTAGCTACTCCATTCTGTTGTAGAGTTCATGGCATTGAGAAATTTTGTTGAATGCCATTGTCTTCATAGAACTGATTAACTTCAGAATAATCAAACTCTTTGCCATGATCACTCCTTATAGCTTTTATCTTCTCGCCCTTCTCATTCATCACCAGCTTGAAGAATCTAATCAATTGAGTGATGGTCTTATCTTTAGAAATTATGAAGAATACCCATGTAAATCTGGTATAGTCATCCACTATAACCAGTGAGTATCTTTTGCCTCCAAGACTAATAATTGGAACAGGCCCAAAAAGATCCATATGAAGAAGTTGTAGGGGCCTTTCATTTGAGTTAACTTCTTTACTTTTGAAAGAGTTCTTGGTCTACTTTCCTAGCTGACAGACTTTGCAAGGCCTTTCTTTGACGAATTTCAGCTTGGGTAGACCTCTGACTAGAACATTTGATACAAGTTTTGACATGTTCTTAAAGTTCAGGTGGGACAACCTTCTATGACATAACCAGTTCACATCTTCTGATGCTTTTCAAGAGCCAAAGCATATTTCATAGAGAGCAAAGAGGGAGAATGGGGTGACTCATGGCCTTATGTGGAAAAATGAGTTTAATGCTAGTTTATCTCCACCACCCACCAAACCAAGTGTCATCCTTTCATTCATTAACCCCACATGAGTTCCCTTAACCCTAGTTCACGGATGAGTTAAGTGTTAGGATAGTTTGATTAAATTACCCAACACTTAGTCACTTTCTTGTTCCAAAATTTGTAAGCAAGATAATGAGAGAGAGAGAGAGCTAAAGTAAGAGAGCAAGAAAAAGTTCAAGAATAGAGAAAAAGATAGGAGCGTGGCCAGATCAAGGAGGAGAAAGAGAGACCAAGGAAGGCTAGATCAAAGCTTGAATCAAGCTTAAGAAGAAGAAGAACTAAGAATGTAAGAACATCAAACTCATCCACTTCATCCCTTTTCTTTTAAAGCTTTCTAACTTATTAGAGAACTGCCTTGTTGGTGGTTGTGTATATGTGATAATAAAAGGATCTTTGTGACGCCCCCAAAAATAGGTCCACATAACCCATTTTGAGTCGCCAAATATATACTACAAAATCCAAATACAAACTTCCATATGTATAACTATTAAACTATCATTCAAAATACGACCACACATACTGAGAGTTTGAATACAAATATTGCACCGTACATAATACGACAATATATAAACTCAAATTAAGTACTCATTATAATTATTGTCACACTCTTTTACAACATAATGAAGACTGCTATAGTGACTATCTCGGACCGTCACTCTATTCCCCGACTAGTCCCAGCTATATTCTCATTTCTTGAGAAGAACAATGGAACAAAAAGGAAAAGGGTGAGCTCAACTAGCCCAGTAAAGAATATTATGACTAAGATAATGAAGAACTACAGCGAAGATAATAATCCATTAGAAGAGTCAAGTAGATCATGATGTCTACTATCTTCTCTGATTTAAAAGTTCATCATCAATATTTTATCCATGTAACACCAATCAATAATTTTTTTCAAACCAACGAATTATCTATGCACTACGGGCCAACGATATTCGTTTGTATCACCAGTGGTCATGATCATGCCAAACACCTGTCCATCTATGCACTACGAGCCAAAGAGGACTTTCACCACAAACCTTTATATGTAACATTAAAGGTCATGATTATACCAATACACAATTCCAGGTCATAATCATGCTAATCAACAGTCCAACTTTGCACTACAGGCCAAAGATGACTTTCACCACAATATAAACATGAGGATGATGACAATGACATAACGAATGAATCAAGTGAGATCAATGATAAATATTAGAGATTTATAATTTAATTTATCCATAGTTCAAAAATGTCCAAATTGTCAACCTGATCACCAATTGTGGAGTAAAATTCAAGAATGATATTTAAGATTCAAATTTCAAAGATGATTTAGATAAAGAAAAGAAACTGACTTCCGTCGTGAATAGTACTCCAGTATGAATAGTACCTCAGATGAATAGTAACCCGACATGAATAGTACCCCAGATGAATAGATTATAATTTAATAAGAAATTTTAGACCAATATTCCAGTGAAATGATATTAGATGAAACGCAAACTATTAAAGATATTCTACTAATTTTAGAAATTTTCACCATTTAATAATAAGGTTATGAAAACAAACAATAATTTCGTACCATAAATGGAGAAATATGAAAAAATGATATCCCTTGACGAGGACAAAAGAAATGATATCCCATACGAATATGAAAGAATACAAAATTGCAAATGGATTTTCACTCGTCATGTGGTAATCCGCGTAGACAGATCATTTCCACAACTTAATAAAGAATGAATACGAAGGGTTATTCATCAGGCATGCGATAATCCGTGTAGACACGTTATTCCCATAGATTAATAAGGAATAGAATGACAACCCTTATGAGTATAAAGAAAATAACATCCTTTACCTTAATAGAAGATTAGATCTGACTGGTATAACGAAGATTATCTTGAGGAAATCTTGCACTATTTGCTATACTTAAAGTATCCTTATACTTAAAAGAAATACGCACAATATTATAGAAGAAGAATTCTCTGATTCTGGTGTGATTTTCATTTTTTAACTAAGAAACCTATTTATAAGAGAATGACAGGACACTATTTAAAAATAATCACGGACTAAATAGTGAATTTTCTAAAATTTTGTCTGATTTCACTATTCATCTAAATTATTCTAATAAAACAAATAACTTTATATATATTATAAATTTTTTTATGTTTTATACAAAAAGTTTTCTATTTTATTACTATTATTATAATAATAATAATAATAAAACAAAAACTGAAATAATTTTCTACCGACGGTTTAAAAAATTATCACGTTCTCCCATGGAATAATAAGCCAAACTTACAACAAACACCTCATGACAAACGCCTCTATTTATATCAAAAATTGAATAAATATCTACCACAAATCACTTATCTTCAATCAACACATTTTTAATCTTTCAATAATTATTCGTCATTAATATTATAGATTAACAATACTGACAATCAGATCGTTCCCAAGAAAGAGGGGGCTTTACAATAAGGATTTCTCCTTACTGGCGCGCAATTAAATAACTAACCCCTTTTCTCGACATAACTTTCTAGACATTATCGATAATGCTAATCAATAATAACATTTCAATAATATGAGTTACTATGTCGTGGCAATTAATAATATAAAATATTGTGCAGATGTTACTATAACAATTATTAAATCAATAATATGAGATACTATGCAATTTATACTGTAGCAATTATTGAATGAAATACTGAGTGACTTCTTACGTAAGAATCAATAATCATAGACACTGTGCAATACTGTGTGCTACTATGCAACAACGCGTATTATTATACTTTTATCACCGGGTATTTCAACAGTTTAACGGTAAAAGTTTTGATGTTATTTTTATAAAAAGGTTATTTCTGTCGCTTTTTATATCTGACAGTTATTCCGTTGTGGGTTCCACCAATGGTTGTGCCGTCATACGAATATTCCCCGACAAAAAGAATATTCCCTGACCAAACGAATATTTCCCGACAAAACGAATATTTTATGACAACTTGCTTACTTTGCAAAATTTGCACATATCACCCATAACTATAACATTTATTAAATTATCACCTAACTATTTAGAAGAAAATTAAATCTTTATTCATAAAAACTTGGGGTCTTACAACCTCCCTTCTTATGAAATTTCGTCCTCAAAATTAATGTACGTACCTGGTATTTTGAAGAGGTGGGGATACCTTGCTTCCATTCCATATTCTAACTCCCAGGTTATTTCCTCAATATCATGGTTTCTCTATAAAACTTTGACTTGAGGTATAACCTTTGAGCGTAGAATATGTTCCTTCTTATACAAGATCTTGACAGGTGCCTCCTTATACGTTAAATCTTCGGCTATCTCATCTGGTTCTAATTCAATAATGTGGTTTGGGTCTTCCACATATTTACGTAGCATGGATATATGAAAAATATTATGAACACGAGACATGCTTGGCGGTAAGGTGAGTCTATAGGTCATAGTTCTTAATCGATCGAGAATTTTAAATGGACCAATAAATCGAGGGTCGAGCTTTCATCTCTTCCCGAATCTCGTAACTCCTTTCCATGGAGCAATACATGGTCTCCGACATTGAATTCTACGTCCTTTCGATGAAGATCAACATAACTCTTTTGTCGTTTGTATTCGTTGCCGGATCATTTGAAACTTTTCCGCAGTCATGCGTACCAATTCTGGTCCCAATAATGTTGCTTCACCCACCTTGTCCCAACATATTGGAGAATGACACTTTCGTTCATACAACGACTCGAATAGAGTCATGCCTATACTCTCTTGATAATTATTATTGTAGGAGAATTCCACCAATGGTAAGTATTTGTCCCAACTTCCTTTGAAGTCTAGGACGTAGAGTCTCAATAGATCTTCAAGAGTTTAAATAGTCATTTCTGATTGCCCGTCCATTTGGGGATGATATGCAGAACTGAATCTTAACTCAATGCCCATAGTTTTCTGCAAGCTGACCCAAAATCGTGAAGTGAATCTAGGGTCTCGATTAGAAACTATGGATACTGGCATACCATGCAGTCTTAAAATCTCATTTATGTATATATGAGCAAGACGTTCAAGTGAATAAGTTTTTCGTATATGCAAGAAATGAGCAAACTTGGTTAATCTATCTACAATGACCCAAATTGCATCTATGCCTTGAGAAACCTTGGAAAGACCCATAAAGAAATCCATGTTGATGTGTTCCCTTTTCCATTCTGGAATTTCAAGTGGTTGCAATGGACCTTTTGACACTTGATGCTCTGCCCTGACACGTTGACAAGTTAAACACCTTGAGATAAACTTGACGATCTCTCTCTTTATATTGCTTCACCAAAATGTATGTCGAAGATCACGATACATTTTGGTACATCCAGGATGAATTGCAAACGGTGTGTTGTGTGCTTCCATCATGATTTTATACTTCAAATCAGAGTCGTTAGGAACACAAATTCTGGAGTTGACTCGAAGTATTCCTTCTTCGTCGATTCTAGCTTCTAGAATATCACCTTCTTGCACCATCTTCTTCATATTCATCAACTCTGAGTCTTTAGTTTGAGAAGTTTTAACATCGTCGATTAAAGCTGGTTCTACGTGTATATTTGCTATCTTCACATGGGTCCCTAGAGTCTTTAACTCTATCTACATCCTTTGTAAGTCATATAAAATGGGCCTTTGTGTTGACAATATCGCACTTGTACCCGCATATGATCTTCTACTGAACGCATCAACTACCACGTTTACTTTTCTAGGATGGTATGGTCGTAATCTTTCAACAGCTCAAGCCAACGTCATTGCCGCATATTGAGTTCCTTTTGAGTGAAGAAATATTTAAAGCTCTTATGATCTTTATATATCTCCACTTTCTCCTCATACAGGTAGTGTCTCCAGATCTTTAACGTGAAAACGACTGTTGTCAACTCTAAATCATGAGTAGGATAATTTCTCTTATATTCTTTGAGTTGTCATGAGGCATAGGCTATGAATTTCCTATGTTGCATGAGAACACATCCTAAACCTCTGCTTGAAGCATCATTGTTGATGACAAATTCCTCCGAACTTGATGGTATTGTCAGAACAGGTGCTGAAATGAGTCTCCTCTTGAGTTCTTGGAAACTTTTCTCACATTCCTCGCTCCATCCGAACTTTGTATTTTTTCGAGTCAACTGAGTTAATGGAGTGGGGATTCGAGAAAATTCTACCACGAATCTCCAATAATAACCAGCTAAGCCTAGAAAGCTACGTATTTCGGTTACGGACTTAGGTTGCTCCCAACTTTGTATTGCTTCAATCTTCGTCGGGTCAACTGATATTCCATATTTCGATATCATGTGCCCAAGGAATGCTACTTCCTCAAGCTAGAACTCGCATTTCTTCAACTTGGCATATAGCTTATTTTCACGAAGCTTTTGGAGTATCAGCCTCAAGTGTTGCTCATGATCTTCATGGATTTTGGAGTAAATGAGGATGACATCAATAAAGACAATAACAAAATGATCCAAATATTCCTTGAATACTTGGTTCATCATATCCATGAAGGCATTAGGAGCATTAGCCAATCCAAAAGACATGACTAAGAATTCATAATGCCCATATCGAGTTCTGAAAGCAGTCTTTGGAATGTCATCAGTTTTAATCTTTAATTGATGATATCCAGAACGAAGATCGATCTTTGAGAAGAATTTAACACCTTGCAACTGGTCAAACAAGTCATCAATGTGAGGTAACAGGTACCTATTTTTTATGGTGACATGGTTCAACTCCCGATAGTCAATGCAAAGTCGCATACTCCCATCTTTCTTCTTTATGAATAAAACAGGAGCACCCCAAGGAGATGTAATAGGAAGTATGAAACCAATGTCTAACAATTCCTGAAGTTGGGCTTTTAACTCCTGAAGTTCAATATGAGCCATTCGATATGGGGTTTTAAAAATGGGTTTTGTTCAGGGTTCAAGGTCAATACAAAATTCAATTTCACGCTCTGGGGGTAGGCCAGGAAGTTCTTCGGGAAATACGTCAAGAAATTTATTAACAACAAAAATATCATTCAAATCTCACGTATTTTTATCTAAATCGGTGACATAGGCTAAGAAAGCTTAACATCTATTTTTTAATACACGAATGACTTTATGGTTAGAGATGACAACGATTGATTTCAACAGTTTGGTTGCTTGAATTCTCATTATAGGTTGATTAGGAATATGAAAACTAATGACCTTATGAAAACAATTAATTTTAGCATGATGGGTAGTTATCCAGTCAATTCCTAAAATTACATTAAATGCAAGTGTAGACACTCAAAATTTTGCATTCTTGTTACTAACCATGTAAGAGGGCAGAATCGTCTTTAATCTTCTGGTGACAACCCCGAGAGATCAAAAAATCAAATCCACCCGCGGAGACAACCCCGGGATATCAAATCAATCCCAGTTTGGCCTGGATTCTAAATTCGTGGCCTTTTTACTACTTATATATATATATATAGTCATATATATATATATATATATATTAACTGGTTATTGCGTTTAAATATATGTTTTAACTATTAATTCAATGTAAATCCATAATATATAAATCTGTAGACTAGATTTATCTAAATCTAGTCATATCTAACTTTTAACCGGTTTAAAAGTTGCAAAACTGGAACCGTTGAGCTAGAATGGCTAAGATTTATTTAAATCTAGTTTTCTTTCTAGTTTTTATAAATATTAATAAACCATGTGAGCATAATAGCCATGAGATCTAAGATCCAGTTGATGGATCTAGATTTGGTTCCCATGATGGACCTTTTTCAGCTATACAACTAGCTTGTAAATCATATTTGTGGTGTTTGGACATCCTTCGATGGCTTTCATGCCCATAAGGAGCCCGACATTTATATGTATATTATTTTGTCGAAGATGCTTTGCATCTCGAGAATAAAATCAAATCAAGCCAAATACGGAATAAAATGGAAGTATCAAAGGCCTCAATTACTATGTGAGCATAAGGGTTTGAAAACATGTTTTCAAAACATCATTGCTATATATATTGCTTAAAATTGAACTTTTATGTAAATCAAACCTTTTATATATAGGTGCAAACTAGGCATAACACTACTTCCAAATAAATGCACTTAGGCCCAATACACACACACTTCAGATAAATTAGGGAATTGAAAAGACGCGGTAACCGTGTTTTTATGGAAGTCGGGGGTGCCTAACACCTTCCCCATGCTTAATCAAGCCCCCAAACTTTGTGAATCTCGGTTTCCAAGGCATGTTAAACAAAGTCCAACCATTGGGCCTTTGTGTAAACCTTTTCAAAATTGGTTGAGCTGGTACAACCATTTCAAAACTACCAACTAGCGACTCTGAATTTTCAAATCATCAACATTTTGTGTCAGACTCTTTTCAAGCTCGCCTTTTCAAACAAAACTCAAACCATAGAGAACATAAAGGGTAAAAAGAGGAATTCCAAAGAAAAGAGTAAATTTTTCCCGACGTCAACATGTGGCTACTCCGTTGGGGATAATAGAGGTCTTAAGCCGCTTTTTAAACTTTTCGAAAAACCCTTCATATCTGTTTGTGTGTGAATGATGTCTTTACATTGAATGAATGTGAATGAATGCTTTATTTACCTCACTTTAGTGCCTCGCACAATCTCTATATGTTGTATTAGTGTCTCGCACAATATCATCATTTCATGCGGTGAGACACGATGTATGTTGTGTGATTCCTCCACTAGGAGGCAAACTCATCGGTGTTTGATTATTGAAATCAATGGAGAATAATCATGTGAGGCTCAGGAAAGGCACCACTCAGATCCGCTCCAATTGAAAGATCAGATTAACTTTCTATCTAGTAAATTGCGATGATTTGAGGACCTTCATGCCGAAAAGCCACAAGAGTAGCCTAAGATAAGTTAGCCTCTAATAAATCAAACGCGAAGGGAAGTCTCTTCATGCATTTCCCTTTCAATTCCATGTAAATTCTAATTCAATGTAAATTACAATTCCATGTAAAAATAAAAGAAAGATGTAAATATACATTTCATTCCCTACCAAAACCTGTTATGCTATCATGTCATCAAAACAACTGACATCTATTTTGCATGAAAATATTAAAAAAACTCCTAAAATAGACACATTGCATAGCATGCTTGTAAGACCCCGAATTTTATAAAATGAAAGTATTCAATTTTCTTATAATTATTATTTTATTTCGTAAATGGTTAAATTGATAAAAGGTTAAAGTTAAGGGTGATATGTTAAAATTTTTCAAAGTAAGCAAGTTGATATAAAATATTCGTTGTGTCGTGTGTAGACACTCGAAATTTTCTGCATGCATGTTACTAACATTGCAGGAGGGCATAATCGTCTTTCCGAGATAACCCTGGAAGACAACTTACATCCATTCCGGATACTACCGGAAGTTCAGTTCCAACCTGGAACATAAACCGGGAACATCCGTTCCAACCCAAAACACAAACCGGGAACGTCTTTTTAAACCCTGGAACACACACCGGGAATGTCATTTCCAATCTCGGAGATAACCCCGAGGTTTATAGATTAAAAGACCGGCAATAACACCGAAAAGGACAGTTTTGTCTCGGCGATAACACCGCAACGCTCAGTTCTAATCCCAGAAACAACACTAGGAGTAGCGACTCCATCATTGGTGATAGCCCCAAGGGATGCTTTTGTAGTTTCGGCGATAACTCCAGAATTGTTTGTTCCAAACACATGTGATCAGCTTCAAGCTCAAACCTCCTGCCGAGGCACTCATACCTCAGACCCAGAGCTAACAACGGGCAGATAGATTCTTTCACAGATGACCTTGCGATATTCAAACACTTGCAGCAATCCAATCTTAGATGTAACCCTGAGCAACGTCTACTTTTCGCTCAAACCGACGATAACCCCAGTGAGGAGTCAAAAAGGTCATCTTACCATCTCATCAAGATGATATCGCGACATACCAACAAGTAGTCCAATCTCAGATGTAACCCTGAGCAACGTCTACTTTCAACTCAAACCGGCAATAACCCCTGGTGAGGAGTCAAACATCATCTTGCCCTTTCAACAACTGTGCGTCGTCTTGACACTTTATACATACATACATCAAATAATGTCCTACAAGAACCGAGGAGAAACAATCCCGAGTGACTATTACGTGTGGCAGTACTTTGGATAGAATTTGAAGCTTGAAGACCATGGGCATAGACCCCTCTTCCTGACTTCGTACAAACTCTAATCCATGTCATTGCGTAACTCTCGACACAAGCGGTCCGAAGAAGGTTAGATATACCTCGTTTAGATGCTCAGATTGAAGTTTTGCAAGTTCGAGCTGACATTACAGTGCATAAGTGCATGTACTACGAGTCGACGGGACCCGCGAGGCTCGAATGCACCATGACCAGCCGCAGGTGTACCTGCGTCCATCCGTCTATATATACAAGCCTTGGGGTTAGTCATTTGAAGAGGAGAAGGAGAGAAAAAGGCGAGGAAGCCCTGTCCATTTTACTCTGCATACACATCTTTTGAGTGTTTCCTCATCTTTAAACACTTGTTAGCTCACATATAGCTATATTTTATCCGGCGGGAGCTGAGTGTTTATCCATTTAAAGTCATAGAAGTCTACTTTGGCAGCCCACTGTAAGCCTTCTCACATTATATAAAGCCTTCTTCTCATATTAGCACACACTGTATTATACACATTGAGAGTCATATGTAGTGTCGTTTGCGGATTTCGATGCATGGTTTTCATTTCTGTCTATATATATATACTTATATATATGTATATATTTCATATATGGACTAACATTATCGAGTTATGCCTCGATTGAGCCTAGACTTCGGTTTGGAGCGTTTATTGCTTATATATATATATATACTTATATATATAATTGTTGTCAGACATATCTGATGAGCCTGGATTTTATATCCGGAGCATTTACTCACTTATATATATATATATATAATTATTGTCGGACATATCCGATGAGCTTGGATTCACATCCGGTGCGCTTATTATTTTTTTTTATATATATTTGTACATATATATATATATATTTACATTTCTGTCAGGCCTGAAGTTTACTTTGTGGCCTTTTACAGCTTTGTTTACATTTAAATCACCTTTGGAGTTTACTTAAGTGGCGATTGATCACTTTTACAACTTTATTTACATTTCGTCCCACATGGAGTTTACTTCGTGGTGGTTGATCATGTCCATATATATATATATATATATATATATTACCGCTTTTATATATTTACATTTCCCATCCCCCATGGAGTTGCTTCATGGTGGTTGATCATGTCTGTATATATATATTTACAGCTTTTATATATATAACTGCTTACTATTTTCCATACAAATTGCAATATCATGTGAGCCTAGGAATCATGTGATCACAGATTCAGTCCACTGAATCTAGATTCGGTTCCCATGATGGACATTTTCATTTATGGCGACTTGTACATTATTTTACTGATGTCTACGAATTTCCTTGGATGGTATGTCATGCCCATGAGGAGCTTCGACCTTCTTGTATATTATTTTCTCGAGAATGCTTCGCATCTCGAAAATAAAAGCAAACAAGCCGAACATTTAATAATAAAATGGAAGCATCAAAGGCCTCAATTACTATTAAGCACAGGGTTTGAAAAACCTCTTTTACAAAACATCATTGCTATATCTTGTTTAAAAATGAATTTTTCTATAAATTCAAACCCTATATATATAAATGCGAGCAGTCTTTACTACTTCCAAATAATTGCACATTGATCCATGCACACACACACACACACATTCATATAACAATTTCTTTGAAAAGTGGCGGTCACCGTGGTAACACGGATGTCGGGGGGTGCCTAACACCTTCCCTCCGCATAATCAAGCCCCCGGACCCAAAATGAATCTCAGTTTCACAAACTCGTTTAGTAGTGTCATATCACTGGGTCAATGTGCATACCTTTTTCGGTTGCATTGGTACAACCAGTTAAATACACCAACTGGCGACTCTTAAAGTCAAATCGTCGACATTATATATGTCAGACCTTTTTCACTTGTTTTTTCAAACAAATCTCACATTAACATGAGAACACCAAAGAACAAGTAATGAAAAGGGACACTCAAAAATCCCGGCGTCGATAGGGTGGCGACTCTGCTTTGGGGACTCTAGTAAGAGGCTTAAGCCGCTATTACAAGCTTTTAAAATTGTTATATGCTTTTGTGTGAATGTTGCATTTACATTTCGATGAATGTGTACGAATGCATTTTATTTCTTTGCCTTTGCTAAATATCTATCTGCGATATTAGTGCTTCACACATGTCATCATTTTGCATAAGCGGTGAGACACGTTGTATGTGAATGTATGTTGTGTGGTTCCTCCATCAGGAAGCTATCCTGTCAGTGTTTGATTACTGGACTTGCAGGAAGAATAATTCCAGCGAGGCTTAAGAAAGGTACCACCCAGATTTGCTCCAGTTGAAAGACCGGATTAACTTCCCGTCAAGTAAATTGCGATGATCTGGGAACCTTCATGCCAAAAAGCCGCGAGAGAAACCCTAAGATAGGTCAACCTCTGATAAACCAAACGCAGAGGAAAGTCTCTTCATACTTTCCATTTTCAATTACTTGTAAACGCATTTACTTGTAATTTTATTTCATGTTCATCCATATGTAATGGAAAATATGAAGAATATATGTGCATGCATGACATGTTATCAATTAACAACCGGTTTTGTAGGACAAAAATTCCTAAACGAACATGTTATGATAACATTTACATTACCCTAAGACTAAACTACATAAGTCTTTTATAGGGAAATAATTGGGCCTGTTACTCACTCAAAATCCAAAAAGGCCACGAGCCTACAACCAATCATGTCTTCTTCTGACCAGTCTAATGCTGTCTCCCGAGAAGAATTTGACGGATTGAGTAAACAAATTAAAGACTTGGCCGTTCTACTGAAAGAATTGCACCAGTCCACTCAGGGTACGAAGATCCCTCCACATACAGAATCCTCTACACAAGGAGGAGTTCAAGGTCTAGAAAAAACAATTCCAGAACCTCAGTTGGATACAACCAACAAAGACCCTGAACACACCCATCTCAAAGGAGATCCAGACAACGGTGATATCAGGAAGAAGGTCCTTTAAATGGAGGAAACTATTCGTGTTCTCAAAGGGATTGGAACACATGGCAGTGTTTCATATACAGACCTTTGCATATTTCCTGGTGTTCATAATCAAGAGAAATTCAAGACCCCTGATTTTGAGAAATATGATGGATTAGGGGATCCGTATACACATTTAAAAATGTTCAGTGGAGAACTTGGGTCTTCTGCAAAATGAAAAGCTCGAGAATCTTCATTGTTTCAAAAAGTCATTGGAGGCTTGCCTGTAAGCGGTATACCAGTTAGACAACTCAAAAGATCCATACAAAGAGTTTGGCTCACGCCTTCCTCACTCAATCTGATTTTCAATCTTAGATGGCTCTGGCCGGTACCAAATTACCAAGGTCAAGAAACAATCTAATAGTCGTTTAGAGAGTACGCTCAAAGGTGGGCGCGCTTGTTGCTCAAGTTATTCCTTCCATGATAGAATCAGAAATGGTCATGACTTTCATAGATGTACAGGAAGCTCCTTTCTATGAAAGAGTTCTAGCTGGTATTGGCAAACCATTCTCTGAAATGATTAAGCACGAAGAGATGGCTGAGATGGGATTGAAGTCCGGTAAAATTCAAGACCTAGCCTCTTAAAGTCATTCTTTGAAGCACATCTGATCTGAATCTTATGGAAACAATCCCCGGAGTGTCCATAAAAAGAAAGAGGAGGATGTTTCCTTGATACTACAAGGACAAAAAGGCAATCAAAGCATGCCTATACAGAGGAGAAACTACTCCCCTTTTCCAACACAATCTTCAAACCCTCCATTGCCTAAAAGTGGAGAAGTAAAGCGACCTCGAACGTTCACACCCTTAGGGGACTCGCTCAAGAATATTCTTGCTCTTCTGACTACTCAGAAGAAAATTACACATCTTCTTCCACCAACCAACCCTAATGGGAGGGGTTTTAATGCTACTCGGAAGTGTGCTTATCATGCAGGAGCACCTGGACATGATACTCAAGATTGTTGGGCCTTGAAACATAAGATTCAAGATCTAATAGACAACGATGAGATCGTGGTCACCAAACCAGATCAACCTTATGTGCAAGACAACCCTCTTCCTCAACAAAAAGAAAAAGAGGTTAACATGATCAGTTGGAGCACTGTACAAGGTTCCAATTCTAACGGTGGATCATCCCAAACCATGAAAGACGGTGTTGACAAATGAGATTATGCAAAGTTCTAGTTTACCATGGAACGAAAGATGAAAGCTCTTTGCAAACAAATTGAGCAATTGGCAGAATTGGTGACCCACCAGCATCAAGTCATACGCCAATTAATCCGGCAAGAGCATGCCTATCTCCTTCCTTTTGATATGAATGCCTCCTCACCACCTTCAGAAAGCGAAGCTATGGAGGATAAGGTTACGAAGAGAGCAAATGCTAAAGCCCATCGGGATTTTCCCATTCAGAGGGAATTCACCTATTTGGGCCAATCTATGGAGGAGATACTACAGATGTTGATCAACGAAGGAAGAATTACCTTCCTTCTCCCTCCAATCAATCCCCGTTCAGGACGATTCAATCCTGATAAAATGTGTCAATATCATTCACATTCTCGCGGTCACGACACAAAAGAATGCTGGGCACTCTGCCATCTCATTCAGAATCTTATTGATAGCGGTGTCCTACAAATAGCAGATGATTACCCTGTGCAACTCAAGGGTGGGAATGCATGTCCTACTAAATAGAAGGGATCAGTAGTAGTCATATCCAAAGTGGATGATGAGACTGTCAAAGTATTTCTCATACAACCAATTCAACTCAAAGGAGCTGACAATCCTTTGAAAGTGGCCGCACCAGAGCCAATTTCTTTATCTTTCAGACCACAATATCCTGTTGTCAGCTTACACAACATTCCATGGAATTATGGAGAAGCTGAAGGATCCACGTCTCATACTACTGCTACGGTGTCGAAGGAAAATCCACTGTATTTTCCTCAACGGGTTATTAAACCTACTTGCGAAGCAAAGAGGAAGTTGTCCGTGGAGAAGATTAAAAAATTCCTCCGCACTATGGGCCACAATGAAGCCAAAGTGGTTTTAAGCTTGAGTGAAGCTCCACACCAGATTTCAATACTGGACTTGGTTTTCTCTTCTGAGAATCATCGGAAGATTTTACTAAAGGTTTTAGAAGAAGCCTACTTGCCAAAATCAGTGGATGTGGAAAAATTTCAATATTTGGTTGATCACATTTTCAACAACAATGTGATATCCTTCACTGATGTTGACATACCTCCCGAAGGGACCGGTCATTGCAAGCCATTTCATATTATAGTGTTGTCTTCCGGGTACATGCTAGCTGGAGTTTTGATAGATGGAGGCTCATCCCTGAATATCTGTCCTTATGCCACCTTGGTGAAGATGAATGTCAATCTCATGCGGATCCAAAGCAGCCATACGGTTATCAGAGATTTTGATGGATCCCGACGAAATGCTGTTGGAAAGATTAAGTTACCAATTGAGATTGGTCCAAATACATTCAATGTATCCTTCCACGTCCTCAAGATAGACTCATGATATAACCTGCTATTGGGCAGACCATGTATACACATGGCTGGAGCCGTTCCCTCCACACTACATCAACATCTCAAATACATTATCAACAACTGTCTAGTCACTGTCAACGCTGAGCCAGAATGTCTTGGACAAGGAACTCTACCAATTATCATCTTCAATTCAGAAGTTGAACCGACCAGTTTCCATACTCTGGAAGTGAGTAACACACAATACCATTCTATTGGAGCGCCAATTCTCGTACCCAAGATTTCTGCTGAGGTTATGTCGGCCACTCAAGAAATGATGTCATTGGGTCATCAACTTGGACAAGGGCTTGGTAAAGATAAGCAGGGTATTAAGCACCCTATTCAAATGTCCAGTCAAATTGGAACAGTCGGACTAGGCTATTCTACAAGTTCCAGTCACAAGAATCCTCATAAGCACAAGCAGGTTCCTCAAGCTTCCGCCGCATGGCGATTTCCTATACCTTTACCTCACGAGTTGATACAGTCTCCAGTAAAGGTTCCAGCCCATGTTGTGGCTATGTTGTTTCCGAAACAAGTACCAATCAAAGCAAAAGAGGTGCTGATCCCTGATCCCGAAGCGAAAGGAAAGTAACGGAAATGTAAACATGACCTTGCCTTGATGATGGCAGGCATACGCATCATTGTTCATGATGAACATACAAACAGATACACCCCAGACGATGATTGCATAGATGTCATGGTTATCATTCGGGAAAATGAGGACAATGACGATCCTTCCATCACTGCAGTCCATCAGGACTTTTCCCTCGATAATTGGAGCAGTACTCCATACATTGGTCGACGAGGGTAAAATGGGCAGAAAATCCCTCTGCCCTATAGATAACTTTAATTACTTGCTTTCCTTTACAGTACTAGTAGTTATTTTATCAAGTACATGATAACACTTTTGTATGATCGAACAGTTGCATATATTAAGTGAAAGCATATTTTGTTTTAGGGCTCTGAATTTAGATGTGCATGTACTTGCTGATGAAGTGCCTTCTCTCCACAAGGGCTGTAACTTTGATGCAAAGTTGGACTCAGACTTGATGGACATCCAAGAGGACATTGAGACACCTCAGGAGATTAAGGAATGGGTCGCAGATAAACCTAAACCCAATATTGATCAAATGACTTCTTTCAATCTTGGAACCTTAGACAACCCTAAGCTAATCCAAATTGGTTCAGACCTTACCACAAATCAACGGAATGACATGGTTGCACTATTAACCCAATTCCAGGATATGTTTGCATGGTCTCATGAAGACATGGTGGGTTTGTCCACGGACATTGTTCTTCATCGCCTTCCCATCAAAGAAGGATTCAAGCCAGTTAGGCAAAAGCTCAGGCGATTGAAACCTGAATGGAGTTTAAAAATTAAAGAAGAAATTTTGAAACAATTTCAAGCTGGCATCATCACGGTGTCTACATATCGGAGTGGATATCCAACATTGTTCCCGTACCTAAACCAGGAGGAAAGGTGCGAGTCTGCATGGATTACCAGGATTTGAACAAAGCTTGCCTTCAAGATAACTTTCCCGTGACCTTTATCCACATTCTTATTGGCAATACTGCTCAATACGACATGTACTCCTTTGCTGATTGCTTTGCGGGGTACCATCAAATTATGGTCGCTGAGGAAGATCGTGAGAAAACTACTTTCATCACGCCTTGGGGAACTTTTTGCTACAGACGGTTGTCATTCGGGCCTCATCAACGCCGGGGCAACCTATTAGCGAGCTATGATGGCTCTTTTCCACGATTTAATGCCCAAAGAGATAGAGATCTACGTGGATAACATCATCGTCAAATCCTGGAAGGAGGATGACCACTTAGACCATCTCACAAAACTTTTCAACATGTTGCGTAAGTACAACTTGAAGTTGAATCCCGCGAAGTGCGCCTTTGGTGTTAAGTCAGGCAAGTTGCTAGGTTTCCTAGTCAGCCACAAGGGGATTGAACTGGATCCTACCAAAATCCAGGCCATCAAGGAAATGCCCATTCCTCAGACAGAGAAGGAAATACGGGGATTTTTTGGGAAGAATCAATTTCATTAGCAGTTTTATTTCTCAACTCACAACAACTTGTGAACCTATCTTCAAGCTGTTAAGGAAGAACTCCTCCATGAAATGGAACGATGAGTGTCAGAAAGCCTTCCTTACCATTAAAGAGCAACTGATTAACGCTCCTATTTTGGTACCTCCCAGGGATGATGTTCCCCTGTTCATGTACCTATCCATAAATGACAATGCCATGGGCTGCATGCTGGGGCCAAAATACAATAGAGGCCAAGAACGAGCTATCTATTACCTCAGCAAAAGATTCAGCATCAGTGAACACAAGTACACTCTGATTGAGAAGACTTGTTGTGCTTTAGCATGGGCTTCCATGAGGTTACAACATTACCTTCATGATCACACAACCCATCTCATATCTCGAATGGATCCTCTCAAGTATGTGTTCAGTAAACCCATACTGAATTGTCGACTGTCCAGATGGCAGTTGATCCTACAAAAATTTGACATCGTCTATGTGATGCAAAAATCTGTCGAAGGTTAAGGAATTGTGGATCAACTGGCCGCCGCACCTGCAGGGGATTACAAACCCTTGGAAACATACTTCCCCGATGAAGGGGTAATGATTGTTCAACAATAACATCAGTACGATTCATATCGTACGTGGAGAATGTATTTTGATGGAGCTGTTAACATAGAAGGCTCTGGAGTTGGAGCAATTCTAATATCCCAGACGCAGGGAGCGATATTCCATCGCCAGTCAATTGCGGGTTTATCGACACCAACAACACAGCTGAGTATGAAAGCTGTATCATGGGGCTAAAACTTTCCCGTTCAATGGGCATCAGGCGGTTAACTGTCTTTGGGGATTCCAAATTGGTAATCAAGCAATCCACAGGAATCTATCAAATCAAAAAATTACATTTGTTGCCTTACCATCGACAAGTTTTACAGATGGCTTTGGAGTTCGAAGAAATCTCCTTTCTACATATTCCTCGCAATAAGAATGATTTTGCAGATGCATTAGCAACGTTGGCCTCCTTGGTTTACATACCTGACAAGGAAAACAAGCCAAGCATCACGTTTACTCTGCAAAAAGCCCCAGTATATGGGAATTGCGTTGGAGAAGTATCGGATGAGCTACCTCCCATCTACAATCCTTGGTATCAGCCCATCAAAGAGTATCTGCGAGATGGATCTACACCCGTTGAGGCGAGCCTAACTGAGAAGAGGCGGATTCATCGACTTGCTATGAAATTCTACCTGAGTGGAGATGCACTCTATAAAAAAGATGTTGGATTAGGTCTCCTTAGATGTCTGGATAAATACCAAGCTCAAAGACTCATGGATGAGATCCATGGTGGAGTATGTGGCCCTCACATGAGTGGACCCCTACTTGTCAAGAAGATCCTTAGAACGGGGCATTATTGGCTTACACTCAAGGCTAACTGTGATGATCACATCAAGAGGTGCTATCAATGCCAGATTCATGGGAATGCTATCCACGCCCCCCCAGGGAACTCCACAATATGAGTTCGCCATGGCCCTTCTCAATATGGGGAATGGACGTGATCGGGCCCAAAGCAAGTAATGGACATCGATTCATATTCACCATGACTAACTACTTCACCAAATGGGTAGAAACATCATCCTTCCCTAGGGTTACTAAAGAAGTTATCATTGCTTTCATCAGAAACAATGTCATCTGTCGATATGGACAACCAGAGGTCATTGTGTCAGGCAATGCTAAGAACCTCAACAACAAAATGATGGAGGAGTTATGCGAAAAATTCCACATCAAACACCTCAACTCAAAATCATCTACTGGTCCAAAATTTGAATGGTGCTGTTGAAGCGGCTAATAAAAATATCAAAAAGATCATGCAGAAAATGTTCGCCAATCACAAAGGATGGCCTGACCTATTGCCTCTGACTTTATTAGCCTACAAAACTTCCATGCGAACTTCCACTAGGGCAACCCCCTACTCATTAGTCCATGGGATGGAGGCTGTAATTACCCGATATTTTCTATATAAATAAATCATAAATTTTGCGTATAAATTTATTTATTTATTTATTACAATAATATATGATATGATTTTTAGAATAATTATAATAATTATTTTATTATATGAATTTTGTTCAAGTTATTAAGTTAATTATTTAACTTAATTAATAAGGTTAATTACGACAGATAAATCAGATATGGAATCCAAACCCTAATTTTGGGTTTTGATCAAGAAATGGTAATAATATTATAATATTTTAATTTTTTCATCTTTATAAATATGTATTTGTATATACGTCTTTATTGATGGTTGGTCAATTATGGTGTATATTGACCAAACCCTAGCATTAATTGGTTTGACCCTGTTTTTCAATTTAAATGGGAAATTTAAGACTGTTATATAACTATGTTATATGATTTATGTTAAGTGTTACATAACAATATGCTAATTAGGAAACCCTAATTAGTAAATTAAAACCCTAATGATTAGAACCCTAAGTTAATTATTAGAAACCCTAATTGCGTATTAGTAACCCTAATTATCAAAATCCTAAACCCTAATTGCTTTATTTGCAAGGTTAATTATAATTAGGGATATTAAACCCTAATATTCCTGTATAACATAATTAGAAACTTAATTAACGAAACTCTAATTACAAATTTTAGAAACTAAAATTTTATTTTATAAACCCTAGTTGCTAAATTCAAAAAAATTGCTTTGTGCTAAAACCTTAGGGTTAAACCCTAAGAGTTTGGCAAATTACTTGAATGCCATTAAAATAATTTACCAATTGACCATTTTGCCCCTAGTTGCATTATTTTGGCTAGTATAGGTTTTGACAATTAGGGGAAGTTAGTGACCAAACCCAACAACCCCATGTGATGTTAAATGACAGCCATCAGCCATTTTAATCAACCATTCATGCACCTTGTATGTCTATTTATAGATTGAAGGAGAGAGAAAGTCATTTGTTAGCCAATTTTTGCACAACACTCAAACTAACTCTCTCAAGCCCCACACCTATGAAATTATCTAGATATATCAGTCCTAAACCAAGCCCCACTAATACATATAACAAATCAGTAGCCCAGAAACAAGATTTTTCAAAGAAAGGTATAAAAACACTAGTTTTAATTCTGTCCATAATCTGTTGTTTGATGTTAGTTTTTTTGTGTTAAATATGTTGTTAGTAGTGTCTAATGATGATCTGGGTTGCTAGATGTTGGATCCATAACATTTAGAAGCTCGGATTTGAAGATTTGCAAAATCTGGAAAAAATTGAATCTGTGGTCTGACAACGAATGTCAGTGACCATAGATCCTTGCTCGATTATGGTTTTAGTTGGTTTTAAGTTGTTATTGGTAGCATGTAATGTTGTCTTTGATCTACAAAAAGAATCAGGGTTATTTGATGTCTAGAATAAAAGTTATTAATGGTCAATCTGGTTGGTATGGCATTAATAGGAAGAAATCAGGCGATCGAGAACATGCCCAGATTGTTCTGACAACACGTTTCTGGCCTTTGATCTTTCTGGTTGTTAATTGTTTGTTGTGTTGGTTGCATCTAAATTGTAGTCTTGTATATGAACTTCAATATTATGCCTTAAAATCTCCTTAAAAGTATACGAATCGAAGGTAGTGGATGGTCAAAGTAGACCATCCGGTCATATTTTCGGTTTCTGGGAAATTTCCAGAAATTTTTGAGGCTTATTTCTGACATGGTTTGACCGAGATGGATCTGGCTATTCTGTTGTTGTTATTGTTATGTTTTGTGATCGATCTACTCTTTTACATGTGGTCTACACACTGCATCTTTTAAATCACTAAAACATATCATATCTTGCAAGTTGTGGAAGCCCAAAGTAGAGTAGGTGAATCGTTTTCTTCATTTCTGGGCAAACCCAGAAATGAAGAACAGCTCTGACAGCCACTTTGAAGGCTTATATCTTCTGATTGTGATGTTGTTTGATCATGTTTCTTGTTGAATCTTGTAGTGTTACATTTATACTTACGATCGGACTGAAACATTCACTTAAACATCACGATCCGATCTGAAACTTAGTCGAAAACATGGTCACTTTCGATTCTTGGCTCGATGATCCGGGTTTCATGAAGAACACCTATAATGACGGTTACATAAGCTGCATATAGTGATCTTTTAACATGATTAATTATAAAAATTAGATTTTTATTAAATAATTATAGAAAATTAGTTTTAAGTTATTAAAATAAAAAATTAAATTAGTAAAAAATATTTTAATGTCCTAAAATTATATTTTAATTATTTTGAATATATTTCATAAATATTTAATATTTTTGGAATATTAAAAGTTTTTAATCTATTTAATTATAATATTAAATAAATTATTTAAAAATGATTTTAATACATGAAAAATCATTTAAAATTATATTATGATATAAGAAAATATTTTAAGTTATTTTTAATGACTTTTAATATTTTGTGATAAATTTTATTAATAAATTAATATTAATGCTAATTAAAGTTATTTAATAATTATATTAAATAAATTAGTTTAAAATGATTTTAATATAATAAAATTTTTTTAAATAAAAATAAAGTGTTTAAAGATATTTTAAGTTATAAAATTTAACTTTTAATATTTAAAGGATAATTTCATCAATAATTTAATATTAATGATATTAATTTAATATTAATGATATTAAATTTATTTAATAATTACATTAAATAAAAAGTTGAAAATGGTTTTATTAATTTAAAAATCATTTAAAAGGGATATAAATGAATTAAAAATATTTTAAGTTATAATTAATAACTTTTAATATTTTGATAAATAATACATTAATATTTTAATATTAATGGTAATTATTTAAAAATAATTTTAAATGTTTTAAAAATCATTTAAGGGTAATATAAATATTTTAAAAATATTTTTAGTTATTATAAATAACTTTAATATTTTGGCAATGGTTTTATTAATAGTTTAATATTAATTGAATATTAATGATAATAGAATTGTTTAATATTTAAATCATTTAATAATGATTACGATATTTTAAAAATTATGATAAATGGTAATAATTATTTTAAAATTATTATAAGGCCATAAAAAATAGGCTATCGGGTGTTTAAGTTATCTAAATGGATAATAAATTCATATAGAGTCTTAGACTCGATAGATGCAAATAAAGTTGTCAATATACCTGACATATTTGAAATTGATCTCGGACTTAGAAAAATTGGTTTGATGAATGTTTATTCGTGATTCAATGGTTGTTAAACTTACATGACAATGTGTTTTAGGTTATGTCTAACCGCAAATAGCGATTACATATGATATGATATGTTATTCTAATCAAACGAATGATCTATTTAATGATAGGGCTTGATATAAAAGATAAATCTAAGTTGTAAGCGCAAGCAGAACAATGGCAAGTATCTAACCCTTTGCATTTACTTTTATGCAACGAACATGCGTAAGATAATATCCGAATCGCTCATTTCAATTGTTCAAATATTCCAACATTTGTATATACTTATGCAATGATTACATATAAGTAGGTTATTAAATTATAATTGTTGTACAAATTCCTTTATTACATTATTGATGATCAAGATATATATTACGTTAGTTAATTTCTAAAACATGGTTATCTGAAGTGTCCTCACTTGGATAATCATTATATTTTATCACATGTTGATACATACTTATCGATTGTCAAGTATGTATATAAGTTGAATTAAAAGTCGCCTAAGCTATTTGATCCAGCTAGATATAAATTTAAAGTTGTTGTTGAACAAGATAAAACTTATCCAACCGAATTGTTTTGGTTTGGATTCAAGACTGTTATGAACATCCCAATTATGGGAAATTTTATCTTGCTAAAGCGAACAAAGGATGAACGATAATATCATTCTAGCAATGTAGTATTGATCAATACAGGGCATAACAGGCTGATCACCCCCCGTGCCCGTAAGTTATGATGGTTTACAGATGAAGTTCTGTTTAACCTTTTCGAAAATAGAAAATAATGTTCATAGTCTGTCAACTGATCTTCATATATAGTCAATACGTAGTTTCAAAAGTTTGAAATCGAAATGATATGTTGTTTATTAATGGTTCAGCTTACTTCACAACTGTTGATTCATTGTAGAAGTATTGTTCAAAGAAAACATTTAATCCTTTCAGCTAATTATTATTATTTGCTATTACTTGTCGGGCACTCAAATGCTCATCCTTGCTTAATTTAAATATTTTCAGCTAAGTGTGAACAACCTGAAGGATCTGCCAAGAATAAGGGAAAATGGAAGGTCGCAAAATAAAAGTTTATGCTATCTTATTGTAATAGTTTGACTTTAGGTTAAGGATGATATATAATATTATTATAATGTAACGAATGTTTAAAGGTTTCGTACTTGGGAACTAAACTCTGATAATATGTAAATTAAATTTGATAATGTATATTATTGTTATTATTATTAGTATTATTCCGCTCATAGAAATGGTATCGTGAAGCACTGAGTTTGGGTTTCAAGTACCTGAATTTGGGGGCATCACATGATGGTATCAGAGCTATAAGCATAAATTTGCAAAGAGCCCCGAGCCTCTCGCTGGTGACTTCCTTGTGTGGAATGCACCAAAGCCAGACTCTCCGTAGGGAACACCGATTCAGTCGGTGGCAAGCTGATAGGTACCCTTGTAAGGTGCTATGGTTGGAAGTACCATAAAAGTTACAGGATGGTATCAGAGCTATAGGGTTAGAAACCTTAGGTGGGATAGACCTTAGGCTATAACCTTAGAATAGAGAGAAACGTTGAAAATATAAACAACTCATATAAAGTTTAAAATAGATGAATCGGATAAATTCATCGTCAAACAAACTAAAAGATAACTTATATAAAACCATTATGTGTTATGTGTATATATTATATGTTAATCAGGATAATTTATGTGTGTAGATGTCAGGTGAAAAAGGATTAGGATACCCTCAGACTGTAAAGAAGGAGCCAATATCAAAGCCAATAGCTGAAATAGAGGCTCAAATTGAAAGCAACCTCGATGAGGTGGTTATCGTGGAAAACGTAGTACCAGATCCGAAAATGGTGGAACTGACAGATAGTGATTCAGACACTGAAGTTGGAGTTGATCAAGCATCAACCGAAGTGCAGAATCTGCGGGACCAGGTTTCCTCTTTGGAACAGTTGTGGGAAATAGAAAAGATACTAAATAGCCAACTACGAAAAGCATTAATAGAAACAATGGAAGAACAAGATAAGCTTAAAATCCAAATTGACCAAATGGGAGCTAAAAGCAACAAGTCGGGTGCAGCTCCGAACAAGAAGGGAAAAAGAAAAATGAAAGACCGCGATATAGGAAATCCTGATATCAACCATGGAAACTTTAATCGAATAGAAAGGTGTACAAATTGTGACAAGAAGCATGAAGGCGTATGCAGAAAAGGGGAGAATGTTTTCTAAAATTGCGGACATGAGGGACATTTCTCTCCTCAGTGTCCCAATCCAAAGCAATGTGTCTGTTTTATTTGTGGGATAGAAGGTTATCAGGCAAAAGGTTGTCTAAGATCAAGAAAAAGGCGTAGTGAATAGGTAGTATAAGTTATGTGGTGTAGGTCTATTTAATATAATATGTGTGATAAGTATGTTTGTGTAATGTAATATTCTCAACTTTTGTATGGGTCAAAGCCTTAAATCCCGACTCTTGTGGTCACAAAGGGATAGCAGTATGGGCTATGATATGTAAATTACTTTGAATTAATGAAAACGAACATATGTTTGAGTAATGAAGCAAGTTTAATATATTAAACTTATGTGATAAGGTTTAGAATGTAAGTTAAATTATGTTTTATTTAATCAGATAATGCCGCCAAGACGACAAACTAGAAATCAAAGGGCAGAAGAATCTGTCAATAACGTTGGGGGACAAGACCAGATCCAATGCAGTAATTTGCAAACATGGTAGCTCAGGCCATACAACAAGGAATGCCAGTACATGAGGAACCAAAGCAGACAACCGCTTGGCGAACTTTAAGGACTTCATTTGTAGGGACGCCCAAATTCAAAGGGACAATGACCTGAGAAGCGCAGAGACTTGGGTTAAGGAAATCGAAAAGGCGTTTGTAATAGCTAGGGTAGCTGAGGGGCAAAAGACCGCTTTTTCCACCTACATGATGAAGGGTGAGGTAAATTTTTGGTGGGAAGCGAATCAGGCGAGGGCAGACGAAGGTGTAATTGCTTGGGATAGGTTTAAAACTTTTTTTTTAGAAAACTATTTTTCATCTAGTATGCAAGCTAAGATGGAGGTAAAATTTCTTGAATTAAAACAGGAGAATATGATTGTTACGGAATATGCCACAAAATTTAATGAGTTGACTAGGTTTGCCCCGCATCAAGTTGATACAGAGGCTAAAAAAGCGAGAAGTTTTGAGCTGGGATTAAAACCTTGGCTCTTTAACAAGGTGGCAGTGTTGCAGATCCCCACATTTGCAGCACTCATGGAGAAAGCGATTATTGCTAAGAAGGGATGAGGCCATGAGCCTCTATAACAAGGAAAGAAGGAACAAGGGTAAAGTTGAGGGAGCAGAGAAGGTGGAAACAAACAAGGGGAATAGGAGTGAAAAGAGGAAGGGGAACAACTTTGGGGGTGTGCAGGTAAAGCAAGAAGGTGCAAAGAAGAAGCCGGTGGTGCAATGTGGGAATTATGGGAAGAACTGTTCTTCTGCCATACTAGATGTAGTAACCTCTAACTGTGCTTGCAAATTTCTCCGCACACTCTCTTTCCAACCTCTTTCGTTAATATTACCCTGTGCTTGTGTCAATTCGGAATTAGATGATCGCATGTGCATAAAAATCTACAAGTACCTGAAACCAAAAACAAAAGCAAAAATTAGAAATGAGATAAGATTAGATTTGTCTAAGTAATACAATATGGCTTAAAACTGATGATAATTATTTAAATTTAAACGCCTTTCCCTAGCAACGTCACCAAAAACTTGTTGCCTCTTTTTAGTTCTAACAAAAGAGCTCTAACTCATGCAAGTATACATGTGTCAACAAGCAATACAGAGTAAGTTGAGTATTGATCCACGAAGAATGTTGCTAAATCAAATTATAAGCATCAACTCTATCACTACTTTTATATGCTTAAACCAGTAATTATGATTATGAATGCAAATTACTATAAAATCAAATAACAACTAAAATAAAAATAATAACGACATAAATCAAATCTGGAAATAATGGGATCCTAAATTTATTTAATAATTCATCTAATTACCACCATCATGCAAGATCGTTCACATATCACAGGAAAGTAGCCAAGAGCACTAATGTCGACATAACCATTTTTCAATGCATTATGACCTACTTACACAACATCCACATGCAATAGACACCATGTAATCATCAATATAACTAAAATCACTGTATGTCTATGTGAAATTGCAACCATATTGAATTTAAGCACAAGTCCTTATTTAACTCATACGGTGAAATAGTATATTTCTATCTAATTCAAGAAATACAAAGCTACACAAAATAGCCCATATACGCATGCTATCATGATTACAATCCATACCCGTATGTTATTTTTCAATTCCATACAAGTACCTAAAACGAATGGCGATCAATCATTCATGCATGCAAATCAACCATGATAGAAATCCCTTATGATATGTAAAATAGTCCAGCAGTCAAGCATGCAATTAAACTATATATTAAAATCCGTTAGAATCCCATAATGAAGTTTAGTTCATGACTGAACCAAAAGCCATTATGGGATCAAAGCAAAACATGGAGAATAAATAAACAATTGAAAGAGAAAGGATAGAATCGATCAAACCCAATTGCTGATTACAATCCAATAGTAACGTTCAAATCCTCAATAAAATCCAGCGAAAGAACAGTTGTTTATCCACAATGATTGAAAATCCAAAGAAGAAGTAGAAAATATGAAGTTTAGGCTTATTTCTACATTGGAAATCTCCCAAAGTGTAAAAACCCTAGTTCCAATATGAAAAACACGTAAAAACTACTGAATCATACGTCTGATACCAACCAGAATTGTTTTAAGTAAATACAACTCTTCCAAATTAAAAATTAAAATAAAATAGCTTAGCAACCTCTGATGTCATGCGCAGCCGCGCGCTTCCCCTTTGTATTCATCGTGCGGGCGTGCGTCTTCAAAATCTGTTAAAACCGGGTGATCTCACAGGCGCTCGAGTTTGTGCCTTTATAACCGCGCGGCCGCGCGGCTGCTATAGTCTGGATTCTAGTTCTGCTGCTGCTACTTCTTTGTCCTGCTGCTATTGCTTCTTTGTCATGTCACTTTTCCTTCATCCATTCTCAGTTACATATCCCCACTTGTTCCTTGCGTTATGCGTCCATTAGCCTCATGCCATCTAACTTCACCAAGTTATGCCATATCCTGCACTTTTACACCAAAGGAGTTCTTAGTACATGCAATGCAAAATAACATGAAATGCAACTAAAAACACACTAAAATGTACTTGAGATGAGCATAGTTCGTGTAAATTGATATCTAATAAGTAGGTATAAAACCCACTTATCAGTATACTGAAGGATGCCTACTCAAGTCACCCAGAAGATCTGGGTTCGCCACTTGAACACCTGGAAATGCCCTACGGGGAACACGTACAGCAGGAGTAGGAACCTTGATCGGTACATCCTCCTCCTCGTCCTCGACATTCTGCACTTCAACCCGAATAGGACGTATCACTGCCTCCACCAAACGATGAGGTTGTCTAACAGACCAGCGTTGAGGCTCTTTAGAAGCCCTTCTCCGTACACTAGAAGTAGTCTTACGGGAACTACTTGGCTGATCCGGATCCATAATATCTGGACAACAAATCTCCAAATCACCTTAGAAAGGGTGTGGTAAATTCTTACCTAGAGCTTTTCAAAATACATTTTATGATTACATGCATGCATGCATTGTTTTAACATACATCTACAGTAGAGTTAAAAATGCATGACTATCCAATACCTACATTTTGAAAATTTTTGCCATAGCCCCTTTGTAAATGGGACTATCCACATGCACATAGGCATGACTAGGTGGCCATTCAGTAGCACACCTGTACACAGTCATTTACATCCTATATGCATTATCATCACAATAAAAAAATCCGTAAGTGTAGTCTAATTACCAGGATTGTTTTACTTTTCTACCTTTACTCATTTGTCCTCAGATAGGATAACAAATGACAGTAAAAGGTGCCAATTTGACTATTTCAAAAGTCAAATTTTTTCACATCATTATGTTCAACATGGTTTAATACTAACATTTGCTATGTTGAATATTTTTTATCAAGTCATATCAGCATGTATATTCACTACTATGTGTCTAAATGCATTTCATGTGATAAGTCATTTTCCAACGGATAGAAATTGGAAAAACAATACATGCATATGTTACCGTGATGATGATGACAAACGCTTGTATGCGGTGGCGAATATGCGAGAAAGTTTCCTTAACTCAAAGAGATCTCAAGAAGAGCTCTCAGATTTCCTTCAGTAATAATTGAACTTTGAAAATGACTTATGAAAGCAACCTTTGGGCTTTACATAGCATGGGTTGGTCAGCAGTCCACTACAAATCTCTTGAGATGTACTTGCGACACTTCTACATGGGTCCCACACCTCTGGCTTTCTCCAGTTAGAGTTGAAAAATGGTCTCACAAGCTGAAAAGGCCAAATCAGGAATAAAAATGCTACGCGATTGAGCGGAATAACCTGGAATCCTGGTTTCATACGGGACAGAATTGAGTTCCCGCCATCTCATTGGTATTCGCCTAAATGCAGGGTATACTATACCAAAGAGCTCAGCTTTCACAGATCATGCTCGGCAATACCTCACAAAGGTCCGATGCCATCATTGCCGGGTCACAACCCTAAACCTCCTCGGCGGGGGTTACAACGCCAAGCCACAAAATGCTAAACCTCCCCGACGGGGGTTACAATGCCTAATTTATCAAATGATTGTGTATCCCCAGCAGGGGTTACAACGCACATCTTTCAAGCATCCACGTATCCCCGAGGGGGGTTACAACGTAATGCAACCATGAATACACACATCAATGAAAGTCAAGCAACCTTGACGTCATGTTAGCCGATGACAAGTAAACCCATCGAAGCAACTTATCCATGTATCCTCGGCGTGGGTTACAACGCAATGCTACCATTGACACATACATCAATGAAGGTCAAACAACCTTGACAATGCACCCAGCAGGGATCTAGCCGGTGATACACACATCAACGAAGGTCAGGAAACCCTGACAGCGACAGACTATTGGCAGTAACTATGACAGAATGAGGAAATATATTATACACATCCTCAAACAGACAAAGCTTTATCCCCACAGATCTCTTATACACAAGAGGCACCTCTATGGAATATAGGACAATGTCTAGGATTCAAGACTTTGGTGATAGCCCCAACGTCAACATCCTTGAAGACTTGGATCGCATGTCCAAGGCATCACTGATTGTCATCCCAACAGGATTACCTGACAATCATGCGTCATACATTTGCATCATGTTGTTTCACATAGCATCATGTTTACCTTACTTTCATTTCAATTGTTTAGGATTCTTTATCCTATCCATGCTTTGCATTACATGAATATGATAAAGAGGGGCATCTATAGATACTCGAAATTTTCTGCACACCTGTTACTAACATTACAGGAGTGGAGATTCGTCTTTTAGAGATAACCCTGGAAGACAGCTTACATCCATTCCGGATACTACCGGAAGTTCAAGCTTAAAACCCGGGACACACACCGGGAACATCATTTCCAACTCCGGAACACACACCGGAAGGATCATTTCCAACCTCGGAGATAACCCCGAGTTTCGTCCTTGGCGATAACCCCAAGGAGTGTTGTTGCAGTTCCGACGATAACTTCGGAAATGCTTATTTCAAATGCATGTTATCAGCTTCAAGCTCAGACATCCTGCTGAGGCACTCATACCTCAGACCTAGAGATAACACCTGGAAGATAGGTTCTCCCATAGATGACATTGCGGCATACAAACAAGTAGTCCAATCTCAGATGTAACCACGAAAGCAACGTCTCAAATTTCAAATTTCAAGCCGCGATCCCCGGTGAGGAGTCAAACTTCATCTTACCGCCTCAACGTTCTCTCTCACAAGATGATATCGCAGCATACCAATAAGTAGTCCAATCTCATATGTAACCCTGAGTAACGTCTGCTTTCAACTCAAACCGGCGATAACCCTGGCAAAGAGTCAAACGTCATCTTGCCCCCTTCAACATCTGCGCGTCGTCTCAACACTTCATACATACATACATCCAATAATGTCCCACAAGAACCGAGGAGTTACAATCCCGAGTGACTATTACGCATGACAGTACCTTGGATAGAATTTGAAGCTTGAAGACCATGGGCATAAACCCCTCTTCCTGACTTCGTACAACCTCTAATCCATGTCATTGTGTAACTCTCTACACAAGCGGTCCAAAGAAGGTCAAATATACCTCATTCGGATGCTTGGATTGAAGTTCTGCAAGTTCGAATGGACATTATGGTGCACAAGTACACGTACTTTGAGACGACAGGACCCGCGAGGCCCAGATGCACCATGACCACCCACTGAGTATATATAGCATGGGGCAAATGTGTACTGCTGGCCATCGATCTATAAATATAGACCTTGGGGTCACCCCATTTGAGAAGAGGAAGGATGAGAAAAAAGGCGAGGAAGCCCCATCCAAATTTACTCAGATACACCCATATTGAGTGTTTCCTCAGTTTAAACACCTGTTAGCTCACATATAGCTACACTTTTATCCGGCGGGAGCTGAGTGTTTATCCACATAAAGTTATAGAAGTCTACTTTGGCAGCCCACTGTATGCCTTCTTACATTCTATAAAGCCTTCTTTCCATATTAGCACACATTATTATACACATTGAGAGTCGTGTTGTGTGCGTTTGCCCGGACTTCGGTCCATGGTTTTCATTTCTGTCTGTATATATATATACTTATATATATGTATATATTTTATATATGGACTAACATTATCGAGTTATGCCTCGATTGAGCCTAGACTTATGTCTGGAGCGTTTATTTGCTTATATATATATAATTATTGTCGGACATATCTGATGAACCTGGATTTTACATTCGGTGCATTTACTTACTTTTATATATATATATATATAATTGTTATCGGACATATCCGATGAGCCTGGATTTATATACGATGCGTTTATTGCTTTTATATATATATATGTACATATATATATATATATATATTTACATTTCGTCCTGCCTAGAGTTTACTTCGTGGCAGTTGATCGCTTTGACAGCTTTATTTACATTTCGTCCTGCTTAGAGTTTATTTCGTGGCAGTTGATTGCTTTTACAACTTTATTTACATTTCGTTCCACCTGGAGTTTACTTCGTGGTGGTTGATCATGTCCATATATATATATATATATATATATATATATATACCGCTTTTATATATTTACATTTTCGATCCCCCATGGAGTTGCTTCATGGTGGTTGATCAAGTTTGTATATATATATTTACGACTTTATATATATAATCGCTTCTCGCTTTCCATAAACCGCAGATCATGTGAGCTAGGAATCATGTGATTACAGATTCATCTCTTCAATCTAGATTCGATTTCCATGATAGACATTTTTCACCGTGAAGCGACTTGTACATTATTTTACTGATTATCTCAATTTCCTTGATGGTCATCACATGCCCATGAGGAGTTCAACACTCATCGCTTATTATTTCTCAAGATGCTTCGCATCTCGAAAATAAAATCAAACAAGCCGAACATTTAATAATAAAATGGAAGTATCAAAGGCCTCAATTACTATTAAGCACATGGTTTGAAAAACCTCTTTTTACAAAACCTCATTGCTATATCCTGTTTAAAACTAAATTTTTCATAAATTCAAACCCTATGTAAATAGGTGCGAACGAGGTACATCACTACTTCCAAATAATTGCACATTAATCCACACACACACACACACACATTCATATAACAGTTTCTTTGAAAATTAGCAAATACTGTAGTAATACGGATGTCTGGGGTGCCTAACACCTTCCTCTACATAATCAAAGCCCCCAACCCAAATGAATCTCGCCTCATAGACCAGTTTAGCGAAGGTCACATCATCGGGTCAATGTGCAAACCTTTTTCGATTATGTTGGTGCAACCATTAAATACACCAACCAAGCGACTCTTAAAGTCAAATCATCGACATTATACATGTCGGACCTTTTTCACTTGTTTTTTCAAACAAATCTCACATTAACATGAGAACACCAAAGAACAAGTAATGAAAAGGGACACTAAAAAATCATGACGTCGACATTATGCTGATCAACACAGGCAGAATCGCGAATTTGAGGTAGGAAATTTCGTGTTCCTCAAAGTTTCTCCTTGGAAGGGGAAAATTCATTTTGGCAAGAAAGGCAAGCTCAGCCCAAGGTTTATTGGACCTTTCGAGATACTACAAAGAGTGGGAGAAGTAGCTTATGAGGTAGCTTTACCTCCAGAATTAGAACATGTGCATAACGTGTAAGATCCCAACTTTTATGAATAATAATTTTCTCAAAATATATTTTTGAATATTATGGTGTGGATTTGATATAATGTTATAGTTGTGGGTAATATTTACAAATTTTGCAAAGTAAGCAAGTGGTTATATAATATTCGATTGGTCGGGGAATATTCGTTTTACCAGGGAATATTAGTACGATGGCGAAAGTTTTACCGTTAAACTGTTGAACTACCCGGTAGTAAAAGTACAGTAATACGCGTGGTTGCATAGTAGCACACGGTATTGATTATTGATGCTTACGTGAGAAGTCACTCAGTTATACTCAATTATTGTTACAGTAATTGTTGCATCATATCTCTCATATTATTGATTCGATTATTATCACAGTATCATCTGCATTATATGATATATTATTAAATCAATAATTGAGGCGACAAAGTTATTCATATTATTAAATTTCAATATTTACAATGTCTAGAAGTTCTGTTAATGAGAGATTTGGTCATCTAATTGCACGCCAATAAGGAGAAATCCTTATCGGAAAGCCCCCTCTTTCCTGTGAACGACTTGGTTGTTAAATATTGTGAGTTATAATATTAATGATGAATAAGTTCGTGTTGATTAAAGATGAAATTGATAGTTCCATTGTCTGGAATTATTTGTGTTCGTGGAAATCGACATTTATTTCGATATTAATTGATGTCTGGAAGTTATACTGACTAGTCGGGTAATTAACCAGATAAATGAGTAATTAATTGCTATTAATTCACATGTTTATAACTATTTGTTCACATGTGTGTACTATTGATTCACATTCTTGTACTATTAGGGGAGTTGGTGCAAGATTGATAATACTTGCATGACTAAGTTAAAAATGGAGGTATAGATGGAGGTACTATACTGTAATTCGTATTTTCACATGATTATAACTATTGATTCACGTGATTGAACTATTGATTCACATTATTTACTATTAGGGGAGGTGGTGCAAGTTTGATAATACTTGCAGGGCTAAATTAAAAATGAAAGAAAAGTTGAAGGTATTGTACTGTATTATTTCGAGCCCCAAAATGTGCAATTATTGAAACTATATTTTCCTATAAATAGAAGCTCATTCTTCCTTCATTTCTCACCAATTCACTAAAGCTTTAGAGCAATTATTATAGAGAGAAATTATAGAGAGAAAGAAGAAGAGAAGTCTGCTACCTCACTATTCCAATATCCAGTTTCTTCTAAGGTAAGGGGTATTATTTCTTTTGTATTCATGACGAGAGCTTTTGTTATTCCATTCTTTATTATTATGTTTGAATAACCTGTCTATGCGAAGTACTGCATACATGGTGAAATTCTTCTGTTATTCCATTCTTTATTATTATGTTGGAATAACTCGCCTATGCATCAGCAATCTAGAATACATGGTGAAATTCTTTTGTTATTCTATTCTCAGATTATTCATTGAATATCCTATTTGTGCGGATTACGCTAGACCGGTTCCATTCTTTATTATTCATTGGAATAACTCGTCTCATGCGCTCTATCGCATGCATGCATAGTGAATTCTTTGTTATTCTATTCTGTATTATTCTGTTGGAATATCCTGTCTGTGCGGATTACGCTAGACCTGGTTCAATTCTTTATTATTCTGTTGGAATAACCTATCTATGCGGTCTATCGCATGCATAGTGAATTCTTTGTTATTCCATTCTTTATTATTCTATTGGAATATCCTGTCTGTACGGATTACGCTATACCTGGTTTCATTCTTTATTATTCTGTTGGAATAACCTGTCTGTGCGGTCTATCGCATGCATGGTGAATTCTTTTGTTATTCCATTCTTTATTATTTTGTTGGAATATCATGTCTGTGCGGATTATGCATGACCTAGTTCCATTCTTTATTATTCTATTGGAATAACCTATCTATGTGGATTATCACATGCATGATCCTTCATATTCATTCCTTATTAAATTGTGGAAATGATCTATCTACGTGGATTACCGCATGGCAGGTGAAAATCTATTTGCAGTTTCATATATTCTATTATACTCATTTGGTTAAAGTTTTGGCTTCTATACTCCATGAAATTAGTAGAATATCCTAGTTATTTATGCTTCATCCGGTATCTTTTCGTGGAAATATTCTTCTGAGCATTCTTGAATTTTACTCCACAAAGCAGTATCATGTTGACAATTTGGACGTAATTGATTTTAAGATAAATTAACTTATAAATCTTTAAAATTTATTCTTGAACTTGTTTTTATTGAATTATTATGTCATTGTCATCATCCTCATGCTTATATTGTGATAAAAGTCATCTTTGGCTTACGTGCATAGATGGACTTGGTATGATTATGACCAGGGATTATTCGGTATAATCATGACATGTAATGTTATAAATGATGTGGTAAAAGTCCTCATGAGCATGTAGTGCATTGATGGACGCTTTTGGTATATGATTATGACCAGTGATTATTCATTATAGTCATGACCATTGATGATTTAATGAATATCCTCGCCCGTAAAAGTGTGGATGACTCGATGATGTGGTTTATTTATTAAAGTGAGTCTCAAATGATAAAAATTGATGAAAACATTTTAAATCATAGAAGATAGTAGATATCATGCTCTACTTGACTCTTCTAATGGATTGCTTATTCACCGTAGTTAAACTTGATGTCTATTGTATTTTATCGCTTTAACATTGTTGAAGACTAATGATAATTTATTCTCGCATTATCTTAGTCATAATATTTCTTCGGGGCTAGTTGAGCTCACCCTTTATTTCACCGTTTTCTTCAGAAATGAGAACGTAATCGACTAGTCTGGGAACCGGAGTGACGATCCGAGATGATAGCATTAGTAGTCCTCACTATTCTATTAAATAATAGTGTGATAATAAATGTAATGAGGACTCCATTGAGTGTAGATATTGTCTAGATGACAATATTCTTGTTAAACTCTTAGATTATGTTTTGTCGTATTTACACACATCGTTGTATAATTAAGTTGTATTTGAATTTTGTACCATGTATTTGGCACTCAAGATGGGTGATGTATACCTATTTTGGGGGCGCCACAATTGGTATCAAAGCTTAGGATATGATCCTCGGCCGAGATGTGAGACAAGAACTAGGAGGGGAGAGACGGGAATTTCTTCGCTAGTATGACCTACCTAAGTTTATTTGGTATTTAATTGGTCACCAAGTAGTATAGGGATAATATGTGATATGTTAATTAACCCTTGTTTTGTGGCGATTTTAAAAATGGCATCCAAAAATGTTGAGATAAACAATGAAGCACATGAGACCGCTGAGTCACCACAGATTAATGCCTAGGATAATGTGCAACAGAAGACAATAATCCTCATGTAAACAATAACACCGATGAAATGGTGAACGATGGGATGTTCAGAGGCTTTATGTAATTCATGCAACATCAAAGTAAAGCGGCTCCCATCCAAAATGCAGTGGAAACACTAACAACTCTGACGGCCACCGCTAAGCGCTTCAAGGAGCCGGGACCACCGGAGTTTTTTGAGAGCCAAAACCACTTAAGGCGAGACGTGATAAAGCAGATCAACAAGATATTTGATGTCTTGGGATGCTCCGAGGAGCAAAATTTCCCTTTGCCACCTTCATGTTGCAAGTAGCAGGCGGCATTACATCGTGGGAATCAGAAAGCGACTCAAACTCGCCAGACTCAAAATGTCTTGGGAGAAGTTCCAAGAGTCGCTCAACGACAAGTACTTTCTTGAAAGTATTCATCACACGAAGGAGGTAGAGTTCATCAAGCTTGAGCAAAACAATATGACCGTGGCAGCAATCGAAGCTAAGTTTACCGAAAGTTATCTCGGCCATATCCCCACTTGGTTGATAATGAGGAGAGAATGACGCGATGTTTCTAAGAGGTTTGAAACCCGAGATATGTCAATACCTAATTTCACAAAACGTGTTTTGTATTCGTATGTTGTGAATAGGTCTCAGCTTATTGAGCGCGATAATGAGTCAACCCAACCAAGAGAGAGCAACCGACAAGTCGATAATACCAGCAGTAGTAGCATCATCGCGGTGATGACAACAAACGGAGGGGAATCAACATGCCGTAAATGATAATCACTTCGGTGGTAATCATGGCCATGACAATAAGAGTGAACATTTCAAGAAGAGGAGATTCAACAAGGATGGAAAGACGCCAAAGACCAAAGACTTGTTGTTAAGGAAGGAGAACGACCACCATCAGATGTTACAAATGTGGAGGGAAGGACACATAAGTCCAAACCGCACGATGCAAATTCAAAGCATGTTATAATTGTGGAAAAGAAGGTCACCTAGCCCGATTTTGTCGTGCACCAAAGTCAAGTCCAAATGGATGGAGGCATCAAAGGTGTCCCAGATAAGACAAAACCGTAGTTCAAGGGAGAGCGCTTTGTCGTAAATTCCTCCCAAAAAGCGAGAGGAATCCGAACGAGGTGATCACGGGTAAGCTAATCATAAACTCTAGCTAAGTTTATACTTTATTTGATACCGGTTCTACCCATTCCTTTATTTCTCCTACTTGCGCCAACGCTTAAATTTGACTCAAGAAATTAGACTTTGACTTATCTCGTTGAAACTCCGCTGGGAGAAACCTTCATTACATCCACTTTATAAGTCTTGTTTGATTCAAATTGGTAATAGCACGTTACCTGTCGATCTTATTTCCTTGAAAATACTTGCATTTGATGTGATTTTAGGGATTGATTGGTTAACTACTCATCATGCTAAAATCAATTGTTTTCGTAAGGTTGTTAGCTTTCATATTCCTAACCAACCTATTATTCAAATTCAAGCAACCAAACCACTAAAATCAATCACTGTCATATCAAGTCATAAAGCTATTCGTTTATTGAAAAACGGATGTCAAGCTTTCTTAGCCCATGTCATGGATTTAAATAAAATACGCCGATTTGAATGATATTTCTATTGTTAATAAATTTCCGACGATTCCCCAAGAACTTCCTGCCTACTCCCGTAGCGTGAAATTGAATTTTGTATCGACCTTGAATCCAGTACAAAACCCATTTCCAAAGCCCCATATCGAATGGCTCCTATTGAACTTCAGGAGTTAAAAACCCAACTACAGAAATTGTTAGACATCGGTTTCATTCATCCCAAAGACGCCTCCTCGGGGTGCTCCTGCTCTATTCGTGAAGAAGAAAGATGGAAGTATGCGACTTTGTATTGATTATCGGAGTCAATCATGTCACCATCAAAAAAAAGGTACCCGCTGCCTCGTATTGATGACTTGTTTGACCAGTTGCAAGGAGCCAAATTCTTTTCAAAGATTGATCTTCGTTCTGGATATCATCAGTTGAAGATTAAAACCGATGACATTCCAAAGACTGCTTTAACTCCTAGACGGCATTATGAATTCCTAGTCATGTCTTTTGATCGACTAATGCTCCCGCCGCTTTCATGGACATGATGAACCGAGTATTCAAGGATTATTTGGATCACTTTGTGGTCATCTTTATTGATGACATCCTCATATACTCCAAAACCCGTGAAGACCATGAGCAACACTTGAGGCTGATACTTCAAAAGCTTCGTGAAAACAAGATTTATTCCAAGTTAAAGAAATGTGAGTTCTAGCTTGAGGAAGTAGCATTCCTTGGGCACGTAATATCAAATCATGGAATATCTGTTGACCTGGCAAAGATTGAAGCAATTCGAATCTGGGAGCAACCTAAGTCAGTGACTGAAGTACGTAGCTTTCTTGGTTTAGCGGGTTATTATCGGAGATTCGTAGAAGGGTTTTCTCGAATCGCTACTCCATTAACTCAGCTGACTCAGAAAGATACAAAATTTGGTTGGAGCGAGGAATGTGAGAAGAGTTTTCAAGAACTCAAGAGAAGACTCATTTCAAAGACCTGCTCGACAATACCATCCGCCTCGGAGGGATTTGTCATCTACAGTGATGCTTCAGGCAAAGGGTTAGGATGTGTTCTCATGCAACATGGGAAAGTTATAGCATATGCCTCTAGACAACTCAAAGAATATGAGAGGCATTATCCTACTCATGATCTAGAGTCATGCAAGCTGCTTTTTAAGGCTTAAGATTTGGAGGCATTACCTGTGTGGAGAGAAGGTGGAGATCTATACGGATCTTAAAAGCCTCAAATATTTCTTCATTCAAAAGGAACTCAACATGCGGAAATGACGATGGCTTGAGTTGTTGAAAGATTATGATCATACCATCCAATACCATCCTGGAAAAGCGAACGTAGTAGCTGACGCATTGAGTAGAAGATCATATGCGGGTACGAGTACAATATTGTCAACGCAAAGACCCATTTTGTATGACTTGGAAAGGATGGAAATAGAGTTAAAGACTCCAGGGACCCATGTGATGATGGCGAATATACGAGTGGAACCGACTTTAATCGATAAAGTTAAAGCTGATCAAACTACAGACCTGGAGCTGATGCGTATAAAGAAGAAAGTGCAAGAAGGTACTATTCCGAAAACAAGAATCGATGAAGAAGGAATACTTCGAGTCAATTCCAGACTTTGTGTTCCTAACGATTCTGACTTGAAGTATAAAATCATGATGGAGATGCACAACACACCGTTTGCAATCCATTCTGGGAGTACCAAAATATATCGTGATCTTTGACATACATTTTGGTGGAGCAATATGAAGAGAGAGATAGCGGGGTTTATCTCAAGGTGTCTAACTTGTCAACGAGTCAAGGCAGAGCATCAAGTGCCAAAAGGTCCATTGCAACCACTTGAAATTCCGTAATGGAAGTGGGAGCACATTACCATGGATTTCAAGTATCGGTCTTCCCAAGGTTTCTCAAGGCATAGATGCGATTTGGGTCATTGTTGATAGATTAACCAAGTCTCGCTTCATTTCTTACCGATATAAGAAACTTTTACACTTGAACGCCTTCATGCTAGTATGTACATAAACGAGATCGTAAGATTGCATGGGTATGCCAAGATCCATAGTTTCCGATCGAGACCCAAGATTCACTTCAAGATTTTGGGTTAGTTTGCAAAAAGCTATGGGCACGGATTTATGATTTAGTTCGCATATCATCCTCAAACGGATGAAAGCGCTGAAAAGGACTATTCAAACTCTTGAAGATTTATTAAGACTTTGTGTCTTTGACTTCAAGGGAAGTTGGGACAAGTTCTTACCATCGGTGGAGTTTTCCTACAACAATAGTTATCAAGCAAGTATCGGCATGGCTCCATTTGAGGCGCCAGATGGAAGAAAGTGTCGCTTCCAAAGATGTCGGGATGAGGTGGGTGAAGCAATGTTGTTGGGACCGGATTTGGTACGTATGACTACGGAAAAGATTCAAACGATCCGACAACGTATAAAAACCTCACAAGATCGATAAAAGAGTTATGCTGATATTCATCGAAAAGATGTGGAATTCAATATTGGAGATCATGTGTTGTTACGTGTTACTCCACGGAAAGGAGTTACAAGATTTGAAAAGAGAGGAAAGCTCAATCCTCGATTCATTGGCCCATTTTTAATCCTCGATCGAGTAGGAACTGTGGCCTATAGACTCGCCTTACCGTCAAGTATGTCTCGTGTTCATAACGTTTTTCATATATCTATGTTACGTAAATATGTGAAAGACCCGAACCATATTATTGAATTAGAACCAGATGAGATAAAGGAAGATTTAATGTATGAAGAGTTACCTATTTAAAATCTTGGATAAGAAGGATCATATTCTACGCCTAAAGTTATACCTCAAGTCAAAGTTTTAGGAGAAACCACGATGTGGAGGAAATGACCGGGAGTTAGAATCGAGATGAAATCAAGGTATCCTCACCTCTTCGATATACTAGTAATGCACCCTAATTTCGAGGATGAAATTTCATAAGAAGGGAGGTTGTAAGACCCCAACTTTTATGAATAAAGAATAATTTTCTCAAATATATTTTTTTGAATATTATGGTGTGGATTTGATATAATGTTATAGTTGTGGGTAATATTTACAAATTTTGCAAAGTAAGCAAGTGGTTATATAATATTCGATTGGTCGGGGAATATTCATTTTAACAGGAAATATTCGTACGACAACACAATCATTGGTGGACCCCACAACGAAGTATTGTCGTAGTTAGAAAACTGACATAATTATCTTTTTATAAAAATAACTATGGAAGTTTTACCGTTAAACCGCTGAACTACCCTAGTAAAAGTACAAGAATACGCGCATGGTTGCATATTAGCATACCAGATTGATTATTGATGCTTACGTGAGAAGTCACTCAATTATACTCAATTATTGCTACAATAATTGTCGCATCATATCTCTCATATTATTGATTCGATTATTGTTATAAGATCATCATCCGCATTATATGATATATTATTAAATCAATAATTGAGACGACAAAGTTATTCATATTATTAAATTTCAATATTTACAATGTCTAGAAGTTCATTAAGGAGAGGTTTGGTCATCTAATCAAGCACGCCAATAAGGAGAGAAATCTTTATCTGAAAGCCCCTCTTCCTCGGGAACGACTTGGTTGTTAAATATTGTGAGTTATAATATTAATGATGAATAAGTTCGTGTTGATTAAAGATGAAATTGATAGTTCCATCAGTTGGAATTATTAGTGTTAGTGGAAATCGACATTTATTTCGATATTAATTGATGTCCGGAAGTTATAATTGACTAATCGGGTAATTAACCGATAAATGAGCAATTAATTGCTATTAATTCACATGATTATAACTATTTGTTCACATGTGTGTACTATTGATTCACATTCTTGTACTATTAGGGGAGTTGGTGCAAGATTGATAATACTTGCATGACTAAGTTAAAAATGGAGGTATAGATGGAGGTACTATACCGTAATTCAGATTTTTTCACATGATTATAACTATTGATTCACGGATTGAACTATTGATTCACATTATTTACTATTAGGGAGGTGGTGTAAGTTTGATAATACTTGCAGGACTAAATTAAAAATGAAAGAAAAGTTGAAGGTATTGTATTGTAATATTTCGAGCCCCAAAACGTGCAATTATCGAAACTATATTTTCCTATAAATAGAAGCTCATTCTTCCTTCATTTCTCACCAATTCACTAAAGCTTTAGAGAAATTATTATAGAGAGAAATTATAGAGAGAAAGAAGAAGAGAAGTCTCACTACCTCTATTCCAATATCCAGCTTTCTTTCTAAGGTAAGGGTATTATTTCTTTCAGATTCATGAAGAGAGCTTTTGTTATTCCATTCTTTATTATTATGTTGAATAACTCATTCTGCTAAGTAACCGCATAAATGGTGAAATTCTTCTCATTATTCCATTCTTTATTATTATGTTGAATAACTTGTCTATGCTGAAGCACCGCATACATGGTGAAATTCTTCATTATTCCATTCTTTATTATTCTTTTGAATATCCTCGTCAGCATGTATTACGCTAGACCTGGTTCCATTCTTTAATATTTTGTTGGAATAACCTATCTGTACGGTCTATCGCATGCATGGTGAATTCTTTGTTATTTAATTCTTTATTATCCTGTTGGAATATCCTGTCTGTGCGGATTATGCTAGACTTGGTTCCATTCTTTATTATTCTGTTGGAATAACCTGTCTGTGTGGTCTATCGCATGTATGGTGAATTCTTTTGTTATTCCATTCTTTATTATTCTGTTGGAATATCCTATCTGTGCGGATTATGCATGACCTGGTTTCATTCTTTATTATTCTGTTGGAATAACCTGTCTATGTGGATTATCACATGCATGGTGAATGATCCTTCGTATTCACTCCTTATTAAATTGTGGAAATGATCTGTCTTCATGGATTACCGCATGGCGGGTGAAAATCCATTTGTAGTTTCATATATTCTATTATACTCATTTGGTTAAAGTTTTGGCTTCTATACTTTATGAAATTAGTAGAATATCCTGGATATTTGCGCTTCATCTGGTATCTTTTCATGGAAATATTCTTCTGAGCATTCTTGAATTTTACTCCATAAAGCAAAGATCATGTCGACAATTTGACGTAATTGATTTCAAGATAAATTAACTTATAAATCTTTAAAATTTATTATTGAACTTGTTTTATTGAATTTTTATGTCATTGTCATCATCCTCATGCTTATATTGTGATGAAAGTCATATTTGGCTTATGTGCATAGATGGACTTGGTATGATTATGACCAGTGATTATTCTAGATAATCATGACATGTAATGTTATAAATGATGTGGTAAAAGTCCTCAAGAGTTCAGTAGTGCATTGATGGAAAGTTTTTAGTATGATTATGACCAGGATTATTCTAAGATAGTCATGAACCATCGATGATTTAATGAATATCCTTGGCCCGAAAGTGTGGATGACTCGATGATGTGGTTTATTTATTGTCGAGTCTCAAATGATAAAAATTGATGAAAACATTTTAAATCATAGAAGATAGTAGATATCATGCTCTACTTGACTCTTCTAATAATGGCTTATTCCGCTTAGCTAAACTTGATGTCTATTGTATTTTATTAGTTTAAATTGTTGATGTCTATTGTATTTTATTCGCATTATCTTAGCTATAATATTTCAAGACTAATGATAATTTATTCTCTTCATTATCTTAGTCATAATATTTCTTACTTCGGCTAGATGATAGCAGCTCACTATTTCTTTCACCGTTTCTCCATTGAGAAATGAGAACGAATATTCTTATTAAAACTAGATTATGTTTTGGAACACGAGTGATTGTTGTATTTGAATTTTGATGATAGCATTATGTAGTCCTCACTATTCATGTCATTAATAGTGTGACAATAAATGTAATGAGGACTCCATTGAGTTAGTGGATATTGTCTAAATGATGTCAAACTATTCTTATTAAAACTCTTAGATTATGTTTTGTCATGTATTTTACACTTTTTAATACAACCGTATAAAAATAATAAGTTGTATTTGAAAAACAAACCATGTATTTGGACAATATCCAGATGGGTGATGTATACATTACAATTATTATGGGGGCGCGTAATATTATGACTAAGATAATGCGTAATAAATTATCCTTAGCCTTCAACAAAGATAACAACCGATAGAATATAATAGACAACAAGTTTTAGATCAACAATCATAATGAACAAGAAATCCATTGAAAAGAGTCAAGAGAGTATGATATCTACTATCTTCTATGATTTAAAAAGTTTTTCATCAAATTTATCACGAGACTCACTTTTTACTAAATAAAACACATCATCGAATCATCCCTGCACTACGGGCCAAGGATATTCATGTAATCATCAATGGTCATGATTATACCGAATAATCTATGGTCATAATTATACCAACAACTGTCCATCAATGCACTACGGGCCAATGAGGACTTTTACCACATCATTTATAACATTACGGGTCATGATTATACCAAATGATCCCTGGTCATAATCATACCAATCAAAAGTCCATCTATGTACGTAAGCCAAAGATATTCATCACAATATAAGCATGAGGATGATAAAAATAATATAAGAATTAATCAAACGAAATCAAGGATAAATATTAAAGACTTTAAATTTATCCAGAGTTTAAAAATATCCAAATTTTCAACATGATACTGCTTTGTGGAGTAAAATTCAAGAATAATATTCATGTATCAAAATTAATTTGGACAGAAAAGAAATATATTTTTTGGGTGAATAATACCCCGTGAATAGTACCCTCTGAATAGAACTTCGGGAATAGTACCTCGTGAATAGTACCCCGACATGAAAAGTATCCCAAATACCCAAGTGAATAATATTTGGGTGAATAGTAACCCATGAATAGTAACTCGTGAATAGTACTCCGGCATAAAAAGTGCCCCGAATACTCGAGTGAATAATATTTGAGTGAATAGTAACCCGTAAATAGTAACTCATGAATAGTATTCCATCATGAAACGATCAATAATTATCAAGAAAGCTCAGAATAATATTTTCATGAAAAGATACTGGATGAAGCGCAAATATCAAGGATATTCTACTAATTTCATGGAGTATAGAAGCCAAAACTTCAACAAAATGAGTATAGAATTCAAAATCTGAAACGAAAAAATATTACTTACATACTACAGAGTATGGAAGAAAATATTATTTCAAGCGAATATTGAACAAAAATAACATCCTTTGAATGAAAATAATATTCCAATGAATATTTAACGAAGATAATATTCCTACGAATATTGAACGAAGATAATATTCTTTATGAATATTGAACAAAAATAATATTTATACGAATACGAAAAATAATATCTCTTCAGAATATGAAATAAATAATACCCCTTACCTCAGAAGAAGACTGGATACTGGAATAGTGAAGTAGCAGACTAATCTTCTTTTTTCTCTCTAGAGCTTCTCTCTCTATAATTGCTCTTGTGAGTCTTAGTGAATTGGTGAGAATGAAGAAAGAATGAGCTTCTATTTATAGGGAAATATAGTTTTGATAATTGCACGTTTTGGGGCTTTAAATATTACAGTACAATACCTTCATCTTTTCCTTTATTTTTAATTTAGTCCTGCAAGTATTATCAAACTTGCACCACCTCCCCTAATAGTATATCACGTGAATCAATAGTACAATCATGTGACTCAATAGTTCTATACATGTGAAAAAATAAATACAGTATAGTACCTTCATCTATACCTCTATTTTTAATTTAGTCATGCAAGTATTATCAATCTTGCACCACCTCCCCTAATAGTACAAGAGTGTGAATCAATAGTACATACACGTGATCAAATAGTTATAAGCATGTGAATTAATAGAAATTAATTGCTCATTTATCCGATTAATTACCCGGTTGGCCAATATAACTTCCAGCCATCAATTATTATCGAAATAAATGTCGATTTCTACTAACACTAATAATCCCAACACAATGGAACTATTAATTTCATCTTTAATCAACACGAACTTATTCATCATTAATATTATAACTCACAATATTTAACAACCACGTCATTCCCATGAAAGATGGGGCTTTCTGATAAGGATTTCTCCTTATTGGCGCGCAATTAGGTGACCAAACCTCTCCTTGACAGAACTTCTAGACATTTTTAATATTGCAAATAATAATATGAATAACTTTGTCGTTTCAATTATTGATTTAATAATATATAAAATATTATGTAGATTATACTGTGACAACAATTCAATCAATAATATGAGAGATATGATGCAGTAATTACTGTAGCAATAATTGAGTATAACTTAATGACTTCTCACGTAAGCATCAATAATCAATACCGTGTGCTACTATGCAACCAATGCCAGACATCGTATTTTTTACTACCGGGTAGTTCAATGCTTTAACGGTAACACTTTCACCGTTATTTTTATAAAAAGATATTTCTGTTGTTTTCTAACTACGACAATACTTTCGTTGTGGGGTCCACCAATGATTGTGTCGTCGTACGAATATTCCCTATTAAAACGAATATTCCCCGACATAACGAATATTTTATTTCAACTTGCTTATTTTGCAAAATTTTCAAATATCACCCTTAACTTAAAACTTTTATCAATTTAACTATTTACCAAAATAGAAAAATTGAATACTTTTATTTCATAAAATTCGGGATCTCACAAATGTTATAGTGTATGAGATCGTGAGACTAAGAGAAGACTAGCATTATATGTTTAGTATTGATGAATTACACTTGTGTATCATAGTAAATTAAGATAGTAGGTGTTGAATTTGTATAACTAATGTGATTATACATGAATAGGATATTATAGTTCATTGGAGTGGTATTAAGCTTTACTTTGGTAAACTACGCTTGAGGCAAGTACTCGAACCCTACTCTTTATTGAGCATTACTTGAGCTTGTACTATTATTGGTTGTACAAGTAAATAATTGAAAACATGATTCTTATCTTATGACATAATGCTTCATAGTAAGAATAGAGTTGTTTATATTCTTGAACTTTGATTCGAGTATTGAACTTATAGTTGTTCGTATATACATTTAAAAGAGCGGTCCAATTGATTCGACTAAACCTAAATCCTACTTTGAAAGCGATCCAAACCAATTGATTGGTGTGGAATTTTATATTAATTGAGATGAACAACCTTCTTTGAAGGGAAAATAATATTTTTCGGGAGACCAACGCGCGCACTTGAGTATGATTAAACGATATGCATAATGTAGGGTACTTTAGGATAATCACCTATTATACTCATTTTGTTGGACTATCAGTATATTACTGTTAATTCTAGTAGAAGCTCATAGTCCTTAGTGATTGCTCATTATTCATAAATTTGAAATCTCAAAATAATTAAGTATTGAATCTTATTGATATTTTCTGTCCTTAGCGACTATTATTGAGAACCATTGATACTTCTTGCTATCTTTGAACTATCATTATTGTTATACCCTTGAGAAATATAAAACTATATTAAACACCCTTATTGCTATATTACTTGTTGAGCAAACATGTTCCTCATTCTTGTTTTCCCTAAAAACATTTCAGTTAAGGCAGAGCAAGGCGGACCCTCAAGCATTGATAAAGGCAAGGGAAAAGCTATAGAGTAGTTTATATTTAGTGGAGATTATTATGTTCATGTAATGACATAAGTTGTGTTATGTATTAGTTATATCTAAACCATGTTTAATTATGTTTAAGGTATGTAAGAGATGTTTAAGTTACGAACTCTTGGGACGAGAATAATTATATTATAGTAATTTATTCTAGTATTCCGTTGGAAATGATTTTAGTATGTTATTAGAATTAGTACGTGATGAACCAAATTCGAGATATGAGTGTCTAAATTTGGGGGCACCACAGGTTGGTATGAGAGCTGTAGTTATAAACCTTAGGAGTGAGAGTCCTTAGATTATAACTTAGGAGAACTTAGAATATAAAGAGGGATGAAACGCATGTAGAGTTTTCCTAGGGAGAGACTTAGTGTGTTATGAAATATAATTTCATTCTATACAATGAACTTATGTTTATTTAACATTCTAATGGAGTTGTTGTTTATTTGTCTTATGTTCGTGGTTATAGGATGACTGACTTGGGAGGACCCATTAGAGTAGTATAGGAGGAGCCACGTGACATACACGTGGTATATGAGGCACTATTGATAGTGGAGCCCATATCGGTAGTGGCCCCTATCGATGATGATGAGGAGGAGGAGGAGATGGAGCCATTTCCCGAAGAGTCTGATCCAGAGAAGGAGCCTATGGGGGATGATCCCATGGAAGACTCCGACGAGGCTACATTCGAGGAGCGGATGTTAGGGCAGTATGAGGAGCAAATTTTGGAGTTAGGATGCAGAGTCGAGGAGTTAGAGGCTGAGGCTAAAGAAAGGGAGTCCGAGTTCCAAAAACTGAGGGACGAGGACCATCAGAGAAAGTTAATAATGCAAGAGATGGAGGTGGAGATTTCTCACCGCAAGGAGGTAGGGATCCAGATGGGGACTTTGTTTCACAGGTCGGTGGCTAGAAATGTAAAGTTGACAGGGAAGCTGGAAGAGATGGAGCAGAGAGAGTTAAGCGAGAAGACAGAGAAGGAAGCTCTCCGTACTCAGTTAGAGATGGAAGTGATGGATAGGATCCACTTCGAGGAGAAGTAGGAAGAAGCTAATGATCAGGATAATGACTTAGAAGATGAGGTGAGATGTAAGAGGAGAAAGATGAACAAGATGGGCTATGTTGTGTGCACGACTATGTAGAGATTGATTGATGGGGTATATCACTATCCGGTAGAGCAGGGACAGACCCGGTACACCATAAGACGAGATTTGATGGTACATATCACTCAGAAGGAGTACCGGAGCGCTGTGGAGCGCGGGATGTTAGAATGAGGTCTAGGTGTTAGTAGATTAGTAGTAGTAGTTGTAGTATTTTATGATTTGTTGTTGTAATCCCAATCTTTTGTGTGAGATATGGGATAGTTATGTAAACTCCAAACTTTTGAAAAGTGTCAACGGGGTAGTATGTTAGTGGTTGTCCCCGTCTTTTGTGATATTAGGGGATATGTTATGTCATTTATAGAAGTATGTTAGGGATAATAATGAGATGTAATAATTTGGAATATGAATATAAATGATATTAGTTCAGAAACGTGTTATAAAATCTTATTCCTTTTCATTTGAGAATTGTTTAAGTATTGATACAAGATAATAAAAATGAAAATTTTGTGATGCAGAAAAATGCCGCCCAGATGTAGACTAACAGCACCGGAAGAGTCAGTTAAGGATGATAGAGGACAAGTAGATCCCATACAAAGGCTAGTAGATTTGTTAGGGGAAGAAACGAATCGGTACCACCCATTCCCCAAATAGCTCCAGTCACAAACTTTAAGGACTTTAAGGGCGTAGGACCTCCGGAATTCGTGGGTACTACCGATCCGATCATCGCTCAGACGTGGATCAAAGAGATGGAGAAGGATTTCACCATCGCTCATGTGGGAGAAGACTAGAAGACGGTATTTACAACCTACATGATGAGAGGTGAGGTGAATCAGCAAAGAGCCGGAGAAGGAATAATAACTTGGGAGAGGTTCAAGACTCTATTCTTCGGGAATTACTTCCCGAAGAGCATGAAGAATATGATGGAGGTGAAGTTCTTAGAACTTAAGCAATAAGATATGACGGTGGCGCAATACGCGGCTAAGTTTAATGAACTAGCTCGTTTTGCAGAACACCAAGTAGTAGATGAAGAGAGGAAAGCTAGACGTTTTGAACAAGGACTGAAGCCTTGGTTGTTCAACAAGGTGTCAGTTCTCCAGATCAATACTTTTGCGACATTGCTTGAGAAGAACATTATTGTAGAGGGAGGTAGTGAAGCTTTGAGTTTGTACAAGGAGAAGAAGGGTAAGAACACGAGAGGAGATAGCCGTGGAGGAAGCAGCATCGGGGGAAGTAATTTAGGAAAGAGAAAATGGGAGAACAACAGCAACAACAATAACAAATATCACAACAATCAAGTGGGAAAGTTTCATGGAGAGTTTAAGAAGAAGGCAGAAGGATGCTCGAAGTGTGGGAAGTATCACCAGGGCGAGTGTTTGTTACAACTGCAGCCAAGAGGGGCATATTTGGCCAAACTGCCCAAAGCCGAAGAAGGTAAAAGGTTGTTTTGCTTGTGGCTTGATGGGCCACCTAATCAAAGATTGCCCAAAGAAAGGAAGTGGCGGAGGAAGCGACCAGCAAGGGGGAAGCGGCAATCTGATGATTAGCGGACCGACGACATCCAACCGTCCAACTTCCAGAACGTTTAATATGACTGTCCAAGATGCAATAGCTACGAAGGATGTGGTGTCAGGTATTATCCAAATCAATAATATAAATACCTTTATATTGTTGGGTTTGGGTGCCATCTGTTCTTTTATATCTGAGGAATTTGCTAGTCGACTTAATTTACCCCGAGAACGATTAGGAAATCCTTTGAACATAGAAGTTGCGAATAAGGAAGTAATCCATGTAGAATATGTTTACCGAAATTTTCGCACAAACATTAGAAATCATGAATTAAGCGTAGACTTGATTCCGATAAGATTGGGAGAGTTTGACGTAATATTGGGAATGGATTGGTTGTATAACCTTGCTGCGATAATTGATTGTCAAAATAAGAGTGTAAACCATCAGAACCGAATAAGTTTATGGTGGTGTTTTATGGTAGCTCATCGCTTAAGCAATCATGTTGCCTTACGATGATGCAGGCCAAGAAATTGTTAAGGAAAGGATGTGTAGGTAACTTAGCGTACATTGTTGATACACGGAAGAAGGGAGTAGAAATTAAGGATATACCTGTAGTGAAAGAATTTCAAGATGTATTCCCGAATGAGCTTCCTGGTCTTCCGCTAGACAGAGAAATCGAATTTGTAATAGATTTAGCACCGGGAACTGCACTGATTTTGAAAGCCCCATATCGTATGGCGCCAGTAGAAATGAAGGAATTGATGATATAATTACAAGATTTGCTAGATAAAGGTTACATACGACCGAGTGTGTCTCCTTGGGGAGCACCAGTGTTGTTTGTAAAGAAGAAGGATGGATCGATGAGGCTCTGTATCGATTATCGAGAATTGAACAGAGTAATGATTAAGAATAGATATCCGTTACCAAGGATAGATGACCTTTTCGATCAACTGAAGGGAGCGAAGTGTTTCTCGAAGATAGATCTACGGACAGGTTATCACCAATTGAAGGTACAGGAGGAGGACATATCAAAGATGACGTTTTGAACTCGTTATGAACATTTTAAATTTTTGGTGATGTCATTCGGGTTGACAAATGCTACAGCAGCATTTATGGACTTGATGAACCGAGTCTCCAAGCCATTCTTAGATAAATTCGTAGTAGTTTTCATTGACGATATCTTGATTTACTCAAAGACGGAAGAAGAACACGCCGAACATCTGAAGATGGTTTTGGAGGCGCTAAGGAAGGAGAAGTTGTATGCAAAGTTTTCCAAGTGCAAATTTTGGATGGAGAAGGTTCAATTCTTAGGACATGTGGTGGATGAGGATGGAATTTCACTAGACCCTACAAAGGTAGAAGAAATGATTAATTGGGAGCAGCCAAAGATGCCAACTGAAGTAAGAAGTTTCTTAGGGTTAGCTGGGTAATATCGAAGATTTATCCAGGATTTTTCTAAGATAGCAACCTTGCTGAATAATCTAATGAGGAAGACGGTGAGGTTCATATGGATAGACAAGTTTGAAGAAAGTTTTTAGGAGCTGAAGAAGAGATTGAGTGAGGCACCTGTATTATCATTACTAGATGATACATGAAGATTTGTGGTGTTTAGTGATGCGTCGCACAGAGGACTTGGCTGTGTGATAATGCAGCATTGCAAGGTTATTGCGTACGCGTCGTGACAACTAAAAGATTACAAAAAATGATACCCTACCAATCAAGATCCGATATAATTTGAATCAGCTAGCGAATTTGTACGTAAAGGAAATTATCTTGCAACATGGAGTGCCGGTATCGATTGTCTCTGGTCGAGATCCACGTTTCACGAATTTTTTTTGGAAAATCTTGCAAAAGAGGATGGGAACACAATTGAGGTTGAGTACTGCTTATCATCCGCAGACAGACGGACAAAGTGAGCGAATGATACAAACGTTGGAGGACATGCTTAGAACTTACGTGATGGACTTCAGAGGAAGTTGGGACAATCACCTACCCCTAGTGGAATTTGTATATAATAATAGGTACCATGCGAGTATCGGCATGCCACCATATGAAGCTCTTTACGGGAGAAAGTGTAGAACATCGTTGTGTTGGGATGAAGTCGGGGAACGAAAAATGTTGGGACCTGAGTTAGTGCAACAAACCGCAGATGTGGTGACATTGATAAGAGCTAGACTACTAGCTGCACAAGATTTCCAGAAGAAGTACACATATTTGCATCGTCAGGACCGCAACTTTGAAGTCAGAAGTTACGTCTTCTTAAAAGTATCTCCTGGAAGGAAAAAATACGATTCGGCAAGAAGGGAAAATTGAGTCTGAGGTTCATAAGACCATTCGAGATACTGAAGCGAGTGGGCGAAGTGGCGTACAAAGTGGCATTACCACCTGAGTTGGAGCACATCCACAATGTGTTTCACATCTCCGTGTTGCGTTCGTACAAACCTGACTATAAACTCGTGATTTCCAATGAGCCCATTCAAGTGGAGAAGAATCTGGCGTATGAAGAAATTCCCATCCAGATATTAGATAGGAAAGAGCAGACATTAAGAAATAAAATTATATCCTCTGTAAAAGTACTTTGGTAAAACCACGACGCTGAGGAGGCCACGTGGGAATTAGAAGATAAGATGTGAAGGGACTATCCCCATTTATTTGTGTAACCTTGTACCAATTCCGAGGACGAAATTTTTATAAGGGGAGGATGTAAGAACCATGAATTTCACGAATAAATATTAATAATAATATTAATGAGAAAAGGAATATTGATTTGAATATAAATATTGATGTGTTGTGAAATGAATAATTCAATTAATTTAAATTGAATTTATAAGAATTGAGAAAAATGTGGAATTGGTGATAATATTTGTGAAATGCCTTGTATGGCATGAGAATGGAAATTTGAATGTTTAACTTAATTAAGGAATGAATAAATTAAGAAGAGAGTGATTAATTAATATTAATTAATTGATTTTGTGAATAATAGAATGCTAATAAGTAAATAGAATTATAATTACTCATTTAATTGGTGGGTGCAAGATATGTGGTAATATATAATACCTACATTAAGAAAGAAGTATGGTGGGACACTTTAAGGTAACTATATGATATATGAAACTATATAGTACAATGGAATGAATTATAGGTAACATAATTAATGCTTATGTGCCAACATATGTGTGTGAGAACATTAAAGATGTACTTTATCAATGATTTGCAAATAATAAATTATTTCAATAAGTGAGTCTAATTGGAATAATAAAGTTTTAAAGAGAGATTGAATTATTAGTGGCAAATTAAGTTGAGTCCATACATGTTATAAATACTAATTGGACTAAACTAATGTACATGAATTATATGATGTGGATACATAAATAATCCCTAACTTATCATTATGTAGTAGCATTAACACATTAAAATTACATTTTGGAAGTCTAAAGAACCAAACTAAGCATTATATAACTAAGTACTGAGATTTAAAGCTATGTCCCATATTAAGTGACCATCACAGTACTAGAACAGTAGCTTCACTCTATATACGAAAACAAGAGTCGGCAGTTGGAGGCTAGGATAACAGTGATGATGGCTATGAAGTTGGTAGTTGGCTAATTCTTTCTTGTCCATTGTTCTCTTCCATTCTCCATTGATTCAAACCATAGCGCAACACCATTACTTGGGCAATGAATTCTCTATATATAGCTCCCTCTTAATCTCATTCTCTATTAATTGAAAATTTTCTGATAAGTTACATTAGAGAGTGAGAGCTACTGAGCATTGAGGGAGTATAATTAGTGCATTGAGGGAATTCAATTAAGCTTCAAGAGGTATAATTTCTAACTTTTGTTCTTAAATTTGAGTTTGTCAAATTCTTATAATTCTTAGGAATTCTCTATTAATTGGTGTGAGATAACATGTTATTGTGTTGTTTAAGTTTGTATGCATGTCTAGAAGCATTCTGAGTTACAACAAAAGAAGTATTGGTAATCTGGTGTTAAGGCTTTGCAGAAGTAGAGCCAAAATTTTTGCCTTGCTCGAAGTGGCGCGGCCGTGCCACTTCTATAGTACATTACCACGCCAGTACCGCTTACCAATTCCAAATCATGGATTCTGGTTTGTTGATCATGTCTTATTCTTAGCATGTTATGGTAGTTAGGTTATGCATATAAGTGACCCTAATATGGGGTTAGATATTTTTTTGAACATAGTAAGTTATTTTAGCTTAATTTAAGTTGAGTTTTCAAGAAAACTTCAAGATTTGGAAAACTAGAAATTGTGAACTTGGAGTGATGTATATTCTGATTTTGTGAGCATGTGTAAATAATCTAGATATGTACGTGCTTGAGTATAACATAAGGCATGAACTAATTTTTGTGTATAATAAAGTTTGCTAGCTTGGTTTTAAAGGATTCTCTAAAGGAGAACTTGAAGTATTGAAAAACAAAGCATGATAAACATTATGCCTTTTAGTTCTAATCTTTCTAGCCTATGTAAATGACTTGAGTATATGCACAAATGAGTATGAAAGCATGATTTAGACACGGTGGACTTATCTCGCATGCTTAAATAAGTTTTGCTAATGGAAACTTAAAGTTTCAAAAACAAACTTGATAAACTATATACGCTTTGAGTTATGAATTTGCGAGCATGTTTATGTGTTCTAACTATACATATATGAAAATATGATGCATAGTAAGTGAAGTGACTTTGCATGCTTTATGGCTTAACATGAGATTTTCAAAAGAAACCTTGAAAACTAGTTTTGTCAATAACTACGTTACAAGTATTCTAGAATGTGACATCATGATTAGGTGTGTTATGCCTATAGACATGATTAACAAGCATGCTAGCTAATCGTATACATTATAAAGTAGTTGGGAATGGTTAGATCAAGTCTAAATGAAGTAGAGTTATACAAACTTGAAATACATGACTAATCTAATGAAAGCATGTTTAATTAAGACTTATTGATCTCATTATATGAATATAATGACTAAACATAAAGGACTTTGTTAAATCAATATGTGAAGTCTTGATTTTGTTAGACTTGACAAATCATGTAAGGAACAAGTTATAAAAGAGACCAAAACTATTGATAGATATCATAACATGTATGATTCTGCAAGTGTCATTCTAAATGTGTATGGGTGTGCAAGTCTGGCCTAGCTTCAGTTTAGCAGTATTAGTTTGCACCAAGAGCAGTGCGGTCGCGCCACCTTGCAGTGAGATCTATTTTCTATAAATAATTTAAGTGTTTATGCATGCTTATATTGTCACCCTAATCTGTAATACATGTCCAATATGGTATTCATGTGTCAATAAGCATGTTAAGGAAAGAATCCTATGTTGAATTAGTGTTTACAACCTGAAGCCAAAATGAGATGTCAAACTATGTTCTATAATGTCATAGTGTATTAGAAACTAATTTTTGTGTTATGTGATGACATATGTATGATATCATAAGACTAAGGGAAGACAAGTATTATATGTTTAGTATTGATGAATTACACTTGTGAGTCATAGTAAATTAAGATAGTAGGTGTTGAATTAGTATAACTAATGTGATTATACATGAATAGGATATTATAGTTCATTGGAGTGGTATTAAGCTTTACTTTTGTAAACTACGCTTGAGGCAAGTACTCAAACCCTACTCTTTATTGAGAATTACTTGAGCTTGTACTATTATTGGTTGTACAAGTAAATAATTGAAAGCGTGATTCTTATCTTATGACATAATGCTTCATAGATAGAATAGAGTTGTTTATATTCTTGAACTTTAATTCGAGTATTGAACTTATAGTTGTTCGTATATACATTTAAAAGAGTGGTCTATGCCAATTGATTCGGCTAAACCTAAATCCTACATTGTAAGCAATCCAAACCAATCGATTGGTGCAGAATCTTGTATTGACTAAGATGAACAACCTTCTTTGAAGGGAAAATAATATTTGTCGGGAGACCGACATGCGCACTTGAGAACGATTAAACGATATGCATAATGTAGGGTACTTTAGGCTGATCATATGTTGTACTCGTTTTGTTGGATTATCAGTATATTTGTGACGCCCCTAAATTCAGGTACTTGAAACCCGAACTCGGTGCTTCACGATACCATTTCTATGAGCGGAGTAATACTAATAATAATAACAATAATATAGATACCAAACTTAATTTACATAAATTAGAGTCTAAATCCCAGGTACGCGACCTTTAAACATTCATTACATCATAGATAATAAATATCATTATCTTAATAAACTTTAACTATTACACAGAATATTATAAAACTCATTCGAACTGCTTTCCTTTCCCCTTGTTCTTGCTTGAACCTTCAGGTAGATCATACTTAGTTGAAAACATTTAAATTTAAAGCAAGAATGAGCATTTGATTGCCTAGCAAGTAATAACAACAATAAACATTAGCTGAAAGGATTAAATATTTTCTTTGAACGACACTTCTATAACGAATCAACTGTTGTGAAGTAAGCTAAACCAATAATAACAACATATCAAATCTATATCAAATTTTTAAAATTACGTATTGACTTTAAATGGAGATCAGTCGAAAAACTATGAACATTGTTTTCTATTTTCTAAAAGGTATACAGAAATTCATCTGCAGACCAATAACTTACGAGCGCACGGGGTGATCACCATTATGCCTCAGATTGATCAATACTACATGCAAGAATGATATTATCGTTCATCTTATCCACCTTAAGTGCAAAAAAGTTTTCCCATGTTCGGGATGTTCATACTTAGTCGGGAATCCGAACCAAAATATTCTGGTTGGATACAATAAAGTTCTATCTTGTTCAACAATATTTCTAAGTTTATGTCTAGCTGAATCAAATAGCTTAGACGACTTTTAAGTCATCGTATACATACTGGAAATAAATAAGTATGTATTAACATGTGATTAAATATAATGATTATCCAAGTGGGGACACTTGTATAACCATATTTAGAAATTAACGAACAGAATAAATATCTGGATTATGCACTAATACTGTGTTGATAAACAATGAACGGATAATTTAAGAGCTTGTATGAATATGAATAATTGGATACATAATCAATAACAATAGAGTTAATAATCTGGCACAATAATATGATTCTGAAACTTTCTTACTCATGTCCATTGCATAAAGTAAATGCAAAGGTAGGATACTTGCATGAGCTGCTGCTTACAATAACGAAACTTAGTTTTATCTTTTATATCAAAACATATCATCAATAAAATTATTCTATCGATTAGAAATACATACTATAACACATAGTACTACTTATTGCAGTCGGCACATAACCTAATCACATTGTCACCCATGTTTAACAGTCATTGGATCACAAACAGACACGTATCTAGTCAAATTATCTAAGTCCATATCAATTTTCTCAAACATGCTTGCATGTAATCGACAACTTTATTTGCAATTATCGAGTCTAAGACTATATCCTGTAGTTCAATATAGCTTAAACAATGGTCAAATTATTTTTAAATGACTTATAATAATTTTTAGTTAATTATTATAATTTATCATGATTTTTCAAACAATCAAATCATTATTAAATAATTTAAATATTAAATAATTCTATTATCATTAATATTTAATTAATATTAAACTATTAATGAAACCATTGCCAAAATCTTAAAGTTATTTATAATAACTTAAAATACTTTTAAAACATTAATATTACCTTTAAATGATTTTTAAAATATTTAAAAATCATTTTTAAATAATTACCATTAATATTTAAATATTAATGTATTATTCATCAAAATATTAAAGGTTATTTTTATAACTTAAAATATTTTAAACCCTTTATATCCTTTTAAATGATTTTTAAATTAATAAAACCATTTTTAAACAATTTATTTAATATAATTATTAAATAAATCAAATATCATTTAATATTAAATTATTAATGAAATTTTCCTTTAATATTGAAAGTTATATTTTATAACTTAAAATATTTTTAAACACCTTAGTTTCATTTAAAATGATTTTTATAATATTAAAATCATTTTAAAATTAATTTATTTAATATAATTATTAAATAACTCTAATATCATTAATAGTAAATAATTAATAAAATTTACCTTTAAATATTGAAAGTTATATTTTATAACTTCAAATATTTTAAACTTTTATTTGCATTTAAAATGATTTTTCTAATATTAAAATCATTTTTAAATTAATTTATTTAATATAATTATTAAATAAATCTAATATCATTAATATTAAATAATTAATGAAATTTGCTTTAAAATATTAAAAGTTATATTTTATAACTTAAAATATTTTTAAATACCTTATTATTATTTAAAATGATTTTTAATATAATAAAATCATTTTTTATTAATTTATTTAATGCATTTATTAAATAAATTAAATATCAATAATATTCAAATAAATACTAATATTTATGAAAAATATGTCAAATTATTAAAAGTTAATTTTATAACTTAAAATAATTTTTAAAATTATTTTTGTAATTTTCAGAATTTAATTTCTATTTTTAAATGATTTTTAGAAAATAAATTAATTAAAATTAACTAAGTCTGTAGTTAAAGCCTTTGGCGACAGAAAGCGTCGCCTTAGGTGTTCTTGAGAAACCCAGATCTTCAAAGTCAGTGTTCGAGTAGCCTACTTTGACTATTGATAATTGTCAGATATAAATGTTCCTGGGTTTGCAATTGAGTTAATGTTGTAGTACTGATGTAGTATTACAACTCTAAATAAGTTCTATGGCCAAACCTTATCACAACAGAAAGATCTAAGCTTCAGAAAAGCTTGTCAGAGTTGTTTTTCACGTTTCTAGGCTGCCCAGAAAATAAAGCCATGGCCGATTAATGCTATTCATGGCCTTATATGATGAAATATATTCATGTTATGGGTGATCTAGACGTCGGGCCTTGTAGAGCAACTAACAGTGTACAAGTGTTGAACAATATTCAAGTCTAAACATCATTAATCAGAAAGATCTAAGACATAGAAAAAGCTGTCAGAGTTGTTCTTCATTTTCTGGGTTACCCAGAAATGAAAAACAGTTCGACTATGCATATTTGGGCTTCCACAACTTGCAATCCATGTGATGATTTTGTGATATAAATGTTGAAGTTTGCAGCCAACATGTCAAGGTCTAGATCTATCACAAAAAATCACAATAACAACATCACAGTAAGTAAATCTATGCCGGTCAAAGTCTGTCAGTGTTTATGATCATCAGTTTTCTGGGTTACCCAGAAAATTGAGTTCATGAACGTCTGACCTCCTTTGACCAGCCACCAAATCTAGTATATATGATATCTAGAGGTTCTAAAAGTATGGATCTAAAGTTAAACTAACATACTACAACATGGTTACAACAACTAACTCATAACGCACAACATCTGCAAGATCAGAGGCTATAAAATCATTGTCAGACAGTTATGGGCAAGATCTGGGTTACCCAGATTTTGTCCAGTCATGGTCGGTCAACGGGGTTTGACCACCCATATCATGCAATCTGTTCACGATCTGAACTTGATTCAAGTTCCAGATCAAAGATCTCATAGCATACAACAACTACAAACTTTCAAAACACAAAAAAAAATTAAAAATCACTAAGATCTGAGGTCTGACATTCATTGTCAGACAACAAAAATAAAATTTTCCAGATTTTTAAAAACCTCAAATCTGAGCCTCTAGATGTTATGGAACTAACATCTAGCAACCTTGATCATCAATATATACTACATACAACATGTTTTAACACTTAAACACAACTTTTATCATAACAATCAAGATCAGATTATAAATTAGGTTTTATACCTTTACTTGAACAAATTTTGATTCTAGTCTCCTGATCTGATCTAGGTGTAATACAGGCTTGATTTGGGACTGGATTTCTTATAATTTTCGTGGATGATGAAAGAGATGGTCTTGGATGAGAGTTAGTGTATAAATGAGCGTGAATGTGACTTTTTCTCTCTCTTGATCTATATATAAAACTCATGTGCAATGAATTTGGATGGGGTAATGGCTGAGAGCTGGAGTCTTTTAGCTCCTAGCTAGACTAGGGGTGATGACTTTCCAAGATATGGCAAGATTTGCTAGCAATTATTTCAAGAATGTGACAAAAAGGGCATTGTGGTCATTAGCCTTGAAAATTTAATGGCAAGCTTGTCAATTGTCCCAACCCTTAGGGTTTAACCTTAAGGTTCCCAAAAATTTGATTTTTATAGGATTTCAATTTAGGGTTTAAAATGAAATTTAGTTTCTAAAAATTGCTAATTAGGGTTTTCCATCATTAGCGTTAAAACCAATAATACATCTCATATACCACATAACACAATGACTTAACAGATTTTAAAATCTCATTTGACTTCGAAACTAGGGTTTATCTGTAATACTAGGGTTTTATCAGGTTATAATAAAACTACTCTCCAGATTAACCTTACGCACATAACATACATATTTATAGCACTGAAATAAAATAATAATACTATATTATTATTCTTTATCCTTATTCCAAATCCATAATTAAGGTTTGGATTCCATATATGAATTATCTTGCACATATAACATTATTAATTAAGTTATATTAATTACTTAATTAGTCCAAAATAAATTTATATAATAAAATAATTATTATAATAAATCTATAGTCATCTCATATATTATTTAAATAATATATAATCATATTTTCATGAAAAATAAATAATAAAAATATTTCTTCTACAAAATTAATTACTATAAGAATATAAATTATAATGATTAACAATTCTAAAAAAATTTATGCAAAATTTCTTATGTATATATATAGAAAATATCTGGTTATTACAATATTACTATTAATTCTAGTAGAAGTTTATAGTCCTTACTGACTGCTCAGTATTCATAAATTTGAAATCTCGAAATATATAATTAAGTATTGAATCTTATTGACATTTTCTGTCCTTAGCGACTATTGTTGAGAACCATTGATACTTCTTGGTATCTTTGAACTATCATTATTGTTGTACCCTTGAAAATTTTAAAATTATATTGAACACCCTTATTGCTATATTACTTGTTGACCAAACTTGTTGCTCATTCTTGCTTTCCCTTAAAACATTTCAGTTAAGGCAGAGCAAGGCGGATCCTCGGGCATTGATAAGGGCAAGGGCAAAGCTACAAAGTAGTTTATATTTAGTGGAGATTATTATGCTCATGTAATGACATAAGTTATGTTATGTATTAGTTATATCTAAACCATGTTTAATTATATTTAAGGTATGTAAGAGATGTTTAAGTTACGAACCCTTGGGACGAGAATAATTATATTATAACAATGTAATTTATTCTATTATTCTGTTGTCAATGATTTTAGTATGTTATTAGAATTAGTACGTGATGAGTGAGTTTTATACCCATGAATTGGATACATTCGGGCTTAATTTATTGTTGTTCTTAAGTCTTTTAGGATGTTTTTATGTGTTTGTGTCTATTCATGCATATTTTATGTTATTTAATAGGAATTGGGACAAAAGTTACATGGATCGATATTTGGGGTGGCTAGATTCGCTTTTTTCGGCTTGCCATTTACACAAAGAGCCACTTCGGAGCCAATTTGACTATAGCTCCTGACATTATTTCGACAAACTTCAAGAATGAAAGTTGTAGATCTACTTCTCTTCTTCCGGAACATCTTGAATCATCAAAATCGAGTTCGAACGAAGAAGTTATGGCCATTTTCCCAAAGGACGCTTGAGCGTAAAATGTCGAGAAAAAAGTTAAAAGGCCGGGGCGCCCATTTTAGGCCTATGCCCAACGCCGGGGCGCTGGGGAGCAGAGTTTGAGCGCCGTGCCCAGCGTTGGGGCGCTGGGGAAGAGACTGGGAAGGTTTGGACGCGTTTTTGGGCGAATTTTGACACCTTTTTGACTCCAAATAGGATTGGGTTTGTTCCTAAGCTAAAAATTGGACTTGTAACCTATAAATACATGATGTAAGGCATAAAATAAGAGGAGATTACATAGCTTAGCCTAGATAAAACACTCCTTTAGATTAAAAAATAACCCTAGTTCTTATTAGTTTTGGAGATTGAAGCAACTTGAGAGACATTGAAGATCAAGAGCAAGAGCAAAGAGGGAGCATCGATTTCTTGACAACAGATTCTATTCTCTTCTCTCATGTTACTTTTATCTTTTGATGTCTATTCAGTTGTGGATTCTTGGTTTTAATTCATTAATTATGAACTAACTATTTTGAGATTTCAATTGAACTTTTATGGCTATGAATTAGTTATTCATTATATTCTAATTATTTATGTTAAAGTGAGTTGTTTATCTTGTCTTGTGCTTATTGCTTAATTATTTGATCAAGAATTACTTTGTTACTCTAGAAGGAATTGGAAGAGGAATTCTAGGGTTAGAAATCGGGCATGATATCATGTGACTTAGTTATTTGCACAAAGGAATAATTAGGTTTGTGAATAGAATGGAAATATCTTTTCACCGCATGTAACACATAAGGAATTGGGATTATAACGAGTTTAATTCAATTGTTTTGCATAGGAATATAGAAAGATTAACTGGATTAAATAGAAGGCAATTGATCACTTGGAAAAGGACTTTTGGCATTTGAGAATTCTTGTTAACAATTCAAGAGGGCATAATAATTGGGATAATTGGATAATGGATTTATAATTCATAATTGGGGATATTGAAGTCTTAATCTTTATTTATTTGAATTCATTCGTTAAAATCTTAGTTTTAATTAGTTAATTTAGTTTTCTTAATTAGAAAAAACACGATTTGAGATTGTATAAATAAAATTAGTTTGGTTAAGAATTAGTACTTGGTGATTTTTATTAAATAATTCCTCATGGAACGATACTCTACTTTCACTTTATTACTTGTTGACCGTGTAGTATACTTGCACGTATTCATTGATTATGTAAATCGATCAACAAGTTTTTAGGCGCTTGCTGTCGGGACTTAATTTAATAATTATTTACCAATATTAATTTCAATCAAATTAGTCTTAATTTAAACATTTTTATTTTTATTTTAATTCTCTTTCTATATTTCTCTCTTTTCGTGTACCATGGATGACTTTGTGTATCAATGGCCATACACGAACATGACTAAACCAAGGGGAGTGGAGATTGAAAGACTCGAGAAACTTTCTCGCATTGTCGGACAGATTGAGACACTTTCGAGGATGTTTGAAGCTTTTGAAGCTCAAAGATCGTCAAAGTATGGTGGTTACTTGTTATTATTGTCTTGGAAATCATATGAGTCATCAATGCACCATCGGTTTGAAATGCCAGATGCAAGATAGTGGTGATTACCCCAATAATTCTGCTCTATCCCAACAACTATCATCGATTGGGGGTATCTCCGGATTTTCATGGAGTAACAATCGTGATCAATTTTATGCTCCAAGTCCAACATACCCACAAGATTTCTTGTGTCCACCTCCACTACAACAGAAGAACATTCAAATTGGGAGGAAGCCTTGGAAAAATTATTAAAGCTTCGCAAAAAGGAATGAGGAACAAGACAAGAAAATGAATCAAGTAGAGTTTGAATTTGCAAAGCCAAGGGGCGTTGATCAAGAATTTGGAAAATCAAGTGGAACAGATAAAGACATCGTTGAACAACCGTCCTCAATACACCGCCCTATGACATGGATTCCGAGCCCGGTGGTGAGCCCGAGCCAAATCTACAACTGGATGAGCCACGAGATGAAAAAGAGGAGACAAGTGGGGATAATGACAACAAGGTCGGTGAAGAACTAATTGTGAGAACCAATGATGATGAGCCAATGTTATTTATGCCTCAAGTGCCTTCTCCTCCACAGTTCAAGAGTCCGGTTAGATTTGCAAAACATTGTCCGATTGGTAGTCATGTCGTCGGCAATACTCTCTGTGATGTAAAAGCAAGTACACCTTCGAAACCATGGTGTGATGAGCTAGAGAAGATAGAAGAAGAAATTGTTGTGTCTGACAAGCCTCTATGCCAGAATATATTCGCAGACACAATGGAGAAACCACCTAGATGCTGGACGTTCTTGAATGTGATATTATCTCAAGAAAGCATTCTAGGTGACTTTAATACAATGGCTATTACAAATGGGAACCTACCAAAAGCTATATTATTTCCGATGGATGGAGGGTTCCTCAACTTTCGTAGGGGAATTGGATAGAGAATTGAAGAAGTCAACCTGAGACTATAAAACAAGCGCTTATTGGGAGGCAAACCAAGTTTAATTTTTATTTTAATTTTATTAAGTTTTATATTAGTAGTTTGGAATTTGCATTTATTTAGGATTTAATAAAATTGCTTCTATCATGGTTTTACAAAGTTATTCAAGTCAAATTCAAGTGTGGTGCCCAATTTGTTCCATGTGCTTAAATTTATTCTCCAAACTTAAGCGACAAGGAGGAAGATGGATATATTTCCGGGGAAGTCCTCTGCTTTAATTTTTTCTATTGTAGCCATTGAGGACAATGTCTAGTTTAAGTTTGGGGGCATTTTAGTGTCGATTGCATATAGTTAGTTATTTACATTGTAGTTCGTTATGTTTTCGGTTATTTACATTTAGTTTTTGCATTCAGCTTTTTTTGTTTAAAAAAAAAATTTAAAAATCGTAAAAATAGTAGTTAGTTTACTATGTTTGTTGCAGCTTAGTTTATATTTGCATGATTTCAAGCTCATAGATAGTAAAAAGTCTATTTTGGCCAATGATGAGACCGGAGTTAAGTAGATAAGTATAGTATTGAATATTCAAAGCTTTGATGTGATTTCTTGTTATGAATTGAATCTTTTTCTGTTTGAAACTGGGTATAATCAAGGTTAAGACGTTAATAACAAATTATGTTAACCGATTAAGTTTAAATTGATACATAATGGATTTCTTAAGTATAATACTAGTGTGAAGGAATGAAAAGACATGAATAAAGTGAGATGGCTAAATTTTGATAAAAACTTAAGTTTGGGGGGAAATTTTGGGGTATATAAGCTTAAAAAAAAAAAAAAAACATGTTGAGTCTTGTGGTGGGTTGAGGAGAAACACTCCCCATAAACACAAGCGTGAGATGGAGCGTAAAACGACTCACCAACCATCTATAAAAAAAAGAAAAAGAAAAAAATAAAAAAATTAATGGCTAGTTTTGTTTCGGGGCCTTTGTTACTTGAGTAAGTGCGCTTAAGAAATATCTTAAAACCTAGCGCCCTAAGGTCTTATATGGTCCGGGAGTCGTTGGTCGAAAAGCTCGCTAAGGGGTGACATCGTTAGCCTAATGGAATGAGACATTGCACGATTATGGTTAAAAAAAAACAATAAAACGGAAAAGAGCAAAAAGCCCCGTAATGAAAAGTAAAGCATAAGTATCCCAGTTGGACTCTTGAACTTGGTGGATGTTTGACTTTAGTTGGATATAGCTTGTTCGTGAATTTTGTGAATTTGCACTCATATGATGCCTTCAAAGATATCTATTATGTCTTAAATTTGATTTTATATCGCTTAACATTGTTGTGGAGCACACACGCACTATATCGGTGATAACGATCTAAGATTTGATGATTGATTGGGAAATTACCGATTTGTTTTAATATGATGTATTATCTTGTTTACTTGATTTCTCTAAGTAGGTTGAATAGACTTGTTTCGCGTATTACTGTTGGATTAAATAGAGCATATAGATTAGTTTCATTACATTGCATTACATAACATTTTTGTGTTTTTGCTTGAGGACAAGCAAAGATTTAAGTTTGGGGGTATTTGATGAGTGAGTTTTATACCCATGAATTGGATACATTCGGGCTTAATTTATTGTTGTTCTTAAGTCTTTTAGGATGTTTTTATGTGTTTTTGTCTATTCATGCATATTTTATGTTATTTTATAGGAATTGGGACAAAAGTTACATGGATCGATGTTTGGGGTGGCAAGATTCGCGTTTTCGGCTTGCCATTTACACAGCAGCTACTTCGGAGCCAATTTGACTATAGCTCCTGACATTATTTCGACAAACTTCAAGAATAAAAGTTGTAGATCTACTTCTCCTCTTTCCGGAACATCTTGAATCATCAAAATCGGAGTTCGGACGAAGAAGTTATGGCCATTTTCCCAAAGGACGTCGGAGCAGAAAATGTCGAAAAAAAGTTGCAAAGAAGGCGGGCGCCATTTTAAGTTTATGCCAGCTGAAGGGCGCCGGGGAGCAGAGTTTGAGGGGTGCCCAGTATTTGAAGGGCCCGGGAAGAGATCGGAAGGTTTGGACGCGTTTTTGGGCGAATTTTGACACCTTTTTGACTCCAAATAGGATTGGGTTTGTTCCTAAGCTAAAAATTGGACTTGTAACCTATAAATACATGATGTAAGGCATAAAATAAGAGAAGATTACATAGCTTAGCCTAGATAAAACACTCCTTTAGATTAAAAAATAACTCTAGTTCTTATTAGTTTTGGAGATTGAAGCAACTTGGAGACCATTGAAGATCAAGAGCAAGAGCAAGAGGGGAGCATCAGATTTGCTGACAACAGATTCTATTCTCTTCTCTCATCTTACTTTTATCTTTTGATGTCTATTCAGTTGTGGATTCTTGGTTTTAATTCATTAATTATGAACTAACTATTTTTGAGATTTCAATTGAACTTTTTATGGCTATGAATTAGTTATTCATTATATTCTAATTATTTATGTTAAAGTGAGTTGTTTATCTTGTCTTGTGCTTATTGCTTAATTATTTGATCAAGAATTACTTTGTTACTCTGAAGGAATTGGAAGAGGAATTCTAGGGTTAGAATCGGGCATGATATCATGTGACTTAATTATTTGCACAATGAATAATTAGGTTTGTGAATAGAATGGAAATATCTTTTCACGCCGCATGTAACACATAAGGAATTGGGATTGTAATGAGTTTAATTCAATTGTTTTGCATAGGAATATAGCAAGATTAATCTGGATTAAATAGAAGGCAATTGATCACTTGGAAAAGGACTTTTGGCATTTGAGAATTCTTGTTAACAATTCAGTAGGCATAATAATTGGGATAATTGGATAATTGATTTATAATTCATAATTGGGGATATTGAAGTCTTAATCTTTATTTATTTGAATTCATTCATTAAAATCTTAGTTTTAATTAGTTAATTTAGTTTTCTTAATTAGAAAAAACACGATTTAAGATTGTTTAAATAAAATTAGTTTGGTTAAGAATTAGTACTTGGTGATTTTTATTAAATAATTCCTCGTGGGAACGATACTCTACTTTAACTTTATTACTTGTTGACAGTGTATACTTGCATGTATTCATTGATTGCGAAATCGAGCAACAGTACGTGACGAACCAAATTCGAGATATGAGTGTTTGAATTTGGGGGCGTCACACTTTCAAGTGAATAAGTTTCTCGTATAGGTAAGAAATAAGCAGACTTGGTTAATCTATCGACAATGACCCAAATTGCATCTATGCCTTAAGAAACATTGGGAAGACCAGTAACGAAATCCATATTAATGTGCTCCCACTTCCATTCTGGAATTTGAAGTGGTTGAATGGACCTTTTGGCACTTGATGCTCCGCCTTGACACGTTAACAAGATAAACACCGTGACATAAACTCCGCTATCTCTCTCTTCATATTGCTCCACCAAAATGTATGTCAAAGATCACGATACATTTTGGTACTTCCAGGATGGATTGTAAACGGTGTGTTGTGTGCCTCCATTATGATCTTATACTTCATATCAGAGCCGTTAGGAACACAAATTCTAGAGTTGACTCGAAGTATTCCTTCTTCATCGATTCTTGCTTCCGGAATAGCACCTTCTGGTACTTTCTTCCTTATACGCATCAGCTCCATGTCCGTAGCTTGAGCATCTTTAACTTTATTAATTAAAGTCAGTTCTACTCATATATTTGACATCATCACGTGGGTCCCTGAAGTCTTTAACTCTATCTCCATCCTTTGTAAGTCATACAAAATAGGCCTTTGCGTTGACAATATTGCACTCGTACCCACATATGATCTTCTACTCAACGCGTCAGCTACCATGTTCGCTTTTCTAGGTTGGTATTGAATGGTATGATCATAATCTTTCAACAGCTTGAGCCTACATCATTGTCACATGTTGAGTTCCCTTTGGGTGAAGAAATATTTTAGGCTTTTATGATCTGTATAGATCTCCACCTTTTTCCTATACAGGTAATGCCTCCAGATTTTAAGCGGGAAAATGACAGATGTCAACTCTAGATCATGAGTATGATAATTCCTCTAATATTCTTTGAGTTTTCGTCAGGCATAGGCTATGACTTTCCCATATTGCATGAGATCTCATCCTAACCCTCTGCCTGAAGCATCGTTGTAGATGACAATTCCCTCCGAACCAGATGGTATTGTCAGAATATGAGGTGCTGAAATGAGTCTCCTCTTGAGTTCTTGAAAACTCTTCTCACATTCTTTACTCCAACCGAATTTTGTATCTTTTCGAGTCATCTAAGTTAATGGAGTAGCGATTTGAGAAAATCCTTCCACAAATCTTCGATAATAATCAGCTAAGCCCATAAAACTGTGTACTTCGGTCACTGACTTAGGTTGCTCCCAGCTTTGTATTGCTTCAATCTTCGCTGGGTCAACAGATATTCTGTGATTTGATATCACGTGCCCAAGGAATGCTACTTCCTCAAGCCAGAACTCACATTTCTTCAACTTGACATATATCTTGTTTTCACGAAGCTTTTGGAGTATCAGTCTCAAGTGTTGCTCATGATCTTCACGGCTTTTGAAGTATATGAGGATGTCATCAATAAAGACAACCACAAAATGATCCAAATATTCCTTGAATACTCGGTTCATCATATCCATGAAGGCAACAGGAGCATTGTTCAATCCAAAAGACATGACTAGGAATTCGTAATGCCCGTACCGAGTTCTGAAAGTAGTCTTTGGAATGTCATCAGTTTTAATCTTTAATTGATGATATTCGGAATGAAGATTGATCTTTGAAAAGAATTTAACTCCTTGCAACTGGTCAAACAGGTCATCAATGTGAGGTAACGGGTACCTATTATTGATGGTGACATGATTTAACTCCCGATAGTCAATGCAAAGTCATATACTCCCATCTTTCTTCTTTACGAATAGAACAGGAGCACCCCAAGGAGACGTACTAAGACTAATGAAACCGATGTCTAACAATTCCTGCAGTTGGGTTTTTAACTCCTGAAGTTCAATAGGAGCCATTCGATATGGTGCATTGGAAATGGATTTTGTACCGGGTTCAAGGTCAATACAAAATTCGATTTCACGCTCGGGGGGTAGGCCAAGAAGTTCTTCGAGAAATACGTCAGGAAATTTATTAACAATAGAAATATCATTCAAATCTGACGTATTTTTGTCGCCCCCCAAAATAGGTATACATCACCTATTCTCGAGTCGCCAAATACATGGTACGTAATACAAATACAATCTTAAATATACAACAAGAGAGTCATGAGTTTTTTAATACAAATATTGTCTTCTAGACAATATCCACTCTCGTAATAAGTCCTCATTACATTTATTGTCACACTATTTAATGTAATAGTGAGGACTACTAATACTATCATCCGACCCGGCCACCTGCTCCCCGACTAGTCCCGCCACGCTCTCATTTCTCAAGAGAACAAAGAAAGAAAGGGTGAGCTCAACTAGCCCAAGAAGAAAAATATTATGACTAAGATAATGCGTAATAAATTATCATTAGTCTTCAACAATGTTAAACCGATAAAATATAATAGACATCAAGTTTAATCACAATGAACATGCAATCCATTAAAAGAGTCAAGTAGAGAATAAAATCTACTATCTTTATGATTTAAAAGGTTTTTCATCACTTTTATCGTTGGGACTCAAATTTAATAAATAATCCACATCATCCCCGCACTACTACCAATGATATTCATTAAGATCACAACCATAAATTATCCATGCACTACGGGCCAAGGATATTCGTGTGTATTCATTAATGGTCATGATCATGCCAACAACTCGCCCATCAATGCACTACGGGCCAATGAGGACTTTTACCACATCATTTGTAATATTACTACCATGATTACACCGAATAATCCTCGGTCATAATCATACCAAGTCCATCTATGCACTACAAAAGCACATATGACTTTCAACAAAATATAAAATATGAGGATGATGACAATGATATAAGAATTCAATAAAACAAGTTCAAGAATTAATTTATTCAGAACTAATAACGCCCAAATTGTCAACATGATACTTTTTGAGAGTAAAATTTAAGAATGCTCGTAAGAATATTTCCATGAAAAGATATCGATGAAGCGCAAATATCAAGGATATTCCACCAATTTCATGGAGTATAAAAGTCAAAACTTTAACCAACCGAGTATAATAAAGAATGGAATAACAAAAGAAATCACCATGCATGCGATATCAGATCGCAGACATGTGTTATTCCAATGTAATAATAAATAATCTAACCAGTGTCAAAGCGTAATACGCACCATGTGATATTCCAATGTAATAATAAAGAATGGAATAACAATGAAATCACCATGCATGCGATACTTAGATGTATGTTATTCCAATGTAATAATAAATAACGGAATCAGTCCCACAGAAAACGATGCATGATGATGATATTCCAAATGTAATAATAAAGACGGAACTAGTCCCACAGAAACGCATGCACGTGTGATATTCCAACAGTAATAATAAAGAATGAATAACAATGTCCCGTAAAAATGCATGCATGTGATGTTCCAATGTAATAATAAATAATAATGGAATAAATAATGTAAAATTTCACCAAGTATAGGGTAGATCACAGATACAAAAGTTATTCCAATGTAATAATAAAGAATGGAATAATGTAAGTTCTCTTCATGAATATGAAAAAATAATACCCCTTACCTTATAAAGAAGAGTACTCTGACTAGTAGGGGGCGGGATATACTTGAAGAAACTTGCACTACGCCAAAAGCTTTCTTAAACGCTAAAGAAATACGCCAAGATAGAAGAATAATTCTCTCTACGCTTTCTCTCTAGAGTTTCAAAGAATTCATAAGAAATAATGAAGGAATGAGCTTCTATTTATGAAGAATGGATCTATAAGAAACCAATCCATGAACGGGTCCAGATCGATTTACTTTAAACGACTATTCCATATTGGTTTAAAATAAAATATAATATATTCTATTTATAATCTAATAAAATAACTTTATATAACTTTTAAAAAGATTTTACTATGCAAATACTATGCAGGCACTATGCAAACACTATGCATAATAAAATATAATATATTCTAATTATTGTCTAATAAAATGAATAACTTTATAAAAGTATTCTGTTTTATATAAAAAGATTTTACTATTAGCCTAATAAAACGAATAACTTTATAAAAGTATTCTGTTTTATATAAAAGCTTTTCTGGTTTTATTACATTAATAATACTAATAAAACAAAACTTCATCATCATTATTATTATTCACACTATTAATCGACTGTGTCGCTCCTCCAGAAAGAGGGGCTTTCCAATAAGGATTTCTCCCTATCAAGCAAGCAAATTAGGTGACCAAACCTCTCCTCGCGTAACTTCTAGACATCGTTAATATTGCAAATAATAATATTAATAACTTCGCTATCATTATAAAATATATAAAATATCAATTAATTGAATCAATTAACGTGAGATACTATGCAACAATTATCAAGCAATAATTGAACAAAACCGAATGTGACTTCTCACGTAAGCATCAATAATCAATACCGTGTGCTACTATGCAACCACGCCAGATTCCTCGCATTTTTAACACCGGTGTTTCAACAAGCTAACTAGAAACTTCCGCCGTTATTTTCATAAAAATATTTTTGTCATTTTCTCAATCCGACAATAATTCCGCTGTGGGGTCCACTAATGATCGTGCCGTTGCATTTAATATTCCCTCGCTTAAAACGAATATTCCCCACCAATCTAATATTATATAACAACTTCATGATTTTGCAAAATTTATAAATATTACCCACAACTATAACATTATATCAAATTTATTCCATAATATTCAAAATGATAATTATAGAAAATTCATCTTTATTCATAAAAGTCAGGGGTCTTACAATCTCCCTTCTTATGAAATTTTGCCTCTAAATTAGGGTACGACACGGTATGTCAAGAGGTAAGGATACCTTGATTTCATTTCAGATTCTAACTCCTGTGTCATTTCCTCAACATCGTGGTTCCTCCATAAAACTTTGACTTGAGGTATAACCTTGAGCGTAGAATATGTTCCTTCTTATCCAAGATTTGAACAGAACCTCTTCATACGCTAAATCTTCCGCTATTTCGTCCTGCTTCTAACTCAATAATGTGGTTCGGTCTTTCACATATTTACGTAATATGGATATATGAAAAACGTTATGAACACGAGACATACTTACAGAAAAGCGAGTCTATAGGCTACAATCCCTACTCGATCGAGGATTAAAATGGGCCAATGAATCGAGGATTGAGCTTTCTCTCTTTCCAAATCTCGTAACTCCTTTCCATGGAGCAACACGTAATAACACATGATCTCCAATATCGAATTCCACGCCCTTTCGATGAAGATCAAGATAACTCTTTTGTCGGCCTTGTGAGGTTTTTATACGCTGCTCGGATCGCTTGAATCTTTTTTCGTAGTCATACGTATTAACTCCGGCCCCAACAACGCTGCTTCACCCACCTCATCCCAAAGATACCGAGAACGACACTTTCTTCCATACAACGCTCAATGGAGCCATGCCAATACTTGCTTGATAACCGTTGTTGTAGGAAAACTCCACCAATGGTAAGAACTTGTCCCAACTTCCCTTGAAGTCAAGGACACAGTAGTCTTAATAAATCTTCAAGAGTTTGAATAGTCCTCTCTCGATTGTCCGTCCGCTTGAGGATGATATGCCAAACTAAATCGTAAATCCGCTCCATAGCTTTTTGCAAACTAACCCAAAATCGTGAAGTGAATCTTGGGTCTCGATCGTAAACTATGGATACCGCATACCATGCAATCTTACAACCTCGCTTATGTACATACGAGCAAGACGCTCAAGTGTATAAGTTTCTCGATAGGTAAGAAATGAGCAGACTTTGGTCAATCTATCAACAATGACCCAAATTGCATCTATGCCTTGAGAAACCTTGGGAAGACCAAGAATCTAAATCCATGGTAATGTGCTCCCACTTCCATTCTCGAATTTCAAGTGGTTGCAATGGACCTTTTGGTACTTGATGTTCCGCCTTGACTCGCTGACAAGTTAAACACCTTGAGATAAATAAATATATCTCCTCTCTTCATATTACCCCACCAAAATGTATGTCAAGATCATGATACATTTTGGTACTCCTGTGATGGATTGCAAACGGTGTGTTGTGCGCCCATCATGATTTTATACTTTAAATCGTGGTCGTTAGAACACAAAGTCCGAGTTGACTCAAGTATTCCTTCTTCATCGATTCTTGCTTCCGCATAGCACCTTCTTGTACTTTCTTCCTCATATGCATCACCTCCAGTCCTCAGTAGCTTGAGCAAATTTTAACTTTATCGATTAAAGTCGGCTCTACTCAGATATTCGCCATCATCACGCGGGTCCCCGAGTCTTTATATCTCTATCTCCATCCTTTGCAAGTCATACAAAATGGGCTTTTGCGTTGACAATATCGCACTCAGACCCAAGATATGATCTTCTACTCAATGCGCCACCACCACGCTTGCTTTTCCAGATGGTATCGATGGTATGATCATAATCTTTCAATAGCTTCAAGCCAACGTCATTGTCGCATGTTTAGTTCCTTTTGAGTGAAGAAATATTTGAGGCTTTTATGATCCGTAGAAGATCTCCACTTTCTCCCCATACAAGTAATGCCTCCAAATTTTAAGTGCGAAGACAACAATCGCCAACTCTAGATCATGAGTAGGATAATTCCTCTCATATTCTTTGAGTTGTCGAGAGGCATAGGCTATGACTTTCCCATGTTGCATGAGAACACATCCTAACCCTTTGCCCAAAGCATCACAGAGATGACAAATCCTCCGAGCCGATGGTATTGTCGTAACAAAATAAATGAGTCTTCTCTCGAGTTCTTGAAAACTCTTCTCACATTCCTCGCTCCAACCGAATTTTGTATCTTTCCGAGTCACCGAAGTTAAGGAGTAAGCGATTCGAGAAAACCCTTCTACGAATCTCCGATAATAACCAAATAAGCCGAGAAAGCTACGATTTCGGCCATCGATTTAGGTTGTTCCCAACTTTGAATAGCTTCAATCTTTGTCGGGTCAATAGATATTCCATGACTTGATACCACGTGCCCAAGGAATGCTACTTCCTCAAGCCGTAACTCGTGATTTCTTCAACTTGCATAAAGCTTATATTCACGGCTTTTGGAGTATCACCTTCAAGTGTTGCTCATGATCTTCACGGCTTTTGAATAAATAAGGATGTCATCAATAAAGACGACCACAAAGTGATCCAAATATTCCTCAAATACTTGGCTCATCATATCCATGAAGGCAAAGCAGGAGCATTAGTCAATCCAAAAGACATGACTAGGAATTCATAATGCCCGCATCGAGTTCCGAAAGCCGCCTTTGAATGTCATCGCTTCTAATCTTCAATTGGTGATATCCGTAATGAAGATCAATCTTTGAAAAGAATTTGGCGCCTTGCAACCGGGTCAAACAGTCATCAATACGCGGGTAATGGGTACCTATTTTTTTACGGGTGACATGATTCAACTCCCGATAATCAATACAAAGTCGATACTCCCATCTTTCTTCTTCACGAATAGAACAGAGCACCCCAAGGAGAAGTACTAGGACGAATAAAGCCAATGTCTAACAATTCCTCGCAGCTTGGGTCTTTAACTCCTAAAGTTCAATAGAGCCATTCGATATGGGCTTTGGAAATGGGTTTTGTACCGGGTTCAAGGTCGATACAAAATTCAATTTCACGCCTGGGGTAGGCCAGAAGTTCTTCAGGAATACGCCAGAAATTCATTAACAATAGAAATATCATTCAAAACTAACGATTTTTTGTTTAGATCCGCGATATGAGCTAAGAAAGCTTGACATCCGCTTTTTCAATAAACGAATAGCTTTATGGCTTGAGATGATAAAGATTGATTTTAATGGTTTGGTTGTTGAATTCGCATAATAGGTTGGTTAGGAATATGAAAGCTAACAACCTTACGAAAAACAATCAATTTTTGCATGATGAGTAGTTAACCAATCAATCCCTTTAATTACGCCAAATGCAAGTATTTTCAATGAAATAAGATCGACAGTAATGTGAGGGTACCGATTTGAACCAAACAAGACTTATAAACAAAGGATGTAATGAAGGTTTCTCCCAATCGGAGTTTCAACAGATAAGTCAAAGTCCAATTTCTCCTGAGTCAAATTTAAACGCTTGAGCGCAAAGAGAGAAATAAAGAAATGGGTAGAACCGGTATCAAATAAGGTATATACTTCGCTAGAGTTTATGATAAGCTTACCCGTGATGACCTCATTCGTTCCTTGCTTTCCGGGAGGTCACGACAAACGCCTCCTCTTGACCATCGGGCTTTAACTTTTTTTCCGGGCGCCCTTTGGTGCCTCCATCCTAGTTGAACTTGTCTTCTGTGAACGACAAAAAATCGGCCAGGGTGACCTTCTCTCCCACAATTATAACATGCTTTGACTAATCGCATAATTTGACCGATGTGTCCCTCCCCTCCACATTTGAAGCATATGATAGTGGTCGCTCTCCTTCCTTAACAACAGGTGCAATGCCGACGCCTTTCCATCATTGTTGAATCTCCTCTTCTTGAAATGTCCATTCTTATTGCTTTGGCCATGATTACCACCAAGTGGTTACCATTTCGCATGTTGATTCCTCCACGCTTATTGTCACCGCTCGATGATCAAGTATCACCGGTATTATCATTTTGTCTCACCGCTTCTTTTTTGTTGGGTTGACTCATTATCGCGCTCCAATAATCGAGCCCTATTAACAACATCCAATACAAACACAGCTTTATGAGAGATAAGATATCGACGTATCTCGGGTTTCAAACCTCTTAGAAACATTCGCGCCATTCTCTCCTCATTATCAACCAAATGGGACGCAAACCGACAACTCGGCAAACTTGGCTTCAGATCGCGACACACTGGCCATGTTGTTTTGTTCCAGCTTTAATGAACTCTACCTCTTTCATGTGATGAATACTTTCGGGAAAGTACTTGTCGCTGAACAATTCTTGAACTTCTCCCAAGACATCTTCAAGTAAGCAGTTGAGTACGCTTTTACGATTCCCACCAAGAATCATCTCCACATGCAACATACGAAGGTGGCAAAGGAACCTTTTGCTCCTCGAGCATCCCAAGACATCAAATATCTTGTTGATCCGCTTTATCCACGCCTCCGCCTTTTTAAGTGGTTTTGGCTTCCAAAAAACTCCCGTGGTCCCAACTCCTTGAACTGCTTAGGCGGACGATCGATCCGAGAGTCGCCAAGTGTTTCCACCGCATTTTGGATGAGAGCCGCTCTACCGATGTCGTATGAATTGCATGAAGCCTCTAAACATTCCATCGCTCATCATTTGGTCAAGTGTTGTTGTTTGCATGAGGATTGTCGCCTTCCCGATGCACATTATCCTCGATTATTGATCCGTGGAGACTCAACGGTCTCCTCGTGGCTCCATTGATGTTCTCAACATTCTCGATGCCATTTTCAAACACCGCCACAAAACAAGGGTTAATTAACATATCACATATTATCCCTATACTCTAACCGACCAATTAAATATCAAATAAACTTTAGTAGGTCATACTAGCAAAGGAATTCCCTGCCTCCCTCCTAGTTCTTATCTCACATCTCAGCAGTGATCATATCCCTAAGCTTTGATACCAACCGTGACGCCCCCAAAATAGGTATACATCACCTATTCTGAGTCGCCAAATACATGGTACAAAATACAAATACAATCTTAAATATACAACAAGAGAGTCAGTGAGTTTTAATACAAATATTGTCTTCTAGACAATATCCACTCTCGTAATAAGTCCTCATTACATTTATTGTCACACTATTTAATGTAATAGTGAGGACTACTAATACTATCATCCTCGACCGCCACCGCGCTCCCCGACTAGTCCCGCTACGCTCTCATTTCCTCAAGAGAACAAAGGAAAGAAAGGGTGAGCTCAACTAGCCCAAAGAAGAAATATTATGACTAAGATAATGCGTAATAAATTATCATTAGTCTTCAACAATGTTAAACCGATAAAATACAATAGACATCAAGTTTAATCAATTTGAACATGCAATCCATTAAAAGAGTCAAGTAGAGAATAAAAAATCTACTATCTTTTATGATTTAAAAGGTTTTCATCACTTTTATCACCGGACTCAAATTTTAATAAATAATCCACATCATCCCCGCACTACTACCAAGGATATTCATTAGTATCACAACCACAAATTTATCCATGCACTACGCCGCCAAGGATATTTGTGTATTCATCAATGGTCATGATCATGCCAACAATCGCCCATCAATGCACTACGGGCCAATGAGGACTTTTACCACATCATTTGTAATATTACTACCATGATTACACCGAATAATCCTCGGTCATAATCATACCAAGTCCATCTATGCACTACAGTGCCATGTATGACTTTCAACAAAAATATAAATATGAGGATGATGACAATGATATAAGAATTCAATAAAACAAGTTCAAGAATTAATTTATTCAGAACTAATAACGCCCAAATTGTCAACATGATACTTTTTAGAGTAAAATTTAAGAATGCTCGTAAGAATATTTCCATGAAAAGATATCGGATGAAGCGCAAATATCAAGGATATTCCACCAATTTCATGGAGTATATAAGTCAAAACTTTAACCAACCGAGTATAATAAAGAATGGAATAACAAAAGAAATCACCATGCATGCGTATTCAGATAGACAAAGTTATTCCAATGTAATAATAAATAATCTAAACCAAATCAAAGTCAATACGTAATACGTGCCGACAAGATATTCCAACAATAATAATAAAGAATGGAATAACAACAAAAATCACCATGCATGCAGATTAATGTATACATATTCCAATCCAACAATAATAATAAATAACGGAACCAACAAATTAATAAAGACGAAAACCAAAAACGATGCATGCATATAGATATTCCAATGAATAATAAAGAATGGAACCAGTCCGACGTGTAAATGTCATGATGTGATATTCCAAATGTAATAATAAAATGAAATGGAATAACAAAAGAAATCACCAAGTATAGGGTAGACCACGATATACAAAGTTATTCCAATGTAATAATAAAGAATGGAATAATGTAAGTTCTCTTCATGAATATGAAAAAAATAATACCCTTACCTTATAAAGAAGAGTACTCTCACGATGGTAGGCTGGGATATATACTTGAAGAAACTTGCACTACGCTCAAAGCTTTCTTAAACGCTAAAGAAATACGCCAAGAGAAAGAATATTCTCTCTACGCTCTCTCTAGAGTTTCAAAGAATTAAGTAAGAAATAATAAAGAAATGAGCTTCTATTTATAGAAGAATGGATCTAATAAGAACTAATCCATGAACGATTCAGATCGATTTACTTTTAAACGTGATTTTATCCAGATTGGTTTACAATAAAATATAATATATTCTATTTATAATCTAATAAAACGAATAACTTTTAAAAAGATTTTACTATAAAAACACTATACATGCAAGCCTATGCAAAACACTATACATAATAAAATATAATATATTCTAATTATTGTCTAATAAAATGAAATAACTTTATAAAAGTATTCTGCTTTTATATAAAAAGATTTTACTATTAGCCTAATAAAAAACGAATAACTTTATAAAAGTATTCTGTCTTATATAAAAAGCTTTTTTCTGCTTTTATTACATTAATAATACTAATAAAACAAAACTTCATCATCATTATTATTATTCACACTATTAATCGATCGTGTCGCTCCTGTGAAAGAGGGGGCTTTCTAATAAGGATTTCTCCCTATCATGCCGCAATTAGGTGACCAAACCTCTCCTCGGCGTAACTTCTAGACATCGTTAATAATGCAAATAATAATATTAATAACTTCGCTATCTCAATTATAAAATATCAACAATAATTGAATCAATTAACGTGAGATACTATGCAACAATTATCAAGCAATAATTGAACAAAACCGAAAGTGACTTCTCACGTAAAGATCAATAATCAATACCGTGCTACTATGCAACCACGCCAGATTCTTGTTTTTTTAACACCGGTGTTTCAACAAATAACTGTAAAACTTTCACGCCGTTATTTTCATAAAAATATTTTTGTTTTTCTCAATCCGACAATTATTCCGCTGTGGGGTCCACCAATGATTGTTCGTCGTCGCATTTAATATTCCCCTGTTTAAAACGAATATTCCCCGACCAATCGAATATTATATAACAACTTGCGTACTTTTGCAAAATTTATAAATATTACCCACAACTATAACATTATATCAAATTTATTCCATAATATTCAAAAATGATAATTATAGAAAATTCATCTTTATTCATAAAAGTTGGGGTCTTACAGGTAAAAGCGAGTGTATAGGCTACAGTCCCTACTCGACCGAGGATTAAAAATGGGCCAATGAATCGAGGATTGAGCTTTCCTCTCTTTCCAAATCTCGTAACTCCTTTTCCATGGAGCAACACGTAACAACACATGATCTCCAATATCGAATTCCACGTCCTTTCGATGAAGATCAGCATAACTCTTTTGTCGGTCTTGGGAGGTTTTTATATGTTGCCAAATTGTTTGTATCTTTTCCGTAGTCATACGTACTAACTCCGGTCCCAACAACGTTGCTTCACCCACCTCATCCCAGCATACTGGAGAACGACACTTTCTTCCATACAACGCTTCGAATGGAGCATGAGGATTATTGTCTTCCTGATGTACATTATCCTGGTTATTAATCGTCGGTGACTCAACGGTCTCATGTGTTCCATTGCTTATCTCAACATTTTCAAATGCCATTTTCAAACACTGCCACAAAATAAAGGGTTAATTGACATGCCACATATTATAATCTCCCTATTATATATATATATATATATATATATATATATATATATATATATGCATATATGAGTTACGGCAAAATTTTGTTTATGTTCTGTGAATTCTAATTCTTCCAAAATTGTTGTTATATAACTAAATTATGGTGGTTATATATGATATAATGCTAGAGTTTATTTTTAAACAAGGAAATTGTATGTTAATTTCGGATAACAGTAGAAAAATAATGATAGTGTATGTTTGTATGAATATTTTCTTATGTGGCTTATGAAAGTATCAATTTTGATGGTCAATTTGTAAGCTAAACTACAAATTGAAGCTTGTTTATGCTAGTTCATTAAGAAACGAAGATAACGTAATTTGAACTAAGCAATTTGTACAAGAATTGTGTTTACAATGTTGATTTTTATAAGAGATATCAAAAAATGAAGTTTTATATGAAAATATGGAATTCGAGGAAATTAAACTAGTATAATTGTTGTTAAATGGTTCTATGTTGAGGAATATGTTGGCAAACATGTTTATGATAGTTTTATATCAATTGTTTGTGTTAATATTATTGTCTAATGGGTGAAATTCGTGTTTGTTGGGCTAAAAGTCGAAGCTCTTTCGCTTATAGCCGCCTCTACTTGCCTCTGTCACGTGCACAGTCTTGTAAATTGCTACCGGTGCTAAGGCTATAAATCTATGAATTTCTTGTACGGCCCAGAGCATGTGTGTGACGCAGCTGTGCCATACCCTGGTTTGGGATAATGACTTCTGCTGCTGCTGCAGTTATGGGATAGCATCATACCTTGGTCCAATGATGTGTTAGTATGATAAACACGTAACAACAAGGTTAAAACAGAGTTGTGTTATGTGGTTAATAAATTTAAAGTTTCAAATGATTAGTAAGTAATGAACGTGGCATATTAGACTTAGTGAGCATGATGAATAGTAAACAGGTGTTGTGAAGGTTAACACTTGAAATTTTTGATATTTGTATAGTAGCATATGACTTGTGCTAAAATGATAAGTTTAGCTAGAAATGTACATGTTATGGAATGTTAGAATATCTAATAGGTATTGTGGTTCTAAACCTATGTGTAGGTGAACGTGAGTTTAATATTATAGCTTACGCTCGAGGCAAGCTTTCTAACTCTACATTTACGTTGAGCAAGTTTTCTAACTCTACATTTACGTTGAGCAAGTTTCTTACTTTAAACTTTCATTAAGCGAACTCTTGTATTCCTAATCATTATTTGAACAAGCTAGCTATGACTTTAACTTTATTCGAACAAGTTTTGAATTCCAATATTTATTGATGTATTCTAACTTGTTTATTGTTAGACAAGTTTCTTTATTTTCCTTCATGTACTATGAATGCAATTTTCTTGAATTCTAATTTCTAATGTTGAGTTATCTTAGTTCATTTACTTGACACAAGCTATTCTCATAATGAGCAAGCTTTATTTTCAGCTTGCTATTGCTTAATGTATATTCAATAATTCATAGTCCTAGCTTAATATTATTCAAGCAAGGTTTATTGTCATTCAATACTTATGCTTTGTAGTTGTTTCTAAGCATGAGTTCAAGATATAGTTAGTTCGCTTACACTTATTAATTATTCCATGTTATGTTACTATTGATCAACTGTTGTGTTATCAAACACTATTGATTCAACTAGTCCTCTAGTTGATGATCGTTAAACTTCAAATTACCCTTGAAAGCTTATCCAAACCAAACTTTACGTAGTGCGAACTTGTACTCTAAATCTTCGAGATGAACAACCCTATTATTAGGGGATAATTTACGCTTAGCGTTGAAATGTTTGTGCACAATACATTGTATTTGACAGTTGATCCCCCTAAGTACGAGGAGTCCTTATTGTCTTATGACTGTTAAAGTTGGAGTTGAAAGATTACTCGCAACTGTGGACATATTTCGTGGTCTTATGACCCTTAGATATATATTTAATATTTTGATTCCAGTCTTTGGTTATCATTGATAGAGTACCATTCAGCTTTGATGAGCTTATTCATCGGCGGTTATAATTATCTTGTTGATTCATTGCTATATCTAGTGAGCAATTGTTTTGCTGATCACTCTTGCATAAACATTATTATTGCATCTAAAGTTGAGAAGGTGGATGAGCCTTCAACTAGCAAGAAAGAAAGGAAAAATGTACAAGTGATGAAGACTTGTAATTTTTATTTATTGTTATGATGATAGACTTTTAAATAATGATGTGATGTAATAATTTTATTTCCGCAGTTATATGATGTTAAGGTTAGACAATCTGGGATATTTTTTTGGATTTATTGATGTAACTCTATTTAAAGGGAGGATTTATGATTTAACTTTTATTATATTTGGGTAGATAATATGAATGAATGGATCGTGAACACCAAGTTTTGTGGGAATGAAGTACCTAGATTTCGGGGTGTCACAGGTTGGTATCAAAGTTGTAGGTTATGAACCTTAGGTGGGGAAAAGCCTTAGGAAGTAACCTTTGAAAAGATAGTGATGATAAACTCTTATTGAGTTTTAAGGAAGAAGTAATAAAATACTTATGTACTTATGTGGTTATAACTTATGTGCCCGTGAGTGTCGAGTAGTAATGATTAGTAATTTAAACTTAAAATTTGGTTGACAGGATGGCTAATATAGGAGGATCCAGTCAGAACGAGGAGGAAGAGATCCCACTTAATTCGATTGTCGCCCGTATGTACGACGAGGTGTATGACCACAATGTGGAACTTCAAGATACCGTTGAGGAGTTGCAGGAGATAGTAGCTGAACAACAGACCTCGATGGCACAGAAGGACGACGAGATCCAGGATCGAGAGGAACGTCTGAATAATGTTGAAGAGAAGCTGGTCCACACTGAAGGAGAGAATGAGTGAATGATAGCAGAGATTGTAAAGTTGAAGAACAAGTTGAAAGAGATTCTAGAAAGAGGGCAAGAGCCGAAGACGCGTACGAGGAAGCTTACCAATGAGCTGGAATAACAGAGAGGGACGCACAAGCAAAGAGAATGAAGATGGAAGAGATGAATAACGTATTAAACATCATGATCAATCGAGCTCGGGATCGGGTCATGTGTTATCCAATTTAGTTCGAGACGCCATCCATCATACATATTAGATCGCCAAACAATGTTCAATTATGGAAGAGGAGTGTCGTAAGGCTATCAAACATTTTAATAGAAACGTCATAAATGCAATTATTATATGATTAATGAGTGAATAAGATGTAAATCTCGTGTATGATATAACCAATGGGATGTGATGATGAAGAAGTAATCCTACAACTTTGTAGTTCAGAAAGTAATGTAAATAGCAAGAATGCTATTGTTTTGATGTTTTAAAAGATTATGAATAAATAAAAGTTATTATTTTATTCAAAGTGTTATGTGTTATGTGATAATCTTTTATGATGAGCAACTTAAGTATATAATACTTAAGAGGTTGAATAGAATCTAATGGGTGTGTTTTAATTGAAAATGCCTCAAAAACGCCAACCACGAAAAAAGGAACCACGAGAATAACAACAATATTGAGGATAATCCAGCTTCAAAGAATTTATAACGCTTCTTGTGGAGCATTACAAAATCGCACAAAGAATCAAGCTACGACATTTAAGGATTTAGAGGCGGTTGGGCCACCGAATTCCATGGGTCCATGAATCCGGTTGAGGCACGCAGACTCTAGATTATGGAAATAGAGAAGGTCTTCGATGTTGCTAGGGTAGGGGATAATCGAAAGACTACTTTTGCAACATTCATATTGAAAATAGAGGCGCATTATTGGTGGAAAGCCAATAAAACCCGAGGAGATTAAGGGTAATATCTTGGGAAAGGTTCAAGGAAATATTCTTTGAGACTTATTTCCTAGAGAATTCAAAGAATCGAGATGGAGGTGCAGTTTACGAACTCAAGCGGGCACAATGAGAGTGTCGGAGTATGCAAAAATTAAATTCAACGAGTTAGCAAGGTTTGCACCATATTAAGTGAATACGGATGAGTACAAGGCAAGGAGATTGACGAGGGGTGAAAGCCTGGTTGTATGCAATGAGTTTCCCTATTCCAGTTAAAGACATTTGCAACAGTGCTTGAGATGGCGATTCTCACTGAGAGTGGAGGCGAAGCTGTAACAAAACACAATCAAGAGTAGAGGAAGAAGAAGAATGTAGGTGAAGCTAAAAATGGTGGAGGTAGTAACGGTGGAAATGATAATAATAATTTGAAGAGAAAGTGGAATGCAAATGTGGGAGCTGGAAATCAGCAAGGTAACCAGCAGAAGAAGAAGATAGACACATGTGCTACATGCGGGAAGTTTCACTCGGGTATGTGATTAAGGGGGAAGCGGGCATGCTTTAACTGTGGCCAGGAGGGTCACATTGCCCCAAACTGCACTTAACCCAAGAATAATGCTTGCGACACCTACGGGTCGAAGGATCACTTTGCTTGCGAGTGTCCAAAGAAGAAAATTTGTGAGACAAATGGAAGCAAGGGGAGTGCTGGTGGAGGTGCGCTGACTATTGTTGGGCCAACGTCAATAAATAGACCCACAGCAAGAACCTTCAATATGACGGTGCAGGACGCGGTGCAGTGAAAAGATGTTGTGTCAGGTATTATCCTAATCAATGATATAAATGCATATGTATTATTTGATCGGATGCTACTTGCTCATTTATATCTGATGAATTTGCTAAGAAGTTAGAAATACCTAGTGAAGAGCTGAATTTCCCTTTAAACATAGAAATTGCGAATAGGGAAGTGATTCCTGTTAGGTTCGTATACAAGAACTATAAGGTGAACATTAAGGGGAATGTTATGAAAGTAGATTTAATCCCGATAAAACTTGGAGAGTTTGATGTTATATTGGGAATGGATTGGTTATTCAATTGTGGAGCGATAATTGATTGCCAAAAGAAGTGTGTAAACCTTATGACTCCGTCAAAGGTAATTTTTCATGGTAGCAAATCGCCTAGTGTCTGACGATGATGCAGGCCAAGAAGTTGTTGAGTCAGGGCTGTGTAGGGTATTTAGCTTACATAGTCGATACTCAAAAGAAGGAGAGTGTAAAATTGGAGGAAATACTAGTGGTTAGGGAATTCGGGGATGTGTTTTCAGAAGATTTTCCAGGACTTCTGCCTGACCGAGAGATCAAATTCATGATCGACTTAGCGCCAGGAACCGCTCTGATATCAAAGGCCCCGTACATAATGGCTCTGGTAGAGATGAAGGAATTGATGGTACAACTATAAGAACTGTTATATAAGAAGTACATTCAGCTAAGTGTATCACCGTGGGGAGCACCGGTGTTATTCCTGAAGAAGAAGGATGGGTCAATGCGTCTTTGCATTGATTATAGAGAATTAAATAAAGTCACTATTAAAAACAAATATCCATTGCCAAGAATATATGACTTGTTTGATCAATTGAAGGGTAATAGATACTTCTCGAAAATAGATTTGAGAAGTGGATATCACCAATTGAAAGTAAGGAAGGAGGATGTACCGAAGACAGCATTCCGAACTCGCTATGGACATTACGAATTTTTGGTGATGTCTTTTGGTTTGACAAACGCCCCTGCAGCGTTCATGGATTTGATGAACATGGTGTTTAAACCATTTTAGACAAGTTTGTGGTGGTATTTATCGATGATATTCTGGTGTACTCTAAGTCTCAAGAAGAACACGTGGAACACTTACGTCCCGACGCCGAGACGCTAAGAAAAAGAAAAGTTGTGCAAAAATTCTCTAAATGTGAATTTTGGCTAGAACGTCATACAATTTAAAGGGCAAGTAATTGATAAAGATGGGATTTATGTAGATCCATCAAAAGTCGAAGCTGTTATAAATTAGGAACCACCAAGAACTCCATCAGAAGTGAGAAGTTTCTTGGGATTGGCAGGTTATTACAGATGGTTTATTCAAAAATTTTCCAAGATTGCCACTCCGTTGACAAATTTGACAAGGAAAGCTATAAAATTTGTTTGGACAGAGAAGTGTGAAGAAAGTTTTCAAGAATTGAAAAAGAAGTTAAGTGTGGCACCTGTGTTATCATTGCGAGATAATACAGGAAACTTTGTGGTGTATAGTGATGCTTCACACAAGGGTTTGGGTTGTGTCCTTATGCAAAATGGCAAAGTCATCGCGTATGCATCAAGGCAATTGAAAGACTATGAAAAAGGGTATCCAACTCATGATTTAGAGTTGGCGGCGGTTGTGTTTGCTTTGAAAATATGGAGACACTATCTCTATGGAGAAAAATGTGAGATCTACACATACCATAAGAGTCTGAAGTATATTTTCACATAGAAGGACCTGAATATGCGTCAAATGAGATGGATAGAATTGATAAAAGATTACGATTGTGAGATCTTTTATCACCCGGGCAAAGCTAATGTGGTTGCAGATGCCGTAAGTAGGAAAGGTCGAGAGAAGTTGATGTTGTTAACTGATAAGGAGGAACTTATTTCAGCAATGGCAAGGCTATAGTTGGAAATCAAATTTCCAAAAGAATTCGATGAAAATTTTTACCAGATGGAAGCCAGTCCAACTTTGGTGGACAAAGTGAAGAAAGCTCAACTGCAGGATGAGGAATGTAGAAAAATAAGAGAAAGTGTGGTCGAGGGAAAAGAAGTGAAGTACAAAGTGAAGAAAGCTATTGCTTAATGTATATTCAATAATTCATAGTCCTAGCTTAATATTATTCAAGCAAGGTTTATTGTCATTCAATACTTATGCTTTGTAGTTGTTTCTAAGCATGAGTTCAAGATATAGTTAGTTCGCTTACTTATTAATTATTCCATGTTATGTTACTATTGATCAACTGTTGTGTTATCAAACACTATTGATTCAACTAGTCCTCTAGTTGATGATCGTTAAACTTCAAATTACCCTTGAAAGCTTATCCAAACCAAACTTTCTGTGGTGCGAACTTGTACTCTAAATACTGAGATGAACAACCCTATTATTAGGGGATAATTTACGCTTAGCGTTGAAATGTTTGTGCACAATACATTGTACGAACGGTTGATCCCCCTAAGTACGAGGAGTCCTTATTGTCTTATGACTGTTAAAGTTGGAGTTGAAAGATTACTCGCAACTGTGGACATATTTCGTGGTCTTATGACCCTTAGATATATATTTAATATTTTGATTCCAGTCTTTGGTTATCATTGATAGAGTACCATTCAGCTTTGATGAGCTTATTCATCGGCGGTTATAATTATCTTGTTGATTCATTGCTATATCTAGTGAGCAATTGTTTTGCTGATCACTCTTGCATAAACATTATTATTGCAGCTAAAGTTGAGAAGGTGGATGAGCCTTCAACTAGCAAAGGAAAGGAAAAAATGTACAAGTGATGAAGACTTGTAATTTTTATTTATTGTTATGATGATAGACTTTTAAATAATGATGTGATGTAATAATTTTATTTCCGCAGTTATATGATGTTAAGGTTAGACAATCTGGGATATTTTTTTGGATTTATTGATGTAACTCTATTTAAAGGGAGGATTTATGATTTAACTTTTATTATATTTGGGTAGATAATATGAATGAATGGATCGTGAACACCAAGTTTTGTGGGAATGAAGTACCTAGATTTCGGGGTGTCACAGGTTGGTATCAAAGTTGTAGGTTATGAACCTTAGGTGGGGAAAAGCCTTAGGAAGTAACCTTTGAAAAGATAGTGATGATAAACTCTTATTGAGTTTTAAGGAAGAAGTAATAAAATACTTATGTACTTATGTGGTTATAACTTATGTGCCCGTGAGTGTCGAGTAGTAATGATTAGTAATTTAAACTTAAAATTTGGTTGACAGGATGGCTAATATAGGAGGATCCAAATGAACGAGGAGGAAGAGATCCCACTTAATTCGATTGTCGCCTTGTGATATATACGACGAGGTGTATGACCACAATGTGGAACTTCAAGATACCGTTGAGGAGTTGCGGGAGATAGTAGTGAACAATGCACCTCGATGGCACGTAAGGAAGGACTAGAGATCCGAGGATCGAGAGGAACGTCTGAATAATGTTGAAGAGAAGCTGGTCCACACTGAAGGAGAGAATGAGTGAATGATAGCAGAGATTGTAAAGTTGAAGAACAAGTTGAAAGAGATTCTAGAAAGAGGGCAAGAGCCGAAGACGCGTACGAGGAAGCTTACCAATGAGCTGGAATAACAGAGAGGGACGCACAAGCAAAGAGAATGAAGATGGAAGAGATGAATAACGTATTAAACATCATGATCAATCGAGCTCAGGATCGGGTCATGTGTTATCCAATTTAGTTCGAGACGCTGCCATCATACATATTAGATCGCCAAACAATGTTCCGAATTATGGAAGAGGAGTGTCGTAAGGCTATGCAGCATTTTAATAGAACGTCATAAATGCAATTATTATATGATTAATGAGTGAATAAGATGTAAATCTCAGGTATGATATAACCAATGGGATGTGATGATGAAGAAGTAATCCTACAACTTTGTAGTTCAGGAAAGTAATGTAAATAGCAGTAATGCTATTGTTTTGATGTTTTTAAAAGATTATGAATAAATAAAAGTTATTATTTTATTCAAAGTGTTATGTGTTATGTGATAATCTTTTATGATGAGCAACTTAAGTATATAATACTTAAGAGGTTGAATAGAATCTAATGGGTGTGTTTTAATTGAAAATGCCTCAAAAACGCCAACCACGACAAAGGAACCCTGAGAATAACAACAATATTGAGGATAATCCAGTTCAGCAATTTATAACGCTACTGACGGGAGCATTACAAAATCAGACAAAGAATCAAGCTACGACATTTAAGGATTTAGAGGCGGTTGGGCCACCAGAATTCCATGGGTCCATGAATCCGGTTGAGGCACAGACCTAGATTATGGAAATAGAGAAGGTCTTCGATGTTGCTAGGGTAGGGGATAATCAGAAGACTACTTTTGCAACATTCATATTGAAAATAGAGGCGCATTATTGGTGGAAAGCCAATAAAACCCGAGGAGATTAAGGGGTAATATCTTGGGAAAGGTTCAAGGAAATATTCTTTGAGACTTATTTCCTAGAGAATTCAAAGAATCAGATGGAGGTACAGTTTCTGGAACTGAAGCAGGGCACAATGAGAGTGTCGGAGTATGCAACGAAATTCAACGAGTTAGCAAGGTTTGCACCATATTAAGTGAATACGGATGAGTACAAGGCAAGGAGATTCGAGCAGGGACTGAAGCCCTGGTTGTACAGCAGAGTTTCCCTATTCCAGTTAAAGACATTTGCAACAGTGCTTGAGATGGCGATTCTCACTGAGAGTGGAGGCGAAGCTGTAACAAAACACAATCAAGAGTAGAGGAAGAAGAAGAATGTAGGTGAAGCTAAAAATGGTGGAGGTAGTAACGGTGGAAATGATAATAATAATTTGAAGAGAAAGTGGAATGCAAATGTGGGAGCCGGAAATCGGCAAGGTAACCAAAGAAGAAGAAGATAGACACATGTGCTACATGCGGAAGTTTCACTTTGGGTATGTGATTAAGGGGAAGCGGGCATGCTTTAATCTGTGGCGGCAGGAGGGTCACATTGCCCCAAACCGCACTTAACCCAAGAATAATGCTTGCGACACCCTACGGTCGAAGGATCACTTTGCTTGCAGTGTCCAAAGAAGAAAATTTGTGAGACAAATGGAAGCAAGGGAGTCTTTGGTGGAGAGTCTTGTGACTATTGTTGGGCCAACGTCAATAAATAGACCCACAAAGAAGAACCTTCAATATGACGATGGTGCGAGGCGCGGTGCGAAAAAGATGTTGTGTCGGGTATTATCCTAATCAATGATATAAATGCATATGTATTATTTGATCGGATGCTACTTGCTCATTTATATCTGATGAATTTGCTAAGAAGTTAGAAATACCTAGTGAAGAGTGAATTTCCTTTAAACATAGAAATTGCGAATAGGGAAGTGATTCTGTTAGGTTCAGATACAAGAACTATAAGGTGAACATTAAGGGAATGTTATGAAAGTAGATTTAATCCAGATAAAACTTGGAGAGTTTGATGTTATATTGGGAATGGATTGGTTATTCAATTGTGGAGCGATAATTGATTGCCAAAAGAAGTGTATGTAAACCTTATGACTCAAATCAAAGGTAATTTTTCATGGTAGCAAATCGCCTAGTGTAATCCACGATGATGCAGAGCCAAGAAGTTGTTGAGTCGAGTACGTGTAGGTATTTAGCTTACATAGTCGATACTCAAAAGAAGGAGAGTGTAAAATTGGAGGAAATACTAGTGGTTAGGAATTGGGGATGTGTTTTCAGAAGATTTTCCAGGACTTCTGCCTGACCGAGAGATCAAATTCATGATCGACTTAGCGCCAGGAACCGCTCTGATATCAAAGGCCCCGTACATAATGGCTCTGGTAGAGATGAAGGAATTGATGGTACAACTGTAAGAACTGTTATATAAGAAGTACATTCAGCTAAGTGTATCACCGTGGGGAGCACCGGTGTTATTCCTGAAGAAGAAGGATGGGTCAATGCGTCTTTGCATTGATTATAGAGAATTAAATAAAGTCACTATTAAAAACAAATATCCATTGCCAAGAATATATGACTTGTTTGATCAATTGAAGGGTAATAGATACTTCTAAAAATAGATTTGAGAAGTGGATATCACCAATTGAAAGTAAGGAAGGAGGATGTACCAAGACAAAGATTCAACTCGCTATGGACATTACTGAATTTTGGTGATGTCTTTTGGTTTGACAAACGCCCTACAGCAGTTTCATGGATTTGATGAACATGGTGTTTAAACCATTTTAGACAAGTTTGTGGTGGTATTTATCGATGATATTCTGGTGTACTCTAAGTCTCAAGAAGAACACGTGGAACACTTACGTCTGACGCTGGAGACGCTAAGAAAAGAAAAGTTGTACGCAAAATTCTCTAAATGTGAATTTTGGCTAGAACGTGTACAATTTCTGGGGCAAGTAATTGATAAAGATGGGATTTATGTAGATCCATCAAAAGTCGAAGCTGTGATAAATTAGGAACCACCAAGAACTCCATCAGAAGTGAGAAGTTTCTTGGGATTGGCAGGTTATTACAGATGGTTTATTCAAAAATTTTCCAAGATTGCCACTCCGTTGACAAATTTGACAAGGAAAGCTATAAAATTTGTTTGGACAGAGAAGTGTGAAGAAAGTTTTCAAGAATTAAAAAAGAAGTTAAGTGTGGCACCTGTGTTATCATTGCCAGATAATACAGGAAACTTTGTGGTGTATAGTGATGCTTCACACAAGGGTTTGGGTTGTGTCCTTATGCAAAATGGCAAAGTCATCGCGTATGCATCAAGGCAATTGAAAGACTATGAAAAAGGGTATCCAACTCATGATTTAGAGTTGGCGGCGGTTGTGTTTGCTTTGAAAATATGGAGACACTATCTCTATGGAGAAAAATGTGAGATCTACACATACCATAAGAGTCTGAAGTATATTTTCACATAGAAGGACCTGAATATGCGTCAAATGAGATGGATAGAATTGATAAAAGATTACGATTGTGAGATCTTTTATCACCCGGGCAAAGCTAATGTGGTTGCAGATGCCGTAAGTAGGAAAGGTCGAGAGAAGTTGATGTTGTTAACTGATAAGGAGGAACTTATTTCAGCAATGGAAAGGCTATAGTTGGAAATCAAATTTCCAAAAGAATTCGATGAAAAATTTTACCAGATGGAAGCCAGTCCAACTTTGGTGGACAAAGTGAAGAAAGCTCAACTGCAGGATGAGGAATGTAGAAAAATAAGAGAAAGTGTGGTCGAGGGAAAAGAAGTGAAGTACAAGCTCATAGCTCAAGATATTTGATTCATTCAGGAAGTACGAAGAAGTATCAAGATTTGTGGTGACATTTTTGGTGGCCAAATATGAAAAGAGACGTTGCAGAATGCGTTGCAAAGTGTTTGACATGTCAGAAAGTGAAGGCAGAATATCAAAGGCCAAGCAGATTACTCTAACCGTTAGAAATACCAGAATGGAAATGGGAGCATATCACAATGGATTTTGTGGTAGGCCTTCCAACGACTCAGAAAGGATACAATGCGATATGTGTGATAGTGGACAGACTGACAAAATCTGCACACTTTTTGCCAATAAAGATTAGATTTAATCTTGATCAGCTGGCGAAACTATATGTTAACGAGATCGTGTCGAGACATGGAGTTCTAGTATCTATAGTGTCAGATCGAGACCCGAGGTTCACATCAAATTTTTGGAAGAGACTACAAGAATGCATGGGAACACAATTGAAGATGAGTACATCATATCATCCGCAAACCGATAGGCAAAGCGAACGAACGATTCAGACACTAGAAGATATGCTTAGAGCGCGCATCATGGATTTCAAAGGAAACTGGGATGATCATCTACCGTTGGTGGAATTTGCATACAATAACAATTACCATGCAAACATTGGCATGCCGCCATATGAGGCATTATACGGCAGAAAATGCAGAACTCCATTATGCTGGGATGAAGTTAGTGAACGTCAACTGCTAGGACCAGAATTGGTACAGCAGACCGCTAAAATTTTCAAACTCATTAGAGCAAGATTAGTAGCTACTCACGATTGACAGAAAAAGTATGCTGATCAACACAGGCAGAATCATGAATTTGAAGCAGGAAATTTTGTGTTCCTGAAAGTTTCTCCTTGGAAGGGAAAATTCGTTTTGGCAAGAAGGGAAAGCTAAGCCCAAGGTTTATTGGACCTTTTGAGATTCTATGAAAAGTGGGAGAAGTGGCTTATGAGGTAGCTTTACCTCCAGAATTAGAGCATGTGCACAACGTTTTTCATGTGTCGGTGTTGCGACCCTATAAACCCGATTACAAACATGTGATCGAGTATGAACCATTGCAGTTCAGTAAAGATTTGTCCTATGAAGAGATTCCTATCCAGATAGTCGATAGAAAAGAACAAGGGCTCAGGAATAAAGTGATACCTTCTGTGAAGGTTATATGGAGGAACCACAATGTCGAAGAGGCTACGTGGGAACTCGAAGCGGAAATGATGAAGAATTACCCTTAGTTATTTGTTTAGTTCATGTCTTCGATTACGGGGATGAATCTTTGTAAGGAGGGAAGAATGTGACGATTTGATTGTTTGAGTTGGGATTCTGGGGACAGAATCCTTGTAAGGAGGGAAGGATGTAACAATCCGTAATTTTAAGTTGTAATTTTAAATATTTATTGAATTATATAAATATTTATTTGAGGTGTTTATTGATAAAATAAATATTTTATTGATGGGATTATTATTAGTAAATATTTATGAATTAATAAAATTCTAAATTAATGTGATTATAATTGAGAGAGTTGTAATATAACATGAGATGTTATATTGTTGTGTTGATTTAATAATTTAAATGATATGTTAATTATTAGATAAAATTATAATGAAATTATAATTTTATGATATTTGTTAAAATGGAAAATTTATTTAAAATATAGTATGTAATTAATCTATTTGGATAATGTTGGATATAGAAATCCAAATAAATAAGATGTAATTATAAATTATAAACTAAATGCTTTATTAAAATAAATTATGGGAGTTTAATTTAGTTTTTTTTGCCAAACAAGGCTTAGATATATTAAGTCTTTAAATTTTAAAGGGTTTTGCCAAACAAAGCCTTATGGCTTTTGGATTTTTAATTTTTGGATTTAAATAATATAAATTAAATAATAAATATAATATATTTATAATATATACCTTTGTTTTGTAACTGACATTTTATTAACTTTGGCGTATTAAGGTTTAGCAGTTTTATTTTTACGCATTGGTTATCAGTTGGTTTTACGCCTTATTTGTTAAGCCTAGAGAATACAGAGAATTGAGAGAGAACTTGAGGGAGGGCTTGAGAGAATTGAGAGGAAGTTTGAGTTTTCAAAGAAAATTCAGTGGTGTTAGCAAGGATTTTAAAGTAACAAAAGGTATTTTTCATAATCTCCCTATTATATATATATATGTATGTATGTATGCATATATGAGTTACGGCAAAATTGTGTTTATGTTTTATGAATTCTAATTCTTTCAAAATTGTTGTTATATAACTAAATTATGGTTGTTATATGTGATATAATGCTAAAGTTTATGTTCAAACAAGGAAATTGCATGTTAATTTTGGATAACAGTAGAAAAATAATGACAGTGTATGTTTGTATGAATATTTTCTTATGTGGCTTATGAAAGTATCAATTTAGATGGTCAATTTGTGTGCTAAACTGCAAATTGAAGCTTGTTTATGCTAGTTCATTAAGAAACAAAGATAACGTAATTTGACCAAAGCAATTTGGACAAGAATTGTGTTTACAGTGTTGATTTTTGTAAGAGATATAAAAAAATGAAGTTTTATATGAAAATATAGAATTTGAGGAAATTAAACTAGTATAATTGTTGTTAAATGGTTCTATGTTGAGGAATATGTTGGCAAACATATTTATGATATTTTTATATCAATTGTTTGTGTTAATATTACTGTCTAATGGGTGAAATTCGTGTTTGTTGGTCTAAAGTCGGCTATTGTTCATAGCCGTCTCTGTCTCTGTCTGTGCACCAAAGAAATTGTTTACCTTGCCAAGTGCCAAAATAAAAAGCATGCAAGATGCGTCGGTGCAATTACATGGCTGATCCCTCTTTGTGTATATGGCGTAGATGTGCCATACCCTGGTTTAGGATAGTGACTTCTGCTGCTGCTGCAGTTATGGGATAGCATCATACCTTGGTCCAATGATGTGTTAGTATGATAAACACGTAACAACAAGGTTAAAATAGAGTTGTGTTATGTGGTTAGTAAATTTAAAGTTTCAAATGATTAGTAAGTAATGAACGTGGCATATTAGACTTAGTGAGCATGATGAATAGTAAACAGGTGTTGTGAAGGTTAACACTTGAAATTTTTGATATTTGTATAGTAGCATAAGACTTGTGCTAAAATGATAAGTTTAGCTAGAAATGTACATGTTATGGTATGTTAGCATATCTAATAGGTATTGTGGTTCTAAACCTATGTGTAGGTGAACGTGAGTTTAATATTATAGCTTACGCTCGAGGCAAGTTTTCTAACTCTACATTTATGTTGAGCAAGTTTTCTAACTCTACATTTACGTTGAGCAAGTTTCTTACTTTAAACTTTCATTAAGCGAACTCTTGTATTCCTAATCATTATTTGAACAAGCTAGCTATGACTTTAACTTTATTCGAACAAGTTTTGAATTCTAATATTTATTGATGTATTCTAACTTGTTTATTGTTAGACAAGTTTCTTTATTTTCCTACATGTACTATGAATGAAATTTTTTTGAATTCTAATTTCTAATGTTGAGTTATCTTAGTTCATTTACTTGACACAAGCTATTCTCATAATGAGCAAGCTTTATTTTTAGCTTGCTATTACTTAATGTATATTCAATAATTCATAGTCCTAGCTTAATATTATTACTAAATACTGAGATGAACAACCCTATTATTAGGGGATAATTTACGCTTAGCGTTGAAATGTTTGTGCACAATACATTGTACGAAGGGCTGATCCCCCTAAGTACGAGGAGTCCTTATAATCTTATGACTGTTAACGTTGGAGTTGAAAGATTACTCGGAACTGTGGACATAGTTCGTGGTCTTATGACCCTCAGATATATATTTCATAATTTGATTCCAGTCTTTGGTTATTGTCGTCGTCTGGATTTTTGAGTGTTCCTTTTCGTTACTTGTTCTTTGGTGTTCTCATGTTAATGTGAGATTTGTTTAAAAAAATAAGTGAAAAAGGTCCGACATGTATAATGTCGACGATTTGACTTTAAGAGTCGCCAGTTGGTGTTTTTGACTAGTTGCACCAATGCAACCGAAAAAGGTTTACACATTGACCCAGTGATTTGACACTGCTAAACGGGTTTGTTAAACCGAGATTCATTTTGGGTCTGGGGGCTTGATTATGCGGAGGGAAGGTGTTAGGCACCCCCCGACATCCGTGTTACCACGGTGACTGCCACTTTTCAAAGAAACTGTTATATGAATGTGTGTGTGTGTGCTTGGATCAATGTGCAATTATTTGGAAGTAGTGCAGTACCTCGTTCGTACCTATATACATAGGGTTTGAATTTATAGAAAAATTCAGTTTTAAACAAGATATAGCAATGTTGTTTTGTAAAAGAGGTTTTTCAAACCCTGTGCTCAATAGTAATTGAGTCCTTTGATGCTTCCATTTTATTATTAAATGTTCGGTTTGTTTGTTTTTATTTTCTAGAGATGCGAAGCATTCTCGAGAAAATAATATACACAGATCGTTTAACTCCTCATGGGCATGATGACCCATCTAAGGAAATTTAGATACAGAAATAATGTACAAGTCGCTTACAATTTGAAAAATGTCCATCATGGGGAACCTAATCTAGATTCAAGAGATCAATATGTGATCACATGATTCCTAGGCTCACATGATAATCGCAATTTGTATGGAAAGCGATGGCGATTATATATATAAAAGTCAGAAATATATATATATGAGACATGATCAACCACCACGTAGCAACTCAATGGGGATCGGAAATATAAATATATAAAAGCGGTAAATATATATATATATATATATATATATATATATATATATATATATATAAGCGATAAACGACCGGATGTGAATCTGTGCTCATCGAATATGTCCGACAACAAGCGATTATATATAAGTGTATATATATATATATATATATATATATATATAAAGCAATTAAATGCTCTGCATCAAGTCTAGGCTCATCAGACAGAGTCTGACAACAGTTTATATATATATACATATAAAAGCTAATAAACGCTTCAGACTGAAGTCTGGGTTCAATCGAGGCATAACTCGATAATGTTAGTCCATATAAAAATATATACACACACACACACACACACATATATATATATAAGTATATATATACAAATAGAAATGAAAACCATGGACCGAAGTCCGGGCAAACACACTCACACGACTCTCAACCTGTATAACAATGTGTGGTAATATGAGAAGAAAGCTTTATAGAATGTAAGAAGGCTTTACAGTTACGCTTTGCCAAAGTAGACTTCTATGACTCTATGTGGATGTACACTTAGCTCCCATGAATAAATATATATAATCAGTATGTGGGCTAATAGGTGTTTAAAAAGAGCAAACACTCAATATGGGGGTGTACAAAGCCAATTGGACAGGGTTTCCTCGCTATTTCTCTTACAAATATGGCTGGCCCAAGCCCCATATATATAGAACCGATGGTCGCAGGTTTACCTCTGTGACCTCTCGATACACTGCTGGCTGGTCGTGGTGCATCCGGACCTCATGGTCCCATCATCTCAAGCACGTTCACTCGTGCAATGTTTATTCGCTCGAACTTGCTGAACTTCAATCCGAGCATCCGAACGAGGTGTACAAGACCATCTTCTGACTGCTTTTGTCAAGAGTTATGCAATGACATGGGATTTACCCTTTTTGATTCTAGGAAGATGGGTCCATGATCAAAATAGCATTCCTGTGTTCTCGTTAGCAATCCCAAGAGTCGCTTTTTTACAGTTTCACTCCAAAGTTAAGATACGAGTCTTGTGGGACCAATTTTGAATCAATTTGAGTTGACATGAGTGTATTTGATTTGAAGTGAAGTTAAGTTGGCAAAATGACCATTTTGCCCCTCCCAGGGTTATCTCCGGTTTTCGCACAGTTGTAGAGGGTATTTCGCAGGGTTATCTCTGACATGGTCATGTTGTTGACTCTGAATGTACTCAGGGTTATCTCTGAGTTTGGCTTGACCTCTCGGGGTTAACTTCGGGGTCGGGAAATGATGTTGTCATCCTCCAGGGTTACCTCTGGAGTATAAAAAAGACATTTTTGCCCTCCTGCATAGTTAGTAACAGCAAAAGAAAATTTCAAGTGTCTACAGATGCCCCTCTTTATCATGTTCATGCAATGCAATGGAATGGACATGATAAAGATTAGTAGACACTTGAAACATGACAAGGTACTCTTAATGATGCAAATCGCAATGTAATGAATGTTTTGATGAATGTTAAATTTTTTTCACAAATCGCAGTTTGCAAATCGCACATCGCATTTCGTACTTCGCATTTTGTTTTTTCATTTGGTCAATCGCACTTCACAAATCGCACATCGCATTTCGCATATCGCAGATCGCAAATCACAAATCGCAACGGTGATGCATGATTAAAATGTTTTTGCAAATCGCTTTACCTTTATCGATCATTGCTGATGCCTATGCTAGTGTTAACTCCAATGGTTTGGCATTTAATCATTGACGCTTATTTGATGAAGATAAGTTGAGATGTTTTCCACATCTCTAATGGGGATGACGTTCTGAAATCAACAGACCTTCCCGATGTATACGCTGGTAGTTTACAACGGTGCCTACCTGGCTTGAAGTTGAACATGTCATTATCGTCCAATTGTTTCTTGCTCACTCACGAATAAAGTATTCAAAACATTCATCACTGAACTGTCTTGATGTTGCGCTTAATTTGAAGATAATGGTTTTGAATACCGGATCTTCCGATACCTTCGCTGAAGTAATATTCAAAGGTTCGATTTACCAGACTTTGCCTAATATTACGCTTGATAGAAATGTACGTTGATGTAGCGCTTCACCCTTTTTGAGGTGATTTGGAGTTTCCTTTCGCTGCTGGGTGATGGTGCCCCATTTCCTTGAATATTTGATTCGCAACCCGGCTTAACTAATGACCTGAATGTCGTTGATATCCCTGGAGGGTGCAGCTCGCTTTTTTGTTGTCGAACTTTTGAACTTCAATGTAGAGGCCTCAATTTATGAGGATTTGACATAAATTAACACATTTATCGGTGTAGATTTCATTCGCCAGACCTTTTGTCGTTGGCCTTGAGTTAACATCTTTTTGAGAATTTTCCCATTCTTTCGTAGGGGAACGCTAATGTCGCCATGATTTCTTTAAGGAGTTTTCCTTCTTTTGATGAGAGGCCTGATCCTGCCTTAAAATCCTTCGCTTTCCTGGAATCAAAAAATGCCCCAGTCCTTTGGCATACTGATGTCGGGGATTCATACGAGAAACTCTCTTTGTTGATGAAGTCGCAAGTGAGTAATATCCAAATCGCTAATGAGCTGATGTGAGGAAAGCTTTGATGATGATGGACCATGCTGATGGTGTTGACTGGGGCATTTTCCTCTTTAGGAAGTTTGATAAATGCCCCAGTGTTGAGTTGTCATTGTTTCCGAGATTGCCTAAGTCTTGTTTTAGTGGTCACAATATCGGGTTGTCGTCGATTTTGAAATTGCCCTAGCCTTGCTTGTTGTCTGGGATAGTCGCTTTGACAGATGGGCTGATAAGATACTGAGATCGTAATAGACTTTTCTTCGGTACCAGATGGTGAACAAGTATAGGACTTGGGTTTTGATGCCTTCAATCATTATTCCTGACTTGTTATTGCAATCGGTCTTGATTTTCTTCTGATTTGATGAAGACTCATGATTAAGGGTGTCGAATCTTTGAAGGTCCTCGCTGTTGGTTGTCTTAGCATATTGTTGTTTCTTCCTTTCTGGGATTTGTGCTAGATTTGATGGAATGACATTGCAGTGTTATTGGGTCTTCTCCACATAGGTCGCTGACTTGGAGGGTCATTCTTGAGAACGATGTTTGGATTTGGACGTTTCTGTTGAGGGTCCGACCGCACGACTGGTGGTTTCCTACATACTCCCATGAGTGTGGGAGATCAGGTCTGTGTAGTTCCTACTTGATAAGATAAACGGCTTGACAAGTGTTTGTTTGAGAAACGTTTGTTTGAGAAGTGTTTGTTTTGAGAAGTGTTTGGTTTAGGAGTGTTTGTTTGGGAAGTGTTTGGTTTGAGAAGTGTTTGGTTTGACCGCACCATAAATGGCTGCCTACGTACTCCCATTGATGAGGGGAGATCAGGTCTTTCATAGTTCAGCCTTGATGAGCTGAAAACTGAATGATTTGATTTTTGATTTTTTTGATTTTTTTTTCTTTTTTTCTTTTGTTTTTTTTTCTTTTATTATTTTTTTTTCTTTTTTTCTTTTTCTCTTTTTTTGTCTATACATGCATGGAAAATAAAAAACATAATGCGAAGGAAGTGATACTGTCCTAACATCTTCTGGAACTCGCAACTTTATCCCCTGGATCTATATCTTTTTGGCTAGTTGAGGCCTGATAATCCAGTCGTCAGTGGCTGTGTTGCCTTCAAGGCTCGCGACAAAGGTTACTTCTTGGTTTTGAATGTCTTCACTTATGGCCATAACTTGATTGCTTCCAGGTTCAATACATTCTTCAGGGATGCTTAAGCTGGACCCATCACAAAAAAGTATGAAATCTTGATTCTTTGATGGGTTGGTTTCCCTAACAAGCTCACCACCTTCTCCTTCATCTGTTCCTTCACGCTTTTCCTGGGCTTGAGAGGATTCGACCATGAAATCTGCCTCAAACTGTCGTCGCATTTCTTGCAAGGAATTTTCCTTTTTTGCTTTTTCTTTCTTGGAAAGGATCAGTATTTCCTCCGCATCATCCAAGGTGATAAAATCAGGAACGTGGTTGATATCTTTGGACCAGAAGATGTTTAATGTTGGCAAAAGAATATCCTTCGGGAATTCCCTTATCTCTTCTATCATTTCCTGCATTAGGATCGCTCCATCTTGTGTTCTGCCAGCATTATCGCTCATAGCCTTCACCTTATTTGAACTACCTGTCTCGAGTGGACATCTTAAGCTTTTTATTGCCTTTTTGCCTTTTTTGGTCATTGGAATTTCTATCTCCAGCTCTCCATTTTCAATGAGATCCTGGATTTTATGCGCAAAGCCCAGCATTCCTCAGTCGTATGTCCAAGTGAGTTAGAATGGTAGAGACATATCTTAGTGGAATCATAGCTCTTTATCTTGGGATTTGCAGGAGGCAGCAACTCAGTAATCCTTCCTTCACTTATCAGAAAGTGTAGCATTTCTTCATTAGATTTACTTAGAGGGGTGAATTTTTAGACTCTTGTGGAGGTTGTTTGATCTTTCTTCTTTGAGAGTTTGCATTCCCCCAAGCGATTTTTCTGTTGGCGAGGTTTGCTAGCAATTTTATCATCCCCCTTTTCTTGGCCTTCTGATAGTTGAGTGAAGAAATGCCTCGTATCCTGATGTTGGCGCACTATCAGCTTAGCTAGAAGATTTGCTTGGTTCTGGATTGTCTCTAACTTTTGCATTACTATCATACCCTCCTCCGAGTTTTCCCATTTTAGGACATTTTCTCTATGCCTTTGGGGGTAGTCTTCTATCCTTCGTATGCACTTACGAATTGGATATATTTTAACGCTTCCTGACCCTATCATGTTTACTTCTTCCGTATCATGCTGCAATGGAAGGTTGGTGTTGACATTTTGTTTGTCAGGTTGTTGGACAACAATACTGCCACTTTCGATCAGATTTTGAATTTTATGCTTTAAGGACCAACAATCTTGTGTATCGTGTCCTGGAGATCCTGAGTGGTAAGCACATCTCTGGCTTGGATTGTATCTTTTGCTCCCTGGTTCCAAAGGTGGAGCTAGTTCGGTAATTTGCTTATGATCCATCAATATCGCCAACACATTTTCAAGAGAATCGCGTAGTGGAGTGAACACCCAATTTTTCGTTCCCTCAAATTTTCTTTTCCTTTCCTAGAATTGGTTAAATGCTGCCTGTTGTTGAAATGGCAGATTGTCTCACTTTTTCCAAATGGGGGGACTGTAGGTTGGTCTACTAGATTGCCCCAATACAACAAGGGATACATCTTCAGTGTCTTTATCGGGTACCCCCTAGGGATCGCTCGCATACTTTTCAGTCTATATATGCTTGGCAACTGCTTCCAAGGCAGTGAAGTCCTTAATCTTGCCGGCCTTCAGGCCCATCTCTGCCATTTTGCCGTGTTTGATCATTTTCGAGAATGGCTTTCGTATGCCTGCTAGGATCCTCTCGTAGTACGGATCCTCTTGGATATCAATAAACATCATTACCATCTCGGCTTCATTATTGATGGAATGACTTGCGTTGAGATGTCTCCACATTTGGGCATATTCTCGAAAAGATTCAGTACTTTGCTTTTTGACTTTAGTCACTTGGTATCGATTCTACGCCATTTGTGATTGAAAATCAGACGATTTAGAAAGGCGTGGGCCAATTCTTCCCAGCCAGATTTTGGCATTGTCAAGTCGGGCATACCAGGCTTTAGCCTCTCCGGTGAGACTCTTTTGAAAAGTTGCATTCGAGGGCTTTCATCTTCAAAGATAAGACCCCGGTTACATAATGTACACTTTCGATCACGAATAGGGATCGCTTTTTTTGTACTTTTCAACTCGGGACTTTGAATTTGGTAGGATATCGAACCCACAGGAATATGCAGAGATCTGAATAGGTGACACTCCCATAATTTCCAGTCCCTTTGATTGACCGGATGGTCTCCTCTATTTGTTGGCATTTCTTTCATAGATCCCCGCCGATCGATCCCTCCGGATTTGTGATCTCTTTATTGGAACGAGGTTTAGGTATCTGGGTTTCCATCTTTTTGCCAATACCCTGACTGCCCCCCGGGGAGGATAATTTTGGTTGAAGGCATTGTTTGGCCCTGGATTTCTCCATGTGTAGAGGATTCTGTATGGATGGGTATTTGTGGACCCTGAGTAGATTGGTGTAGTTCTTTGAGCATAATAGCCAACTCTGTCATTTGATAGCTTAATCTTTTGAACTCCTCACGAGAGACAGGAGTAGGATCAAGTTAGGCACTTTTATCCATGTCTAACTGTGGGCTTAATGCCCTTTTGGACTTTGAATGGGAAACAGGATCAATTGTTTCCCTACAAAAACGTATGTAGTTTAGTCTTAGGGAAATGTATAAAAATTTTACATGCTATCATAACATGTCCATTTTAGGAATATTATCCTGTAAAATGGGTGTCATTTGATAGCATGTCAAGCCTTAATATGCATTCACATATTCTTCATATTTTCCATTACATTGAGATTGACAAGTAATTGAAATGGGAGAGTATGAAGAGACTTCCCTTCGCATTTGGTTTATCAGAGGCTGACCTATCTTAGGTTACTCTCGCGGCTTTTTGGCATGAAGGTTCCCAGATCATCGCATCTACTTGACGGGAAGTTAATTCAGTTGTTCAACTGGAGCGAATCTGAGTTGTACCTTTCTTGAGCCCCGGGGAATTATTCTTCCCACGAGTCCAGTAATCAAACACCGACAGGATAGCCTCCTGGTGGAGGGACCACATAACATACATTCACATACAACATGTCTCACCGTTTATGCAAAATGATGACATGTGCGAAGCACTAATATCACAGGTAGATATTTAGCAGTGCATTAATTAAGATGCATTCGTACACATTCATCATAAATGTAAATGCAACATTTACACACAAGCATATAACAATTTTGAAAAGCTTGTAATAGCGGCTTAAGCCCTCTTACTGGAGTCCCAAGCAGAGTCACCACCTGTCGACGTCGGGATTTTTGAGTGTCCCTTTTCGTTACTTGTTCTTTGGTGTTCTCATGTTAATGTGAGATTTGTTTTAAAAAACAAGTGAAAAAGGTTTGACATGTATAATGTCGATGATTTGACTTTAAGAGTCGCCAGTTGGTGTTTTTGACTGGTTGCACCAACGCAACCGAAAAAGGTTTACACATTGACCCAATGATTGGACACTGCTAAACGGGTCTGTGAAACCGAGATTCATTTAGGGTCCGGGGGCTTGATTATGCGGAGGGAAGGTGTTAGGCACCCCCCGACATCCGTGCCACGGTGACTGCCACTTTTCAAAGAAACTGTTATATGAATGTGTGTGTGTGCTTGGATCAATGTGCAATTATTTGGAAGTAGTGCGAGACCTCGTTAGTACTTATATACATAGGGTTTGAATTTATAGAAAATTCAGCTTTTAAACAAGATATAGCAAATGTCGTTTTTGTAAAGAGGTTTTTCAAACCTTGTGCTCAATAGTAATTGAGGCCTTTAATGCTTCCATTTTATTATTAAATGTTCTAGAAACTTTTTGCTTTTATTTTTCGAGATGCGAAGCATTCTCGAAAAATAATATACAAAGAATGCCGAACTTCTCATGAACGCATGTGACCATCCAAGGAAATTCGACACCTTTGTAAAATAATGTACAAGATGCTTACAAATTTGAAAATGTCCATCATGGAACCGAATCTAGATTCATGAGATCAATCAGTGATCACATGATTCTAGGCTCACATGATCTTTTTGCAATTTGTATGGAAAGCGATAAGCAATTATATATATAAAAAGTCAGAAATATATATATACAAACATGATCAACCACCACGAAGCAACTCCATGGGGGATCAGAAATATAAATATATAAAAGCGGTATATATATATATATATATATATATGGACATGATCAACCACCACAAAGTAAACTCCAGGTGGGACGAAATGTAAATAAAGCTGTAAAAGTGATCAATTGCCACGAAGTAAACTCCGTGTAGAATTAAAATGTAAAAAAGTCGTAAAAAGGGCCAATGAAGTAAACTCCACAGCATGTAAAATGTATATATATATATATATATAAAAGCGTGTAAATGCAATCAACGTAAAATCCAGCTCATCGATATATGTCCGACAACAATTATATATATATATATATATATATATATAAAAAAGCTAATAAACGCCCGCATCAAGTTCAGGCTCAATCGAGGCATAACTCGATAATGTTAGTCCGTATAAATATATACATATATATACATGTAAGTATATATATACAAACAGAAATGAAAACCACGGACCGAAGTCCGGGCAAACACACTCACACGACTCTCAACGTGTACAATAGTGTGATAATATGAGAAGAAAGCTTTATAGAATGTAAGAAGTCTTACAGTGGGCTGTCAAAGTAGACTTCTATGACTCTATGTGGACAAACACTCAACTCCCAGGGGTAAATATATAACTGTATGTGGGCTAACAGGTGTTTAAAAAGAGCAAACACTCAATATGGGGGTGTACAAAGCTAATTGGACAGGGTTCCCTCGCTATTTCTCTTGCAAATATGGCTGGCCCAAGCCCCATATATATAGAAACCGATGGTCAGCAGTGTACTACTGCGGTAGCCTCTGATACACCCAATAAAAGTCCCCGTCATCTCGAAGTACGTGCACTCGTGCAATGTAATGTCTGCTCGAACTTGCAGAACTTCAATCCAAGCATTCGAACAAGGTGTACAAGACCATCTTCGGACTGCTTTTGTCGAGAGTTATGCAATGACATGGGATTTGCCCTTTTTGATTCTAGGAAGATGGGTCCATGACCGAAATAGCATTCCCGGATTCCCGCCGAATCCGTCCGGTGAAATTGCTTCAGCGTAGTTTTCACTCTGAAGTTAAGATATGAGTCTTGTGGGACCAATTTTTAATCAATTTGATTTGACATGAGTGTATTTGATTTGAAGTGAAGTTGAGTTGGCAAAATGACCATTTTGCCCCTCCCGGGGTTATATCCGATTTTTGCACAGTTGTAGCGGGTTTTTCCCAGGGTTATCTCTGAGATGGTCATGCTATTGACTCTGAATGTACTCAGGGTTATCTCTGAGGTTGGCTTGACCTCTCGGGGTTAACTCCGGGGTCGGAAAATGATGTTGTAGTCCTCTAGGGTTACCTCTGGAGTGTAAAAAAGACGCTTTTGCCCTCCTTCATAGTTAGTAACAGGAAAAGAAAATTTCGAGTGTCTACAGTTATCGTTGATAGAGTACCATTCAGCTTTGATGAGCTTATTCATCGGCGATTATTATTATCTTGTTGATTCATTGCTATATCTAGTGAGCAATTGTTTTGCTGATCACTCTTGCATAAATATTATTATTGCAGCTAAAGTTGAGAAGGTGGATGAGCCTTCAACTAGCAAAGGCAAGGAAAAAATGTACAAGTGATGAAGACTTGTAATTTTTATTTATTGTTATGATGATAGACTTTTAAATAATGATGTGATGTAATAATTTTATTTCCGCACTTATATGATGTTAAGGTTAGACAACCTGGGATATTTTTCTGGATTTATTGATGTAATCCTATTTAAAGGGAGGATTTATGATTTAACTTTTATTATATTTGGGTAGATAATATGAATGAATGGATCGTGAACACCAAGTCTTGTGGGAATGAAGTACCTAGATTTGGGGGTGTCACACTGACCGTGTAACAATCCAAAAATTTAAATTATAATTTTAAATTTTATGGAATTATATAAATATTTAATTAATGTGGTTATTGTAGAATAAATATTTGTTTAATTTGATTTGATTTGATTATTTATTTGTTGAATAAATAATTAACGAGTTAAGGAAATTGATCATCATGAGATAATATTTTAATATTTAGTTGATTAAATAAAATTATAATTATGCCGTATTGATTTATGTGGTGAATTAATTTAATAAATTGTTATTAGAATTAATTAAATTGAATATTAAAATTTAATTAATTAAAGTTTGACCATAAACTATATTATAAAGGAGTTATTACAATAAGTTAAGGGAGGTTAATTCAGTTTTTGTCAAACAAGACTTAATGAATGTTAAGTCTTTAATTTAAATTTGTTTTACCAAACAAGGTGTAGGATTTAATGGGTTAATTTTTAGTTAGTTAGCCAAACAAGCCTTATGGCTTTTGAGTTTAAAAAAAACTGATGTCAGTTAAAGTTATAATTATATTATATACTTAATACATATATTATATCTTATACGTTATATTTTGTTAGTACGTAAGTTAGAGTTAGGAAGAAAGAACTCAGAAGAAGAAAAAGAAGAGAAGAAGAAAGGTTAGGGAATTTGAGAGAGAAGTTGGAGAAAAAAAGCTTGAGAATCAAAGAAAAGTTACCATCTTTTAGAAAACAAGGTATCATCTTACTTTTTTTTTAAGTTTCTTTGAAGTTTTAGTTTTTCTCTTTCAAAATTCTCTGTAAAATCTTTGAAGAGGTTTAATTATTTGTTATATATAGTTTTATATGATAAATTAGTTGTTGTGAAACTATTTTCATAAGTTTATATATGAGTATAGTCAATGAATTCATGTTCTGTATGTAATTTGTGAAGAAAAATATATTACAGTGAATTGGTATGAACATATATGAATATGGCTTCGTTTAAAGTAAAATTAAGGTTTAATTAGTGGTATAATATATAAATTGACTATTGAATTCGAAAGAGGATGAATAATCATAAGCATAGTATGTTGAATTAACTATTTTGGTTGAAAAACAAAATCACAGTGATGTTTTTCACTGAAACTTTCAAAAAGTGAAGTTTTAGCAAAAATAGTGAAAATTAATGGTTGTAATTGGGATGTTTATGTGGTTCAGATGGCTAGAAATGCATTAGAAAACATTAGATTATGTTTCTTTAAACCTATTACACCTTAGATAGGTTGGTATGGTTGTTAGAAAGGAGTTTGGAGGCCTAATTTGGCTTTTCGTAGAGTTGTAGAGCACAAAATCGCAAAACGCAAATAGGACCCCGTCATGTGTGGGTCCCCGATTGCAAAAACCCCATTTTGCCTTGAAGAGGTAGTCTGCTAAGCCAAATTTTGAAAAAAAAATCTGACAGAATATGTTTTACTAAAATGAGCATAACGTTTTCATACGAACTCCGATTAATGTGATTCAAGATGATTCGGAACGAGGACAAATAGGCCTATAACTTTTATGCTTTAAGTGTTTCAATTTGAAATCGTTATGAAGGGTCAAAATGGCCATCTTTAGGACTGTTGTGTATTTGGAGGCAATCGAAGGGCGTCGGGATGCGCGAATGCAAGTGTAATCCTTTGTGTGTTAGTATAACCTAATGATAACATGTTGGACATGTAATAGGATGTTGTATCAAGTTATTAATGTGTATGTGATGCAATGACATGATAACTTAAGTAGTTGTAATAAAGCTAAAAAGTAATATTCATGAGAAGATGTGATGTTGTTTAAACTTAAACTTAGTTAGTAGCTATACTAAAAGTAAGAAAGCAACTCATGAAGGTAATGTTAGTATAACTAATGTGTATTGTCAATATATATGGTATGTGTAGGACTTGTGGTGAACGTGAGTAGTGATTGTTTAACCTACGCATGAGGCAAGTTTTCTAATTCTACATTTACGTTGAGCAAGTTTCTAAACTTATTTTTTTACATTGAGCAAGCTTTCAAATTCTACTTTTACAATTGAGCAAGTTCTTGTATCTAGTTGCTTATGATTTCTAAATCCTATTTTGATATTGAAACGTTATTCTTGTCTTTAACTTGTTATCTAGCATGCAAGTTTACATATTATGATATACTAATGTTGAACAAGTTTTATCGTTTAAATTACTATTTGTTATGCTGGCTTAGTACTCAGTTCTAAATAACCTTCGCTTAATATTGTTCAAGCAAGGAACGTTATGATTATTCAATGTTTATGCTATTAGTTTATTCCTAAAGCATGATCCTAATTTATAATGATGATTCAGTTATGATTATTCCATAGCATGACGTTATCAATATTGTATTCAACTAATCCTTAGTTGATGACCGTTGAATTCTAAATTACCCTTGAAGTTTATCAAAACCAAACTTACTTTGGTGCAGACTTTGTACTCTAAATACTAAGATGAACAACCCTATTATCAGGGGATAATTTACGCTTAGCGTTGAAATGTTTGTGCACAATACATTGTACAAAGGGCTGATCCCCCTAAGTACGAGGAGTCCTTATAGTCTTATGACTGTTAAAGTTGAAGTTGAAAGATTACTTACAACTGTGGACATAGTTCGTGGTCTTATGGCCCTCAGATATATATTCCATATTTTGATTCCAGACTTTGGTTATCATTGACAGAGTACTATTCAGTTTTGATGAACCTATTCATTGGCAGTTGTTATTATCATGTTGATTCATTGCTATATCTAGTGAGCAATTGTTTTGCTCACTCTTGCATATATATACACTCATTGTAGCAAAAGTTGAGAAGGTCGACGAACCTACAACTAGCAAAGGAAAGGGAAAAATGTACAACTGATGAAGACTTGTAATTTTATTTTATTGTTATAATGATAGACATTTATTTAATGATGTGATGTAATAATTTATTTTCGCACTTGTATGATGTTTAAGGTTAGACAACCTGGGATGTTTTTGGATTTAATGATGTAACCCTATTTAAAGGGAGGATTTATGGTTTAAATATTATTTTATTTGGGTAGATAGTATGAATGTATGGATAGTGAACACCAAATCTTGAGGGAGTGAAGTACCTAGATTTGGGGGTGTCACAGACCGACCAATTAAATAACAAATAAGCTTATGTAGGTCATACTAGCGAAGGATTTACACGTCTCTCCCCTCCTAGTTATAGTCTCAAATCTCAGCTAGGGAACATATCCAGAAGCATTGATACCAACTGTGACACCCCCAAAATAGATATCCACAACCCATTCCGAGTTGCTAAATACATGGTACACAATTCAAATACAAACTTCATTTATACAATACGATAAAGCATAGCTAAGAGTTTTAACATGAATATTGTCTCGTAGACAATATCCAAACTCAAATGGAGTCCTCATTACAATTATTTTCACACTATTTTATAGAATAGTGAGGACTACTACAGCCACCATCTCGGACCGTAACTCCATTCCCCGACTAGTCCTAGCTATATTCTCATTTCCTAAAGAGAACAATGAAAGAAAATGGCGACCTCAACTAGCTCAATAAAGAATATTATGACTAAGATAATACATAATAAATTATCCTTAGTCTTCAACAGTATAAAAACTGATATAATACAATAGACAACAAGTTTAACTACAGCGGAACAAGCAATCCATTAGAAGAGTCAAGTAGAGCATGGTGTTTACTATCTTCTATGATTTAAAGGTTCATCATCAATATTTTATCTCTATAACACAACTCAATAAATAATCCACATCATCGAATTATCCATGCACTACGGGCCAAGGATATTCCTTATTATCAACAGTGGTCATGATCATGCCAACAACTATCCATCAATGCACTATGGGCCAATGAGGACTTTTACCACATCATTCGTAACATTACAGGTCATGATTATACCGATACATAATTTCTGGTCATAATCATACCAATCAACAGTCCATCTATGCACTACGGGCCAAAGATGACTTTTATCACAATTTAAGCATGAAGATGATGATAATGATATAAGTATTCAATTAAGTGAAAGCAAGGATAAATTTTAAAGATTTATAATTCAATTCTTCCAAAGTTTAAGAATGTCCAAATTGTAAACATGATAACTGCTTTGTGGAGTAAAATTCAAGAATAATATTCATGTATCAAAAATAAATTGGACAGAAAAGAAATCACTTTTTATCGTGAATAGTACCCCGGGTGAATAGTACCCCATGGATAGTACTTCGTGAATAGTACCCTATAAATAGTACCATATGTATGAATAGTGTCGTATGTATGAATAGTACCCATGAATAGTACTCCAGCATGAAAAGAATAAAATTTAACAAGAATGTCCAGAAAAATATTTTAGTGAAACGATACTAGATGAAGCGCAAATTTCAAGGATATTCTACTAATTTCAAGGAGTATAGAAGCAATACTTATCAAAATAAGTGTAGAATTAGGAATATAAAACGAAATAATATTACTTACATACTACAGAGTATAGAAGAAAATATTCTTTCTTACGAATATTGAACAAAAATAATATCCCTTACGAATATTGAACAAAAATAATATTCCTTACGAATATTGAACGAAGACATATCCCTTACAAATATTGAACGAAAATTATATTTCTTACGAATATTGAACAAAAATAATATTCTTACGAATACGAAAAGTAATATCTTTTCTGAATATGAAATAGATAATACCCTTTACCTTAAAAGGAGAGTACTTCTGACTGGTATAGTGGGGATACTCTTGAAGAAAACTTGTACTATTTGCAACACTCAAAGTTTTCTTAAACTCAAAAGAAATATGCTCAATATTATAGAAGAAGAATTCTCTTATTCTGGTGTGATTTTCATTTCTAAACTAAGCATCCTATTTATAGGAGAATGGAAGCGTACTATTTAAGAAAATAATCACTGGTGAACAGGAAATTTTTCACAGACGAATTCGGTGCAGAATCAAAATTTATTGATTTTCACTATGCAGCACTATGCAAATACTATTCAAACACTATTCAGTACTTATGCAACACTATGCAGTACTATACAAACGCTATGCAGTACTATGCAAACGCTATGCAGTACTATGCAATATAATAAAATATAATACATTCTATTTATAAAAAGTATTCTATTTTATTACTATAAAATAAAAACTGAGATAACTTTCTACCGACGATTTTAAAAAATGAGAAAGTGGGGGTCCATATAATAAGCCAAATTTACAACAAATACTTCATAAAAAACCCCCTCTATTTATCTCAATTCACTTGGCTTCACTAAACACATTTTTAATAACATTTATTCAACATTAATATTATAACTCATAATATTAACAACCTGATCATTCCCAGGAAAGAGGGGACTTTCTGATAAGGACTTCTCCTTATTGGTGCGCAATTAGGTGACCAAACCCCTTTCATCGACAGAACTTTCTAAACATTATCAATAATGTAAATAATAATATGAAAAACTTTGTCGTCTCAATTATTGATTTAATAATATATAATATTGTGCAGATGATACTATGACAATAATTGAATCAATAATGTGAGATACTATGCAGCAACTACTGTTGTAATAATTGAACAAAACTGAGTGACTTCTCATGTAAGCATTAATAATCAAAGATATTGTACAATCTGGTATTATACTTATGCAACCACAGCGTATTCTTTGTACTTTATCACCTGCTATTTCAACAGTTAACAGTAAAAATTTTGCCGTTATTTTTATAAAAAGTTATTTCTGTCGTTTTCTAACTCTGACGATAATTTCGTTGTGAAGTCCACCAATGATTGTGTCGTCATACGAATATTCCCCGACAAAACGAATATTTTATGACAACTTGCTTACTTTGTAAAATTTGTAAATATTACCCACAACTATAACATTATATCAAATCCACACCTTATTATTCAAAATAACATTTAGAGAAAATTAAATTTTTATTCATAAAAAGTTAGGGTCTTACACGTTTGGTCGGGGAATAATCTTTTTATCAGGAATATCCGTACGACGGCACAATCATTGGTGGACCCCACAACGAAATGACTGTCGAATATAGAAAGCGATAAAAATAACTTTTTTATAAAAATAACGGCAAAACTTTTACCGTTAACTGTTAAAATACCTGTTGATAAAAATACGATGTCTGGCGTGATTGCTTGATAGTACGGTATTGTCTGATATCTCTACGATTATTGATGCTTACTTAAGAAGTCACTCAATTTTATTAAATTATTGCCACAATAATTGCTGCATAGTATCTCATATTATTGATTCAATTATTGTCACAATATCATCTTCACAATATTTTATATTATTAAATCAATAATTGGGACGACATAGTTATTCATATTATTATTTGCATTATTGACAATGTCTAGAAAGTTCTGTCAAGAAAAGGGGTTAGGATATTTAATTGCGCGTCAATAAGGAAAAGTGTTTATCAGAAAGACCCCTCTTTCCTGAGAACGATCTGGTTGTTAATATTGTAAGTTATAATATTAATGATGAATAATTGTTGAAAAATGTGTTTATTGAAGTCAAGTGATTTGTGTTAAATAGAGGGGTTTTCATGAAGTATTTGTTGTAAGTTTGGCTTATTACATGGACCCCCACTTACTCATTTTTCAAAATCGCCGGTAGAAAGTTATCTCAATTTTTGTTTTATTATTATTATAATAGTAATAAAATAGAAAACTTTTTATATAAAACAGAATACTTCTTATATTATATAAAAATTTATTCATTTTATTAGATTATAAATAGAATATATTATATTTATATAAATTTTTTGTTTTATTAGAATATTTTATTACACAGTGATGAATAGTAAAAAGCAGAAAAATCACGAGAATTCGCCGACTGCGCCTGTGAATTTTTTCCCTGTGCAATCCGTGATTATTTTCTTAAATAGTGCCCAGCCATTTTCTTATAAATAGGATGCTTAGTTAAGAAATGAAAATCACACCAGAATCAGAGAATTCTTCTTCTATAATATTGTGTGTATTTCTTTCTAGTATAAGGATACTTTGAGGATAGCAAATAGTGCAAGATTTTCTCAAGAATATCCCCGCTATACCTTCAGATTTACTCTCTTTTTAAGGTAAGGGGTATTATTTATTTCATATTCATAAGATATATTATTTTTGTATTCGTAAGGAATATTATTTTCGTTCAATATTCATAAGGAATATTATTTTCGTTCAATATTTGTAAGGGATATTATCTTCGTTCAATATTCGTAAGGAATATTATTTTCGTTCAATATTCGTAAGGGATATTATTTTCATTCAATATTCGTAAGAAATAATATTTTCTTCTATACTCTGTAGTATGTAAGTAATATTATTTCGTTTCATATTCCTAAATCTACACTTATTTTGATAAGTATTGCTTCTATACTCCTTGAAATTAGTAGAATATACTTGAAATTTGCGCTTCATCTAGTATCGTTTCACTGAAATATTTTTCTGAAGATTCTGGTTAAATTTTAATCTTTTCATGCCAGGGTACTATTCATGAGGTAATATTCATACATACGGTACTATTCACGGGGTGTTATTCACAAAGTAATATTCATAAGGTACTATTCACTCAGGTATTATTCACGACAAAAAAATTGGTTTCTTTTCTGTCCAAATTATTTTTGATACATGAATATCATTCTTGAATTTTACTCCATAATTAATCATCATGTTTACAATTTGAACATTCTTAAACTCTGGATAAATTGAATTATAAATCTTTAATATTTATCCTTGATCTCACTAGATTGATTTCTTATATCATTGTCATCATCCTCATGCTTATATTGTGATGAAAATCATCTTTGACCCGTAGTGCATAGATGTACTGTTGATTGGTATGATTATGACCAGAAATTATGTATCGATATAATCATGACCTGTAATGTTACAGACAAATGATGTGGTGAAAGTCCTCATTGGCCCGTAGTGCATTGATGGACATTTGTTTGGCATAATCATGACCATTGGTGATACTAACAAATATCCTTGGCCTGTAGTGCATGGATAATTCGATGATGTGGATTATTTATTGAGTTTTGTTATAAAGAAAAAATATTGATGATGAACTTATAAATCATAGAAGATACTAGACATCATATCTACTTGACTCTTCTAATGGATTGCTTGTTCCGCTGCAGTTAAACTAGTTGTCTATTATATTCTATCAGTTTTTATACTATTGAAAACTAAGGATAATTTATTTTACATTATCTTAGTCATAATATTCTTTATTAGGCTAGTTAAGCTCACCCTTTTCTTTCATTGTTGTCTTCAGGAAATGAGAATGTAGTTGGGACTAGTCGAGGAATGGAGTGATGCTCCAAGATGGTGGCTATAGTAGTCCTCACTTTTCTATAAAATAGTGTGATAATAATTTTAATGAGGACTTCATTTGAGGTTGGATGTCTACGAGACAATATTCGTATTAAAACTCACAGCTTACGTTTTGTCGTATTTTACATAACAGTTGTTAATTATATAAATTAAGTTTGTATTTGAATTTTGTACCATGTATTTGGCGACTTAGAATGGGTTGTGTAGACCTGTTTTGGGGGAGTCACACCCCCAATCTCTTGTTATAAAAGGTTTATAATGGGAGACTTAGAGAGACACATGAGGAATCCAAACGTCCTTTTTAAATAGCACACGTTTCCCTAGAAATGGACCCCACCAGTTATCATTAGCCGCCTTAGGGATTCGTGCCACACCAGTATAAAACCCCCACCCCTCATACGACTGTCACTTTTTCCAAATTTTCTCTATCTCAACCTCCTCTCTCAGAGCTCTCTGCAAATACATTTTTTGGCGAGAAACCATCTCCACCAACCTCCTTCGATTCACAACTTCCAGTTCACCAAACACCACATTTCTGCTATTCAAGCATCAATAGCAGATTCTAGCCTCCCATCCTCCTCCAATATTGAGCAAAATCCCATAATTAGCAATACTCTCAAGCCTAACACCATCGTCGCCACCGATTTGGTGCTGGTAGATTTACCGGCTCCTCCCACTGACACTGCCACCCCTTCATCTTCTACCACCACTAGTGACTTAGAGACGAGGATACGAACCATCTACGCATCCGAGAACGATTTCTCCCACATCAACACCAAATCTTCCATTAACCCCTCTCAAATCTTTGACATCAAAACCCTGTTCAACATCCCAAAGGAATACAAGCTTCGAGTGCTAAAGTCAAATGAAAGGATGTACTGGAGCCCTGAAGGAGAATTGGCCGTCGTTCCCCTCTAGGCCCTAAAATATGGGGTACGATTCCCCCTTCACAAGTTCATCGCCTCCTTCCTCTGCTTCGTGGGGATTGGGTTCGCACAACTTGTGCCAAACTCGTATATCCATTTGACCAGCTTCATCTCCTTATGCCAGGAGCTAGGAGTGGCTCCTGGTCTCAACTTCTTCTTCGTTTTGTTCAGTGTCTGGAGATCCAAGGAACCAGGGCTTCGACAACTAAACAGATAACCTAGTCGAGCCACCTTCATCAAAACCCCTTTCAACAACAAGGGTTGGCGCCCACAATGGATCTTCATCAAGGGGACTGATCTCAAACTTCTCCCAAATTGGGCCACCCCCGAAGATCCAATTATGAAGGTGTTCAAATTCCTGCAGGACCGATAAGACACTTTCAAAGAGTTCTACTAGAAGTTAAAGAGGACCGAATGGGGCATGGACTTCTTGTCCAATGAGACCTGGCTATACGAACATGGATGTAAGTCCTTTATCCCAAACGCATTAAAGATTTAGTTGCATTCTTTGATTGATCAACCTTATAACTTGTTTAATTTTATGCAGTAACAATTTTTAAGCCCAAAGGAGCTGAAGAAATCTTAGTTCCACTACCCATCAAATTTGAACCAATCTGTCATTCTATCACTGACGAATCGCCCAAAGAAGAGATCATTCCCATCTCTGAGCTTTCGACCAGCTCCACTTCGGTTGCAGCTCCCCCAACGTCAACAAACGCCGAACCTTCCAAGAACATCATGAAGATGGATCGGTCGGAGAAAATGGCTTGCTAAAAAAAGGAGCAAGAATAAAGCTCCCATCAAGGGCCCCTCCAAGTCAGGTTCTCTGATTGTCCAAAAACCTTCCACTAAACAAATTCCACCAGTGGCTAACCTCGAGGATCTCGAGGAGACCGGAGAGGAAACTCTCGAACCTCACTCCAAGAGGCCTCGCTGAACAGAAGAGTCCGATCTATAAATAATCAAAGCTGCTCAGTAACAGAACCGACCCCCTCAAACCAACCAACTGTCAGTGTCGGTCCCTCCCAAGGGACGCCTTCTACCTTATGGCCGAAGATCCCTTCAGAAGTATTCCCCTTTGACCAACTGAACACTTCAGATTGTCTAGAGATGATGAGTCGTCAAACTCTAGTGTTAGGTAAACCCGATAGACTACAATGTCCCCTTGATTACCCTGTTTTCATTATGTCTAACCCACTTCTCCACTTTATTACAGGCAAATATTGTCCTCTCCCGAGCCATTCCACATCTAGCAAACATAACTAAAAAGGAGGCACAACTAAGGTTCGATGTGGAAGCGCTCGAAGCTGAAGTCCGAGGCCTGACATCGGATCTAAAGAAGGAGAAAGACCTTCAAGCTGTTACCTGGAATAAAGTGACACAAGCAGAATGTCAGGCCAACGACCTTATAAAACAACACTATGCCCTGCAAAGGGAATACGTTGGCCGTGACAACCATGCGAAACAAATCCTCAAGCAAAAGGCCCTTCTGTCGAAGAAGAACAAGGATCAGCAGAGTGTTATTCTCACCCTCGAAGGTAAGATATCCGATATGCACGCCCAGATGATGGAGCTGATGCGAAAAAACACTGCCTTGGGGAAGGAATATGTTGAGGCCAAGCATCTTGCAATTAAAGAATATGAAGAATCGCACGAACTAACTAAAAAAGTCATGTCCCAATTTGTCAAAGGCTACGAGGCTAATAGGGAAAAGGTTCAGGCGAAGATGACAGCTACTGGGCTGGACACTTCTGTCCTTGATTCCTTAGATAAAGAGTCCAAAACCGAGGATGAGGCCCCGAAAGAATAGTCACTTTAGGACTTTTACTTATAATTTTTATAATCATTTTTTGTTTGTAACTTTCCCAATCAGTTATATTATTTATAACTTTTTTGATTGGTTTTGTTCAAAACTTATCTGATTAGTTTTGTAAAAAAATATGAATATAAATTAAGTACAAATATTCTCTGAAGAAAAATTCTTATTTATTTTATTGATGAATAAAAGAATTTACAAAGATAAAGGAAAGAACAACATAGCTTTTACTGATAATATCTCCTAAGTCTTCCAGCATGTCATGTGTTCTTTACCTCTAAACCATCCATTGCTCGAAGTCGGTAAGTACCTGGCTTCAACACATCTATCACTTCATATGGCCTCTCCCAGTTCGGCATTAAATTGCCTGTGTTCTGGGGGTAGATGCCTCTGACTCTCAATGCACCAAATCTCCAACCTCGAACCTTCTTTATTTCACCTTCTGGTTATAGTGTCGGGTAGTTCGCTTCTGATAGATAGTCAATCCTACCAGAGCTAAATCCTAAACTTTCTCCAGAAGATCCAAGTTTAGTCGTAGGCCGTCATCATTGTATAACTCTTTGTACTGAATGACCCAAAGTGTAGGAGACCCGATCTCAACAGGTATAAGTGCATCAGTCCCATAGGCCAATCTGAATCATGAATCCCTAGTTGTCGTCCTCGGGGTAGTCCGATATGCCCATAGAGAGCTGAGCAATTCTTTGGGCCACTACCCCTTTAATTCATCCAACCTCCTTTTAATCCCATTAAGTAGAGTCCGGTTGGTGACTTCCACTTGTCCATTTTACTGAAGGTGGGCAACCAAAGTCTTTCTATGTTGAATGTCCAACTCCTTTAGAAAAGCTTCGAATTTTGACCCCACAAACTGTTTGCCATTATCCTAAACCAGGACCCTTAGGATGCCAAACAATAAACAACACTTTCTTTGAAAAACTTGAGACATTTCTATTCGGTGATCTTCTATAACGGTTTGGCTTCTACCCACTTAGTCATATAGTCAATAGCCACGATCACAAAATTGACTTGTCTCTTGATTTTCAACAGTGGTCCCAAGATATCAATTCCCCACATAGCAAATGCGATGGGCGATAAAACTGAATACAGCTCTTTGGGGGGCTGATGAGGGATAGAACTATTTAGCTAACACTTAGGACATTTCTTAAAAAAATCCTTTACGTCTTGGAAGATGGTCGGCCAATAGTACCCCTGCCTCAGAATTTTGTATGCCAATGACTTGGCCCCTATATGATTTCCACATATTCCTTTATGCACTTCCCGAAGAATATATTCAGCTTCCGAGGGTGTCAAACACTTGAGTAATAGAGAACTGAAAGCCCTTCAGTATAGATCTCCATCAATAAGGATGAAGTTTGAACTCCTGTGTTTGATCTTCCTTGTATAAATGCAATCTGAAGGCAGAACCCCATCATGCAAATAAGAGATATACGACGTGAGCCAGCAGTCCATCCGATCCAAAGCCAAAACATCCACCTTCTGAATACTAAGCCTTTCTAACACCTCTAAATTTACTGAACTATTGAAAGAACTCGCTTCAGTTGTTGACAATCAGGCCAAAGCATCTTCCACTGTGTTGTCTGACCGATCTATTCCTTGGCAACTGTGTGAACTAAAGTAATTGAGTTTATCTTTTACCTCAGCCATGTATTTTGTCATTCTTGTCCCCCGAGCTTCATACTCTCCAGATATCTGCTTGACAACCAGTTGCGAATCGCTATAAATAACTAACCTCTCAACCTCCAAGCTTCAGGCCAACTGAAGTCCAGCCAAAATTGTCTAATATTCTGCTTCATTATTTATGGATTTGAACTGAAACCGAATGTCTTGTTGGACCCTGAACCCTTCCGAACTTGTAAAATAACCCCTGCTCCGCTGATGTTCGAAGTTGAAGACCCATCCATATAGAGAGTCCATGAAGCTTGCACCGGTTGCATCTTTGTAACCAAACTCACGTCCGGCTCCGAGAAAGAATATTCTACAACAAAATCTGCCAAGGCTTGTCTTTTGATTATCGTTCAGGGATGGTATTCCAGGATGAACTGAGTCAGCTCCATTTCCCATATAGCGAGCCGACCCGAGACCTCTGGCATGTGCAACACTTTCTTCAATGGCTGATCAGTATATACCACCACCAGTCGACCCTGGAAAATGTGTCGAAGCTTCTTGCTTGTAATGATTAGAGCATAGGAAAACTTTTTCGGGTTTGGATATCTAGTCTCTACATCTCAAAGGATGTGGCTGACATAATAGAATGGGAACTATTTTTCCCCTTTGTCCCATACCAACGCAGCTCCCACTGCCATCGAGCTTGTAGCCAAATAAAAATATAAAGGTTCTGAAGTGATCGATTTTATTAACAAAGGTGCTAAAGCTAATATCGCATGATCCCTTGGAATGCATCTTCACACTCCGAAGTCCACTGAAAAATTTTCTCATTTTTTGGACCCTTCAAAATATCGAAGAATGGTAAACATCTTTCGGCTGATCTTGACATGAATCTCCGAAGGGCAGCTATCTGACCTGTCAACCTCTGCACATCTTTATATGACTTCAGTGATTTCATGTCCAAGATTTCTTTGATCTTCTCCGAATTTGCTTCAATACCCCTCTTGCTTATCAGATATCCTAGAAATTTTCCTGACCCCAATCTAAAGGTGCATTTAGTCGGGTTCAGACACAGGTTATGTTCTCTGATTATTTGAAAGCAGCTTTCTAGGTCCTTCAAATGGTCCCAGGCTGACATGCTTTTTACAATCATGTCTTCCACATAGACCTCCATGCTTTGACCTAGTTGTCTTGTAAACACATAGTTCATCATCCGCTAATATATCGCCCCGGCATTGAGAAATCTGAAGCATAAATGGCCCGATGAGTAGTGAAACTGGTCTTTGAGATATCCTCCTTCCTCATCAAGATCTGGTGGTACCCCGAAAAGGCATCCATGAAGCTCAACATTCCATACCCTGAGGTGGCATCGATAAATTGGTCAATGTTAGGTAAAGGATAGAATTCCTTCGGGCAGGCCTTAGTTAAATCTATGTAATCTATACATAACCTCTATTTTCCATTCTACTTCTAAATCAGTACCACATTCGCTAGCCATTCTAGGTAGTCAATCTCGAAGATGAAATCTGCCTCCAAAAGTTTTGCAATCTCTTTGTCTATAATTTTCTGTCTTTCTGGGGAAAAAATCCTTCTTTTTGGTATGATCGGTTTCCTTTTGGGATCCACATGCAACCTATGCAGTGCGATCGATTCATCTACCCCTGGCATGCCACTGGGTACCCAAGAAATGATGTCGACGTACACTAGAAGTAGATCAATCAACCCAGTCCAAAATGGTTCTGCCAATCCCGACCCAATCTTTATCAATTTCTCTTTATTCCCCGGGATCAGTTCTACATCCTCCGTCTCTTCGGCAGGCAAGGCAAGTGGCTCCATATAGCCTTCAGTAAATGGCTCTATCTCTGTCGACATCAGGATTTTTATTTGTCCCTTTCTTATTCTTGTTCTTTGGTGTTCTCATGTTATGTGAGATTTGTTTGAAAAAACAAGCGAAAAAGGTCTGACATGTATATGTCGACGATTTGACCGTAAGATTCGCCAGTTGGTATTTTTAACTGGTTACACAAACACAACCAAGAAAAGGTTTGCACATTGATCCAGTGATGTGACACTACTAAACGAGTCTGTGAAACCGAGATTCATTTGGGTTCGGGGGCTTGATTATACGGAGGAAAGGTGTTAGGCACCCCCCGACATCCATGTTACCACGGTGTGTGTGTGTGTGGGTCAATGTGCTGTTATTTGGAAGTAGTGTGAGGCCTCGTTCGCACCTATATACAAAGGGTTTGAATTTGTATGAAAAATTCAGTTTTAAACATGATATAGCAGTGAGGTTTTGTAAAAGAGGCTTTTCAAACCCTGTGCTCGATAGTAATTGAGACCTTTTCATACTTCCATTTTTATTATTAAATGTTCAGCTTAATTGCTTTTATTTTTGAGATTCGAAGCATCTTGAGAAAATAATATATAGCGATCTTAGAACTCCTCATGGGCATGAAAAGTCGTCTAAGGAAATTCAAACAAGTGAAAAATTTACAAAGTTGCTTATAATGAAAATGTCCATCACGGGAACCAAATCTAGATTCAGTGGACTGAATCTATGACCACATGATTCCTAGGCTCACATGAGGTCGTAGTTTATATGAAAAGCATAAACAGTTATATATAAAAGATGTAAATATATATATACAGACAGGATCAACCACCACGAAGCACCTCCATAGGGGATCAGAAATGTAAATATATAAAAGCGATATATATATATATATATATATATATATATATAGAGAGAGAGAGAGAGAGAGACATAATCAACCACCACGAAGCACCTCCATGGGGGATCAGAAATGTAAATATATAAAAGCGGTAAATATATATAGAAAGACATGATCAACCACCATGAAGTAGCTCTATGGGGGATCAGAAATGTAAATAAAGCAGTAAATGCGATCAACCACCACGAAGTAAACTCCAGGTGGGACTAAATGTAAATAAAGTAGTAAAAATGATCAACCACCACGAAGTAAACTCCGGTAGGAGACGAATGTAAATAAAGCGTAAAAGGCCACAGTAAACTCCAAATTGATATATGATATAATATAATATATATATATATATATATATATATATATATATATATATAAATATAAAAGAATGTAAAATCCGAGGCTCATCGAACAAAGTTTGACAACATTTCATATATATATATATATATATATATATATATATATATATATATATATATATATATAAGAAAATAAACGCTCAGGACATGAAAGTCCAGAGCTCAATCGAGGCATAACTCAATAATGTTAGTCCATATATAAATATATATATATATATATATATATATATATATATATATATATATATAAACAAAAATAAAAACCACGGATAGAAATTAAAGCATACTCACACAACACGACTCTCAACGTGAAGAAAAGTGTGTGCTAAGATGAAGAGAAAGGCTTTAAAGTGTGTAAGAAGGCTTACAGTAGACTGTCGAAGAAGACTTCTATAACTTTAAATGGATGAACATTTGGCTTCGCCGGTAAAAATAAGCCAATATATGAACTCACAAGTGTTTAAAATAAGAAAGCACTCAATTTATAGCGTGTACATAGCAAATTGGACAAGGCTTCCTCGCCTTTTCTCTGGAAAATATGGCCACCCCAAGCCCTCTATTTATAGAGGGGGGGAGCCGCAAGTGTACTTGAGGCAGCAACAGGTGTACCTGCGGCTGTCCGGGGTGACCCGGGTAACGTGGGTCCCGCCGTCTCGAAGTATGTGCACTCAAACAACGCATTGTTCGCTCGAACCTTCATAACTTTCAATTCGGGAGTCCGATGGAAGCGTGCCATACCATTATGGAAAGCCCTTTCTGAGAGCTATGCAATGACATAAGATTTGCCCTTTTTTGATTCCAAGAATATGGGTCCATGACTAAAATAGCATTTTCGGGTCTCCGTCAGGCAGTCCGTTGAGGTGATTTGTATAGTTTGCGCTCGGAAGTTGAGATATGGTTCTTGTGGGACTTATTTTGAATAAATATGAGTTGAGATGATTTTATTTGATTTGAGTTGAAGTTGAGTTGGAAAAATGAGCATTTTGCCCCTCCCGGGGTTATCTCCGGTTTTGGCGCAGTTGTAGCAGTCTTTTCTCAGGGTTATCTCTGAGATTGGCTTACTGTTGACTCTGAATGTCCTCAGGGTTATCTCCGAGGTTAGCTGGACCTCCCGAGGTTGACTCCGGGCTTTGCACTTGATCTCCCGGGGTTATTTTCGGGGTTAGAACTGACTTTCCCGAGGTTATTTCTGGGGTTGGCAACTGGTTTCCTGGGGTTATCTCTGGGGTTGGAAAATCTATTTCTTGGGCTATCTCCGGGGTTAAAATTGATGTTGTGGTCCTCCAGGGTTATCTCTAGAGTGTGAAAAAAAATGCCAAGGTATTTTATAATGGCAACTGGTGTCTACAGATGCCCCTCTTTATAATGTTCATGCAATGCAATAAAATGGACATGATAAAGATTACTAGACACTTGAAATATGACAAGGTATTTTGAATGATGCAAATCGCAATGTAATGAATATTATGATGAATGTTAAAATTTATTCGCAAATCGCAGTTCGTAAATCGCACATCACATTTTGCACTTCACTTTTCGCATTTGCGCGATCGCACTTCATAACTCTCGCATTTCATCGTGCATTTCATATATATCGCAAATCGCAATGTAATGAATGTTATGATGAATGTAAAAATGCTTTCGCAAATTGCTTTACCTTTACCGGTTATTACTGATGCATATGCTGGTGTTGACTACAACAGTTTGGATTTTTATCGGTGTTGTCGATGCCTATTTGATGAAGAGAAATTGAGATATTTTCTACATCTCTATGGAGGATGATGTTCTGAAATCACCGGACCTTCCCGATGCATATGCTGGTAGTTCACAATGGTGCCTACCTTGATGGTAGTTTGACAACGGATCCTACCCTACTGGTAATTCAATATGCTGACATTGCCAAACTATTTTGATTCCCACTCGAACTGTGGTATACAAAGCTTTCATCGTTAAACTGTCTTGATGTTAAGTTGAGTTGATGCTAATGGTTTTGAATATCGGATCTTCTGATACCTTCACTGAAGTTAGATCCAAAGGTTTGCTTCACCAGACTCTGTCTGATGTTATGCTTGATAGAGATGTACGTTGATGTAGCGCATTTGCACATGTATAAATCATGCATGATGTGATGATCTAGATTTTCTTAGGAGTCTATCGTCCTAGGTTGATGCAGATTGTAAATTGTATGGAGCAGAATTTTTTCTCACTCTTTTTGAGGTGATTTGGAGTTTCCTTTCGCTTTAGGGTGCTTGTATCCCATTTCCTTGAGTGTTTGATTTAAAACCCGACTGAATTAATGACCTGAATGTTGTTGACATCCCTGGAGGGTGCAGCTCATTCTTTCACTGCTCAACTTTGAACTTTGGTGTAAAGGCCTCAACTTGTGAGGACTTGACGCAGGTTAACATGTTTGATGATGTAGATTTGATTCGCTATACCTTTCGTCGTTGGCCTTCTACTCCTGAGTTAATAATTTTTTTAGAATTTTCCCCTTCTTTTGTAGGGGCACGCTTATGTCCCCATGATTTCTTTCATGAGTTCCATTCTTTTGATGAGAGGCTTGAACCCGCCTTAAACTCCTTCCATTTCCTGGAATCAAAAAATGCCCCAGTCCTTTTGCATGTTGATGACGGGGATTCATATGAGAAACTCTCTTTGTTGATCAAATCGTGAGTGAGAAATATCTGAATCGCCAGTGAGATGATATGAGGGAAGCTTTGATGATGATGTACCATGCTAATGGTGATGACTGGTGCATTTTCCTCTTTAGGATGGTTGATAAATGCCCCAATGTTAAGTTGTCGCGGTTTTCGAGATTGCCCCAGTCTTTTTGTAAGGGTCCCAATATCGGGTTGTCACCAATGTTGAAATTGCTCCAGCCTTGCTTGTTGTCTGGGATAGTTGCTTTGATAGGATGCTAAAATCGCAAGAGGCTTTTACCTTTGTACCAGATGGTGAAGAGGTACTGGATATGGGCTTTGATGCCCTCAATCATTGTTCCTGACTTGTTCGTGCAATCGGCTTTAATGGTTTTCTTCTGATTTGATGAAGACTTGTGATTGAGGGTGTCGGCTCTTTGAAGGTCCTCGCTGCTGGTTATCTTAGTGTATCGTTGTTTCTTCCTTTCTAGGATTTCTGCCAAAATTAATGGAATGGCATTGAAGTGTTGTTGTGTCTTCTCGACATGGGTCGCTGACTTGGAGGGTTGTTCTTGGGCGTAGACTTGGGATTGATGTTTTGGTTTGGATGTTTCTTTTGAGGGTCAGATCGCACCACAAATGGCTGCCTACGTACTCCTATTGAAGAGGAGATCAGGTCTGCGTAGTTTGAACGGTTTAAGAAGTGTTTGTTTCAATTTTTGGGTTTTTGTGTGAAAGGTGTAAATGGTTGTAGAAGCTTTATTGATGAAGAAGGGTGTAGAAGTATTTTTGCTGTTTTTGTTTATGTAGAGAAGGGTAGAAGTGTTTTTGTTTATTTTTAAAGAGAAAGGGCAGAAATGTTTTTGTTTTTTTATTGCGATCGGGCCATATAGAACATGGTTGCCTACGTACTCCCGGGTATCAGGGACATTAGGTCAATGTCTGATTCATACGATGAGTGAAACTTTGGTTGATTTTTTTCTTTTTCTTTTTTTCTTTTTCTGTTTTTTTCTCTTTATTTCTTCTTTTTTTTCTTTTTTCTTTCTTTTTTTCTTTCTTTTTTTTTTTCAATACTTACACGCATGGAAAATAAAAGGCATACTACAAAGAAAGTGATATTGTCCCAACATCTTCTGGAACTTGCAACTTTATCCCCTAGATCTACATCTTCTTGGCTGGTTGAGGCCTGATAGTCCAGTTGTTAGTGGTTATACTGCCTTCAAGGCTCGCGATAGAGGTTACTTCTTAGTTCTAAATGTCTTCACTTATAGCCATAACTTGATCGCTTCCTAATTCAATACTTCCCTCGAGGATACTCATACTGAACCCCTCGCAAAAAGGGATGAACTCTAGATTCTTTGATGGATTGGTTTCCCCGATAACCTCATCACCTTTTCTTTCATCTGTTCCTTCACCTTTTTCTTGGGCTTGAGAGGATTCGACCATGAAATCTTCATCGAACTGTTGTCGTATTTCTTATAAGGAACGTTCCTTTTTTGCTTTTTCTTCCTTGGAAAGGATTAGTATTTCCTCCGCATCATCCAAGGTTATAGGATCTGGAATGTGGTTGCTATCTTTGGACCACATGATGTTGGATGTTGGTGGAGGAATCTCCTTTGGGGATTCCCTTGTCTCCTCTGTCATTTCCTGCATTAGGATCATTCCATCTTGTGTTCTGCAAGGATTATCGCTCATAGCCTTCACCTCATCTGAACTGCCTGTCTTGAGTGGACATCTTAAGCTTTTTATTTCCTTTTCGCCTTTTTTGATCATGGGGAATTCTATCTCCAGCTCTCCATTTTCAAAAAGATCCTGGATTTTATGTCGTAAAGACCAACATTCCTCAGTCGTATGTCCAAGTGAGTTAGAATGGTAGAGACATATCTTGGTGGAATCATAACTCTTTATCTTGGTATTTATAGGAGGCAGCAACTCAGTAATCCTTCCTTCGTTTATCAGAAAGTGTAGCATTTCTTCATTGGATTTGCTTAGAGGGGTGAATTTTCGGGCTCTTGTGGAGGTTGTTTGATCTTTCTTCTTTGAGAATTCACATTCCCCGAGCGATTTTTCCGTTGGCGAGGTCTTCTAGCAATTTTATCATCCCCCTTTTCTTGGCCTTTTGATAGTTGAGTGAAAAACTGCATTGTATCCTGATGTTGGCGCACTATCAGCTTAGCTAGCAGATTTACTTGATTCTGGATCGTCTCTAATTTTTGCATTACTATGATACCCTCCTCCGAGTTTTCCCACTTTAGGACATTTGTTCTGTGTCTTTAGGGGTAGTCCTCTATCCTTCGTATGTACTTACGATTTGGATACATTTCAGCGCTTCATGACCTGGTCATGTTTACTTCCTTTGTATCATACTGCAATGGAAGGTTGGTGTTGACATTTTGTTGATCAGGTTGTTGAACCACAATACTGCCACTTTAGATCAGATTTTGAATTTTATGCTTTAAGGACCAACAATCTTGTGTATCGTGTCCTGGAGACCCTGAGTGGTAAGCACATCTCTAGCTTGGATTGTATCTTTTGCTCCCTGATTCTAAAGGTGGAGCCAATTTGGTAATTTTCTTGTGATCCATTAATATCACCAATACATTTTTAAGGGAATCGCCCAGTGGAGTGAACACCTAATTTTCCGATCTTTCAAATTTTCTTTTCCTGTCTGGGTATTAGTTGAATGCAGCCTGTGATTGAGATGGCATATTGTCTTGCTTTTTCCAAATGGGGGGACTGTAGGTTAGTCTCCTAGATTGCCCCTGTACAATAAGGGATACATCTTCAATGCCTTTATCAGGTACACCCTTGGGATTGCTCGCATACTTTCCAGTCTGTATATGCTTGGCATCTGCTTCCAAGGCAGTGAAGTCTTTAATCTTGCCTGCCTTCAGGCCCATCTCTGCCATTTCCCCGTGTTTGATCATTTTCGAGAATGGATTTCATATGCCTGCTAGGACCCTCTCATAGTAAGGAGCCTCTTGGATATCAATAAACGTCATTACCATCTTAGTTTTCATCATTGATGGAATGACTTGCGCTGCTAGATTTCTCAACCTTTGGGCATATTCTCGGAAAGATTCAGTACTTTGCTTTTTGACTTTAGTTACTTGGTATCGATCCGGTGCCAGTTATGACTGAAAATTATACTAATTTAGAAAGGCGTGGGCCAATTCTTCCCAATTGTAAATTTTGGCATTGTCCAGTGAGACTCTTTTGAAAAAGTTGCATTCTGAGGCTTTCATCTTCAGCATATGACCCCAGTTCGCCAATGTACACTTTCAGGTGCGTATAGGGATTGCCTTCCCCATTGTACTTTTCAAACTCTGGGACTTTGAATTTGTCAGGATATCGAGCCCCTGGGAATATGCACAGATCTGAATAGTTGACACTTCCATAGTTTCCAGTCCCTTTGATTGACCGGATGGTTTCCTCCATTTGTTGGACTTTCTTTCTTATATCCCCAGTTTCTCGATCATCCCTGAGATTTGTGATTTCTTTATTGGAATGAGGTTTAAGTATATGGGTTTCCATCTTTTTGCCAATACCCTGACTGCCCCTGGTGTGGATGACTCTAGTTGAGTAGGCATTATTTGGCCCTGGGTTTCTCCATGTGTATAGAATTATGTGTGGATGGGTATTTGTGGACCCTGGGTAGATTGGTGTAGTTCTTTGAGCATAACAGCCAACTCAGTAATTTGATAGCTTAATCTTTCGAACTCTTCGCGAGACAAAAAAGTAGGATCAGGATGGGCATTTTTAGCCATGTTTGGCTGTGGGCTTAATGCCTTTCTGGACTTTGAACGGGAAACGGGACCAATTGCTTCCCTATAAAAACTTATATAGTTTAGTCTTTAGAGAATGTATAAAAATTTTACATGCTATCATAATGTGTCCATTTTAGGAATATTATCCTGCAAAACGGGTGTAATTTGATAGTATGTCAAGCCTTAATATGTATGTACACATATTCTTCATATTTTCCATTACATAGAGAATAACATGGAATGAAATTATAAGTAACTGTCTTTACAAGTAATTAAAAATGGAAAGCACGAAGAGACTTTCCTCCGCGTTTGGTTTATCAGAGGCTGACCTATCTTAGGTTACTCTTGCGGATTTTTGGCATGAAGGTTCCCAGATCATCGCAATCTACTTGATGGGAAGTTAATCCGGTCTTTCAACTGGAGCGAATCTGGGTGGTGCCTTTCCTGAGCCTCGTTGGAATTAGTCTCCCTACGAGTCCAGTAATCAAATACCGAAAGGATAGCCTCCTGGTGGAGGAACCACACAACATACATTCACATACAACGTGTCTCACCGTTTATGAAAATAATGACATGTGCAAACCACTAATATCACAAGCAGATATATTGTAAAGCATTAAGCGCAGTAAATACATGCATACGTACACATTCATCAAAAAATGTAAATGCAATATCCACACTCAAGCATATAACAGCTTTGAAAAGTTTGTAATAGCGGCTTAAGCCCTCTTACTGTTGTCCCCAGCGGAGTCGCCACCTGTCGACGTCGGGATTTTTGTTTGTTGCTTTCCTGTTCTTGTTCTTTGGTGTTCTCATGTTATGTGAGATTTGTTTGAAAAAACAAGTGAAAAAGGTCTGACATGTATATGTCGACGATTTGACTATAAGAGTCGCCAGTTGGTGTTTTTAACTGGTTGCACCAACACAATCGAGAAAAGGTTTGTACATTGATCCAGTGATGTGACACTGCTAAACGGGTCTATGAAACCGAGATTCATTTGGGTTCGGGGGCTTGATTATGCGGAGGGAAGGTGTTAGGCACCCCCCAACATCTATGCTACCACGGTGACCGCCACTTTTAAAGAAACTGTTATATAAATATGTGTGTGTGTGGGTGGGTCATTGTGCTGTTATTTGGAAGTAGTGTGAGGCCTCGTTCGCACCTATATACAAATGGTTTGAATTTATATGAAAAATTCAGTTTTAAACATGATATAGCAGTGAGGTTTTGTAAAAGAGGTTTTTCAAATCCTGTGCTCAATAGTAATTGAGACCTTTTCATACTTCCATTTTCATTATTAAATGTTCGGCTTGATTGCTTTTATTTTTTAGATGCGAAGCATCTTCGAGAAAATGATATATAACAGTGCCGAACTCCTCATGGGCATGAAATCCATCTAAGGAAATTCAAACACCGTGAATAATTTACAAGCTACTTACAGCTGAAATGTCCATCACGGGAACCTAATCTAGATTCAGTGGACTGAATATGTGATCACATGATTCCTAGGCTCACATGAGGTCGCAGTTTATATGAAAAACAGTAAGCAGTTATATATATAAAAGCTGTAAATATATATATACAGACAGGATTAACCACCACGAAGCACCTCCATGGGGGATCGGAAATGTAAATATATAAAAGTGGTAAATATATATATATAGAGACATGATCAACCACCACTAAGCACCTCCATGGGGGATCAGAAATGTAAATATATAAAAACGGTAAATATATATAGAGAGACATGATCAACCACCATGAAACACCTCCATGGGGGATTAGAAATGTAAATAAAAGCGATAAATCGATCAACCGCCACAGTAAACTCGAGTGAGACTAAATGTAAATAAAGCGATAAAAGCGATCAAGCTGCCACGAAGTAAACTCCAGTGAGACGGAATGTAAATAAAAGCGATAAAAGGCCATGAAGTAAACTCCAGTGCTGACGAGGAATGTAAATATATATATATATATATATATATATATATATATATATATATATATAAGCGGTAAATGCACAGGATATATATCGATCTCGGCTCGGTTTATCATTTATTTGATTTGTATATATATATATATATATATATATATATATATATATATATATATATATATATATAAAAGCGATAAGCATATAGGATATAAAATCTAGGCTCATCGAATAGAGTTGAAAACAATTCATATATATATATATACATAGACACGACTCTCAACGTGAAGAAAAGTGTGTGCAAAGATGAAGAGAAAGGCTTTAAAGTGTGTAAGAAGGCTTACAATGGACTGCCAAAGAAGACTTCTATAACTTTAAATGGATGAACACTAGGCTCCCGCCAGTAAAAATATGACAATATATGAGCTCACAAGTGTTTAAAATAAGAAATCACTCAATTTATAACGTGTACAGAGCAAATTGGACAGGGCGTCCTCGCCTTTTCTCTTGCAAATATGGCCACCCCAAGCCCTCTATTTATATAGGGGGAGTCGTAGGTGTACCTGTGGCAGTAGTAGGTGTACCTATGGTAGCAGCAGGTGTACCTGTGGCTGTTCAGGGTGCCCCGGGCAATGTGGGTCCTGCTGTCTCAAAGTACGTGCACTCGAACAACACATTATTCGCTCGAACATTTATAACTTTCAATTCGGGAGTCCGATGGAAGCGTGTCATACCATTCCAGAAAGCTCTTTCTAAGAGCTATGAAATGACATAGGATTTCCCCTTTTTTGATTCTGGAAATATGGGTCCATGATCGAAATAGCATTTTCGGGTCTCCGTCAGGCAGTCTATTGAGCTATTTTGCGTAGTTTACGCTCGAAAGTTGAGATATGGTTCTTGTGGGACTTATTTTGAAGCAATATGAGTTGAGATGAGTTTATTTGATTTGATTTGAAGTTGAGTTGGCAAAATGACCATTTTACGCCTCCCGGGGTTATCTCCAGTTTTGGCACAGTTGTAGCAATCTTTTCTCAGGGTTACCTCTGAGATTGGCTTACTGGTTACTCTGAATGTCCTCAGGGTTATATCTGAGGTTGGCTTGACCTCTCGGGGTTGACTCCAGGCTTTACACTTGATCTCCCGGGGTTATTTTCGGGGTTAGAACTGACTTTCCCGGGGTTATTTCTTGGGTTGGCAACTGATTTCCCGGGGTTATCTCTAGGGTTGGAAAATCTATTTCCTGGGCTATCTTCGAGGTTAGAATTGATGTTGTGGTCCTCCAGGGTTATCTCTGAAGTGTGAAAAAGACGCTTTTATCCTCCTGCATAGTTAGTAATAGGAAAACAAAATTTTGAGTGTCTATAATCTCGATGGCCATTGTCTACTTATGCTTGCTTACCCCAACTCCTGAAGAGATCAAGGTATTTCGATAACACCTCCGGGCAATATCAAGATCGCCTTTTACCTCCCCAATCTCGTTCGGTGTCGGAAACTTGAACTTAAAGTGTGGTATGGAGGTAACTGCCTGTAACACTGCCAGGGTCGGCCTTCCCAAGATTGCATTATATACCGAATTTACCTGGACTACAAAAAATCTGACCATAATGTCTACCTGCTGAGGCGCTATGCCGAACCTGACTAGCAACTCAATCGTGTCCGACACATGCACTGGGTCTCCACTGAATCCGTATAAGGGGCCTTCCCCTCTCAATTCCATCTTCTTCCCATCTAAATCCATCCTCTGATAGGCATGTGTGTATAGTATATCGACTGAGGACCCGTTCTCGATCATCATTCTTCTCATATCCACCGGTCTGACCTGGGCAGTTATCACCAACGCCCCATCATGTGGTTCTATGGGATCTATGGGATAGTCTTCATCCGAGAAAGAAATGACTATCCTCGGGAAAGCCCGATCCCTTCTGACTATTGAACCCGTTACTAATAACACTGAATCTAGGTGCTATTTCCTTTTCTTTCCGGTTACATGCCCTACAAAACCACCTGAAATAACATCAATTACGCCTCAAACAGGCTGGTTCTATTTTGGCTGTGTGTCCCGTACCTGCCCCTACTTTCCTCCCTCTGTTGTGCCTCGACATTTTATCGTCCTACTACATACTGAACCAACTGGCCATTCTTCACATTCTTTTCCATCAGATCCCTTAAGTCATAGCACTTCTCCGTTGTATGTCCCGAGTTCTGATGATATTCATAGAATTTGTCCTGATTCCTCTTCCCAGGCTTCGGGGTCATCGAGCAAGGCTCATAAAATGGTTTGTTCCATGTCTCCTCCAATATCTTGGCTCGATCAGTATTGAGAGGGGTATAGACTTTGTTGACATTCCTATTCGAGAAAGGTGGTCGGCCACTACCCGATCCCCCATTGTTATAATTCTTTTTCCCCTGATTATCCGATCTCCCCTGATTGTTGTCCAACCGTTGATAAGTCTGCTTGTCTCGGTCCTTAGACTTTTTATAAGCCTGTGAATGTGGCTTGAAGTTTCCTATAGCTTTGTCTATGGCGATGAATACTTCAGCCTGATGAAAAGCTTTAGTTAGGTCACTAGGAGGGTTGATAACCAGGTCTTTCATCAGCTTCTTTGACTTTCCTATGTCAAGACCCGTTGTGAAGAATCCTAGGGTCTGAGGTGAATTTAATTCTGCCACTGACCCCATCGCTTCTCGAAACCTCTTCACATACTAACCGAGGCTTTCATCCGAACGCTGCCTCACCTACATGAGAGAGGCAGTTATTTTTCCTCATCTTATGTTGTTCCCGAACTGAGCATGGAATTTTTCCTAAAAATCATTCCATAAACTGATCGACCATTCTCAGGCACTCTTCTTCAAAGTTGTAGTGAACATTTGACACTTGGCAGCATCCGAATGCCCATAATAAGTCATAAGCATGTCATACCCATCAGAATGGTCGTAAGGATCCCCTAATCCATTATAAGTCTCCATCGGGGGCATCTTCTTCTTCGGATCGGCTGTGACCCAATTAATCTCGGGCGTGAACGGTGAACAGAGGCAGCTCAATGGCGTTCCCACCTGATTTTTTGTTGTCAGTAGCTTTTCCAATTCTGCAACCCTTCTGGCAAGGTGGTCGAATTCCTCTTTGCGAGGGGACGACCTAGGCATGTCCCTCTCGTATTCAGGAGACGCGACCCTCCTTCTCAGTCCCGATTTGCCCTGATACTCAGATTTTCTTTCTGGGGAACGACTCCTTCGTCTGCTCTTTCCTTCTCAAGAGCGACTCCTAGGCCTGCTCCTGTTTCTACCCGAACCGTCCGGACAAGGCGTGTGATGCCCCCGAATCCGGGTCCTCTGACCCCGGTTCGGTCATCACGATAAAATACAAACATCCACCTCTAAACAACGTACGATAACTAAAATGCAGAATATAATAAATGTATGTCGTTCATTCAAAAGGTGTTACTAGTCCCAAGATACGATAACCTTAATATCATCTTACAATCATACCGTAAAATAAATATTAGGGTTCACATTACATAATCGTAATTTGAACTAAGCATAAAATAAATTCTGCTTCTTGCAATTATCCTACATCTTCCCTTTACCCTTGTCTTTTCCTGAGGTCTCGGGCTTAGAAGCAATATAATTCATGATATAGCAAGGACGAGCAACAAGTTTGCTCAACAAGTTTAAATACAACAATAAGGATATATCATGATGAATGGAAAAAAAATATCTGGCAATGGATTAAACATTATGAATATCATAAGCAAAGATAATGATTGCTTTTAGAAAAACTGCTAGTCAAGTAGACTTTCAACTATAACACTCCAATGGAATCAATAGCTAATTGACCCTTTGGCTACTGGCTACAGAATAAGTACTTAAGGGGATCAGCCTCACATACTCTATGTATATGCATAACATTTAAATCTGCTCTGTTGTATCTTATATTAGATACCTAGGGTACTCCCCTATCATAAGAGGGATGTTCTTTCAGTCTAAGAATCCTTACCATCAATTGGTTTAGATAGCTTTTGTAAAACTTTATACGTTTGTCTGACCGAACAAAGGTTAAGACTCTATCTGACACAGTTCAAGAATTATTGAACTTTAATGATGTACAAGTCCAAGACTGTACAAACCCAAGTGCACTAAGTGCGAATATCAATAATATCGATGTGGAATAATTGTAAAGTAATTAAACCACTTACTAGCGTGCTTGGAGACAAGATTTCAAGCTTAAATGAATAACTTTCAATTCAACAATATCCTACTCAATGCAATATGAGAACGATAGGAAAACTTTCACAAACTCAAAGTTGTGTAAGTTTGGAAACTTGCAACACAATAAATTTGGATACTTGCTCAATATAATTTAGAGTAAGTTTAGGGAAAGTTGCTTAACAAAAGTAGGGTTCAAGGAACTTGCATAAACATATACCTGTTTGAACAAAATAAAGGTAGTGCATAAGGTTTAGATACTTGCCTATTTGCTCAACTACAATGTAATACTAGCTTTAACTAACTTGCGTTTAAATGACCTAACATTAACAAGTCGGTCTTCCAGTTAGCATGTGTAAACTAATACGAGTCTACACTTAAAAGAATCAAATCATCACATAGCATGTTTCTCAACACATTACATGGCACATTGGTCATATGTTATAAGATAAAGAGATCATGTAAGCATGCCTTAATACTTTAGACCAAAAAACAGATCATCTTGGCAAGACTGTAGGACGACGCAGCTGCGCCTGGTCTAGGCTTAGGGATGGCGTAGTTGCGTTGTCCCTTGGCCAGACCAAGCTTGAGCTTTTGTTCTCCTGACTTCAGTACAACTCTAACACACTAATCACACATATATTTTAACATACATACATGCTAGAGCTTCACATATACCACATGATTCTACTTGAGTTCATTACCACAAGTTTAACTTACAACTTGTATGCCATTAAACATAAAAAGTTACGTACTCATCATGCTTAATTGATATGAATCATGTTTAGGAGTAATATAGCTATAACATGACATCTTACTTCTTTAGTGTCTAGGTACTCACATAATATGTAACTTATGTTTGAAAACATGCCCAAAGTTGTCTTTGAAATCATTTTAGCCGAATGATGCAACATACACATACAAGACAACTTTAGAACTCATATCATGTGTGATTAGGTTATGCTTAACATCTTTAAACACCAGAACCTACACCATGTAGTATTCATGTATATTACTTCAATATAACAACTTTTCCTTTAATACATTTCCTAACACATAGCTAACAAGTTTGAATCATGATAAGGACACTATACATCATATATCATGCTCACTTAGGTCCCAAATCAGTTATATAAATGGTCTCGTAAGTTCAGAATTTGTGAACAAGAGTTTTCTTCAAAGTTAGTTTTGAAAACTTTAAGTTTTGCTACAACTTTCTTACTAATTCAAGTTGATTACTTCATACCACATACGAAAGCTTTACATATCATGTTATACTCCTCTATGGGTATATATCTAGGTCATAACATCAAGCTAATAACACATATCACAAACAAAAACCAAAGAACTAATTAATTAGTACAGCAGCAGCAATTCTGTTTACTACGCTAAATACAAATAGGTGCAATGCGCCCATGCCGAAACATAATCGAGTTCTAGGTTTACAGAGTCATTATGCATTGCACCTAGTACAAATAGTAGCAATTTCTTGTAGCCGTGCTTGCATCAAAGATAATAAACAAACTATGTTCTACAGTTTAGCAACCCACCAAACCAATTCCTTATAATAATTGCTTCTAACATAACCCAACACACTTATAAGTATATATAACACTAAGAAACATAACTCAAATCAACTAACAACCAATACATGCATAATTCAAGAATCAATCCATGAAACAATTTACCAAAAATTAAGAATGGGAATGGAAGATATACCTTTGTGGTTTAATTCAGCTGCCCTCTATCAATCTACCCACTCTTAGCAAACTAATTCTCAGCAAATTATAACAAGGAAGGATGATGTCCCATTTATAGGAGGATGATTATCTAGATAATGTTATTACCTCACAAATCAAACCAAAGGATTTCAAGAATGCACAAAGGTTAAGGGAGAGTTGGTGAGAGTTGGTAATCTCCATCATGAATTCCACTCCCCGCCCATTAATTGATCTAGATTGGTGAGTTTGAGATGAAGCTGGGCTAGGCTAGCTAGCATTTCACGTGGGAAGAAGTTGGACTCTTATTATGGGACAAGGAGCAAAACTCAGCATTTTGCAAAAGAAATGAAATGCAACATTTGGCTTATACTAAATATGCACATAATACAAACTTTGGTTATAAAATATGTCTACACAATTTATTTCATATAACATAGGGTATAATAATTTAAAGAGCATACAATGTATTTCCCAATTACAAGATATCTAGTAGTGCACATACATATAACAATATTATTATGAAACTCACATAAATGCAAATAATTCATTACTATATAGTCTATATATAGACATATTAATGTATCACCTTGTACTATATAAAATATATAGTTAACTACCATAAAATAAAGGTTTACTATATTGCACCAATTAATCAAGTAAACATATAATCATTTTATAAACTATTAATCTATTACACATTAATTATTATTTATTCATAATAATTATTAATTAACACATTTTCAATTAATTACCCAAAAATGCAATTAATCAATATGTTCAACCCTTGCCACCATATTCAAATAAATTGAATATTTAATTAATAATAATCTTATCAATTCCTTGATATTAAAATCTTAGGGTTACTCCAGTAATTTAAATAAACTATTAGTGACTCCCTTTAATCATTTCATAAGTTCATATAACCACATAAGGTTTAAATAAACTCACAAAACTAACTCATTAGAATTAAATCACATATTTAATTTAATAAAGAGTTTAAAATTCGTGGACGTTACATCCAACCCCCCTTATAAAAATCCCGTCCTTGGAATTGCAAAAATAAGGTTACTCAAATAAAAATGGATAATTTGCTCTCATTTTCTCTTCTAGCTCCCACGTAACTTCTTCTACTGCGTGATTCCTCCAGATAATCTTAACAGAATGGATAATTTTATTCCTCAACTTCTGTTCCTTCCTATCTAGTATATGGATAAGAACTTCCTCGTACAATAAGTCTTTCTCAACTTGAATTGGTTCATAGGAGATAACGTACTTGTAGTCCAGTTTATACGGTCGTAATACTGACACATGAAATACGTTATGAATGTGCTCAAGTTTAGGAGGTAACGCTACCTCATATGCCACTTCACCGACTCGCCTCAAAATCTCGAACGGTCATATGAACCTAGGGCTCAACTTGCCCTTCTTCCCAAAACGAATCTTCCTTTCCAGGGAGATACTTTCAGAAACGCATAGCTTCCTACTTCAAAATCTCTCTTCTTGCGATGCAAGTCTGCATACTTCTTCTGGTGATCTTGAGCTGCTACTAATCGTGCTCTTATCACTTTGATGACTTCTACCGTCTGTTTTACCAACTCTAGTCCCAACAGTTGACGTTCTCCAACTTCGTCCCAGCATAAGGGCATTCTACATCTCCTCTCATACAGTGCTTCGTACGGTGGCATTCCAATACTGGCGTGATAACTATTGTTATACACGAACTCTACTAAGGAAAGGTGATCCCCCCAACTACCCTTGAAGTCCATCACACAAGCTCGGAGCATGTCTTCAAGTGTTTGAATCGTTCTCTCACTCTGCCCATCGGTCTGCGGATGATACGCGGTACTCATTCATAGTTGTGTCCCCATTCTTTCTTGAAGACTCTTCTAGAAGTTTGACGTGAATCGCTGATCTCTATCTGATACAATAGATACCGGCACACCATGTCTTGAGATAATTTCCTTAACATACAATTTGGCAAACTGGTCCAAACTATACTTAATCCTAATCGGCAAAAAGTGAGCAGACTTAGTAAACCGATCTACAATCACCCATATGGCGTCGTGCCCTTTCTGTATTGTCAGAAGTCCCACCACAAAGTCCATTGTGATGTGCTCCCATTTCCATTCTGGAATCTCTAATGGTTGTAATAACCCGCTTAGTCATTGGTGCTCTGCCTTGACCCTCTGACAAGTTAGGCATATACTTACGCATTCCGCAACCTCTCTCTTCATGTTTGGCCACCAAAAATAGTGACGCAAATCTTGGTACATCTTCGTGCTTCCTGGGTGTATCAAGTATCTCGTACTGTGCACTTCTTGCAAAATCTCCTCTCTCAGTTCTGGTACTAGCGGTAGCCAAAATCGTCCTTCAAATCTTAGCAGTCCAGTACTATCAATCTTAAATTTTAATGCATCACCTTCAGTCACTCGCTTCTTGATGTTATTGCAATCTTCATCCTTTTCTTGTGCTTCTTTAACCTTATCCAATAGAGTCGGAATCGCTGTCACTGTAAATAATTATTCGTTGGTCTCCATCGGATACTTAATCTCCAAGTTTAGTCGTTCAAAATCCTTCACCAATTCATCTTGAATGGTCAATTTCAATAACTTCTCTCTACCTTATCTGCTCAAGGCATCTGCCACTACATTTGCTTTGCCTGGATGGTACATAATCTCACAATCATAATCTTTGATCAATTCTAACCATCAGCGTTGCCTCATATTTAATTCTCTCTGTGTGAAGATATACTTCAGACTCTTGTGGTCCATATATATCTCACACTGCTCGTCATATAAATAATGCCTCCAAATCTTCAAGGCAAAAACTACCGCTGCTAACTCCAGATCATGAGTCAGATATCCCTTCTCATAATCTTTTAGCTGACGTAAGGCGTATGCAATGACTCTGCCGTGTTGCATTAGTACAGAGTCCCTTGTGTGACGCATCACTATACACTACAAACCCTCCCGTGTTGTCCGGTAAGGCCAACACAAGTGCTTGACTAAGCCTCTTCTTCAATTCTAGGAAACTTTCTTCACACTTCTCCGTCCAAATGAACTTAACTGTCTTTCTGGTAAGATTGGTCAACGGTGATGCTAATTTCGAAAAATCACGAATAAATCTTCTATAGTATCCCGCCAATCCTAGGAAACTCTTGGTTTATATCGGTGTCTTCGGCTGCTCCCAATTGATAACCGCTTCTACCTTCACTGGATCCATCGAAACACCATTCTTGTCGATAACGTGCCCTAAAAATTGCACCCTTTGCAACCAAAACTCAAATTTAGAGAATTTTGCATACAGCTTCTCCTTCCTTAATGTCTCCAACACTATCCGAAGATGCTCGGCGTGTTCTTCCTCTATTTCTGGATATACAAGAATGTCATCAATGAATACAACAACAAACTTATCCAAATACTGTTTGAACACTCTGTTCATCAAATCTATAAAGGCTGTTGGCGCGTTCGTCAAACCAAATGACATTACCAGAAACTCAAAGTGTCCATACCTAGTTCTGAATGTCGTCTAAGGAATATCCCCCGGCCTCACTTTCAGTTGGTGATAATCGGCCCTCAAGTCAATCTTCGAAAAGTACTTTACCCTCTTCAACTGATCAAATAAATCTTCTATCCTGGGCAACGAGTTCTTGTTCTTAATGGTGACCTTGTTCAACTCTCGGTAGTCGATACAAAGTCTTAGCGACCCATCTTTCTTCTTTATGAATAAGACTGGTGCTCCCCAAGGTGATACGCTCGGTCGAATGTATCCCTTATCTAACAACTCTTGTAATTGAGCCATCAGTTTTTTCATCTCTACCGGTGCCATATGATACGGTGCTTTATAAACTGGTGCTGTCCTTGGTGCCAAATGAATGACAAACTCAATCTCTCTATCCGGTGGCAATCCCGAAATCTCGTCTGGGAAGACATCAACGAAATCCCGTACAATAGGTATCTGACTCAGTTCACCCTCGACTCGTCGAGTATCAACCACGTGAGCCAAATAACCTATACAACCCTTCCTAAGCAATCTCTGCTCTTGAACCATCGTTAGATAATGAGATTATCTCGGCGATTTACTACCATAAAATACCACCTTTGACTTATTCGGAGGCTTAAGGTGTACACACTTCTTTTTAGAATCTATAACTGCTTCATGAACCGATAACCAATCCATTCCAAGGATTACATCGAACTCCCCCAAACGAATCGGTATCAAATCCACCTTGAGCTTAAATCCTCGCAATTCGGTATAACAATTCCTATGAATGTATTCTACGGGAATAATTTCCTTGTTCGCTACTTCTACATTCATAGGGTGTTCTAATTTCTCACAGGGTAATTCTAACCGTTTAGCGAATTCTTCTGAAACAAAAGAGCAGGTAGCACCAGAATCAAATAACACATATGTATCTATATCATTGATCAGAATGATACCTGACACCACGCCCTTAGACTCTCTACCGCATCCCCGCATTCATGTTGTTGTTAAATCATGTCGTTGGTCTGTTAGCTTGACTGGATGGCCCTCCAATGTTCATCCCATTGTTGTTGCGGTTGCCGCTAGCTGCATCGCCCTTTTTCTTCGGGCAGTCCTTAATTTGATGGTCTATGGCTCCACACGAGAAGTAACCTCCCTTTTGCTTATTCGGACACTGAGGAGCCATGTGCCCCGGTTGTCCGTAACGATAACAAACACTCTTTCCTTTCATGCACTCCCCCGAGTGGTTCCTCCCACAATTGTTGCACTTCATACTTTTCTTGGCCTCCCCTCCAGACTTATTACCTCCAGAGGATTGACTCTACGTCCATTTACACTTGTTGGGGTTGCTTGTGACGCCCCCAAAATAGGTATACATCACCCATCTTGAGTCGCCAGATACATGGTACATAAATTCAAATAAAACTTAATTATACAATAGTCGTGTCAAATACGACAAAACATAGCTGAGAGTTTAAACAAGAATATTGTCATCTAAACAATATCCACACTCAATGGTGTCCTTATTACAATTATTATCATATTATTCCGTAGAATAGTGAGGACTACTAAAGCCATTTATCCTGGACCATCACTCAATTTCCCGACTCGTCCCAGCTATATTCTCATTTCCTGAAGAGAACAATGAAAGAAAGGGTGAGCTCAACTAGCCCAGTAAGAAATATTATGACTAAGATAATGCAGAATAAATTATCCTTAGCCTTCAATAGTATAACAACTGATAGAATACAATAGAAAACAAGTTTTAGATCAACAACTGCAGCAAAAATAAGCAATCCATTAGAAGAGTCAAGTAGAGCATAAAATCTACTATCTTTTATGATTTAAAATATTTTTCATCAACTTTATCACTGAAACTCAGCTTAAAAAAATAAACCACATCATCGAATCATCCCTGCACCACGGCCAAAGATATTCATTAAATCATCAATGGTCATGACTATACCGAATAATCCCTGGTCATAATCATACCAAAAATTGTCCATCAATGCACTACAGGCCAATGAGGACTTTTACCACATCATTCGTCACATTACGATCATAATTATACCGAATAATCCGTAGTCATAATCATACCAAGTTCATCTATGCACGTAAGCCAAAGATGACTTTCATCACAATATAAGCATGAGGATGATGACAATGACATAATAATTCAATACGCTGCCAAGTTCAATGAACTAGCGAGGTTCGCTCCACACCAAGTGGATACCGAGGTGAGAAAGGCGCAACGGTTTGAGTAGGGCTTGTAACCCTAGCTCTATAACCGTATATCAGTGTTCCAAAGTACTTCTTTTGGAACCGTTTTAGAGAAGGCAATAATTGCCGAAGGTGGTAGTGAGGTGTTGAGCCAATACCACAAAGAAAAGAAGAATAAGGGAAAGGTTGACGGGAGAATCAAGATCGAGGGAGCCAGTGGAAGTGGCGAGAGTCAAAAGAGGAAGGTATTTAGCTTTGGGAATACCGGAGTGAAGCAAGGAGACCCGAAGAGAAGAATGGAGGCCTGCAAGACCTGTGGGAAGACTCACTTAGGAGTCTGTCTCAAGGGGAAGGCCGTCTGTTACAATTGCGGACAAGAGGGGCACATTGCGCCTAATTGTCCTAGTCCGAAGAAGAACCACGGATGCTTTGTGTGTGGATCAAATGACCACATGGCAAAGAACTGCCCGACGAAGGGGACGGACGGGAACTGGGGCACTAATAGCAGTAAGTTAGCTATTAGTGAACCAGCGCAGCCTGGTAGGCCGATGGGTCGTACCTTTAACATGACAGTCCAAGATGTAGTTGTATCAGGGGACGTCATCGCAGGTATTATTCCGATCAACGATATCAATGCGTACGTGTTGTTTGATTTGGGTGCTACTTGTTCGTTTATAGCATGCGATTTTGCTAGGAGATTAGGATTACTTCCCGAAAAGTTGCCTATACCTTTAAATACTAATGTAACAAACGAAGAGATAATTCTGGTTGAAGATATTCATAAGAGTTGTTGTGTAGATATATGGGGTTGTAAATTATCGGTAGATTTATTACCAATAAAGTTAGGAGAATTCGGTGTAATTCTCGGAATGGATTGGTTGGTAAACCATGGGACAATTATAGATTGTCAAAAGAAATGTGTGAACATTAAGACGTTAGAACAACCTCGGGTAGTATTTTATGGGAATAGATCGCCGGGACGTTCGTGTTGTCTAACCATGACACAAACTAGGAAATTACTGAGGAAGGGATGCGTAGGTTACCTGTGCCATGTTGTTGATACCCAGAGAGTGGTAGAAACTATGGAACAAATACCTATAGTGAGAGAATTCATCGATGTGTTTATCAGTGAATTGCCTGGTCTTCCGCCGGATAGGGAGACCGAGTTTGTGATAGACATTATGCCGGAGCGGGCGGCACAGCTTCCGTGGCAATCGTATCGTCATGGGCGCCAAATGGAGATGAAGGAGTTGATGGTGCAGTTGCAAGAACTGTTGGATCAGAAGTACATTTAGCCGAGTGTGTCACCGTGGGGAGCACCGGTACTATTTGTCAAGAAGAAGGACGGATCGTTAAGACTTTGTATCGACTATAGAGAGTTGAACAAGTTAACAATAAAGAATAAATACCCATTGCCCAGGATCGATGATCTCTTTGATCACTTGAAAGGGCTAAGTATTTTCTAAAATAGATTTAAAACGGTATCATCGGTTGAAGGTTAGGAAGGAGGATGTGCCAAAGATGAGATTCGAGGACTCGTTATGGTCATTACGAGTTTTTAGTGATGTCGTTTGGATTGACAAATGCACCAGCTGCATTCATGGATATGATGAACAGAGTGTTCAACAATATTTGGACAAGTTCGTTGTGGTGTTAATCGATGATATTCTAGTCTACTCTAAGACGCTAGAAGATCATGTTGAACACCTAAGATTAGTGTTGGAAACACTAAGAAATGAGAAATTGTACGCGAAACTCACGAAGTGTGAATTTTGGCTAAAGAAGGTGCAGTTTTTAGGTCATGTCATTAACAATGAGGGGATTTCAGTGGATCCAGCGAAGGTGGAAGCCGTGATGAATTGGGAACAACCGAAAACGCCGACTGAGGTGCGGAGTTTCCTAGGGTTAGCAAGTTACTATCGAAGATTTATCTAGGATTTTTCGAAGATAGCTACTCCGTTAACTAACTTGACGAGGAAGACGGTGAAATACGCTTGGACTGACAAGTGTGAGAACAGTTTTCAAGAACTGAAGAAGAGGTTGAGTGAGGCACCTGTGTTGTCATTACCCAATGATATAGGAAATTTTGTAGTTTATAGGGATGCTTCGCATAGAGGACTTGGTTGCGTGCTCATGCGCAAGATGGCAAGGTCATTACAGATGATGCATCTAGGCGATTGAAGGATTATGAGAAGGTTTACCCTACTCATGATCTGGAACTGGCCACCGTAGTTTTTGCTCTAAAGATATGGAGACATTATCTTTATGGAGAAAAATGTGAGATATACACGGACCACAAAAGTCTAAAATATATCTTCACACAAAAGGAGTTGAATATGAGGCAAAGGAGATGGTTGGAGTTGATAAAGGATTACGACTGTGAAATCCTGTATCACCCTGAAAAAGCCAATGTAGTTGCCAACGCCTTAAGTAGAAAGGGTCGGGAAAAGTTATCTTTGTTAACGGCTCAAACTGAGTTAATAACAGAGATGGCTAAGATGGAGTTGGAAGTGAAGATGTGAAGTGAAGGAGGACAAATGTTGTTTGTATCAGAGATGCAATCTACCATCGTAGAAAGGGTCAAGGAGGTACAGCTCAGAACTGATGAGTGTGACTGAGTGAAGGAGCGGCTGACCAATGAAAAAGATACTAAGTACAGTCTTGATAACAAGGGGTTATTGAGATTTGAAGGAAGAATTTGGGTTCCGAATGAGATGGAATTAAAGAAGTAGGTGTTGCAAGAGGCTCATAGTTCGAGGTTTTTGATTCATCCTGGTAGCACTAAGATGTATCAAGATCTTCGACAGAGTTTTTGGTGGCCAAACAAGAAGAGAGAGATCGTTGAATATGTGAGTAGATGTTTGACTTGTCAGAGAGTTAAGGCCGAACATCAACGACCTAGTGGCTTGCTACAGTAATTAGAAATTCCAAAGTGGAAATGGGAGAATATCACGATGGATTTTGTGGTGGGACATCCGACTACTCAGAAGGGGTATAATGCGATCTGGGTAATAGTAGACCGATTGACGAAGTCGGCTCACTTTTTACCAATTAGGCTCAAGTATAACTTAGACCAATTAGCTAGACTTTATATTAAAGAAATAATTTCTAGACATAGAGCACCAGTATCGATTGTGTCAGATCGTGACCCACGATTCACGTCAAACTTTTGGAGGAGTCTACAAGAACAGTTGGGAACGCAGTTGAAGCTGAGTATGGCATATCATCTACAAACGGATGGACAGAGCGAGAGGACAATTCAGACGTTAGAAGATATGTTAAGATCTTGTGTCATGGATTTCAAGGGTAGTTGGGATGATCATCTACCATTAGTAGAGTTTGTATATAACAATAGTTATCATGCAAGCATAGGTATGCCGCCTTACGAAGCTTTGTATAGGAAGAAATGCAGAACGCCACTGTATTGGGATGAGGTAGGAGAACGACGAATGTTGGGGCCAGAATTGGTGCAACAGACAGCGGATATTGTCAAGAAGATACAAATGCGTCTTTTAGCAGCTCAAGACAGACAGAGGAAGTTTACGGATTCGCATAGAGAAAATCAGGAGTTTGAAGTAGGCTCTTACGTCTTTCTAAAAGTATCTCCCTAGAAAGGAAAAATACATTTTGGAAAGAAGGGAAAGTTAAGTCTGAGGTTTATAGGACCTTTTGAGGTATTGAAACGGGTAGGTGAGGTAGCTTATATGATAGCATTACCTCCAGACCTAGAACGAATACATAATGTATTTCACGTATCGGTATTGCGTCCTTATAAGCCGGATTATAAGCACGTGATAGAATATGAGCCTATTCATATCGAGAAGGACTTAACGTACGAGGAAACGCCGATTCAAATTATCGATAGAAAAGAACAAGTTCTACGGAATAAAGTCATACCTTCCGTGAAGGTGATATAGAAGAACCACAATGCAGAAGAAGCAACGTGGGAGTTAGAAGAAATGATGAAAAAGAATTACCCTTAATTATTTGTGTAATTTTTTTTTAAACGAGATTCTGGGGACAGAATCCTTATAAGGGGGAGAGAGTGTAACTCCCTGGAAAATTGAACAGTTTGTAATTACTTTTAATAATGAATAAAATAATATTATTTATTATTATTACGTATGGATAAGATGAATGTCGTTCTATAACCTAGAAACCCAGGAATGTCGTAGTATTTTAACTACTTGAGTGATTTAAGGTGTTTGAATTTCTAAGACGAAAATAAAAGTTTTTCGAGAAATTTTCCGAAAAACACTATTCATCAATTTCTGCTCGGAAATTATTTTTGAACTTCCGAGAAATACGTAACGTTATAATATTAAGGTGAGATCGATTATGTAATAATAATCTAAGTAGGGAAAACGTAATATTTCGCATGTGGACTTAATTTGGAAACATTAGGTTTATTAATAGTAAAGGAAGAAAAGTTGAGATTATATAATGTGTATGCATTGTATGAGGTAATGAATATAAGTATAATACCATGTATTGTACTATTATGAATGAAGAATGAGATAACGTATATTACGAATTTATATACGAGCTAGCATACGAAGATTATACATGGGGTATAATTGTTAAGTTGTTAAGATTAAGATAATGGACTTGTAGGATTATTAGCTTAATGGTAAAAGTCCAATAGAATGTGTTTCTCAAGTCCAAGTGGTTGTTAATCATAAGTCCAATCTATTTGTAGCACAAGCCCATTAAGAAAGTAGTTAGATTAATTAACCAAGCCCAATGAGAAGCCTTGATCCATGGGTTAAACCAATTAGGAAGTGGGTAAGCTTGATGGGCAAGGTTAATGTGTGATGACCAAGTGATGTGATGAGCAAGTGTTGTGGCTAGCAAGTTTACTTAGTGGCTAGATAATGAATAGTAAGGAGGTGGAGTATGAGGAGGTGGAATGAGGAGATGGAACTGAGGAGGTGGGATGTGTTAATGACCATTTTACCCTAGCTTTTGATAGCCTATAAATACCAAGCTCGTTTCAATTTTGTTGGTTGTTATTTCATCCAACTTTCCTCTCAATATAAAGCTACTTATTGGTTAGGGAGAATAAGCCACTTAAGCACTTATAAGCCACTTCAACCTTTGCTAGTTTTCCAAAGTGAATTGAAGTCTTCGTCGTCTCATCCAACTATGATCTGAATAGAGGTCCATGATACCACGGTACCTATGTTGACATGAATTATTGTATTCCCTTGTTAGAGTTTTACAATTCAGCTCAATGTCATATATGTACATATATAATATGAGTGTGCATCATATATATATGATTATTCAGGAATTGAACAAGGATACATGCCAAAAAAAATTTACACAGCTTAAAGCCAATAGATTCCTACATATTTTAATTGACACCAACCTAAAGCCTATAGATTCCTAGGGGTAGAATATGAATCATTGCATCATGCATGGTCAGCATATGCATTGGGACAAGTCTAAATTACCCGACAAATGAAAAAATTTTGGCAGAGTCTCCCCTATAATATGGACTATCTACATGCACTAGGGCATGCTTACTTGACCATTTTTAGGCATATAAGAGCAACAAGAATGTATAAGCAATTAACATAACATCACATATACTCATTGCCTTTATATATTCCAGGGTCCATATCTAAACATAACAAAAACTCTTCTACATAGGATGCAAGGTATTTTAAACATAACAGTCCCTAAGCCTTCAATTTTAAACATTATCACAGAATCTATTTGCTAGTCATTTTAGTTATTTCTTTACTAGTCTTATTCCCACAAGATCTAGTCATACGACATTTAATATATTGAACTATGCGGGACAAGATCAATGTTACTAATTTTTAGTAATTGAAAATCAGTCTTTGCACATGCATGGGATTCGATTGTTATGATCGATTCACTACTCATTGTCACTCATTTGTCTTTTGAAGCAAATGAGTTTAATTATGCCCCACATTATTTAAGAATGACTAAGCAAATTAGGTCAAATTGGTCAAGGTTGTGGATAAGATTTCCTCTTCAAAGCTAATCATGTGTGTGTGTGTGTGCATTACCTCCATTTTAACTAATCATACCTTAAACAAGATTATAAAATGAACACCTAAGAATTTAGAATTATTAATCACTAAGAACATATTATAGTAATAATCTCAGCCAGGGTAACATCATTCAATTTGCAAGGGAATGCAGTTTATTTTTTGTTCAATTATTCTTCATAGCTGCATTTATTCTTGACTGTGCAATGTTGACCTTTATTAGGCTTTTCAAAGTTATCCATGTAACGATCTTTCGACCAACGACTCTCAAACCAGTTGGATTTAGGGCGTCGAGTGTAAAGACAACTCCTAAGGGCTTACTTATTTAAATAACAAAGGCCATAAAGATAACTAGTCAAATGAATTGTCCATGATGATAGTTATACACCTCCCCTTTTCTTATTATCAATTTTTTTAATTAAGGGGAGTATTCTTTTAAGCTCATTTCTCACCATGCAATATACTACTAGGAAGATAACATTTTATTATTTCAGCCTTTCAAAACCATAGTTTCCCCCCAAACTTGGACAATTGACTACCCTCGCTTTAATTAAAATTGATATACAGTTCTAACGTTTGACTCATCTAACGCTACTAAGAGCAATCACAACAGTTTTCCTAATAAACTCTTTATCTCCAACTTTGAAGGATACATCAACAAATCATTATCCAACAGTTTTCTTATCCTTATTTAACTCTCTATTTTAATCTTTATATAGGATTTTACTCCTAAAGATGAGGGAGTCAAAAGAGCGTTCTCTATGTATTCAAAACGACATTTCACACCCTCATTTAAGTGGATAATTAATCAATCATTATCCAATTTATCTTTATTTTTAAATTATAAAATTAATATTGACTTCTTTTTTAAAAATTAATTTCAAACGTATTCAAATTTAAAATTGATATAAATTTATTTAATTAGTGTCAAGATAATTATAAATATTATAAAAGTACTATTAGCTATAAAATTTATTATTTTAAAATTTAAATGAATCATATTAATTTTAAATTTAAAATATCACAAATTAACTTTTTAAAAGTTAATATTGATCTTATGTACATTTCTTTGCTACAATCCATTCAATACTCATTCCATAAATTACTTAAAATTTAAAATAAAATAAAAGTTATTTTACAAAGGGAATACAATTGATAAATTATACACTCTCTTTTATAAATTTTGAGATTATTATTAATTTTATAAGTCAATTTGATGCATTCTCAAACTTAATAATTTTGTTAAGAATTATAAAAATAATAAATTTTATAGGTAGTAGTATTTTTTCTAAATAAGTTGCAATATGTATTGATTAAATTTAATTTATATTAATTTTAAATTTAAAAATATCATATACTTATTTCAAAAAAGATTAATAAATTAATAGCAATTTTATAATTAAAAAAAAGAGGTTAGAGTATACTACATCTATCATAAGTTCTAACGCATGAAGCCAATACAAAGGTCAAATAGTTACAATGGTCAAAACATGCTTTAACTGTTGAAACTTTCAAATTTTAACTTTTAAATTTCAAATTTCATTATTTAAGGAATCAATATAAGGAACATGTTGAGTACATACTGAAATATTTGAATCTCTATCCTACAGAATGACCCAATAGCACTATAGAGTAGGGATAGAGATAAATAAACTATGGTGAATGCTCTAAGGTTTTAACTTATAATATCCCAAAGGTACACTATTCGTAATAGGGTTTAAGTGTGCAAAATATAGGGATCCTAACTACGCAAGATCGATTTCTAATCCAATATCAAAGTTATACATGATTCAACGGTTCACTAATTTTCTAACCACACATATTCATTTCTTATAATCGACTATTCAAAAATTCATTACTTATTATTATTTTTTTCAACACAAGTTCATTAAACTAATTATCTCCTCATGCAACTATTAATAAAAATTCAAATCATCCATGCATCATAAAAAAAAAAGATGTCTTTAACCAAACCAAACCATGAAAATAAATCTTAAAAATCATAGTCTTGATCAATACCCCCAAACTTAAATATTACATTCCCCTCAATGTAATACTTATATACTTCCCCAGAAAAAGTTAGTCGTCCTCGCCCGCGAGGTCATCGCTATATGTCTCCTCCTCCTTCTCGAAAGCCAAGTCTGAGAACACCAGTGGTGGCAAAAAATGGATAGGATCCAAACTGGAAACGTTGAATCGATTAGCAAAACTGATGATGAACACGTTCATGTAATCCACAAAAGTGTCCTTTTATCTCGTTATTTGATCCACTCGGTTTGTTTGCTTGCGGACAACCTCAATATCTGCTCTTGGCCATGTCCTAAGCTATTTGTAGCGCAAAGTAAAGCCCTAACCTCTATGAGCAATAGATCCAATGTAGTTGTAGCTAGAGAAGCTGAACGCGATCCTCGACCTGCTTGTCTAGCAGAATAGGATGGTCCTGCACCTCCAGCACGTCCCACAGCACTAACAGCCTCAGCAACAGTAACAGCATCCTCTCTTCTATATCCAGCTCCTCTCATGTTGAGGGAGCCTCTAGTCTATTCATTGAATCGATCGATGGTGTTTCTATCTAAAATTGACTTTGTCTACTCAAAAAATTTTGAGGATTGGCCTGTAAATGATCCGTCCCACATCTATGCTCTTTCCCGTGATAATAGCAAATAGCAGGACTACCCTTGACTTAATGACCTCTGAAACATGGGAAGAAGGCATCAATTTTGCACAAAGAAAATAAAATTAAGCCTTACCATATTGACTTAATTCTCCCCGAGGAAAAAAAACTGCTTTGCTGCCTCTTGTGGTCCATCGTGCTCCAGGTTTGCATAGACGTTCGATAACCTCATCCCAATTCAGTTCTTTTTGTGTGTAGAGTGTGAATTCATCATCTTCAATTGGTGCCAAGTTGTAGTAGGCATTGATCGATACACTATCAAAAGGTACTGATTTTCCTCGAATAATAGCAACTTTGTCCTTTGCTTCTACCGCGTTGGCATAGAATTCATTTACATCTGACACCACAGTCGCCTTATGTTGAGATATCAGCATCCCCCAACCATATTCATTGATAGTGGCGCGTGTACCTAGTCCAATAGCTTCTTATGGCACCAAGCCAGGCTTTGGAATCAAATTTCTATTTACTAGATATACGTGGAAGCGTTCGAATGTTAATTCGCTCATAAATTTTGTTTCATAATAAAGTCCTGCAACCCTTGAGTTGGACCCTTCTCCTCTGTGCCTTTTTGGAGCCATTAGATGTCAATTCACAATTGAAAAGCAAGGATTTAATGAAATTGTTAGTTAAGACAAACAACCGAACACGTGGTGTGTGCCTTAATTGTGCACAAATTCATAACTTTTGAATGGTTAGATTCCTCCTAATTGATGTAACAACCTCAAAAAAGATGTTTAACTATTGATAATCAACCCAAGTAAGAATAAAAAATGCTTACAAGTAACTATTACCTCCTTAAATTGAAGAAGTTGAAGTTTTTCATATTACAACCCTTGAGTTTGTCTTGAAATCCTCTTAAATGATTTTATGTTTGATTTATAATATTTAGATTGGGTGGGATTGTAAGTGTTTGGATGTTTGTTGTTGAAAGTGGGAATGAAGTTGGGTTTCTGGGGGTTTTTTGGGAGAGTTTGTGTGTGAGTGGGAGTGTTATGGTCAAGTGGGGGGAAGTTTTGGTCAAAGTAGGTTGTTTAATTGCTGCATTTTGAGTGTTGGATGCGCTAAAGCACCGTGGCTCTATCCTTAGAGCGTCGCGACTTTGGTAGAGCGTCGCGACTCTAGAGTATGGAATGCCGCAACCCAGAAGTCCATGTATGCCATGTGCGCGCCCCTTTTTCTTGGCCTCCTTCTCCTTTTTTCCTCCTTTTTTTCAAGTTAACCAGCTTCATCATTTTAATGCCTCTCTCCTTAACCAAATTTATGCCTTAAATTTCATTCTTGATGTTGTCCTTGCTATTTTGTGTTCTTCCAATCTGTGTATCCTTGAAACTAATAAATTTATTAAATTGATATCATTGTTTAATTTGATTCCATGAAATGAATGATAGGATAAAACTACTTAATTAACCCGTTGGTTGCCTCCCAGTAGCGCTTATTTTTAAGTCATTGGCCTAACTTTCTTGTTTCATTCAATTGCGTCAGTTGATGCAATATCGTAGATTATGCATCCCTTTTCCTTCATTGCTTGACTTGTTTCTTCTTTGTTAGTCAACTCGACGTTCTCTTTAACTTTTCTTGTACCTTCTTGGGCTAAGTAGCATTCCTCCAGTTCATTACGAAACCTGATAGTGTAGAAGACGTTGAAATTGATCTTTTGATCATTAACTCTCATGGTGAGTTCTCCGTTTCGAACATATATTAGAGTTCTTCCAATTTCTAAAAATGATCATCCCAAAATGAGTGGGACCACCTGATCCGCTGCATAATCAAGAATAATGAAATCCACTAAGAATACAAACGTATCCACTTTAACCAGAACATCTTCTATAACTCCTCTTGGATGAGTGATTTATCTCTCTGCCAATTGTAGAGTAATCGTTGTTGGTTTGATTCCTTGTAATTCGAGATTTTCATATATTAATAATGGCATGAGATTGGTGCTTGCTGTAAGACCCCGAATTTTAGGAAAATAAAAGTATTCAATTTTTCTTATAATTATTATTCAGTAAATGGTTAAAATGATAAAAAGTTTAAAGTTAAGGGTGATATATGTAAATTTTTCAAAATAAGCAAGTGGTTATAAAATATTTATTATTGTCGGGGAATATTCGTTTGGTCGTGGAATATTCTTGTTGTGGGGAATATTCGTACGATGGCGCAGTCATTTGTGGGCCCCGTAAAAAAAATTCAGACGAAGAAAACGATAATAATGAGTTTTCTAAAAATAACGACATAGTTGTTACCGTTAACACTGTTGAAATACCCCGGTGGTTAAAGTAAAGTAATACGCGTTGTTGCACAGTAGCACACGATATTGCACAATATTTTTATATTATTGTTAATTCAATAATTGTCACTGCACAGTATTTCCCTTTATCAGATCAATAATTCATATTATTTGAATAATATTATTAGATAGCATTATTAGTAGTGTTCAAGGAAGTTCGTATCAGGAAAGGGGTTTGGTCACCTAATCAATTGCAGCGCCAAAGAAAAAAAATTCTTATCTGAAAGCCCCCTCTTTCCTGGGAACGACCTGGTTGTCATTATTGTGATTCTGTAATATTATTTGTGAATAATTAATTATTGATAAAAATGATAAAAAAATATTTATTTAATGGAGAAATTTTTAAAGAGACAATTATTAAGAGTTGATATTTTATCTTCTTCGATAAAATAATCCATTCAAATATATTATTGTAATATTACATTATACGTGTATGATGTAATAATATAATAATATAATAACGGTGATATTTTTATAATGAATGCACGATATATAAATTAATGAGGAGGAACAGAGCAAATTGGGTCCGGAGTATTTTAGTTACAAAAAAAACAATGTTAAACATGTTGGTGGGCCCCATTTTGACTGAAATTTGATTATAGCCTGCAAGTTCGTTGTATGTGGATTTCGATTATTTTCCCTTTAGAATTTGGAAAAATTTTCTTCTACAAAGTTGTAGAGAATTAAATTTTCTATGGAATGGATATAAGATTCGAATTTTTATGATAAAAGGGCTATTTAATATGAATTATTGAAGTTCCGGAATATTGGGTCCGAATTGATTATTTTGCAATAAATGATAAAAACATGTTTTGTGTGTTGGTGGGCCCCACTTGATGTTGTAAATATTGAAATCAAATTTCAAAGTGGGCGTAGGAAATTTTATTATAAATAATAATATTTTATTAAAATTTTCTGCTTTGGTGTTCTAAGCATTTTCCTATAAATAGGATGCTTATGTTAGAATTGAAAATCACACCAGAATCTGAAGTATTCTCTCTCTATAATATCGAGCGTATTTTTGTGAGTATTTAGATATCTTGAGTGTTCTTATCTGATTGCAAGTTTCCTTGAAATTATATCGATATTCCAATGAAAGAAGTACTTGCTTTTGAGGTAAGGGATGGTAAGAGATGTTATTTTTTTTTATAAATGATATTATTTCTTTTAATATCATTATACCAAAATATTTATATGAATTTTATTGTAAAATTTTTACCATTTAAATGTCGGGTTACTATTTACGTTATACAAAGACTTATTCACGTGTCTGCGGACTATTCATGTATATGGCACTATTTATGTATACGGCACTATTTACGTATACGGTACTATTTACGAATACGGGGTACTATTCATGAAAGACTATTCACGGGGTACCATCTACCATAGTTGAAAGGTTTTATCATCTACCATACGGTACTATCCGCTGCAACTATAGTTGAAAGGTTTTATCATCTACCATATGTTCTAAATTTCTGATTCATTACTGACGAAGTCTATTGATAATTTAATTATCTTTAGTCATGATATTCTTTATTGGGCTAGTCATGAAAGCTTAACTGAGAGTTTTTACATGAATATTGTCTCATAGACAATATCCAAACTCAAATGGAATAGTGAGGACTACTATAGCCACCATCTTGAACCATCACTCCATTCCCCGACTCGTCCAAGCTGTATTCTCATTTTCTGAAGAGAACAATGAAAGCAAAGGGTGAGCTCAACTAGCCCAGTAAGAAATATTATGACTAAGATAATGCAGAATAAATTATCGTTAGCCTTCAACTGTAACAATCCAGAATTTTATTTATAATTTCAAATATTTATGAAATTAAATAAATATTTTTAATTGATGAGTTTGTTGTAAAGTAAATATTTGATAGATTATAGTGATTCTGGGGACAGAATCATTGTAAGGAGGAAATGATGTAACAATCTAGAATTTTATTTGTAATTTTAAATATTTATGGAATTAAATAAATATTTTTAATTGATGAGTTTGTTATAAAGTAAATATTTGATAGATTATTTATTAGATAAATAAAGAATTCATGAATTGTAGGAATTAAATTAATTAAGGTAATATGTTAATTAAGTTGATAATTTGTATTTTGAAATTAATGAAAACAAAGTGGTGATGAATCCTATTTTATGAGATAATATTCTAAATTAATTTATTAATTAAATTAGAGAGTTGATAAGGTTACATGAGTTCTTCGTGATGTTGTTTTAATTTGATTTAGTAATTAAAGTGATATGTTAATTTATTAAATAAAATTATAATTTTGTTGTATTGGATTATATGGCAAATTGATTTAATAAGTTGTTTTCTTTATTATTAAATGTGAATATGAGAATTTAATTAAATAAAGAGTGATAATAAACTATATTATAAAGGAGTTATTAAAATGAATTAAAAGAGTTTGATTCAGTTTTGTCAAACAAGGCTTCATGAATGTTAAGTCTTTAATTCAAATGGGTTTTACCAAACAAGGCATAAGGATTTTAAGTTATTATTTTTAAATAGTTTTGCCAAACAAGGTTAAAGGTTTTGAGTTTTAATTTTAAAGTGGTTTTAGCCAAACAAGCCTTATGACTTTTGATTTTTAAAAATTATAACTGACATCAGTTATGTTATATATTTATATTTTATATTAATACGTAATATATGTTATACGTTATATTATAATATATCAGTTTTATATTACGTAAAACTAAAAAGAAAGAATAGAGAAGAAGATAAAGAAAGAACAGAGAAAAGAAAGAAGAAAGAAAAGAGAGAGGAAAGAAGAGAGAATTTGAGTTGGAGAAAGATTATTCAGCCTTCCATATCTTCTAGCAAAGGTATAATCCTATTTTCTAAAGTTCTAGTTTTTTATATATACATGAAGAATTCTCTGTAAAAATTGGTGTGAAGGATTAATTGTTTATTATGAAGTTTTTATATGTAATTTGTTGATATAAATAGTTTTCATGGACTTGTTGATGATTTTGAGTTGTTTAATTCATGTAAGTATGATATATATGGAGAAAATTATATTACAGTGAAATATATATGAATATGGCTTATTTTAGAATCAAAATTTATGTTCAAATCATGTGTTAAACTGTAAATTGTTTGTTGATTGTGAAAATATATGAAGAAACGAAAACATTATGAGTTAAATTAGTTGTTTTGGTTGAGAAGCGAATTCAAAGTGATGAAATTCGCTATGAATATCAAAAGAAGGAGAAATAATAAAATAGTGGAATTAAAGGTTGTAAGTTTGATGATTAGGTTGTTTATATAGTTTAAAATATGCTAGAAATCTTGAATTATGGTTCTGTGAACTTTATGTAATTGATATGTGTGAAAATCTGGTTGTTAGAAAGTAACTTGTAGACCAAATTGGCTTTCTGCTATGTGTATCGCAAACTCCGTAAACCACTTTTAAGACTAAATTGTATGCTGTGCCACCAACCCCCAATGTAAACTGTTTTGGAATATTTTTTTTTAAGTTCAATCTATGGCGTGTAACTGTAACTTAGTCTTATGAACATAAAAAAGAAGTTAATCATATGATATGATGTAGTAAGCTTGTAAATACATTTTAATATCAAGTATGAAGTTTTTTTTAAGTTCATAGTTAACAAGTAATAACGATTGAAACTCAATGTTTGTAAGAGTTAGGGATGCGAATTGAATGCTATAACTTTACGTTATATGTTAGGGAGTTTTTAGATTTATGTATGTGATTTTGTTATGTGATTGATCAATATGATTAGACCTTAAGGATATAACTTAACTAAGATGATGAGTGGAAATTTTAAAGTTGATGCTAGTAGAACTAATAAATGTTGTAATATATATGATATGTGTAGGTGATTGTGAGTTGTAATTTAATAGCTTACACATGAGGCAAGTTCCTTTCCTTAATTTTGATTGAGCAAGTTCTTTGTTCCTAAACTTAATTTAACTAAGCTCTAACCCTAATTTTTATTAGAGCAAGTCTTGAACTCTAATCTCTAATGTTGAGTTGTTCTATTTCATTTACTTTACGCAAATTGAAATCTTATTATCATTTTGAGAAAGTTTCATTCTCAGCTTGTTATTCATTAATGCATGTTCAATAACTTAATTCCCTTATTTGACAAGATCATAGCCTTAGCTTATTATTGTTCAAGCAAGATATATTGTTTTATTCAATGCTTATACTTTTTAGTTTATTTCTAAGCATGAGTTTGATATATAGTAGGTTCGCCTGTGATTCTTAATTGTTCCCTATTATGTTATTATTAATCATTCGTAGTGTTATTAAACTTTGTTGATTCAACTAATCCTTTAGTTGTTGATCGTTAAACTCTAAATTACCCTTGAAGCTTATCCAAATCAAACATTCTTTGGTGCAGACTTGTACTCTAAAACTAAGAAGAACAACCCTATTATAGGGGAATTATTTTACGCGATGCATTTAGATGTTTATGCATAATACATGGTACGAAGGGCTAATCACCCTAAGTACGGGGAGTCCCTACAGTATGACTATTTAGGTTAAAGTTGAAAGATTACTTGTAACCTTCGACATAGTTCGTGGTCTTGTGACCCTCAGATATATTTCATATTTTGAACTCTGTTCTTGTTATCATTGATAGAGTATTATTCAATTATGTTGAGCCTAGTCTTTGGCAGTTATTATGCTGTTGCTATTTCATTGTTATTCCAAGTGGGAAATTATTTTGCTCACTCTTACATAAATCTAATTATTGTAGCTAAGATTGAGATGGTCGATGAACCTACCACTAGCAAAGGAAAAAGAAAAATGAGCAAGTGATGAAGACTTGTAATTTATTTAATGTCATGATGATATACTTTATTTTTAAATGATGTGATGTAATTATTTTATTTTCGCACTTGATTTATGTTAAAGGTTAGATAACCTGTGAGACTTATTGATTTAGATGTAACCCTTTTTAATGGGAGGATTTATGGTTTAAATTATGCTATATTTGGGTAGTTAGATGTGAATGCATGAAAAATGAACACCAAGTATTGTGGGAATGAAGTACCTAGATTTGGGGGTTTCACAGGTTGGTATCAAAGCTTTAGGTTATGAACCTTAGGTGGGGGAAAAAGCCTTAGGAAGTAACCTTATAGAAGTTTGAAAAGATAGTGGTGATGAACTCTTGTTGAGTTTTAAGAAAGAAGTAATAAAACACTTTATGTGTTTATGTGGTTGTAACCTATGTGCTCGTGAGTGTCGAGTGTGACACCCCCAAATCCAGGTACTCCATTCCCACAGGATTTGGTGTTCACTATTCAAAATCATTACATCTAACTACCCATAATCAAAGGATAAAGACATAAATTAAATAACTTAACAATAATCTTTCTCATTAAAGGGTTATATCACCATAAAACAATCCCAGGTAATCTAACCTTAAATTATTACATCAATTTGCGGAATACATCATAAAATAAAATAAGTCTCATAACATAAAATATTTAACTAAATTAATAAATCTTCAACACTTAGACATCTTGGCCTTTCCTTTGCTAGTAGATGGCTTATCGACTTTCTCAACTTTAGCTGCAGTGTTAAATGTAAGAGTGAGCAAATAATTACTCACTGATATAGAGAGTAGTAATGATAGAAACATGAGAATGAACAATGAATGCTGAACAATAATGAACTTGTTCTACGAATCAAAAATAGAAAACAAGTTCGAACTTTAATTTTTTAGGGTCTTAAGACCATGAACTATGTCTCCGGTATTTAGGTATTATTACCTCAACCTTAACAGTCATTTAGACTATACAGACCCTTCTTAACGTACTTAGGGGGATCAGCCCTTTGTACCATGTATTATGCACAAACATCTAAACGTTACACATACAAAATCCCCTATGTTAGGATTGTTCGTCTCAGTTTGGATTTAGAATTTCCGCACTAAAGAAAGTTTACTCGAAACTAACTTATCAGTGGTTCTAGAACTTTAGAACACTATTCCATTATAGACTAGTTCAATCAATAAGAGTTTGCGAACTACTTGAAGGTTTAATATAACAATATATAATTGAACAAGGTTATCAAAGTCAAAGATCGAATAACAACATTATACAATTGAGTAGACATGATATACATGCAAAGTACTATATTCAAAAGAGTTAGAACAATCTCCTTTAAATCGATGTATTAGAATAATTTATGCTTCGAATAATATTAAGGAAAATGAAACTCGCTCGTTGTAATGAATTAGGTTACAAGAGCTTGTACAAACATACACAAGATAAATTAGGCTTGCTCAACTTTACATAGAATTTTAAGAACTTGTGCAATGATAATTTAGGATAAGGAACTTGCATTCATATAAAGAGAATGAAGTTAAAAAACTTGCATAAGTATAACATAACAACGAAAAGTAAACCTTGCTGAATAATAAAGTAGCAGAGGTTAGGGAAACTTCCCTTGTATGTAAGCTACACAAGTATAATAATGTTCGCCAATTATCCTACACATATCATTGAAATCGCAATAACAATTAGTTGTATTAATATTAGCTTTATGGGTCTAACCCATCATTTAGGTCATAACCTAAACTTAACACTTAACCATGTTGGTCAACATCCTTAACGAATCTGAAATCTCACTATAAACTAACATAACTTTATCATTCATCTCTAACTTTTGAAAACATCACATTTGGTTCATTACATAACATATTCAAGTGACAACTATAATCTCCATATTTAGGTATTATATTATACTACAACCTGTTATGATGTCTTATGCTATGTTTTAACATCATTATCATGCATGCCAAGCCAAATTAGACCCTTGCATAATAATCTACAAACAACAAACTGACTTTTCACCGCTTACGCCAGACACCACTACAAGCAAAGGCTACTATCCTATGCCTTGGCACTTCCAAGACAAATTGCAAGGCTCATCATGATTCACAGAAGTCCTACTTCACACATTGCAAGCCATTTTTTTTTGTTAGGTGTCTCAAGAATCGCTACCACACCCGCACAGAACCTACAGCAGCACTGCATATATGTCCGACTCAAAAACCAACCCAATTCCTAAAGAAATTCATGAAACATAACATCTAAACTATGTAATAACATCAATAAACATGTTATTCACCACTTCAATTACATAAACATTACATATACACAAATTTGAAGAATAAAAACCTTAATTTTCCAAATTTCTTCAATTTAAACACTTTTAGCGAATTCGATCGCCATGACTTCGTTTCTTAACCAATTAACACGACTCAAACTACGCCGCTTTCATTTCTTAATATACTAACACAATCCAACGCCAAATTGCAGATTATAGCACATATAGGACATGAAATTTTGTACTTTCTAAAGCCATTTTTCAAACATAAACACTATTATTCATTTTTTTCTTCCTACAAACCAATTTCACGTGTTTAGAAATCAGATATCACTCAGATATGATTATTAACAGTTTATAAACCATACTTGCAAGTATATATATCAATCCAACATAACTATTAATTTATAATGGATAATCACTAAGAAATCAAAATATACAAATTAGAAGCAATTTACCTTGATTTAGCAAAGTGTTTAGCAACCCTTCTTTTTTTCTTTGTGATTCTCTCCTCCACACCAAGCTCTCCCTCTATTCTCTATGTTTCCCCCTTCTCACTAAACCCTCTCTGAACTTATCCTTAGAAAAATAAACGCGTAATATAACTGATATGGCTTTCACCCACGTACGTCAGGTCACAAACCCAAAAGGTTGCGTCAATTCAAATAAACCAAAAGCCATAAGGCTGCGTTTGGTTACACACAATTTTCCCCACTAGTTTATTTTAATAATATTATATTAATAGTTTCACTTGTCACACTTTAATTTAGTTAATTTAAATAACTTTAGTTTAGTTAATTTAAATAACTTACAATAGTATTCATAATAATTTTTATTATATGATTAATAAATTATAACATATCTAATTTAATTATTAAATTAGACTAGAACATCACTTTATTTAATTTATTTATTTCCTTTAATATTAAACAATTTATTTAATTTTATTATTTCATTAAATTAAATCCTTAAATAATAAAATTACCATTCATTAATTTAGTTAGCACACATACTCAACTAAATTATTACATCACAATTCATCAATTATTTATTTTCCTCAATAAATAAATTATTTAAAATATTTATTTAATTTAATAAATATTTAAATTAAATTATAAATTTTTCGATCGTTACAACGTCACACTTGTACCAAGGTCATATAGGGCTTTCCCAATGTATTGTTGCCCTATAATACATGGTATTGTGAAGCTACCCACATCTTGCACTTTTGTTGGTAGCTTCCTTTGAATTACTGCACTACATTCCTCAGTCAACGCCACCATCTCATTCTTATCTATCTTTCTTTTCTTTGACAAAATTTCTTTCATAAACTTTACGTAGCTTGGCATCTATTGCACTGCTTCTACAAAAGGTATATTAATTTATAATTTCTTGAAAACTTCTAAACATTTTAAAAAGTGATGATCAAGTTTGTGATTCTTCAACTGTTGGGGGTATGGTATGGGCACTTTAACTCTATCCTTCTTTTCTTTCTTCTTGTTCTTTATTACCACCCCATGCTCTTTTTCAACATTCCTGTTCAGTTCTACTTTGACTGCTTCCTTATCATTGTTTACCTTTTCTACAGGTATGTTATCCTTACCTTCTAAACTCTTACCACTCCTTAATAAAATTTCCTTGCATTATTCATGAGTCTCTTTCCCTCGATTCACCTCAGTATCACTTTAAAATGTTCCTTGTGGACGATTGTTCACTGCATTTGCTAACTAGCCAATCTGGTTTTCCAAGTTCCAAATTGATCCTTCTAAACTGTTGATTTTTGTATCAGTATTAGCAATATACATTGTTAAAATCTCTTCCAGACTTGGTCTCCTTTCTTGTGGGTATTGATTTTTATTTTGAAAACTCGGTGGTGGGAATTGCCTTTGGGTTGCGTTTTGATTCTGATTGTTATTCCATGAAAATTTTATATGGTTCCTCTACCCCGGATTGTATGTATTAGAGTACATCCCCTGGTCGTTCCCAATGAAATTCACTAAATCTGTATTGATTGCACATTGATTGGTTTAATGATTTCTTGCACATAACTCACATACTGCAACTAACTGTTGTGTTGGCGTCGTATCCCATGAATCAAATTTCTTAGTTAATGACGCCACTTGAGCAGCTAATGCAGTTAATGCGTCTACCTCCAGTTTTTGGTTGGTTCAGTCTAGCTGTAGGCCACTAATAGTTGTTTGCAACCATAGTTTCTAGCAAATTATAAGTTTTATCCATATTTTTACTCATCAAGGCCCCTCATGCTACAGTGTCAATACTTATACACGTGATGTTAAATAATCCATTGTAGAAAGTTTAGACTTGCAGCCATTTTGGAAGCCCATGATGTGGACATCTCCTTAGCGTATCTTTGAACCGTTCCCATTCCTCATACGGCGACTCTAAATCTTGTTAATTAAACGATGAAATGTCATTCCTCAATTTCGCCTTCTTTACAGGCGGAAAGAACTTAGCCAGACATTTTTGTGCTAGGTCATCCCATGTTATGATTGAACCTGTCGGTAACGAATGCAACCAACTCTTCTCCTTATCACAAAGTGTGAAAGGGAAAAGTCTCAATCTCATCACATCATCTAAAACTCCATTGTATTTAAAAGTATCGAAAATCTCCAGAAAACTGACAAGATGGTCATTCGGGTCATCATTTGGTAGGCCTCCGAATTGTACTGAATTCTGGATCATTTGTATAGTTTCTAGCTTAATCTCAAAATTATTTGCATTTATTTCTGGGCTTCACATACTTGAATGAATCTCTGTGACTAGTGGCATTGCATAATCCTTGAGAGATTTTTGGGGTTACTCCTCAACCATTTTGTCTTGCTTTTCAAGTTCCTCTTTTGTTTCCTTAATCCACTTACGCAAACGACAAAATCGTTTGTCAATATTATCCACGTATGGTATCAAATCAGTCAATTGAGACTGTGTTTGCATAAAAAACAAGAGTACCTGAAACAAGAAACAAAATCCGTAAAACTAAAATAAAAATCTAAATTGGGACTAACCGATGGAAATTAATATTAGAAATTAAAGCTATAGATTGCTCCCCAGCATCGGCGCCAAGAACTTGATTTCTTGATTCTATATAACAATTTCACTCAAGTATACACGATCGATTATGAAATATATGGCAAGAAGAGTATCGTTCCCACGAAGAGCGAAAATAACCTTATTAATACAGCATTGAATTGATTATCTGGAATTGCCAACGGAAAATCACTAATAATTAATATAACCATTTTCCAAAAAATTATATCACATACCTATTATTATTAATTTCATTATATTCCTATGAGAAATAATAATAATAAATTCATTAAGATTCTTTTTCCAATAGTTGTTTGTGGTATCCAGGTATATGTCTATTCCGTCCACAAATTAGCATTCACTCCTAGGAAGAATTACTAATTACATTACTACATTCAGATCTTAATTTAGACTTCATTTTCAAAAATTTCATCTAAATCCATCCAATAATTGTTGTTCAAACAATTATAACAAACATAAAAAGATATAATAAACAATCCCATTATATAACCAATTCAACAAATAATAGAAATAAATATTAAATTAAATCATCATCGGGTTCTATTGATTTCCTAATAAATAAATTAGTTCATAACTAAAGCTAAAAACAATAACAAGTCATTTAAAGCCATTCCAAAATACAAAATATAAGAGTTGAAGAAAAAAGAATAAAACTCTATATAAGCCTCAGTCTTCTTTTTCAGCTCTTTCTCGTGCCTTCTGAAAAATACTATGAAAACCCTTATTTTTCTATGTACTATTCTCTCTCTTTTTTTTTTGAATAATTATTCTCCTTAATTATTAGTCTCCTAGTAATATCTTTTAACAAAAGTGTCCAACCCATACAAAATAAGTGTAAACCAATAAGATGTTAGCCTTTTAGAAGTTTGAAACTCTCCTAACTTTAATACACAAGCATCATCTATAATTAATAATCAAAACAGTCTTCAAATTCTCGCGCATGTGAAACACACGCGCCTGCCAATCAATCAAGCGCCACGGCTCTAAGATGTTTAACCGTCGCAACTCCCAGCGCCATGTCCGTTTCCTTTGATTCCTTCAGCTATTCTTTGCACTGATGCCCTGTTTGAAGTAGTTACTCCTTCGCCAAATGATCTATAATCACCTATAGCTAAATTAAGGTAACTCGCAACATTTTGAAACATTTACACTAATACTGTAGCGTTTGTATATATCATAATTACGTAATCAAATCACATAAGTAAGGCGAAAGCGCGAAGAAACAGAAATTTAAAAAATTTATACAAACCCATACCCATGATCATGTTTTGTGCTATATTATCAATTAACAAAAGAATATGGAGAATAAGAATCATACCCTTGAAGATTCGAGCTTCCTCAGGTACAAGTTCAACTCCTAGTTTCCTTCATGCTCTCCTTGAATACGCGAGATTGATTCTTTCCTTTGATCAACGGTAGGTGATCCACCAAGGAAGAAGAAGAAGTCAAGAAAAAGGGTATATGGCTAAACCCTACTTTCTATCTCTATAGAAATCTCTGTACTCTCCCAACAATTGGAAAATAAGTTATTTGATATCTGACATAAGACTCTTCTTATATAGATATTAGTCAACCCTCCTAACCTTGTTAGGAATAAAGTTTTATTTAATTAATTAAAACTCTTTTAATCAATTAGGCTTCCTAATCTCTATTAGGAATAATTTATTAAACTCCTTTAATTAATTAGCCTCCTAATCTAATTAGGAATATTAGAGAGTACAAATATTAAATTAATTCTCAAACTCCTTTAGGAATTAAAATGATAATAATAATAATAGTAATAATAAGAATAAGACTCCTCTTATTAATTTATATTTAATATTCCCAAAATATTAAATAATAAATATTAATATATTTAATTTATTCTATCATCATAGATTAAATTAAATATACTTAATTTATTATTACGATTATGTCATTAACTTCTTAAATAATTATTATTTCTTTTGCGGTGTGACCCTTTAGGTTCTCCATATTAAACCGATTATGAATAAATCAATTAGAACAATTCTAATCTTATTTAAATAAATAAATTAAACTGTTAAATTATTTAAATAAACAACATTTATTCTACAATAAGGATAAGTCTCCTTAGTGATCAACGATTTTCCAGATAATATAGATTTCAACATGATCATAAAAGAACCTTTGAGTAAATAGTTACCGTACAATTCAATCATTCCACCATACAATATCCCAATTAAATATAAGACATGGAATACTGTCAATACTTATTTTATTTAAGTATATGTATTTCGATTCCCAAATGCACAACTCTGAATAAATATAAATTAGAAACTCCTTTCTAATTTCATTCCACCTTGGCCAAAAATTTCTGGGTTGTCATTTATCGAATCACATAGTACGTATATCTTCTTTTACTAGAAGCGATAGATTCTTTATTGATCATTCATTATCTCCATATATACTTATTACACCCAAGCATACCCTTTGATATACCCTAAGGGTCTTATAAAGGGACATGTCAAAGTAAAACTTATTATATACAAAATACTATGATGATCTCAAGTCTAAGGATCACTTGTACTACTAATACTACAGGAATTCCTATTGACAGGCAAGTAAAACTCCATTAGGTATTCCTTAGTGAGCCACGTTCAGTGAACTTATTCTCCAATAAGCACCTACATACTTGCTTTAGTGTCTCCACACGAATGATCATGAGATCAATTATCCTCATCCAATGAGCAAGCAACGTATGTACCAATCTATCCGGATTCACTAATCCCCTTTTTAGTATTCCATTGATTGGGAACATTTAAGTTTTAAGCTATCTAAGAATTTAGATCTCATTAGCATGATCTCGTCTTGATTCTAAAAGCATTGCTTAAAACTATGAGTTTATCACGTATTATTAAAATAACACAATGTATATAAATTAATGCCTTTAGTAAATAAATATTTTTATTAATAAATGAATAAGATTGTATACAAAGTATATGTTTTATCATCAAACATGATTGGCTTGTATACATACTACTTTCAAATACAGGCTGAAATCCATTATTAACATAAACTTATTAAAATGCAATAAAATAATACTAAAACCCTTAAAATTAAGCAAAATAATTTAGTTAAAATTACTTAATTCATAGATATGACAACCCCAAATCCAGGTACTTGATACCCGAACTCGGTTCTCCACGATACCATTTCTTTAAGCTGAATAATACTAAATAATAATACATACGAACTTAATTTACATACATCAAAGTTTAATTCCCCAGGTGCGTGACCTTCAAATACATTCCTTACAATACTTGAATAGATACCAATACAACTATAACCATTAACTCATAATACACACTTATTCGATCAGCTTTCCTTTTTCCTTTGTTCGTGCTCGAGCCTTGAGTTTGCTCATACATAATCTTGAAAACATTTAATTTAAGCAAGGATGAGCATTTAAGTGCCCAAAGACAAGTAATAGCAATTATATATAAGTTTGAAAGAATATAAGTATTCTCTTTACATAACACTTCTACAACGAATTGAAAGTTGTGAAGTAATCATCTTGATAAAAATTCACATAACAACTCTCTTTCAAATTCTTTAAATTTGGCTCGCTCTACCCTTGAATAGGGTTTAAGAAACATACTATGAACATTCTTTTCATTTTCGAAAAGGTTTAGCGAATTCTATCCTCAAACCGGTCATAACTTACGAACACGGAGGGTGATCGGCCAGATTGTACCTGTATTGATCAATACTACATAACTTGAACGAAATTCATCGCTTTCACTCTATCCGCCTTTTAAGCAAAAAAATCTTCCCATATAGGGATGTTCATACATGCCTGGTTCCAAACCCGAAGGTTTTTAATCTTGCTCAACAATAATATGTAATTCAACATATATATATATATATACGGGTAATTGACAAAGGTGTATCAACATGTGAACAAATGCCATGATTATCCAAGTGGGGACACTTATATAACCATTTATAGAAATCAATGAAACAGAATATATATACCGAGCTAACATGTCGATAATCAAAGAGTACATAATCATGCATAAGGATAGAATAATTACAAACTTCTTACTCATGTCCATTGCACAAAGGAAATGCAAAGGTAAGATACTTGCCTAATTCACTGATTACAAATCTCAACTTAGGTTTTATCTCTTTATCACAACCTATCAATAATCAGATCATTCGTTCGATTAGAACAATATATCTTAACACATATTATCGCTTATTACGATTACAAGACATAGTCTAATCACATAATCACAAAGGTGATCATACTTTTAGTTCATATTCTATACTTGAAATATTTTTATACATTTTCAAATATCTCATCCATGCTCTTACGATAGTCTTTTCTTTCTTTTTTATAAGGTCCTGACATTTGTTTGCATGTGATCGACAACTTTTATCGGGTAAATACCGAGTCTAAGACTCTTATTCTATACCTCAACATCTCAAATATCGGACATCTTATTTTTAATCATTTTCGCAATTTCCGAAATTGAAAAATTTAAAATAATTTAAATCATTCACTAAAGGGCCTATAGTGATATAATCATTACTATAGGTGTTCTTCTTCAAATTCGAACTTCATAATCGGTTCTCAAGTCACTAGTTTGGTAAATTATAACTTTCAAATATCTAATCATAATTAAATGATTTAAACATTAAACAATTCCATTATCATTAATAGTTTAATTAATACTAAACTATTAATGAAACCATCATCAAAATATAAAAGTTATTTATAATAACTCAAACTATTTTTAAAACATTTATATTACCCAAATAATTACCATTAATATTTAAATATTAATGTACTATTTATCCAAATATTAAAAGTCATTAATTATAACTTAAAATATTTTTAAATCCTTAATATCCTCTTTAAATGGTTTTTAAATAAGTAAAACCATTTTTAAACTATTTATTTAATATTAATCATTAAATAAACTAAATATCATTAATATTATCTTAATATCATTAATATTTAATTATTAATGAAATTATCATTTAAATATTAAAAGTTATATTTTATAACTTAAAATATTTTTAAATACCTTATTTTCATTTAAAATGATTTTTATAATATTAAAATCATTTTAAACTAAATTATTTAATATAATCATTAAATAACTTTAATATCATTAATAATTATTAATTAATGAAATTCATCACAAAATATTAAAAGTCATCACAAATAACTCATTTACATAATCAATTCCAAGCCAAAATAAACATAGTAAACTAACTAGTTTATTAACAACACTAACTAAACTTCAAAAATTCAAACTTTAACTAACAATTAAAAATAATAACATTACAAAAATTAAATAAGAAACATACCCAGAAATACGAATTCCACAGACTGAATACGCACTTCCACGCCAAAATTTAACTAAGGAGATCTTTATAAAAGTTCTCCCACAACAAAGCCTTTCTCAAAATTGGAGGCTTTATTGTTGGTGAATGAAACAAAGGCCAAGCCCTTCTATTTATAGGTTTAGAAAATAGTGAAGTTCTCAATTTAGTCGATGTGGGACTTGGTTTATACTAATTTTTCAATAGCTCACTTTATGCGATTTTCTAACGCATTGCTCATAACTCCGATTAATTTGATTTTTGGATATGTTATACATGGTATGTAAGACTATTTTTAAAAATACGAATTACCCAATTCGGGTTCATTAGGTAGCCCAAACAAAAGGCCAAAAGTGGACGTTCATAATAGCTTTCAATCTCGTTTCAGCTTTACCTCTTTCGCTAAAAACAGTCATATAACTCTTTCATTTTAAAAACATTTTTGAGCGATTCTTGAGCCCACGCCAAGCTAACTTCTGGGCTACAACTTTTATTCTTTGACCATTTCCAAATTCCAAACACATCAGCCCAGAAATTCCGTTCAAATGGACTGCACCACACTTGTTGGGAAGTTTTGACACTACTACTTTGAAATGTCATAACTCTCTCCTCCGATATCGGATTTAGTCCGTTTTGGAGTCTATGGAAAGCTTATTCGGTGTACTATAATATACCAAAAGCCCAAAAGGTTTTGGAAACATTAACTGATCGAAACAGTATCCTGAATAGCACATCCCGCTGCTGACTTTCAGTTTTGAGAAATTTGACACATTTCCTTCCAATCACCGTAATTCCCTCATCCGAGGTCGGAATGAGGTCATTCCAAAGTCTATGGCTTCCTAACTCAGTGCACTACAACATATCAAAAGCCTAGACCTTTTAAAGTACAAAAAGTGGACGAGAATGCCCCCATTACAGACTGCCCAAAAACAGTTTATCATGATCGGTCAACTATGTTTGACCATCTATAACTTCTAATCTATACATGATATGGACTTGATTCTTTTTGAAGATTAAAGACCACATATCAGGCTACACATAACAACTTTTGAAGAACAAAACTCATGATCGAGCAAAGATTTATGGCCTCTGACATTTGGTGAAAAAAAATAACAGAATTCGGTTTTTCCAACTTGCTTAAATCTTCAAATTCGTGCACTTTGATGTTATGGGTCTTTGATTTATCAACCCATATCATCAATTAACATTCTATTACACAACTTTAAATAATCAATTGCATCAAATAACATCGAATCAAAGGATTTCTAGGTTTAGTGTTCTTATACCCTTTTTGCAAAAAATTCTTGATTCTTGCTTCTGATTTGTTATGGGTGATGGTTGGACTTTGTTTAAGAGTGTATGAGCAATCTTGTACAAGGAAATTAAATGTAATATTTAATCACTAGATTTAATTCTTATAATTTACCAATTAACTTCTATCCTTTGGTAAATTAAAACACTTATACAAGAACATCGAAATTAAACCCAGAATTAAAATTAGGGGTTTCTCAACGCCATCAATTAGGGTTTCTAATTGACCATTAGTGGTTCTTTAATTATCTGTATATGTTATTAACACACGCGTTACGGTTTCTAATTTCAACCTTTAGGGTTATAATAATTAGGGTTTGTCCTAATTATCGACGCATAACAAAGAAATTAGGGTTTCTTCTAATTACCGATATTCTTATTCACAAAGAATTTTCATATACACGATCACTACTCGTAAATATCCAATAACCGAGTTTAATAATTAGGGTTTCACACAAAGACGGTAATATCCTATGACCTAATTGACCGTCATTGCTCAATATTATCTCGTCTCAAGCACATACCCAAAGACATAATTATGGTAATCAGAAAATAATATAATATTATTATTCTCATCTCTTGATCACAATCCCAATCTAGGGTTTGGATCACATGTCCGACTTATTCTTCGTACACATCATCAATAATCAAGTTAAAATAATTAACTTAAATATTACGAACAATTCATATAATAAAATATTTATTATATAAATCTAATTATCACATCATATATTATTTCCAATCATGTTTTCATGGAAAATAATTAATAAAAACATTTCAAACTACGTAAATTTATTACTATATAATTTGTGGTAATTAATAATTCCAAAATTATTTCTAATTTTTCAAGTAATAAATGTATTCGCATTTATCGTTCACTTTACTTGACACTTAGTCTCGTCATTAAATAAAAAAAAAATTTATACGCAAAATTTCTTATTTATTTTATATAGAAAATCTCGAGTTATTACAATAGATATGAAATCTACTCATTGATAGTATTCCTTTTCACCTTACAGTTCTTTCTTTCTTCATTTAATTTGACAACATTGAAGTCTCCTGCCACCACTGTTGATTTCCCCCCACCAGCTTATTATTTCATTCATTTGCCTCCACATTTCTTCCTTCAAATTATATGCTTGAGGCCCATAAACGTTAATGATCATCATTTCCATAAAGTGATTGTTCGGGAGTATTTTACCGACCTTCATGTGGGCCGAAGGCCTGACATTAGAAGGGTTTTGGGAGACTACCGGGCTGAAGCCCATGAAGAGGTTGGAGCTGGTCGGGTCGGCGTTCGAGTCCTTTTGGGCCGGATGCGTAACCCTGTCGTTCGGGGTTCGGGGTCGGGCCTTCGAGTCCTTTGGGTCGAAGCCTAGACCTAATGGTGGGATTATTTGGGCCTGCACAATGGGCTTTTCTGCGCACAGAGTTCAGAATCCTAATCATAATTGAATAAGGTAACTCCAAAGGTAGTCGTTGGATTGGATTCCACTTGCACCTTTTAAGGAGATTGTGTTGGACCCAAATATTGGTAACTTACCATATTTAGGAGTCCTAATCCGACTCGGAGGAGGATTCTAAGGTGGTGTGAGCGTTATAAATACAAGGCCAAGGTCACAATTAACAGGTAATACCTACTTTTGAGCACTAAACACTTAGCCTCCATTGTTAAACCTTGTAACGGCCTTTACTTATTCTCACACCGGAGCTATCCCCCGGCAGCACAAGCCGTCAAACTTCTATGTGATCTGTTATTGTGCAGGTTCTAGCGCGTGGATTCTGTGATTGGACGCGTCAATGAAACTTAGCGTTAACATTGGCACTAGAAGGAGGGCTTTTAGTGTTCTTACAATCACAGTCAGACTTTTCCAGTAAGAGGCTATGGCGAGCGTGGAGTACGCTGTCTCTGACCACGAAAAGGCCAAAACACACCAGACCACCCAAGTGAGGGGGTCGATGAAAGACAGACTGGGTTCCAGAATCCAGGGAGGTCAGGTGGAACCGGCTGGCTCCCCCCGGAGAAGACTCTTCCATGACAGTCATCATACCCCCAACCAGGAAAGTCGTGCGGATGAGAACCATTCTCGGGCGCTGGAGGTCCACGGGAAGGACTGAGGTGAGAACAACCGAGATCAAAGGGAATTCATTCTGCTGAAAAAGATGCAACAGAACAAGGACGCCATGCTGGCCCTGCGCCTTCAGCAGGAAGAACTCAAACAATAGATGGCAAATATGGCTGGGGAACAGGAGGCATCCTCGAAGAGGCGTAGGCATCGGAGCCGATCCCAGTCACCTCGACAGGAAGAGGCTAGAAATGAAAGGAGCAGGCATCGCAGTCGGTCGCGAGAAGGCCGAAGTAGAATGAGGAGCCGTACGGCAGATGGATGATCAGACCATCCGAGCAGATCGGGACATCGGAGGAGGGACTCGACCCCTGAATACGGGAGGGATAGACCCCGATCGTCCCCTCATAAGGAGGAGTACGACCCCCTCATTTGGAGGGTGGCTGAATTGGAGAAGTTGTTGTTGGCTAAAAATGCGTTGGGGACACCTTCGGCTTGTTTGGGGTCACCTTTCTCGCCGGAGATCAATCAGGAGACGGCCGACCCCAAAAAGAAGATGCCCCCGATGGAAACCTATGACGGGCTGGGGGATCCGTACGACCACTCAGACGGGTATGATAGGCTGATGACATATTACGGGCATTCGGATGCTGCCAAGTGTCATATGTTCGGAACAACCTTGAAAAAGAGCGCCCGGGAGTGGATGGGAACCCTGGCGATAGGATCGATTAGCTCTTGGAGTGATCTTCGAGAAAAATTTCATGCTCGGTTTGGGAGTAACAAGAGGCGGGGAAAGATCACAGTTTCACTCATGCAGGTCAGACAAAAATTGGACGAAAGCCTGGGCCAGTACGTCAAAAGGTTCCGAGAGGCTGTGGAATCAGTAGCGGAGTTAAACTCCCCGCAAGCCTTGGGATTTTTCACAACTGGTCTAAATATTGGGAAGTCAAAGAAGTTGATGAAGGATTTGGTGATCAACCCTCCGGCTGACTTGACAGAAGCCTTCCACCGAGCCGAAGGTCACATAGCAATTGAAGAAGCAATGGGGAACTTCAAACCACACCCCCAATCTTATGAGAAGTCCAGGGATCGAGATAAATAGAGTTATCAGAAGTCGGATAATTAGGGGAGGCCGGACAATTACAGTAAGAAAAGCTACAATGGGGGAGGGTCGGGCAGTGGAAGACCACCCTTCCCGAGTAAAAATGTCAACAAAGTCTACACCGCACTCAACACTGATCGGGCAAAGATATTGGGAGAGATGAGGAATAAGTCGTTCTTCGAGCCATGCTCGACGATCCCCAAGCCTGGGAAGAGGGGTCGGGACAAGTATTGTGCATATCATCAGAGCCGGGGGCATACAACTGAGGATTGTAACAACTTGAAGGATCTGATAGAAAAGAACGTGTAAAATGGGCAGCTGGTGCAATATATGGTTGGCCGAGAAAGCTTAGAAGCCCCCCAGGAGGAGAATAGGGAACTGACCCTAGAAATGCAAACCCATGCAACCGCACTCCACCACCAGGAGTTGTTGATGTTGTGATTTGAGGTGGTCGATGGAGGGCGTAACCTAAGGAAGAGAAATGGGCATCTCGAGGTCGTGTTGGCGGTAGCTGGTTCATCGCCCAGAAAGGATAGGGCATATTCAGGAGTATCCATCTCCTTCTCGGACGAAGACTATCCTACCGACCACATCGAACCACATGACGGGGCACTGGTAATAACAGCACAGGTCAGGCCAGTAGATATGAAAAGGATGATAGGGTCCTCAGTCGATATACTCTACACGCATGCCTATCAGAGGATGGATCTGGGAGGAAAGAAAATGGAATTGGTAGGAGAGGGTCCGTTGTCTTTGTTTTCATGGCGACCGGTGCATGTGTCACGCATCTGATAGAGCTACCACCATCGTGTTAAGACTGACCCCTCGTGAAGCGAAATAATGGTAAAAATTTTTGTAGTACAAGTGGACTCGGCCTACAATGCCATATTGGGAAGGCCGACATTAGTAGCATTGCAGGCAGTGACGTCTATACCTCACTTCAAAATCAAGTTTCCTACACCGAATGGGATCGGGGAGGTAAAAGGTGATTTAGACATTGCCCGAAGGTGTTATCGGAATACTTTGATTTCCTCGAGGCTCTGGGGTCAAGAAATGTAAAATGAAGCATAATGGCCATTGAGATAGAGCCATTCACTGAGAGCAGTACTGAATCGATGGCACTATCGGCAGAAGAGACAGAAGACGTGGAGTTGTTACCTGGGAATCGAGAAAAATTAATCAAAATTGGGGCAGGATTAACGGAACCGTTGCGAACTAGTCTGGTGGATTTACTTCAGGTTTACGCCAATATCTTCGCATGGGAACCTAGCGACATGCCCGGGGTAAGCTAATCGGTGTAATTTGCATAGGCTAGGCATATAGGACCCAAGAGGAAACCAAAGGATCTGAAAAGAAGGATCTTCGCCCCAGAAAGGCAGAAGATCATAGATGAAGAGATCACTAAACTACTGGAGGCGGGGTTCATCTTCGAGATCGACTATCCCGAATGGCTGGCGAATGTGGTATTGGTTTAGAAGCAAAATGGGAGGTGGAGGTGGTGCATCGACTACACGGATCTGAACAAGGCATGCCTAAAAGATTTCTACCCTCTACCCAACATAGACCAGCTGATTGATGCCACTTCGGGGTATGGGATGTTAAGTTTCATGGACGTTTTCTCGGGATACCACCAAATTTCGATGTGCAAGGATGACATCCCGAAGACAAGCTTCATCACTCATCGGGCTATATATGTGTATCGGAAGATGGCATTCGGATTGCTGAACGCAGGGGCAACTTATCAATGGATAATGAACTTTGTATTCAGAAAGCAGCTGGGCTGGAGTATGGAAGTGTACGTGGACGACATGATCGTGAAAAGCATGTCAGTCCGGGATCATTTGGAAGACCTAGAAGACTTCTTCGAAACGGTAAGGAAGCACAAACTGAGACTGAACCCAACCAAATGTACCTTCGGTTTGTGTTCAGGAAAATTTCTGGGATAGTTGGTCAGCAAAAGGGGAATCAAAGCCAACCCGAAAAAAATTACGGCGATCTTAGACATGAAATCTCCAAAGACATACAAAGATGTACAGAGGGTGTCGACAGTAGGATAAATTTTCGGAGATTCGTGTCAAGGTCAGCCAAAAGATGTCCACCCTTTTTGACACACTCAAGGGTCCGAAGAATGATAAGAGCTTCCGGTGGACTTCAGAATGCGAAGACGCATTCCAAGATCAAGAAATATCTGAGTTCGGCACCGCTATTGATGAAATCGATCCCTTTGGAACCTTTATATTTATATTTGGTTGCGAGCCCGATGGCAGTAGGGGCAACACTGGTACATGATAAGGGAGGAAAGCAGTTCCCGATGTACTACGTCAGCCACGTACTTCGGGACGCAGAGATCAGATACCCGAACCTAGAAAAGTTCGCCTATGCCTTAATAATTGCCAGTAGGAAGCTCAGGCACTATTTCTAGGGTCGGCTAATAGTGGTATACACGGATCAGCCATTAAAGAAGATTTTGCATAAGCCCAAGGTATCAGGTCGGTTGGTCGCTTGGGCGATGGAATTAACACAGTTTGTAATAGAATACCATCCTTGGACGGTAATCAAAGGGCAGGCCTTAGCAGATTTCGTGGTAGAGTGTTCCTTTACAGAGTCAGACGTAAGTATAGTGGCCGAAACCCAACAAGGGAAGACCTCATGGACCTTATACGTGGATGGATCAGCAACTTCAGATGTTAGTGGGGCAGGGGTCATTCTGACTAGTCTTGAACGGTTCAAGGTACAGCAGGCTATTCAATTTGGGTTCAAGGCCATGAACAACGAAGTAGAGTATGAGGCCATCCTAGCAGGAATACGGTTGGCCCGGAGCTTGGAGGTACAGAAGTTGGTCATCTACAGTGATTCGCAGCTGGTGGTCAAGCAGTTGTCGGGTGAGTATGAGGCTCGGGGAGCAAGAATGTCAAAGTATCTGGCCGAAGTAAAGGATAAGCTTGCATACTTCACATTGCACAGTTGTCAGGGGGTGGATCGGTCAGATAATACAATAGCAGATGCCCTAGCGAGATTGGCAACCACCGAAGCAAGCTCCTTCAACGGATCGGTATACTTGGAGGTTCTAGAAAGGCCCAGTGTTCCGAAGACAGAAGTGCTAGCTTTGGACCGACTTGACTGCTGGCTCACGCCGTATATCTCCTATTTGGCAGATGGGACCCTCCCTTCGGACCAAATCCTAGCAAGACAAATCAAACACCGAAGCTTAAACTTCATCCTCATTGATGGGGATCTTTACCGAAGGGCCTTTAGCTCCCCACTGTTCAAATGCATAACTCTATCAGAGGTAGACTATACTCTTCGGGAGGTACATGAAGGGATCTGTGGGGATCACATGGGAGCAAAGTCACTGGCACATAAGATTTTAAGGCGGGGGGTATTCTTGGGTCACTATATCTACCAAAGCCAAAGAATTGGCCGGGAAGATGTCCAAAGTGTCAGCTGAATAGCATTATTCCACATCAACCTCCCGAAGAGCTGTATTCGGTCTTATCCCTGATTCCCTTTGCTATATGGGGAATCAACATCCTAGGGCCTCTGCCGAAGGCCAAGGGGCAAGTTAGTTTTGTGATCGTGGCTATCAACTATATGACGAAATGGGTCGAAGCCAAACCACTGCAGCAGATCACCGAGCAAGAATGCTTGAAATTCTTCAAAGAAGGAGTGGTTTATCTCTTTGGTATCCCGATGGTAGTGGTCTCAGATAATGACAGGCAGTTCGTGGGATCAAAGTTTGAGAGTTTTCTAAAAGAGTTGGGGATCCAGCATCGCAAGACCTTGGTCCCTCATCCTCAATCGAATGGTCAAGTAGAAGTGACCAACCGAACCCTGCTCAATGGGATCAAAAGAAGGTTAGATGAATTAAAGGGTCGATGGCCCAAAGAGCTGCTGTCTGTTTTGTGGGCATATCGGACTACCCCGAGGACGACAACCGGGGACTTTCCGTTCAGACTGGCATACGGGACCGATGCACTCATACCAGTTGAGATCGGATCCCCCACCCTTCGAGTCAGTCAGTACAAAGAGCTGTACAACGATGAAGGTTTGAAAACAAACTTGGATCTGTTGGAGGAAGTTCGGGATTCAGCTATGATGAGGTTGGCTATCTATCAGCAGTGAACAGCACGACACTATAATCAAAAGGTGAAGCCGAGGAGGTTTACAGTAGGTGACTTGGTCCTCCGGGAGTCGGAGGCATCAACCCCCCAGAACACTAGCAAGCTGATGCCTAACTGGGAGGGACCTTATGAGGTGGTGGAGGTGCCGAAGCCAGGTACATATCGGCTTCGAGCCATGGATGGTTCGGAAGTAAAGAATACATGGCATGCTGGAAGACTTAGAAAATTTTACCAGTAATAGTTATGTCATTCTTTTCTTTATCCATGTAACCGTTTCAATCTTAAAGGAAATAAATGAAAGTTTTCCTTGGAGATGCTTAACTTCATCTATATTCATATGACTCTTAATACTCGAACGGATAAACTTCGGACACCATCCGATCAAGAGGTTTAGAAAGACACCACTGATCGAGATAAGTCACGAGTATAACTGATCGAGAAAATTATAAAATTTTTGATCAGACAAACTTCGGGCACTATCCGATCAAGAGGTTCAAAAAGATACAACTGATCGAGATAAGTCATGGGTATAACTGATTATAAAAATTTATAAACAAAAAACTTTTATACTTCATTCATAGTTGTGGAATTTTTACAGAACCCGATATCTCACAATTCGGGTGACCTACAAACAAGAAAGAAAATGGAAGAAGTACAAAAATTTACAAGACTTAAAAAGGCTATTCGGGAGGAGGATCATCGCTGGCTTCGGATTCTTCATCCGACGAGTCAAGAAGGGCAACATCAAGCCCAACAACTATTAACTTTGCCTTAGCCTTTTCACGATAAGTCTCGTACCCTTCGCCAAATTGGGCCATGACTTTCCCGTTCAAAGCTTCGGACTCTTCATATTCAGCGATGGTTATCTGCTTGGACTCGGCAAGCTCTCCTTGCAAGGCTTCGACTTTAGCCGTCAAAGCATTGTTGTCTCGGATCAAATGCATCATTTTGTCATGCATCCCGAAGAGTTTTTCGGTCATGGCAGTGATGTCCTTCTCCCGATCCTTGACATCCTCGATCAGATGCTCCTTCTCCCCGAGAAGCTTCTTAGCATGATTATCCAAACCAACGAACTCTTCTTGCAGGAGGGAGTATTGTGACCTGAGTTCATTGGCCTGACGCTCGGCCTGGGTCGCTTTATTACGGGTTTCGGCATGGAGCTCTTTTTCCTTCTTCAGCTCCGAAGTCAGACCACGAATCTTCGCCTCAAAAAGCTGCACATCCATCATTAGTTGTGCCTCTTTTTTGGTAGATCGGGCGAGAGGCGGAATGGCTCGAGCTAAGATGGCGTTGGCCTGTGACAGGAAAAGCGGGTCAATCGTGCAGAATTAAATATAACAGTGATAAGGAAAAGATAGCCAATTTAAGGATTACCTGACATTGGGCCCGAACAAATGCCACAAGATACTCTTCGGAAGAGAGTCCCTTGAACCGTTCATCATCGCCTGAAAGCTTGAAATGATCGAACAGGTTGAACGGAAAAACTTTCGAAGGGCTTTTCGACCAGCAAGTGGTCGGAGTTCCTTGAGATGAACTCTCCCAGAAAGTGGGAGTGGTAGCGGGTAGGGGATCAGCCTCAACAACCCGTTGTTCAAGATGTTGTTGCTCAAGATCACTGCTGAGTCGGGGCTTCTTGGATCGGGGCTCGAGAGGAACCTCTTCGGTTTCCTCTCAATCTTCGATCACCGTGACTCGAGCGGGGGGAGGAGTCAGTTTTGAAGGAAGAACAGCAATGGGTTTGGCGGGAGCTTTGGGGGAAGGCCTCTTGGTTTTCTTTAATAGAGCCGCCTTCTCCGCCCAACTCATCTTCAGGGCATTTTTTGTGGTGGGCTCGGCCGGAGGGGCTGGAGGGGCAGGACCCGAAGTGGAACTTGTGGAAAGTTCCATAATCGGGATGGTTTCTTCTTTGACCATCTCATCGGTGATCGGAAGGTGGATCAGCTCGTTTGTGGTTGGAGGAGGAGCTAGGGATTCAGCAGTCCCTTCGGGCTTGAAGATCGTCACTGCATAGCCGAGAATGGGTTAAGACATAAAACATCTGAGACAAAATGATGAAAATGTAAGAGGGGATTGATCGGCCAGAGGGGAGATACTTACATCCATGTTTGTATAGCCAGGCTTCACTGGACAGCACTGTTAGGCTCCACTCAGTTTTGCTCCATTTTTTGTAGAAAGCCTTGAAGGCGTCGGCTCGATCCTTTGGGAACTTTGACACTTTGGCTATAGGGTCCTCGAGATGAGCCCAGTTGGGAAGAAGTTGAAGGTCGGTTCCCTGGATAAAGATCCACTTGTCGTGCCATCCCTTATTGCTCGAAGGGGTTTTGATGATGACGGCCTGGCCTGGCCCGCTTGTTTAGTTGTCATGCAGCCCGTGTTCTTTCAACTCAGAATAAAGAATAAGGCGAAAAAGAAATTGAGACCAGGAGTGATCCCAATCTCTTGGTCCATGAAGATACTACCTCACATGGAACTTATCACAAAGCTCGGTCCATGAAGATACTGAATCTGCTGGCAAAGTCCCCATCCACTGCCTCGCATCCTTTCTTAATGTTGTGACGAACGTATGGCACTTAGCAGCATCTGTGAAATCATAATAATTCATCAGCCGGTCGAACACCTAGCTATGGTCATAAGGGTCCCCGGACCCATCGTAACTTTCTATGTGAGGCAACTTCTTGGTGGTGTCTGCCTTCTCCTTAAGAATATCCGAGGCAAAGGGAGATGCCTTCTTTCCCGGAGTATCCTTCACCTATTGAACCTTAGCTAATTGCTTCCGGAGCTCCTTTAACTCTTTAACCAAGAAATCCACACCTTCTGGTTGCGAGGAGACTTCTTTCTCTGGAGATTACTTCCTCTTTTGAATGGACCGACCTCCTCTATCGGAAACCACTGCCCTTGATAGACTTCTGGATTTACTCCGACGTATGGTCCTACCCTCACAATGAGAGTGCTCATGACGTTGCTCTCTATTTCAACTTTCTGGCACGATCTCCCTCGACCTACTCCTTTGTCTGCCACCATCCCGGCCTTGAGAACCGACGATAATAAGTGCTCCCTTCGATGCCTTAGGAGTTCTACTCCTTGATCTCCTTCGGTTATGGGAACGGCCCTGAGATACATGCACTGAATGCTCTGGTTCCTTCCCCTCTCGCCGTGGTACCTCCTTATGCCTGCTACGCCTCTCGGACTGGACATAAGTGGATGCCTCATCCTTCAGATCGGCCATCCGAAGAATTTGCACAGCTATATCTTCTCTCTACTTTAGAAGAGCTTCCAAAGCTTTATCTGCCTCTTCGGCCATCCTTGCTAACTTGGCAGTTCTGTCATCTCGACCACTTCGGTGGTGCATTTTAGGCGGAGAACCCTCCACCGCTCCGATCCTCGATCACGGTCTTTATCATCAACACCAACCTCCGTCTGCAGCACCATGAGCTCTCGAACGAGAACCCTTGAAACATGCTTGGAAGCAAGATTTCACTCTCTCATGAGTACTCTTGAAGGACCCAGAACGATCCTTGATGAAATGTGTTGATGACGAAATGACAAACCCTCTACATCCTTTTCCCATGCGATATCCGCTCTACTCCTCACCATCTTCCGACGTAGAACAAATAGATCTCTGTGATTGAAAATTTTAAGACACTAGAACTCAGCCCTCCTTCTAGCGCCAATGTTAACGCCAAGATCTTCTGCCACGTCCCAATCACGTAAGATGCCCTGATCCTGCACAGTAAACCGATAAACACCAAAAGCTTGATGGCTTCGACCGTCGGGGGATAGCTCAGGCGTGAGAGTCAATGTATTGAGAGAGAATTATTAGTTGAATATGTGTGTGTACGTACCTCTTGCTTGAAGACTTTTTGTTAGGTTATACTCTCTTACCCGATTTACCATGCCACCCACTACCGTCTGATACAGCCCCTCACTCCTCAGTGATTTCTGCCGACTGCATGCAGGTTGTCACCTTTCTTCTCCACTGTTTATGCCGCCGGCCGGCTATAATCCCATCCACATTAATGCATGGCCGCAGGTATCTTAATCAATTGTCATGATTTTTCATCATTACAAGTCAAAGTAATAGATATTTAAATATACCAATGGGTCGACCCACTGATCCGACCCGATCTCGTAATGACTTAACAGGGATAAAATGGTGACTAGGCCCAATAACTTTAAGACTTAATAGTGAAAACTTAATGGGCTAATTAAATAAACAGGCCCAATCCTTTCGGCCCAATAGGAGAAATATCATGACCCAATAATTACAAAATCCACCTGTCTCGCTTCAATATTTTTCATTGTGATTCGATCAGCCTCCTGTTTGGTCACCATGATTAATTCATTTTCCAATATCTTGAGAAACTCTCCACCTCTATTCTGAGATCTTCCATTTTGCAAGCTAGTATTTCCTTACAACTCATGAATTTTTTTTAATGATCCCAACATCTTCTCATGCACTTTTTGACATCCATATTCTCTGCCCCATCAATCTCTTTTAATTTCACCTCCCGTTTGATTTGTTGATCTTTCTGCTGCCAAAAATTCTTCACATTTCCTTCCCTCTTTATGATTAGCTCTCTTCTAGAAAACTTGACCCCGTACTTGTTATGATCGATCCATTAATTTTCCATTCACTTCTAATTTAGCCTCATTTGCTTGTTCATGAGACTCAAACCTTATAAACCCAAATCCGTAGAACCTCCCGAATTTCCTTCTCCTGTGTATCAGAATTTCCTTTATTTTCCCAAATCTTCTAAATACATTCTTAACCTGCTCCTTGTTCGTGTTAATCGATAAGTTTGAAACAAAAAGTGTTTTCCAATTTTTGTTCATCTCCTCAGCTTCCTCATTTCTTACCCATCTTTGCTTGAAGTTCCCATTTCTATAGATTGGAAATGGAAATCCCGGTGGTGCACCAATTGATGTTTCCTATCTTCAGCCTATTTCCTATCTTCCCCTCCCTGTTGATAACGAATTACTCTCACCATCCCTACCATCACTCATTGAATTGAAGATTTTCCATTTCAGTAATTTAAAGATTCTTATTACAGATCATCTACAGCCCAAATAGTTAGTAAAACAAACACTTAGGCCACTAGAGGAAGGTCGACTTAGGTAGGGTCGTACCTGAGATTTTGGTTGCCCAGGATGAAAAATGAAACGAGACCCTTTTCAAAACATTGTTTTCACAAAAAAAAGTACAAATAAATAAATAAAAAATACAAGTTGTATCTAAAAAAGTGTCTTTCTGGAGCTTAAAATATAATAGTTCGACTACAGCAAAATATATGAGAACTTTGACTACAACAAAATATATGAGAAATTCGACTACAAAAAAATATATGAGAATACATTCATGAAATATATATCTTCTAGTATTCCTAGAGTCAAAATCTTCAATCAAATGTTCAAAGTCATATATATATATATATATATATATATATATATATAAGGTTAATTACATATTAGACCCTGAAGTATACACCATTTTACCATTCGAACCCCGATGTTTAAACGCTCACATCCCACTACCCCAAGTACCGTTAAGGAAGCATAATTGAACCTTTTAGTCAATTTGTTCATCGAAAAATGGCCACGTTTTAAGACACCAACTTTTATGAATAAAGATGAATTTTCTATAAATATCATTTTTGAATATTATGGAGTGAATTTAATATAATGTTATAGTTGTGGGTAATATTTATAAATTTTGCAAAGTATGCAAGTTGTTATATTATATTCGATTGGTCAGGGAATATTTGTTTTAACAGGGAATATTCGTACGACGACACAATCATTGGTGGACCCCACAACGGAATTATTGTCGGACTGAGAAAACGACAAAAATATCTTTTTAAAAAAATAACGACGAAAGTTTTATCGTTAACTGTTGAAACACCCGGTGTTTAAAAGTACAGTAATACGCTTGGTTGCATAGTAACACACGGTATTGATTATTGATGCTTACGTGAGAAGTCACTCAATTTTGTTCAATTATTGCTATAATAATTGCTGCATCGTATCTCACGTTATTTGATTCAATTATTATCGATATTTTATATATTGGTAAATCAATAATTGAGACGACAAAGTTATTCATATTATTATTTGCAATATTGATGATGTCTAGAAGTTCTGTCAAGGAGAGGTTTGGTCACCTAATTGCGCGCCAATAGGGAGAAATCCTTATTGAAAAGCCCTCTCTTTCCTGGGAACAACCTGGTTGTTAATATTGCAAATTATAATAATGATGATAAATGTTGTTAAAAATATTGAGGAGATTTTTATGAAGTATTTGTTGTATTTATAGACCATTTACCCATTTTTCAAAATAATCGGTAGAAAGTTATAATATATATATATATATATATATAATATATGTGTGTGCCGTGTGGGTGTGTGCAAGTGTGATTATATAACATATATATAGATTATATTTATAGATATCGTATGTGGCATGAAAGCATATATATATATATATATATATATATATATATATAATATTTATATAAAGCATCAGTAGGTATATATATTAAAGTGTGAAATGGAATCACAGGAATGAAAAAGGAAATGAATGGCATGAAAAGAAGGGTGTAGGATTATTATTATTATATATATTTATTATAATAAGTTTTGTTTTATTAGATTATAAATAGAATATATTATATTTTATACAAAGTTATTTGTTTTACTTGAATATTATATTCTTATTTTTAAAAAAAAGGACGTCTGTGAATTGCAAGAAACCATCCGTGAATTTCAAATTATTTCGTCCGTGATTTTTTCTTAACAGTACCCCCTTTAATTCTCCTATAAATAGGATACTTAATTAGAATTGAAAATCACACCAGAATCAGAGAATTCTTCTTCTATAATCTTGAGCGTATTTCTTTCGAGTTTTAGAAAGCTTTGAGCGTAGAAAACAGTGAAAGTTTTCTTCAAGAATATCCCAGCTATACCAGTTGGAATACTCTTCTTTTCAAGGTAAGGGATGTTATTTTTTGTTCAATATTCACTTGAAATAATATTTTCTTTCATACTCTGTAGTATGTAAGTAATATTATTTCATTTCAGATTTTGAATTCTATACTCATTTGGTTAAAGTATTGGCTTCTATACTTCATGAAATTAGTAGAATATCCATGATATTTGCGCTTCATCCAGTATCTTTTCATGAAAACATTATTCTGAGCATTCTAGATAAGTTTTAACTTTTTCATGCCAGAGTACCCTTCACAGGGTTACTATTCTCGAAGTACTATTCATGGGGTACTATTCACTCAAATACTATTCACTCAGGGTACTATTCATGATAAAAATTAATTCGTTTTCAGTCCAAATTATTTTTGGTACAATATTATTCTTGAATTTTACTCTACAAAGCAGTATCATGTTGACAATTTGGACGTTATTGATTTCTGGATAAATTAAATTATAAACCTTTAAAAACTTATCCTTGAACTAGTTTTATTGAATTCTTATATCATTGTCATCATTCTCATGTTTATATTATGTTGAAAGTCAATTGTGGCCTGTAGTGCATAGATGGACTTGGTATGATTATGACCAGGGATTATTCAGTATAATCATGACCGTCATGTTACAAATGATGTGGTAAAAGTCCTCATTGGCCCGTAGTGCATTGATGGACAGTTGTTGGCATGGTCATGACCATTGATGAATACACGAATATCCTCGGCCCGTAGTGCATGGATAATTTGTGGTCCCGATACTAAAGAATATCCTTGGCCAGTAGTAGTGGGTGATTCAATGATATGGATTATTTATTAAAATTTGAGTCTCAAATGATAAAAGTGATGAAAAATCTTTTAAAATCATAGAAGATAGTAGATATCATGCTCTACTTGACTCTTCTAATGGATTGCTTGTTCCGCTGCAGTTAAACTTGATGTTTGTTATATTTTATTAGTTTAACACTGTTGAAGGCTAACGATAAATTATTCTGCATTATCTTAGTCATAATATTTCTTACTGGGCTAGTTGAGCTCACCCTTTTGCTTTCATTGTTCTCTTCAGGAAATGAGAACGTAGTCGGGACTAGTCGGGGAATGGAGTGACGGTCCAGATGTTTGCATTAGCAGTCCTCACTATTCTATGAAATAGTGTGATAATAAATGTATGGAGGACTCCATTTGAGTTTGAATACTGTCTAGAAGATAATATTCGTATTAAAACTCTCAGTTTATGTTTTGTCGTATTTTACACGACAGTTGTATTATTAAGTTGTATTTGATTTTTGTACCATGTATTTGGCGACCCAAGATGGGTGATGTATACCTGTTTTGGGGGGCGTCACACACGTGTCACATTTTAAATGGTCAAAAATTACAAAAGGGTCAGTTATACAGTTATGCTTACATAACGGTACTTAGGGTAGGGGGATGAAAGCGTTTAAACATCAGGGTACGAATAGTAAAAGGGTGTATACTTCGAGGTTTAATATGCAATTAACCCATATATATATATATATATATATATATATATATATGTGTGTGTGTGTGTGTGTGTGTGTGTGTGTGTGTGTGTGTGTGTGTGTGTGTGTGTTCCAATCCATGACAACCTTTTGGTAAGAGAAATATTCCAGCAACCATCATCTTCATCGTTTATCAACATATTTAATGGTTGAAATTGTAAAGAATAAAAGCCTTACAAGTTGTTGTAGCGACATTAACATCACCGTAGCGGCATAAATATTTACTAAAGGGTCCCTCCTTATTTCTTGGCCAAGGGTCAAATAATAAAATATTATTATTTATAAATTATTATAATAATCAAATACCATGTATGCAGCTACAACATGTAGCTCCTGGCCATATTTTTGTCCCAATTTTTTAGTCCTTCATCCCAATTTATATTACTAACTAATATTAATATAATATAATTAATATTAATAATATTACTATCTAATTTTAATATTATTTATAATATTAACTAACTAATATTAATATCAATACTAATATTAACTAACTAATAATATTACAAACTAAAATATTATTAGTCAGTTAATATTAGTATTGATATTAATATTAGTTAGTAATAGTAATAGTTATTAGTTAGCGATGTTAATATGAGTTAGTAATATAAAGTGGGACGAAAGACAAAAAAAATGAGACAAGAATATGGTCAATTGCTACATGTAGCGGCATACATGATCTTTTATTATTATAATAATTAATAAATAATAATATTTTATTATTTGACCCTTGACCAAGAAATGAGGAGGGGCCCTGTACTAGATATTCATGTCGCTACAGGTGATGTTAATGTCAATACAACTTGTAGCGATAGGGCCTTTATTCTTTCTAATTTCAACCATTAAATATGTTGATCAACGATGGAGATAATGGTTTCTGGAATAGTTCTCCTAGCAAATGGTTGTCATGGATTGTAACCACACACACACACACACACACACACACATATATATATATATATAGGGAAATGATCCATAGCAAGTATTTGCTATGGATAAAAAATTGGCAAATAGCATCATAACCATCCATTGCAATAATCAAGGGCGAAGATTAAAAAGCAAAACACGGCGTCCGCTAGTTGAACTAGCGGAGCCTAAAAAAATATATTCATCCGCTAGTTGAACAAGCAGATTCATCACTCCAAACTACCCCATCCGCTAGTTGAACTAGAGGATGTATCCATTTTCATGGTCTTCATGCAGTGGATTCTTCACATAACTGTTAGCCGGTTTTGAGTTGTGTTTTTTACTTATTAGTTATTACTTGTATAAGCACAAAACAAGTGTTCTTTTACTTTATGGATAAAGGTAGAGAGCAACAGGAAAGGACAAGAGGCCTTCAATTTCCAACAGATGCAAAAAGTTGAAATCTTACAAATGCCTCTTGATTTGAAAATAACTTATTTTTTTCTTTAATCTTTATAAACACCATCAAGGTAATGCAACCATGTAAAGCGGGGTAAATAGAAAGTCTGGATTTTTTTTTAAGAATTAGTTCATTTTGTTTACGATTTTGTTACATGATTATCTTAGGCCCTCAAAAACCTCCTCAACAAGTTGCTCAAGCCTTTATGTCTTTTCTTCTCTCGTTATTAACAAATATTTACAAGATGGTATTTTTCAACCTAAGTTGATTGCAATCAGGTATATTCTTTCACGGTTGAGGATCCTAGGGTAGTGGAGTGCTGAACTTCACCCTAGTACCAAGGGTTGGGTGGGTATTTAAAATATATAGCATAGCAATAATATCATATAATTATCCACACATTTAATAGTAAGTGAAAAACCACAGCAAGGTAAAACTTAATGCAGCAATGGATACATCCGCTAGTTCAACTAGCGGATGGGGTAGTTTGGAGTGAATTTTTTTTTTAAGGAATCCGCTTGTTCAACTGGCGGACGAATGTATTTTTTTTAGGCTCCGCTAGTTCAACTAGCGGACGCCGTGTTTTTCTTTTTAATCCCCGCCCTTGATTATTACAATGGATGGTTATGATGCTATTTGCCCATTTTTTATCCATAGCAAATACTTGCTATGGATCATTTCCCATATATATATATTGGGCCTTTGGAGTGTAATGGGCCATTAATTATGTGGAATTATTTAGGCTTAGACCAGAGGTGGATTTAGTGGACGGGGGACTTATGGGTTGAGGTTCCTAATTATATTTGGATTCTGATTATGGAAGGAAGTGTTGGATTATGGATCCACTTCCTTAATTAAAGGAGATTTGGTATAATCCTAGGATGATTGGGAACCTTAACCTGATTCGGAGGAGGATTGCTTACAAGGCGGTGAGATTACTATAAATACAAGGCACTACATTGGTTTTAAGGTACATGAAATTTACTTTCCAGCACTAGAGCTTTAATCCTCCATTGTTAACCTTATATCAGCCTGTACTTATTCTCACACCGGAGCTAACCCATGGTGGCCAAAGCCATCAAGCTTTTGTTTTTACTCGTTTCTGTGTAAGATTGGATGCGCTTTTGGTGATTGAGGCGCATGGACGGATCTTGGCTTTAACATTGGCGCTAGAAGGAGGGATTTTTCTAGTATTTCTGGGTTTCAATCACATTAATTAAATGTCCTACGTCAAAAGTTATGGAGAACAGTAGGATAGCCACCAGTGAAGGACAGCCAACGACGGCGAGTTCTTCTCAACAGAGAGTTTCTGTTAAGGACAGGTTGGGACCATCAAAAAGTGTCCATGACAGACTTGGACCACAAGGTACCCTGACAGGGTCTCATGCTAAAGGCCATGGTGATCTCAGAAAGAAGTTGTTTTTCACGGGTAGTAAGGGGCCTGGTAAGGATCGGAAAAGGGTAGAAGGCACATCGCCTAGAACCCAACACCATGAAGATCAGACAGACAAGGCATCTACTCATGCCAAAATGGCATAGGAAACTGACAAAGCTTTAAAGGTTCTACTACAACAGAGGGTGGAGATTGCTAAACAGATGGTTCTTATAACCGGACTAGAAGATGAGGCATCTAGTTACACTCAACCCAAAGAACGTGGAAGGTCTTTGGATAGACGAACAAGGAGGGATGAGGAGCCTAGACGGTCTGAAAGTAGGCTATGGATCCATTCTCGAGACCAAAGAAGTGCAAGGGGTCGAACTCCAGAAGATCCAAAGAGGGCACATCACCTTGAGGATTCTCGGGATTATGATAAGGACAATGACGAAGCATATCAAGGGACACACACACGAAGGTTCAAAGAAGGCACCTCGCCTTGAGAATTCTCTCGTAGTGGAGAAGCATAGACACCCAAGCGGATCAAGAGGTTGTACTCCGAGATTCCAAAAGGGTACACCGCCTCTATGGAATCTCGCCATTAATAAAACGACAGCAAAGCCCTCTAGGCGTGACCAGTTTGGATGGAAAGGGTCGATCGATCATAAGAAGAAGGGCTCCCCGAAGAAGGAAGCCTCTTCACAGCCAGAAGGGGTTGAAATGTTAGCCAAAGAGGTGAAGGAGCTTCGGAGGCAACTAGCTAAATTACAGCAAAGGAAGGAAAGTTCGGGTAAAAAGGCATCCCCTTTCTTCTCGGAAATCCTTCAGGAGAAGGTGGATCCTAGTAAAAAGCTCCCATATATGGAAAGCTACGATGGCTCAAGAGATCTTTACGACCACAGCCAGGCGTATAATAGGTTGATGGACTATTATGATTACTCAGATGCAGCTAAGTGCCAGACCTTTGTGACTAAATTGAGAAAAGGCGCTAGGCAATGGATGGGGACCTTGGCTCTAGACTCAATTTCATCCTGGGTATATCTGTGTGACAAGTTCCATGCTCGATTTAGGAGCAATATGAGGAGAGGAAAGCCCACAGGGTCGTTAGTACATATCAGATAGTATTTGAATGAGACCCTGGGCCAGTACGTAAAAAGGTTCAGAGAAATAGTGGGCCAGGTGATAGATCTCAATGATCTTTAGGCTGTGGGATTATTTCAAAATGGCTTAGATCTGGTGAAGTCAGAGAAATTGGTGAAAAAATTGATGTTCAACCATCTGAAGAGCTTGGCATAAGCGTTCGAGAAGGTTGAAGGCCTTATAGTGGTAGAAGAAGCCATGGGCAGCTTAAAGCAATGCTCTTCAGAAAAACCAAAAGAGAAGGAAAAGGATAAATTCAATGGTAATCAGAAGAGGAACGGTGGTAATAATGATCGGTCTAATGGTAATCAAAAGAAGTACAAACATAATTGGGGCTCGGGAGGAGGTTGCCCACCTTTTCTGAGTCAGAAGGTGAACAAGGTGTCACAAAACTTAATACTGATCGAGTTACCATTCTAGAATAGATAAAGGACCAACCCTACTTTGAGCAGCCTCGGGACAACCTCAAACCAGGGTCTGGAAATCCTTACTAGTACTGTGATTACCATGAGGCGGCAGGACAGACACGAATTCCTGTTAGAATTTGAGAGAATTTATTGAAAGGAAAGTACAGAGTTTGGCCTTGGTTCAGTATATAGCAGGACAAGAGCCCCCAAGGGATCAGCAAAGGAATAGTACCCCTGTCTAGAACACTCAGTCCAAATAGCCAAGTCAGAACTAGGGGGCGAGACATGTTGTGGACATAATCACAGGAGGAAACATGGGCAAAATTACCGGGAAGAAGCGCCGAGGGTATCTAGATTCAGTGATGACAGTGGCGGGTAAACCCCAAAAAATTGAAAGAGCATACCTGGGTTCGGTACTCTCTTTCACAGATGATGATTTCCCTTTCGAACCCATCAAACCCCATGAAGGAGCTCTGGTAATTACTGTACAAGTGGGTTCGGTGGACATGAAGTGGATAATGATAGATAATAGTTCTTCGGTGGATATTCTGTACGCGCATGCTTACCAGAGTATAAACCTGGACGGGAGGGAAATGGAGATCGGGCAAGAGGCTCCTTTATATGTGTTCAGCAACGAGCCGGTCAAAGTTGTGGGGACTATTGAGCTACCTGTCATCTTCAGGACAGCTCCACAGCAGGTTGAAGTTATATGTAAGTTTTACGTGGTACATGTGGACTCGGCATACAACGCCATTTTGGGAAGGCCCACTCTAACAGCTCTTAAGTAGTGACATCGATTCTCCACTTCAAGATTAAGTTTCCGATGCCACATGGAGTTGGGGAAGTTGCTGGAGATCTGGATTTAGCAAGGAGATGCTACCGGAATACATTAATCACCTCGGGTGTGGGGCTCAGTAGACAGAAGTAAACCATGGCTATTGAAATTGAGCCATTTACGGAAAGCAGTACAGAGCCATTGGTTATGCCAGCCGAAGAGACCGAAGAGGTTGAACTAATTCCGGGAAAGAACGAGAAGACTATAAAGATAGGTTCGGGTCTGCCAGAACCTTTCTAGACAAACCTGATGGAATTACTTCGGTGTTATGCTGACATCTTTGCTTGGGTACCCAGTGACATGCCTAGGGTGAGTCATAAAGTTGCCGAACATAGGCTGCATGTGGACCCAACAAAAAAGTGGGTTCATCAGAAGAGGAGGATTTTTGAGCCAGAGAGGCAGAAGATAATTAACGAGGAGATCGCAAAGCTGCTGGCGACGAATTTTATATTCGAAATTGACTATCCAAAGTGGATGGAAAATGTGGTACTGGTGCAGAAGCAGAACAGGAAATAGCGTGTCTACATAGATTAATTGGTATTTAATTGATCGGTCAGAGTATAGGGATAATATGTGGTATGTCAATTAACCCTTGTTTTGTGGCAGTATTTGAAAATGACATCCGAGAATGTTGAGAATAGCAATGGAGCATAGGAGATTGTTGAGTCACCACAGATGAATACCCAAGATAATGTGCAACAGGAAGACAATAATCTGCAGGTAAATAACAATGATCAAATAATGAACGATGGGATGTTCAGAGGCTTTATGCAATTCATGCAACATCAGGCGAGAGTGGCTCCTGTCCAAAATGCAGGTGGAAACACTAGCAACTCTCGGACAGTCACCGCTAAGCAGTTCAAGGGGCTAGGACCACCGGAGTTTTTTAGAAAGCCAAAACCACTTAAGGCGGAGACATGGATTGTAATAACCCGAGATTTTCTATATAAAATAAATAAGAAATTTTGCGTATAAATTTTTTTTTTAATGACAAGACTAAGTGTCAAGTAAAGTGAACGATAAATGCGAATACATTTATTACTTGAAAAATTAGAAATAATTTTGGAATTATTAATTACCACAAATTATATGGTAATAAATTTCTGTAAGCCGAAATATTTTTATTAATTATTTTCCATGAAAACATGATTGAAAATAATATATGAAGTGATAATTAGATTTATATAATAAATATTTTATTATATGAATTGTTCGAAAATATTTAAGTTAATTATTTTAACTTGATTATTGATGTTGTGTAATACGAGAATAAGTCGGACATGAGATCCAAACCACGGATTGGGATTGTGATCAAGAGATGAGAATAATAATATTATATTATTTTACGATTACCATAATTATGTCTTTGGTATGTGCTTGACGAGATAATATTGAGCAATGACGGTCAATTAGGTCATAAGCATATTACCGTCTTTGTGAAACCCTAATTATTAAACTTCGGTTATGGGATATTTACGAGTAGTGATCGTGTATATGAAATTACCGTGAATAAGAATATCGGTAATTAGAAGAAACCCTAATTACTGTTGTACGTCAATAATTAGGACAAACCCTAATTATTATAACCCTAACCGGTTAAAATTAGAAACCGTAACGACTGTGTTAGTAACATACACAGATAATTAAATAACCACTAATGATCAATTAGAAACCCTAATTGATGACGTTGAGAAACCCTAATTTTAATTACTGGGTTTAATTTCGATGTTACTGTATAAGTGTTTTAATTTACCAAAGGATAGAAGTTAATTGGTAAATTATAAGAATTAAATCTAGTGATTAAATATTACATTTAATTGCCTTGTACAAGATTGCCCATACACTCTTAAACAAAGCCCAACCATCACCCATAACAAATCAGAAGCAAGAATCAAGAATTTTTGGCAAAAAGGGTATAAGAACACTAAACCTAGAAATCCTTTGATTCGATGTTATTTGATACAATTGATTGTTTAAAGTTGTGTAATAGAATGTTAATTGATGATATGGGTTGATAAATCAAAGACCCATAACATCAAAGTGCACGAATTTGAAGATTTAAGCAAGTTGGAAAAACTGAATTCTGTTATTTTTTTACCAAATGTCAGAGGCCATAACTCTTTGCTCGATCATGTTTGTTCTTCAAAAGTTGTTATGTGTAGCCTGATATGTGGTTTAATCTGTAAAAAGAATCAAGTCCATATCATATATAGATTAGAAGTTATAGATGGTCAAACATGGTTGACCGATCATGATAAACTGCTTTTTAGGCGATCAGTAATGGGGGCATTCTCGTCCCACTTTTGTGCTTTAAAAGGTCTGGACTTTTGATATGTTGTAGTGCACTGAGTTAGGAAGCCATAGGCTTTGGAATGACCTCATTCCAACCTCGGATGAGGGAATTACGGTGATTGGAAGGAAATGTGTCAAAACTGAAAGTAAGCAGCGGGATGTGCTATTCGGGATACTGTTTCGATCAGTTAATGTTTTCAAAACCTTCTGGGATTTTGGTATGTTATAGTACACCGAATAAGCTTTCCATAGACTCTGAAACGGACTAAATCCGATATCGGAGGAGAGAGTTATGACATTTCAAAGTAGTAGTGTCAAAACTTCCCAACAAGTGCGGTGCAGATCCATTTGAACGGAATTTCTGGGCTGATGTGTTGGAATTTGGAAATGGTCAAAGAATAAAAGTTGTAGCCCCAGAAGTTAGCTTCAAGTGGGCTCAAGAATCGCTCAAAAATGTTTTAAAATGAAAGAGTTATGACTGTTTTAGCGGAAGAGGTAAAGCTGAAACGAGATTGAAAAGCTATTATGAGCGTCCACTTTTGGCCTTGACTTGTTTGGGCTACCTAATGAACCCGAATTGGGTAATTCGTATTTTTTTAAAAATAGTCTTACATACCATGTATAACATATCCAAAAATCAGATTAATCGGAGTTATGAGCAATGCGTTAGAAAATCATAAAATGAGCTATTGAAAATTAGTATAAACCAAGTCCCACATCGACTAAGTTGAGAACTTCACCATTTTCTAAACCTATAAATAGAAGGGCTTGGCCTTTGTTTCATTCACCAAAAATAAGGCCTACAATTTTTTTGAGAAAGGCTTTGTTGTGGGAGAACTTTTTATAAAGATCTCCTTAGTTAAATTTTAGCGTGGAAGTGCGTGTATTCATTCAGTGGAATTCGTATTTAGGGTATGTTTCTTATTTAATTTTGTAATGTTATTATTTTTAATTGTTAGTTAAAGTTTGAATTTTTGAAGTTTAGTTAGTGTTGTTAATAAACTAGTTAGTTTACTATGTTTATTTTGGCTTAGAATTGGTTATGTAAATTAGTTATTTGTGATGACTTTTAATATTTTGTGATGAATTTCATTAATTAATTATTATTAATGATATTAAAGTTATTTAATGATTATATTAAATAATTTAGTTTAAAAATGATTTTAATATTATAAAAATCATTTTAAATGAAAATAAGGTATTTAAAAATATTTTAAGTTATAAAATATAACTTTTAATATTTAAATGATAATTTCATTAATAATTAAATATTAATGATATTAAGATAATATTAATGATATTTAGTTTATTTAATAATTATTATTAAATAAATAGTTTAAAAATGGTTTTACTTATCTAAAAACCATTTAAAGAGGATATTAAGGATTTAAAAATATTTTAAGTTATAATTAATGACTTTTAATATTTGGATAAATAGTACATTAATATTTAAATATTAATGGTAATTATTTGGGTAATATAAATGTTTTAAAATAGTTTGAGTTATTATAAATAACTTTTATATTTTTAGCGATGGTTTAATTAATAGTTTAGTATTAATTAAACTATTAATGATGATGGAATTGTTTTATGTTTAAATCATTTAATTATGATTCGATATTTGAAAGTTATAAATTAGCCAAACTAGTGACTTGAGAACCGATTATGAAGTTACGAATTTGAAGAAGAACACCTATAATAACAGCTTATATCACTATAGGCCCTTTAGTACATGATTTGAATTATTTTAAATTTTTCAATTTACGAAATTGCAAAAATGATTAAAAATAAGATGTCGATATTCTACGATGTTGAGGTATAGAATAAGAGTCTTAGACTCAATTATTTTACCCGATAAAGTCGCTTCATGCGACGACAAATGTCGAACCTATAATAGAAAGAAAAGGCTACTTTGTAAGAGCATGGATGAGATATTTGAAAATGTATAAAAATATTTCAAGTATAGAATAGGAACTAAAAGTATAATCACCGTGATTATGTGATTAGACTATGTCTTTGGTATAATAAGATAAACGATTATGTGTTAAGATATATTGTTCTAATCGAACGAATGATCCGATTATTGATAGGTTGTGATAAAGAGATAAAACCTAAGTTGAGATTTGTAATCGTTGAATCGTGTAAGTATCCTACCTTTGCACTTCCTTTATCGCAATGGACATGAGTAAGAAGTTTCGAAATTATTCTATCCTGTCATGCATTTATGTACTCTTTGATTATCGACATGTTAGCTCGGATATATATTACATTCATTGATTTCTATAAATGGTTATACAAGTGTCCCCACTTGGATAATCATGGCATTTGTTCACATGTTGATACACCTTTGTCAATTACCCGTATATATATGTTGAATTACATATTATTGTTAAGCAAGATTAAAAACTTTGGGTTTGGAACCGAGCATGTATGAACATCCCTATATGGGAAGATTTTTGCAAAGCGGATAGAGTGAGCGATGAATTTACGTTCAAGTTATGTAGTATTGATCAATCTGAGGTACAATGTGGGTGATCACCCTCCGTGCTGTAAGTAAGTTATGACCGGTTTGAGGATAGAATTCCGCTAAACCTTTTCAAAATGAAAAGAATGTTCATAGTATGTTTCTTAAACCCTATTCAAGGGTAGAGCGAGCCAAATTTAAAGAATTTGAAAGAGAGTTGTTATGTGAATTTTTTATCAAGATGATTACTTCACAACTTTCAATTCGTTGTAGAAGTGTTAAGTAAAGAGAATACTTATATTCTTTCAAACTTATATATAATTGCTATTACTTATTTGGGCACTTAAATGCTCATCCTTGCTTAAATTAAATGTTTTCGATTATGTATGAGCAACTTTGAAGGCTCGAACACGAACAAAGGAAAAGGAAAGTGATCGAATAAGTGTGTATTATGAGTTAATGGTTATAGTTGTATTGGTATCTATTCAAGTATTGTAGGAATATATTTGAAGGTCACGTGCACTGGGAAGTAAACTTTGATGTATGTAAATTAAGTTCGAATGTATTATTATTTAGTATTATTCACAAAAGAAATGGTATCGTGGAGAACCGAGGTTCGGTTTTCAAGTATCTGGATTTGGGGTCGCCATGAGGTTGGTATCAAAGTCGTTGGTTATGAAGCTTAGGTAGGAATACACGAGACTAATAACCGCAATGATTAGGATAAGTATTAACTCATATAGAGTTAGTTGGTCGATAAGATTAAAAGATGAATCTCGGCGAGTGTAAAGACACGAGTTCCCTAACTCGATTATAAAGTTAAACAATGAGTGGGGAATAGATTGAGTCTAAAAAAGACCGAAAGTGCGATTATGAGAGATCGTAAAATAAAACGATCAAGATATAGAACTAAATCGTAATATATAACGATGAGATCACCCGTGATCTCGATAAGGCTATAATGACCCGGAAGGAATCAATCGATGATTGGAAAGTTTACAACAAGATTAACGTGTATGAATTATACTATCAATTGAGTACAGATCCGAGAAGAGAATTATAAATACGAATAAATTCATATGGAGAATGGGGTTAGTGTTAGATGGGGATTCAATTGAGGACTCATGTAGGTAGTGAGTTGTATGATTAATTCGTCATGGGGAGCCGAATTGTACTTGGTGTAAAAAACCACTTAGTTTACAATCGATAATCATTGAAATGTCTCGTGGTCGCGCTATTTGTTATATGCACATTAAGAGGATGACTCCATTCTCGGTGTATATACAGTAGATAGGTCATAGATAGAGAATATAAGATTAAGTTCGAGTTCTTAAAACTCATACCTATGAGACATTCTTGACTCATAATTATATGAAATGTTTATGAACCCCTCAGCGAATGGACGCCAAAGGTCTGACTAGGATAAGTTCTTAAACTCATATGATTGTGGCAATTTATGAACTCATAAGTGTGGTTTGATGAACTGGGTATAGTTTTGTGTGAATGGAGTGTTATGGATTACAGGAACATATAGATTGTTAAGTAAATGATTTTTAGTGAAGGTGTTAGGTTTTCCTAAACTCCTAGCTATGCTAAACTTCAAAATTTTTGACATCAAGCTAAATACGCACTATGTGCTTTTGAAAACAAAAATGTAGACTCGTGAATCATTTTTGAAGCAGTTTTAAAATCACGATCTATGCTACTTATTTTGGCTAGACGCAAAATGATTTGAAATATCAAAATTGTTTTTAATTATCACTCATGTACCATGTAACTTTGAAGCGAGATGATAAAAATGTGATGGAGTTGTAAATACAGAATACTTAGTGTGAATTTGACTGAAGTCGTCGTTCCACTATTGTATGATGTGTTATGACAAAGTCATACAATGACTAGTATCCTCAACGGATTGTTAATACAATGACGGCATCATGGCGTCATTCTCGAAAATGTTTTCAAAAGTTTAATTTGCCAACTGGTTTGGCTACATCTAAATAATTCGATTGAATTGAATTATTGATATGAGTCTATGCTATTTGAATCAAATAGACTAATGTTTATGAAAAACTCTAAGTGTTCATTGAAAGAAATTTCCTCGAACCAAATTGTTTTGGTGCGGAATCCTATGATAAGGCGAGGTGAACGATGTTGTTTGGATAAAATAATCCAATCTAATAGCGTAAATATTCCTAGGCATGATTAATACGTTATGCATGACGTAGTGGTACAATAGGCTAATCACCTAAAGTACTATTAATGGTAGTTTACCTTCTTTGTGATTGTAAACATACCAGGTAATGTTTTGCGGTATGAATACCGTTAAAACTATGTGTTCATAGTCTATATGACCCCTCAGCACAATTTGAAAACTTTTACTCTTGTGAGAGGTGTATTGGGTAGCATGTGATGATATGTGTGAATGTTGTAAGCACAGAGATAGCGTTAAGCCAGGAGAGTTATGAGGGAGGTTGGAGCGGAGGGAGATATTCAGATAAGACAAGTTGAAGGTTGAAATAGAAGCCAAAGACACGGATACATACCTTAGACCAAAGCTTAGTCATCACCTTCATGCGATTCGATGCGAGTGGATGGAGTCGCCTTTGGCGAGAGATAGGTGTTGATGAGAATTGAATAAATTTATCATCAATCAAAATAAGATATATAGAACTCTTAATTGTTGTGTATATATACTATATGTTAATCGGGGGTAACTTATGTATGTAGATGTCCGGTGAGAAAGATATGTGGAATAAGAAGGATCGATCTATACCCCAGAGCTAATATCAAGGCCAACAAATTGAAATATAAGCTCACCAGAACCCAAATCGGACGAGGTGGCTATAGTGGAAAACGTAGCATCGATCCGAAATGGTGGATTTGTGAGATAGTGATTCGGACACTAAAGTTGAAGTCCGCTCAAGCATCAACGGAGATCTGAGATCTGGAGAACAAGGTTTCTACTACCGGAAAGGCTGTGGGAGATTGAGACGTTGCTTAATATCCAACAAGCGTCAAGCATTGCTAGCAACAATGGAAGAGCAGGATAAGCTCAAAATCCGAATTGACCAGATGGGAGCCTCAAGCAACACCTCGTGTGCAACTCCGAGAGGTAAGGGAAAAAGAAAGGTAGAAGATCCTGACTTAGGAAAACCTGATAAGAAGAAAGGGAAAAAGATATGTTATATTTGTGGTAGTGAGGACATACCTCTCCCGTTGCCCCAACTATAAGCAAGGTGGATGTTTTAATTGTGGAATGGAAGGACATCGAAATGAATGAATGTCCGAGAAAAGGTTTGGTAAATAAGTAGTATGGGTTATGTTGTGTTTATGTAATGTGTGTGATAAGTAATGAACTATTTTCAACTTTTATGTTGGTCAAGATTTTAAATCCCGACTTTCGTAGTCACAAAGGGATAGCTGTTGATTAAAGCAGGATGTGCTGTGTAAATATTCGATAAATGAATATGAATCTAAGTTTGAGAAATGAAACGAGTTTAATACATTAATCTTATGCAATAAGGTTTAAAATGTAAGGGTATAATTTATGGTTTTATTTAACCAGATAATGCCACCAAGACGTCAAACTCGAAACCAAAGGGTAGAAGAATCTACTAATGCTGGAGAACGACAGCCAGAACTGATGCAAAATTTTGAAAACATGGTAGCTCAGGCTATGCATCAGGGAATACCAGCTGCAGGGAACCAGCCAGACAATCGCTTGGCAAAATTCAAAGACTTCAAAGCCGTAGGACCACCAGAATTCAGAGGATCAGCTGACCCTATAGAAGCCCAGACTTGGGTGAACGAGATAGAGAAGGCGTTCGTAATCGCTAAAGTAGATGAGGGGCAAAAGACCGCTTTTGCCACTTATATGATGAAAGGGAAGCTAACTTTTGGTGGGAGGCAAATAAGACTCGAGGCGGAAAAGAAGAAATTACTTGGGATAGGTTTAAGGATTTATTTTTCAAAACTATCTCTCTGTTAGTATCTTGATCTAGAATGGAGGTGAGATTCACGGAGTTAAAGCGGGATAACATGATTTGTTGTGGAGTATGCATAAAAATTTAATGAGTTGGCTAGGTTTGCTCCACATCAAGTGGATCTGAGAGGCTAGGAAGGCAAGGATTTGAAATGGGCTTAAAACCACGGCTCTATAATAAGGTGTCGATCTCGCAAATCAATACTTTTACAAAGACTCATGGAGAAGGCTATCATTCTTTGAGCAGGGGAAGTGAGGCCATGAGCCTCTACCATAAGGAGAAAGAAGAATAAAAGCAAGTCGGAAGGAACAATAAAGATAGAAAGTAGTAGTGGGAATAGGGGTGAGAAAAGAATCAGGAATTTTTCTGAGAAAATGCAAGTAAAGCAGGTTGGTATAAAGAAGCAGGTAGTGCAGTGCAAGAATTGCGGGAAGAATCACTCTGGCGAGTGTATGAAGGGCAAGTTTGTATCCTACAAGTGCGGGCAAGAGGGTCATATCTCTCCCAACTGCCCCAACTCAAGGATGATCAGTGGATGTTTTATATGTGGATCGACTGAGCATAAGGTAAGGAATTGTCCACAGAGGGGAATGGAGGCAGGGAACGTAACCACGGGGAGAAGCAGTGGGACGTTAGCAATTTCAGGACCAAACTCAACCAGTAACCCAACGAAAGCAACTCCGAGGGTTTACAACATGACGGTCCCAGGATACGGTGGCGGTGAAGCAGAACTCCAGTCTTATTTGAATAACTTATATATCTTATATTTACGCTTAATCGGATAGACAAGTGTTATGATGAATAATTAAAGATCGGTTCGATCAAGTATGATCGAGATCTACGTCTGATGATTATATGCTATGTACCCTTACTGCGTATATGAGTTTTAAAGCGGTGATTAGGGACGGAATCCTTATAAGGAGGAGGGAATGTAATAACCCGAGATTTTCTATATAAAATAAATAAGAAATTTTATGTATAAATTTTTTTTTTTTAATGGCGAGACTAAGTGTCAAGTAAAGTGAACGATAAATGCGAATACATTTATTACTTGAAAATTAGAAATAATTTTGGAATTATTAATTACCACAAATTATATGGTAATAAATTTACGTAAGTTTAAATATTTTTATTAATTATTTTCCATGAAAACATGATTGGAAATAATATATAAAGTGATAATTAGATTTATATAATAAATATTTTATTATATGAATTGTTCGTAATATTTAAGTTAATTATTTTAACTTGATTATTGATGTTGTGTACGAAGAATAAGTCGGACATGAGATCCAAACCTCGGATTGGGATTGTGATCAAGAGATGAGAATAATAATATTATATTATTTTACAATTACCATAATTATGTCTTTGGTATGTGCGACAGATAATATTGAAAGCAATGACGGTCAATTAGGTCATAGCATATTACCGCGTCTTGTGAAACCTTAATTATTAAACTCGGTTATGGGATATTTCCGAGTAGTGACCGTGTATATGAAATTACATGAATAAGAATATCGGTAATTAGAAGAAACCCTAATTATCATTGTATAAATCGATAATTAGGACAAACCCTAATTATTATAACCCTAACCTGCTAAAAATTAGAAACCATAACGATTTGTGTTAGTAACATACACGAGATAATTAAAGAACCACTAATGGTCAATTAGAAATCCTAATTGATGACGTTGAGAAACCCTAATTTTAATTCTTGGGTTTAATTTCGATATTCTTGTATAAGTGTTTTAATTTACCAAAGGATAGAAGTTAATTGGTAAATTATAAGAATTAAATCTAGTGATTAAATATTACATTTAATTGCCTTGTACAAGATTGCCCATACACTCTTAAACAAAGCCCAACCATCACCCATAACAAATCGAAAGCAAGAATCAAGAATTTTTGGCAAAAAGGTATAAGAACACTAAACCTAGAAATCCTTTGATTCGATGTTATTTGATACAATTGATTGTTTAAAGTTGTGTAATAGAATGTTAATTGATGATATGGGTTGATATATCAAAGACCCATAACATCAAAGTGCAAATTGAAGATTTAAGCAAGTTGGAAAAACGAATTTCGTTATTTTTTCACCAAATGTCGAGGCCATAACTCTTTGCTCGATCATGAGTTTTGTTCTTCAAAAGTTGTTATGTGTAGCCTGATATGTGGTCTTTAATCTTCAAAAAGAATCAAGTCCATATCATGTATAGATTAGAAGTTATAGATGGTCAAACATGGTTGATGGAGATCATGATAAACTGCTTTTTGGGCGATGCAGTAATGGGGGCATTCTCGTCCACTTTTTATGCTTTAAAAGGTCTGGACTTTTGATATGTTGTAGTGCACTGAGTTAGGAAGCCATAGGCTTTGGAATGACCTCATTCCGACCTCGGATGAGGGAATTACGGTGATTGGAAGGAAATGTGTCAAAACTAAAAGTAAGCAGCGGGATGTGCTATTCGGGACACTGTTTCGATCAGTTAATGTTTTCAAAACCTTCTGGGCTTTTGGTATGTTATAGTACACCGAATAAGATTTCCATAGACTCCGAAATGGACTAAATCCGATATCGGAGGAGAGAGTTATGACATTTCAAAGTAGTAGTGTCAAAACTTCCCAACAAGTGCGGTGCAGTCCATTTGAACGGAATTTCTGGGCTGATGTGTTCGGAATTTGGAAATGGTCAAAGAATAAAAGTTGTAGCCCCAGAAGTTAGCTTCGCGTGGGCTCAAGAATCGCTCAAAAATGTTTTAAAATGAAAGAGTTATGACTGTTTTTAGCGAAAGAGGTAAAGCTGAAACGAGATTGAAAAGCTATTATGAACGTCCACTTTTGACGCCTACTGCTTGGGCTACCTAATGAACCCGAATTGGGTAATTCGTATTTTTAAAAATAGTCTTACATACCATGTATAACATATCCAAAAATCAGATTAATCGGAGTTATGAGCAATGCGATAGAAAATCGCAAAGTGAGCTATTGAAAAAAATTAGTATAAACCAAGTCCCACATCGACTAAGTTGAGAACTTCACCATTTTCTAAACCTATAAATAGAAGGGTTTGGCCTTTGTTTCATTCACCAACAATAAGGCCTCTAATTTTTTTGAGAAAGGCTTTGTTGTGGGAGAACTTTTATAAAGATCTCCTTAGTTAAATTTTAGGCGTGGAAGTGCGATTCAAATCGTGGAATTCAGATTTTAGGGTATGTCTCTTATTTAATTTTTGTAATGTTATTATTTTTAATTGTTAGTTAAAGTTTGAATTTTGAAGTTTAGTTAGTGTTGTTAATAAATTAGTTAGTTTACTATGTTTATTTTGGCTTAGAATTGGTTATGTAAATGAGTTATTTGTGATGACTTTTAATATTTTGTGATGAATTTCATTAATTAATTATTATTAATGATATTAAAGTTATTTAATGATTATATTAAATAATTTAGTTTAAAAATGATTTTAATATTATAAAAATCATTTTAAATGAAAATAAGGTATTTAAAAATATTTTAAGTTATAAAATATAACTTTTAATATTTAAATGATAATTTCATTAATAATTAAATATTAATGATATTAAGATAATATTAATGATATTTAGTTTATTTAATAATTATTATTAAATAAATAGTTTAAAAATAGTTTTACTTATTTAAAACCATTTAAAGAGGATATTAAGGATTTAAAAATATTTTAAGTTATAATTAATGACTTTTAATATTTGGATAAATAGTACATTAATATTTAAATATTAATGGTAATTATTTAGGTAATATAAATGTTTTAAAAATAGTTTGAGTTATTATAAATAACTTTTATATTTTAGCGAATGGTTTAATTAATAGTTTAGTATTAATTAAACTATTAATGATGATGGAATTGTTTTATGTTTAAATCATTTAATTATGATTCCGATATTTGAAAGTTATAAATACCAAACTAGGTGACTTGAGAACCGATTATGAAGTTCTAAATTTGAAGAAGAACACCTATAATAATGATTATATCACTATAGGCCCTTTAGTAATGATTTGAATTATTTTAAATTTTTCAATTTCGGAAATTGCAAAATGATTAAAAATAAGATGTCTGATATTCTACGATGTTGAGGTATAGAATAAGAGTCTTAGACTCAGTATGTACCCGATAAAGCTGTCGGTACGCCGACAACTGTCGAACCTTATAATAGAAAGAAAAGGCTACTGTAAGAACATGGATGAGATATTTGAAAAATGTATAAAAATATTTCAAGTATAGAATAGAACTAAAAAGTATGATCACTTTGTGATTATGTGATTAGACTATGTCTTTGTTGTAATAAGCGATTACTATGTGTTAAGATATATTGTTCTAATCGAACGAATGATCGATTATTGATAGGTTGTGATAAAGAGATAAAACCTAAGTTGAGATTTGTAATCGGTGAATCGGCAAGTATCCTACCTTTGCACTTCCTTTATGCATGGACATGAGTAAGAAGTTTGAAATTATTCTATCCTGTGCATTATGTACTCTTTGATTATCGACATGTTAGCTCGGATATATATTACATTCATTGATTTCTATAAATGGTTATACAAGTGTCCCCACTTGGATAATCATGGCATTTGTTCACATGTTGATACACCTTTGTCAATTACCCGTATATATATATGTCAATTACATATTATTGTTAAGCAAGATTAAAAACTTTCGGGTTTGGAACCAGGCATGTATGAACATCCCTATATGGGAAGATTTTTGCGCAAGGCGGATAGAGTGAGCGATGAATTTCGTTCAAGTTATGTAGTATTGATCAATACAGGGTACAACGGGGCTGATCACCCTCCGTGCCCGTAAGTTATGATGGTTTGAGGATAGAATTCCGCTAAACCTTTTCAAAAATGAAAAGAATGTTCATAGTATGTTTCTTAAACCCTATTCAAGGGTAGAGCCAGAGCCAAATTTAAAGAATTTGAAAGAGAGTTGTTATGTGAATTTTTTATCAATACAGATTACTTCACAACTTTCAATTCGTTGTAGAAGTGTTAAGTAAAGAGAATACTTATATTCTTTCAAACATATATAATTGCTATTACTTACTTGGGCACTTAAATGCTCATCCTTGCTTAAATTAAATGTTTTCGATTATGTATGAGCACTTTGAAGGCTCAGGCACGAACAAAGGAAAAGGAAAGCTGATCGAATAAGTGTGTATTATGAGTTAATGGTTATAGTTGTATTGGTATCTATTCAAGTATTGTAGGGAATATATTTGAAGGTCACGTACCTGGGGAAGTAAACTTTGATGTATGTAAATTAAGTTCGAATGTATTATTATTTAGTATTATTCAGCTTAAAGAAATGGTATCGTGGAGAACCGAGTTCGGGTTTCAAGTATCTGGATTTGGGGTCGTCACATGGATAAAGAAGATCTGTAAGATATTTGATGTCTTGGGATGCTCCGAGGAGCAAAAGGTTCCCTTTGCCACCTTCATGTTGCGTGCAGAGGCAGATTACTGGTGGGAATCTGTAAAGCGTACTCAACCTGCCCAACTGAAGATGACTTGGGAGAAGTTCCAAGAACTGTTCAATGACAAGTACTTTCCCGAAAGTATTCATCACATGAAAGAGGTAGAGTTCATTAAACTGGAGCAAAACAATATGACCATGTCGCAGTACGAAGCCAAGTTTGCCGAGTTGTCCCGGTTTGCGTCCCACTTAGTTGATATTAAGGAGAGAATGATGCGGATATTTCTAAGAGGTTTGAAACCTGAGATACATCAATACCTTATCTCTCACAAACTTTACTTGTATTCAGATGTTATGAATAGGGCTCAGTTATTGGAGCGCGATAATGAGTCAACCCAACCAAGAGAGAGCAGTCGGCAAAATGATAATATCAGTGGTAGCAGTCCTCGAAGCGGTGACAACAAACGTGGAGGGAATCAACATGCCAGAAATGGTAACCACTTCGGTGGTAATCATGGACGAGACAATAAGAATGGACATTTTAAGAAGAGGAGATTCAACAATGATGGAAAGACGTCAGTATCAGCACCCGTTGTTAAAGAAGGAGAACGACCACCTAACATATGCTTCAAATGCGGAGGGGAGGGACATATCAGTCCAAACTGTGTGCAGCAGTCCAAAATGTGTTACAATTGTGGAAGAGAAGGTCACTTAGCTCGATTTTGTCATTCAGGGAAGGTAGGTCCAGCTGGGATGGAGGCACCAAATGCGGTTCCAGAACAGTCAAAACCAGTAGTTCAAGGGAGAGCATTTGGTGTAACCTCCCAGAAAGCAAAGAACCCGAACGAGGTCATCACGGGTAAGCTTATCATAAAATCTAGCAAAGTATATACTCTATTTGATACCGGTTCTACCCATTCTTTTATTTCTCCTACTTGAGCTCAACATTTAAATTTGACTCCGGAGAAATTAGACTTTGACTTATCTGTTGAAACTCCATTGGGAGAAACCTTCATTACATCCACTATTTATAAGTCTTGTTTGGTTCAAATCGGTACCCTCACATTACATGTCGATCTTATTTCATTAAAAATACTTGCATTTAACGTAATTCTAGGGATTGATTGGTTAACTACTCATCATGCAAAAATTGATTATTTTCGTAAGGTTGTTAGCTTTCATATTCCTAACCAACATATTATGCGAATTCAAGCAACCAAACCATTAAAATGAATCACTGTCATCTCAAGCCATAAAGTTATTCGTTTATTGAAAAATGGATGTTAAGCTTTCTTAGCTCATGTCACGGATTTAAACAAAAATACATCAGTTTTGAATGATATTTCTATTGTTAATAAATTTCCTGACGTATTCCCTGAAGAACTTCTTGGCCTACCCCCAGAGCGTAAAATTGAATTTTGTATCGACCTTGAACCCGGTACAAAACCCATTTTCAAAGCCCCATATCAAATGGCTCCTATTAAACTTCAGGAGTTAAAGACCCAATTGTAGGAATTGTTAGACATCAGTTTCATTCGTCCTAGTACATCTCCTTAAGGTGCTCCTGTTCTATTCATGAAGAAGAAAGATGGGAGTATGCGACTTTGTATTGATTATCGGGAGTTGAATCATATCACCATCAAAAATAGGTACCCATTTCCACGTATTGATGACCTATTTAACCAGTTGCAAGGCGCCAAATTTTTTTAATGATCGATCTTCGTTCCGGATATCATCAGTTAAAGATTAGAACTGATGACATTCCAAAGATAACTTTCAGAACTCGGTACGGGCATTATGAATTCCTAGTCATGTCTTTTGGATTGACTAATGCTTCTACTGCCTTCATGGATATGATGAACCGAGTATTCAAGGAATATTTGGATCACTTTGTGGTCGTCTTTATTGATGACATCCTTATATATTCCAAAAGCCGTGAAGATCATGAGCAACACTTGAGGCTGATACTCCAAAAGCTTCGTGAAAACAAGCTTTATGCCAAGTTGAAGAAATGCGAGTTTTGGCTTGAGGAAGTAGCATTCCTTGGGCACGTAGTATCAAGTCATGGAATATCTGTTGACCTGGCAAAGATTAAAGCTATTCAAAGCTGGGAGCAACCTAAATTAGTGACCGAAGTACGTAGCTTTCTTGGCTTACCTAGTTATTATCAGAGATTCATAGAAGGGTTTTCTCGAATCGCTACTCCATTAACTCAGCTGACTCAGAAAGATACAAAATTCGGTTGGGGCGAGGAATGTGAGAAGAGTTTTCAAGAACTCAAGAGGAGACTCATTTCAGCACCTGTTCTGACAATACCATTTGGCTCGGAGGGATTTGTCATCTACAGTGATGCTTCGGGAAAAGGGTTAGGATGTGTTCTCATGCAACATGGGAAAGTCATAGCCTATGCCTCTCGGCAACTCAAAGAATATGAGAGAAATTATCCTACTCATGATCTAGAGTTGGCAGATGTTGTCTTCGCACTTAAAATTTGGAGACATTACATGTATGGGGAGAAAGTGGAGATCTTTATGGATCATAAAAGCCTCAAATATTTCTTCACCCAAAGGAACTCAACATGCGGCAACGACATTGGCTTGAACTATTGAAATATTATGATCATACAATTCAATACCATCCTGGTAAAGCAAACGTAGTAGCTGACGCATTGAGTAGAAGATCATATGCGGGTACGAGTGCAATATTGTCAACACAAAGGCCCATTTTGTATAACTTACAAAGGATGGGGATAGAGTTAAAGACTCCAGGGACCCATGTGATGATGGCGAATATACGAGTAGAACCGACTTTAATCGATAAAGTTAAAGTCACTCAAGCTACTGACTCCTAGAAATGATGCATATGAGGAAGAAAGTGCAAGAAGGTGCTATCTTAGGAAGTAAGAATCGATGAAAAGGAATACTTGAGTCAACTCCGGACTTTGTGTTCCTAACGACCCTAATTTAAAGTATAAAATCATGATGGAGCGCATGAACACACCATTTGCAATCCATCCTAGGAGTACCAAAATGTATCGTGATCTTCGACATATATTTTGGTGGAGCAATATGAAGAGAGAGATAGCAGAGTTTATCTCAAGGTGTTTAACTTGTCAACGAGTCAAGGCGGAGCATCAAGTACCAAAAGTTCCATTGCAACCACTTGAAATTCCAGGATGGAAGTGGGATAACATTACCATGGATTTCGTTACTGGTCTGCCCAAAGTTTCTCAAGGTATAGATGCAATTTGGGTCATTGTTGATAGATTGACCAAGTCGGCTCATTTCTTACCTATACGAGAAACTTATACACTTGAACGTCTTGCTCGTATGTACATAATTGCATGGTATGCCAATATCCATAGTTTCTTATCGAGACCCAAGATTAACTTCAAGATTTTGGGTTAGTTTGCAAAAAGCTATAGGCACGTATTTACGATTTAGTTCGGCTTATCATCCTCAAACGGATGGGCAGTCGAAAAGGACTATTCAAACTATTGAAGATTATTAAGACTCTATGTTCTTGACTTCAAAGGAAGTTGGGACAAGTTCTTACCATTGGTGGAGTTTTTCTAAAACAATAGTTATCAAGCAAGTATTAGCATGGCTCCATTTGAGGCGTTGTATGGAAGAAAGTGTCGCTCTCTAGTATGCTGGGATGAGATGGGTGAAGCAACGTTGTTGGGACCGAAGTTGGTTCGTATGACTACGAAAAAGATTTAAACGATCCGACAACGTATAAAAACCTCACAAGATCGACAAAAGAGTTATGCTGATCTTCATCGAAAGGACGTGGAATTCGATATTGGAGATCATGTGTTACTCCATGGAAAGGAGTTACGAGATTTGAAAAGAGAGGAAAGCTCAATCCTCGATTCATTAGCCCATTTTTAATCCTCGATCGAGTAGGAACTGTGGCATATAGACTCGCTCTACCGCCAAGTATGTCTCGTGTTCATAACATTTTTCACATATCCATGTTATGTAAATATGTGGAAGACCCAAACCACATTATTGAGTTAGAACCGGATAAAATAGCGGAAGATTTAACGTATGAAGAGGTTCTTGTTAAAATCTTGGATAAGGAGCATATTTTACGCTCAAAGGTTATACCTCAAGTCAAAGTTTTGTGGAGAAACCACGATGTTGAGGAAATGACCTGGGAGTTAGAATCTGAAATGAAATCAAGGTATCCTCACCTATTCATCATACTAGGTATGTACCCTAATTTTGAGAGCGAAATTTTATAAGAAGGGGAGGTTGTAAGACCCCAACTTTTATGAATAAAGATAAATTTTCTATAAATATCATTTTTGAATATTATGGAGTGAATTTAATATAATGTTATAGCTGTGGGTAATATTTATAAATTTTGCAAAGTACGAAAGTTGTTATATTATATTCGATTGGTTAGGGAATATTCGTTTTAACGGGGAATATTCGTATGACCGCACAATCATTGGTGGACCCCACAACGGAATTATTGTTAGATTGAAAAAACGACAAAAATATCTTTTTATAAAAATAACGACGAAAGTTTTACCGTTAACTGTTGAAACACCCGGTGTTAAAAGTACAATAATACGCGTGATTGCATAGTAGCACACGGTATTGATTATTGATGCATACTTGAGAAGTCACTCAGTTTTGTTCAATTATTGCTACAATAATTGCTGCATCGTATCTCACGTTATTTGATAATTATTGTCGATATTTTATATATTGGTAAACCAATAATTGAGACAATAAAGTTATTCATATTATTATTTACAATATTGACGATGTCTAGAATTTCTGTCAAGGAGAGGTTTGGTCACCTAATTGCGCACCAATAGGGAGAAATCCTTATTGGAAAGCCCCCACTTTCCTGGGAACGACCTGGTTGTTAATATTGTGAATTATAATAATGATGATAAATGTTGTTAAAAATATTGAGGAGATTTTTATGAAGTATTTGTTGTATTTATGGACCCCCCATTTACCCATTTTTCAAAATAATCGGTAGAAAGTTATTCTATATATATATATATATATATATATATATATATATATATATATATATATGTAATATGTGTGTGTGTGTGTGTGTGTGTGTGGTGTGGGTGTGTGCAAGTGTGATTATATAACATATATATAGATTATATTTACAGATGTCGTATGTGGCATGAAAGCATATATATATATATATAATATATATTTATATAAAGCATCAGTAGGTATATATATTAAAGTGTGAAATGGAATCACAGGAATGAAAAAGGAAATGAATGGCGTGAAAAGAAGGGTGTAGGATTATTATTATTATATATATTTATTATAATAAGTTTTGTTTTATTAGATTATAAATAGAATATATTATATTTTATATAAAGTTATTTGTTTTACTTGAATATTATATTCTTATTTTTAAAAAAAGGACGTCTGTGAATTGCAAGAAACTATCCATAAATTTCAAATTATTTAAATCTGGTGATTTTTTTTAACAAAGACCCTTCAATTCTCCTATAAATATGATGCTTAATTAGAATTGAAAATCACACCAGAATCAGGGAATTCTTCTTCTATAATCTTGAGCGTATTTCTTTCGAGTTTTAGAAAGCTTTGAGCGTAGAAAATAGTAAAAGTTTTTTTCAAGAATATCCCCGCTATACCAGTTGGAATACTCTTCTTTTCAAGGTAAGGGATGTTATTTTTGTTCAATATTAAGCTTGAAATAATATTTTCTTTCATACTCATAGTATGTAAGTAATATTATTTCGTTTTGATTTCAATTCTATACTCATTTGGTTAAAGTATTGGCTTCTATACTTCATGAAATTAGTAGAATATCCTTATTATTTGCGCTTCATCCAGTATCTTTTCATGAAAATATTATTCTGAGCATTCTTGATAAGCTTTAACTTTTTCATGCCGGAGTACCATTCACAGGGTTAATATTCCTAAAGTACTATTCATGAGGTACTATTCACCCAGGGTACTATTCACGATAAAAATTGATTCGTTTTCTGTCCAAATTATTTTTGGTACAATATTATTCTTGAATTTTACTCCACAAAGCAGTATCATGTTGACAATCTGGACGTTATTGATTTCTGGATAAATTAAATTATAAACCTTTAAAAACTTATCCTTGAACTAGTTTTATTGAATTCTTATATCATTGTCATCATTCTCATGTTTATATTATGTTGAAAGTCAATTGTGGCCTGTAGTGCATAGATGGACTTGGTATGATTATGACCGAGGATTATTCATATAATCATGACCGCTCATGTTACAAAATGATGTGGTAAAAGTCCTCATTGGCCCGTAGTGCATTGATGGACAGTTGTTGGCATGGTCATGACCATTGATGAATACACGAATATCCTTGGCCCGTAGTGCATGGATAATTTGTGGTCCTGATACTAAAGAATATCCTTGGCCGTAGTGCAGGGGTGATTCAATGATGTGGATTATTTATTAAAATTTCTCAAATGATAAAAGTGATGAAAAATCTTTTAAAATCATAGAAGATAGTAGATATCATGCTCTACTTGACTCTTCTAATGGATTGCTTGTTCAGCTGCAGTTAAACTTGATGTTTGTTATATTTTATTAGTTTAACACTGTGAAGGCTAACGATTAATTATTCTTGCATTATCTTAGTCATAATATTTCTTCTTTGGGCTAGTTGAGCTCACCCTTTTGCTTTCATTGTTCTCTTCAGGAAATGAGAACGTAGTCGGGACTAGTCGGGGAATGGAGTGACGGTCCAGATGTTTGCATTAGCAGTCCTCACTATTCTATGAAATAGTGTGATAATAAATGTATGGAGGACTCCATTTGAGTTTGAATACTGTCTAGAAGATAATATTCGTATTAAAACTCTCAGTTTATGTTTTGTCGTATTTTACACGACAGTTGTATTATTAAGTTGTATTTGATTTTTGTACCATGTATTTGGCGACCCAAGATGAGTGATGTATACCTGTTTTGGGGGGCGTCACACACGTGTCACATTTTAAATGGTCAAAAATTACAAAAGGGTCAGTTATGCAGTTATGCTTACATAACGGTACTTAGGGTAGGGGGATGAAAGCGTTTAAACATCAGGGTACGAATAGTAAAAGGGTGTATACTTCGAGGTTTAATATGCAATTAACCCATATATATATATATATATATGTGTGTGTGTGTGTGTGTGTGTGTGTGTGTGTTTGTGTGTGTGTTCCAATCCATGACAACCTTTTGGTAAGAGAAATATTCCAGCAACCATCATCTTCATCGTTTATCAACATATTTAATGGTTGAAATTGTAAAGAATAAAAGCCTTGCCGCTACAAGTTGTAGCAGCATTAACATCACCTGTAGCGGCATAAATATTTACTAAAGGGTCCCTCCTTATTTCTTGGCCAAGGGTCAAATAATAAAATATTATTATTTATAAATTATTATAATAATCAAATACCATGAATGCAGCTACAACATGTAGCTCCTGGCCATATTTTTGTCCCAATTTTTTAGTCCTTCATCCCAATTTATATTACTAACTAATATTAATATAATATAATTAATATTAATAATATTACTATCTAATTTTAATATTATTTATAATATTAACTAACTAATATTAATATCAATACTAATATTAACTAACTAATAATATTACAAACTAAAATATTATTAGTCAATTAATATTAGTATCGATATTAATATTAGTTAGTAATAATAATAGTTATTAGTTAGCGATGTTAATATGAGTTAGTAATATAAAGTGGGACGAAAGACAAAAAAAAATGAGACAAGAATATGGTCAATTGCTACATGTAGCGGCATACATGATCTTTTATTATTATAATAATTAATAAATAATAATATTTTATTATTTGACCCTTGACCAAGAAATGAGGAGGGGCCCTGTACTAGATATTCATGTCGCTACAGGTGATGTTAATGTCAATACAACTTGTAGCGATAGGGCCTTTATTCTTTCTAATTTCAACCATTAAATATGTTGATCAACGATGGAGATAATGGTTTCTGGAATAGTTCTCCTAGCAAATGGTTGTCATGGATTGTAACCACACACACACACACACACACACACACACACATATATATATATATAGGGAAATGATCCATAGCAAGTATTTGCTATGGATAAAAAATTGGCAAATAGCATCATAACCATCCATTGCAATAATCAAGGGCGAAGATTAAAAAGCAAAACACGGCGTCCGCTAGTTGAACTAGCGGAGCCTAAAAAAATATATTCATCCGCTAGTTGAACAAGCAGATTCATCACTCCAAACTACCCCATCCGCTAGTTGAACTAGAGGATGTATCCATTTTCATGGTCTTCATGCAGTGGATTCTTCACATAACTGTTAGCCGGTTTTGAGTTGTGTTTTTTACTTATTAGTTATTACTGTATAAGCACAAAACAAGTGTTCTTTTACTTTATGGATAAAGGTAGAGAGAGCAACAGGAAAGGACAAGGAGCCTTCAATTTCCAACAGATGCAAAAAGTTGAAATCTTACAAATGCCTCTTGATTTGAAAATAACTTATTTTTTCTTTAATCTTTATAAACACCATCAAGGTAATGCAACCATGTAAAGCAGGGTAAATAGAAAGTGCCGATTTTTTTTTAAGAATTAGTTCATTTTGTTTACGATTTTGTTACATGATTATCTTAGGCCCTCAAAAAAACCTGAAACAAGTTGCTCAAGCCTTTATGTCTTTTCTTCTCTCGTTATTAACAAATATTTACAAGATGGTATTTTTCAACCTAAGTTGATTGCAATCAGGTATATTCTTTCACGGTTGAGGATCCTAGGGTAGTGGAGTGCTGAACTTCACCCTAGTACCAAGGGTTGGGTGGGTATTTAAAATATATAGCATAGCAATAATATCATATAATTATCCACACATTTAATAGTAAGTGAAAAACCACAGCAAGGTAAAACTTAATGCAGCAATGGATACATCCGCTAGTTCAACTAGCGGATGGGGTAGTTTGAGTGAATTTTTTTAAGAATCATTTGTTCAACGGGCGAAATGTATTTTTTTTTAGGCTCATGCTAGTTCAACTAGCGGACGCCGTGTTTTTCTTTTAATCCCCGCCCTTGATTATTACAATGGATGGTTATGATGCTTTATTTGCCCATTTTTATCCATAGCAAATACTTGCTATGGATCATTTCCATATATATATATATTGGGCCTTTGGAGTGTAATGGGCCATTAATTATGTGGAATTATTTAGGCTTAGACCCGAGAGGTGGATTTAGTGGACGGGGACTTATGGGTTGAGGTTCCTAATTATATTTGGATTCTGATTATGGAAGGAAGTGTTGGATTATGGATCCACTTCCTTAATTAAAGGAGATTTGGTATAATCCTAGGATGATTGGGAACCTTAACCTGATTCGGAGGAGGATTGCTTACAAGGCGGTGAGATTACTATAAATACAAGGCACTACATTGGTTTTAAGGTACATGAAATTTACTTTCCAACACTAGAGCTTTAATCCTCCATTGTTAACCTTATATCAGCCTGTACTTATTCTCACACCGGAGCTAACCCATGGTGGCCAAAGCCATCAAGCTTTTGTTTTTACTCGTTTCAGTGTAAGATTGGATGCGCTTTTGGTGATTGAGGCGCATGGACGGATCTTGGCTTTAACATTGGCGCTTAGAAGGAGGATTTTTCTAGTATTTACGGGTTTCAATCACATTAATTAAATGTCCTACGTCAAAAGTTATAGAAACGATGAGGATAGCCACCAAATGAAGGACTGACCAACGACGGCGAGTTCTTCTCAACGAGAGTTTCACATTAAGAAGTTGGGACCATCAAAAGTGTCCATGATGACTTGGACCACAAGAGTACCACAGCAGGTCTCATGCTAAAGGCCATGGTGATCTCAGAAAGAAGTTGTTTTTCACGGGTAGTAAGGGGCCTGGTAAGGATCGGAAAAGGGTAGAAGGCACATCGCCTAGAACCCAACACCATGAAGATCAGACAGACAAGGCATCTACTCATGCCAAAATGGCATAGGAAACTGACAAAGCTTTAAAGGTTCTACTACAACAGAGGGTGGAGATTGCTAAACAGATGGTTCTTATAACCGGACTAGAAGATGAGGCATCTAGTTACACTCAACCCAAAGAACGTGGAAGGTCTTTGGATAGACGAACAAGGAGGGATGAGGAGCCTAGACGGTCTGAAAGTAGGCTATGGATCCATTCTCGAGACCAAAGAAGTGCAAGGGGTCGAACTCCCGAAGATCCAAAGAGGGCACATCACCTTGAGGATTCTCGGGATTATGATAAGGACAAGCGACGAAGCATATCAAGGGGACACACACCCGAAGGTTCAAAGAAGGCACCTCGCCTTGAGAATTCTCTGCGTAGTGAGAAGCATAGACACCCAAGCAGATCAAGAGGTTGTACTCCCGAGATTCCAAAAAGGGTACACCGCCCTATGGAATCTCGCCACAATAAGAACGACAGGCAAAGCCCCTCTAGGGCAGCCAGTTTGGATGGAAAGGGTCGATCTGATCATAAGAAGAAGGGCTCCCCGAAGAAGGAAGCCTCTTCACAGCCAGAAGGGGTTGAAATGTTAGCCAAAGAGGTGAAGGAGCTTCGGAGGCAACTAGCTAAATTACAGCAAAGGAAGGAAAGTTCGGGTAAAAAGGCATCCCCTTTCTTCTCGAAAATCCTTCAGGAGAAGGTGGATCCTAGTAAAAAGCTCCCATATATGGAAAGCTACGATGGCTCAAGAGATCTTTACGACCACAGCCAGGCGTATAATAGGTTGATGGACTATTATGATTACTCAGATGCAGCTAAGTGCCATACCTTTGTGACTAAATTGAGAAAAGACGTCAGGCAATTGATGGGGACCTTGGCTCTAAACTTAATTTCATCCTAGGCAGATCTCTGTGACAAGTTTTATGCTCAATTTGGGAGCAATATGACGAGAGGAAAGACCACAGGGTCGTTGGCACATATCGATGATGATTTGAATGAGACCTTGTGGCGAAGACGTAAAAGGTTCAGAGAAACAGTGGGCCAGGTGACAGATCTCAATGATCTTTAGGCTGTGGGATTATTTCAAAATGGCTTAGATCTGGTAAAGTCAGAGAAATTGGTTAAAAAATTGATGTTCAACCTTCCGAAGAGCTTAGCATAAGCGCTCGAGAAGGTTGAAGGCCTTATAGTGGTAGAAGAAGCCATGGGCAGCTTAAAGCAAGGCTCTTTGGAAAAACCAAAAGAGAAGGAAAAGGATAAATTCGATGGTAATCAGAAGAGGAACGGTGGTAATAATGATCGGTCTGATGGTAATTAGAAGAAGTACAAAAACAATTAGGGCTCGGGAGGAGGTTGCCCATCTTTTTTGAGTCAGAAGGTGAAGAAGGTGTCACAAAACTTAATACTGATTGGGCTACCATTCTAGAATAGATAAAGGACCAACCCTAATTTGAGCAGCCTCGGGACAACCTCAAACCAGGGTCTGGAAATCCTTTTAAGTACTGTGATTATCATCAGGCGGCAGGACGTGACATGAATTCCTGTTGGAATTTGAGAGAATTTATTGAAAAGAAATTACAGAGTTGGGCCTTGGTTCAGTATGTAGCAGGACAAGAGCCCCCAAGGGATCAGCAAAGGAATAGTATGCTTGTCCAGAACACTCAGCCCAAAAAGCCAAGTCAGAACCAGGGGGTGAGACATGTTATGGACGTAATCACAGGAGGAAACATGGGAAAAATTACAGGGAAGAAGCGCCGAGGGTATCTAGATTTAGTGATGACAGTGGTGGGTAAACCCCAGAAAATCGAAAGAGCATACCCGGGTTCGGTGATCTCTTTCACAGATGATGATTTCCCTTTTGAATCCATCAAACCCCATGAAAGAGCTCTGGTAATTACTACACAAGTGGGTTCGGTGGACATGAAGTGGATGATGATAGATAATGGGTCTTTGATGGATATTCTATACGCGTATGCTTACCAGTGTATGAACCTAGACGGGAGAAAAATGGAGATCGGGTAAAAGGCTCCTTTATATGGGTTCAACAACGAGCCGGTCAAAGTTGTGGGGACTATTGAGCTGTCTGTCATCTTCAGGACAGCTCCACAGTAGGTTGAAGTTATGTGTAAGTTTTACGTGGTACATGTGGACTCGGCATACAATGCCATTTTGGGAAGGTCCACTTTGACAGCTCTCAGGCAGTGACATCGATTCCCAACTTCAAGATTAAGTTTCCGATGCCACATGTAGTTGGGGAAGTTGCTGGAGATCTAGATTTAGCAAGGAGATGCTACCGAAATGCATTAATCACCTCGGGTATGGGGCTCATTAGATAGAAGCAAACCATGGATATTTAAATTGAGCCATTTATAGAAAGCAGTACAGAGCCATTGGTTATGCCAGCCGAAGAGACCGAAGAGGTTGAACTAATTCCGGGAAAGAACGAGAAGACTATAAAGATAGGTTCGGGTCTGCCGGAACCTTTTTGGATGAACCTGGGGGAATTACTTCGGTGTTATGCAGACATCTTTGCTTGGGTACCCGGTGACATGCCTGGGGTGAGTCATAAAGTTGTCGAACATAGGTTGCATGTGGATCCAACAAAAAAGCGAGTTCATCAGAAGAGGAGGATTTTCGAGCCAAAGAGGCAGAAGATAATTAACGAGGAGCAAAGCTGCTGGCGACGGAATTTATATACGAAATTGACTATCCGAAGTGGATGGAAAATGTGGTACTGGTGCAGAAACAGAACGGGAAATGGCGTGTCTGCATAGATTACACTGATTTTAACAAGGCATGCCCAAAGGACTTTTACCCACTGCCCCACATTGATCATCTCATCGATGCAACTTCGGGGTATGCTCTGCTCAGTTTTATGGATGCTTTCTCTGGGTATCATCAGATTTTTATGTGCAAAGAGGATATCCTAAAGATAGCATTTATTACTCATTGGTTAGTATATGCTTATAAGAAGATGACTTTAGGCTTGTTGAACGCAGGAGCTACTTATCAACGGATGATGAATTACGTGTTCACAAGGCAACTGGGGAAAAGCATAGAAGTCTATGTTGATGACAAGATCGTCAATAAAATGTTAGTTTGGGGTCATTTGGATGATTTGGAGGAGTGCTTCTAGATGGTTCGTCATTACAATCTAAGGTTAAATCCAACCAAATGCATCTTCGAACTTGGAGCAGGGAAACTCTTGGGTTATCTAGTCAGCAAAAGGGGAATCGAGGCTAATCTAGAGAAGATTCGGGTTATTTTAGATATAAAATCTCCACAGTCTTACAAGGATGTTCAACGTCTGACGAGTCGGATAGCAGCTTTGAGGAGATTTATGTCTAAGTCGACAGAAAGGTGTTTGTCATTCTTTGATATATTGAAAGGGCCAAAGAATGCGAAGAGTTTCCATTGGACTTCAGAATGTGAGGATGCCTTTCAGGGTATAAAGGAGTACTTGTCTTCGGCGCCTTTGTTGGTGAAGTCAGTTCTTGCTGAACCTCTGTATTTGTATTTGGTGGCAAGTTCATTGGCAGTATGAGCAGTTCTAGTGAGGGAGATTGGGGGTAAGCAGCACCTGGTTTACTATGTGAACCATGCCCTAAGGGATGTAGAAACAAGGTATCCGAACCTTGAAAAGTTTGTCTTTACCTTGATAATAACTAGTCGGAAACTTCAACAATACTTTCAAGGTCGGTTAATAGTGGTGTACACAGATCAACCACTGAAGAGGTGTTGGGTAGACCAGAGGTTTTGGGGAGACTCGTTGCATGGACAATGGATTTGTCTCAGTTCTTCATAGAGTATCATCCTCGGATAGCTATTAAGGGTCAAGCATTGGCTGATTTCGTTGTGGAGTGTTCATTTTATGAAGCTGATGATAGTTTGGGTGAAACTGAGGGGTCTGAGAAGACGATTGCAGTACTTCAGTAGGTTCATAGTTCATTGACGTTATATTCCAATGGATCATCTACTTTGGATATTAGTGGAACTAGGATCATCATGACGAGTCTAAAGGGGTTTAAAGTAAAATAAACCATCAGATTCGGATTCAGGGAAACAAACAACAAGGCTGAATATGAAGCAGTGTTGGCAGGGTTACGATTGGCGAAGAGTCTTGAGGTTCAGAGGTTGATTATCTACAGTGACTCTCAATTAGTCGTTAAGCAAGTCTTAGGGGAGTATGAAGCTCGGGGTTCGAGAATGGTGAAGTATCTGGCAGAGTTAAAGGATCAACTTCAGTGCTTCAATTCTTATGAGCTTCAAGGGATTGATAGATCAGATAACTCGATAGCAGATACGTTGGCAAAGCTAGCTACAACTGAAGTAAACACGTTCGATGGGTCAGTTTATCTAGAAGTCTTGAAATAACTGAGTGTTCAGCATGACGAGATGATGTGTGTGGAACGCTTTAACTGCTGGATGACTCCTTATCTCGACTACTTGGCAGATGGTGTACTGCCTTCGGATCAGATGTTGGCCAAGAAGGTGAAGTACAAAAGCTCGAATTTTGTACTTATTGATGGAGATTTTTATCGAAGGGCTTATTCATCTCCTTTGTTGAAGTGTTTATGTAAGACCCCAACTTTTTATAAATAAAATTGAAATTCCTATATTCATTATTTCGATATAATAAGGTGTTAATTTGATATAATTCTTTGGTTATGGGTGAAATGTGCAAATTTTGCAAAATAAGTAAGTGGTTATAAAATATTCATTGTTGTCAGGGAATATTCGTTTGGTCGTGGAATATTCTTGTTGTCGGGAAATATTCGTACGACGGCGTAGCCATTTGTGGGCCCCATAACAGAATAACAGTCGGATGAAGAAAATGACAAGTTTGAGTTTTTATAAATAACTACATGAATTGTTATTTATTAACACCTTTTGGATTACCTAGTGGTTAAAATACGATGTACGGCGTGGTTGCACAATAGCATTACCTGCAGTATTGCACGGTATTTTTGAATTATTGATTCTTACGTAAGAAGGCACTAGTCAATAATTTTTACAGTAATTACTGTTCAATATTTTAATTTATTGATTCAATAGTTTCAATAATTGTCACTGCACAGTATTTTCCATTATCCGATCAATAATTTATATTATTTGAATAATATTATTAGATAGCATTATTGGCAATGTCTAAGGAATTCCTATCTAGGAAAGGGGTTTGGTCACCTAATTGCGCGCCAATAAGGAGAAATTCATATCAGAAAGCCCCCTCTTTCCTGGGAACGACCTGGTTGTCATAATTGTGAATCTGTAATATTATTTGTGAATAATTAATTATTGATTTATAGTATAGGGAAATATTTATTTTATGTGATTATAAATGAAGGAATTAATGCTGGGGTGTTTTATCAGTATTTTGTCGAAATAGAGGTGTTGAAAATCGTCCGTATGTAGATTTCGGTCATTTTTTATTTGGAATTTGGAAAACCTTAAATCTACAAAGTTGTACAGAATTTAATTTCCTATGGAATGGACATAAAATTAGCATTTTTCTGATAAAAGGGCTATTTATTATGAATTATTGAAGTTTCTGATTATTGTTTAAATGGTAAAATATTTTGAAAATTTCTAGAATGGGTGGGCCCCACTTTTGGTTGGTGAGAAATGTGCTAAAATTTTATTTCAAAAGTGGTGGGCATGAATAGTAACAGGTAAAGGCATCAGGTAGCAGGTTATTCTGCTTTGGCGTTCTGGCATTTTCCTATAAATAGGTGCTTAGGTTAAAATTGAAAATCACACCAGAATCATAAGCTTTCTCTCTATATATTATTGAGCGTATTTTGTGAGTATTTAGATACTTTGAGAGTTGCTATTCAGTGAAAGTTTACTTCAGCATTACATTCGATATTCCAGTCAGAAATATTGTTCTTTTGAGGTAAGGGATGTTATTTTCTTCGTAAATGATAATATTTCTTTCAATATCATTATGCTAAAATATTGGTATAAATTTTATTGTGGAATTTCTACCTTTTTGTGTCGGGGTTACTATTCACGTATACGGCACTATCCATGAATACGGCACTATTCACCGAAAAATAAAATTTTCTCTTCTTTGTCTCAGATGTCTATTATGATTACTATCTTTGATTGTATCCATGTTTTGATCTTCATTCTTGAATTTTACTCCATTATGGTTTATTATGGAGTATTTTTGAACTTGGATTATCTATAGTACGAATCCCTAATCTTTATTCTTTTGTCTCCTTGGATTCGTTTCTTAAAAATATTTTTCATCATCCTCTATCCTAAATGATGATATAACTGAATATCTTTGGCTTGTAGTGCAAAGATGAATGATTACCTAATGAATATCTTTGGCCTGTAGTGCAAAGATGAACAGGTGTTGAGATGAACATGACCAACTGGTGATACAAATGAATATCTTTGGCCCGTAGTGTAAAGATGAATATTTGATTCATGATGTATATTGATCGATGTTACAGGGATAAAATATTGATGATGAACTTTTAAATTCATAGATGATAGTAGATTTCATTCTCAACTTAACTCTTCTAATGAATTGTTGTTTCCACTGTAGTTGTTGATCTAAAACTTGTTGTCTATTATATTCTATCAGATTTTTCCCTGTTGAAGACTAAGGATAATTTGTTGTATATTATCTTAGTCATAATATTTTTTATTGGGCTAGTTGAGCTCACCCTTTTACTTTTTGTTCTATTTTTCTTCTCAGGAGGTGAGAATTTAGCAGGAACTAGTCGGGGTATGGAGAGATGATTCAAGATAGTTTTTTTAGTAGTCCTCACTATTTTGTAAAATAGTGTATCAATAATTGTAATGAGGACTTTATCTAAGTGTGGATATTGTCAGAAGACAATATTTGTATTTAAACTCAAAGTTTATGTGTTGTCGCATTTTGCGCGACAATTATATTAATAAAGTTGTAGTTGTTTCTGTACCACGTATTTGAAGACTCAGAATGGGTGATGTATACCTATTTTGGGGGTATCACAGTTGGTATCAAAGCTTAGGGATATGGTCTCTGGCGGATATCGGGGAATAGAACTAGGAGGGGAGAGACGAGTAAATCCTTTGCTAGTGTGTCCTACCTAAGCTTATTTGTTGGTCGGTTAGAATATAGGGGTATTATGTGGTATGTCAATTCCTTTAATTAACCCTTGTTTTGTGGTAGGATTTGAGAATGGCAGCTGAGAACGTTAACAATGGAGTATATGAGACCGTGGAGACCTTTAATCACCAACCAAGAGAACGTGCAACAGGAAGGCAATATTCCTCTTGTAAACAACACTACTGAACAAACGATGAATGATGGGATGTTTAGAAGCTTTTTACAGTTCATACAAAATCAGACAAGGGAGACTCGTGTACAAAATATGGGTGGAATTGATAGCAGCGCGCGGTTTATCACAGTCAAGCAGTTCAAAGAGTTGGGCTACCAGAGTTCTGGGGAAATCCGGATCCGATTAAGGAGAAAATATGGGTCAAGCAAATTACCAAGATATTCGATGTCTTGGGATGCATGGAAGAACAGAAGGTTCCATTCGCCACCTTTATGTTCCATGGTAAGGCAGATTATTGGTGGAAATTTGTGAAGCGTACGCAGCCAGCCGCACTCAACATGTCTTGGGAAACATTTCAAAAATTGTTCAATGACAAGTACTTTCCTGAAAGTATTCATCATATGAAGGACGTAGAGTTTATTAGACTGGAACAGAACAACATGATGGTGTCCCAGTACGAGGCAAAGTTCGCGGAGTTATCCAGGTTTACACCTCATTTGGTAGAGAATGAGGAACATATGACGCGGATGTTTCTAAGAGGTCTAAAACCTAAAATTCGTCAATACCTTATCTCTCACAAATTTTCTCTATATGCAGATGTTGTCAAAAGGGCTCAATTATTAAAGCAAGATAATGAGTATGTTCAACCGAGGGACCACAACTCGTGGTCATCTGGGATGGCGGCCATCATCGGAGCAATGATAACCTACGGGGAGGGAAAAATACAGACAAAAGCGGTAACCACTCGGGTGGTAATCATGGCCATGATAATTGGAGAGGTGAGTCAAGTGGAAAATTTAAAAAGAGGAGATTCAACAATGACGAGAAGACATCAGCAGCAGCACCAGCACCAGCAACAAATTCTAGGGGAGGAGAACGACCGCCAGTTAGATGCTACAGATGCAAAGAGGAGGGACACATAAGTCCAAACTGTTCATAGCCTTCCAAGATGTGTTTCAGTTGTTAAAAAGACGGCCAAATAGCCTAATTTTTTCCGGTAGTGAAGTCAAGTCCAGCTGGGATGGCGGCACCAAAGGCGACTACGGACAAAACAAAGTCGGTGGTTCAAGGTAAAGCGTTTGTCATGACTGGCCAAAATGCGAAAAACCCGAACGAAGTGATCACGGGTAAGCTAATCTTGAACTCTTGCGAAGTTTATACCTTACTAGATACCGGTTCTACCCATTCTTTTATCTCTCCTTCTTGTTCTAAATGTTTAAACTTGACTCTGGAGAAATTAGACTTTGACTTATCTGTTGAAACTCTGTTAGGAGAAACTTTTGTTACATTCACTGTTTATAAATCTTGCTTGATCCAAATTAGCACCATCACATTACTTGTTGATCTTATCTTTTTAAAGATACTTGCATTTGATGTGATTTTAGGGATTGAATTGTTAACTACTCATCATGCCAAAATTGATTATTTTCGTAAGGTTGTTAGTTTTCATATCCCTAACCAATTTGTCATGCGAATTCAAGCAACTAAACCACTAAAGTCAATCACTGTCATATCAAGCCATAAAGCCATTCGTTTATTAAAAAAAATGGATGTCAAGCTTTCTTAGCCCATGTTATTGACTTGAACAAAAATACGTCAGATTTGAATAATATCTCTGTGGTTAGTGAATTTCCTGATGTATTTCCTAAAGAACTTCCTGGTCTACCCCCAGAACGTGAAGTTAAATTCTTTATTGACCTTGAACCTGGTACAAAGCCCATTTCTAAAACCCCATATCGAATGGCTCCTATTAAACTTCAGGAGTTAAAGGTCCAACTACAGGAGTTGTTAGACATCTGTTTCATTCGTCCAAGTACATCTCCTTGGGGTGCTCCTGTTTTATTCGTAAAGAAGAAAGACGAGAGTATGCGACTCTATATTGACTACCAAGAATTGAACCATGTCACCATTAAGAATAGGTATTCGCTACCTCGCATTGATTACATATTCGACCAGTTGTAAGGAGCACAATTATTTTCAAAGATCGATCTTCATTCTGGATATCATCAGCTGAAGATTAAAACTGAGGATATTCCCAAGACTGGCTTTAGAATTCGGTACGGGCATTATGAATTCTTAGTCATGTCTTTTGGATTGACTAATGCTCCTGCTGCTTTCATGGATATGATGAACCGTGTATTCAAGGAATATTTGGATCAGCTCGTTGTTATCTTTATTGATGACATCCTCATCTATTCCAAAAGCCGTGAAGATCATGAACACCATTTGAAGCTGGTACTTCAAAGGCTTTGTGACAACAAGCTATATGCCAAGCTGAAGAAATACGAGTTTTGGCTTGAGGAAATAGCATTCCTTGGGCACGTGGTGTCAAAATATGGAGTATCCGTTGACCCGGCGAAGATTGAAGCAATACAAAGTTGGGAGCAACCAAAGTCGGTGACCGAAGTACGTAGCTTTCTGGGCTTAGATGGTTATTATCGGAGATTCGTGGAAGGATTTTCTCGAATTGCTACTCCATTAACTCAGCTGACTCGGAAAGATACAAAATTCGTATGGAGCGAGGAATGTAAGAAGAGTTTCCAAGAGCTCAAGAGGAGACTCATTTCGGCACCTGTTCTAACAATACCATCTGGTTCGGATGGATTTGTAATCTACAGCGATGCTTCAGGCAAAGGGTTAGGATGTGTTCTCATACAACATGAGAAAGTTATAGCCTATGCCTCGCGACAACTCAAAGAATATGAGAGGAATTATCCTACTCATGATCTTGAGTTGGCAGCAGTCGTTTTTGTGTTGAAAATCTGGAGACATTACCTGTATGGGGAGAAAGTGGAGATTTATACGGATCATAAAAGCTTCAAATATTTCTTTACCCAAAAGGAACTCAATATGCGGCAACGACATTGGCTCGAGCTGTTGAAAGATTACGACCATAGCATTCAATATCATCCTGGAAAAGCAAACGTTGTAGCTGACGCATTGAGTAGAAGATCGTATGTGGGTACGAGTGTGATGTTGTTAACACAAAGACCCATTTTGTATGACTTACAAAGGATGGAGATAAAGTTAAAGGCTCCAAGTACCCACGTGATGATATCAAACATATAAGTAGAACCAACTTTAATCGATAAAGTTAAAGTTGCTCAAGCCACAGACCCAGAGCTGATACGTATGAAGAAGAAAGTACAAGAAGGTGTTATTCCAGAAGCAAGAATAGATGAAGAAGGAATACTTCGAGTCAACTCCATACTTTTCATTCCTAACGATTCTGACTTGAAGCATAGAATCATGATGGAGGCACACAACACACCATTTGCAATCCATCCTGGGAGTACCAAAATGTATCATGATCTTCGACATACATTTTGGTGGAGCAATATAAAGAGAGAGATCGTGGAGTTTATCTCGAGGTGTTTAACTTGTCAACGTGTAAAAGTGGAGCATCAAGTGCCAAAGGGTCCATTACAGCCACTTGAGATTCCGAAATGGAAGTGGGAACACATTACCATGGATTTCGTTACGGGTCTTCCCAAGGTTTCTCAAGGCATAGATGTGATTTGGGTTATTATTGATAGATTAACCAAGTCTGCTCATTTCTTGCCGATACGAGAGACTTATTCCCTTAAACGTATTGCTCGTATGTACGTAAATGAGATTGTGAGATTGCATGCAATGCCAGTATCCATAGTTTTGGATCATGACCCACGATTCACTTCACGATTTTGGGTTAGCTTGCAAAAATCTATGGGGACGGATTTATGATTCAGTTCAACATACCATCCTCAAACGGATGACTCTGTGTCCTAGATTTCAAATGAAGTTGGGATAGATACTTGTCATTAGTGGAATTCTCCTACAACAACAGTTATCAAGCAAGTATAGGCATGGATCCATTCGAGGAATTGTATGGACGAAAGTGTTGTTCTCCAGTATGTTAGGATGAGGTGGGTGAAGCAACGTTATTGGGACCAGAATTAGTACGCATAACTACGGAAAAGATTCAAATGATCTGGCAACGTATAAAGACCTCACAAGATCGACAAAAGAGTTATGTTGATCTTCATCGAAAGGACGTGGAATTTAATATTGGAGATCATGTACTGTTACGTATTGCTCCTTGGAAGGGAGTTACAAGATTCGGGAAGAAAGGAAAGTTTAATCCACGATTTGTTGGTCCATTTAAGATTCTTGACTGAATAAGAAATGTGGCCTATAGACTCGCATTACCTCAAAGCATGTCTCGTGTTCATAATGTTTTTCACATATCTATGCTTCGTAAATAAGTAAAAGACCCAAACCACATTATTGTGTTAGAACCAAACGAGATAGACAAAGATTTAACGTACGAGGAGGTACCTGTCAAGATCTTGGATAGGAAAGAGCATGTCCTATGCATAAAGGTTATACCACAAGTCAAGGTTTTGTGGAGGAACCATGCTATTGAGGAAATGACCTGGGAGTTGGAATCAAAAATGAAAGCGAGGTACCCTCACCTTATCGAAACACCAGGTACGTACGATAATTTCGAGGACAAAATTTCATAAGGAGGAGAGGTTGTAAGACCCCAACTTTTATAAATAAAATTGAAGTTCCTATATTCATTATTTCGATATAATAAGGTGTTAATTTGATATAATACTTTGGTTATGGGTGAATTGTGAAAATTTTGCAAAATAAGCAAGTGGTTATAAAATATTCATTGTTGTCGGGGAATATTTGTTTGGTCATGAAATATTCTTGTTGTCGGGAAATATTCATACGATGGCGCAGCCATTTGTGGGCCCCATAACAGAATAATTGTCGAATGAAGAAAATGACAAGTTTGAGTTTTTATAAATAATGGCGTAATTGTTACCGTTAACACTGTTGGATTACCTGGTGGTTAAAATATAGTAATACGCGTGGTTGCACAGTAGCACATGGTATTGCACAGTATTTTTAAATTATTGATTCTTACGTAAGAAGGCATTACTCAATAGTTATTACAGTAATTACTGTTCAATATTTTATTTTATTGATTCAATAATTGTTGCGTTGATATTTTATATTATTGTTGTTTCAATAATTGTCACTACACAGCATTTCCCATTATCCGATCAATAATTCATATTATTTGAATAATATTATTAGATAGCATTATTGGCAATGTCTAAGGAAGTTCTATCTAGAAAAGGGGTTTGGTCACCTAATTGCGCGCCAGTAAGGAGAAATCCTTATCAGAAAGCCCCCTCTTTCCTATGAACGACCTGGTTGTCATAATTATGATTCCGTAATATTATATGTGAATAATTAATTATTGATTTATAGGATAGGGAAATATTTATTTTATGTGATTATAAATGAAGGAATTAATCCTTGGGTGTTTTATCAGTATTTTATCGAAATAAAGGTGTTGAAAATCGTCTGTATGTGGATTTTGGTCATTTTTCTTTTAGAATTTGGAAAAACTTAAATCTACAAAATTGTAGAGAATTTAATTTCCTATGGAATGGACATAAAATTCGTATTTTTCTGATAAAAGGGATATTTATTATAAATTATTGAAGTTTCTGATTATTGTTTAAATGGTAAAATATTTTGGAAATTTCTAGAATGGGTGGGCCCCACTTTTGGTTGGGGAGAAATGTGCTGAAATTTTATTTCAAAAGTGGTGGGCATGAATAGTAACAGGTAAAGGCATCAGGTAGCAGGTTAGTCTGCTTTGGCGTTCTGGCATTTTCCTATAAATAGGTGCTTATGTTAGAATTGAAAATCACACCAGAATCATAAGCTTTCTCTCTCTATATTATCGAGCGTATTTTATGAGTATTTAAATACTTTGAGAGTTGTTATTCAATGCAAGTTTACTTCAGCATTACATCTGATATTCCAGTCAGAAATACTGTTCTTTTGAGGTAAGGGATGTTATTTTCTTCGTAAATGATATTATTTCTTTCAATATCATAATGCTGAAATATTGGTATAAATTTTATTGTGGAATTTCTACCTTTTTGTGTCGGGGTTACTATTCACGTATACGGCACTATTCATGTATACGGAACTATTCACGTAGACGGCACTATTCATGAATATGGCATTATTCACCAAAAAATAAAATTTTCTCTTCTTTGTCCCATATGTCTATTATGGTTACTATCTTTGATTATATCCATGTTTTGATCTTTATTCTTAAATTTTACTCCACTATGGTTTATTATGGAGTGTTTTTGAACTTGGATTATCTATAGTACGAATCCCTAATATTGTTCTTTTGTCTCCCTAGATTCGTTTCTTAAAAATATTTTTCATCATCTTCAGTCCTAAATGATGATATAACTGAATATCTTTGGCTTGTAGTGCAAAGATGAATGATTACCTGATGAATATCTTTTGCCCGTAGTGCAAATATGAACAGGTGTTGAGATGAACATGACCAACTGCTGATACAAATGAATATCTTTGACCCATAGTGCAAAGATGAATATTAATTGATGATGGACTTTTAAATTCATAGATGATAGTAGATTTCATTCCCTACTTAACTCTTCTAATGAATTATTATTTTTGCTGCAGTTGTTGATCTAAAACTTGTTGTCTATTATATTCTATCAGATTTTTCCCTGTTGAAGACTAAGGATAATTTGTTATATATTATCTTAGTCATAATATTCTTTACTGGGCTAGTTGAGCTCACCCTTTTCCTTTTTGTTCCATTTTTCTTCTCAAGAGGTGAGATTTTAGCAGGAACTATCCGGGGTATGGAGTGATGATTCAAGATAGTTTTTTTAGTAGTCCTCACTATTTTGTAAAATAGTGTATCAATAATTATAATGAAGACTTTATCTGAGTGTGGATATTGTCTAGAAGAGAATATTTTTATTTAAACTCACAGTTTATATGTTGTCGTATGTTGCGCAACAATTGTATTAATGAAGTTGTAGTTATTTTTGTACCATGTATTTGGTGACTCAGAATGGGTGATGTATACCTATTTTGGGGGCATCATAATTTATTACCATCTGAAGCTGAGTATGTCCTTCGGGAGGTTCATGAGGGTATTTGTGGTGACCATATGGCTGCCAAGTCGTTAGCTTATAAGGTGTTTCGACAAGGATATTATTGGTCAACAATTTTCAAAGAAGTTACTGAGTAAGTGAAGAAGTGTCCGAAATGCCAGTTAAAGAGTTCGATCCCCCATCGGCCATCGGAGGAGTTATATTCAGTTTTGTCACTCATACCTTTTGCTGTTTAGGGAGTGAACATACTGGGACCGTTTCCGAAGGCTAAGGGGCAAGTCAGCTTTGTTATAGTGGCAATTAACTATATGACCAAGTGGGTGGAGGCGAAACCTCTTCGGGCAATCACGGAGCAGGAATGCTTGAAATTTCTAAAAGAGTATGTGGTGTTTCGCTTCGGCATTCCTATGGTAGTGGTTTCGGACAATGGTCGCCAGTTTGTGGGTTTGAAGTTCTAAGCATTCTTCAAGGAGTTAGGAATTCAGCATCAAAAGACTTCAGTTTCTCACCTACAGTCGAATGGGCAAGTTGAGGTGACTAACCAAACACCCCTAAATGGTATTAAAAGAAGACTTGATGAGGCAAAAGGAAGGTTGCCAGAGGAGTTACTTAGCATGTTATGGGCCTATCGAACTACACCAAGAACTACTACTGGAGATTCACCTTTTAGATTGGCTTATGGTTTAGATTCTTTGGTTCCGTTGGAGATTACTTCGTCGAGCCTTCAGGTCAGTCAGTTTTGCGAGGTGTACAACGACAAGGGACTTAAGGCCATCCTAGATTTTCTTGAAGAAGTCAGGAAAGCAACCTTGGTAAAGTTGGCAGCATATCAGCGTCAAGTGGCTAAAAATTATAACAAAGGGGTAAAGCTTCGAAGATTTGAAGTAGGGGATCTTGTTCTTCGGGAAATGGAAGCTTCTATTCCTCAGAATTTGGGAAAGTTGATTCCGAACTGGGAAGGTCCGTATAATATTGTCGAAGTACCGAAGCCAGGAACTTATCGGCTGCGAGCAATGGATGGGACTGAGATAAAGAACACCTGGCATGCTAGCAGGCTTCGGAAGTAGTTTTAGTAAGGTCCTTGTCAGAGTATCTGAGTCTGTAATTCTTCCAACAGTTATTAATAAAAGGAGCTTTTTTCTCCAATGTTGTTTTGTCTACTGGTTGTGTGGGGGTTCGGTGGCATGTTCATCCTAAAAATGGTGAACATGGTTCTGATTCGTCCTAAAGATGGCGAACTGGATTTTCTAGAGGTTCAGGGGTCTTTTCATCCTAAAGATGGTGAACAGAACCTGTTCATCCTTACGATGGTGAACAGGGTCCTAATTCATCCTAAAGATGGCGACCAGGATTTTTTGGAGGTTCGGTGGTCTGTTCATCCTAAAGATGGTGAACAGAACCTGTTCATCCTAAAGATGGTGAACAAGGTCCTGATTCTTCCTAAAGATGGAGAACATGATTTTTTGGAGGTTCGGTGGTCTGTTCATCCTAAAGATGGTGAACATAACCTGTTCATCCTAAAGATGGTGAACAGGGTCCTGATTCGTCCTAAAGATGGCGAACATGATTTTCTGGAGGTTCAGGGGTCTTTTCATCCTAAAGATGGTGAACAGAACATGTTCATCCTTAAGATGGTGAATAGGGCCTAGTCGTCCTAAAGATGGCGAACAGGTTTAGTTGGCGATTCAGTTGGATTTGTTTAAACCTTTTGATGGTGAACAATATTACTTTGCATTATTGTTTGATTTTATTTAAAGTGTTGAGTTCAGATTATTTGATTATTGTTTGATAAAGTAAATGTATGAGTTAAATATAAAAGGAGTAAAAAGGAGCAAATTTTATTTCATTAAATATAAAAGGGGTTACAATATTGTTAAATTTTTACAAGTTTAAAGTTGTTGAGGGTCATCTTCGGTATTATCCTCGTCTTCGTCTTCAGAAGAGTCGAGGAGTAGTGGGTTTAGCGAGGCGGCAGCAAGCTTCGATTTGCCTTTGTTTCGGGCTGCTTCATAACCTTCTGCATACATTTATATGATTTCGTTGTTTAGTTCGGGCGATTTGCGGTATTCAGTTCGGATTTTGTTGCGAAGGTCTTTGGTTAGTGGGGGGCCAAGTGCTCTAAGTTCGTGAAGTTCTTTTTTAACTTTACTCTGAAGTCTGAGGTGTTGTTGTTCGGAGATCTTTGTTTCGTTAATTTCTTTGGTGAGGGATTGGTTCTTTTGCATCAGCACTTCGTTGGACATCGTTAGCTCTTAGTTCTGGTCAGAAGTAGTTTGTTAAAGTTTTTTGGCATTTGTTAGTTCTTCTTTGAGTTTGGCGATATTCTTTTTAAGGCCTTTGGTGTAGAAGAGGGCGTCACCATGCAGACTCATCTCCCTTACTAAAGTGGATTTCAAGATGGTGTTTTCTCTTCGGGTGGCGGCTTCTTCGGCTTTGATCTCTTTGTATCTTTGGTTGAGCCGCCCAAAGATTCTGTTCGCCTGTAGTTGTTCAAAGTTAAGTATGGGGACTCAGAAAGATGCTCGTAGATGGAAGTAGTTGAGCAATAATTGACTTACTCTAGCTTGGTGGGTCATGCCGGCATGGATAAGATCAGAAGTGGAGCTGTTTCTGAAGCGGTGATCGTCGGTTCTGAGGATGAAGGCATCATACAGGTGTAGGGGGAAGTCTTCATTGTTATCAGGCCATAAAGTGGGCGAGCGTACGACTTTAAATATGTGTGGCATGGCGGTGGAGGAGGATGGTTGTTGAGGAGAAGGTTTTGGTTGTTTAGTTAGGGTTGGGGCATGGGTTGTTTTTGGAAGTTCAGATGATGAGGTCAGTTTGTCTGAAGCATGTTTTCTTTTTCTGATAAGGGGAGAATCGGGTTCGGCTTGTTCTTCGGTTTCTTCTTCAGGTTTGTTGATCTCGATTTGAATAACGGGAGGTTGGTTGGCTTCAGTGGGAGGTACTCTAATCTCTTCGGCAGTAAGAGGAGTTATCTTGGCTCGTTTCTTTTTGGTTCAAAGGATTTGGGTACGTTCGGCGATGGGCATGCCAAAAAGGCTTTCGTTGAGAGTTGGTATAAGGATGTGTTTCAATTTTTTGGCAGCTCGTTTCTTCCTTCGAGGTTATGTTGATTCTTCGACAGGGATTGGTTCAGTGGTTTGGGGTTCAGTGGTTTGAGGTTCGGTGTTTTGGGGTTCGGCAAGAGTTTGGTTTGGGTTGGCATAAAGGAATTCTTCAAGGTCTCTTTGGTCACTGGAGGTCGATTTGATGAGGGATACTGTAGAAAATAGGAAAGGGTGTTTTAGATTAATTACTAAAGGAAATTTGAAAACTTACAAAAATATTTGGTTCGGGACTTACATTTGTGATCATATAACCATGCCTGTTTGCTCAAGAGACCGAAGCTCTATTCCTTATGGGGAAGTTTTTCAAGTAGCTTCGCCATCTCTATCACACGTTCATCTGAGATGTCGCCGAAGTCTAAAGCAATGCATTTGTGGGAAGTCCATTCAGGGATTGTAGGGATCTCAGGTCCTGTGATGAAGAACTAGTCCTTATGCCACCCTTTGTTGCTCGAAGGGGTGTCCATCAGAGGGCATTTTTCAAATTTGGTGTTGGGTTTTGGGGCTTGTTTGCTCAGCATTTTGAAACCCCGTTTGTGAGAGTTTTTGATTATGAATAGAGAGAAGAAGAAGTCGATTGAGGGTGGAATCCCTATCTCATGGTAGAAGGTGATGAAAGCGAGGATGTAGATATAAGAATTGGGCACCAATTGGGCTAGTCCGATGCCCATGAACCCTAAGAGGGTGATGATGTAAGACCCCAACTTTTTATAAATAAAATTGAAGTTCCTATATTCATTATTTCGATATAATAAGCTGTTAATTTGATATAATGTTTTGGTTATGGGTGAAATATGAAAATTTTGCAAAATAAGCAAGTGGTTATAAAATATTCATTGTTGTCGGAAAATATTCGTTTGGTCGTGGAATATTCTTGTTGTCGGGGAATATTCGTACGACGGCAAAGCCATTTGTGAACCCCATAACAAAATAAATATTGGATGAAGAAAACAACAAATTTGAGTTTTTATAAATAACGGCGTAATTGTTACAGTTAACACTGTTGGATTACCTAGTGGTTAAAATACATTAATACGCGTGGTTGCACAGTAGCACACGGTATTGCACAGTATATTTAAATTATTGATTCTTACGTAAGAAGGCACTACTCAATAATTGTTATAGTAATTACTGTTTAATATTTTATTTTATTGATTCAATAATTGCTGCGTTGATATTTTATATTATTGTTGTTTCAATAATTGTCACTACACAGTATTTCCCATTATTAGATCAATAATTCATATTATTTGAATAATATTATTAGATAGCATTATTGGCAATGTCTAAGGAAGTTCTATCTAGAAAAGGGGTTTGGTCACCAATTGCGCGCGCGTCAGTAAGGAGAAATCCTTATCGGAAAGCCCCATCTTTCCTAGGAATGACTTGGTTGTCATAATTATGATTCTGTAATATTATTTGTGAATAATTAATTATTGATTTATAGGATAGTGAAATATTTATTTTATGTGATTATAAATGAAGGAATTAATGCTGGGATATTTTATCAGTATTTTGTCAGAATAGAGGTATTGAAAATCGTCTGTATGTGGATTTCGGTCAATTTTCGTTTGGAATTTGGAAAAACTTAAATCTACAAAGTTGTAGAGAATTTAATTTCTTATGGAATGGACATAAAATTTGTATTTTTCTGATAAAAGGGATATTTATTATAAATTATTGAAGTTTATGATTATTGTTTAAATGGTAAAATATTTTAGAAATTTCTAGAATGGGTGGGCCCCACTTTTGGTTGGTGAGAAATGTGCTAAAATTTTATTTCAAAAGTGGTGGGCATGAATAGTAACAGTTAAAGCCATCAGGTAGCAGGTTAGTCTGCTTTGGCGTTCTGGCATTTTCCTATAAATATGTGCTTAGGTTAGAATTAAAAATCACACCAGAATCATAAGGTTTCTCTCTCTATATTATTGAGCGTATTTTGTGAGTATTTAGATACTTTGAGATTTGCTATTCAGTGCAAGTTTTCTTCAGCATTACATCCGATATTCCAGTCAGAAATACTATTTTTTTGAGGTAAGGTTATTTCTTTCAATATCATTATGCTAAAATATTGGTATAAATTTTATTGTGGAATTTCTACCTTTTTGTGTCAGGGTTACTATTCACGTATACGACACTATTTATCGAAAAATAAAATTTTCTCTTCTTTGTCCCAGATGTCTATTATGGTTACTATCTTTGATTGTATCCATGTTTTGATCTTCATTCTTGAATTTTAACCCACTATGATTTATTATGGAGTGTTTTTGAACTTGGATTATCTATAGTACGAATCCCAAATCTTTGTTCTTTTGTCTCCCTAGATTCGTTTCTTAAAAATATTTTTCATCATCCTCAGTCCTAAATGATGATATAACTGAATATCTTTGGCCTGTAGTGCAAAGATGAATGATTACCTGATGAATATCTTTGGCCCGTAGTGCAAAGATAAACATGACCAACTGGTGATACAAATGAATATCTTTGGCCCGTAGTGCAAAGATGAATATTTGATTCAAGATGTATATTTATTGATGTTACAAGGATAAAATATTGATGATGGACTTTTAAATTCATAGATGATAGTAGATTGCATTCTCTACTTAACTCTTCTAATGAATTGTTGTTTCCGCTGCAGTTGTTGTTCTAAAATTTGTTGTCTATTATATTCTATCAGATTTTTCCCTGTTGAAGACTGAGGATAATTTTTTGAATATTATCTTAGTCATAATATTCTATACTGGGCTAGTTGAGCTCACCCTTTTCCTTTTTGTTCCATTTTTCTTCTTAGGAAGTGAGAATTTAGCAGGAACTAGTCGGGGTATGGAGTGATGGTTCAAGATAGTTGTTTTAGCAGTTCTCACTATTATGTAAAATAGTGCATCAATAATTGTAATGAGGGCTTTATCTGAGTGTGGATATTGTCTAGAAGACAATATTTGTATTTAAACTCACGGTTTATGTGTTGTCGTATTTTGCACGACAATTGTATTAATGAAGTTGTAGTTATTTTTGTACCATGTATTTGGCGACTCAGAATGGGTGACGTATACCTATTTTGGGGGCCTCACAGATGATGAAGGCGTGGAGAGGGAGGCGAACTCCTTTCTCTAGGAGGGTGAGTGGCATGGCGGTCCAGCCTTCAGGACGATGGTAAATACGGTCGTTGGGTGTTGGAGCTCTCAGGTGGTGGGTGTCTGGAATCTAGTAGCATTCTCGAATGATGCAGATATCATCCTCTATAAGTTGAGAGGGGGTATTGGCATGGGGGAATTGATCCTCTTTATGGTATTCGAGTCGAGCATTTTGGATGTCGATTTTTAGTGGGTTCTTGTTGGACGATGGAGCAGTGTTGGGGTTTGCCTCCGGAATGGTGTTTGTGGGATTAGGAGTGGCCGGAATACTGGCTAGGGGGTTACAGAAATTGGGATGGCATCTTCTGGGTTTTGGGAGGCCATTGTTGTTAGTTTGCAGAGAGAAAGCTGGAGGAAGGAGAAAGCGAAAGTACTTTTGAAATTCAAAATCCAAATGAGCAGGTGAAACCGTCTGATTTGGGGGGATTGGGTTTTTATATTGATTGTCTTTTTAGTTGTTTTCATATATCGAGGACGGCGCATTTAATGAAGTTAATAATGATGGAGTTGAAGGGGTGGTTTTGAATTCGGTGTTGGATATTTTTGTTGGTTGGGTTTCATCTGATCTTAGGCCTGGTTTGGTCTTGTTTGGGATTCATGATTGTTTGGGCCATTTTCTGTATACTCTTTCATCAAATATTCTATTTAATGGAAGACTGGGGGCAATGTTGGGCCATAATTATTTGGGCCTTTAGAGTGTAATGGCCCATTAATTATGTGGAATTATTTGGGCTTGGACCAGAGGTGAATTTTGTGGACGGGGGACTTATGGGCTGAGGTTCCTAATTATATTTGAATTCTGATTGTGGAAGAAAATGTTGGATTATGGATCCACTTCTTTAATTAAAGGAGATTTGGTATAATCCTAGGATGATTGGGAACCTTAACCTGATTCGGAGAAGGATTGCTTACAATGCGGTGAGATCACTATAAATACAAGGTACTACATTGGTTTTAAGGTACATGCAATTTACTTTCCAGCACTAGAGTTTTAATCCTCCATTGTTAACCTTATATCAGCCTGTACTTATTCTCACACCGGAGTTATCTCCCGGCTGTCCAAACTGTCAAACTTTTAGTGTTTATTTGTTTTTGTGCAGGATTGAACGTATTTTTGGTGATTGAGGCGCGTGGACGAATTTTAACGTTAACAATATATATATATATATATATATATATATATATATATATATTTGAGATCCTTTTTATCGGAGACTCAGGAAGATCAACGCTCTTGCTCGTGTTCAGAATGACATTGGACCTGGGCTATGTGTTTTTATATATCTAATAAGATCTTTGGCAGTTCTTGAAAAGATGTTGAGTAGACAGAAAAGACATTAATGGCATCTCCTTTATCTGATATGATCATTTCCAAGTATTATTTATTACTACTACTCAATTATGTCTCCACTTTGGTTATACTCCTTGGTCCAAACATTTAAATCTCTGTTTGATTTTTTTGACTCTCAGAGTATTAAATTTGTTTAGATAATGTTAATATTTTTTTTAGTATTAGATTTCTGAACTCTATAATTTATTATTAAAAAATTATCATTTTACTACTACTAATACATTTTTATATTTTTAATTTTGGCTCTCATTTATTACCCATGGCTTTTTCCATTATTATTACATTATGATAAGTATGTAATCGATTACTATCTTCATTTCATAATAATAGTCGCTTTTAGATTCATGTACATAAATTAAGAAAATTATTTAATATTATTATTTAATAATTAAAATTTATATGAAATTGCATCACTACCTCATTATAAAAAGTTAAAATTATTAATAAAAGAAAACAAAATTCTTAAATAAAAAATTATGGGTGATATAAAAAAATATATATATTATTATTCTAAAAAATTATAAACGACATATAAATTGTTTCCTCCTCTCATCACAAAAGGCTTATTTGAGAGAGAATTCTATCAAATTGACTCCTTTATTAAAATGAGAGCAATTATTAGTACAATAGACAGGGTATCATGAAGTTGCATAAGCTAGATTTTCATTTTTAGTTCAATCAAAAATACCCAGTCTAATTAATTAATTTGTTTTTCAACGTGGATGTTTTGTATTTTATTTGACTTATTATGCTTATGTCTTAAAGATTAGTTAAATTATTTTTTAAAATTTAATATGTATTTTATCTTTTTATTCATTTTACCACGTAATATTGAATTAATTAAATTTACTCACTCAACTGCCTAGTCCAAGAAAGTCAAAACTTTAAAATATGGTCAAATAATATTGTAAAGGACAAAACAAACATTAGCCATCTTTTTTAACGGGTTAAATACACTTTTTTCACTCTGTTCGAACTCGATTTACAAATACATCACTGAAATGAATTTTTTTACGGCCAACTCATTGAACTATACATTATTTATAAAAGGTGATTTTACCGTCTATGTCTATTAACCATTTAACAGAGAAAGGACGTGGCAATACTGGCAACTGATTAAATATATTACGTGGATGTTATTCCTAAATTCCTTAATCGACTAAATCCTTAAATCTCTAAATACCAAAATCAGACCCAAATCATTTGTTCTTCATTTGAAGAGAGGAATCAAAACACTCTATTCCCAAAATTAGACCCAAATCGATTCCAACTCCTGCCTTCATCCACATAGATCGACGAAGAAAAAGAAGACAATTAAGAGTGGAACAACATGAGCTCTAGCGAAAATAGTTCACAAATCGCGTCGAAGATTAGGAGATTTCCAGAACTCCAGTAACATGCCGATGTGGGATTGTCGCACCGATGTGGATAGCTTGAAAAGAGGGAACTGTTGATCCAGGAAGAAGGTTCATCAGTTGTGCTCGTTTCAAGGTATGTGACCTAATTTCTTCTAGTTGGGCTTCAGAGACCTAATTTTTGTTATAATATTTAACAACACCAAAAGTTGATATGGTGTTGTTAAATATTTGAGTATTAGATGTTTGAGGAGGAGTTATTTGAAGATTTTAAAAGCTGTTGATTTCAAAGAGAGGATGGCTTTCTTACTGTTGCACACTTAGATCACCAACATATGACTAGAAGTTGTAATTTTTGTAAATTGTAAACATTTAAAGCTATCAACTTACTTTACTGTATATACTATGGGAGTCTAAGATTCAACAACTTCAACTTATTCTATAAAAAGTTACTGATATATAAAGTGAAATGGAAGATTGTTATGTTTTTACTAACCTAAATACCCAATTTCATGCTTATCTGTTATGGGCTTGATGGATGGATTTGTGTGCAACTAGTTGCAGGATAACAAGTTGTGTTGTAAGTTCTTTAAATAGTGTGATCCTCCATTTACAGAGAGATCAAGGGAAGTGATATTGCAGCTAAAGGGAAAGATAGAAAGAAGCAATGAAAAATTTGAGAGTTTGATGGAAGTAATAAAGAAGATGGAAACTAGGAACACATTGATGAGCAAAGGTGAGATAAACAATGAACAAAAAGAGGTTTTGGTGCTGCAAAGACAAGGGCAACAGTTGAAAAAGAAAATTGACAAGCAAAGTTCGATGAAGAAGAAATTATGGATTGGTTTAGTAGTTTCTTGGATTTTTTTTTCATTGTATTGCAACCAAATGTATATATCTGTATATTTGAATGTAGTAAAGGATTAAAGTATGTATTGAAGGTTATTTTGGCAAGTATGTATTGAATGCTTAATGTTGGTTTTGATGGTTGGCAAGTATGTATTGAATGTTGATTTGGCTGAATAGCACTGAATTGAATGCTTATTTGTTGAAGCAGAGCATTGAATTGATGTTTGGTTCATTATGACTCCATGTTTAATGTGACACCAAGAAAATGCTAATAAAGGAAACTTTATTGTTGTGGATGGTATCCACATATATGTCAATAGCAAACAGTGTATTGAAGTGGTAGTAATAATAATAAAATTCTCAAGAAGTTCTAATAGTGCATTTTTTACATGGGATAATGCTTTATGAAACCTTAATAACAAAAGTTTTTGTATTATAAAAGATAAAGCATTAAGTCAATGAAAGATAACAGACCATTACATATTCCAAGCATTCAATCTTTGTAAGAATACATAGTAACCAACACAACCAAAATGCATTCACCAAAATCACATAATCAAAATGCATTATCTAGCATTACAGAACCATATTAATAATCATCCAGTTCAAGAGCATAATTACATTCAAAATACCATAATCAGTCCCAAAAGATAAGAAACCTAATAACTTAATATCCCAAAAATCAGTCCCAAAAGATAAAAATCCTAATTTTTATCTAACTTTGCTCCGTCCTTCTTCCTTGAAATTTTGTATCTCCCTCTTGTAGATTCTTGGTTTCCAACATTTATCTTCCTTTTTCCCCCTCTTCTGGTTTGAATTTTGGAAGAAACTGAGCTTAGACTTAGTGTTTGGAAGCCCATTCCACTAAGGTATGCTTCATTTGGTGGGGTACTAACTGGAGGGGTATTATTGTTAGGAAAATCAGTAGTACTCATCACACGTGGAGTTGGCATCTACAAAATATAAAATCTCTCAAATTAATTAAGCAATTAAATGATAACATGGAAAGTAGACCAATATAGGTATGCTTTTACTTACAAACATAAATGCTTGTGGGGGTCTATCTTTCCCTTTTTCAGTAGAGCATCCCACCTTTTCTTTACCTTTACTTATGTACTGTAACATATATCTCATAGTTAGTCTTTATCATTCTCAGTAAATATAATGAACATGCTAAATGGAAACTTAAATTAGGTGTTGGTTCCTTTGCTTTGTTGAATTGGTCTCCCTCTCTAATTACTATACTAGGTAGTGCAGTAGGATGTGCAGTGGGTTCTTTGTCAGTTGGCTCTTCAACTTGCTCTCTTATGGGCTCTGCATTGGTCTCTTTAACTGGGCATTGGTTCCTTCAATGATCAGACTTTCTATAAATGCTACAATGCATTTTCCTTCCTACTCTACTCACCCTCTTCACTTGACCATTATTTCATTTGTCTTCCCAACCTTCTCTCCTTCTGAGCCTCTGTGGTCTGCCTCTTAGTTTCTTTGGTATTGGTGGAGGCCCCATAATGTCACAGTCTGTGAATTCCCAAAAATCTTCAACATTTAACACCTCAAGAGTATGACTATAAGTCTTGAGGTAAGTATCTCTACTATACCAGTGAGCTACATAGTCTATTGGATTTTGATAAATTGACTGAATTGCTAAGACAACATGACAACATGGGATGCCAGTAAGGTCCCACACTCTACAAGCACAAGTTCTATCATGAAGATTCACAATAAATGCTCTACCTCTTTCCTTGACTTGGAATGAGATTTTTTCATCCCAAAGTGGATCACAATGGGCAGAGGCAATGATGGCTACATCAAGTTTCTTCTTAATTCTTGGTCAAATTAAATCCTCTGACTTAAGCATAGCATCCCTTTTCTGATGCAATCTAACCATGATTTGATTATGAATTTCCTGAAGCATTGTTAGAACTGGCATGTACCTAGGCAATATTGATATAAAAGTAATTGTAACTGACATTTGACTTGTGTAACTTGATTATATTGCAAGAACATTACAATAATACAATTTGTAGTAAGTTAGTAATAATGTACCTAGATTTGATAATCCAAGCATTGAAGCATTAAGACATGTTATTCTCAACATTATCAGCCTTTGAATTAGTGCCAAAATAAGTTTTAGACCAAACCTTTGGATCATGCTCCACAATCTTATCATGTGCAGGGCCAGAAAGCCTCTTAATCTCCCTCATTGCTCTCTTATGTGCTTGATCATGAGTTGCACATGCAGATTCCAAAAACAATCTCTTTAGTGCCTGTGAAGTGAACCTTTTCCTCTAGTTAGCATAAATGTGTCTAGCATAATTTCTATGCTCAACATGAGGAAGCAGATCACATATGGCATTCTTTAAACCCTATACAACACAAACTCAGTTAGTAAAGCATATGCAATTAGTAAAACATAGGCATTTAGTAAAACAGAGACATTTATAGTAAATATATACCTTTTGTTAGTCACTGATTATAGTAAATCCATAGCCTTCACCAAGTTTAAGGTCATCATCCAACAACTCCAAAAACCATCTCTAACTGTCACCATTTTCAGTTTCTACAACAGCCATAGCTACAAGGAACATTTGATTGTTCCCATCCCTTCCCACAGCAGATAATAATTGACCCCCACATACAGTTTTTAAGAAACAACCATCCAATCCAAGAATTAGCCTACAACCCTCTCTCCAAGCTTTTTTTAAGCTGTCATAGCAAACATAAAATCTCTTGAACCTGACCTCATCTTCAGGATTAAGCCTAATGGTTTTGATGTTTACTGTATTCATTTTGTTACTTCTCATAATCTCTGCCCCAAAATCCCAAACCCTTGAATAATGTTCCTTTATAACTGTATGTATACTTGCCAAAGCTAAATTCCTGACCCTCATACACTTCACAAGTGTTATATCCAATTTTAACTTAATTTTAATCTCTTCTTGCATGTCCTTCAACCTCTAGTTTGGGTTTTTCCTTATCCTCTTTCCATAAAATTCTGCCAAAAATTTGGTGTTTGCCAACTTATTTTTAAAACTGTACACACAATTATGTGTGTCCAGTATTGACTTTATTTGCACATTCTCAGTCCCTTGAATATAATTGGCCCACAGTTTCCAAGGACAACCCTTATCACACCTAACTTGCACTCTTTCCTTGTCGTTTACCTTGTACAACAACTTCCTACCATTAGCAATTGAATAGTCTCTAATGGCAGTCTTGAATTCCTTGAAATTGGTAAAAATCTGATAGTGTGCAAACTTTATGTGTTTTCTCTTTGTTTTTGGGTTAAAAACATCACAATATTCTGGCTTTTTCTTTTTTACAAGGGGACCCACAAAACCAAAGTTCTCATCTTCACTGCTTTCTAAGGGGGACCTTAATATATCACTGTCCTCATACTCACTGTGCCAATCACTATCATCATCAGAGTCACTGACATTATCTCCCTCTTCCATAACCTCATTCACTAACCTCATTCACTAACCTATCACCCTCAGCCTCAACACCTTCTGCACTTTATCACCCTCAGCCTCACCAACTTATGCCCCTTCATCATCTCCCTCATTCCCAGTTTCTTCAGCCTCCTCACCTTGACTTGTCCCCTCAACATCACCCTCAACACCCTTAGTATTACCATCACCTACATCCCCATCAAAAAAGTTTGTTTCATCACCTGCCTCTGTTTCAACTCTAGCCATCTCTGCTTTGTACTCCCTGCAACTCCTCCTAACCTCTAATAATTCTTCATCACTACTTAATATTTCACCATCACTTTGTGCATCACTACTATCCGAGTCCCCAATCATAATTGGTGTATCATCACTTTTTTTATTTGATTTTTGATTCATTTTAATTCTATTACTCTTCCTCCTCTGATTATTCATAGTCTCCTTCTTCAAACATGCCCTTTGCTTAGTCCTCTTTGACATCTGCATATTAGCATTTGCACTAGTACTCCCCTTGTTATTATCTTCTATATTGGGGGGTTGAGTAATAGATATTCCAACTTGTTCATTCACATCAGGTGATTCAATCACAACTCCTCCTTCATTCACAAATACATGATCAACAAAAAATTTAATCACACCAAAAGGGAGACACACTTTTACCATGTCTCTAATACTGTCATCATCATGCACCAATCTATAACCACTTTCACTAATTTGACCATTATTCTTAAAATAAACCTTAGCATTGCTATCATAATCTAAAGCTTCAGCAAATGACTTAATTGCAGTCATGCAGATGAAATCAACATCAACACGGGGATAAATTTCAACCTTACCTCCCCTATACTCAATTTTAGGTTGATTCACAAATTTGCCCCCATAGTGAACATGCAATTAACAAATCCCACTCATTCTGTGAAAATAAAAAAAATACAAAAAAAAAAATTAAAAAAAATATTATTTGCAGTACATGGAGGGACCGAAGAAGACAACAATGACAAAAATAAAATCCCATGGACCACATGTCGGATATATAAAGTCCAGAAAGATGGAGAAAATATAAAGACAAACAAGATGGCTACAACAAATTAAAACCCCTAACTTAATCGACCCATTCCCAACCAACCCATGTGCACAAACCCTAAATTAAAGAAATCTAGCATACCTCACAGAAGATTCGCACTAGTAGATTCGTATCCAAGACCAATATTCACATTAAAGACCAAGATTCGCCAGCAAGAGAAGAAATTCGCACCTGAATCTTCTCTCTCCTTCACTCCTTCGCGCGCTTTCCTTTTCTGTCTCTATCTGGCCTTTAGTCGACCAAATTGGTTTTAACCACTGAGTTTCCACTGTGGCCATGACTAGGACTAACCCACGTGAAGTAAATGATGTGTCATTAGAAGTGTGGTAGGTCATATCTGATGTCACAAGTTTCTGTTAAAAGTCAACTCATTTAACGGAATTTGTAACGATTTGATAAAATTTTGTAGTTTAATGAGTCGATTGTAAGAAAATTCACTTCAGTGATGCATTTGTAAACCGAGGTCGAGTAGAGTGGAGAAAAGTGTATTTAACCCCTTTTTTAACAGGAGGTGGTATGCAATTAAAACTCAACCATTGGTGGTAATTTGGAGGTTTTACAACCACATGTGGTGACATGCAATATTTTTAAAACCATAGGTGTAAAATTTTATTTTACCCTAAAAACAAAAGGGAAATTCTAGATCTTAAAACCTGGTAAAACAAAAAATAAAATTGCTTATCATATCATATTATTAACATAGTCTATACTCAATTTGATTTTAAATTTCAACAACAAACAAAATTAAGCATCCTCTCCTTTTATTTAAACGAGAATGTTGTAAATGTTTTCATATTTTGAGGAAAATGTTGTAAATGTTTTCATATTTTTTGGTGTTTTATATTGAGCTGAAAAATGAGCAAAAAAAATCCGTTTTTACAGGTAAATGCATATTTATTTCCAAGATAAAACATAACCTTTTCAAATTCAGTCATTTTTTTAGAGAACAATACATGTCTTTTTTTTCAAAAAAATGTTTTTCATGAAAACTGAAAACACAGAACCACATATATATATACACATATATATATATATACACACACATAGGAGAGAGAGTCAAGAATACAAGTATATAACTCTGGTCATCAGTAAAAACTTTGTGAAAGAATCACAATGCAGGTATCTTACATAATAATAGTTCCAAAATTCACCAACTATACACACAATTACAAACTTACACCTTCTCTTAGAAATGAAACCAGTTTCTTATGTACATCACCCCCCCAACAATAACACTAGGATACAATAAACAACAAAAGAAAGATGTAGAATCTACCTAATGTTCCTCTTTTCTTTACACTCCCCCACGTGTGTGTGTATATATTCTCCCATGCTTTATCTTGTTTTATTCCTTGGCATAATATAAACAGGAACAATATTGACAACCAAAACCGCGGATCCGCTTATCCCTCCAATTTATCCCAACCCAAAACAAAAAGTACCACTACAGGCATTTTGAACCTTAGTTCATAGTTAGTTCATCATGAAAAGCTTAGGGCATCACCTCGGCTTAGATCGAACAAGCTTTTGAGTTGCTGGAGTAACCAGTAATGTAGCCTGAGACCAACTAAGCATCTCAGTCATTGACCGGGTTTGATAGGACTGAACAAGACTTGAACCATCTGTAGAATCGCCTCGTGCAGTTGCTCTCTGCAATGAGTGTGAGCTCAGTCCTGATAAGATATATGCCCTTCCTGATGACTCGTATACATGCCTGCTTGCCATCCTCTCTTGCATCTCCTTGAGCTCAGCGTCCAGTGCAATACATAGTCGGTCATGAGACTTGGCCGATACAGTTTGTGACAACACCTTACGACAACTTTTGAGGATAGAAACTGCACCTGCCATGTCTCCCTGTGCTGTGGTTCGCGCTTGTGCCATTGCTTCAGCTGCTTGTAGTCTGTTCCTTTGCCGGTCCACTTCTACTGACACTACTTCTGGTCCAGCTATTTCAGGTCTATTAATACCAAATTCTTCACTTTCCAAAGTCACCACATCTTTTGTCAGCGGATTGACATAAACTGATCTCACTTTAAATAAAGATGTTTCTTTGCCCGTCAACTCTTTTGGCACATTCAAGGAAACAAGAAAATCTCTCTCTTCATCCGCATACAAATCTCCAACCTCAATAGAACCAGTCTTCCCATCAGGCATCACATGAGTTGAATAACTTCCTGCATTTATAGAGCCAAGGTGTAAGCTAGAATGGACACTCTTGATAATCACTCGCAGATCCTTGACAACAACACTCAAAAGCCCTCCAATGCATTGTGCAAATGCATCCTGGATGACACTTTCAGTTTCGATGAAAGAAAAGGTCCCTCCTGAAGTCTCTGCAATCGAGTGCATTGATGTAGCATCATGATCCAAGCCGAACCCAAAAGTATGCACTGGAATTTTGAAGCCTGAACCATTTTTCCATTAATAGACTTGGGAAGTAGCAACTCATAATTGGGTTGCTTTTGGCTACCGCCAGAACCACTGACAGTATACGTATCCTGCCCGTCTGACAGCAGTATTATACTGGCAACTGGGTTTTTTTCCCTTCGATCGTCCATCACGTTGGCCCCCTTTCTTAAGCCTTCAGCGATATTTGTCCAACCATTTGCAACCAAAGAGTTGACTGCTTGAAGTGCCTGTTTGTTGTCTTATCTCAGACATCCGGCGGAGGGGAAAGAAGCGGCGGGATGTTGACGAGAAGGCTATGACTGCCAACCTGTCATCAAGGCCGAGGTTCTGTATCACAAACCCCATTGCCCGCTTCAGCAATGCAAGCTTGGTACCTGCCATGCTGCCACTGATGTCAAGCACTGTGACGAGGTCTACTGGAGCACGAGAAGTTTGAGAAACTTGAGACAAGTTAGGCTGATTTATACTGTGATTATTTCCAGAAAATGAAACAGAAGCTATCATGAGAATTATACCGTGGGACTGCAGGAACTTCTGGGTACATTTTGACCATTATTGTTCTGCGGCAGTCATCATCTGCAGGATTTTTATTCATAAAGCTTTTCTCAACATTCTCAGTTTTATGATCTAAGGATTCATCATCATTAAACACAGCAGGATCAGGAGCCTGAAATACTTGTGTAGCCTGTCGATTGGAATTGGGACGAGGGAGAGGGAGTTGACGGACAACGGTCATCAAAGCATTGTTTTGCGACCACTCTACAGAATTGATTCTTGCCCTTCCAAGAGGAGGTCCACAACTAGGACTTTGCAAGGGAAGATCCTTCCACTTCGCTCTGCAAACAGGGCAAATTTGGTTGCCATGTTTCACATTTGACGCAACACAATAGAAATGGAAGGAATGTGAACATTCTGCAGTGAAAATAGCATTGCCGTCTCCATGTTTCATTGCAGCCAAACATATCATGCATTTTTTCTGAAAGTATAAATCAAACGTGTTAAGAAACAATAAATTAGAGATTAATTAAATAAAAGAGATTACATTCAAACAGCATTTGGATTGAACAACAGGGTGATATAAATAATATTTCTGAGCAGAGAATCACATTATCTAGTGTGCAGTCACATTTTACATTCCAAAGCTAGAAACTCTCAAAAGTATAGTAAGGTTGCTAAAGTCGACACAAAGAATGTAGGATAGCCTGCAAATATCACATCTATGGACTCGGATATACTGGGGAAAGAATAAACTGATAATCAAAGCTTCAACTTCAGAATCTGAAGATCTATTTAATGAAGTTTATCTGAAAAATTTTCCAAGTCTCGATAACATTTTAATTGGGCGGAAAAATAGTAAGTACTCTAATGCACATGTAATTGAGCCCACGAAATAGTTAGCAACTTCTTGAAATTGATTACGAGCTTCAAAAAATAGAGAGCCAGCGGTGTATATATCTTACATTTACAGTAGGACTTTGGAGTAAAAGAACTGGTATGCCATATAGTTGTCAGTTTCAACAATATGACTCCCTCTCAAAGATAGGGAGATAACAAAAAGATTTTTATGGAAAGATAAAGTGCTTCCATTTCTTTCCAGCAATATCTAGATCATAAGCAAAGAGGTTAGAGTGTTTCATTTCAATCAGATTGCTAAATGAACCCAGTTTAACTGCACTCTTTTCAAAAATAATTGAGTATCTATGCCTAGCTTGTGTTTCTTTTGAGGGACCAATTTAACTCCACAAAAGTATATACAGGTCTATACCAGCAATGAAGTATGCAGCTGATGCAATGTAGTGCAGAGAAGGGATGGGACACCAATCTGTTACAATTGGTATGTTTTTGTTATGTTACCTTTCTCTATTTTGAATATTTCAAGATTTCACCAACTTTTAGTACAAGATACATGCAACAAACAACAGTTTACTATCCTTTCTTTTATTATTTTTTAAGATATCTATTTCTTGTTGCAGATAGATGTGCATATGGTTTCCCAAAGCTGTAAATAGGTATAAACAGCTCAACACACTGCAGGTTTCACAAAACCATGTCTCAATAACGTAGTTAAAAATGAATAACATAATTTTTTAAGAGGGAGAGGGAGTTCAAATTCTAAGGTGACAGATGGCTAATGATTGAATTGTATGATTAATGAGCTACATTTAATCTACGAGATTGCAGGATCACGCCTTTGTGGGTATTTCATCACGTAAAAGCTCTAATAGATAATGATATAAGATGTCGCTTTCTTCATGAGATCAGTCCGAAATAAAGCAGGTGAGAGAGAGAGAGTCAGAAGGACAATGAAGTCAGATTCGACATAAAGCAAGTTTAAAACCTCAACTTTGAACTTTGAATGGTCAACAAGCAATTATAAAATGACATGAAGAAGCAAACCTTCTAAACCATCCAGGAAGAAAAATTAAACAAAAACACGCATCTAATAACGAGGCACAGGAGAAAACAAATTTACATTCTACACATGACGTCACCTATAAAACTACTTTTCCCTCCAAGGAAATTAGGATAAGGAAAGGTTAAAACCTATAGTCTTCCTTTGACTATTTAGACATAATGATAAGGGCTTTAAAAGGACTTGCCAATAAAAAATAACAAGCCCCTTAGTTTAAAAAATAAAAAATAAAACTATTTTCTTCTCCAATCCATATGAAAAACACAAAAGATGAAAAACAACAAGAAATCTAATAGTCAACTAACAATTTCATATCACATGTTTATCACAAGCCCTTAAATTTTTTGGATTGTTATCAAGAAAATAAACAAAATTGAGCAAATACAAGCTGGACAAAATTAAATCAGTACACTCCAAAAAACTTAACCAGCAGTAAAGCAAGTAATAAGAAGCAAACATTAAAAAGTCTCCAAGAATATAAGTCACATAAGTAAAAAACAAGACGGAAGCTTGAAAAAAATAATAACAATCATCCAATCAAGCCTATTACAGTCATTTGGCTCTAATTTGAAGATCAAGATCCAGACCAAGAGATTACAGTGATAGAGAATACTACTATTGTGGAGAAAAATGTCACATCCAATACCAATGCAAAACATTAAGGGAGGACATGAAGAGTTTAAGAAAGTATCAAGAAAAATTGAAGGACAAATAGAAAGTTGAAGATGCTAATTTGCTTAGTGAAGCTGAAGAAGAAGTTGTTTTAATGGTTAAGAATGATTATAATGAAGATGGATGGGTATTGGATTCTGCGGCTTCTATGCATATTTGCAAGGAGAGAGATTGCTTTGAGAGTTTGTAGAAAGATGGAGATTTTGGCTACGTTAATGCGGTGAATAAAGAGTGAAGATTGAAGGCGTTAGAAGTGTTCATTTCAAACTTCATGATGGTTCTACGAAGATTCTTGAGACGGGATGTTATGTCCCTGTTTGTGGTGAGAATATAATTTCTTTGAGAGAATTATTCTCACGTGGTTATACATATGTTGGTTAAGGAGATTCGTGCAAGGTGTTCAAGGAAGACAAATTAATTCTTCAAGGTAGGAAGAATGAAAAATTAATTTGTATGTTAGATGGACAGTCTATACATGGAAAGAATATCAAGAAGAGCAACCATCGAGTGATGTTCAGAGATGAAGTTGAAGTGTTTGAGGATTCGAGTCGAGAGAAGAATTGTTAGGTAACTCCTCGAATCCTATTCAGAAAATAATTGTTATTATGGAAATGAAGTTGTCCTATTTTTAATAGGTGTCCTATTTTTAATAGGTGTCCTATTATGAGAAGGAATCTTATTTTTTGTAGGAATATTATTTTGAAAGTAGTTCTATTTGTAGTAGGTATATTTATTATGTGAGAGTGTCCTAATTATATTAGAAAAAGGGAGTTGTGGGTACTTTATAAATAGAGACTTGTGTTTCGAGAAAGGGAGAACACAACTAAGAGGTATTAACATCATAAAGAGTTGAGAGAGGGTGTAATTGGGTCTTGGGTTGTTGTGTAAGGGAGAGTTTTTTCAGCTTTTATTCCGTGCAAAAAGTTTACCGTGGAGATTAATATATTGAAGTTGATTTTGTGGATTATATCATTGAGGACCAAACCACGTTAAATATTGTGTTGCTTTTCTTTCTTAAGTATTATTGTTTATTTTGCGTGACTTAATTCCCAACAACTGGTATCAGAGGCATGACTATGGGCTTGGGTCATGGATACGGTATGGACTACGCATGATGGATGAAAAATAATTCATTGAGCAAATGGTGGACTCTTCTCGTAGAGGCTCTTGGTTGGCTCTTAACAAGAGATATTAAAGAGTGTGGGCTCGTCATTATGGAGAGACGTTATGGGTTAGGCTCAATGAATTATGAATACTTGTGCAGTATGTACTCTTTGAGTAAAGTGGTGGACTCTTCTTGGCGGACTCTTCTTGGTGGATCAAGCGAGATATATCGAGATAAGCTTGTCAAACATGGAGACTTGATAGGCTTGGCAGAGGCTCTTGTGGATCAAACAAAGAGATATTGAAGAAGGTGGCTCGTATGGGCTAATGCCGAGTATGATTAAAGTCAGTGTTCTAAAAATCCCCGCCTAGGCGCTAGGCCCCCCCCTTGGCGTCTCGCTTTAGGCGCTAGTTCTCCTCGCGCCCCCCCTAGCGCTTAGGCCCCCAGGCACCTCACTTAGGCGGCAAAAAAATTCCTCCAAAAAATTAGGCGAGGCCTAGGCGGAAAGTTTTTTATTTATTTTAATAACTACCCAAACCAGATCTTGATATATTTATTTTTCTAATAATTTACCATATTTATAATACAGGTTGTAATATATCAAATCACAACAAGAAATGAACAATATCGAGTCAAAATGGATAATTTTATTATAGTTGTAATTTTTTGAACTTGTATCAACTTCAAATTATATAAATGATGATACATTTGTAATATTTAGTTTAATTCAATATAATTCTTAAATTTATGTTTAGTTTCTTAAGTTTTAATATTGAATTAAATTCTTGAAATTTTAAATTTTATTATTTAATAGCAATCTTATTTATGAATAAAACTAATAGGTTAAAAATATGTTTGAACTTTGAACAATTGCATGTTTGTGTTTAACCTTTGACATTAGCAATATGGATATGTGTTTGAACTTTAAGCAAAGGCCTTTATTATCTTTATTATAGATTGTTTTGCTTTTTATTATTGTTTTGTTTGGATAAATGTAAGATAAAAAATTAAAATTGGCTTAAAATAAAAAATTCCGCCTAGGCCCCTTAGGCGCTAGGCCCCCCTCGGCCGCCCGCCTCCCGCCTAGCGCCTTTTAAAACATTGGTTAAAGTTCAAGGAGGAGCTTGGTGTTGATGTTGTTGGAGAGATCACGCGTTAAAGGGGGAGATTGTTGAGTTACCATGTGAAAGTAAAGTCCCACATCGAAACACAAGGAGAAACACAAGGAGGAAGATTAAGGACATATATGCTCTAATCGATCATTGACCTAATAAGTTAATATGTGGTTTCAAATGCCCATATATGGGCCAAATATTCCCAACATATGTATCCCTCATTATATCTTGGGAAACCAGAAACAACATAATGACTACACTTAAACACAGTTCTAATTGTTTGCAGTTCTAATTGTTTGCCTCACTTTCCCCGGCCACTGAAGTGTAGCAATGTAAAACACCCAAAAATCCATTTCTCAAAATAAGAAAACTGAACACAGCAATTACTAAAAAGGTCCCAAACTTTCTAATCAATTTTCCAAAAGTTTCTTATACTTTCTCTACAACCAAACAAGACCCAAGTTTTCAATTGTTATGCATATATACGATAAAATAAAATTACAAAATTACAAACCTTTGGTGATTTGCTCAACCCTTTTGATTCCCGGGCAGACCCCAAACTCCCGCTCCCCGGAGAAACCGACCGCGGAAGCAAAACGGAGTCGGAACATTTCTCCGACGTCGGCGGCGAATCATCGTCAACTGTACCCGGCGGCACATAAACACATAAATTTAGCCCAAGTGCAAGCTTAGCCTTCCTCCAATTACTTCCCATTTCACTCACTGAAATCAAAAAGAAGGAATTACAAAGAAGAGGATCTTGATATGGGTAATCAGCTGATTTTTAAGAGAATTCAAGAAATCGTGAAATGGGGTTTGAGGAAAGTGGAGCAGAGCACGAAGGAGAAGAGAGTCTGCTTTACTCTTCTATAAGGGTGGATAAGAGGACTGAGTCGAAGAAGGGAAGCCGTGAGAGTCTGCTTTACTCTTCTTTATGGCGGCCATGACAGAGAAAGTTGAAGGAGAAGAGAGCTGCAGAGAATAGGGGATGCTTTGTCATTTGTGGGTATGTCACGGCCTCCAAAGTCCAAGTTGAGAATTGAAAGCAGTGAAAGGGGACAGATTTACACAATACACCCTCGGGTTTTAAAATACTCCCTCCCTCCCTCCCTCCCTCCCTCTCTCCCTCGTTCCCTCCCTTCCAAATTATAAAATTATTCACTTTTGAAAGTTTAAGAATAATTAAAAAATAAACTTTATAATGAACAGATTTTTGAGATAATTTATAATATTTATTATTATATTAATTAAAATTAAAAATTATTGTCAATTTTAAAAATATTTTAAATTGACTATAAAAATTAATAATTATTTTATATTTTGAAATATGTATGATTAATGTGTCAGTATTTTCTAAGAGCTTCGATACTATCTATTTCATATATTAACATATGTCAATATTTAATATTGATATAAATTTACGGTCATATATAGTAAAATAACTTCAAATATATTTCAGAGTGTTGTATATATGATGACATATTCATATCAATATTAAATAGAAACAATTACATTTTTTATTACATTTTTAAAAATTATTACAACAATAGTGCACTCATAAAATATTTATACAATTAATGTATTTAAATTTTTATTTACAAAATTAGTGCATGCTCTTCCCTTTAATTTAGTTGAGTGTTTTTATTTAGCACTTTCTTTCTCCTCCCTTCTATCCCCCTCATTTAACTTCGCTTTCGTTACGAGCCTCAAGCTTCATGATGCAGAATGCAAAGGTATGGGTGATTATAGATGATATGGAGTGAAATGAAATGGGTGGTTTGAATTTGAGATCTGAAGTTTGAATGAAATTCATGGACCTTATCTCTTTTGCTTTAATTTGCAGTATATACAAAGTTTGTTTGAATCGGAAAAGAAAGATAGTGGATAGGTAGAGTTGTGCTCTAGTTATGGGTTTAAAGAGAGATGCAAGTAATGCTAAGCCACTCCTTGGACGGTTACAAAATGGACACATTGCGATTTTTTCATAGTACAGTTGGTAGCCAAACATTCAAACCAAAATAACCAATTCAGTGTTATTAAGTTACTAATTTATTTTTAAAAAATCTATTATAGATTTTTTTTAATTAATAGTGCAATTGGTAGCCAACACTTTATACAAATATAACCAATTCAGTTTTATTGGGTTACCAATTAATTAAAAAAAATATATTGTAGATTTTTTTTCATAATGCAGTTGGTAGCCAAATCTTAATACAAAGGTAATCAATTCAGTTTTATTGGGTTACCAATTAATTATAAAAAATCTATTATAGATTTTTTTTTCATAGTGTAGTTGGTAGCCAAACTTTAATACAAATGTAACCAACAAAAACAAAAATGGTTACCAACAGCACTGAAATTTCTCTTGGTTACCTACAAAAACTAAAATGGTTACCTTTGTATAAATGTTTAGCTACCAACTGCACTAAAATTTATCTTCTTCTCTTTTTAATTTCTGGACTAAATCAACCTTCGTCATAATGACAGGTGTGGCCATAATGGATGAGGAGATCAGCGTCCATGGCGGCTACATCTTCAAGATCTACAGATCTACAACTTCAAGGTGTTGAAGCGACGGCGGCGGCGAAGGAGGAGGACGAAGGGGAGGAGAGAGGAGGCGGTAAGGGAGAGAAAGAAAATGAGCGGATGAGTGTTTCCCTAAATTAAGAACATTAATATTGTAAATAAATATGGGAAGATTATTATTTTTATAATTATTTTGGTGATGTACTAATAGTGCAATTACTTATTAAATATTGTATATTATTGTAAATGACCCTATTAAATATTGACTTATGTGAATAATTAGATAGAACTTAGGAGGGTGTATAGGATGGAGTCACATATTAGGGCTCTATTCTTTTAATTTACAATTTGAGTTTAATCGCAATTCATATTCTGCATAAAAATTAGTCAATAAATAAATTATTATTTCATTTTTACACTCAAAATTAATATAAAATCGTTTGAATTCAGTTACTAAAACGAGACGTATTGTAAGCTATGTTAAAAGTACTAATATGCTTCTCTCAAAAACTGGTCTAGTTTAATATTTTTTGGTCAAATTGGCAAATTTTAAAATTAAGAATTAAGCATATATATTTATATTTTCAAACTTATGAAAATTTTAGGTGGTAGTAAATTAAACATAATTTCTTATGGTTATAGTTTCTCAACCTATATTTACAAAAAAAATACTATAAATTTTAATTACAAGGATGATAAATTTAATGAAAATGTCAAACTAACGAAGGGAATATTAATTTTAGGTTTATGATTTCAAATTGTTACTAAAGTCATATCAATTTAGAATATATCAAATTAATTTTTAAAAATCAATAATGATTTTATAATTTAAAAAGAAATTAGTATATTAGTTAGGTTTCTTAATGTAGAATAATATTCTTTTTTATCTTATGAAAAAATTAGATACATTTTATATTCACATTTAATAGTTTAATACAATAATAAAGTTATAATGTCAAATTTTAAAATAGTATGTTAATTTATCTTCTTCTTTTGTGAAATAAAAAATAAAAGAATATGACACAATATCATCAACTTTTTTTTTAAAAAAAAAACTAAAATGTTATCCCAAAAATAACAAGTGATAGATCATAAATACAAAATTATTTTGATTTCTATTAATTTATATAAAAATATTTTTAAATTCAAAATTAACGTGGCACGTTAACTTTTGTAATTAGGAGTAATTTTTATGTAGTTTAAATTTTTTATTCTATTTGGCAAAGTCAATACTCTATACAAGTAAATTAAGCCAAATCCTTTTTTAGAAGGAAATTGATATTTTCATAATACTTTTTGATATTTTCCCATCAAAGTATCGCTATAGATTATCGTCGCTATAAGATATATAACGACACTTTTCATATAAAAATATTATTTTCTGTTGTAAAAATATCAGTTTCCTTTCTAGAAACATCATAATACCTAAAAGGCTTAAATATAATTTAGTACCCTAAACTATATGTCATATTTCACTTCGATGATCCACCTTTCAATTTTGTTAATTAGATGATTGAACTATTGATTTTTTTTCAATTTCAACAAATTTAGCATGCCACGTCAGAAATTGCTGACGTGGCTATCTAAGTGGGCCATTAATCAACTGATGTGTATAAAAAAATAATTTTTTATTTTGTTATTAAATATTTTTAATATATTCAAGGGTAAAATTGTCACACAACAATCAAAAGTATCAAACCATCACAATCGATCTCAACCAAACCTTGCCTCTCTGCATAACCAAATCAACCCACAGATGCATCTTCACTTCATTACAGACACCCTTCCGCTTCATCTGGTGAACGAATCTACTTTTACCTAAAACCCCTCAATATCTCTCACTGTAATGGTTCACTGACACAGAGAAAGAGATCTCGTAACATACTCACCTATACATACAGCTTCATTTTACATATATACATATATTTATGTCTCGGCCTCCCTAACTATGAATTTCAAGAGTGGTGGAATAAACAGAGAGACAATAATGGCCTCTTCTCCCGACAATTCCCTAAACCCTAATACCCATTTAGCCCTCGAGATCCCCAAATTTCAACCACCATGCATCTTCACTTCACATGTTCACTGACTTCTCAGATCTGGTAGATCTCAACCAAAACTTGCCTCTTTGCATACCCAAATCCAAGAAAGAAGAAAATCAAAACAAGGACATTTTTTGACATCTCAAATTGATGACCTCAATCTTTAGTTTGTTTTTTGAATAGAAGAAACGCAGAAATAACAGCATATTCACTCTCCCCAAATCCCAATCCATTTCTCTCTGAAGATATCGAGCTTTTCTCGGACCCAAATTCTCAAGACAAACATTTTGAGTTGAATCTCTCTTTCTCCAGCTGTTTAATTTGTTTTCTGAAGATTTCGAAGATCTGAATGAAACCCCAAACCTAACTTATGTAAATCTTTTATGCTCTTTTCTGTTTCCTCTCTAAATAAAATACACACTCTCTGCGTTTTCTCTCCTCAAGGAAAGGGGAAAAAATAGCGGTGAAAATGATGAAAGGATTTCTGTGTTTGTTTATGTTGCCTAGGGTTTATACCTGGAATTTTCTGATTTTTAAAATATTTGTAGCAATGGTTGGGTCAGTGATGAAGGAGACAAATCTGTCTAAGTTTAGATTTTTCGAGAGCTGTGAGATTCAATCTGTTGTTTTTGATTAGTATTAATGCCTAATATAAAGTGATTTGACGAATTTGCCTTTTAAATGTGTTAAGAAAAAATAAAATACTATTTTTAGTTACAACTCAACTAACTAATGTCCCACCGAAATAGCCACGTCAGAGCACGTCAACGATTTCTGACGTGACACTCAATTTGTTGCCATTGAAAAAAATTAATAGTTCAATCATCTAATTGACAAAATTGAAAGATAGATCACCGAAATAAAATATGACCTATAGTTTAGGGTACTAAATTATATTTAAGCCTACCTAAAATGACAAAGTGTTGAAAAATGGTACAATCCATGACTCATAACTCATAAGTCATAAGAATGAATGGGTTGTACCCGATGGACCCACGGACCCATTATGACGAGGCATTGTTGGGCATGGATCGGATTTGTCGAATACTGGAATTTTTTTTATTTTTCTAATGATGGTGTATAAGCATAACACTACATGAATTGATGATCATAAGTACTCGTAGTCCACACGTGCAAATCATCACAGCCCCACCTTTTTTTGGGAGCCTTTTATGCCCCTTGTCTAGGACTGAGCAAAAAACGGATATAATTGAATTACCGAACCGAACCGAAATAATTTAATCGATTTTTTTTTAAAATTTGGTTATTTTTAATATTTCGGTTATATCCAAATTATTTACGGTTTTCGGTTAATCTGTACGGGTTTCATTTTTGGGTTATTCGGTTAAACCGAATAACCGGACAAAAATATCTTTTGACTCTTGACTTAGCAGTAGGTACTCATGAATTAACCCATTACTAGCAGTAGATACTCATGACTCAACCCATTACTCTTGACTTAGCAGTAGGTACAAAGACGTCTTTCGAACTCTCGCTTATTCGTACTCTTTCAGTTTCAGATCTGAGATTCTCACTCTTTCAACTCCCCTCTGCAGCTCCGCTTTTGATCTCTCGCTTCGACATCTCTATCGCCGTCGCTCATCTTCCTAGTCGACTCCTCGACAAATCCAACTTATCTTTCCTGCACGACGACGACGCATGGTGGAGATCGACCACCACCGAGGCAGCGACTCAGCGACTCTTCAGATCTCCCTCCGTTGAAACAACATCTATATATTCTTGATAATCTATGAGAGGTCGATTGATTTTTACCAGAACCTTCTTGGTAATCCCCGTTTTCTGTAAAAATTATATGGAGTGCATGGCTGTGGGTGGGTTCTGAGATGATTCATTTGATGGAGCTTCTAACTCCTGACCCCTACATTGGATGGCCTGAGCATGGGGGGCGAGATGAGCCTTGATTGCTGAAATGTTTCTGTAATGGCCATTTTCCTTTTGGTTTTCTAATTTTGACAGTTAAATGAATGAACACTTGTAAATATATTTCTTAATTTTGGTTATTACCGGAACAACCGAATTGTAAATTCGGTTATTCGGTTAATGGGTAATTCAGTTATTTGTTCGGATACCAAAAATGAACAAATTTTGGTTTTCGGTTATAACCGAATAGCCTATTCAGTTCGGTTATAACCAAATGATCAGTCCTACCCTTGTCAACCCTGTTGACATTGCCAAATATTATTAGTTTTAATGCAAAGTTTAATTATTTTTCCCCATATTTTATGTCACCTTTCAATTTTCATTTGGAAATTTACTTCAAAGGTTAAAAATTAAAAAAAATATTACCTTCATTTCATAAGTGAATTGGGTAAAATTTTATAAAATATAGTTGAGATATTTCATATAAATTCGAAATTGAATAAATTCAAGAGTATTGTAGATGAATTAATAAGTATGATACACGAGTCAAATAAATTCGAGCATATCAGTGTTCGCTCATATTAGGGTTCGAGTATTTCATTTTTTCTCGAACCATACTCGATACCTGCTCGATGGATCATATTTGAATATTGGTCTGATCCATGCTAATAAGCTAAATATGTGATATTTGTATCAATCTTTATAATTTATAAAGTGTAGTATGAAATTGTGTAAACTTGTACTTGAATAAATCAATTAATTGAATGTCAATTTATATTACATTTCTTATAATTTCAATACATAAATAAAAGTGAAAAAGTTTTATATATAAATATTAGTTAAGTAACCAATTTAGTATGTAGTGATTCAGTTTTAAGTGAAATGGTTCATATTTGAAATTCGATTTAAAGGCTCGTGAGTAACTCGCTTTGTAAATGAGTCGAGTACTTACAAGCCGAGTAAGTCCGAGTAATGATCCGAGTCGAATCTGGCGCAAAAATATAAATCCCTTATCGAATCCGAGTCGAATTCGAGTTCAATTTTTTCGAGTCGAGCCGAATCTGAGCATGAAGGTGTTCGCTGAGATTCGACTAGCTTACACCCTTAATATTGATTAAGGTAGTTGAGAAAATTCTCATGTGAGTACAACCTCTTGATTTGACCATCCTCATGTTGATTAATATTCTTGTTGAATTTAATTTTCTCTATTGAATGCTAAGAATATAATTAGGTAACTATAATGTTTAAGTTAGGTTAGTCATAGAAGTGTTAATTTCATATCATAAAGTTTGTCAAATTTCAAAAGTGATCATAAAGATGCTATGGACATGTTTGATAATGACTTATTTTAAAATGACTTATAAGTTAAATTTTAAAATAATTTATAAATTATTTTAACCTGTGATTTATAAATAAAAGCGCTTGACACTAATTTGAGTACTGTAAATCAAAAATTAAGTTAAGACAAATTGGAAAGATATTTGGCTGGAATGACTTATAAATTAAAATAAATTATAAAGATTACGAAAAAGAATGGCAAAATAATATTTATATATGCTCAAACTTATTTATTTTAAATGTTTTATAAGATATTGTTACTTCTTAAAAATTACGTATAGGTTGGTTTGACTAATTTATAAGTAAACCCCGAACAGGCTCTAAAAGCTAGTTCTTTCTAGAATTTTGAGCAAGGAAATATTGAATATAGATTGTGACGCCCCCAAAATAGGTATACAACACCCATTCTGAGTCGCCAAAATACATGGTATAGAAAGCAAACTACAACTTAATACATATGTCGTGTAGAATACGACAATACAACTGTGAGTTTGAATACAAATATTGTCTTCTAGATAATATACACACCCAGATAAGTCCTCATTAATTATTCATACACTATTTTACGTAAGTAGTGAGGACAAATTAAAACATCTTCCTAGAACCATCACTCCATACCCAGACTCGATCCTCGCTATGTTCTCACCTCCCGAGAAGAAAATGGAACAAAAAGGAAAAGGGTGAGCTCAACTAGCCCAAAAAGAATATTATGACTAAGATAATATACAACAAATTATCGTTAGTCTTCAACAGAAAAAATCTAATAGAATACAATAGACAACAAGTTTTAGATCAACAAATGCAATGAAATAAAGAATCCATTAGAAGAGTCACGTAGAAAAGAATTCTACCGCCTTCTAAGGTTTAAAAGTCCATCATCAATAGTTTATCCCTATAATAACAATCAATATACATCTTTAATCATCTTTGCACTACAGGCCAAAGATATTCATTTGTATCACCAGTTGGTCATGTTCATCTCAACACCTATTCATCTTTGCACTACAGGCCAAAGATATTCATTTATATCACCATTTAGGACTGAGGATGATGAAAAACATTTTTAAAGAAACGAATCCAGTGAAAACAAAATGACAAGGATTAAGGATTAAGGATTCGTACTTTGTTTTACCCATGTCCAAAAATACTTTGAAAATAATCATATTGGTGTAAAATTCAAGAATGATCAAAACATGGATACAATCAAAGCTAGTATCCAGAATGGATATTTTGGACAAAAGAAAAATTTTATTTTTCTATTGAATAGTCTTGATATCGTGAATAGTCTCAGATATCGTGAATAAAGCCAGATATCGTGAATAGTAACCCCACACAACAAGTTCCAAATTTGATAAAAGTTCACCAATACTTGACATAATGATATTGAAGAAAAATATCATTTAAGAAGAAAATAATACCCTTACCTCAAAATAACCGTATTTCATTTGAATTTCTAAGATAGTCTTGTGAAACTCGCACCAGTATAGCAACACTCAAAGTATACTCACAAGAATACGCTCGATAATATAGAGAGAAAAGAGAAAACTTAGTTTCTGGTGTGATTTTCAATTCTAACTTAGCCCTCTATTTATAGGAAAATGCTAGAACGCCAAAGGAGACTAAATTAATAAAATATATTATTTCTTTTTTTTTCCTCCACGCATCCTTACTAGTCAAGCTAGCCACCAGCCATCTTTGAACCAAAAGATAGCAGCCCACATGTGTTGGAATAAAAGTGGGCCCCGCCCATAATTTAATAAAAATCATTTTATTCTCCTAAAACTTCAATAATTCACAATAAATAGCCCTTTTATCGTAAAATTTGAATCTCATGCGACTTTTTATAGGAATTTCAATTCTCTACCACTTTGCGTAAGAAAGTTTTTCCAAATTCCAAATAGAAATTAACCAAAATCCATAAACAGACGATTTTACGATCTATAATCAATTTTCTATCAAGAATTGTGTCCACCGACACACAAAAAAACATATGTTAAATATTTAATGCCACAAAATACTCTACCTCCTCATATACTCATATATCCCACAATCATTATAAAAATATCACCGTTAATATATTATTAAAATAATATATTTAAATGTATTATTTTATCGAGAAAAGATAAAATATTAATTTTCAACAATTGTCACATTAAAAATTTTCTCCATCTATATCCAAATAAATATTTTCTTTATCATAATAATCAATAATTAATTATTCAAAAATAATATTACGTAATCACAAGATCGACAACCGTAGTTCCCCAGAAAAAAGAGGGGCTTTTCAATAAGGATTTCTCCTTACTGCGCCGCAATTAGGTGACCAAACCTCTCCTTGTATGTAACTTTCTAGACATTGCCAATAATGTTATCTCGATAATATTATTCAAATAATATAAATTATTGATTTGATAATGGAAAATCTTGTGTAATGACAATTATTGAAACAATAATAATATAAATATCAATGCAAAGAATTATTGAATCAATAAGATAAAATAATGAATAAATAATTATCGTAACAATTATTGAGTAGTGTCTTCTTACGTAAGGATCAATAATTCAATAATCTTGTCAATACCGCAGTGCTATGCGCAACTTTATGCCCAGCGTATTCGTATTTTAACCACCGTAACCCAACAAAGTGTTAATTCGTAATAATTTACGTCGTTATTTATAAAACTCAATTTTTGTCGTTTTTCCTTCATCCAACCGCTTTTCCGTTATGGGGCCCACCAATGATCAAGCGCTATTGCATTTTAGATTCCCGACAAAATGTAATATTCCACGACCAAACGAATATTCCCCGACAATAATGAATATTTTATAACCACTTGCTTATTTTGTAAACTTTGCATATTTCACCCATAACTAAAGAATTATATCAAATTAACCCTTATTAATTTAGAATAATGAATAAAGAAAAATTCAATTTTATTTATAATAAGTTGGGGTCTTACATAGATATTGTGGCCTAATTGGACCATTAAATGATTCTAAATGCCACCATTATAGGTAAATGGTTGAAAATTGAGTCTAAAATATGCCCATTAGTATATATTGAGGAATATTGGAATATAATATGTATGGTGCAATGCATAATATTGTTCTTTTTTGAGCCATACTCTTCCATTTCTGCTCCCATAACTAAAATGATGGAATGATGGTGGCCATTGTACCAATAACATTGGAGTGGTTTTATTGGTGTGTAGGAATTTTTCTTTTCCCACATATGGGGCATCAAATGATTCACTTGCCACACTTTCATTCTCATTAAGAATCTCAAGACAAGGAGCCTCCTCGTGCACTAACACAATAAATGAGACTATTAAGGTATATATGTCTAGATCTAAAGCATTCATCTTAAATAGTATTCTCTCTTAAATAATACTCTTTTATTAAAATTAGGTCGTTTTAGAGATTGTTTTAAAATACAAAATAATATTAAAATAGAGTAATCCCACTTACTTCTCTTTTATTTACAAAAATACCACTGGCGCCTCACTTGTTTTTTTAAAAAAATCTCTCAAACGACGTAGTTTTAATAAAAGAGTGATATTTAAGAGAAAGTGTTATTTAAAAGGAGTGTTTTGGATCCGTTTTGTATGTCTAGAATATATTTACACTTGTTCTTTCAAATAGTTCTCGTTAATATCTTGATTTAGGATTGAAAATTTGTTATTAAAAAAAATTTAAGGTACGTATATAATAATTCTTGTTAATATCTAAAATATTCATAAAAAAATAAAATTAAGTAGATCTCTCATTTTAATTTATTTTTGCACACAGATACTAGGTGTTTGTTTGGTTGAAGAGCGTTAAATGCGCTTGTAAGTTCAAACGCCTTCTATAATTTTGTTTGCCTAGTTAGAATCAACTTATTTTAAATATAATTTATTTAATTCACAAATATAATATTTAGGGTTTAAATATCACTCCAAAAATAGTGGAATAAGTGTTGATCGATTTCGCAATCAATGAATACGTGCAAGTATACACGGTCAACAAGTAATAAAGTGAAAGTAGAGTATCGTTCCCACGAGGAATTATTTAATAAAAATCACCAAGTACTAATTCTTAACCAAACTAATTTTATTTAAACAATCTCAAATCGTGATTTTTCTAATTAAGAAAACTAAATTAACTAATTAAACTAAATTGCTTTATAAATAAATTCAAATAAATAAAGGTTAAGACTTCAATATCCCCAATTATGAACTATAAATCAATTATCCAATTATCTCAATTATTATGCCTACTGAATTGTTAACATGAATTCTCAAATGCCAAAAGTCCTTTTCCAAGTGATCAAATGACTTCTATTTAATCCAGATTAATCTTGCTATATTCCTATGCAAAACAATTGAATTAAACTCCTTCAATTCCAATTCCTTATGTGTTACATGCGGTGAACAAATATTTCTATTCAATTCACAAACCTAATTATTTGCTATGCAAACAACTAACTCACATGATATCATGCCAAATTCTAACCCTAGAATTCCTCTTTCAATTCCTTTTAGAGTAACAAGGTAATTACTGATCAGATAATTAAGCAATCAGCATAAGACAAGATAAACAATTCACTTTTGACACAAATAATTAGAATAAATTGAATAACTAATTTATAGACATAAAAGATTCAATTGGTAGTCTTAATAAAAGAGTTAGTTCATAATTAATGAATTAAAACCAAGAATCCACAACTGAATAGACATTAAAAGATAAAATTATGATAAGAGAAGAGAATAGAATCTGTTGTCAGCAAATCTGATGCTCCCCTCTTGCTCTTGATCTTCAGTGTTCTTCAATTTGCTTCAATCTCCAATACTAATAAGAACTAGGGTTTATGTTCTAATCTAATGGAGTGTTTTATCTAGTCTAATATATGTAATTTCCCTTTATTTTATGCCTTACATCATGTATTTATAGGTCTCAAGTCCAAATTTTAGCTTAGGAACAAACCCAATTCAATTTGGAGTCAAAAAGGTGTTAAAATTCGCCTAAAAACGCGTCCAAGCCTAACTGCACCCTTCCCTCAGTGGTACTTCAACATTGTAACACAATAACAGAAGATCGCTTCTCCAGTGCCGACGCTGGGCATAGGCCTGAAATGGGCACTCCGGCGTTGGCCACATTTTGGAAATTTTCTACTCTGACGTCCTTTGGGAAAATGACCATAACTTCGTCGTCCGAACTCTGATTTTGATGATTCAAGATGTTTCGAAAAGAGAAGAAGTAGATCTACAACTTTTATTCTTAAAGGTTTTCGAAATAAGGTCCGAAACAATACTCAAATTGGCTTTGAAGTGACTGCTGTGTAAATGGCAAGCCGAAAACGCGAATCTAACAACCCCAAACGTCGATCCAAGTAACTTTTGTCCCAATTCCTACAAAACAACATAAAACATGCATGAATAGACACAAACACTTAAAATCAACCAAAAGATTAAGCTCAAACGCACTCAATTATGAGTATAAAACTCACTCATCAAATACCCCCAAACTTAAACCTTTGCTTGTCCTCGAGCAAAAACACAAAAGAACAAAAAATAAACAAACTAACTCAACTACATGAATGCATATACATGATCTACTTTGTAATATACCTACGGACCCAGTAATAAATCAGTATGATATATAGCAACAGGCCTCAAAGATACCAATGATACTCAAACAATATATTCAATCAAGTCAAAATCCATAACTCTAACCAATTAGTCAATCCAAACCTGTCATCACCCATGTTGTGTGTGTGTGCTTGTTAACCATTCTAACCAACCATAGTTCAAGATAATCACATAACAAACTTCTTAGAAGGAAAATTTTAGTTCCAATTCAATTACTTTTGTGAACATGACAACTCCGGTTAAAACTAAGCAATTACCAAGTCTAAGGGTAAATACTGAATTTATTTCTATTTTTATTCAATCACGAGGGCATTTTTGCTCTTTCTCATGTTTTATTTTTTATTTTTCTCATGGTTGTGCAATGTCTTATTCCTTAGGCTTTTCAGTGCTACCTTAACGAGCTTTCGACCAACGACTCCCAAGTCATTAAGACCTTAGGGCGCTAGGTGTAAAGACAATCCCCTCGGGCTTACTTACTCAAGTAACAAAGGCCACAAAACTAGACAAGCATGCCACGGTGTTTATTTTTTTTTTTCTTTTTCTGGATTTTTTATTCTTTTTTTTCTTTTCAGCATTTCTTTTTTTTTCTTTTTGTAATATATATATCCCTTAGATTCCCCCAAACTCAAGCTTTTACGTCATTCCAACCTTTACTGCCAGTTCACTAATTTCTTTAAATTTTAACCATGATTTTCCCTTAGAAACAAATTATGAAACCCTTGAACCAAGTGGATTAAAATAGTTAAACTTTAAGTGCTAATCGGTTACATAAGTTTAAGACAGGCTCAGATTATCATCATGATTAAAATTAGAAGTCATCATCAATTATCAACATTGTTCAAGTTAACAATTAATACCAATCTTATCATAGGCCGAGATAAGACCACACCAACTGATCACACAGATTCATGCAAAAAAAAAACAATTATACTACATGAACACATACTAATGCAACACATATATGAATATGCAAATAACTACCATGTATTATATGCAACCTAAAAAAACACAATGCTAACACAAAAAAAATGAACTACTATGCAGATAACTAACTATATGCAATTCGACACTATAGTGCCCCCAAACTTAAACTAGACATTGTCCTCAATGACTGAAATATAAAAAAGTAAAGCAGAGGACTTCCCTGAAAATATAACAATCTTCCTCCTTGTCCATTAAGTTTGGAGAATAAGCTAAACACATGGAACAAATTGGGCACCACACTTGAATTTGACTTGAATAACCTGTAAAACATGATAGAAACAATTTTATTAAATTCTAAATAAATACAAATTCAAAACTACTAATATAAAACCTAATAAACACTAAAAATAAAAATTAAACTTGGGTTGCCTCCCAATAAGTGCTTGTTTTATAGTCTCATCCTGACTTCTTCAATTCTCTATCCAATTCCCCTACGAAAATTGAGGAATCCTCCATCCATCAGTAATAATGTCTCTTTTGGGAGGTTCCCATTAGCAAAAACCCTTGAATTGAAGTCACCTAGCATGCTCTTTATAGATAGGTTCCCTATTAAGAACGTCCAACAACTAGGTGTTTTCTCCATTATGTCTATGATCAGATTGGGGCATTGAAGCTTAATAAATATAATGGAATCTTCCTCTATCTTCTCCTTTTCATCCCACCATGACTCCAAAATTGTACTAGCTCTTATGTCACACAGAGCTTTGCCGAAGACATGACTTCTAATTGGGCATGGTTTTGCAAAAATGCCCGAATTATTGAACTTTGGTGGAGGAGGCATATGGATACTAATGAAATCGGTTCATCTTCGTTGATCTCCTTTTCTTGATTCCCAATTTTTCCCTCTCTTTCAACATCTTGTGGCTCATCTAGTTGCAGATTTTGTTCGGGCTCTCCATCAGTCTCAGAATTCATGTCATAGGGCCAAGTGTATTGAGGATTCGTTGTTCAACGACATGTCTTTCTCCTCACCACTTGATTTTCTAGATTCTTGATCGACGCACCTTGGCTTTGCATATTCAGCTCCATTTGATTAAATTTTTTTTCTTGTTCCTTGTTCTTTTTGTCAGTAGCCCTAATGAATTTTTCCAAGGCTTCCTCCCAACCTGATTTCTTCTCTAGTTGTTGTGTCTGATTTTGAAATCCAGATGTGTTTTGTTGTCTTGGCGCTTGAGTTTGAGCTTGATTGTTACTCCATGAAAAATCCGGGTCATACCCCCAATCCTGATGATAGTTGTTGGGATAAACATAATTTTTGGGGTAATCACCACTATACTTATCTGCTTATTTCGGCCCGATGGCGCATTGATTACTCATATGATTTCCAGAACAATAATCACAAGTAACCGCCACACTTTGACGACGTTGAGCTTCAAAAGCTTCTAACCTCCTCGAAAGTGTCTCAATCTGTGCAGAAATTTTCTCGAGTCTGTCAATCTTCGCTCCCCTTGGCTGAGTCATTCTTGCCATCCTTCGACTCCATTGGGCTGCGATAACCTCCAATCTTCGAATTTGCCTCAATTTATATTAGCTCTACAGAAGATGTATTAAGTCCATCAATCCTTATTTTCCTTGGTTGAGTCATGTTCGTGTATGGCCATTGATATGCAAAGTCATCCATTGTACTTGAAAAGAGAGAAATATAGGAAGAGAATGAAAAATAAAAATAAAAATGTTTAAATTAAGACTACTTTGATTGAAATTAATATTGGTAAATAATTATTAAATTAATTCCCTAAGAATTCGACGCCTAAAAACTTGTTGATCGATTTCGCAATCAATGAATACGTGAAAGTATACACGGTCAACAAGTAATAAAGTGAAAGTAGAGTATCGTTTCCACGAGGAATTATTTAATAAAAAACACCAAGTACTAATTCTTAACTAAACTAATTTTATTTAAACAATCTCAAATCGTGATTTTTCTAATTAAGAAAACTAAATTAACTAATTAAACTAAATTGCTTTATAAATAAATTCAAATAAATAAAGGTTAAGACTTCAATATCCCCAATTATGAAATATAAATCAATTATCCAATTATCTCAATTATTATGCCTACTGAATTGTTAACAGGAATTCTCAAATGCCAAAAGTCCTTTTCCAAGTGATCAAATGATTTCTATTTAATCCAAATTAATCTTGCTATATTCCTATACAAAACAATTGAATTAAACTCCTTCAATTCCAATTCCTTATGTGTTACATGCGGTGAACATATATTTCCATTCAATTCACAAACCTAATTATTCGCTATGCAAACAACTAACTCACATGATATCATGCCCAGTTCTAACCCTAGAATTCCTCTTTCAATTCCTTCTAGAGTAACAAGGTAATTATTGATCAGATAATTAAGCAATCAACATAAGACAAGATAAACAATTCACTTTTGACACAAATAATTAGAATAAATTGAATAACTAATTTATAGACATAAAAGATTCAATTGGTAGTCTTAATAAAAGAGTTAGTTCATAATTAATGAATTAAAACCAAGAATCCACAACTGAATAGACATTAAAAGATAAAATTATGATAAGAGAAGAGAATAGAATCTGTTGTCAGCAAATCTGATGCTCCCCTCTTGCTCTTGATCTTCAGTGTTCTTCAATTTGCTTCAATCTCCAATACTAATAAGAATTAGGGTTTATGTTCTAATCTAATGGAGTGTTTTATCTAGTCTAATCTATGTAATCTCCCTTTATTTTATGCCTTACATCATGTATTTATAGGTTACAAGTCCAAATTTAGCTTAGGAACAAACCCAATCCAATTTGGAGTCAAAAAGGTGTCAAAATTCGCCTCAAAACGCGTCCAAGCCTAACTTGCACCCTTCCCAATACTTCAATATTAGGCACTGACTTCAAGAAGAGGCTGCTCCCCAGCGCCTTGGCATGGCGGGCATAGGCTTCGAAATGGGCGCCCGTGGCAGCCACTTTCTAGAATTATTTTGCTCTGACGTCCTTTGGGGAAAAGGCCATAACTTCTTTGTCCGAACTCCGATTTCGATGATTCAAGGTGTTTTGGAAAGAAGAGAAGTAGATCTACAACTTTTATTCTTTAAGGTTTTCGAAATAAGGTCCGGAGAAATACTCATATTGGCTCTGAAGTAACTGCTGTGTAAATGGCAAGCCGAAAACGCGAATCTAACAACCCCAAACGTCGATCCAAGTAACTTTTGTCCCAATTCCTACAAAACAACATAAAACATGCATGAATAGACACAAACACTTAAAATCAACCAAAAGATTAAGCTCAAACGCACTCAATTATGAGTATAAAACTCACTCATCAAATACCCCCAAACTTAAACCTTTGCTTGTCCTCGAGCAAAAACACAAAAGAACAAAAAATAAACAAACTAACTCAACTACATGAATGCATATACATGATCTACTTTGTAATATACCTACGAACCCAGTAATAAATCAGTATGATATATAGCAACAGGCCTCAAAGATACCAATGATACTCAAACAATATATTCAATCAAGTCAAAATCCATAACTCTAACCAATTAGTCAATCTAAACCTGTCATCACCCATGTTATGAGTGTGTGCTTGTTAACAATTCTAACCAACCACAGTTCAAAATAATCACATAACAAACTTCTTAGAAGGAAAATTTTAGTTCCAATTCAATTACTTTTGTGAACATGACAACTCCAGTTAAAACTAAGAAATTACCAAGTCTAAGGGTAAATACTGGATTTATTTCTACTTTTATTCAATCACGAGGGCATTTTTTCTCTTTCTCGTGTTTTATTTTTTATTTTTCTCATGGTTGTGCAATGTCTTATTCCCTTATGCTTTTCGGTTACTACTTAACGAGCTTTAACGAAACGACTCCCAAGCCATTAAGACCTTAGGGCGCTAGGTGTAAAGACAATCCCCTCGGGCTTACTTACTCAAGTAACAAAGACCACAAAACTAGACAAACATTCTTATTGATGAGTGAGTATAAAACTCACTCATCAATAAGTTTGGTAATAAAATTTAGAAAGAAAGAAAAGAGAGAGATATATATGAATAGGTAGCCACATAAAGTGAATGCACGATTCTTGCAATAAGTTTTGAGTGGAGTTTCCCTATTCCCACTTTTGTTTACTTCAAAAGACAAGCTTTTAAAAGGAAAGAAAGGAAATGGTTCTATCTTTTTATGTTGCCAAAAAGTTATTCCTCTCCCCACAAAACAACATCAACTAGAACCAACATACTTGTGTCTGTGCCTCCCCTCCTCCTTTCGCACTTACCCTTCTTTAGAGACAATCAGACAATAATACACGCCCTTCCAACCCGACCCGACCCAGCTCAAGTTGAGAAATTAAGAAGAATACTCCTGATTATTCCTATGTTGAGGCCCCTGAGCGAAGACTATTTTGGGGAAAAGTCAATTAGAAAACTATATATGTCAAAAAAAGACCTTTATATATAGGGTTTTAATCCGTGGCAAACGTTTGCTATGGGCACTATTCAGCAACCAAGTTGATTACCGTTGATCTGGACAATGTAAGGCCACGATTCAAAGTAAATACCTCCTGCCGCTACAAGCTGTAGCGTCAGTCACCTGACTCCAAAATTCGGATGTCAAATTACTTTATTGCCCCTCTATATTAATTATAAATATATTTACTCCTTGCCGCTAGAGCCTGTTGCGGCAAGGCACTCCCACTTCTTTTAGTTGTATTTCTTTTAGTTTAATAATTTTATAGTAATTTTAGTTTACTAATTTTATTAATAAAAATAATTTATGTATCAGTTTAAATAATAATTTTAGTTTATTAAATTTATTAGTAAAAATAATTTACGTATCAGTTTTAATAATAATTTTAGTTTTACCTTTATTTTAGTATATAATTACATTTTGCAACATAACAATACTGATGAATGTACATTTTTATAGTAATAACATTATATATAATAATAAAATTATTAAACTAAAATTACTATTAGTAATACTTTTATAGTAATTTTAGTTTAATAATTTTATAGTAATTTTAGTTTACTAATTTTATTAATAAAAATAATTTTATTAAACTAAGTTTTGATGGTAAACTAAAATTAGTTTAATAAAATTATTAAACTAAAATTATTATTAAATTGATACGTAAATTATTTTTATTAAACTAAAATAAAAATTTAAACTGGTACGAAAATTATTTTTACTAATAAATTTATTAAACTAAAATTATTATTTAAACTGATACATAAATTATTTTTACTAATAAAATTAGTAAACTAAAATTACTATAAAATTATTAAACTAAAAGAAATGCAACTAAAAGAAGTGGGAGTGCCTTGCCACAATAGGCTCTAGCGGCAAGGAGTAAATATATTTATAATTAATATAGAGGGGCAATAAAGTAATTTGGCACCCGAATTTTGGAGTCAGGTGACTGCCGCTACAGCTTGTAGCGGCAGGAGGTATTTACTTTGAATCGTGGCCTTACATTGTTCAGATCAACCAGAATCAACTCGTTGTTGAATAAAGGCCCATAGCAAACGCTTGCTACTTGATTAAAACCTTTATATATATATATATATATATATATATATATATATATATATATATATATATGAAAAACCCTATGGTTCTTGAATATTTGGGATTTAGCATTGCGGTGTGGTACTACATCACAATACCCAATTCGGACATTTCAGGTGCCAATATTAGGGCACTATAACAATATTGTTTTTGTTGAATTTTTGTTATAAAAATTCTATTTATCTATTTATTTATGTTGGACATTTATTTATTAATAAAAGTGTATCATTCATCATTCATTAAATGATCATTTAGTTTGTTTATATATATCTTCATATTATACATGTTATGATTTATGTGTATAAATAAATGTTATACACAGAAGATATACCTTGAGATTCTCTTCCTAACCTGATATGGACCAAATTCTTAAGAGAGGGTAAGGATCAATGTTAATATATCATTAATTAGAAACGTATGGAGTACTTTTTCTTATCTGAAAAAATTCCAAATTTCATATTCTCTTTCAGTCTAAGAAAAACAGAACTTGTAACGCCCCCAAATTCAAGTACTTGAAACCCGAACTTGGTGCTTTACGATACCATTTCTTTGAGCAGAATAATAATAATAATAATAACAATAATATAAATATCAAACTTAATTTACATATATCAGAGTCTAATCCCAGTTTCTCAACCTTTACTACATTACATTACATGATAGATAATAAATATTATCATCTTAATATAGTACTAACTATTACATAAGATACCACAAAGCTTATTCTGCTAGCTTTCCCTTTCCTTTGTTCTGGTCTGAACCTTCAGGTTGATCACGTTTAGCTGAAAACATTTACATTTAAAGCAAGAATGAGCATTTGGGTGCCCAGCAAGTAATAGCAGACAATAAACTTTAGCTGAAAGAAGTAAATGTTTTCTTTGAAAGGCACTTCTACAACGAATCAACAGTTGTGAAGTAAACTGAAACAATTCTAATCAACATATCAAATCTGTTTCAAATTTTTTTAAAACTACGTACTGACTATAATTGGTGAGTAGTCGACAGACTATGACCTTTGTTTTCGATTTTCGATATTCAATTGAATACAAGAATTAATTATACGCAATAACAAAGTGGAATATTTTCCAGAGTTTATGCTGAGTGATCCCTAAGGATCTTGAACTTTTGTTTTCGAGTAACTATCAAAGATTTACTTTGATATACCCAGGTGTATCAGATAACCATAAAGATTAAGTCATACCCCTCTGCAAGTATAATAAGTGATCAGCTTAATTATACCCTATATTATGCATAATACTTAAAATGCGCGCAATGGCCGAATATACGACCAAAAATCTCCCCTTTTATATTAAAAGGTTGTTCTTCTCAATCTTATAATCAGAATTTGAATTATAACAACGAAATACTATGATTTCAATATCTAATCGCTTTTTTGATCTAGTCGAAACAATTGGCATCGACCTGTCAATAATAATTGAGTTCTATTCTCGAACCTATCAAGTTCTAACAAATATTCGTCTAGCCAAATAATTAGCTAAGACATATCTCAACGCTATCTTTAAATCTATGTCTAGCCGAGTCAAATAGCTTAGACAACTTTTAATCAATGTATACATACCAGAATTTAATAAGTATATATCAATAGGTACAACAATTATCCAAGTGAGGACACTTATATAACAATATTTAGAAATTAACGAACAAAATAAATATCTGAATTATACAATAATACAGTATTGATAACCAATGATTGGATAGAATTCAAGAACTGGCATATCGACAACAGTATAGATACATGAACAATAACAAGAACGAAAGAGTTCTGAAACTGGCTTACACATGTCCATTTTATAAAGTAAATTCAAAGGTTAGATACTTGCCTGGTCTGCTGCTTACAATTACGCAACTTAGTTTTATCTTTTAAGTCGAGACTATCATTAATAAGATCATTCTATCGATTAGAAATACATATCATAACACATAGTGCTGCTATTTGCAGTCAGCACATAGCCTAATCACATTGTCACATAGTTATATCAATCATTGGATCATAAACAAACACTTATCAAGTCAAACTATCTAGTCTGGATCAGTTTCGAAGTCAATTTGGTGTACTGACGGCTTTATCGGGTAATTATCGAGTCTAAAACTCTATTCTGTAATTCAATATTCATTTAGATATTTTAAAAATTAATCATATTATTTTTCATAGTCTTATAATAATTTTTAAATAATTATTATAATTAATCATGATTTTTCAAACACTAGAATCATTATAAAATGATTTAAATATTAAATAATTAATAAAATTTACCTTTAAATATTGAAAGTTATATTTTATAACTTCAAATATTTTTAAACTCTTTATTTTCATTTAAAATGATTTTTCTAATATTAAAATTATTTTTAAATTAATTTATTTAATATAATTATTAAATAAATCTAATATAATTAATATTATTTAAATTTTCTTTAAAATATTAAAAGTTATATTTTATAACTTAAAATATTTTTAAATACCTTATTATCATTTAAAATGATTTTTAATATAATAAAATTATTTTTAATTAATTTATTTAATGCATTTATGAAATAAATTAAATATCAATAATATTTTAATAAATACTAATATTTATGAAAAATATGTCAAATTATTATAAGTTAATTTTTATAACTTCAAATAATTTTTAAAATTATTTCTATAATTTTCAAAAATTATTTAGCATTTTTAAATGATTTTTAGAATTTATTTCTGTTTTTAATTATTTTCCCAAAAATTAGAAAACTAAAATAATTAAATCCGTCGCTAAAGACTTTAGCGACGGTTTCTGTCGCGGTTGGTGTTCTTGAGGCTCAAGAACATTCACAATCAGTGTTCAAGAGGCTCCCTTTGACAATCTTTAATTCACTGCATATGTTGTTTCTGGGCAAGCTATTAATCACAACTTGTAGAACTAATGTAACACTATAAGTATCAAGTAATATCTGGGTCAGATTGCAACACACAAGCAAGATATAAGCGTGCAAACTAGTTTGTCGGGGCGTGTTCTTCATGTTCGGGTCGCCCAAAACATGAAGTCATGTGGGTAAATCAGCCAGATTGATGGCCTTCAATCTTTCAATCTGGTCATGCTATAGGTGATCTAGACGTCGAGCTTTGTATAGACAAACCAATAGAGTACATGTTGTGAGCCTTTATAATGTCTAAATATAATCCAGATGCAAGATCTAAGTCAATAAAGAACTTGTCAGACCATTGTCTCAACTTTCTGGGTTACCCAGGAAGCAAAGTTTAACGGTCAACGACTTTTTACCGATTACTACAACCGATCTGAGGCTTTCTAAGGTTCGAAGGTGCTCTGAACTTGTAGCACTCATGTCATACTATAATCTAGATACAAATATTCATCCTAAAAACTTTACAGCAACAAAATTAAAGAAGCGGTTGAAGTTCTTTGCCAGAACCGTTTTCTTCATTTTTACGGGTTACCCGTAAAACTTAGTCCGTGTTCTAACAACAAACTTTGACCGTGAATAACTTTTGATCTACACATGCAATGATCATGAACCCACTTGCAGATTACTAACAACATTACAGACTACAACTTCAAACCTTTAAATCACCAAAACAATAAACAAGCACACATCTACGAGGACTGACATTTGGCTGTCAGACACATTTTAAAGTTTTTCCCAGATTTTTGAAAACTCCTATTTCAAGTATCTAGATGTTATGGATCCCCTATGTACCAAACCAGATCACTTAGTAACACATCATACAACATGTTTAAACACAAAATCATATCATAACTTTTAACTTAGGATCAAAGATCAGATTTTAGGTTTAGGTTTTATACCTTTCTTGAGCAAAACTCGAATCTAAGACTTCTGATTTGTTAGTGGATGAACTAGGGGCTAGATATGGGACTGATATGCTATAGAAATTTGTATGTTTGGAGATAGAGAGAGAGAGAGAGTTGGTTGAGTATTGTGAATAATGAGGCAAATAATGAGACTTTTCTCTCTCATAATCTATATATATGATGTTGTAATGCATATGGCTGTGTTATAATGGCTGATATATTGATATTTTAGACACATGGCAAGTCAATGGTAGTTTACCAACCACAAATATGGCAAGATTTACAAGCAAGCTAATAAAAATATGACAAAAGGGTAATATTGTCATTTGGCTAGCAATTTTAATGGCAAAGTTGTAACTTGACAAACCCTTAGGGTTTAGCCCTAAGGTTCTCAAAAATTAATTTTCTAGGCTTTTTATTTAGGGTTTAAAAATGTAAAAATTTTAGTTTCTAAAATGGACAATTTTGGTTTCTTAATTAACACAGGGTATCTAATTTCATTATACATGAAATTTAGGGTTTAAATTCCACTAATTAGCATTAAGCTTTATCATTAAGCGATTAGGGTTACGATTGGTAATTTAGGGTTTCTAATTTCAAAGTTAGGGTTCCTAATTTAACAATTAGGGTTTTCAATTAGCAATTAGGGTTTCAAATTACTAATTAGGGTTTTCAGTTAATTAGGGTTTCTAAATATCAATTAAAGTTTCCCAAATTAACAATAAATTCTAAAGTACGTAACATAAATCATATTACATAATTACTACACAGTCTTGAACTCCTATTTGAGTTTCAAAGGCAGAATTTGAGCTGGGGGTATATGACTGAGTTCATCAACTCTTGGTATTCTTTACCAGTTTAAACAAATTAATGCTAGGGTTTTGACATTATACTCCATAATTGACCAACCATTATCAGTCTACACATACAGTACATATTTACAGCACCGAAATATAATTAATATAATATTATTATTGTCATTTATTGTTCAAAATCCAAAATTAGGGTTTGGATTCCATATCCGATTTATCTTTCATATACATACCATTATTAAGTTAAAATAATTAACTTAATTAATCTGAAATAAATTCATATAATAAAATAGTTATTATAATAATTCTAACAATCATTCATATATTATTGAAATAATATATAATCATATTTTCATGGAAAATAATTAATAAAAATATTTTTACTACAAAACTGATTTATTATAAGAATATAATTTATAATGATCAATATATAATTTCTTTTTTAAAAAAATTATTTATAAATATTCATGTAATAAATAAATTTTATTTATCACACACACACATATATATACACACACACACACACACACACACACATTACCTTGCACATCTTCCCACATTTATTTAAAAAAATTATACGCAAAATTTTTTATTTAATTATATAGAAAATATCGGGTTATTACATTCACCCTCCCTTATAAGGATTCCGTCCCCGGAATCACCGTTTCAAAACCTATACATACTAGGGTACATAGCATACACAGTCATTGCAACTAGATCCTGATCAAATTTGATCGAACTGATCTTTAACTATTCAGCATAAAGCTTGTCTATCTGATTATACGGAAGTTTGATTTCTACCAGAACTCAAATTCCTCCTTCAAAATTTCTTTATAAAATAATTTACTATATATATAAGAAAATAAAATTTATTTGAATAATACCTGGCATTCCATCACCGGCTGCTACCGTATCCTGCATTGTCTTCTTGAAGACTCCGGCGATTGATTTTGTTGGTTTGCTTGTTGAAGTTGGTCCCGTCATCACTAGGGGTGTTCAAACCGGTCGGTATATTCAGTTTTTAGAGAAACCGAACCGGTTCGAATCGGTCGGTTCGGTACAAAGATGAACCTGCCTTGATCTGACAAAAAACCTAAGACATATCTAGGATTTTCTTTCTCGATTTTGGTAGGGTGTTTGGCTTGGTCGGTAAATACCGAACCGAACCGAACCGAACGTACCGGTTATTTAAATAATAAATTAAAAAATAACTTGAAAGACCTATTCTTTAAGACTTTTTTGTCTAACCATGTAAAATTAACTTAAAAGTCTCCTCTATTTATAGAATAGAGGTAAGACAAGAGATGGCATACTAGACAATGTGGGATGTTTTTTTGTCTAACCATGTAAAATTAACTTGAAAGTCTCCTCTATTTATAGAATAGAGGTAAGACAAGAGATGGCATACTAGACAATGTGGGATGTTTTTTTTGTCTAACCATGTAAAATTAACTTGAAAATCTCCTCTATTTATAGAATAGAGGTAAGACAAGAGATGGCATACTAGACAATGTGGGATGTTTTTTTTGTCTAACCATGTAAAATTAACTTGAAAGCCTCCTCTATTTATAGAATAGAGGTAAGACAAGAGATGACATACTAGAAATTTGGTGTGGCTTCCTTACATGCAGTAGTGGTCATTCAATGTGGGACTTATTAGACAAGAGATGGCATACTACATTACTACCAAGTGAAGCCCTTAGTATTTGCCTATTTGGTTGTCTCCAAGTCTCCAAGTCCCATATTGACTAAATTGGTAAAACTTTAAGGAAATGTTCCTTATAAATAGAATTACCATGAGATAATAAATTCAAGATAACAAGTAATCAAAACATGATTATTTATTATTTATTAATATTGGGATTTAAATACCAACTTTACCCTCATCAAATCCACTATAATGACACTAATAGTGATGTAAATAACTTAACCCTTATAATGACACTAATGAAGAACTTATGCACTATCTCACATAACTTGTTTCTAAGTCCCACATGTAATAATGAATTCAAGATAACAAGTAATCAAATTATTATTATTTAATATAGGGATGTAAATTTAATATTGGAATGTAAATACCAACTTAGACTCTCATCAAATCAAATTCACACACTAATGAATGCCAAGGAAATCACATAAGGGAACTTATGGCACCATCTTACATAACTTGTTTCTAAGTCCCACATTGATTAGATTATAAAAATTTAAGAAAGTTTTCTTTATAAAAACACTACCAAGTGAAGCCTTTACTATTACTTGTCTCTAAGTCCCATATTGGTTAAATTGGTAAAACTTTAAGGAGATTTTCCTTATAAAATGATTACTATGTAACAATAAATACCAATTGGACCAATTTTTGGCTTATAATTTTGGGTTTGAGCTTTAATAGGTCTATCTTCCTAAGCCCCATAATTCAAGTCAGTATTTAAGTTTGGGCCGAAAGTAGTTTGGTCCGGTTTTTGGGCTGAAAATAGTTTGGGCTGAAATTTCGGTACAAGTCGGTAAAAACCAGAACCGATCCAGTACCGGACCGGCTAATCGGTTCGGTATACCGGTTCAACCGGTACCGGTACCGGTATGGGTACCTAATTTTTAGTACTATCGATATTCGGTTCGGTTCGGTTTGGACTGGTTCGGTTCAGACCGGTTCGGTCTGATTTTATACCGATGAACACTCCTAGTCATCACCACTGTCCCGCTGCTTTTCCCCGTATTCACACTCTCTGCCTCCATTTTCCTTTTCGAACAGTCTTTCACCTTATGCTCCATTGATTCATAAATAAAACACCCACTATACATTCTAGAATTGGGGTAGTTAGGAGAGATATGTCCCTTCTGCCCACACTTGTAGCACACAGACTTTCCCTTTAAACACTCTCTTGAGTCATTCTTTCCACAATTTCTACACTGCATAAATTGTTTCTTTCCACCTCCTGGCCTATTTTCAGTTTTCATGAAACTATCTCCTTTTCTTTTTCCAGTCATATCACCTTTACTCCCTTCTCCGGCTTTAACTTGATTTGTCTCCCTCTAAAAATTTGCCTCCCCTTTCATTGTATAGGTGGCAAAAACTGTCTTTTCCCCCTCCATTATTCTAGCTATCATAAACACTTTTACAGGATCAGTTGATCCTCTAAATCCTGGCGATTCGATTACCTTAAAGTCTCTGAAGTTTGTCGATCGATTATCTGGCTGATTTCCCATGGCCGGTATTCCATTCTGCATAGCTTGAGCGTCCATATTCGCCAAATTCTATATCGGGTCTGGTTGTCCTCCAGCATTGTAGACAGGTTCTTCTGCCCTTTGGTTTTATTTTTGTCTCGAAGACATTATCTGATTAAATAAAATCATGTTTATCCAACTAATTTATAGTACTTTACACCATATATCATAGCACATACTGCTTTAAACATCCGCTATCCCTTTGTGATAGTCGGGAATCGCTGCTACAACTTATTCAAAAGTTGAGAATATTACATTACACAGACATACTTATCATATCCACCTTATAGAATATACATATTCAAGTAATACTAATACTACTTATTTTTTACGCCTTCACTAAGGATCAATTGCTTAGTGTTCTATATATTCCTATTATCCTTTATAATTCATTCACACATAACTATACCAAGTTCGTCAAACTTGCCATACATTATGGGTTCAGGAACTTACCATAAGTATGAGTTTTAAGAACTCGTACTTGAACTTATATTCTCTAACTATACTCTACCTATCAGTTATACACCGTTTCTGGATCCAGTATTACAAATTCCACAATAACCACCTTATCAGGGTTGCTTTCAATGTGAGCCTCTATTTCAGCTATTGGCTCGGTTGTGGAGGTTGACTCCTTCTTTACGATCTAAGGGTATCCTAATCCTTTTCCACCTAACATTTACACATAATTTATCCTAATTAGCAAATAATATATACACACAACAAATAATAGTATTTAAGTTATCTATTTTTTTGTTTGACGATGAATTTATTCAATTCATCTCCTTTTAAACTCGTTATGAGTTATTTGTATTTTCAACGTTTCCCTCTGTCCCAAGGTTATAGCCTAAGGTCTATCCCACTTAAGGTTTCTAACCCTAAAGCTCTGATACCAACTTGGAATGCCCCCAAATTCAGGTACTTGAAACCCGAACTTGGTGCTTTACGTTACCATTTCTTTGAGCGGAATAATACTAATAATAATAACAATAATATAAATATCAAACTTAATTTACATATATCAGAGTCTAATCCCAGTTTCTCAACATTTACTACATTACATTACATGATAGATAATAAATATTATCATCTTAATATAGTACTAACTATTACATAAGATACCACAAAGCTTATTCTGCTAGCTTTCCCTTTCCTTTGTTTTGGTCTGAACCTTCAGGCTGATCACGTTTAGCTGAAAACATTTACATTTAAAGCAAGAATGAGCATTTGGGTGCCCAACAAGTAATAGCAGACAATAAACTTTAGTTGAAAGAAGTAAATGTTTTCTTTGAAAGGTACTTCTACAACGAATCAACAGTTGTGAAGTAAACTGAAACAATTCTAATCAACATATCAAATCTATTTCAAATTTTTTTGAAACTATGTACTGACTATAATTGGTGAGCAGTCGACAAACTATGAACTTTATTTTCGATTTTCGATATTCAATTGAATACAAGAATTAATTATACACAATAACAAAGTGGAATATTTTCCAAAGTTTATGCTAAGTGATCCCTAAGGATCTTGAACTTCTGTTCTCGAGTAACTATCAAAGATTTACTTTGATATACCCAAGTGTATCAGATAACCATAAAGATTAAGTTATACCCCTCTGTAGATAAAATAAGTGATCAGCTTAATTATACCCTATATTATGCATAATACTTAAAATGCGCACAATGACCGAATATACGACCAAAAATCTCCCCTTTTATATTAAAAGGTTGTTCTTCTCAGTCTTATAATCAGAATTTGAATTATAACAACGAAATACTATGATTTCAATATCTGATCGCTTTTTTGATCTAGCCGAAACAATTGGTATCGACCTGTCAATAATAATTGAGTTCTATTCTCGAACCTATCAAGTTCTAACAAATATTCGTCTAGCCAAAATAATTAGCTAAGACATATCTCAAAGCTATCTTTAAATCTATGTCTAGCCGAGTCAAATAGCTTAGACAACTCTTAATCAATGTATACATACCAGAATTTAATAAGTATGTATCAATAGGTACAATAATTATCCAAGTGAGGACACTTGTATAACAATATTTAGAAATTAACGAACAGAATAAATATATGAACTATACAATAATACAGTATTGATAACCAATAATCGGATAGAATTCATGAACTGGCATATCGACAACAATATAGATACATGAACAATAACAATAACGATAGAGTTCTAAAACTGGCTTACACATGTCCATTGCATAAAGTAAATGCAAAGGTTAGATATTTGCCTGGTCTGCTGCTTATAATTACACAACTTAGTTTTATCTTTTATGTCGAGACCTATCATTAATAAGATCATTTTATCGATTAGAAATACATATCATAACACATAGTGCTGCTATTTGCAGTCAGCATATAGCCTAATCACATTTTCACATAGTTATATCAGTCATTAGATCATAAACAAACACTTATCAAGTCAAACTATCTAGGTTTAGATCAGTTTTGAAGTTAATTTGGTGTACCGACGGCTTTATCGGGTAATTATCGAGTCTAAAACTCTATTCTGTAATTCAATATTCGTTTAGATATTTTAAATATCAATCATATTATTTTTCATAGTCTTATAATAATTTTTAAATAATTATTATAATTAATCATGATTTTTCAAACACTGGAATCATTATAAAATAATTTAAATATTAAATAATTAATAAAATTTATTTTAAATATTGAAATTTATATTTTATAACTTAAAATATTTTAAACTCTTTATTTTCATTTAAAATAATTTTTCTAATATTAAAATTATTTTTAAATTAATTAATTTAATATAATTATTAAATAAATCTAATATCATTAATATTAAATAATTAATAAAATTTGCTTTAAAATATTAAAAGTTATATTGTATAACTTAAAATATTTTTAAATACCTTATTATCATTTAAAATAATTTTAATATAATAAAATAATTTTAATTAATTTATTTAATACATTTATTAAATAAATTAAATATCAATAATATTCAAATAAATACTAATATTTATGAAAAATATGTCAAATTATTAAAAGTTAATTTTTATAACTTAAAATAATTTTTGTAATTTTTCAGAAATTATTTAGCATTTTTAAATGATTTTTAGAATTTATTTCTATTTTTAATTATTTTTCCAAAAATTAGAAAATTAAAATAATTAAATCCGTCGCTAAAGGCTTTAGCGACGATTTTTGTTGCGGTTGGTGTTCTTGAGGCTCAAGAACACTGACAATCAGTATTCAAGAGGCTCTCTTTGACAATCTTTAATTTACTGTATATGTTGTTTCTGGGCAAGCTATTGATCACAACTTCTAGAACTAATGTAACACTATAAGTATCAAGTAATATCTGGGTCAGATTGCAACACACAAGTAAGATATAAGCCTACAAACTAGCTGTCAGACGTGTTCTTCATGTTCTGGGCTGCCCAGAAACATGAAGTCATGGCCAGTCAACGGTATTGATGGTCTTCAATCTTTCAATTTGGTCATGCTATAGGTGATCTAGACGTCGGACTTTGTAAACAAACCAATAGAGTACATGTTGTGAGCCTTTATAATGTCTAAACATCATCCAGATGCAAGATCTAAGTCAATAAAGAACTTGTCAGACCATTGTCTCAACTTTCTGGGTTACCCAGAAAGCAAAGCTTAACGGTCAACGACTTTTGACCGATTACTACAACCGATCTGAGGCTTTCTAAGGTTCGAAAGTGCTTTGAAATTGTAGCACTCATGTCATACTATTATCTAGATACAAATATTCATCTTAACAACTTTACAGCAACAAAATTAAAGACGGTCAAAGTTACTGCCAGAACACGTTCTTTAGTTTTCTGGTTACCCAGAAAACTTAGTTCGTGTTTGGTCAATGAACTTTGACCGTGAATAACTTTCGATCTACACATGCAATGATCATGAACCCACTTGCAGATTACTAACAACATTACAGACTACAACTTCAAACCTTTAAATCACCAAAACAATAAACAAGCACAGATCTACGAGGATTGACATTTGACTGTCAGACACATTTTAAAGTTTTTCCCAGATTTTTGAAAACTCCTATTTCGAGTATCTAGATGTTATGGATCCCCTATGTACCAACCCAGATCACTTAGTAACACATTATACACCATGTTTAAACACAAAATCATAACTTTTAACTTAGGATCAAAGATCAGATTTTAGGTTTAGGTTTTATACCTTTCTTGAGCAAAACTCGAATCTAAGGCTTCTAATTTGTTAGTGGATGAACTAGGGGCTGGATATGGGACTTATATGCTATAGAAATTCGTATGTTTGGAGAGAGAGAGAAAGTTGGTTGAGTATTGTGAATAATGAGGCAAATAATGAGACTTTTCTCTCTCATAATCTATATATATGATGTTGTAATGCATATGGCTGTGTTATAATGGCTGATATATTGATATTTTAGACACATGACAAGTCAATGGTAATTTACCAGCCACAAATATGGCAAGATTTGCAAGCAAGCTAATAAAAATGTGACAAAAGGGTAATATTGTCTTTTGGCTAGCAATTTTAATGGCAAAGTTGTAACTTGACAAACCCTTAGGGTTTGACCCTTAGGTTTAACCCTAAGGTTCTCAAAAAAATAATTTTCTAGACTTTTTATTTAGGGTTTAAAAATGTAAAAATTTTTGTTTCTAAAATGGACAATTAGGGTTTCTTAATTAACATAGAGTATCTAATTACATTATACATGAACATTAGGGTTTAAATTCCACTAATTAGCATTAAGCTTTATCATTAAACGATTAGGGTTACGATTGGCAATTTAGGGTTTCTAATTTCGAAGTTAGGGTTCCTAATTTAACAATTAGGGTTTTCAATTAGCAATTAGGGTTTCAAATTACTAATTATGGTTTCTTGTTAATTAGGGTCTCTAAATATCAATTAGAGTTTCCCAAATTAACAATAAATTCTAAAGTACGCAACATAAATCATATTGCACAATTACTACACAGTCTTGAACTCCTATTTGAGTTTCAAAATAGGGTTAAACAAATTAATGCTAGGATTTTGACATTATACTCCATAATTGACCAAGCATTATCAGTCTACACATACAGTACATATTTACAGCACTGAAATATAATTAATATAATATTATTATTCTCATTCATTGTTTAAAACCCAAAATTAGGGTTTGGATTCCATATCCGATTTATCTTTCATATACATACCATTATTAAGTTAAAATAATTAACTTAATTAATCTGAAATAAATCCATATAATAAAATAGTTATTATAATAATTCTAATAATCATTCATATATTATTGAAATAATATATAATCATATTTTCATGGAAAATAATTAATAAAAATATTTTTACTTCAAAACTAATTTATTATAAGAATATAATTTATAATGATCAATATATAATTCCTTTTTAAAAAAAATTATTTGTAAATATTCATGTAATAAATAAATTTTATTTATCACACACACACACACACACACATATATATATATATACACACACACACACACACACACACATTACCTTGCACATCTTCCCACATTTATTTAAAAAAATTATATGCAAAATTTTTTATTTAATTATATAGAAAATATCAGGTTATTACAGAACTTGAGTTTTTTTCAGAAGGGTGCTTTGGAGGCCACACTCCAGGTTCAGTCTAAGATCACATAGGAGGGAAGATCTTGAGGATACAAGAGTCTGTACGATTTTTCAAAACGTGCTAATCCAATCAAACACCAGGTAACAAATTCGCGCTTTAGATACATGCTATATATAATCTTCAAAACAACGTAATTTTAATAAAGGTATGCTATTTAAGAGAGGTATGCTTTAGATCCATTCTGTACATATGTATATTACATATATAATAAAATATAAAGTAATGTGTGTGTGTGTGTATATATATATATATATATATATATATTCCATTCCTAAATATTTAGAATCTATAAAATTAGTCATCTCTACGCCTATACCTACTTACCCCTCTCTTTCCCTCCTCAAATCTATAACAAAATCTAAATTCAACTACATTCTTACTACTTCTCTCCAATAAGGTTGTTACCTTTGCCATGCCTATGTTCTCAAACAAAAATTTAAGTTAAAAAATAGGAATAAAAAAGAAAATATACCAATAAATAGTACCTCTTGTTCTAGGAGAAGTAAAAATTTCTAAATTGAGCAAGTCTGCTAAGAATCAGTACAACCTGCAAAATATTTTGAAAACCTCGTCAGTTAAAAATATGATTAGTACAATATCACTTAAATATATCAAACAACAATTTCTAATTTCAATAATTACATTTGATGAGGAAATTTGTTCATGGTTAGAAATACCAATATTGATTCAATTTCAAGAAGCTGAATCTCGTATATTTTACCCATCTTCTTCTTACATAGTTATGAGTTGTATACGTTACAAAAATTTACTCAACCTTTCCAAGTCACACTCTATGCCTTACATTTATAGCAATTTCTACATTACAAAATTTTCACTCGGCACAATCATATAAAAACATACAAAAAGATATCAACACATATTCAAAATGGTGCCCTGTAAAATTTTTTCTCAACAAAAGTATAAAATAAAATAGAATATTAAATACAGTATAACAAATTTAATAAATAGTAGGGTTGTTCATCGGTAAAAAAACCACTTTGATAGGACCAGATTCGAACCATACCGCATCTAGAATACTGATAGTAGCCAATTTCATGTCTGACCAAATCTGGGTTGAATGATATCTACAGAAGCCGTGATCTTAGGTTTAATCTTAGGATTCGGTATCGGTTTTTATCGAAAATTAATATTATTATTATTATTATTAATATTATTATTATTATTATTTTTATTAATATTATTATTATTTTTATTATTATAATCATTATTTTATTATTATTATTATTATTATTATTAATAAAAAAAATTAGAAAATCGGTATATACCGTTTCGGTTCGATAAAACCGAACAATAAAAATGTCGGATCGAAACCGGTACCGAAAAACTAGTATATACCGGTTTTTTTGTATCGAACCGGACCGGTTCTTTTTTATACCGAACTAACCAGTTTGGTCCGGTCTGAAAAATCGAAAAAACTGGTTAATTTGAACACCCCTACTAAATAGATACACGAAATAACTCATTCAAAATTAATATCACAATAAACCTAAGACATAATTCTTGGTAGTTTAAGAAATAACCACCAACGAAACTTCACATTCAAGCAAGACTAATCAAACAAAGTACTATATTCCTAACAAAGTTTAGAATTACATATTACTCATATATTGATCAACTCATAAACAAATCATTAAATATATATATATATATATATATATATATATATATATATATATGTAAGTATACATACACATGTATATTACGTGTCGACGTCGAGATTTTTATTTGTCCCTCTTCTGTTTTGTCTTTTGGTGTTCTCATGTTAGGTGTGATTTGTTTGAAAAAATAAGTTGTGAAAAGGTCCGACATGTATATGTCGACGATTCGACTGTAAGAGTCGCCAGTTGGTATTTTTAAATGGTTGCACCAACTCAACCGAGAAAAGTTTTGCGCATTTACCACATGATGTAACACTGCTTAACTGGTCTGTGAAACCGAGATTCGTTAGGGTATGGGGGCTTGATTATGCGGAGGGAAGGTGTTAGGCACCCCCCGACATCCGTGTTACCACGGTGACCGCCACTTTTGATTTAAACTGTTATATGAATGTGTGTGTGTGTGTATGTGTGGGTCAATGTGCAATTATTTGGAAGTATTGCTATGCCTTGTTTGCACCTATATACAAAGGGTTTGAATTTTGTATAAAAGTTCAGTTTTAACAAGATATAGCAGTGATGTTTTGTAAAAGAGGTTTTTCAAACCCTTATGCTCAATAGTAATTGAGGCCTTTGATACTTCCATTTTATTGTGTGTTCGGCTTGATTGCTTTTTTTTTTTTTGAGATGCATGGCATCTTCGAGAAAATAAGATACATAGCAGTGCCGAACTCCTTGTGGGCATAAGAGCCATCTAAGGAAATTCAAACACCGTGAATAATTTACAAGCTGATTACAACCTAAAATGTCCATCACGGGAACCGAATCTAGATTCAGGAGACTGAATCTGTGATCACATGATTCCCAGACTCATATGATGTAGCAATTTATATGAAAGTTGTAAGTAGTTATATATATAAAAGCTGTATATATATATATATGTGTGTGTGTGTGTGTGTGTGCGTGCGTGCGATCGACCACCACGAAGCGAACTTCATGGGGGATTGTAAATGTAAATATATAAAAGCGATATATATATATATATATATATATATATATATATATATATATATATATATATATATATATATATATATATATATAATCAACCGCCACGAAGTAAACTCCAGGTGGGACTAAATGTCAATAAAGCAGTAAAGACGATCAACCACCATGAAGTAAACTCCAAGCGGGACTAAATGTAAATAAAGCAGTAAAAGGCCATGAAGTAAACTCCGGGCTGGCGAAATGTATATATATATATATATATATATATATATATATATTATTACCATCAAACTACATTTGATTGAGCACAGATTATTACCATATATATATATATATATATATATATATATATATATATATATATAGCGATAAATGCTTGGGATGTAAATCCGAGCTCAATCGAGGCATAACTTCGATGATGTCAATAAATGCTCTTGGATGTAAATCTAGGCTCAATCAAGGCATAACTCAATGATGTTAGTACATATACATATACATATATATATATATATATATATATATATATATATATATATATATATATATATAAAAAGAAATAAAAAGTCACTGACCGAAGTTCGGGCATACACACACAACACGATTCTCAACGTAAATAACTGTGTGTGCACGATAATGGAGAAAGGCTTTAAGAAATGTAAGAAGGCTTACAGTGGGATGCCAATGAAGACTTCAATAGCTTTAAATGGATGAACACTCAATTCCCACCGGTAAAATATCGCAAGATATAAGCTCACAAGTGTTTGAAATGAGAAAGCACTCAGTTTATAGTGTGTACAAAGCAAAATGGACAAGACTTCCTCGCCTTTTCTCTTCTCCAAATGGCTGGCCCAAGCCCTCTTTTTATAGAGGGGGGAGCCACAAGTGTACCCTCTGACGACCCAAGAGTCCACCTCACGGCGGCCAGAGTGCCCCCAGGGCTTTGCAGGCCCTACTTGAGTCTCGAAGTATGTGCATACATACACTGTATTATCTGCTCAAACCTTCATAACTTCATTCCGGGCATCCGATTGAGGTGTATAAGACTTTTTTCGGAGTGCTATTGTCGAGAGCTACATAAATGACATGGGATTAGAGGTTGTACGAAGTCAGGAAGATGGGACCATGCTCAGGTCTTCAAGCTTCAAATTCTATCCGGTGTGCTGCCTTGTGTAGTAGTCACTCGGGATTGGAGCTATGGTTCTTGTAGGACATTGCTGTGTAGAATGTATGTTGAAATGTTGTTTAGATGACGCAATGTAGAATTGAGGTGGCAAAATGACGATTTTTCCCCTCAGTTATCTTCGGTTCTGGGCTAATTTAGCAGTCGTTGCTCACGGTTATCTCTGAGATTGGGCTGCTGCAAGTGCTGAATGTCCTTAGGGTTGTCTCTGAGGCATGCCTGATCTCTTGGGGTTATCTCCGGGGTTGGATCTGAGTGCCTCAGGGTTATCTCCGAGGTTGAAGCTGCCTGCTGGTGGTGGAAACGAGCTTTTTCGGGGTTATCTCTGGAACTAGAACTGCATTCCTCGGGGTTATCTCCGAGGTTGAAGCTGAATCTCCTGGGGTTGTCTCCGGGATTGGAACTGAGTCTCTCGGGGTTATCTCCGAGATCAAACTTCTTTCTCTGATGTTATTTCCGGGCTATGCTTCGTATTCCTGCTCAGGTTGTCTCAGGGGTTAAAACCGAAACTCCGGGGTTGTCTCGGGATCGGGCCGAGGATCTCGGGGTTGTCTCCAAGATGGAAAATTGAGGATTCCGGGGTTATCTCCATGATCGAAACTGAGTTGATCTCCAGGGTTATCACTAGAAGAAGATTTTGCCCTCTTGCAATGTTAGTAACAGGAATGCAAAATTTCAAGTGTCTACAGATGCCCTTCTTTATCATATTCATGCAATGCAATGACATGGATAGGATAAAGATTATTAGACACTTGAAATGTGACAAGATAATCATGATGCAATGTACTACAGCATGATGCAATGTACTGCAGCATGATGCAAATGCATGATGAATGTGATATGTTAGACCATTTTCCAATGAGATGTGATGACTATCTGCTCCCATGACTTTTGATGGGGACTGGAGTTATCATTGACGACCCTGATGAACTGCTTGGACGTGTGATCCAAAACTCTCAAGAACTACCAGGAAGTTGACATTGGGGTTATCACCAAAGTCCTTAATCCTTGGTATAGACTTTCTATTAAGAATGTATCTCTCATGTACAAGAGACTTCTGGGGGATAGAGCTTTGTCTGTTGAAGATGTGTATAACATATTCCATTATCGGTCCTCCCCGATGAGGATGTTCTTCCTGGTTTGCATCGCCAGGTCTTTCCCATGTTCTGTTGGAGTTACTGCCAACAGTCTATGTTTGTCAGGGTTGTCTGACCCTTGCTGAACTGTGCATCAACGGATATCATCATCGGACCATTCCTGACGCTTCATTGGGTTTAACTGCCAACGACTGATGATGTCAAGGCTGTTTGACTTTCGTTGAAATGTACATCAACGGCTGAAATCATCGGATGGCTTTCGACAGCTTGCTGGATTTACTTGCCAATGACTGAAATGACGTCAAGTTTGCTTGACCTTCATTGAAATGTACTTCAACGGCTGATTTGTATGAATTGTCCGCTGGGGAGAAGTGTTTGAGGTTACGACCCTAAACTGCCGGCATCAGACCTTCGCGAGGTATTGCCGAGTGTAGTTCGTAACAATTATGATCATCAGTATAGTGTACCCTGTGTCTGGGCGAATACCAATGAGTGACATGTAGACCCACTATTTGGTATATGAAAACCAGGATTTCAGGCTCTTCCGCTCAATTGCGTAACATATTTTTTCCTGATTTAACTTTTTCAGCGTATGAGACCTCCTTTTCAACTCGAACTGGCCTGAGCTGGAGGGGTGGGACCCACCTAGGGGAGCCGTAGGTACACCTGTGGACAACCGTGGGTGGTTTTAAATGGCCTGTTTCTTTCACAAGTCATTTTCAAGTTGCGCCACATAGAGAATTCGAGAGATTTTCTTTAGATCTGCTGAGTTCGGCTGTTTTTTTGCAAAATCTGTCACCGTACAAGTGTTCTACACTGCCCTGGTAACGTATGCATGTCTTCTTTTCTAGTTTTTATCCGTTGGAAAATGAATTATCACATGAAATGCGTCTAAACACATAGTAGTGAATATGCATGATCATATGACTTGATAAAAAATATTCAACATAGTAAATGTTAGTATTTAAGCATGATGAACATAATGATGTGAATAAAAATTTGACTTTTGAAACAGTCAAATTGGTACATTTTCATGCTATTTCTTATCCTATTTGAGGACAAATGAGCAAAAGGTAGTAATTCAAAGTAATCCTGGTAATTAGGCTACCCTTATGGATTGTGACTTTGATGTTGTAATGCATATAGGATGTTTATAACTGTGGGTAGGTGTGCTACTGAATGGCCACCTAGTCATGCCTATGTGCATGCGGATAGTCCTATGTACAAAGGAGACTCTGGCAAAAATCTTCCAAAAGTCTAGGCATTGGGTAGTCATGCATTTTTAACTCTATTGTAGGCGTATGTTAAAGTAATGCATGCATGCATGTAGTTGTAAAATGCATTTGAAAAGCTCCAAGTTAGAATTTACCATACCCTTTTTGAGGTGATTTGGAGACTTGTGTCCAGATATATATGGATTCGGATTAGCCGAGTAGTTCCTGCAGGACCACTTCAGGTGTGCGGAGGAGGGCTTCTGATGTGCCTCGACCCCATTCAGTTAGACAGCCTCGTCGTTTAGCAGAGGCGCTGATTCGTCCTATCTGGGTTGATGTGCCAGATGTTAAGGACGAGGAGGAGGATGTACCGATTGCGGATCCCGCTCTTGCTGCTCATGCTCCCCGCAGGGATTTTCCAGGCATTGTTGTGATGATTCCAGAGCTTCTGGATGATTTGAGTCGCCACCCCTTAGTTTACTTGCATGCAAATAAGGTAAAAGCTGGGTTTGATCTTCCTTTTCCTATTGATGAGGAGCAAGGATTCTGATGCTACTTTGCATTTGTGGTGAAGGTTCCCGGCTTTACACAGCCTCGAGGGAATTGGTTCAGCATACACTCTCTTTATCAGGCTCTACATCCAGATTATCGAGAGATTGTGCATAGTTGGGGCTTAGAAGCATTTTTTTCCATCCTCCCCCACCGTTGTCCCTAGGGTTATCTCAGGGAATTATTTGAGCGCTGGTTTCACCAGACTTAGTCTCTCCATTTGTTAGATTGTGAGGTGATGATGACACCGATGGATTGGCAGTTTATCACAGGCATGGAGTTTGGAGGGGCGCCAGTGCCTTGTACGGCGAACATTACCCCAACTTCCGTTAGATCCTTGCTAGGAGTCCCGACTGAGGCGCTCAAGGGCAGGAAAGTTTGTACAGGTCCTTTTAGCATAGATGCTATGAGTGGACTTTTGAGTGAGCCCATGCCCGATGATGTGAGAGTCAGGGATCACATTCTTCGGCGATTGTTCCTGGTTATTCTCCGGGGTTGTTTCATAGCTGATAACTCTCCAACAGTGTCATTCTCTTTGGTCAGTGCAACTCGGGCGATGGACCGTATTGGAGAGTATGATTGGGGCTCCTATACCTTTGCCTATTTCCTCAGGGGAATGCACATGTGCTCGTAGGGCTTTACAGAGGCTTGTCTAGGATTTTACCCATTTCTGCTGGTGAGTATTTCTCTTTTGCTTTCCCATGTACACGTTAAGAGTGTTGACTGATAGTAGATGTTTGCCTTTGTGTTGGCATTTTTGGGCCTATGAGAGGCTCCCATGCATGCATCCTATCAGTGTGTTAGGTTTGGAGACCTATCCACGAGGAAGGCGATGGCATCACTCCATACTGGCGGAGGTTCACATGGTGAGGTTTCACCATTATTGCCTCTGATTGGAGTTGTTGACAGCTGATGCTATCACTTGGATTCCCTACTCTGGGGAACACTTGACCGTTGGATTTAAGGATGGGTACCCGACTGGTGTTGAGTACGTGATGTCCACCCGTAGGATTTCTTTCTTCACAGACAGAGGATGGGAGCTCTATTTGAGAGAGCGTGCTATTCGGAGCACTACATGAGAGATTCGTGTGTCGATCTTGCCTCCTGCCAGGCGTTATTGGCCTGTGTCGTAGTCGCCTGTCAGTGATATCCCATTGATGGGCATTAACGGCTATACTTTGTCAGAGGGTCCGTATACTCAGGAGGTATTTTACCGCTGGTGGTCCCCTCGTACCAACGGAGCCCAGACCCGCGCCACTCAGTTTATGGGGGATATGGTTCCTGGATCCGTGATGATGACGGATTAGATGGCCTGTGTCCGAGATCTGACTCATTTGACACAGACTGACAGCTTGACCCGGCAGTTGGACCGGGCACATTTATTTATCCGGCATTTGGGTAGAGATCCTTCAGAGGCGGATACTTTTGATCCTTCCAGCTCAGGCGCTGGCCCTTCAGATGACCCATATGGCTTTGCCGGTGCAGATCCACCCTTGTATAGGCCTGATATCCCACTTAACGGAGATCCAGTGACTCAGGAGGAGTTACATCAGATGGACAGGATTGATGATGTAGACATCTACACCATTGACTTTTTCTGATGTGTATTCTCGCTATATCTTTTGATAGGCCTCTGTTAGTTATTGGGCGTCTGTGCCCCATTTCCTTGTATTTTCTAGCTGTACACAGAGATGATGTATTAGATGATGATGTACTTAGGAATGTATGTACTGTTTTCCATTCCCTACATCATATTGCCATCTAGTTTTTATCATGCATGTATTATATTATGCATATGTATGTATGTCCAGAGATATTCAGTAGTAACCCCTGGATGGTCTTATAATACGGCCCATACGGATGTCTTCTTCGACAGTTAGCCACATTGACCACACTCCACCAGTATTGGTAGCCTCGCGTCTGAGGTCGTGGCATGATAGTTTGTCATCTCCAGATCGGATGACCGTAGATCAGTTATTATAGCATTCCATGACCCTCTTGATGTTCCAGCTTCCTGTGGGCTTTGTAGATGGTATACTGGAGCATTGTGTATGAGAGAGGCATGTTTTCCGATTTAGGACCCAGGAGTTGACTCCCATATTAGAGGAGTATGAGCGGTTGACGGCTTTGCCCTTAGACAGACCTTGTGCTCGGATGGCCATTAACGAAATGAGCCGACAGTTCATGACCCTCACCGGGTTGAGGTGTAGAGTAGTACAGGATGAGATTACATCCGGTCATGTGGTGTGCCAGCATTTTCTGATAGACAGATTTGGCTCATCGTGCAGCTATGCACGGCACTCCAGGGATTTCACCACGCTGGAGGATCAGTGGAGTGTGGCCAGAGTAGATGTATTGATGATGTGTGTAATGGCCTATTTGTACATGCCATTATATATGGATCATTTGGACATCGGTATTGTCCTGGCAGTGAGAGCTCTCAGGGAGGGTCATACCATTATTTCAATGATTGTGGCAGAGACATTGAGATCAGCCACGTATTGCAGTTCCCACCCTATAGGGGTATTTACCAGTAGCTCGGTCATGTTATATGTGTGGTTCATATCACACTTGAGACCGATTAGCACCTTCTGACGGCATGTGTATTGTTTTACCCATGAGATAGCCATGTTTTACTCCTTTCAGCCATCGGAGTGTACAGACACTACATCTTGGTCGGTGTTTTTGGCAGGGATTGGAGATCCATTTGACATCCTGTCGTGTACAGAGCTCAGTTCTCCCTACAACTTCATTACTCATGCACCTGGCATGGATTATCTCCATCCCAGTGGTTTTGAGGGCATGACCACGCATCTGCTAATTTGGGCCGTGATGTTACTGATTCAACCAATTTTAGGATGTCCATCCTTTTGAGGGGGCATTAGGTCAGCGTGCAGCTTCTCGCCATTTGTTAGCAGAGGACAGATCCAGGGTGTATGCTTGTTGGGATCAACGTGATAGAGCTGATTTTTCTGTTAGCCATCCGGGTTGTTTGATAGAGTATTTTGCATGGATGGAGACAGAGACTGCATTGACTGCGATAGTATCTACAGTGCCGTGGATTGATTCTGATGGTGGGGAGCCCATGGAGGACATTGATTTTCCCACAGAGGATACGCTGTTTGCTGGGTTGCCAGCAGCTCTGATTGATTCTCCCAGTACTTCTGCAGCTGTGACTCCCCCTTCAGAGTATTTATTGCAGAGTTTTCATTTGATGGCATTTGAGAGAGATCAGGCGAGGGCCTCGACGATGACAGCTCTTGCTGGGAGAGATGCCGCTCTTTTGGAGAGAGATTAGGCTTTGGCTCATAGAGACACCACTATTGCTGAGCGGGATGAGGCTAGATCATCCATAGATGCATTGATTGTTGAGCGGGATGTCGCCACATCTTCCCGGGACATTGCCATTACAGATAGTACTGCAGTGAGGTCTCATACTACTTATATTGTTGCAGAGATGAACACATATATTGATGAGCACAGTGTCACCATGCAGTTGGCTGTAGATCTATTAGCTCATGTAGATACCCTTGGGCAGGAGCTCACTGCATTACCCCCTTTTTCTAAGAGGACTGCGATGTTAGACTTGATAGCACACATATACACTGATTGGTAGATGGGCTTGTATTTTCCTGCACAGACTAGCTTAGCCATTTTGTCATGTACAATACATATTTTATATATCAAACAACATTATATATGGCAGGAAAATATATTTTGATTTACTTCCCTTTTAGTTATGCCTTGTCGCTTGTTTGATATTTGCCTGTTTCTCCAGGGATTGTGATCTTGATGTATTCTGAACTCCTCCTTGGTGGATGGACATTGAGATGTATCAGGATCTTCAGAATGGATCATTGATCTGTATGTATTTCCTACCTTCTTTGGTGTCTTGGGACAGGTTTCTATATGTAAATGTGGAGAGGAGGGCAGCTTTCCTCTTTGAGGTTAACCGCACCACAGATGGTTGCCGGTACTCCTTTATATGGGGGAGCCTAGTTAGTTCTATCTCTTATGGATTGGTGTTTCTCTTTGAGGACTCAACTACAGCTTAGATGGTTGTTGATTCTCCCATTTATGGGGAGGTCAGGTAGTTCCATCCCTTTGGTTTGAAGCCGATGAAATGCGGTGGATTGAAGGAGGATCTCAGTACCATTGACAAGTTTTTATGTTTTGGTAGGGGGTGAGACTGAACCATAAATGGTTGCCTATGTACTCTTATTGAACAGGAGATCAGGTCTGCGTAGTTCGAACCTGGTGTGAAGGTTCAACGCTGTATGCGGCAAGGTGGGTGTAGAGATGTGTTTGTTTTTATTTATAGAGAAGGGTGTAGAAATGTTTTTGTTTTTTTTTCTGTAGTGCGACCGGACCATATAAAATGGCTGCCTACGTACTCCCGTATATTGGGAGATCAGGTCGACGTAGTTTGCCCCATGTTCAGGACGATTTACAAATGAAAAGTTTGATCCCATGTACAGGACAAACTGCGGGGGAAAAAGTTCTATCCCTGGTGGGACAAAACTGCAGGTATGAAGAGTTTTAATCCCTGGTGGGACAAAACTGTAAGTGTGAAAAGTTTTAATCCCTGGTGGGACAAAACTACTGGTATGAAAAGTTTTGAAAGCAAAGTTGCGTGAAGGATCTTCTGATCCAGAACCAGGCTGCTGGTTGGAAAGGTGTGTTTGTCCCTGATGGGGGCAGATGGGTGTGAAGAAAGGTTGTATGTAGGGGGGTTTAGAAAACCTGAATTGACCTGGGATCTGGTGATCCAAAACCAAGATGTTTGCTTGATGGTAACTTCAGACATAGTACCGTTTCATGGTGTCTGAGTTGACGAGCTGTGGAAATTCATCGCCATCCATCTCTTGTAATCTGAGAGCACCTCCTTTCAATACCTCCTTGATAATAAACGGGCCTTCCCAATTTGGTGCGAATTTTCCCTTAGACTGATCTTGGTTGTCAATGATCTTATACAAAACCAAGTCATGTTGTTTAAACTGCCGTAGCCAAACTTTTTTGTTGTAGGATCTTGCGATCCTTTGTTGGTATAATAGACCATGGAAGATAGCCGTGGTTCGCCTTTCATCTATTAGAGACAATTAGTGATACTTGTCTTGTAACCATTGGTCTTCATCTAGCTGAGCATCTATCAACACTCTGAGGGATTCCATTTCCACTTCTATGGGGAGCACTGCTTTCATCCCATAGGTTAATGAATAGGGGGTTGCCCCAGTAGAAGTCCGCATTGATGCTCTGTAGGCTAATAGAGTCAGAGGCAATAAGTCAGGCCATCCTTTATGATTGGTGGACATATTTTGCATGATCTTCTTGATATTCTTATTAGCAGCTTCAACAACACTATTCATCTTTGGACGGAAGATGACAGAGTTAAGATGTTTGATGTGGAATTTATTGCATAACTCCTCCATCATTTTGTTGTTGAGGTTCTTGGCATTGTCTGACATAATCACCTCTGGTTGTCCATATAGACAAATGACATTGTTTCTGATGAAATCAATGATAACTTCTTTGGTAACCCTGGGGAAGGAGGCTGCTTCTACCCACTTGGTGAAGTAGTTAATCATGGTGAAGATAAACCGATGCCCATTACTGGCTTTGGGCTCAATGGGCCCGATCACGTCCATTCCCCACATTAAGAATGGCCAGGGCGAACTCATATTGTGGAGTTCCCTTGGAGGGGTGTGGATAGCATTCCCTTGAATTTGACATTGATAGCATCTCTTGACGTGATTATCACAGTCAGCCTTGAGAGAGAGCTAGTAATGCCTTGTTCATAGGATCCACTTAACAAGTAGGGGGCTGCTCATGTGTGGGCCACATACTCCACCATGGAACTCGTCTATGAGCCTCTGAGCTTGATCTTTGTCCAAACATATTAGGAGACCTAGTCCTGTATCTCTTTTGTAGAGTGCATCTCCGCTCAGGTAGAATTTCATAGAAAGTCGATGGATCTGCCTTCTTTCAGTCGGGCTCACCTCAGCAGGTGTAGATCCATCTCACAAGTATTCCATGATATACTGATACCAAGGGTGTTGGACGGGAGGTTGCTCATTCGATACTTCTCTAATGTAATTCCCATAGGTTGGAGCCTTTTGCAGGGAAAATGTGATGCTTGGCATGTTTTCCTTGTCAGGTATGTGAATCAAGGAGGACAAAGTTGCTAGCACATTCGCAAAGTCATGTGTGGGCCACATATTTCTTCAAACTCTGAAGCCATCTATAGAACTTGCCGATGGTAAGGCAACAAATATAGTTCTTTAGTGTGATAGATTCCAGTGGTTTTTCTGATCACCAATTCAGAATCTCCAAAGACAGTTAACCGCCTGATGCCCATTGATCGGGAAAGTTTTAGCCCCATGATACAGCCTTCATACTCAGTTGTGTTGTTGGTGCTGACAAACTATAATTTGACGGCGACAGGATACTACTCCCCCGTAACAGAGATTAGAACTGCTCCAGCCCCAGAGCCTTCCATGTTTATAGCTCCATCAAAATACATTTTCCATGTCTGGTATGCATCGTATTGATGGTGTTGCTAAACTATCATTACCCCTTCATTGGGGAAGTATGTTTCCAAGGGTTTAAAATCCCCTGAAGGTACGTCGGCCAGTTGATCTACAATTCCTTGACCTTTAATAGCCTTTTGCGTCACGTAGACGATGTCAAATTGCTATAGGATCAACTGCTATCTGGACAACCAACAATTTAACATGGGTTTACTAAACACATACTTGAGAGGATCCATGCGGGATATGAGATGGGTTGTGTGACCATGGAGGTAATGCTGTAACCTCATGGAAGCCCATGCTAAAGCATAACAAGTTTTCTTAATCAGAGTGTACTTGTGTTCACTGCTGCTGAATCTTTTGCTGAGGTAGTAGATAGCTCGCTCTTGGCCTTTATCATCTTTTAGTCCCAATATGCAGCCCATGGCATTATCGTTGATTGATAGGTACATAAACAGGGGAACACCATCCCCGGTGGTACCAAAATAGGAGATTTGACTAACTACTCTTTGATTGTAAGGAAGGCTTTCTGACACTCATCATTCCATTTCAGGGAGGAGTTCTTCCTTAACAGATTGATGATAGGCTCACAGGTTGCTGTGAGTTGGGAGATGAATCTGCTAATGAAGTTGATCCTTCCAAAAAATCCTCGTATTTCCTTTTTTGTCTGAGGAATGGGCATTTCCGTGATGGCCTAGATTTTGGTGGGATCTAGCTCAATCCCTTTGTGGCTGACTAGGAACCCTAGCAACTTGCCTCTCCCGAATGATGACCATGATGTCTGGGCAATCATCGTCTGGGATGTCTCTGTTCATACCCTCAGTATGAACAATGATGGGTATGTTTGACAAATGTCTGGCAATGCTTTGTTTACGTCTCCGATCCTTTTCCTCCGCCTCCGGATCTGGCATCAAGAATTCCTTTTCCTTGACCGATAACGGCTTAGGAAATAACATAGTCATCACATGAGTAGGAACTTTTAATGTAGGCTGTACAGGCTCAACCTCTGCAGGTTTAAGTAATCTCCGTGTGGCTGAAGATGAAGGAACATGTTTGTGTTTGTGAGGATTCCTGTTACTGGAGCTAGTAGAATAGCCTAGTTCAGGTGTTCCTGTTTGACTGGGAACTTGGATTGGTCGCTTAATGCCCGGATGATTCTTGCCCAACCCTTGTCCAGATTGATAATCCAACGATATCATTTCTTGACTTGTCGACATGACCTCGATAGAAATTCTGGGTATTAGAGGTGGCGCCTCAATGGGATGATAGTGAGTGTTGCTCACCTCCAGGGCCTGGAAGCTGACAGGCTTAACTTCTGAATTGAAACTGATGAGGGGGACGTTATCTTGTCCAGGACATTCCAGCTCAGCATTAACAGTGACTAGGCTATTGTTAATGATGTATTTGAGTTGCTGGTGAAGGGTGGAAGGGATGACTCTGACCATATGAATCCACGGTCTCCCTAAGAGCAGGTTGTATCCTGTAGCTATTTTGAGCACATGAAAGGATACGCTGAATATATGTGGACTGATCTCCACAGGTAGTTTAATCTCTCCGACAACATTTCGTTTGGATCCATGAAAAGATTTAATAATCGTATGGCTGCTTCGGATTCTTTTGAGATTGATATTCATCTTCTCCAAGGTGGCATAAGGGCAGATGTTTAAAGATGATCCTCCATCTATCAAGACTCTTGCGACCACATATCTGGAGGATATAACCGCTATGTGCAACGATTTGCAGTGACCCATCCTTCGAGAGGTATATCATCATCAGTGAAGGAGATCACATTACTATTAAAAATTTGATCAACCAGGTGGTGGAACTTTTCAACATCCACTGATTTTGGCAAATGCGCCTCTTCTAAGACCCTCAATAAGATCATTATGTGATCTTCCGAGTGGAAAACCAAGTCAAGTATAAAAATCTGTTGTGGAGCTTCTTTCAAGCTTAAAACCACCTTCGCTTCATTGTGGCCCATAGTACGGGGGAATTCTTCGATCTTCTCCATAGGAACTTTCCCCTTTGACTTGATGGTAGGCTTCATCACCCGTTGGGGAAGATATAGTGGATTCTCTTTTGACACTGTAGCAATTGTATGAGATGTGGATCCTTCAGCGTCTTCATAATTCTATGACACTTTTTGTAGGCTGACAACATGATATTGTGGCCTAAATGGCAAGATGATTGGCTTTGGCTCAACCACTTTTAAAGGATTGTCAGCACCTTTGAGTTGAATTTCCTGTATTGTGAGTGGTATGGCAGCCAAATCATCCCTAGAGGATATAACTGCTACGGTCTCCTTCCATTTTATAGGAAATGTGTTCCCACTCTTAAGTAGTACAGTGTCGTCGTCTGCCAGCTGCAAGACACCACTGTTAATTAGGTTCTGAATAAGATGACGGAGTGCCCAGCATTCTTCTGTACTGTGACCGCGAGAGTGGGAGTGATACTGACATACTCCATTAGAATTGAACTGTCGTGAATGCGGGTTGATTGGAGGTAGTAGAGCTATGATTCTTCCTTCATTGATTAGCATCTGAAATATCTCCTCCATTGGTTGGCCAAGGTATGTAAATTCTCTTTTGTTGGCAAAATCCCAATGAGCTTTGGCATTTGCTCTTTTTACAATTTTATCCTCTAGTATTTCACCTTCTAGAGTCTGTGGTGGAGTACTTGTAACAAAAGGAATGAGAGTAGCATGCTCCTGGCTGAATAATTGGCGTGTGACGTGGTGTTGATGAACCACCAGTTCTGCCAATTGGTCGACCTGCTCACAAAGAGTCTTCATTTTTCATTCCATCATAAACTGGAACTGGGCAAAATCCCATTTGTCAACACTGTCCATCCTAGTTTGGGAGGATCCACCACCATAGTGGGAAGTTTGTCCATTACTCCAATTAATTATGTTGACCTCCTCTTCTTTGTGTTGAGGAAGAGGTTTGTCTTGCACATGGGGTTGGTCGGGTTTAGTCACCACAATCTCACCATTATCAATCAAATCCTAGATCTTATGCTTCAAGGCCCAGCAATCTTGAGTATCATGTCCTGGAGTTTCGGTATGATAAGCACACTTCCTCTTTCTTCTTATTGACCCTCCGGGGGTTGTTTCCATAACCTCCAGACTGGATGTGCTCAGCCCCAGCTTTCAGGGCGGCAAGGTCTTGAATCTTTCCTGACTTTAAACCCATCTCAACCATTTCTCCATGTTTGATCATTTCAGAAAATGGCTTGCCTATGCCAGCTAATACTCTCTCATTGAAGGGAGCTTCTTGAATGTCTATGAAGGTCATCACCATTTCAGACTCAGTCATAGACGAAATAACTTGAGCAGCAAGACACCTCCACCTTTGAGCATATTCTCTGAAAAACTCATTGGCTTGTTTCTTGACCTTGGTAATTTGGTACAGGTCTTGAGCCATCTGAGTCTGGAAACTATATTGACTGAGGAAGGCATGAGCTAGCTCCTCCCAGCTATGAATCTTATAGTTGTCTAATCTGCTATACCACGATTGGGCTTCTCCTGTCAGACTTTTCTAGAATAGTTGCATTCTGAGCTTCTCATCCTCCGCATAAGATCCAAGTTCTCCAATGAATACCTTCAAATGTGAATAAGGATCCCAAAACCCATTATACTTTTTAAAGTCAGGAGTCTTGAACTTTTCTGGATAATGAACCCCAGGGAAAATACAAAGGTCTGCATATGAAACACTCTCGTGTGCCTTTGATAAACCGAATGGTCTCTTCCATTTGTAGGACTTTCTTCCTGATATCACCGGTGTCTAGATCTTCTTTAAGATGGGCAATTTTAGGGATTTTGTCAGGTACTGGAGCTTCCTTATCCGGTCCCTGGGTTCCTCCATGTGCAGAGGATTCTGTATGTATGAGCATTTGTGGACCCTGAGTGGACTGATGTAGTTCTTTAAGCAGAACAACCAACTCCATAATTTGGTTGCTTAGTCATTTAAACTCCTCATGAGAGACAGAAGTAGGACTAGACTGGCCAGATGTAGCCATGATTGGTTGTAGGCTTTTTGCCTTTTTGGACTTTTATCGGGTAATAGGACCAATTGCTTCCCTACAAAAAGACTTATATAGTTTAGTCTTAGGGAATGTGAAAATGTTACACGCTATGTGATATGTCCATTATAGGAGTATTATCCTGCAAAATGGATGTTAGCTGCATATATCATGTCAGGTTTTAATATGTATGTACACATATTCCCTCATATTTTCCATTACATTGAGATTGGCATGGAAATGAAATTACAAGTAGTTGAATTTACGAGTAATTTGAAATGGAAAGTATAAAGAGACTTCCCTCCGTGTTTGGTTTATCAGAGGCTGACCTATCTTAGGATACTCTCGCGGCTTTTTGGCATGAAGGTTCCTAGATCATCGCAATTTACTTGACGGGAATTTAATCCGGTCTTTCATTGGAGCGAATCTGGGTGGTGCCTTTCCTGAGCCTCATTTGAATTAGTCTCCCTACGAGTCCAATAATCAAACACTGACAGGATAGCCTCTTGGTGGAGGGACCACACAACATACATTCACATACAACGTGTCTCACCGTATGGACATGATGATATGTGCGAAGCACTAAGTGTAGTAAGTAAATGCATTCATACACATTCTTAAATGTAAATGAAACATCCACACACAAGCATATAACATTTTTCAAAGGTTTGTAATAGCGGTTTAAGCCCTCTTACTGGAGGTCCCCAGCAGAGTCGCCACCTGCCGACCTCGGGATTTTTATTTGTCCCTCTTTTGTTCTTGTCTTTTGGTGTTCTCATGTTAGGTGAGATTTGTTTGAAAAAACAAGTTGTGAAAAGGTTCGACATGTATATGTCGACGATTGGACTGTAAGAGTCGACAGTTGGTATTTTTAAATGGTTGCACCAACTCAACCGAGAAAAGGTTTGCACATTGACCACGTGACATAACAGTGCTTAACTGCTCTGTGAAACCGAGATTCGTTAGGGTTCGGGGGCTTGATTATGCGGAGGGAAGGTGTTAGGCACCCCCCGACATCCGTGCTACCACGGTGACCGCCACTTTTGATTTAAACTGTTATATGAATGTGTGTGTGGGGGTCAATGTGCAATTATTTGATAGTAGAGCTATGCCTCGTTTGCACCTATATATAAAGGGTTTGAATTTTGTATAAAAGTTCAGTTTTAACAAGATATAGAAGTGATGTTTTGTAAAAGAGGTTTTTCAAACCCTTATGCTCAATAGTAATTGAGGCCTTTGATACTTCCATTTTATTGTGTGTTCGGCTTGATTGCTTTTATTTTCGAGATGCGAGGGATCTTCGAGAAAATAAATACATAGCACTGTCGAACTCCTTATGGGCATAAGAGTCATCTAAGGAAATTCAAACATCGTGAATAATTTACAAGCTGATTACAGCCGAAAATGTCCATCACGGGAACCGAATCTAGATTCAGGAGACTGAATATGTGATCACATGATTCCTAGGCTCACATGGTGTAACAATTTATATGAAAGCTGTAAGTAGTTATATATATAAAAGTCAGAAATATATATATATATATATATATATATATATATATATATATATATGTGTGTGTGTGTGTGTGTGTGTGTGTGTGTGTGTGTGTGTGTGTGTGTGTGTGTGTGTGCGATCTACCACCACAAAGAGAACTTCATGGGGATTGGAAATGTAAATATATAAAAGTAGTAAATATATATATAGATGATCAACCGCCACGAAGTAAACTCCAGGCGGGACTAAATGTAAATAAAGCAGTAAAAGGCCACGAAGTAAACTCCAGGCTTGACAGAAATGTATATATTGTAAGACCCCAACTTTTATGAATAAAGATGAATTTTCTATAAATATCATTTTTTAAATATTAAGGAATGAATTTGATATAATGTTATAGTTGTGGGAAATATTTATAAATTTTGCAAAGTACGCAAGTTGTTATATAATATTTGATTGGTCGGGGAATATTCATTTTAATAGGGAATATTCGTACGACGGCACAATCATTGGTGGACCCTATAACGGAATTATTGTCGGATAGAGAAAACGACAAAAATATTTTATAAAAATAACGGCGGAAGTTTTATCGTTAACTATTGAAACACCCGGTGTTAAAAGTACAGGAATACGCGTGGTTGCATAGTAGCACACGATATTGATTATTGATGCTTACGTGAGAAGTCACTCAGTTTTGTTCAATTATTGCTTCAATAATTGTTGCATAGTATCTCACGTTAATTGATTCAATTATTGTCGATATTTTATATATTTTTAAATAAATAATTGAGATGACAGAGTTATTAATATTATTATTTGCTATATTAACGATGTCAGAAGTTACGCCAGGAGAGGTTTGGTCACCTAATTGCGGCGCCAATAGGGAGAAAAATCTTATTGAAAGCCCCCTCTTTCCTAGGAACGACCTAGTCGATTAATATTGTGAATTATAATAATGATGATATATGTTGTTAAAAATATTGAGGGGATTTTTATGAAGTATTTTATGTAAATTTTGCTTATTTTTGGACCCCCCACTTACCATTTTTTCAAAATAATCAGTACGAAGTTATTAAGTATATATAATAATAGGTGGGGGCCCACCTATGGGGCCCATAGTTGATGGCTGAATTTTTGTTATCACGGGTAGTTGCATGTGATGTATTTATATATATATATATATTTGGTTAACAGGAAAGTGGTGGAGGGGGGGACTTCAGGAAGGGGTATAATAATTAATATTATATATAATATATATTTGGTAGTGGAGTGGGTATTCATGGGATTCATCCCCCGTGAATTCAAGTGTTATATATATATATATAATATATTATAATTTTATTTAAAAGTTTTGTTTTATTAGAATATTTTATTAAATCAATATGGACCGTCCGATTAAAAGTAAATCAATCTGGACCGTTCATGAATTAGTTACAATGTAGTCCATTTGTCTATAAATAGAAGCTCATTCCTTCATTATTTTTTACGAATTCACTGAAACTCTATAGAGAAAAACTGTAGAGAGAAAGAAGAAAAGTGTTCTACTACTTCACTACTCCTATATCCAGAACTCTTCTTTCTAAAGTAAGGGGTATTTTTTTTTCATATTCATGAAGAAAACTTCTGTTATTCCATTCTTTATTATTACATTGGAATAACTTTTGTATCACGCTGATCTACCCTATACTTGGTGATTTACATTGTTATTCCATTTGTTATTATTCTCTTTGGAACATCACATGCATGCGTTTCACATGGGACTGGGTTCCATTTTTTTATTATTCTGTTGGAATATCACGTCTGCATGCGTTTTTATCTTTGGACTCGGTTCCGTCTTTATTATTCTGTTGGAATATCCAATCTCTGCGTTTTACGCCAGACCTGATTCCGTTATTTATTATTCTGATGGAATAACATGTCTATGCGAAGTACCGCATGCATGGTGATTTCTGTTGTTGTTCCATTCTTTATTATTCTGTTAGAATATCCTGTCGGTGCGTATTACGCCTGACCTGGTTCCGTTATTTATTATTCTGTTGGAATAACCTGTCTATGCTAAGTACCGCATGCATGGTGATTTCTTTTGTTATTCCATTCTTTATTATACTCAGTTGGTTAAAGTTTTGACTTCTATACTCCATGAAATTAGTGGAATATCCTTGATATTTGCGCTTCATCCAGTATCTTTTCATGGAAATATTCTTCTGAGCATTCTTGAATTTTACTCTATAAAGAAGTATCATGTTGACATTTTGGACGTTATTAGTTCCTGAATAAATTAATTCTTGAACTTGTTTTTATTGAATTCTTATATCATTGTCATCATCCTCATGTTTATATTTTTTGAAAGTCATCCGTGGCCTGTAGTGCATAGATGGACTTGGTATAATTATGACCAAGGATTATTCGGTGTAATCATGACCGTAATGTTACAAATGATGTGGTAAAAGTCCTCATTGGCCCGTAGTGCATTGATGGACAGTTATTGGCATGATTATGACCATTGATGAATACATGAATATCCTTGCCCGTAGTGCATGGATAATTTATGGTTGTGATACTAATGAATATCCTTGGCAGTAGTCTTGTGGATGATGTGGATTATTTATTAAAATCGAGTCCCAAATGATAAAAGTGATGAAAAACATTTTAAATCATAAAAGATAGTAGATTTTATTCTCTACTTGACTCTTTTAATGGATTGCATGTTCATTGCAGCTTAAACTTGATGTTTATTGTATTTTATCGGTTTAAACATCAAGAAGACTAATGATAATTTATTCTGCATTATCTTAGTCATAATATTTCTTACTGGGCTAGTTGAGCTCACCATTTCTTTCACTATTCTCTTCAGAAAATGAGAATGTAGCCGGGACTAGTCGGGGAACAGAGTTACGGTCCAGATGATAGTATTAGTAGTCCTCACTATTCTGTTAAATAGTGTGACAATAAATGTAATGAGGACTTATTCTGAGAGTGGATATTATCTAGAAGACAATATTTGTATTAAAACTCACAACTTTCTTGTTGTATTTTAAAGATTGTATTTGTATTCTGTACCATGTATTTGGTGACTCAGAATAGGTGATGTATACCTATTTTTGGGGCGTCATAGTTGGTATCAAAGCTTAGGGATATGATCCCTGGCTGAGATGTGAGACAAGAACTAGGAGGGGAGAGACGGGGAATTCCTTCGCTAGTATGACCTACCTAAGTTTATTTGATATTTAATTGGTTGGTCAGAGTATAGGGATTATATGTGATATGTTAATTAACCCTTGTTTTGTGGGAGTATTTGAAAATGGCATCCGAGAATGTTGAGAACATCAATGGAGCACAGGAGACCGTTGAGTCTCCACAGATCAATAATTAGGATAATGTGCATCAGGAAGGCAACAATCCTAATGCAAACAACAACACTGACCAAATGATGAACGATGGAATGTTCTGAGGCTTCATGCAATTCATGTAACATCAGGCGAGAGCGGCTCCTGTCCAAAATGTAGGTGGAAACACTGGCAACTCTCGGACGGTCACCGCCAAACAGTTCAAGGAGCTGGGACCATCGGAGTTTTTTGGAGAGCCAAAACCACTTAAGGCGGAGACGTGGATAAAGTAGATCAACATGATATTTAATGTCTTGGGATGCTTCGAGGAGCAAAAGGTTCCTTTTGCCACCTTCATGTTATGCAGAGGCGATTCTTCGGTGGGAATCAGTAAAAAGCGTACTCAACCTGCCGCACTGAAGATGTCTTGGGAGAAGTTCCAAGAACTGTTCAACGACAAGTACTTTCCCAAAAGTATTCGTCACATGAAAGAGGTAGAGTTCATTAAACTGGAACAAAACAACATGACCGTGTCGCAGTACGAAGCCAAGTTTGCCGAGCTATCACGGTTTGCGTCCCATTTGGTTGATAATGAGGAGAGAATGATGCAAATGTTTCTAAGAGGTTTGAAACCTGAGATACGTTAATATCTTATCTCTCATAAACTGTGTTTGTATTCAGATGTTGTTAATAGGGCTTAGTTATTGGAGTGCGATAATGAGTCAACCCAACCAAAAGAGAGCAGTTGACAAAATGATAATACTAGTGATAACAGTCATCGAAGCGGTGACAATAAGCGGGGAGAGAATCAACATGCCAGAAATGGTAACCATTTCGGTGGTAATCATGGCCAAAGCAATAAGAATGGACATTTTAAGAAGAGGAGATTCAACAATGATGGAAAGACATCAGCATCAGCACCTGTTGTTAAGGAAGGAGAACGACCACCTATCATATGCTTCAAATGCAGAGGGGAGGGACACATCAGTCCAAACTGTGCGATGCTATCCAAAGCATGTTATAATTGTGGAAGAGAAGGTCATCGAGCTCAATTTTGTCGTTCACCGAAGATAAGTTTAGCTAGGATGGAGGCACCAAAGGGCCTTGGAAAAAGTCAAAGCCCGGTGGTCAAGGAGAGGCGTTTGTCGTGACCTCCCAGAAAGTAAGGAACCCGAATGAGGTCATCACAGGTAAGCTTATCATAAACTTTAGTGAAGTCTATACCTTATTTGATACCGGTTCTACCCATTCTTTTATTTCTCCTACTTGCGCTCAACGTTTAAATTTGACTCCGGAGAAATTAGACTTTGACATATCTGTTGAAACTCCATTGGGAGAAACCTTCATTACATCCACTGTTTATAAGTTTTGTTTAGTTCAAATCGGTACCCTCACAGTACCTGTCGATCTTATTTCATTGAAAATACTTGCATTTGACGTAATTCTAGGGATTGATTGGTTAACTACTCATCATGCAAAAATTGATTATTTTCGTAAGGTTGTTAGCTTTCATATTCCTAACCAACCTATTATGCGAATTCAAGCAACCAAACCATTAAAATCAATCACATCATCTCAAGCCATAAAGCTATTCGTTTATTGAAAAAGCGGATGTCAAGCTTTCTTAGCTCATATCACGGATCTAAACAAAATACGCCAATTTTGAATGATATTTCTATTGTTAATGAATTTCCCGACGTATTCCTCAAGAAATTTCTCGGCCTACCCCGAGCATGAAATTGAATTTTGTATCGACCTTGAACTCGATACAAAACCTATTTCCAAAGCCCCATATCGAATGGCTCCTATTGAACTTCAGGAGTTAAAGACCCAACTGCAGGAATTATTAGACATCGGTTTCATTCGTCCTAGTACTTCTCCTTGGGGTGCTCCTGTTCTATTCGTGAAAATAAAGATGGGAGTATGCGACTTGGTATTGATTATCGGGAGTTGAATCATGTCACCAACAAAAATAGGTACCCATTCCCACGTATTGATGACCTGTTTGACCAGTTGCAAGGCGTCAAATTCTTTTCAAAAATCGATCATCGTTCTGGATATCACCAATTGAAGATTAGAACCGATGACATTCCAAAGACGGCTTTCAGAACTCGGTACGGGCATTATGAATTCCTAGTCATATCTTTTGGATCGACTAATGCTCCTGCTGCCTTCATGGATATAATGAACCGAGTATTCAAGGAATATTTGGATCACTTTGTGGTTGTCTTTATTGATGACATCCTTATTTATTCCAAAAGCGTGAAGATCATGAGCAACACTTGAGGCTAATACTCAAAAAGCTTCGTGAATATAAGCTTTATGCCAAGTTGAAGAAATGGGAGTTAATTTGGAGGAAGTAGCATTCCTTGGGCACGTAGTATCAAGTCATGGAATATCTGTTGACCAAAAAAGATTGAAGCTATTCAAAGTGGGAACAACCTAAATCGGTGGCCAAATCTGTGACTTTTCTCGGTTTAGTTGGTTATTATCGGAGATTCGTGGAATGATTTTCTTGAATCGCTACTCCATTAACTCAGCTGACTCGGAAAGATACAAAATTCGATTGGAGTGAGGAACGCGAGAAGAGTTTTCAAGAACTCAAGAGGAGACTCATTTGAGCACCTATTCTGACAATACCATCTGGCTCGGAGGGTTTTGTTATCTACAGTGATGCTTCGGGCAAAGGGTTGGGATGTGTTCTCATGCAACATGGGAAAGTCATAGCCTATGCCTCGCGACAACTCAAAGAATATGAGAGGAATTATCCTACTCATGATCTAGAGTTAGCAAATTGTTGTCTTCGCACTTAAAATTTGGAGGCATTACTTGTATGGGGAGAAAGTGGAGATCTTTACGGATCATAAAAGCCTCAAATATTTCTTCACTCAAAAGGAACTCAATATCGACAACGACGTTGGCTTGAATCTGTTGAAAGATTATGACCATACCATCCAATACCATCCCGAAAAGCGAACGTAGTAGGCGACGCATTGAGTGAAGATCATATCAGTACGAAAGTGCGATATTGTCAACGAAAGGCCCATTTTGTATGACTAGCAAAGGATGGAGATAGAGATAAAGACTCGAGGACCCAAGTGATGATGGCGAATATCGATCACCGACTTTAATCGATAAAGTTAAAAGTCGCTCAAGCTATAGACCCAGGAGTCGATGCATATGAGGAAGAAGGTTCAAGAAGGTGCTATCTTAAAGAAGCAAGAATTGATGAAGAAGGAATACTTGAAATCAACTCCATACTTTGTGTTCCTAACGACCACGATTTAAAGTATAAAATCATGATGGAGGCGCACAACACACCATTTATAATCCATCCTGGGAGTACCAAAATGTATCATGATCTTCGATATACATTTTGGTGGGGCAATATGAAGAGAGATATAGCACTGTTTATCTCAAGGTGTCTAACTTGTCAACGAGTTAAGGTGGAGCATCAAGTACCAAAAGGTCCATTGCAACAACTTGAAATTCCAGAATGGAAGTGGGAGCACATTACCATGGATTTTGTTACTGGTCTTCCCAAGGTTTCTCAAGGGATAGATGCAATTTGGGTCATTGTTGATAGAATGACCAAGTCTGCTCATTTCTTACCAATACGAGAAACTTATACACTTGAACGACTTGCTCGTATGTACATAAACGATATTGTAAGACTGCATGGTATGCCAGTATCCATAGTTTCTGATCGAGACCCACGATTCACTTCACGATTTTGGGTTAGTTTAAAAAAAGCTATGGGCACGGATTTATGATTTAGTTCAACATATCATCCTCAGACGGACAGATAATCAGAGAGGACTATTCAAACTCTTGAAGATTTATTAAGACTTTGTGTCCTTGACTTCAAGGGAAGTTGGGATAAGTTCTTACCATTGGTGGAGTTTTCATACAACAGTTATCAAACAAGTATTGGTATGGCTCCATTCAAAGCGTTGTATGGAAGAAAGTGTCGTTCTTCAGTATGCTGGGATGAGGTGGGTGAAGCAACGTTGTTGGGAACGGAGTTGGTACGTATGACTACAGAAAAGATTCAAACGATCCGACAACGTATAAAAACCTCACAAGACCGACAAAAGAGTTATGCTGATCTTCATTGAAAGGACGTGGAATTCGATATTGGAGATCATGTGTTGTTACGTGTTGCTCCATGGAAAGGAGTTAAGAGATTTAGAAAGAGAGGAAAGCTCAATCCTCGATTCATTGGCCCATTTTTAATCCTTGATCGAGTAGGAACTGTGGCCTATAGACTCGCTTTACCGCCAAGTATGTCTCGTGTTCATAACATTTTTCACATATCCATGTTACGTAAATATGTGGAAGACCTGAACCACATTATTGAGTTAGAACCGGATGACATAGTGGAAGATTTAACGTACGAAGAGGTTACTGTTCAAATCTTGGATAAGAAGGAACATATTCTACGCTCCAAGGTTATACCTCAAGTCAAAGTTTTTTGGAGAAACCACGATGTTGAGGAAATGACCTGGGAGTTAGAATCTGAAATGAAATCAAGGTATCCTTACCTCTTCGACATACTAGGTACGTACCCTAATTTTGAGGGTGAAATTTCTTAAGAAGGGGAGGTTGTAAGACCCCAACTTTTATGAATAAAGATGAATTTTCTATAAATATCATTTTTTACATATTAAGGAATGAATTTGATATAATGTTATAGTTGTGGGTAATATTTATAAATTTTGCAAAGTACGCAAGTTGTTATATAATATTCGATTGGTCGGGGAATATTCGTTTTAATAGGGAATATTCGTACGACGACATAATCATTGGTGGGCCCCACAACAGAATTATTGTCGGATTGAGAAAATGACAAAAATATTTTATGAAAATAACGGTGAAAGTTTTATTGTTAACTGTTGAAACAACCGGTGTTAAAAGTACATGAATACGAGTGGTTGCATAGTAGCACACGGTATTGATTATTGATGCTTACGTGAGAAGTCACTCAGTTTTGTTCAATTATTGCTTCAGTAATTGTTGCATAGTATCTCACGTTAATTGATTCAATTATTGTCGATATTTTATATATTTTAAAATCAATAATTGAGATGACAAAGTTATTAATATTATTATTTGCAATATTAACGATGTCTAGAAGTTTTGCCAAGGAGAGGTTTGGTCACCTAATTGCGCGCCAATTGGGAGAAATCCTTATTGGAAAGCCCCCTCTTTCCTAGGAACGACCTAGTCGATTAATATTGTGAATTATAATAATGATGATTTATGTTGTTAAAAATATTGAGGGGATTTTTAAGAAGTATTTTATGTAAATTTTACTTATTTTTGGACCCCCCATTTACCCATTTTTTAAAATAATTAGTACGAAGTTATTCAGTATATATGTATATATAATAATAGGTGGGGGCCCACCTATGGGGCCCATAGTTGATGGCTGAATTTTTGTTATCACGGGTGGTTGCATGTGATTTATATATATATATATATATTTTGGTTAACAGGAAAGGGGGGGGGGGGGGAGGGGACTTGATTGCAGGAAGGGGTATAATAATTAGTATTATATATAATATATATTTGGTAGTGGAGTGGGTATTCACGGGATTCATCCCACGTGAATTCAAGTGTTATATATATATATATATAATATTATAATTTTATTTAAAAGTTTTGTTTTATTAGAATATTTTATTAAATCAATATGGACCGTCCGATTAAAAGTAAATCAATCTGGACCGTTCATGAATTAGTTACTATGTAGTCCATTCGTCTATAAATAGTAGCTCATTCCTTCATTATTTTTTACGAATTCACTGAAACTCTAGAGAGAAAAACTGTAGAGAGAAAGAATAAAAGTGTTCTGCTACTTCACTACTCCTATATCCAGTACTCTTCTTTCTAAGGTAAGGGGTATTATTTTTTTCATATTCATGAAGAAAACTTTTGTTATTCCATTCTTTATTATTCTGTTGGAATAACCTGTATACGCGGTCTTCCCTATACTTGGTGATTTCTGTTGTTATTCCATTCGTTATTATTACATTTGGAACATCACATGCATGCGTTTTTACGCCATCCACAGTTCCATTCTTTATTATTACTTTGGAATATCCTCGTGCATGCGTTTTACGTTGGACTGGTTCCGTCTTTATTATTCTCATTGGAATATCCTGTCTCGCGTTTCGCGGGACTGATTCCGTTATTTATTATTACGATGGAATAACATGTCTATCACAATACCGCATGCATGGTGATTTTGTTGTTGTTCCATTCTTTATTATTCATTTGGAATATCACGTCAATTAAGCGTATTACGCTTTGACTTCGTTCCGTTATTTATTATTCATTGGAATAACCTGTCTATGCTAAGTACCGTATGCATGGTGATTTCTTTTGTTATTCCATTCTTTATTATACTTAGTTGGTTAAAGTTTTGACTTCTATACTCCATGAAATTAGTGGAATATCCTTGATATTTGCGCTTCATCCAAATCTTTCATGGAAATATTCTTCTGAGCATTCTTGAATTTTACTCTATAAAGAAGTATCATGTTGACAATTTGGACGTTATTAGTTCCTGAATAAATTAATTCTTGAACTTGTTTTATTGAATTCTTATATCATTGTCATCATCCTCATGTTTATATTTTTTAAAAGTCATCCGTGGCCTATAGTGCATAGATGGACTTGGTATGATTATGACCAAGGATTATTCGGTGTAATCATGACCGTAATGTTAAAAATGATGTGGTAAAAGTCCTCATTCGCCCGTAGTGCATTGATGGACAGTTGTTGGCATGACCATGACCATTGATGAATACATGAATATCCTTGGCCCATAGTGCATGGATAATTTATGGTTGTGATACTAATGAATATCCTTGACCGTAGTGCAGGGATGATGTGGATTATTTATTAAGTTGAGTTCCAGCGATAAAAGTGATGAAAAACATTTTAAATCATAAAAGATAGTAGATTTTATTCTCTACTTGACTCTTTTAATGGATTGCATGTTCCGTTGCAGTTAAACTTGATGTTTATTGTATTTTATCAGTTTAACACTGTTGAAGACTAATGATGATTTATTCTGCATTATCTTAGTCATAATATTTCTTACTGGGCTAGTTGAGCTCACCCTTTCTTTCACTGTTCTCTTCAGGAAATGAGAACGTAGTCGGGACTAGTTGGGGAACAGAGTGACGGTCCAGATGATAGTATTAGTAGTCCTCACTATTCTGTTAAATAGTGTGACAATAAATGTAATGAGGACTTATTCTGAGAGTGGATATTATCTAGAAGACAATATTTGTATTAAAACTCACAGCTTTCTTGTTGTATATTAAAGATTGTATTTATATTCTGTACCATGTATTTGGCGACTCAGAATAGGTGATGTATACCTATTTTTGGGGCGTCATAGTTGGTATCAAAGCTTAGGGATATGATCCCTGGCTGAGATGTGAGACAAGAACTAGGAGGGGAGAGACGGGGAATTTCTTCACTAGTATGACCTACCTAAGTTTATTTGATATTTAATTGGTTGGTCAGAGTATAAGGATTATATGTGATATGTTAAGTAACCCTTGTTTTGTGGTAGTATTTGAAAATGGCATCCGAGAATGTTGAGAATATCAATGGAGCACAGGAGACCGTTGAGTCTCCACAGATCAATAATCAGGATAATGTGCATCAGGAAGGCAACAATCCTAATGCAAACAACAACACTTACCAAATGATGAACGATGAAATGTTCTGAGGCTTCATGCAATTCATGCAACATCAGGCAAGAGCGGCTCCTGTCCAAAATGTAGGTGGAAACACTGGCAACTCTCGGACGGTCACCGCCAAACAGTTCAAGGAGCTGGGACCATCAGAGTTTTTTGGAGAGCCAAAACCACTTAAGGCGGAGACGTGGATAAAGCAGATCAACAAGATATTTAATTTCTTGGGATGCTCTTAGGAGCAAAAGGTTCCCTTTGCCACCTTCATGTTGCGCAGGCGGCGATTCTTGGTGGGAATCAGTAAGCGTACTCAACCTCTGTCTGCATCAAGATGTCTTGGGAGAAGTTCCAAGAATGTTCAACGACAAGTACTTTCCGAAAGTATTCGTCACATGAAAGAGGTAGAGTTCATTAAAGCGGAATAAAACAACATGACCAGTTATGTCGCAAGACGGCCAAGTTTGCCGAGCTATCATGGTTTGCGTCCCATTTGGTTGATAATGAGGAGAGAATGATGCAAATGTTTCTAAGAGGTTTGAAACTTGAGATACGTCAATATCTTATCTCTCATAAACTGTGTTTGTATTCAGATGTTGTTAATAGGGCTCAGTTATTGGAGCGCGATAATGAGTTAACCCAACCAAAAGAGAGCAGTTGACAAAATGATAATACTAGTGATAACTTGATCATCGGGCGGTGACAATAAGCGGGAGGAATCAACATGCGAAAATGGTAACCACTTGATTGGTGGTAATCATGGCCAAAGCAATAAGAATGGACATTTTCAGAAGAGGAGATTCAACAATGATGGAAAGACGTCAGCATCAGCACCTGTTGTTAAGGAAGGAGAACGACCACCTATCATATGCTTCAAATTGGAGGGAGGACACATCGCATCAAATCGCATGCGATCTTGTCCAAAGCATGTTATAATTGTGGAAGAGAAGGTCATCGAGCTCAATTTTGTCATTCACCGAAGACAAGTTTAGCTAGGATGGAGGCACTAAAGGACGCCCTAGAAAAGTCAAAGCCAGTAGTGCAAGGGAGAGCGTTTGTTGTGACCTCCCAGAAAGTAAGGAACCCGAATGAGGTCATCACGGGTAAGCTTATCATAAACTCTAGTGATGTCTATACCTTATTTGATACCGGTTTTACCCATTCTTTTATTTCTCCTACTTGCGCTCAACGTTTAAATTTGACTCCGGAGAAATTAGACTTTGACTTATCTGTTGAAACTCCGTTGGGAGAAACCTTCATTACATCCACTGTTTATAAGTCTTGTTTAGTTCAAATCGGTACCCTCACATTACTTGTCGATCTTATTTCATTGAAAATACTTGCATTTGACGTAATTCTAGGGATTGATTGGTTAACTACTCATCATGTAAAAATTGATTATTTTCGTAAGGTTGTTAGCTTTCATATTCCTAACCAACCTATTATGCGAATTCAAGCAACCAAACCATTAAAATCAATCACTGTCATCTCAAGCCATAAAGCTATTCGTTTATTGAAAAATGGATGTCAAGCTTTTTTAGCTCATGTCACGATCTAAACAAAATACGTCGATTTTGAATGATATTTCTATTGTTAATGAATTTCTGACGTATTCTCGAAGAACTTCGGCCTACCCCCAGAGCGTGAAATTGAATTTTGTATCGACCTTGAACCTGATACAAAACCTATTTCCAAAGCCCCGTATCGAATGGCTCCTATTGAACTTCAGGAGTTAAAGACCCAACTGCAGGAATTATTAGACATCGGTTTCATTCGTCCTAGTACTTCTCCTTGGGGTGGTCCTGTTCTATTCGTGAAAATAAAGATGGGAGTATGCGACTTTGTATTGATTATCGGGAGTTGAATCATGTCACCATCAAAAATAGGTACCCATTCCCACGTATTGATGACCTGTTTGACCAGTTGCAAGGCACCAAATTCTTTTCAAAAATCGATCATCGTTCTGGATATCACCAATTGAAGATTAGAACCGATGACATTCCAAAGACGGCTTTCAGAACTCGGTACGGGCATTATGAATTCCTAGTCATATCTTTTTGATTGACTAATGCTCCTGCTGCCTTCATGGATATAATGAACCGATTATTCAAGGAATATTTGGATCACTTTGTGGTTGTCTTTATTGATGACATCCTTATTTATTCCAAAAGCCGTGAAGATCATGAGCAACACTTGAGGCTAATACTCAAAAAGCTTCGTGAATATAAGCTTTATGCCAAGTTGAAGAAATGCGAGTTCTGGTTGGAGGAAGTAGCATTCCTTGGGCACGTAGTATCAAGTCATGGAATATCTATTGACCCGAAAAAGATTGAAGCTATTCAAAGCTGGGAACAACCTAAATCAGTGACCGAAGTACGTAGCTTTCTCGGTTTCGTTGGTTATTATCGGAGATTCATGGAATGATTTTCTCGAATCGCTACTCCATTAACTTAGCTGACTCGGAAAGATACAAAATTCGATTGGAGTGAGGAACGCGAGAAGAGTTTTCAAGAACTCAAAAGGAGACTCATTTCAGCACCTATTCTGACAATACCATCTGGCTCGGAGGGTTTTGTTATCTACAGTGATGCTTCGGGCAAAGGGTTGGGATGTGTTCTCATGCAACATGGGAAAGTCATAGCCTATGCCTCGCGACAACTCAAAGAATATGAGAGGAATTATCCTACTCATGATCTAGAGTTGGCAGCTGTTGTCTTCGCACTTAAAATTTGGAGGCATTACTTGTATGGGGAGAAAGTGGAGATCTTTACAAATCATAAAAGCCTCAAATATTTCTTCACTCAAAAGGAACTCAACATGCGATAACGACGTTGGCTTGAACTGTTGAAAGATTATGACCATACCATCCAATACCATCCTGGAAAAGCGAACGTAGTAGCTGACACATTGAGTAGAAGATCATATGTAGGTACGAGTGCGATATTGTCAACGCAAAGGCCCATTTTGTATGACTAGCAAAGGATGGAGATAGAGATAAAGACTCCAGGGACCCAAGTGATGATGGCGAATATACGAGTACCGACTTTAATCGATAAAGTTAAAGGCCGCTCAAGCTACGCACTGGAGTGATACATATGAGGAAGAAAGTTCAAGAAGGTGCTATCTTGGGAAGCAAGAATTGATGAAGACGGAATACTTGAGTCAACTCCATACTTTGTGTTCCTAACGACCACGATTTAAAGTATAAAATCATGATGGAGCGCATAACACACCATTTGCAATCCATCACAGGGAGTACCAAATGTATCATGATCTTGATATACATTTTGGTGGGGCAATATGAAGAGAGATATAGCACTGTTTATCTCAAGGTGTCTAACTTGTCAACGAGTTAAGGTGGAGCATCAAGTACCAGAAGGTCCATTGCAACAACTTGAAATTCCAGAATGGAAGTGGGAGCACATTACCATGGATTTTGTTACTGGTCTTCCCAAGGTTTCTCAAGGCATAGATGCAATTTCGGTCATTGTTGATAGATTGACCAAGTCTGCTCATTTCTTACCAATACGAGAAACTTATACACTTGAACGACTTGCTCGTATGTACATAAACGATATTGTAAGACTGCATGGTATGCCAATATCCATAGTTTCTGATGGAGACCCACGATTCACTTCACGATTTTGGGTTAGCTTGAAAAAAGTTATGGGCACGGATTTATGATTTAGTTCAGCATATCATCCTCAGACGGACGGATAATCAGAGAGGACTATTCAAACTCTTGAAGATTTATTAAGACTTTGTGTCCATGACTTCAAGGGAAGTTGGGATAAGTTCTTACCATTGGTAGAGTTTTCATACAACAGTTATCAAGGAAGTATTGGTATGGCTCCATTCGAAGCGTTGTATGGAAGAAAGTGTCGTTCTTCAGTATGCTGGGATGAGGTGGGTGAAGCAACGTTTTTGGGATCGGAGTTGGTACGTATGACTACAGAAAAGATTCAAACGATCCGACAATGTATAAAAACCTCACAAGACCGACAAAAGAGTTATGCTGATCTTCATCGAAAGGACGTGGAATTCGATATTGGAGATCATGTGTTGTTACGTGTTGCTCCATGGAAAGGAGTTAAGAGATTTGGAAAGAGAGGAAAGCTCAATCCTCGATTCATTGGTCCATTTTTAATCCTTGATCGAGTAGGAACTGTGGCCTATAGACTCGCTTTACCGCCAAGTATGTCTCGTGTTCATAACATTTTTCACATATCCATGTTACGTAAATATGTGGAAGACCTGAACCACATTATTGAGTTAGAACCGGATGACATAGTGGAAGATTTAACGTACGAAGAGGTTCTTTGTTCAAATCTTGGATAAGAAGGAACATATTCTACGCTCCAAGGTTATACCTCAAGTCAAAGTTTTGTGGAGAAACCACGATGTTGAGGAAATGACACGGGAGTTAGAATCAAATGAAATCAAGGTATCCTTACCTCTTGACATACTAGGTAATTACCCTAATTTTGAGGGTGAAATTTCTTAAGAAGGGAGGTTGTAAGACCCCAACTTTTATGAATAAAGATGAATTTTCTATAAATATCATTTTTTAAATATTAAGGAATGAATTTGATATAATGTTATAGTTGTGGGTAATATTTATAAATTTTGCAAAGTACGCAAGTTGTTATATAATATTCGATTGGTAGGGGAATATTCGTTTTAATAGGGAATATTAAATGCGACTAAAGATAATCATTGGTGGGCCCTACAACAGAATTATTGTCGAATTGAGAAAACGGCAAAAATATTTTATGAAAATAACGGCGGAAGATTGTATTTGTATATTAAAGATTGTATTTGTATTCTGTACCATGTATTTGGCGACTTCGGAATAGGTGATGTATACCTATTTTGGGGGCGTCCTGCACATATATATATATATATATATATATATATATATATATATATATATATATATATATATATATAAGTAATAAACGCTCCGGATGTAAATCCGGTCTCAATAGAGGCATAACTCGATGATGTTAGTACACATAAATATAAATATATATATATAAGTATATATATATATACAAAAAGAAATAAAAAGCCACGGACTGAAGTCCGGGCATACACACGCAACACGACTCTCAACGTGAATAACTGTGTGTGCACGATAGTGGAGAAAGGCTTTAAGAAATGTAAGAAGGCTTATAGTGGGCTGCCAAAGAAGACTTCAATAGCTTTAAATGGATGAACACTTGGTTCCCACCAGTAAAATATAGCAAGATATAAGCTCACAAGTGTTTGAAATGAGAAAGCACTCAGTTTATAGTGTGTACAAAGCAAAATAGATAGGGCTTCCTCGCCTTTTCTCTTCTTCAAATGGCTGCCCCAAGCCCTCTATTTATAGAGGGGGGGGAGCAGTGTACTGCTTGGCACCAGTAGAATCCACTACAGATGGCAGGGGTGTGACGCCCCCAAAATAGGTATACATCACCCATTCTGAGTTGCCAAATACATGGTATAGAAAGAACTACAACTTCATTAATACAATTATCGTGCAAAATACGACAATACACAAACTGTGAGTTTAAATACAAATATTGTCTTCTAGATAATATCCAAACTCAAATAAAGTCCTCATTACAATTATTGATGCACTATTTTACAAAAATAGTGAAGACTGCTAAAAAATTATCTAGGACCATCACTCTATACCCCGACTAGTTCGTGCTATGTTCTCGCTTCCTGAGAAGAAAAATGGAACAAAAAGGAAAAGGGTGAGCTCAACTAGCCCAGTAAATAATATTATGACTAAGAAAATATACAACAAATTATCCGTAGTCTTCAATAGGGAAAAATCTTATAGAATATAATAGACAACAAGTTTTAGATCAACAACTACAGCGGAAACAACAATTCATTAAAAGAGTTAAGTAGAGAATGAAATCTACTATCATCTATGAATTTAAAAGTCCATCATCAATATTTTATCCCTGTAACATCAATCAATATACATCTTGAATCAAATATTCATCTTTGCACTACGGGCCAAAGATATTCATTTGTATCACTAGTCGATCATGTTCATCTCAACACCTGTTCATCTTTGCATTACGGGCGAAAGATATTCATCAGGTAATCATTCATCTTTCCACTACAGGCCAAAGATATTCATCAAGTATCACCATTAAGGACTGGGGATGATGAAAAATATTTTAGACAACGAATCCATTAAGATAAAAAGGACAAAGATTAGAGATTCGTACTTTAGATAATTCAAGTTTAAAAATACTCCATAATAAACCATAATGGAGTAAAATTCAAGAATGAAGATCAAAACATGGATACAATCAAAGATAGTAACCATAATAGACATCTGGGATAAAGAAGAAAAAATTTCATTTTTCTCGTGAATAGTACCGTATTCGTGAATAGTAACGTATACGTGAATAGTAACCCCGACACAAAAAGGTAGAAATTCCACAATAAAATTCATACCAATATTTTAGCATAATGATATTGAAAGAAATAATATCATTTATGAAGAAAATAACATCCCTTACCTCAAAATAATAGTACTTCTGATCGGAATATCGAATGTATAGCTGAAGGAATCTTGTACTGAATAGTAACTCTCAAAGTATCTAAATACTCACAAAAATACGCTCGACAATATAGAGAGAGAAAACTTATGTTTCTGGTGTGATTTTCAATTTTAACCTAAGCACCTATTTCTAGGAAAATGTTAAAACGCCAAAGGAGACTAAATAATAAAATAATATATTTTTTTCTTCTTTGTACGCACCAACCAAGACCAACTCAGCCCTCCACCTTTGAAATTTAATTCTAGCACATGTTTCCAACAAAAAACAAAAGTGGGTCCCACCCATAATTTTTATAAAAATATTTAATTTCCAAAACTTTAATAATTCATAATAAATAGCCTTATTATCAGAAAAATATGAATTTTATGTCATTCCTTATGAAATTGAATTCTCTACAACTTTGCAGAAGAAAGTTTTTCCAAATTCCAAACAAGAAAACATTCGAATTCCACAAACGGACGATTTTCAACACCTTTAAAATTCATAACAAATCATACGTTAATTTTTAACGGTTCAAAATTTGTGGACATATACTCAACTTATATATGTATAACATATCCAAAAATCACAACGATCCAACGGTCGGATTAAAATTATAATTCACGCAATAGAGCTTTAACAACACCGATTTGAATTTTTTTAATACCTCCAATCCGATAAAATACTGATAAAATACCTCAACATTAATTCCTTCATTTAAAACCACATAAAATATATCCATCATTTATATCCACATAAAATAAATATTTTCCATCATATAAATCAATAAATAATTATTCACAAATAATATTACAGAATCACAATAATGACAACCGGTAGTTCCGGAAAGAGGGGCTTTCAGATAAGGATTTTTCCTTCTTGGTAGCCAATTAATTAGGTGACCAAACCTCTCCTTGTGAAACTTTCTAGACATTGCCAATAATGCTATCTAATAATATTATTCAAATAATATGAATTATTGATCGATAATGGAAAATATTGTGCGATGACAATTATTGAAACAACAATAATATAAAATATCAACGCAGCAATTATTGAATCAATAAAATAAAATATTGAACAATAACTACTGTAACAATTATTGAGTAGTGCCTTTTTACGTAAGAATCAATAATTGAACAATACCGTAATGTATCTTGTGTCTTCTTTGTGCAACTTCACGCCAGATATTCTTGTATTTTAACCACTAGATATTCCAACAGTGTTAACCGTAACAACTACACCGTTATTTATAAAAACTCAAACTTGTCGTTTTCTTCATCCAACAGTTATTCTGTTATGGGGCCCACAAATGGCTGCCCCGTCTTACGAATATTCCCCGACAACAAGAATATTCCACGACCAAACGAATATTCCCCGACAACAATGAATATTTTAAAACCACTTGCTTATTTTGCAAAATTTGCACATTTCACCCATAACCAAAGTATTATATCAAATTATCACCTTATTATTTCAAGATAATAAATAGAAGAAATTCAATTTTATTTATAATAAGTTGGGGTCTTACAACCTCCCCTCCTTATGAAATTTCATCCTCGAAATTGACTTACGTACCTGGTGTTTCAAAAAGGTGAGGGTACCTCGCTTTCATTTCCGATTCCAACTCCCAGGTCATTTCTTCAATAGCATGGTTCCTCCACAAAACTTTGACCTGTGGTATAACCTTTGTTCGTAGGACATGCTCTTTCCTATCCAATATCTTGACAGGTACCTCCTTGTACTTTAAATCTTCGGCTATCTCGTCTGGTTCTAACGCAATAATGTGGTTTGGGTCTTTCACATATTTACAAAGCATAGATATATGAAAAACATTATGAACACGAGACATGCTTGGAGGTAATGCGAGTCTATAGGCCACATTTCCTATTCGGTCAAGAATCTCAAATGGACTAATAAATCAAAGGTTTGAGCTTTCCTCACATCGCTGATTCTCGTTTTTGGAATAACAACTTCTTGCATCTTCTTCTTCATATTCATCAGCTCCAGGTCTGTAGCTTGATCATATTTAAATTTATCGATTAAAGTCGGTTCTACTCATATATTTGACATCATCACGTGGGTACTTGGAGCCTTTAACTCTATCTCCATCCTTTGTAAGTCATGCAAAATGGGTCTTTGTGTTAACAACATCGCTTTTCGTTTTCGCATCGATCTTCTACTCAACGCGTTAGCTACCACGCGTTAAACTTTTCTAGGATGGTATGGTCGAAACAGTCTTAAAATGAGTAGCCTCTTGAGCTCTTGGAAAATCTTCTCGCATTCCTCGCTCCATACGAATTTTATATCTTTCTGAGTCAGCTAAGTTAATGGAGTAGCAATTCGAGAAAATCCTTCCACGAATCTCCGATAATAATCAGCTAAGCCCAGAAAGCTACGTACTTCGGTCACCGACTTCGGTTGCTCTCAACTGTGATTCATATCTCAATCTTGGATAACACATCACAATGGCGCCTATCAGTTTACCACCACATGAATATAACGTCCCCTATGGAGAGTCTGGCTTCGGTGCATTCCATAAAGGAAGTCACCAGATAGTGGCTTGAGTACCAACTCTTGTACTTGGGTTTTTAACTCCTGAAGTTCAATAAGAGCCATTCGATATGGGGTTTTTGGAAATGGGTTTTGTACCAGGTTTAAAGTTGATACAAAATTCAATATCACGCTCTGGGGGTAGGCTAGGAAATTCTTTAAGAAATACGTCAGGAAATTAACTAACAACAGAAATATCATTTAAATCTGACGTATTTTTGTTTAAATCCATGAAATTGGCTAAGAAAGCTTGACATCCATTTTTCAATAAACGAATGGCTTTATGGCTTGATATGAAAGTGTTTGACTTCAATGGTTTGGTTTCTTGAATTCGTATAACAGGTTGGTTAGGAATATGAAAACTAACAACCTTACGAAAATAATCAATTTTGGCATGATGAGTAGTTAACCAATTAATTCCTAAAATCACGTTAAATGCAAGTATCTTTAAAGAGATAAGATCAACAGGTAATGTGATTGTGCCCACTTGGATCAAATAAGATTTATAAATAGTGGATATGATAAAAGTTTCTCCTAACGGAGTCTCCACAGATAAGTCAAAGTCTAATTTCTCTAGAGTCAAGTTTAAACATTGAGCACAAGCAGGAGAGATAAAAGAATGGGTAGAACCGGTATCTAACAGGGTATAAACTTCACAAGAATTTATAATTAACTAACCCGTGATACCTTCGTTCGGGTTCCTCGCGTTTTGGGCAGTCACGACAAAAGCTCTTTCAGAAACCGCTGACTTTATTTTGTTCGTATCCGCCTTTGGTGCCACCATCCCAGCTGGACTTGACTTCGCTACCGGACAAAATCGGGCTATATGACCGTCTTTTCCACAATTAAAACACACATTGGAAGGCTGTGAACAGTTTGGACTTATGTGTCCCTCCTCCCCGCATTTGTAGCATCTAACTGGCGGTCGTTCTCCTCCCCTAGAATTTGTTGTTAGTGCTGGTATTGATATCTTCCTGTCATTGTTGAATCTCCTCTTTTTGAAATTTGCACTTGACTCACCTCTCCTATTATCATGGCCACGATTACCACCAGAGTGGTTACCACTTTTGTCCTTATTTTTCCCTCCTCGCTAGTTATCATCGCTCCAATGACTGTTGTCATCAGTATGACCCTGGTTGTGGTCCCTTGGTTGAACATACTCATTATCTCGCTCTAATAATTGAGCCCTGTTGACAACATCTGAATATAGAGAAAATTTATGAGAGATAAGGTATTGACGAATCTCGGGTTTTAGACCTCTCAGAAACATCCACGTTATATGTTCCTCATTCTCTACCAAATGAGGTGCAAACCTGGATAACTCTGCGAATTTAAGCCTCGTCTTTGGGACAAATCATGTTGTTACGTTCCAATCTAATAAACTCTACCTCCTTCATATGACGAATACTTTCAAGAAAGTACTTGTCATTGAACAGTTTCTGAAATCTTTCACAAGACATGTTGAGTGCGGCTGGCTGGGTACGCTTCACAGATTCCCACCAGTAATCTGCCTCACCACGGAACATAAAGGTGGTGAATGGAACCTTTTGTTCCTTTGTGCATCCCAAGACATCGAATATCTTGGTAATTTTTTAGACCCACATTTTCGCCTTAATCGGATCCGGCTTTCCAAAGAATTCCGGTGGTCCCAACTCCTTGAACTTCTTGGCTGTGACAAACCGTGCGTTGCTATCATTTCCACCCGTATTTTGTACACGAGTCTCCCTCGTCTGATTTTGTAAGAACTGTAAAAAGTTTCTAAACATCCCATCATTCATCGTTTGCTCGTTAGTGTTGTTTACATGAAGAATATTGCCTTCCTGTTACACGTTCTCCTGGTTGGTGACTTAAGGTGTTTCCATAGTCTCATACACTCCATTGCTAACGTTCTCAGCTGCCATTCTTAAAAACTTCAATAAAACAAGGGTTAATTAAACAAATTAACATATCACATAATATCCTATATTATGGCCAGCCAACAAATAAGCTTAGGTAGGACATCTTAGCGAAGGATTTACTCGTCTCTCCCTCTAGTTTTATTCCCCGATCTCATGGAGACCATATCCTAAGCTACGATACCAATTTGTGATGCCCCCAAAATAGGTATACATCACCCATTCTTAGTCACCAAATACATGGTACAGAAAGAACTACAACTTCATTAATACAATTGTCGTGTAAAATACAATAATACACAAACTGTGAGTTTAAATACAAATATTGTCTTCTAGACAATATCCACACTCAAATAAAGTCCTCATTACAATTATTGATGCACTATTTTACAAAATAGTGAAGATCGCTAAAACAACTGCTCAGGACCATCACTCTATACCCCAGGCTAGTTCTGCTTTATGTTCTCGCTTCACGAGAAGAAAAATGGAACAAAAAGAAAAAGGGTGAGCTCAACTAGCCCAGTAAAGAATATTATGACTAAGATAATATACAACAAATTATCCTTAGTCTTCAACAGGAAAAAATCGATAGAATATAATAGACAACAAGTTTTAGATCAACAATCGCTGCGGTGAAACAACAATTCATTAGAAGAGTTAAGTAGAGAATGAAATCTACTATCATCTATGAATTTCAAAGTCCATCATCAATATTTTATCCTGTAACATCAATCAATATACATCTTGAATCAAATATTCATCTTTGTACTATGGGCCAAAGATATTCATTTGTATCACCGAGTTGGTCATATTCATCTCAACACTGCTCATCTTTTTGCTTTATGGGCCAAAGATATTCATCGAGTAATCATTCATCTTTACCTTCTGAATAAAAGATATTCATCAAAATATCACCATTAAGGATTTGAGGATGATGAAAAATATTTTGGACAACGAATCCAGTAAGATAAAAAGGACAAAGATTAGAGATTCGTACTTTAGATAATTCAAGTTTAAAAATACTCCATAATAAACCATAATGGAGTAAAATTCAAGAATGAAAATCAAAAAAGGGATACAATCAAACATAGTAACCATAATAGACATCTGGGACAAAGAAGAAAAAATTTCATTTTTCTCGTGAATAGTACTGTATTCGTGAATAGTAACGTATACGTGAATAGTAACCCCGACACAAAAAGGTAAAAATTCCACAATAAAATTCATACCAATATTTTAGCATGTTGATATTGAAAGAAATAATATCATTTACGAAGAAAATAACATCCCTTACCTCAAAATAATAATATTTACGATCGAAATATCGGATGTAAAAATCGAAGAAAACTTGCCTTTGAGTAGTAACTCTCAAAGTATCTAAATAATCACAAAAATATGCTCGACAATATAGAGAGAGAAAACTTATGTTTCTGGTGTGATTTTCAATTCTAACCTAAGCATCTATTTATAAAAAAATGTTAGAACGCCAAAGGAGACTAAATAATAAAATAATATACTTTTTTTCTTTGTACGCACCAACCAAGACCAACTCAGCCCTCCACCTTTGAAATTTAATTCCAGCACATGTTTTCAACAAAAAACAAAAGTGGATCCCACCCACAATTTTAATAAAAATATTTAATTTTTGAAACTTTAATAATTCATAATAAATAGCCCTTTTATCTGAAAAATATGAATTTTATGTCCATTCCATACGAAATTAAATTCTCTACAACTTTACAGAAGAAAGTTTTTCCAAATTCCAAACAAGAAAACATTCGAATTCCACAAACGGACGATTTTCAACACCTTTAAAATTCATAACAAATCATACGTTAATTTTTAACGGTTCAAAATTTGTGGACATATACTCAACTTATATATGTATAACATATCCAAAAATCACAATGATCCAACGGTCGGATTAAAATTATAATTCACGCAATAGAGCTTTAAGAACACCGATTTGAATTTTTTTAATACCTCCAATCCGATAAAATACTGATAAAATACCTCAACATTAATTCCTTCATTTAAAACCACATAAAATATATCCATCATTTATATCCACATAAAATAAATATTTTCTTATCATATAAATCAATAAATAATTATTCACAAAATATTATTACGAATCACAATAATGACAACGGTAGTTCTCGGAAAGAGGGGCTTTTCGATAAGGATTTCCTTACTAAGCGCTTGATTAGGTGACCAAACCTCTCCTTGACGAAACTTTCTAGACATTGCCAATAATGCTATCTAATAATATTATTCAAATAATATGAATTATTGATCTGATAATGGGAAATACTGTGCAGTGACAATTATTGAAACAATAATAATATAAAATATCAATGGAGCAATTATTGAATCAATAAAATAAAATATTGAACAGTAACCACTGTAACAATTATTGAGTAGTGTCTTCTTACGTAAGAATCAATAATTGAACAATACTGTGCAATACCTTGTGCTACTATGCAACTACGCGTATTACTGTATTTTAACCACCAGGTATTCCAACAGTGTTAATGGTAACAACTACGCCGTTATTTATAAAAATTCAAACTTGTCGTTTTCTTCATCCGACAGTTATTCTGTTATGGGGTCCACAAATGGCTGCGCCGTCGTACGAATATTCCCCGAAAATAATAATATTCTACAACCAAATGAATATTACTCGACAACAATGAATATTTCATAACCACTTGCTTATTTTGCAAAATTTACACATTTCACCCATAACCAAAGTATTATATCAAATTATCACCTTATTATTTCAAGATAATAAATAGAAGAAATTTAATTTTATTTATAAAGAGTTGGGGTCTTACACGGGGTGCCCCCGGGCTTCGCGGGCCCCGCCGTCTCGAAATACGTACACACATGCACTTCGTTGTCCGCTCGAACCTTCATAACTTCAATCTGGGCATCTGATTGAGGTGTATAAGACCTTTTCTAGAGTTCTGTTGTTGAGAGCTACACAAATGACATGGGATTAGAGGTTGTTCGAAGTTGGGAAGATGGGACCATGTCCAGGTCTTCAAGCTTTAAATTCTATCTGGTGTGCTGCCTTGGGTAGTATTCACTCGGGATTGGAGCTATGGTTCTTGTAGGACATTGCTGTGTAGAATGTATGTTGAAATGTTGTTGAGATAGCGCAATGTAGAATTGAGGTGGCAAAATGATGATTTTGCCCCTCACCGGGGTTATCTTCAGTTCTAGGTTGATTTAGCAGTCGTTGCTCAGGGTTATCTCTGAGATTGGGCTGCTGCAAGTACTGAATGTCCTCAGGGTTATCTCTAAGGTGTGCCTGATCTCCCGGGGTTATCTCCGGGATTGGAAGTGAGTGCCTCGGGGTTATATCCGAGGTTGAAGCTGCCTGCTGGTTGTGGAAATGAGCTTTTTCGGGGTTATCTTCGGAACTGGAACTGCATTCCTTGGGGTTATCTCCGAGGTTGAAGCTGAATCTCCCGGGGTTGTCTCCGGGATTGGAACCGAGTATCTCGGGGTTATCTTCGAGATGGAACTTCTTTCTCCGGTGTTATTTTCGGAACTGTAGCTGCATTCCTCGGGCTTGTCTCTGAGGTTGAAACTGAAACTCCTGGGGTTATCTCCGGGACTGGAACTGAGGATCTCGGGGTTGTCTCTGAGATGCAAAACTGAGGATTCCGGGGTTGTCTCCAGGATCGGAACTGAGTTGACCTCCAGGGTTATCTCTGGAAGACGATTCTGCCCTCCCGCAATATTAGTAACAAGAATGCAAATTTTTGAGTGTCTACATTACATATATAATATAATATATAATATAGTACATATATGGATATACTTGTATATATACATATGTATATCACATATAATATATATATATATATATATATCTTCCCTAAATACTTAAGATCTATATTGGTAATCTTCTACGCCTATATCTACTTACCCCTCTCTTTTCCTCCTCAAATCTATCACAAAATCTAAATCCTACTACATTCTTACAGCTTCCTTTAAGGCAACTACTCTTGTCAAACTCGTGTTTTCAAACAATAATTTAAGTTAAAAAATAAGAATAAAAAAGAAAATATACTAATAAATAGTACCTCTTGTTTCAGGAGAAATAAAGACTTCTAAATTGAGCAAGTCTGCTAAGAATCAATACAATTTACAAAATATTTTGAAAATCTCATTCGTTAAAAATAATATTAGTACAATATCATTTAAACATATCAAACAACAATTCTAATGTCAATAATTACCTTTGATGCCGAAATTTTTATGGTTACAATTTCTATTGATCTTGTTAGGTTTGCTAGAAACAAAAGTATGCAATCATATCACATAAATAAAGCGGAAGCGAAGTAAAATGAATTTTAAAATTTTCTTACAAACCATAAACCAAGATCATTCTTGTGCTTTGATTATCAATCTATAATAGAGTAGGAGAATCAGAATCATACCCTTGAAGCTCCAAGCTTCCTCAGGTACAAGTTAAACTCCTAATCCTTTGTGCTCTCCTTGAACACGCATGTTTGGTTCCTTCCTTTGATCAACGTTAGCCACTCAAGCATTTGGCTTCTAGAGGTGATCCACCAAGGAAGATCAAGAATCAAGAAGAAGGGTGTATTGGCTCAAACCCTAGTTTTTCTATCTCTGTAGAAAAGGGTTGTACTCTCCAAATATTGGAATCACGTCTCACACCAATATCTAATATAAGACTCCTCTTATATAAAGATATCAGTTAACCTATTTTAATATAATTAAAATAGGGCATTATTTAATTAATTAAACTCCTTTAATTAATTAGGCTCCCTAATCTTATTCGGGATAATTAAATAAACTCTTTTAATTAATTTGCCTCCTAATCTTATTAGAAATAAATGAGAGTACTAATATTAAATTAATTCCCAAACTCCTTTAGAAATTAAAATAATAATAATTGTAATAATATTAATAAGACTCCTCTTATTAATTTATATTTAATATTTCTAAAATATTAAATATAAATATTTAGCTATTTAATTTATTCTATCACCATAGATTAAATTAAATATACTTAACATATTATTACAATTATGCCATTAACTTCTTAAATAATTATTCTTCCTTTTATGGTGTGACCCTTTAGGTTCTCCATATTAAACCGGCTTTGAATAAATCAATTAGAACAATTCTAATCTTATTTAAATAAATAAATTAAACTATTAATTTATTTAGATAAATAATATTTATTCTACAATAAGGATAAACCTCCTTAGCGTTTAACGACTTTTTAGATAATATAGATTTTAACATCAATCATAAAAGAACCTTTGAGTAAACAGTTACCATACAATTCAATCCTTCCACCATACAATATCCCAATTAAATATAAGACATGAAATTACTGTCAAGTCTTATTTTATTTAATTATATGTATTTCGATTCCCAAATGCACAACTCCCAAATTAGAAACTCCTTTCTAATTTTATTCCACTTTGGCCAATGATTCCTGGGTTGTTATTTATCGAATCACATAGGATATATCTCTTCTTTTACTAAAAGCGGTAGATTCTTTATTGATCATTCATTATCTCCATATATAACTCATTATACCCAAGCATACTCTTTGATATACCCTGAGTGTAACGACCGAGAAATTCAGATTTATTATAAAACAATTTTATTTAATTAAATAATAAATAAAATTATATTATATTTTATTATTATGTATTAGCAAGATGGATGACGTTCTATAACCTAATCCTATCGGAATGTCGTAGTATTTTGGCTACGTGAAGGAATTAAATTGTTTGAATTTTCAAGACGAAAATAAAAGTTTTTCGAGAAATTTGCCGAAAAATACTATTCATGGATTTTCTTCTCGGAAATTATTTTTGAATTTTTGAGAAATACGTAATGATAGAATATCGAGGTGAGATGGATTATTTAATAATAATTTGAGTATGGAAAATGAAAATTTTCGTATGCGGACTTAATTCGTGAATGTTAGGGAAAGTAATGCGTTAACTAGTAAAGCGATGATCGTGCAATACGTAAGTATTATAAGAAGTAATGAATACGAGTATAATACGAGTATGTATGAATGTTGGTATGTCGTATATGTTGGATAAGTATACGAGCTATAATACGAGATTAATACGTAGAGTATACGTTCTAAGGCTTTAAGCCATATATAATTGGACTTGTAGGATTGTGTAGGAAGTGTATAGTTTAATTGGGATTGTGATTAAGCCCAATGTAAACTATTGTTAAAGTCCAAGTGATTGGTTAATGTATAGTCCAAAGTGAAATAATGCAAGCCCAAAAACATAAATTAAGTTAATTGAATTAAAGCCCAAATTAAGATCCAATGGGTGAATAAGATACATGGGGTAACCTATGTGGGGCCATGATCACATGGGTGATCTTGGTGGCCAAGTAAAAGTTGCGGGGAGCAAGCATTGGATAAGTGTTGTGATAAGCAAGTTAACTTAATAACTAAGTAATGAATAGTATGGAGGTGTATTAAGGAGGTGGGATTGGCTTTTGTCCATTATACCCTAACTTAGGAAATCCTATAAATAGTAAGCTTAGGATTTCATTAATTGGTTGTTAATTTTCATCCAACACTTCCAACTTAATTGTTAGAGAGAATAAGCAAGAATAAACTAGACTTTCATTTGTTAGAAAAGAAGAAGAAAGCTTGTTCATCAAGGGTAAGACTCTTATACCATTAATCTTCCAACTCTTCAATATTAGTTTGATAGAGAAGTGTGGATTAGTGAAGTATGTATGCTAAGAAGTAAAGAGAATGGTTAATCAATGGACTTAAGTCTTAATAAGTCGTGAATAAGCACTTTGTTCATAGATAAGTTATGAACTAAGGAAGAACTTGTAAGACTTGTCACATGTTTACATGAATGAAGTTTATATGTTAATAACATGTAAAGATGTTGGTTAGAAGACTTAAACCATCACAAGTCATGAGAAATGAAATTATAAGTAATTTATACTTTTATAAGTTATAAACTCATGAAGAACAAGTAATAACTTATCATGTAAATAAGTTGATGCAATACGTATGTTGAGATGTCAATATGATGGATAGAATCCATTTGAAATGATGAACAAATCATAAGTAACGAAGTTATGCCGGAATTCATATGATTAGACGATAATCGTCGAATTCGTGAAATTCTCGGAATGGAAGTTAAATTTTGATATTGAGCACAGAAACATTGGTTTTCAATGGATACAATTCTTATTTGGTGTTATAGAGTCGCAGACTTGAAAATGACTGAATTCTGACTTAGAACGAAGAAACGAGCATTGAACATTCACAAACGTTTATCGTTTTCGTTAAAAATGAACCAATAGGTGAATTTTGAGCTAACAAAGTCAAAAATATAAAATTCTTGCATGAACACGTAGAGTATGTGATTTGTGAGCTAATGGCTTTTGAACTAGCCAATTCAGACTTAAAATGATCAAATTTGGAGTCCGGGAAGTTCACAAAGTTAAAAATCATCAAAAGTCATCTGTGCACAGGAATGGCGCGCCATGTGCCCCAAGGCATATTGGTGGCGTTATGGCGCAGTGCAGATGGCCTGAGACCTCTCTTGAGTCTCACTTGCAGTGCAGCCTATATGAAACTAAGAGTGGCGCCAGCTTGTGCAAGGTTCGACCTAAGCCATCGAAGAGTGGCGTCCACAAATGTGAAAAAGAAGGAAAATTTGGTGCTTGGCGCCCAGGACTTAGGGTTTTGACAGTAAAGAAAAGTTATGAAGATAATAAGGAAGGTAGTTGATTAATGATAAATTATAACATTAATTAACTTAATGTAACATTGTTTAAAGTATTTTAAACCTTAAAGTATGATCACTAAAGGTTAATGATAATCAATCGAACATTAACCTAAGGATAATGTAAACTATAACAGCAAACCAGAACCAATAGTAACAAATCTAATACATAATTAGATTGAGAAGAAGGGTAAGATTCATTAGGAACCATGTATGTTTATTCATGACCTAATGTGTTACGTTATGTGATCATCTATTGTAGAGACCTTAAAGACTTAAAGTGATCATGTAATAACAGTAGCAGACGCTGAAGGCAAGTGTTCTAACCCTTGTCTATGTTTAATCTAGACAAGTTTTGTGATTCATGTATTCTTATGCATGAATTGATGTATGATGAAGTCGAAGCCAATTCTTTCGGCTAAACTTACGATATGTTGGATTTCTTATAATCTATCAAAGTATTGTTAATGTTTTACCAAACTATGTTGGTGTGGTTTTCAAATGAAGACTGAGCCTAAACAAATGTTTTTTCGTCAAACGACAGACACGTGAGGTTGCCACAACTTAAACGTACATACATTTAAAGAATGCAGTGTTGATCAACATAGAGTACTATAGGCTGATCACCTAAATGTGCTCGTAAGTAATGCTGGACTTACGGACTTAGTGCCGAGTTGTCCTTTTCAAAAAAAGTATAAAATGCTCATGGTCTTGGACCGAAATTGATGTTTTACTGAATATTGTCATTGTAAAACATTTTGAAGGAAAAGAGAAGTGCTATTTTGAATTATCGATAGTACTTCATAACTATTGTTTAGTTATTGAAGATATACAATTCTTATGTTTCAAGCATATTGTTTAAATGGAATTATCATATTTGCTGAGATAGTTATGCTCACTCTTGCTTGAACCATATGAATGCAGCTAAAACCAAATGGACTGAAGGATCCGGCAAAGATAACGGGAAGGCTAAGGCAAACCTGTAGATTTCCTATGTAATAGTATAAGTGAATGATGTTATATTTGATATTATGAAAAGAATAATAGTAATGGTTATAAAGAATCTGGGAAGGGAATATTGTTTTGGAATAAATATATATAAGACATATTCGTTCTTTTGAGGAATATCAATTGAATGTATATGTGAACTATAGCACCGTGTAGCACCATATGTCGGGTTGGAAGATACCCGGATTTGGGGGCGTCACACTGAGGGTCTTAAGGAATAAGTCAAAGTATAAATCATTATATACAAGATACTATGATGATCTCAAGTCTAAGGATCACTTGTACAACTATCACTTCAGGAATTCCTATTGACAGGCAAGTAAAACTCCATTAGGTATTCCTTAGCGAGTCACGTTAAGTGAACTTATTCTCCAATAAGCACCTACATACTTGCTTTAGTGTCTCCACACAAATGATTATGAGATCAATCATCCTCATCCAATGAGTAAACAACGTATGTACCAATCTATCCGGATTCACTAATCCCCTTTTTAGTAATCCATTAATTGGGAACATTTTAGTTTTTAAGCTATCTAAGAATTTAGATCTCATTAACATGATCTCATCATGATTCTAAAAGCATTGCTTAAAACTATAGGATTATCACATATATTAAAACAACACCATGTAGATAATCAAATGCCTTTAGTAAATTCATACTTTTTATTAATAAATAAATAAGATTGATTACAAAGTATATGCTTTATCATCATACATGATTGGCTTGTATGCATACTACTTTCAATCTCCCACTTGTACTAAAGCCAATCGCCATGGTATCTCATACTCATCTTCTCTAAGTGACGATCGAACTGCTGTTGTGTTAACACTTTAGTAAATGGATCTGCAATGTTGTCTTGAGATTCTACATACTCCAGGGTGACATCTCCTCTTTGAATGATCTCTCTGATCAAATGAAAGCGCTGCAAAACGTATTTGATTTTTGATGAAACCTGGGTTCCTTAGCCTGCGCAACAGCTCCGGTGTTGTCACAGAATAAAGGTACTGGCCCTTTAATGCTAGGAACCATAGCAATTTCGGTAATTAACTTCTTCATCCAAACAACCTCCTTTGCAGCTTCACTTGCAGCTATGTTCTCTACCTTTGTTATTGAATCTTCAACTGTTTGCTGTTTGAAACTTTTCCAACTCACTGCACCACCATTCAAGGTAAACACATACCCCAAAACAGATTTACTGTCATCTTGATCTGTTTGAAAACTTGAGTTTGTGAAGCCCTCTAGTTTTAATTCAGACCCACCGTAGACAAGAAATACATCCTTAGTTATTCTTAAGTATTTTAGGATATTTTTCACTGCCTTCCATTGCTCTTCTCCTGAATTTAACTGATATTTTCTTGTTACACTAAGTGTATAAGTAACATCCGGTCTAGTACATATCATACCGTACATGATAGATCCTATTGCTGAAGCATAAGGAATCTTACTCATACGGTTTCTCTCCTCAGGTGTCTTTGGGACCTATTTCTTGGAGAGATGTATTCCATGGCTCATCGGCATGAGACCTCTTTTGGAATTTTCCATGCTAAACCTCTTTAGCATCAAGTCAATGTACGTTCCTTAGGACAAGCCAAGCATCCTTTTAGATCTATCTCTATAGATCTTTATTCCCAAAATATAGGATGTTTCACCCAAGTCCTTCATAGAGAAGTGTTTAGATAACTAAATTTTAATCGATTGAAGCATAGGTATATCATTCCCTATCAGTAATATATCATCAACATATAATACAATTAATGAAAAAACACTCCCACTAACCTTCTTGTACACATTTGGTTCATCCTCATTTTAGATAAAATCAAACTCTTTGATTGTCACATCAAAACGGATGTTGCACCTACGAGAAGCTTGCTTCAATCCATAAATGGATCGTTGTAGCTTATAGAGTTGATTTATTCCAACCGTTGAAACAAATCCCTTTGGTTGTGTCATATACACATCCTCGTCAAGTTTCCCATTGAGGAAGGTCATTTTCACGTCCATCTGCCAGATTTCGTAGTCGTGGTAAGCTGCAATCGCGAGCAAAATCCGAATGGACTTGAGCAATGCTACTGGTGAGAAGGTTTCATCATAGTTAACTCCTTGCCTTTGTTTGAAACCTTTTGCGACTAGTCGGGCCTTATCGGTCTCTACCTTGTCGTCTGCTCCAATCTTTCTTTTAAAGACCCATTTACACCCAATAGGCTTAATGCCTTCAGGTGGTGAAACTAAAGTCCATACTTGGTTTTCATCCATGGAGTCCATGTGACGCCCCCCAAAATAGGTCCACACAACCCATTCTGGGTCGCCAGATATACGGTAGAATTCAAATACAAACTTCATTTATACAACTATTAAATTGTCGTGCAAAATATGATAACACACAAGCTGTGAGTTTCAATACAAATAACAGTACTCACACTCCAAATTAATGATACTTTACATAAAGGTACAGTCGATAACTGTTTTAGGAATTAAAATCTTTGGAAAATGCTCAAGGAATCCTTCGTACATGGGAGGCCATGCATCTAAGTTTTAATAGATATCATAAGACTTGAGCATTAACCTTGGTTGACCCAATTGACCCTAAAGAAGAACGAGAAGATTACTATCCTGTTCATTCCAATGGTGTGTATCTTCTTGCCATATAATTATCTCCATTGTCTCAAACTGAGGATTATATTCCAACCATACTCCAAGATTATATAGATAATGCTCATAGATATAGTTAACAAGTGGATGTGCACAATTATATCTTATGATAACACGAGTTTGTATGTGGTTAGACATCATGTATGATAGTGAAAACACACCCTTTAAGCTCTTAGTATAATTCTGTCCTTCTCATTCTAATGGGGTGCATTTTTGACCCTTTCAAAGTTGGGTTCTCCTCACCTTATTGTTGTTCACCAAAAATAATTATTAAATGACGTATAAAATACGACACACACATTTTAAGTCCTCAATTCAATTATATATTGTCATGCTATTTTATAATGTATTGAGAAGCTTCAACAGTCACAGACCCTCATTCTATTTCCTTGTTATCCCCGCTCGACCAAGCTACACTCTTATTACTTGAAAGGAATTGTGAAGTAAAAGGGTGAGCACAAATAGCCCAGTAAAGAATACTATGACTAAGATAATGTAGAAAAAATTATCCTTAGTCCTCAACAGAGAAAAATTTGATAAAATACAATAGACAACAAGTTTTAGATCAACAACTGCAACGGAACCAGCAATCCATTAGAAGATTCAAGTAGAACATAATGTCTACTATCTCCTCCAAATTAAAAGTCTATCATTTTTCATCCTTGTAATACCCATCAACAGTTCTTTGTTGTACCTAAGACAAAGAGAACTTTCATCACCTGTCTTCACCTGAACCACCAAAGATTATAGTTAAATTCACAATTCATGTTTATAATAATGTAAATCAACAGTTTTTCCTTACCACAAAGGCTTAATAGAATTTTTACTCAATGTCCTTCCCACAAAGGCTAAGATACTTAATAATCATATCGTATTTACACTCTACACGTCCATCTATGCACTACAGGCCAAAGTTATACAACTGCAAACCAATAATCAACAGTCCATCTTTGCAATACGGGCCAAAGATGACTTTTGTGACGCCCCAAGAATAGGTCCATACAACCCATTCTGAGTCACCAAATAAATAGTACATAATTCAAATACAAATTTCATTTATACAACTATTAATTGTCATGTAAAATACGACAAAACATACACTGTGAGTTTTAATACAAATATTATCTCGTAGACAATATCCAAACTCAAATAAAATCCTCATTACAATTATTGTCACACTATTTTACAAAATAGTGAGGATTACTAAAATAACCATCTTGAACCATTACTCCACTACCCGACTAGTCCCAACTACATTCTCGCCTCCTGAGAAGAATAATGGAACCAAAAGGAAAAAGGTGAGCTAAACTAGCCTAGTAAAGAATATTATGATTAAGATAATGTAGAACAAATTATCCTAAGTCCTCAATAAGGAAACATCTGATAGAATACAATAGACAACAAGTTTTAGATCAACAATTGCAGTGGAAATAACAATCCATTAGAAGAGTCAAGTAGAGCATAAAGTCTACTATCTTCTATAATTTAAAAGTCCATCAATATTTTATCCCTGTAACAACAATCAATAAATATTTAACATCAACGAATTATCCATGCACTACGGGCCAAGGATATTCGTTAGTATCACCAGTGGTTATGATTATGCCAAACAACTATCCATCTATGCACTACTGGCCAAAGAGGACTTTTATTAAAACATTTGTCTGTAACATTACATGTCATGATTATACCAATACACAATTCCTGGTCATAATCATAACAATCAACAGTCCATCTATGCACTACGGGCTAAAGATGTCTTTCACCACAATATAAACATGAGGATGATGACAATGATACAAGGAATCAATAGAGTGAGATCAAGTATAAATATTAGAGATTTATAATTTAATTTATCCAGAGTTCAAGAATGTCCAAATTGTCAACATGATAATTAATTATGGAGTAAAATTTAAGAATGGTATTCATATATTAAAAATAATTTGGACAGAAAAGAAACTAATTTTGTCGTGAATAGTACCCCATGAATAGTACTCCGAGTGAATAGTACCCAAATGAATAGTATTCCGTGAATAGTACCCCAAGTGAATAGTACCCGAGTGAATAGTATCTCGTTAATAGTATCCCGAATGAAAATATTAAAATTTAATAAGAAAGTTCAGACCAATATTCCAATGAAACGATACTAGAATAAGCGTAAAACTCAAGGATATTCTTCTAATTTTAGGGATTATAGAAGCAATACTTACCATAGTAAGTTTAGATTTAGGAATATGAAAAGAAATAATATACGAAAGTGTAAATGGATTTTCACCCGTCATGCGGTAATCCGCGTAGACAGATCTTTCCACAAATAAAGAATGAGTACGAAGGGTTATTCACCATGCATTCGGTAATTCGCGTAGACATGTTATTCCCACAGATACAAAATGAATACGAAGGGTTATTCACCATGCATGTGGTAATCGGCACAGACAGGTTACCCTCACAGATTAATAAAAAATGAATACGAAAGGTTATTCACCATGCATGCGGTAATCAGCGTAGACAGGTTACTCTCGCAGATTATTAAAGAATGAATATGAAAAATAATATCCCTTACCTTAGTAGGAGATTGGATACTGCAATAGTGAAGTAGTAAAATACTCTTCTTCTTTCTCTCTATAGTTTCTCTCTCTAGAGTTTTAGTGAATTGGTGAAGAACTAATGAACTTAGCTCTCTCTATTTATAAGAAAATATAGTTTCGATATTTGCACGTTAGGGGCTCGACTTATTACAGTTTAGTACCTCATTAATTGCACCTTAGTTTAGGTGACATCATGATGATGACATCATCTTTGTGTTTCTTTAAGGATGATGCCATGCTTATATCATGCTCGCATCATCTCTTATCTGATTGGTTGATTCAAGTTCACATGGATCGCTTAACTTATTACACTTTGGTACCCCTAAAGTTTTCCAAGTTTGCATTATTCCCCTTTAAATTTTGTAATTCACTTATCTTCAATAAACACATTTTTAATATTTCAACAATTATTCATCATTAATATTATAACTCACAATATTGACAACCAGATCATTCCCAAGAAAGAGGGGGCATTCCAATAAGGATTTCGTTTAGTCGGGGAATGCAAAGTTGCAAGTAAGCAAGTTGTCATAAAAAATTTGTGACGCCCCCAAAATAGGTATACATCACCCATCTTGAGTCGCCAAATACATGGTACAAAATTCAAATACAACTTAATTATACAACAGTCGTGTAAAATACGATAAAACATATGCTGTGAGTTTTAATACAAATATTGTCATCTAGACAATATCCACACTCAATTGAGTCCTCATTACATTTATTATCACACTATTTAATGTAATAGTGAGGACTACTAATGCTATTAATCGGACCGTCCACTCGCTCCCCGACTAGTCCTCGCTACGCTTCTCATTTTCTCAAGAGAACAATGAAAGTAAAAGGTGAGCTCAACTAGCCCAAAGAAGAAATATTATGAGTAAGATAATATAGAATAAATTATCGTTAGCCTTTAACAGTGTTAAACTGATACAATATAACAAACATCAAGTTTAACTGCAGTGGAACAAGCAATCAATTAAAAGAGTCAAGTAGAGAATAAAATCTACTATCTTTTATGATTTAAAAGATTTTTCATCACTTTTATCAATCGGGACTCGACAATAAATAATCCACATCATCCCTGCACTACGACCAATGATATTCATTAGTATCACAACCACAAATTATCCATGTACTACGGGCCAAGGATATTCGTGTATTCATTAATGGTCATAATCATGCCAACAACTGTCCATCAATGCACTACGGGCCAATGAGGACTTTTACCACATCATTTGTAACATTACGCTCATGATTATACCGATTAATCCTAAGTCATAATTATACCAAGTCCATCTATGCACTACAGGCCACAGATGACTTTCAACATAATATAAACATGAGGATGATGCCAATGATATAAGAATTCAATAAAACAAGTTCAAGAATTAATTTATCCAGGAACTAATAACGTCCAAATGGTCAACATGATACTTCTTTGTAGAGTAAAATTCAAGAATGCTCAGAAGAATATTTCCATGAAAAGATACTGGATGAAGCGCAAAATTCAAGAGATTCCACTAATTTCATAGAGTATAGAAATCAAAACTTTAACCAACCGAGTATAAAATGGAATAGCAAAAGAAATCACCAGGCATGCGATAGACCGCACAGACAGGTTATTCCAACAGAATAATAAATAACGGAACCAGGTCATGCGTAAACGCACAGACATGATATTCCAGTAGAATAATAAATAATGGAACCAGGTCAGGCGAAATTCGCATCGACAGGATGTTCCAACAGAATACTAAATAACGGAACCAGGTCATGCGTAAACGCACAGACAAGATGTTCCAACAGAATAATAAAGAATGGAATAACAGAAGAATTTCACCATGTATGCGGTACTTCGCATAGATAGGTTATTCCAATATAATGATAAAGAATGGAATAACAAAAGAATTTCACCATGTATGAGGTACTTTGCATAGATATGTTATTCCAACATAATGATAAAGAATAGAATAACAGAAGAATTTCACCAAGTATATGGTAGCCCGCGTATACAGGTTATTCCAACAGAATAAAAAAAAATGGAATAACAGAAGTTCTCTTCATGAATACGAAAGAAATAATACCCCTTACCTTAGAACAACTGGATATAGGAGTATTAAAGTAGCAGAATATTTTTCTTCTTTCTCTCTATAGTTTCTCTATCTAGAGTTTCAGTGAATTCGTAAGAAATAATGATTGAATGAGCTTCTATTTATAGGAGAATGGACTGAATAGTAACTTATTCCTGAACGGTCCATATTGATTTACTTTTAAACGGACGGTCCAGATTGGTTTACTATAAAATATTCTAATAAAACAAAACCTTTTAAATAAAATATAATATATTCTATTTATAATATAATAAAACGAATAACTTTATAAATATATTCTGTTTTATATAAAAAGATTTTACTATACAAATACTATGCATGCACTATGCAAACACTATGCATAATAAAATATAATATATTCTATTTATAGTCTAATAAAACGAATAACTTTAAAAAGAATAATTCCACCATTATTTTCATAAAATATTTTTGTCATTTTCTCAATCCGACAATAATTCCGTTGTGGGGTCTACCAATGATTGTGACATCGTACGAATATTCCCAGTTAAAACGAATATTCCCCGACCAATCGAATATTATATAACAACTTGCGTACTTTGCAAAATTTATAAATATTACCCATAACTATAACATTATATCAAATTCATTCCATAATATTCAAAAATGATAATTATAGAAAATTCATCTTTATTCATAAAAGTTGGGGTCTTACAATCTCCCCTTCTTATGAAATTTCACCCACGACATTTGGGTACGTACCTGGTATGTCGAAGAGGTAAGGATACCTTGATTTCATTTCAGATTCTAACTCCCAGGTCATTTCCTCAACATCGTGGTTCCTCCATAAAACTTTAACTTGAGGTATAACCTTGGAGCGTAGAATATGTTCCTTCTTATCGAAGATTTGAACATGAACCTCTTCATACGTTAAATCTTCTGCTATTTCGTCCGATTCTAACTCAATAATGTGGTTCGGGACTTTCACATATTTATGTAACATGGATATATGAAAAATGTTATGAACACGAGACATACTTGGCGGTAAAGCGAGTCTATAGGCTACAGTCCCTACTCGATCGAGGATTAAAAATGGGCCAATGAATCGAGGATTGAGCTTTTCTCTCTTTCCAAATCTCGTAACTACTTTCCATGGAGCAACACGTAACAACACATGATCTCCAATATCGAATTCCACGTCCTTTCGATGAAGATCAACATAACTCTTTTGTCGGTCTTGTAAGGTTTTTATACGTTGTCGGATCGTTTGAATCTTTTTCGTAGTCATATGTACCAACTCCGATTCCAACAACGTTGCTTCACCCACCTCATCCCAGCATACTGGAGAACGACACTTTCTTCCATACAACGCCTCGAATGGAGCCATGCCAATACTTGTTTGATAAGTACTGTTATAAGAAAACTCCACCAATGGTAAGAACTTGTCCCAACTTCCCTTGAAGTCAAGGACATAGAGTCTTAATAAATCTTAAAGAGTTTGAATAGTCCTCTCTTATTGTCCGTCTGTCTGAGGATGATATGCCAAACTAAATCGTAAATCTGTGCCCATAGCTTTTTGTAAACTAACCAAAAATCGTGAAGTGAATCTTGGGTCTCGATCAGAAACTATGGATACTGGCATACCATGTAGTCTTACAATCTCGTTTATGTACAAACGGGCAAGATGTTCAAGTGTATAAGTTTCTTGTATTGGTAAGAAATGAGCAGACTTGGTCAATCTATCAACAATGACCCAAATTGCATCTATGCCTTGAGAAACCTTGGGAAGACCAGTAACAAAATCCATGGTAATGTGCTCCCACCTCCATTCTGGAATGTCAAGTGGTTGCAATGGACCTTTTGGTACTTCATGTTCCGCCTTGACTCGTTGACAAGTTAGACACCTTGAGATAAACAACGCTATCTCTCTCTTCATATTGTTCCACCAAAATGAATGTCGAAGATCATGATACATTTTGGTACTCCCAGGATGGATTGCAAACGGTGTGTTGTGTGCCTCCATCATGATTTTATACTTTAAATCAGGGTCGTTAGGAACACAAAGTCTGGAGTTGACTCGAAGTATTCCTTCTTCATCGATTCTTGCTTCCGGCATAGCACCTTCTTGTACTTTCTTTCTCAAGCCAGAACTCACATTTCTTCAACTTGGTATAAAGCTTATATTCACGAAGTTTTTGGAGTATCAGCCTCAAGTGTTGCTCATGATCTTCACGACTCTTGGAATAAATAAGGATGTCATTAATAAAGACGACCACAAAGTGATCCAAATATTCCTTGAATACTCGGTTCATCATATCCATGAAGGCAGCAGGAGCATTAGTCAATCCAAAAGACATAAATAGGAATTCATAATGCCCGTACTGAGTTCTGAAAGCCGTCTTTGGAATGTCATCGGTTCTAATCTTCAATTGGTGATATCCGGAATGAAGATCAATCTTTGAAAAGAATTTAGTGCCTTGCAATTGGTCAAACAGGTCATCAATACGTGGTAATGGGTACCTATTTTTGATGGTGACATGATTCAACTCCCGATAATCAATACAAAGTCGCATACTCCCATCTTTCTTCTTCACGAATAGAATAGGAGCACCGCAAGGAGACGTACTAGGACGAATGAAACTGATGTCTAACAATTCCTGTAGTTGGGTCTTTAACTCCTGAAGTTCAATAGGAGCCATTCGATATGGGGCTTTGGAAATGGGTTTTGTACTTGGTTCAAGGTCGATACAAAATTTAATTTCACGTTCTAGGGGTAGGCTAGGAAGTTCTTCAGGGAATACGTCAGGAAATTTATTAACAATAGAAATTTCATTCAAAACTGACGTATTTTTGTTTTGATCCGTGACATGAGCTAAGAAAGCTTGACATCCATTTTTCAATAAATGAATAGCTTTATGGCTTGAGATGACAGTGATTGATTTTAATGGTTTGGTTGCTTGAATTCACATAATAGGTTGGTTAGGAATATGAAAGCTAACAACCTTACGAAAATAATCAATTTTTGCATGATGAGTAGTTAACCAATCAATCCCTAGAATTATGTCAAATGCAAGTATTTTCAATGAAATAAGATCGACAGGTAATGTGAGGGTACCGATTTGAACCGAACAAGACTTATAAACAGTGGATGTAATAAAGGTTTCTCCCAATGGAGTTTCAACAGATAAGTCAAAGTCTAATTTCTCTGGAGTCAAATTTAAACATTGAGCGCAAGTAGGAGAAATAAAAGAATGGGTAGAACCGGTATCAAATAAGGTATAAATTTTGTTAGAGTTTATAATAAGCTTACCCGTGATGACCTCATTCGGGTTCCTTGCTTTCTGGGAGGTCACAACAAATGCTCTCCCTTGCACTATTGGCTTTGACTTTTCTGGGACGTCCTATGGTGCCTCCATCCTAGCTGAACTTGTCTTTGGTGAATGACAAAATCAGGCTAGGCGACCTTCTCTTCCACAATTATAACATGCTTTGGACGACATCGCGCGGTTTGACCGATCTGTCCCTCCCTCCGCATTTGAAGCATATGATAGGTGGTCGCTTCTCCTTCCTTAATAACGGTCTTTGGTCTTTGACGTCTTTCTATCATTGTTGAATCTCCTCTTCTTGAAATGTCCATTCTTATTATTTTGGCCATGATTACCACCGAAGTGGTTACCATTTCTGGCATGTTGATTACCTCCACGCTTATTGTCACTGCTTCAATGACTGCTATCACTAGTATTATAATTTTGCCGGCTGCTCTCTTTTGGTTGGGTTGACTCATTATCGCGCTCCAATAACTGAGCCTTATTAACAACATCTGAATACAAAAATAGTTTATGAGAGATAAGATATTGATGTATCTCGGGTTTCAAACCTCTTAGAAATATTCGCATCATTCTCTTCTCATTATCAACCAAATGAGACGCAAACCGGGACAACTCAGCAAACTTGGCTTTGCACTGCGACACGATCATGTTGTTTTGCTCCAGCTTTATGAACTCTACCTCTTTCATGTGATGAATACTTTCAGGAAAGTACTTGTCGTTGAACAATTCTTAGAACTTCTCCCAAGTCATCTTCAGTGCGGCAGGTTGAGTACATTTTACAGATTCCCACCACTAATCTGCCTCTGCACGCAACATGAAGGTGGCAAAGGAAACCTTTTGCTCCTCGGAGCATCCCAAGACATCAAATATCTTGCAGATCTGCTTTATCCACGTCTCTGCCTTAAGTGGTTTTGGCTCTCCAATAAACTCCGGTGGTCCCAGTTCCTAGAACTGCTTAGCGTTGACCATCTGAGAGTTGCCAGTGTTTTCACTTGCATTTTGTACAGGAGCCACTCTTGCCTGATAATGCATGAATTGCATAAAGCCTCTGAACATTCCATTGTTCATCATCTAGTCAGTGTTGTTGTTTGCATGAGGATTGTCGCCTTCCTAATGCACATTATCCTGATTATTGATCTGTGGAGACTCAACGGTCTCCTGTGCTCCATTGTTAATCTCAACATTCTCGGATGCCATTTTCAAGTACTTCCACAAAACAAAGGTTAATTGACATGCAATATATTATCCCTATACTCTGACCGACCAATTAAATGCCAAATAAACTTAGGTAGGTCATACTAGCGAAGGAATTCCCCGTCTCTCCCCTCTTAGTTCTTGTCTCACATCTCAGCCAGGGATCATATCCCTAAGCTTTGATACCAACCGTGACGCCCCCAAAATAGGTATACATCACCCATCTTGAGTCGCCAAATACATGGTACAAAATTCAAATACAACTTAATTATACAACAGTCGTGTAAAATACGACAAAACATATGCTGTGAGTTTTAATACAAATATTGTCATCTAGAAAATATCCACACTCAATTGAGTCCTCATTACATTTATTATCACACTATTTAACGTAATAGTGAGGACTACTAATGCTATTAATCGGACCGCTCACTCCGTTCCCCGAATTGTCCCTGCTACGTTCTCATTTTCTGAAGAGAACAATGAAAGTAAAAGGGTGAGCTCAACTAGCCCAGTAAGAAATATTATGAGTAAGATAATGCAGAATAAATTATCGTTAGCCTTCAACAGTGTTAAACTGATACAATATAACAAGCATCAAGTTTAACTGCAGCGGAACAAGCAATCCATTAAAAGAGTCAAGTAGAGAATAAAATCTACTATCTTTTATGATTTAAAAGGTTTTTCATCACTTTTATCGCTGGGACTCAACTTAACAAATAATCCACATCATCCTTGCACTACGACCAAGGATATTCATTAGTATCACAACCACAAATTATCCATGCACTATGGGCCAAGGATATTCGTGTATTCATCAATGGTCATGATCATGCCAACAACTGTCCATCAATGCACTACGAACCAATGAGGACTTTTACCACATCATTTGTAACATTACGCTCATGATTATACCGATTAATCCCTGGTCATAATTATACCAAGTCCATCTATGCACTGCAGGCAACAAATGACTTTCAACATAATATAAACATGAGGATGATGACAATGATAAAAGAATTCAATAAAATAAGTTCAAGAATTAATTTATCCAGGATCTAATAACGTCCAAATTGTCAACATGATACTTCTTTGTAGAGTAAAATTCAAGAATGCTCCGAAGAATATTTCCATGAAAAGATACTAGATGAAGCGCAAATAGCAAGGATATTCCACTAATTTCATGGAGTATAGAAATCAAAACTTTAACCAACTGAGTATAATAAAGAATGGAATAATAAAAGAAATCACCAGGCATGCGATAGACCACACGCATACGGAGTTATTCCAATGTAATAATAAATAACGGAACCAGGTCATGCGTTAACGCATGCATGTGATATTCTAATGAATAATAAATAATGGAACCAGTCGGTAAATTTAAACCGACATCGTCGCTCCAACGTAATAATAAATAATCTAATTCAGTCATGCGTAAACGCATGCATGTGATGTTCCAACAGAATAATAAAGAATGGAATAATGTAAGAATTACACCATGTATGTTTGACTTAGCATAAACAGTTATTCCAACATAAGGATAAAGAATGGAATAATAGAAGAATTTCACCATGTATGCGGTAATTCGCATAGACAGGTTATTCCAACATAATGACAAAGAATGGAATAACAGAAGAATTTCACCAAGTATAGGGTAGCCCGCGATATCAAAGTTATTCCAACATAATAAAAAAAAAATGGAGTAATGAAGTTCTCTTCATGAATACGAAAGAAATAATACCCTTTACCTTAGAACAACCTGGATATAGGAGTAGTGAAGTAGCGAGATACTTTTCTTCATTCTCTCTATAGTTTCTCTCTCTAGAGTTTCAATTGAATTAAGTAAGAAATAATGAAGGAATGAGCTTCTATTTATAGGAGAATGGACCTGAATAAGAACTAATTCCTAAACGGTCCGATTGATTTAATTTTAAACAGACTATCCCGTATTGGTTTACTATAAAATATTCTAATAAAACAAAATCTTTTAAATAAAATATAATATATTCTATTTATAATCTAATAAAACGAATAACTTTATAAAAGTATTCATTTTATATAAAAAAGATTTTACTATGAAAAAACTATGATAATTAAATATAATATATTCTATTTATAGTCTAATAAAATGAATAACTTTATAAAAGTATTCTGCTTTATATAAAAAGCTTTTCCTGCTTTTATTACATTAATAATACTAATAAAACAAAACTTCATCATCATTATTATAATTCACACTATTAATCGACTGTGTCGTTCCTGTGAAAGAGGGGGGCTTCCAATAAGGATTTCTCCCTATTGGCCTTAAATTAGGTTTACCAAACCTCTCCTTGGAAGAACTTCTAGACATCATTAATATTGCAAATAATAATATTAATAACTTCGACGTCTCAATTATTGATTTAATAATATATAAAATATCGACAATAATTGAATCAATTAACATAAGATACTATGCAACAATTACTGAAGCAATAATTGAACAAACTTAGTGACTTCTCACGTAAGCATCAATAATCAATACCATGTGCTACTATACAACCACGCGTATTCCTGTACTCTTAACACCGGGTGTTTCAACGGTTAACGATAAAACTTCCGCCGTTATTTTCATAAAATATTTTGTCATTTTCTTAATCCGACAATAATTACGTTGTGGGGTCCACTAATGATTGTCTTTGTCGCTGCATTTAATATTCCCTCGTTAAAACGAATATTCCCCACCAATCGAATATTATATAACAACTTGCGTACTATGCAAAATTTATAAATATTACCCACAACTATAACATTATATCAAATTTATTCCATAATATTCAAAAATGATAATTATAGAAAATTCATCTTTATTCATAAAAGTTGGGGTCTTACAATATTCATTTAGTCGGGGAATGCTATATCCATAAAGCAAGTTGATATAATGCTATAGCCATAAAGCCATTCGTTTATTGAAAAACAGATGTTAAGCTCTCTTAGCCCATGTCACAGATTTAAACAAAAATACGTCAGATTTGAATGATATTTCTATTATTAATAAACTTTCTGACGTATTCCTCGAACAACTTCCTGACCTACCCCCAGAGCGTGAAATCGAATTTTGTATTGACCTTGAATCCGGTACAAAACCCATTTCCAAAACTCTATATCGAATGGCTCCTATTGAATTTCAGGAGTTAAAAACCCAACTGCAAGAACTGTTAGACATCGGTTTCATTCGTCCTAGTACATCTCCTTGGGGTGCTCCTATTTTATTAGTAAAGAAGAAAGATGGGAGTATGCGACTTTGCATTGATTATTGGGAGTTGAATCATGTCACCATAAAAAATAGGTACTCGTTACCTCGTATTGATGACCTGTTTGACCAGTTGCAAGGTGCCAAATTCTTTTCAAAGATCGATATTTTTTTCGGATATCATCAGTTAAAGATTAAAACCGATGACATTCCATATAATGCTTTCAGAACTCGGTACGAGCATTACGAATTCCTAGTCATGTCTTTTGGATTGACTAATGCTCCTGTTGCCTTCATGGATATGATGAACCGAGTATTCAAGGGATATTTGGATCATTTTGTGATTATCTTTATTGCTGACATCCTCATATACTCCAAAATCCATGAAGATCATGAGCAACACTTGAGGTTGATACTCCAAAAACTACGTGAAAACAAGCTATACACCAAGTTAAAGAAATGCGAGTTCTGGCTTGAGGAAGTAGCATTCCTTTGGCACGTGATATCAAAACATGGAATATCAGTTGATCCGGTGAAGATTGAGGCAATACAAAGTTGGGAGCAACCTAAGTCAATAATTGAAGTACGTAGCTTTCTAGGCTTAGCTGGTTATTATTGGAGATTCGTGGAAGGATTTTCTTGAATCACCACTCCATTAACTCTGCTGACTCGAAAAGATACAAAATTCGGATGGAGCGAAGAATGTGAAAAGAGTTTCCAAGAACTCAAAAGAAGACTCATTTCAGCACCTGTTCTGATAATACCATCAGGTTTGGAGGGATTTGTCATCTACAGCGATGCTTCAGGCAGAGGTTTAGGATGTGTTCTCATGCAACATAAGAAAGTCATAGCCTATGCCTCACGATAACTCAAAGAATATGCGAGGATTTATCCTACTCATGATCTAGAGTTGGCAGCAGTCGTTTTCGCGCTAAAGATCTTGAGACATTACCTATATAGGGAGAAAGTGGAGATCTATACAGATCATAAAAGCCTCAAATATTTCTTCACCCAAAAGGAACTCAACATGCAAAAAAAATGTTGGCTCGAGCTGTTAAAAGATTACGATCATACCATTCAATACCATCCTGGAAAAGCAAACGTGGTAGCTGACGCGTTGAGTAGAAGATCATATGCGGGTACGAGTGCGATATTGTCAACACAAAGGCTCATTTTGTATGACTGATAAAGGATGGAGATAGAGTTAAAAACTTCAGGGACCCACATGATGATGTCAAATATACGAGTAGAACCGACTTTAATTGATAAAGTTAAAGCTGCTTAAGCTACAGACCAGGAGCTGATGCGTATGAAGAAAAAAGTGCAAGAAGGTGTTATTCTAGAAGCAAGAATCGACGAAGAAGGAATATTTTGAGTCAACACCAGACTTTGTGTTCCTAACAAGTCTGCTTTGAAGTATGAAATCATGATGAAGGCACACAACACACCGTTTGCAATCCATCCTTGAAGTACCAAAATGTATCGTGATCTTTGACATATATTTTGGTGGAGTAATATGAAGAGGGAGATCGCGGAGTTTATCTCAAGGTGTTTAACTTGTCAACGTGTCAAAGCGGAGCATCAAATACCAAAAGGTCCATTGCAACCACTTGAAATTCCAGAATGGAAGTGGGAACACATGAACATAGATTTCATTACTGATCATCCCAAGGTTTCTCAAGGCATTGATGCAATTTGGGTAATTATAGATAGATTAACCAAGTCTGATCATTTCTTACATATACGAGAAACTTATTCACTTGAACGTCTTACTGGTATATACATAAATGAGATTGTAAGATTGCATGGTATGCCAGTATCCATAGTTTCTGATCGAGACCCAAGATTCACTTCATGGTTTTGGGTTATTTTGCAAAAAGCTATGGGCACGAATTTACGATTCAGTTCTGCATGACTATGTAAAAGATTTAAATGATCCGGCAACGTATATAAACCTCACAAGATCGACAAAAGAGTTATGCTGATCTTCATCAAAGGAACGTGGAATTCAATGTTGGAGATTATGTATTGTTACATGTTACTCCATGGAAAGGAGTTACGAGATTCAAAAAGAGAGGAAAACTTAACCTTCAATTCATTGGTCCATTTGAAATTCTCGATCGAGTAGGAACTGTGGCCTATAGACTCGCCTGACCACTAAGTATGTCTCGTGTTTATAACGTTTTTTACATATCTATGCTACGTAAATATGTGAAAGACCCAAACCATATTATTAAATTAGAACTAGACGAGATAGCAGAAGATTTATCGTATAAAGAGGCACCTGTTAAAATCTTGGATAAGAAGGAACATATTTTACGCTCAAAGGTTATACCTCAAGTCAAAGTTTTATGGAGAAACCACGATATTGAGGAAATGACCTGGGAGTTAGAATCTGAAATGAAAACAAGGTATCCCCACCTCTTTGACATATCAGGTACGTACATCAATTTTAAGGACGAAATTTCATAAGGAGGGGAGGTTGTAAGACCCCAACATTTATGAATAAAGATTTAATTTCTCTAATTATTATTTTAAATAATAAGGTGTTGATTTGATATAATGCTTTAGTTATGGGTGATATGTGCAAATTTTGCAAAGTAAATAAGTTGTCATAAAATATTCGTTTGGTCGGGGAATATTCTTTTTATCGGGGATTATCCGTACGATGGTGCAATCATTGGTGGACCACATAACGGAATAACTGTAGGATATAGAAAGTGACAAAATAACCTTTTTATAAAAATAACGGCAAATTTTTTACCGTTAACTGTTGAAATACTTGGTGATAATAGTACAGTAATACGCGTGGGTGCACAGTAGCACACGGTATTTCACAGTATCTCTGATAATTAATTCTTACATAAGAAGTCATTCAGTTTCATTTAATAATTGTCATAGTAATTGTTGTACTGTATCTCATATTATTGATTCAATTATTATCACAATATCATCTACACAATATTGTATATTATTAAATTAATAATTGAGATGACACATATATTCATATTATTATTTACATTATTGATAATGTCTAGAAAGTTCTGTCGAGGAAAGGGGTTAGGTTATTTAATTGCGCGCCAGTAAGGAGAAATCCTTATCGGAAAGCCCCCTCTTTCTTGGGAATAATCTGGTTGTTAATATTGTGAGTTATAATATTAGTGATGAATAATTGTTGAAAGAATAAAAATATATGAATAATTGATGAATAAATTGGTAGTGTTTTATTTGATTATTGGGAGATGCAGAATTATTTTCCAAATGGTGTGTTTTTCTTAAGTTGGCATATTTTTATTTTCTTTAGGTGGCCCCTCATTTGGCAAATTTTCTTAAAGGTGTGCATTCATTTCTTTAAGTTTGGCAGAGTATGATTTAGTTTCTTTGGGTGGCCCTCATTTGTCAAAAGATGTGCCATTCATTTCTTTATGTTTTGGCAGAGTGTGGTTTGTTTTCTAAGTTTGTGGGCAAAATAGTTTCTCCTGCAATTAATTTTTTCTTCCAAATTGACGGGCCCTCTCCAAATGAAAAGAATGAATGAAAGTTAGGCATATACACGAAGATTATGTGAAGAAAAAGTTTGGCAGAGTTACGCATATTCATTTAATTTTTCTCCCTCCGTTGCACTATAAAAGGAAGGTTACCCCTCCTTCCTAAACACACCATTATAATATCAGAAATTATTATTCTATAGTATTGTGAGTATTTTTCTTGAGTATAAGGATACTTTGAGTGTAGCTTTTTGTGCAAGATTTTCTTAGAATAATATCCGATATTACAGTCAAATCTAGTTTCTACTAAGGTAAATGATATTATTTTATTTCAATACTCGTAAGAAATATTATATTCTTTCATACTCCATATTATGCAAGGGATATTATTTCATTTCATATTCCTAAATTTAAACTTACTATGGAAAGTATTGCTTCTATAATTCCTGAAATGATTAGAAATTCCTTAAGTTTTGCACTTCATCTAATATCATTTCACTGGAATATTGGTATGAACTTTCTTATTAAATTTTAATCTTTTCTTGTCTGGGTACTATTCATATGGTACTATTTATGGGCACTATTTATACGGTACTATTCATATGGTACTATTCACGAGTACTATTCACAATAGAATTTAATTTTCTTTTTTGTTCAAATTATTTTTGATACACGAAGATCATTCTTGAATTTTACTCCACAAATAGTTATCATGTTGACAATTTGGACATTTTTGAACTCTGGATAAATTATATTATAAATATCTAATATTTATCCTTTATCTCACTTGATTGAATCTTTATATCATTGTCATCATCCTCATGCTTATATTGTGTTGAAAGTCACCTTTGACCCGTAGTGCAAAGATGGACTGTTGAATGGTATGATTATGACCAAGAATTGTGTATTGGTATAATCATAACCTTTAATGTTACAGATAAGGTTTGTGGTGAAAGTCCTCTTTGGCCCGTAGTGCATAGATGGATAGGTGTTTGGTATAATCATGACCACTGGTGATACTAACGAATATCCTTGGCCCTTAGTGCATGGATAATTCATTGATTTGAAATATTTATTGATTGGTGTTACAGGGATAAAATATTGATGATGGACTTTTAAATCATAGAAGATAGTAGATATCATGCTCTACTTGATTCTTCTAATGGATTGTTGTTTCCGCTGTAGTTGTGATCTAAAACTTGTTGTCTATTGTATTCTATCAGATTTTTTCCTGTTGAGGACTAAGGATAATTTGTTCTACATTATCTTAGTCATAATATTATTTACTATGCTAGTTGAGCTCACCCTTTTTCTTTTGGTTCCATTATTCTTCTCAAGAGGCGAGAATATAGCTAGGACTAGTCGGGGAGTGGAGTAATGATCCAAGATGGTTATTATAGTCATCCTCACTGTAAGACCCCAACTTTTATGAATAAAGATGAATTTTATATAATTATCATTTTTGAATATTATGGAATAAATTTGATAAAATGTTATAGTTGTGGGTAATATTTATAAATTTTGCAAAGTACGCAAGTTGTTATATAATATTCGATTGGTCGGGGAATATTCGTTTTAACAGGAATATTCGTGGGATTAATTTACGACACAATCATTGGTGGACCCCACAACGGAATTATTGTCGGATTGAGAAAACGACAAAAATATTTTATGAAAATAACGGCGGAAGTTTTATCGTTAACCGTTGAAACACCCGGTGTTAAGAGTACAGGAATACGCATGGTTGCATAGTAGCACACTGTATTGATTATTGATGCTTACGTGAGAAGTCACTAAGTTTTGTTCAATTATTGCTTCAGTAATTATTGCATAGTATCTCACGTTAATTGATTCAATTATTTTCGATATTTTATATATTATTAAATCAATAATTGAGACGACGAAGTTATTAATATTATTATTTGTAATATTAACGATGTCTAGAAGTTCTGCCAAGGAGAGGTTTGGTCACCTAATTGTGTGCCAAAAGGGAGAAATCCTTATTGGAAAGCCTCCTCTTTCCTGGGAATGACCTGGTTGATTAATAGTGTGAATTATAATAATGATGATGAAGTTTTGTTTTATTAGTATTATTAATGTAATAAAACAGAAAAGCTTTTTATATAAAACTGAATACTTTTATAAAGTTATTCGTTTTATTAGACTATAAATAGAATATACTATATTCTATTATGCATAGTATTTTGCATAGTAAAATCTTTTTATATAAAACAGAATACTTTCATAAAGTTATTCGTTTTATCAGACTATAAATAAAATATATTATATTTTATTATGCATAGTGTTTGCATAGTAAAATCTTTTTATATAAAACAGAATACTTTTATAAAGTTATTCGTTTTATTAGATTATAAATAGAATATATTATATTTTATTTAAAAGATTTTGTTTTATTAGAATATTTTATAGTAAACCAATCTGGACCGTCCGTTTAAAAGTAAATCAATTTGGACTGTTCAGGAATTAGTTACTATTCAGTCCATTCTCCTATAAATAGAAGCTCATTCTTTCATTATTTCTTACGAATTCACTGGTACTCTAGAGAGATAAACTATAGAGAGAAAGAAGAAAAGTATTCTGCTACTTCACTACTCCTATATCCAGTTGTTCTAAGGTAAGGGGTATTATTTCTTTCGTATTCATAAAGAGAACTTCTGTTATTCTATTTTTTTATTCTGTTGGAATAACCTGTATATGCAGGCTACCCTATACTTGGTGAAATTCTTCTGTTATTCTTTTCTTTATCATTATGTTGGAATAACACGTCTATGCGAAGTACTGCAATCATGGTAAAACTCTTCTGTTATTCCATTCTTTATCATTATGTTAGAATAACCTGTCTATGCGAAGTACCGCATACATGGTGAAATTCTTTTGTTATTCCATTCTTTAACATTATGTTGGAATAACCTGTCTATGCGAAGTACCGCATACATGGTGAAATTCTTCTATTATTCCATTCTTTATTATTCTGTTGGAACATCCTATCTGTGCGTTTACGCATGACCTGATTCCGTTATTTATTATTCTGTTGGAACATCCTATCGGTGCGAATTTCGGCTGACCTGGTTCCATTATTTATTATTCTGTTGGAATATCCTGTTTGTGCGTTTACGCATGACTGAGGTTCCGTTATTTATTATTCATTGGAATAACTTTTATGCATGCGGTCTATCGCATGCACGGTGATTTCTTTTGTTATTCCATTCTTTATTATACTCAGTTGGTTAAAGTTTTGATTTCTATACTCCATGAAATTAGTGGAATATCCTTGATATTTGTGCTTCATCCAGTATCTTTTCATGGAAATATTCTTCTGAGCATTCTTGAGTTTTACTCTACAAAGAAGTATCATGTTGACAATTTGGACGTTATTAGTTCCTGGATAAATTAATTCTTGAACTTGTTTTTATTGAATTCTTATATCATTGTCATCATCCTCATCTTTTTATTATGTTGAAAGTCATCTGTGGCCTGTAGTGCATAGATACACTTGATATGATTATGACCAGGGATTAATCGGTATAATCAAGACCGTAATGTTACAAATGATGTGGTAAAAGTCCTCATTGCCCCATAGTGCATTGATGGACGGTTGTTGGCATGATCATGACCATTGATGAATACACGAATATCCTTGGCCCATAGTGCATGGATAATTTGTGGTTGTGATACTAATGAATATCCTTGGTCGTAGTGCAGGGATGATGTGGATTATTTATTAAGTTGAGTCCCAGCGATAAAAGTGATGAAGAACCTTTTAAATCATAAAAGATAGTAGATTTTATTCTCTACTTGACTCTTTTAATGGATTACTTGTTCCGCTGCAGTTAAACTTGATGTTTGTTATATTGTATCAGTTTAACACTGTTGAAGGCTTACGATAATATATTCTGAATTATCTTAGTCATAATATTTCTTACTGGGCTAGTTGAGCTAACCCTTTTACTTTCATTGTTCTCTTCAGGAAATGAGAACGTAGCAGGGACTAGTCGGGGAACGGAGTGACTATCTAGTTAATAACATTAGTAGTCCTCATTATTCTGTTAAATAGTGTGATAATAAATGTAATGAAGACTCAATTGAGTGTGGATATTGTCTAGATGACAATATTTGTATTAAAACTCATAACATATGTTTTGTCGTATTTTACACGACTGTTATATAATTAAGTTGTATTTGAATTTTGTACCATGTATTTGGTGACTCAAGATGGGTGATGTATACCTATTTTGGGGGTGTCACAGTTGGTATCAAAGCTTAGGGATATGATCCCTGGCTGAGATGTGAGACAAGAACTAGGAGGGGAGAGACGGGGAATTTCTTCGCTAGTATGACCTACCTAAGTTTATTTGGCATTTAATTGGTCAGTCAGAGTATAGGGATAATATATTGCATGTCAATTAACCTTTGTTTTGTGGCAATATTTGAAAATAGCATCCGAGAATGTTGAGATTAGCAATGGAGCACATGAGACCATTGAGTCTCCACAGATCAATAATCAGGATAATGTGCATCAGGAAGGCAACAATCCTCAGGTAAACAATAACACTGACAAGATGATGAACAATGGAATGTTCAGAGGCTTTATGCAATTCATGCAACATTAGGCAAGAGCGGCTCCTGTACAAAATGCAGGTGGAAACACTGGCAACTCTCAGACGGTCACCGCTAAGCAGTTCAAGGAACTGGGACCACCAGAGATTTTTGGAGAGCCAAAACTACTTAAGGCGGAGACGTGGATAAAGCAGATCTGCAAGATATTTGATGTCTTGGGATGCTTCGAGGAGCAAAAGTTTCCCTTTGCCACCTTCATGTGTTATGTAGTAAGGCATTCATCGTGGGAATCAGAAACGTACTCAACCCGCCGCGACCAAGATGACTTGGGAGAAGTTCTAAGAATTATTCAACGATAAGTACTTTCCTGAAAGTATTCGTCACATGAAAGAGGTAGAGTTCATCAAGTCGAGAAAACAAAGATGACCGTAGTCGCAAAGACGGGCTAAGTTTGCCGAAGTTATCCCGGTTTGCGTCCCATTTGGTTGATAATGAGGAGAGAATGACACGAATGTTTCTAAGAGGTTTGAAACCCGAGATACGTCAATATCTTATCTCTCATAAACTGTGTTTGTATTTAGATGTTGTTAATATGGCTCAGTTATTGGAGCGCGATAATGAGTCAGCCCAACCAAAAGAGAGCTGCTGGCAAAATGATAATACTAGTGATAGCAGTCATCAAAGCGGTGACAATAAGCGTGGAGGGAATCAACATGCCAGAAATGGTAACCACTTCGGTGGTAATCATGGCCAAAACAATAAGAATGGACATTTCAAGAAGAGGAGATTCAACAATGATGGAAAGACGTCAACACCAATACTCGCTGTTAAGGAAGGAGAACGACCACCTATCATATGCTTCAAATGGGGAGGGGAGGGACACATCAGTCCAAACTGCGCGATGCCGTCCAAAGCATGTTATAATTGTGGAAGAGAAGGTCACCTAGCGCGATTTTGTCTTTCACCGAAGACAAGTTCAGCTAGGATGGAGGCACCAAAGAACATCCCAGAAAAGTTAAAGCCAAGAAGGTGCAAGGAGAGCGTTTGTCGTCACCTCCCGAGAAAGCAAGGAACTGAATGAGGTCATCACGGTAAGCATATCATAAACCGTGAGCGAAGTTTATACCTTATTTGATAATCGTTCTACCCATTCTTTTATTTCTCCTACTTGCGCTCAACGCTTAAATTTGACTCGGAGAAATTAGACTTTGACTTATCTGTTGAAACTCCATTGGGAGAAACCTTCATTACATCCACTGTTTATAAGTCTTGTTTGGTTCAAATCGGTACCCTCACATTACCTGTTGATCTTATTTCATTGAAAATACTTGCATTTGACGTAATTCTAGGGATTGATTGGTTAACTACTCATCATACAAAAATTGATTATTTTTGTAAGGTTGTTAGCTTTCATATTCCTAACCAACCTATTATGCGAATTCAAGCAACCAAACCATTAAAATCAATCACTGTCATCTCAAGCCATAAAGCTATTCGTTTATTGAAAAATGGATGTCAAGCTTTCTTAGCTCATGTCACGGATCTAAACAAAAATACGTCAGTTTTGAATGATATTTCTATTGTTAATAAATTCCTAGTTATGTCTTTTGGATTGACTAATGCTCCTGCTACCTTCATGGATATGATGAACCGAGTATTCAAGGAATATTTGGATCACTTTGTGGTCGTCTTTATTGATGACATCCTTATTTATTCCAAGAGCCGTGAAGATCATGAGCAACACTTGAGGCTGATACTCCAAAAGCTTCGTGAATATAAGCTTTATGCCAAGTTGAAGAAATGCGAGTTCTGGCTTGAGGAAGTAGCATTCCTTGGGCACATGGTATCAAGTCATGGAATATCTGTTGACCCAGCAAAGATTGAAGCTATTCAAAGCTGGGAGAAACCTAAATCAGTGACCGAAGTACGTAGCTTTCTTGGCTTAAATTTGGTTATTATCGGAGATTCGTGAAGGGTTTTCTCGAATCGCTACTCCCTTAACCCAAATTGACTCGGAAAGATACAAAATTCCCGTTGGAACGAGGAATGTGAGAAGAGTTTTCAAGAACTCAAGAGAAGACTCATTTCAACACACGCTACGATAATACCATCTCGGCTCGGAGGATTTGTCATCTACAATGATGCTTCAGGCAAAGGGTTAGGATGTGTTCTCATACAACATGGGAAAGTCATAGCCTATGCCTCTCGACAACTTAAAGAATATGAGAGGAATTATCCTACTCATGATCTAGAGTTGGCAGCTGTTGTCTTCGCACTTAAAATTTGGAGGCATTACTTGTATGTGGAAAAAGTGGAGATCTTTACGGATCATAAAAGCCTTAAATATTTCTTCACTTAAAAGAAACTCAAAATGCGACAACGATGTTGGCTTGAACTGTTGAAAGATTATGATCATACCATCCAATACCATCTTGGAAAAGCAAACGTGGTAGCTGACGCACTGAGTAGAAGATCATATGCGGGTACGAGTGCGATATTGTCAACGCAAAGGCCCATTTTGTATGACTTGCAAAGGATGGAGATAGTGATAAAGACTCCAGGGACCCATGTGATGATGGTGAATATAAGAGTAGAACCGACTTTAATCGATAAAGTTAAAGCTGCTCAAGCTACAGACCTGGAGCTGATACATATGAAGAAGAAAGTACAAGAAGGTGCTATGCCGGAAGCAAGAATCGATTAAGAAGGAATACTTCGAGTTAACTCCAGACTTTGTGTTCCTAACGACCTTAATTTAAAGTATAAAATCATGATGGAGGCGCACAACACACCGTTTACAATCCATCCTGGGAGTACCAAAATGTATCGTGATCTTCGACATACATTTTGGTGGAACAATATGAAGAGAGAGATAGCGCTGTTTATCTCAAGGTGTCTAACTTGTCAACGAGTTAAGGCGGAACATCAAGTACCAAAAGGTCCATTTCAACCACTTGAATTTCTAAAATGGAAGTGGGAGCATATTACCATGAATTTTGTTACTGGTCTTCCCAAAGTTTCTCAAGGTATAGATGCAATTTGGGTCATTGTTGATAGATTGACCAAGTCTGCTCATTTTTTACCAATACGAGAAACTTATACACTTGAACGTCTTGCTCGTATGTACATAAATGAGATTATAAGACTGCATGGTATGCTAGTATCCATAGTTTCTGATCGAGACCCAAGATTCACTTCATGATTTTGGGTTAGTTTACAAAAAGCTATGGGCACGGTTTACGATTTAGTTCAAAGATATCATCCTCGAGATTTGATGGACAATCGAGAGGACTATTCAAACTCTTGAAGATTTATTAAGACTCGTGTCCTTGACTTCAAGGAAGTTGGGACAAGTTCTTACCATTGGTGGAGTTTTCTTGCAACAACTTATCAATCAAATATTGGCATGGCTCCATTCGAGGCGTTGTATGGAAGAAAGTGTCATTCTCGAAAGATTTGGGATGAGGTGGGTGAAGCAACGTTGTTGGGACCGAGTTGGTAGTGCGTATGACTACGGAAAAAGATTCAAACGATCCGACAACGTATAAAAACCTCACAAGACCGACAAAAGAGTTATGATGATCTTCATCGAAAGGACGTGAAATTCGATATTGGAGATCATGTGTTGTTACGTATTGCTCCATGGAAAGGAGTTACGAGATTTAGAAAGAGAGGAAAGCTCAATCCTTGATTCATTGGCCCATTTTAATCCTCGATCGAAAGTAGGGACTCGTAGCCTATAGACTCGCTTTTACCGCCAAGTATGTCTCGTGTTCATAATATTTTTCATATATCCATGTTACGTAAATATGTGAAAGACCCGAACCACATTATTGAGTTAGAACCGGATTTAAATAAAGGAAGATTTAACGTATGAAGAGGTTCCTGTTCAAATCTTGGATAAGAAAGAACATATTCTACGCTCTAAGGTTATACCTCAAGTTAAAGTTTTATGGAGGAACCACGATGTTGAGGAAATGACCTGGGAGTTAGAATCTGAAATGAAATCAAGGTATCCTTACCTCTTCGACATACCAAGTACGTACCCTAATTTCGAGGGCGAAATTTCATAAGAAGGGAGATTGTAAGACCCCAACTTTAATGAATAAAGATGAATTTTCTATAATTATCATTTTTGAATATTATAGAATGAATGTGATATAATGTTATAGTTGTGGGTAATATTTATAAATTTTGCAAAGTACGCAAGTTGTTATATAATATTCGATTGGTCGTGGAATATTCATTTTAACAGGGAATATTCGTACGATGGCACAATCATTGGTGGACCCCACAATGGAATTATTGTCGGATTGAGAAAACGATAAAAATATTTTATGAAAATAATGGCGGAAGTTTTATCGTTAACTGTTGAAACACCCGGTGTTAAAAGTACAAGAATACGCGTGGTTGCATAGTAGCACACGGTATTGATTATTGATGCTTACGTGAGAAGTCACTCAGTTTTATTCAATTATTGCTTCAGTAATTGTTGCATAGTATCTCACGTTAGTTGATTCAATTATTGTCGATATTTTATATATTATTAAATCAATAATTGAGACGACGAAGTTATTAATATTATTATTTGTAATATTAACGATGTCTAGAAGTTCTGCCAAGGAGAGGTTTGGTCACCTAATTGCACGCCAATAGGGAGAAATCCTTATTGGAAATCCCCCTCTTTCCTGGGAACGACCAGGTCAATTAATAGTGTGAATTATAATAATGATGATGAAGTTTTGTTTTATTAGTATTATTAATTTAATAAAACAGAAAAGCTTTTTATATAAAACAAAATATTTTTATAAAGTTATTTGTATTATTAGACTATAAATAGAATATATTATATGTAAGACCCCAACTTATTATAAATAAAATTGAATTTTCCTTTATTCATTATTCTAAATTAATAAGGGTTAATTTGATATAATTCTTTGGTTATGGGTGAAATGTGCAAAGTTTACAAAATAAGCAAGTGGTTATAAAATATTCATTATTGTCGGGGAATATTCGTTTGGTCGTGGAATGTTCTTTTTGTCGGGAATCTCCGTATGACGGCGCAGTCATTGGTGGGCCCCATAACGGAAAACGGTTGGATGAAGGAAAACGACAAAGATTGAGTTTTATACATAACGACGTAAATTGTTACCGTTAACACCGTTGGGTTACTCCGGTGGTTAAAATACGATGAATACGCTGGTTGCACAAAGAGCACACCTGGTATTGCAGATTGTTGAATTATTGATCCTTACGTAGAAGGCACTTTACTCAATAATTGTTACAGGTTATTCTTTCAATATTATTATTTTATTGATTCAATAATTGTTGCGTTGATATTTTGTTTGCTGTTGTTTCAATAATTGTCATTACACAATAATTGTTTCAATAATATTATCAGATAACATTATTGGCAATGTCTAGAAAGTTCTGTCTAAGGAGAGGTTTGGTCACCTAATTGCGCGCCAGTAAGGAGAAATCCTTATTGAAAAGCCCCCTCTTTCCTGGGAACGGCCTGGTTGTCAGTACTGTGATTCTGTAATATTATTTTAAAATAATTAATTATTGATTATTATGATAAAGAAAATATTTATTTTATGTGGATATAGATGGAGAAATTTTTAATGTGACAATTGTTGAAAATTAATATTTTATCTTTTTCTGATAAAATAATTCATTTAAATATATTATTTTAATAATATATTAACGGTGATATTTTTATAATGAATGTGGGATATATGAATATATGAGGAGGTAGAGTATTTTGTGGCATTAAAAGTTTAACACATGTTTTGTGTGTCGGTGGACACAATTCTTGACCGAAAATTTATTATAGATTATAAAATCGCCCGTTTATAGATTTTGGTCAATTTCTGTTTGGAATTTGGAAAAACTTTCTTCTGCAAAGTTGTAGAGAATGGAATTTCCCATGGAATGTCGCAAGTTTTGAATTTTTTGATAACCGAGCTATTTTCTACGAATTGTTGAAGTTTCGAAAAATAAAATGATTTTTATTTAAATTATGGGTGGGACCCACTTTTATTCTAACACATGTGGGCTGCTAATTTGGGTCAAGGATGGCTGGTGGCTGAATTAGTCTTTAGGCATGCGTAGAAATAAGTTTTGTAATAATATTAATTTATTAATTTAGTCTCCTTTGGCGTTCTAACATTTTCCTATAAATAGAGGGCTAAGTTAGAATTGAAAATCACACCAGAAACTAAGTTTTCTCTCTTTCTCTCTCTAAATTATCGAGCGTTTTCTTGTGAGTATACTTTGAGTGTTGCTATATCTGAGTGCGTTTTTCACAAGACTATACCAAAATTCATCGTAAATCTGGGTATTTTGAGGTAAGGGGTATTATTTTCTTCTTAAATGATATTTTTCTTCAATATCATTATGCCAAGTATTGGTGAACTTTTTATCAAATTTGGAACTTGTTGTGTTTGGGTTACTATTCACGTATCGACACTATTCACGATAATGACACTTATTCACGAATCGACATTATTCACCAAAATAAAATTTTTTCTTTTATCCAAAATATCTATTCGGATACTAGCTTTGATTGTATCCATGTTTTGATCATTCTTGAATTTTACACCAATATGATTATTTTCAAGTATTTTTGGACATGGGTAAAACAAAGTACGAATCCTTAATCCTTAATCCTTGTCATTTTGTTTCACTCGGATTCATTTCTTTAAAAATGTTTTTCATCATCCTCACCCTAAATGGTGATATAAATGAATATCTTTGGCCCAGTAAAAGATGAACGATTAACTAATGAATATCTTTGGCTGTGTAGTGCAAAGATGAACAGTGTTGAGAGATGAACAGACCAATCTGGTGATACAAATGAATATCTTTGGCTCAGTAGTGCAAAGATGATTAAAGATGTATATTGATTGTTATTACAGTGGATAAACTATTAATGATGGACTTTTTAAACCTTAGAAGACAAGAGAATTCTTTTCCCTACGTGACTCTTCTAATGGATTCTTTTTTTCACGTGCATTTGTTGATCTAAAACTTGTTGTCTATTGTATTCTATTAGATTTTTCCTGTTGAAGACTAACGATAATTTGTTGTATATTATCTTAGTCATAATATTCTTTATCGGGCTAGTTGAGCTCACCCTTTCCCTTTTTGTTCCATTTTTCTTCTCGGGAGGTGAGAACATAAGCGAGGATCAGCCTCGGGGTATGGAGTGATGGTTCTAGGAAGATGTTTTAGTTGTCCTCATTATTTACGTAAAATAGTGTATGAATAATTAATGAGGACTTATTTGGGTGTGTATATTGTCTAGAAGACAATATTTGTATTCAAACTCACAAATGTATTGTCGTATTCTACCTACATCATCCATTGTCAAAGTTGTAGTTTGCTTTCTATACCATGTATTTTGGCGACTCAGAATGGGTGTTGTATACCTATTTTGGGGACGTCACATTATATTCTATTATGCATAGTGTTTTGCATAGTAAAATCTTTTTATATAAAACAGAATACTTTTATAAAGTTATTCATTTTATTAGACTATAAATAGAATATATTATATTTTATTATGCATAGTGTTTGCATAGTGCTCTGTATAGTATTTGCATAGTAAAATCCTTTTATATAAAACAAAATACTTTTATAAAGTTATTCCTTTTATTAGATTATAAATAGAATATATTATATTTTATTTAAAAGATTTTGTTTTATTAGAATATTTTATAGTAAACCAATCTGGACCGTCTCCGTTTAAAAAGTAAATCAATTTGGACCGTTTGAAATTAGTTACTATTCACCCATTCTCCTATAAATAGAAGTTCATTCCTTCATTATTTCTTACGAATTCACCAAACTCTAGAGAGAGAAACAATAGAGAGAAAGAAGAAAAGTATTCGCTACTTCACTACTCCTATATCCAAATTGTTCTAAGGTAAGGGGTATTATTTCTTTTCAGATTCATGAAGACAACTTCATTATTCCATTTTTTTATTCTTTGGAATAATCAGATATGCTGGCTACCCTATACTTGGTGAAATTCTTCATTATTCCATTCTTTATCATTATGTTGGAATAACTTTGTCATGCTAAGTACCGCATATATGGTGAAATTCTTTTGTTATTCCATTCTTTATCATTATGTTGGAATAACTACCATCTATCTTGCAATCGCATATATGGTGAAATTCTTCTATTATTCCATTCTTTATCATTATGTTGGAATAACTTTTATCATCATAAGTTTAATCGCATACATGGTGAAATTATTCTCATTATTCAATTCTTTATTATACTTTGTTGGAAGATCCTCATGCATGCGCTTTACGCATGACCGTTCTCATTTATTTATTATTTTGTTGGAACATCCCGCTTGGTGCAATAATTTCGCTTTGACTCGGTTCCGTTATTTATTATTCTGTTGGAATATCATGTCTGTGCGTTTACGCATGACTTGGTTCCGTTATTTATTATTCTATTGGAATAACCTGTCTGTGCGGTCTATCGCATGCCTGGTGATTTATTTTGTTATTCCATTCTTTATTATACTCAGTTGGTTAAAGTTTTGATTTCTATACTCTATGAAATTAGTGAAATATCCTTGATATATTTGCGCTTCATCCAATATCTTTTCATGGAAATATTCTTCTGAGCATTCTTGAATTTTACTCTACAAAGAAATATCATGTTGATAATTTGGACGTTATTAGTTCCTGGATAAATTAATTCTTGAACTTGTTTTATAGAATTCTTATATCATTGTCATCATCCTCATCTTTATATTATGTTGAAAGTCATCAGTGGCACCAGAAAGCATAGATGGACTTGGTATGATTATGACCAGGGATTAATCGGTATAATCATGAGCCTAATGTTACAAATGATGTGGTAAAAGTCCTCATTGGCCCATAGTGCATTGATGGACAGTTGTTGGCATGATCATGGCCATTGATGAATACACGAATATCCTTGGCCCGTAGTGCATGGATAATTTGTGGTTGTGATACTAATGAATATCCTTGGCCGTAGTGCAGGGATGATGTGGATTATTTATTAAGCTGAGTCCCAGTGATAAAAGTGATGAAAAACCTTTTAAATCATAAAAGATAGTAGATTTTATTCTCTACTTGACTTTTTTAATGGATTGCTTGTTCTGCTGCAGTTAAACTTGATGTTTGTTATATTGTATCAGTTTAACACTGTTGAAGGCTAACGATAATATATTCTGCATTATCTTAGTCATAATATTTCTTATTGGGCTAGTTGAGCTCAACCTTTTACTTTCATTGTTCTCTTTAGGAAATGAGAACGTAGCAGGGACTAGTCGGGGAACGGAGTGACGGTCCAGTTAATAATATTAGTAGTCCTCACTATTCTGTTACATAGTGTGATAATAAATGTAACGAGGACTCAATTGAGTGTGAATATTGTCTAGATGACAATATTTGTATTAAAACTCATAGCATATATTTTGTCTTATTTTACACAACTGTTGTATAATTAAGTTGTATTTGAATTTTGTACCATGTATTTGGTGACTCAAGATGGGTGACGTATACCTATTTTGGGGGCGTCACACTCACTATTTTGTAAAAGAGTGTAACAATAATTGTAATGAGGACTGTATTTGAGTTTGGATATTGTAAGAACCGTGATTTTTATTAATAAATAAGAATGTGAATATTTATTTTTATATAAAATATTTATGTATCAGGAGATGAGTAGCTCAAATAGATAAAATTGAAATTATGATAATTGAGAAAATGTGGGGAAATATAATGAGACCTGTGAAATGCCTTATGTGGTACGAGAATGAAAATTATGATGGTTTAATGAAATTAAAGAATGAATGAATTAAGAAGTGATTGATTAATTAATATCATATTGTTAATTAATTGTTATTGTGAGTAATAGAATATTAATGGGTAAATAATTAATGTAATAATTTTTATATTTATTCAATTAATTATTGTGTGCAAGATATGTGATAATTAATAGTATTATATATAGTATCTACATTCAATTAAAAAGGAAGTGTAGTGTGACGCTTTAATGTGACTATATAATATATAAAACTATATAGTAAAAGTTGAATGAATTGTAAGATACATAAAGGAGGCTTAGGTGACAACATGTATGTGTGAGAACATTAAAGGTGTACCTTATAATATTAAATTAGAATAAATTAATGAATTGCAAATTTATAATTATTTCAATAGGTAAGTATAATTGGAAAAATAAAGTTTATGATAATGTGGTTAAATAATACCCAATTAGATTATATTCGGTATTTTAAAAATGTACATGGATTATATTGTATGAATAAATATATACCCCTAATTTGCTAACTTAATATTGCTATATCATTAAAATTCATGTATGCACCCAATTGAATTTAAAACCTAAGTGTTCATATATGTGTATTAAACATATAGTATGTGGCATTGTTCAATTGTCAAATGCTGAGAGTTAGAGTTGTCCCATATTAAGTGACCAAACAGTAGCCTAATCTCCATTTGCGTGAACTCAAGCCTGCTAGATAGCTGTGATGATGAGCTGAGAAATGGGAGAGAAGGAGTTGGTGAAATCTTTTCACCAAACCCTCTCAATCTAATGGTTTCTTCTTCTTCCTTGGTTGAATTCATTGAGCAAAGACCCAAATTTGGGTAATGGTTTCCCTATAAATTATACTCTCCTCTTCATAATTCTTGCTGATAATTTTGTCTGATAAGTGCAATTAGAGAGTGAGTACTACAAATTGAGAGTGAATTCTATAGTTGGAAGTATAACAAAAGGTAGAAGCAAATAAATTAGTAATTTAACTACAAGAGGTAATGAGCATGTTCTTGATTTTAAGATTTTCAAGTTGTTAGAATTTACATGAATTTCTTGTTAATTAGTTTGGTAACTATTATCCATGTGTTGTCTGAGTTTATATGCATGTCTAGGAGCATTGTAGTTGGTCTGAGTTGTAGCTAGAAGGTTTAGCAATGCTTATGTTGAGGCTTTGCAGAAACAAAACCATTTTTTTGCCTCTAGTAGAAGTGGTGCGGCCACGCAGGCTGCCAGTTTTGGAAACAGATTTTGTTTGCCTGGTGTTGTCATGAACATGTTATTTTGGTTTGATTATGCATGTAAATGACCCTAACATATGGATTGATGTTATTTTGGTTATATTAAATCATGTTACCTTGGTTTAGTATGTGTATTCAAAGAAAAATTAAAGATTTGGAAACTAAAGTTGGTGAACTCGTTAGCAAGGTCTCTCATGTATAGCTGAGAGTTATTGACCTTGTTGTATATGTATAATGACTAAAACATGAGAGACCTTGTTAAATGAACACTTAAAGCCTTTATTTGGTGGGAATTGATAACAAACCATGTTAAGGACAAGATATAGGATTGAACCTAGTTATAAACATCATGACATGTATGTTCTGTAAGTGTCATCATATTTGTATGTGGGTGTACAAGTTTGGCCATGTTTCTGTTTCTCAGCTCTGATTTGAATTGGGAGCAGCGCGACCGCGCCACTCCCTAATTCAAATCAAGCGCGACAACACCACCTTGCAGTAAAGTCTGCCTATTCTGTTTGTGATCTGAGATTTGATGCATGCTTGTATTGTTACCTTAATCTATAATACATGTTCGGTACAGTATTCAAAGTGTCAATAAGCATGCTAAAGATAGAAACATATGTTTGATAAGTGTTTATAAACTTTCAAACATAAGTCAAAGGATGATTATGGATTATGTTCATAGTGTCTTAGAAACTGATTTTCAATTATGTGTATGTAAGGTACGTGTGACACCCCCAAATCTGGGTACTTCATTCCCACAGAATTTAGTGTTCACTATCCAAAACAATTACATCTATCTACCCATATTCAAGGTTAAAGACATAACTTAAATAACTCAAACAATAATCTTCCACAATAAATGGTTACATCAACTTAAAACAATCCCAGGTAATCTATCCTTAAATTATTACATAAGTCTGCGGAATACATCACATAATTAAACAAGTCTTATAACATAGATTCTCTTAAATAAAATTAAACAAGTCTTCATCATTTGGACATCTTGCTCTTGCCATTGCTACTAGACGTCTCTTCAACTTTCTCAACTTTAGCTACAGTGTTAATCGCAAGTGTGAGCAAACAATTGCTCACTAATATAAAGAATGATAATAGAAATAACATAAGGGTAAGCAATGAATACCAAACAGTAGGGAACTTGTTCTACGAATAAATAATAGAAAAACAAGTTCAAGATTTATATATGAGGGTCTTAAGACCATGAACTATATCCCTGATTATTAAGTATTTCTACCTCAACCTTAACAGTCGTTTAGACTATACAGTCCCTTCTTTACGTACTTAGGGGGATCTGCCCTTCGTACCATGTATTGTGCACAAACATCTAAACGCTAACGCGTACATAATCCCCTATATTAGGGTTGTTCATCTCAGTTTGACTTTAGAATTTCCGCACTAAAGAAGGTTTAGTTTGGAATAGTTTAACAGTGATTCTAGAATTTTAGAACACTCATCAATTATAGATTAGTCCAATTAATAAAGGTTTATTTGCTATTTGAAGGTTCAACACGATAATATTAGATTGAACAACAATACTTAAGTCAAGGATTGAATATCAACAATATACAATTGGATAGACATTGTATATACAAAGTATTACATCCAAAAGAGTTAGAAAATCTCATTTGGAACAATGAACTTCGGCAATTTATGCTTTGGATAGCAAGAAACAAAAGTTAGGAACTTGCTCAATAAAAGTTTAAAGATAAGAAACTTGCATAACAATATCAAGTTAGGAATGTGAAACTTGCTCAATGTAAAAGAATTAGAATACAAGAGCTTGCATAATCGTAAATAAGATAGAACCAAGAAACTTACTCAACATAAAGATAAGGTTTAGAAACTTGCATAATGAAATATTAGGGTTAGAGAACTTGCCTCGTGCGTAAGCTACACAATTATAATAAATGTTCACAAAAATCCCTACATATACCATTAGAGTTGCATTATCGATTAGCTATACTATCATTAACCTTATAGGTTCAATTCACCATTTTAGTTAAGTCATAACCTTTAACTTAAGGTCTAACCATATTGGTTAACCTCACAACATGAATTTGAAAACTCACAATATCAAAACTAGGAAATTAAACAACAAGCCTTCTTCTTCACAAAGAATATCAAAACTAGGAAATTAGAAATATATTTGTCGACGTCGGGGTTTTTTGATGTCCCTTTTCGTTACTTGTTTTTTGGTGTTCTCATGTTAATGTGAGATTTGTTTGAAAAAATAAGTGAAAAAGGTCCGACATGTGTAATGTCGACGATTTGACTTTAAGAGTCACTAGTTGGTGTTTTTAATCGGGTTGCACTTAATTAGAATCGAAAAAAGGTTTGCACATTGACCCAGTGATATGACACTAATAAAGGGGTCTGTGAAACCGAGATTCATTTGGGTTCGGGGGTTTGATTATGCGGAGGGAAGGTGTTAGGCACCCCCCGACATCCGTGTTGCCACGGTGACCGCTACTTTTCAAAGAAACAATTATATAAATGTGTGTGTGTGTGTGTGGATCAATGTACAATTATTTAAAAGTAGTACGAGGCCTCGTTCACACCTATATACACAGGGTTTGAATTTATAGAAAAATTCAGTTTTAAGCAAGATACAACAATGAAGTTTTATAAAAAGAAGTTTTCTAACCCTGTGCTCAATAGGAATTGAGACCTTTTCATACTTCCATTTTATTATTAAAATGTTAGAAACATTTGCTTTTTTTTTTTTGAGATCGAGGCATCTTGAAAAATAATATCTGAAGATGACGAACTCCTCATGGGCATGATAGCCATCCAAGGAAATTAGTACCTCGTAAATAATGTACGAAACTTCTTAAAGTCGAAAAGTCCATCATGGAATCAGAATCTAGATTCATGAAGATCAATCAGATCACATGATTCCTAGATTCATGAGATCAATCGAATCAGCGAAGATAGCGATAATATATATAAAAGTCAGTAAATATATATACTGAGACATGATCAACCACCATGAAGCAACTCCATTGGGGATCAAAATGTAAATAAAAAGTTTAAAAGCGATCAACCGCCACGAAGTAAACTCGAAAGTGACGAAAATGTAAATAAAAGTGTAAAAGGCCACAGTAAACTCCGAACTGACAAAATGTAAATATATATATATATATATATATATATATATATATATATATATATATATATATATATGCGATAAAACGCACTGTTGATGTAGAATCTAGGCTCAACGGATATGTCCGATAAATAATTATATATGTACACATATATATAAAAGCAATAAATGCTAGGATGTAAAATCCAGGGCTCATCGAGATATATAAACAACAATTATATATATAAGCATATATATATATATATATATATATATATATATATATATATATATATATATATATATATATATATATATATATAAAGCAAATAAACGCTTCTGACATAAGTCTAGGCTCAATCGAGGCATAACTCGATAATATTAGTCCATATATATATATATATATATATATATATATAAGTATATATATACAGACATAAATGAAAACCACGGACCGAAGTCCGGGCATACGCACACAACACGACTCTCAATGTGTAGAATAGTGTGTGCAAAGATGAAGAAAAAGGCTTTATAGAGTGTAAAAAGGCTTACAGTGGGCTGCCAATGCAGACTTCTATGACTCTATATGGATAAACACTCAGCTCCCGCCGGTAAATTTATAGCTATATATGAGCTAACAGGTGTTTAGAAAGAGCAAGCACTCAATATAGGTGTGTACAAAGCAAATTGGACGGGACTTTTTCGCCTCCTCTCTTTTCAAAATGGCTACCCCAAGCCCTCTATTTATAGAGGGGGGAGCCGCAGGTGTACCTGCGGCTGACCGAGGTGCCCCGGGTTCCGCGGGTCCTGTTGTCTTGAAGTACATGCATTCGTGCACTGTAATATCCACTCAAACTTGCAGAACTTTAATCCAAGCATCCGAACGAGGTATATAAGACCTTCTTTGGACTGCTTGTGTCGAGAGTTATGCAATGACATGGATTAGAGGTTGTACGAAGTTAGGAAGAGGGCACCATGCCCATGGTCTTCAAGCTTCAAATTATATCCGGTATACTGCCACGCGTAATAGTCACTCGGGATTGGAACTCCTTGGTTCTTGTAGGACATTGTTATATGTATGTATGTATGAAGTATTGAGACGACGCACAGGTGTTGAGGTAGCAAGATGACGTATGACTCCTCACCGGGGTTATCGCTGGTTTGAGTTGAAAGCAGACGTTGCTCAGGGTTACATCTGAGATTGGACTGCTGCAAGTGTTGAATGTCGCAAGGTCATCTGTGAGAATTCCTGTCTGCCCGATGTTAGCTCTGGGTCTGAGGTATGAGTGCCTCGACGGGAGGTCTGATTGAAGCTGATCGCATGCATTTGAAACAAGCATTTCCAGAGTTATCGTCGGAACTGTAACAACATTCCTTTATGTTATCGCCAAGGATGAAACTCAGGGTTATCTCCGAGGTTGGAAATGATGTTCTCGGTGTGTGTTTTGGGGTTGAAACTGATTCCCCTGGTGTGTGGTTCGGGTTTGCAACTGATACTCCCGGTATGTGGTCCGAGGTTAAAACTGAACTTCTGGTAGTATCCGGAATGGATGTGAGCTGTCTTCTAGGGTTATGTTCGAAAGACGAATCTACCCTCTTGCAATGTTAGTAACAGGTGTGCAAAAAATTTCGAGTGTCTACAGATGCCCTTCTTTATAATATTCATGCAATGCAAGGCATAGATAGGATAAAGAATCCTAGACACTTGAAATGCAACAAGATAAACATGATGTTATGCACAACAACATGATGCAAATGTATGATGTATGATTGAATGATTGCCGTTTAATCCTGCTGGGATGACAATCATTGATGCCTTGGACATGCGATCCAAGTATTCAAGGATGTTGACGTTGGGGCTATCACCAAAGTCGTGAATCCTAGACACAGACTTCATTCTCCATAGAGGTGCCTCTTGTGTACAAGAGATCTATGGGGATAAAGCTTTGTCTATTTGAGGATGTGTATAACATATCCCACCATCCAGTCGGAGTTACTGCCAACAGTATGCACTTGTCAAGGTTGCCTGACCTTTGCTAATGTGTGTATCACCGGATAAATCCCTGTTGGGTGCATTATCAAGGCTGCTTGACTTTCATTGATGTGTGTATTAATGGTTGCATCGCATTGTGACCCTTGCTGGGGAAGATTGCTTCGATGGGTTTATTACCATCGGCTGAGATAACGTCAAGGTTGCTTGACCTTCATTGATGTGTGTATCAATGGTTGAATTGCGTTGTAACCCTCGCCGGGGAAGGTTGCTTTGATGGGTTTACTTGCCATCGGCTGAGATAATGTCAAGGTTGCTTGACCATCATTGATGTGTGTATCAATGGTTGAATTGCATTATAACCCTCGCTGGGGATACGTGGATGATTTGTAAACTTTGGCGTTGTAACCCCCACCTGGGATACTTCATTATTTCGTAGCTTTGGCGTTGTAACCCCCGTCGGGGAATGGAGGAGTATGCACGGTTGACGATGCTGCCGTTAGACAGACCTTACGTGCACATGGCGAACAGAGATATGAGTAGACAATTTATGACCCTCACCGGATTGAGGCGTAGAGTGGTACATGATGAGATTACATCCGGCCATGTGATATCCTAGTGTTTTCTATTTGATAGATTTGGCTCTGAAGATAGTTATGCACGGCATTCCGGGGATTTCACCACACCGGACGATCAATGGCGTTTGGCCAGAGTGGATGTACTACTGCTGTGCGTATTGTCATACGTCTACATGCCACTGTACATGGATGAGTTAGACATCGGTGTCTTTATGGCAGTGAGAGCTCTCCGGGAGGGTCACACCATCCCACCGATGATTATGGCAGAGACTCTGAGGTCGGCCACATATTGCTGCACTTATCCGGCAGTTGTGTTCATAGGCAGCTCATTCATGTTGTACGTGTGGTTTATGTCACACTTGGGACTGATTGACACATTCAGACGACATGAATATTGTTTCACCCATGATATAGCTATGTCGTACTCCTTTCAGCCTGCAGAGTGTACATATGCTGCATCTTGGTAAGCTTTCCTGGCAGGGATTAGAGATCCATTCGCTATATTGCCGTGTACAGGGCTTAGCTCACCCTACAGCTTCATTACTCATGCTCTGGGCATGGATTATCTACCTCTAGTTGGTTTGAGAGGGATGATCACCTACCACCCATTGGCCATGATGTATGAGTTTGACCAGTTTCAGGATTTCCACCCATATGAGGGGGCAGTGATTCAGCGTTTTGCTTCTCGACACTTATCATCAACGGACAGATCCAGGTTGTATGCTTGTTGGGATCAACGAGAGCTAGCTGATTTTTCTATCAGTCATCCGGGTTATTCTGCAGAGTATTCAACATGGATGGAGACAGAGACTGCATCGGCTATGGTAGTATCCACAATGCAGAATATTGATTCTGATGATGAGGAGACTATAGAGGAGGCTAACATTCCCATCGATGGGGACTTGACTGCTGGGCTTCCAGTATTTGTGATGGATTCTCCCACCACGAGTGCCATCACATTACTCGATTATTGAAGACAAGACATCTGAGTAGAGCTTACATCTGATGACCTATGATAGAGATCAGGTTAGGGCCGCGATGTTGATAGCTCTTGATGCGAGAGACGCCGCTTTGTTAGAGAGGGATGAGGCTAGATCAGCCAGGGATGCATTGTTTGTGGAGCGAAATGCCGCCCTATCGGCTAGGGATGTGGTCATTGCAGACAGTACCTCAGTGAGATCCCATACGACTGACATCCTTGCTGATATGAGTGTATACATTGATGAGCATCATGTCACCATGCAGTTAGCCTTTGATCTGCTAGCTCGTGTAGATGCCATTGGGCAGGAGCTTACAGCTTTACCTCCATCTTCAGAGAGGGATGCTATGTTAGATCTGATAGTTCGCATACACACAGATCCGTAGATAGCTTTGTATTTTCCTGCACAGACTATCTTAGCCATTTTGTCATGTACAGCACAAATGTATATATCAAACAGTAGTATATATGGCAAAGAAATATATTTTGATTTATTTCCCTTTTAGTTATGCCTTGATACTTGCTTGATATTTGCCTGTTTCTTCAGGGCCTTGTGATCTTGATGCATTCTGAACTTATCCTTGATATGTGGACATTGAGCCATCGCAGGATCTCTCAGAATTGATTATTGATCTGTATGTATCCCTACCATCTTTGGTGTCTTGAGACTGGTTTCTGTATGGAACTGTGGAGAGGAATGTGGCTTTTCCTCTCTAAGATTGAACGCACCACAGATTGTTGCCAGTACTTCTATTTGTGAGAAGCCTAGTTAATTCCATCTCTTATGGATTGGTATTGCTCTTCGAGGCACAAGCGCATCTTAGATGGTCACCGAATCTCCTATTTGTGAGGAGAGGTTGGGTAATTCCATCCCCTTGGTCTGAAGCCGATGAAATATGGTGGATTTGAAAGTTGATCCCAGTACCGTGTGACAAGCATTTTTGTTCTGGTAGGGTTTAAACTGAACCATAAATGGCTGCCTACGTACTCCTATTGAAGAGGAGATCAAATATGCATAGTTCGAACTTGGTGTAGGAGGTTCAACGCTGAATGTGAAAGGCAGATGGTTGTAGAAGCTTTATTGATGAATAAATGTGTAGAAATGTTTTTGTGGTTTTTGTTTTTGTAGAGGAAGGGTATAAATGTTTTTGTTGTTTTTTTTGTTTATTGTAACTGGGCCATATAAAATATGGTTGCCTATGTACTCCCGGGTATCAAGGAGATCAGGTCGACGTAGTTCGCCCCTCAGGACGAATCGCAGCCAAAGAGAAGTGTGAATCCCATGTATGCAAAGCTATCTATATCATGGAGAAGAAAGTTTGATCCCATAATGGGGACAAACTGTAGGTGTGGAAAAAGTTTAATCCCGTCTTTAGGACAAACTGCAAGCGTAGAAAAGTTTAATCCCGTCTTCAGGATAAACTGCAGATGTGAAAAGTTTAATTCCGTCTTCAGGATAAACTACAGGCATGAAAAGTTTAATCCCGTCTTCAGGATAAACTGCAGGTATGAAAAGTTTGAACTGAGGTGAAACCAGGCTGCTGGTTTGAAATGTGTGTTTCCCTGAGGGGAAGAAGAGTTTGTAAAAAGAGAGGGTTCAAAACCAGAATGACTGGTGATTGGATGATCAATACCAAGATGTTTGCTTGATGGTAACTTCAGATAAAGTACCGTTTCATGGTATTTGAGTTGATAAGTTGTGGAATTCATCGCCATCCATTTCCTATAGTCTGAGAGCGCCTCCTATCAATACCTCCTTGACAACAAATGGGCCTTCCCAGTTAGGAGCGAATTTTCCCTTAATTGATCTTGGTTGTCAATGATCTTCTTCAAAACCAAGTCATGTTGTTTGAATTGTCATAGCTGAACTTTTCTATTGTAGGATCGTACGATCCTTTGCTGATATAACTGACCATATAAGATAGCCACGGTTCGCCTTTCATCTATTAGAGACAATTGGTGATACCTGTCTTGTACCCATTGGTCTTCATCCAACTGAGCATCCATCAACACTCTAAGGGATTCCATTTCCACCTCTATGGGGAGCACTGCTTCCATCCCATAGGCTAATGAGTAAGGGGTTGCCCCAGTGGAAGTACGCATTGAAGTTCTGTAGGCTAATAAAGTCAGAGGCAAGAGGTCAGGCCATCCTTTATGATTGGCGGACATTTTCTGGATGATCTTCTTGATATTTTTATTAACCGCTTCAATAGCACCATTCATCTTTGGACGGTAGATGACGGAGTTAAGGTGTTTGATGTGGAATATACTGCATAACTCCTCCATCATTTTGTTGTTGAGGTTCTTAGCATTGTCTGACACAATGACCTTTGGTTGTCCATATCGACAGACTAAATTGTTTCTGATGAAAGCAATGATGACTTCTTTAGTAACCCTGGGGAAGGAGGCTGCTTCTACCCATTTGGTGAAGTAGTCGATCATGGTGAATATGAATCGATGTCCATTACTGGCTTTGGGCTCGATGGGCCCGATCACGTCCATTCCCCACATTGAGAAGGGCCATGGTGAACTCATATTGTGGAGTTCCCTTGGAGGGGGTGGATAACATTCCCATGAATTTGGCATTGATAGCATCTCTTGACGTGATCATCACAGTCAGCTTTGAGTGTAAGCCAATAATGCCCTGTTCTAAGAATTTTCTTGACAAGTAAGGGGCCGCTCATGTGTGGGCCACATACTCCACCATGGATCTCATCTATGAGCCTCTGAGTTTGGTCTTTGTCCAGACATCTTAGGAGACCTAATCCTGCATCTCTTTTGTAGAGTGCATCTCCGCTCAGGTAGAATTTCATAGCAAGTCGATGGATCCACCTCTTCTCAGTTAGGCTCGCCTCAGCGGGTGTAGATCTATCTCGCAGATACTCCTTGATATTCTGATACCAAGGGTGGTGGATGGGAGGTAGCTCATCCGATACTTCTCCAACATAGTTCCCATAAGCTGGGGCCTTTTGTAGGGAAAATGAGATGCTTGGCATGTTTTCCTTGTCAGGTATGTGAATCAAGGAGGCTAACGTAGCTAGTGCATCCGTAAAATCATTCCTATTAAGAGGAATGTGTAGAAAGGAGATTTCTTCGAACTCCAAAGCCATCTGTAAAACTTACCGATGGTAAGGCAGTAAATGTAATTCTTTGGTTTGATAGATTCCTGTGGATTGTTTGATTATCAATTCGGAATCCCCAAAGACAGTTAACCGCCTGATGCCCATTGAACGGGCAAGTTTTAGCCCCATGATACAGCCTTTATACTCAGCTGTGTTGTTGGTGCTGACAAACTGCAATTTGATGACGACGAATTCTTCTCCCTCCCTCATCAATATTAGAACCGCTTGACTCGTAGCCTTCAGTATTATGACTCCATCAAAATACAATTTCCATGTATGGCATGTATTGTACTGATGATATTCTTTGAATCACATTACCCTTCATCGGGGAAGTATGTTTTTAAGGGTTTGTAATCCCCTGCAGGTGCGGCGGTCAGTTGATCCGCAATTCCTTGACCTTTGACAGACTTTTGTGCCACGTAGACGATGTCAAATTGATATAGGATCAACTACCATCTGGACAGTCGACAATTCAGTATGGACTTACTGAACACATACTTGAGAGGATTCACGCGGGAAATGAGATGGGTTGTGTGACCATGGAGGTAATACTGTAACCTCATGGAAGCCCATGCTAAAGCACAACAAGTTTTCTCAATCAGAGTGTACTTGTGTTCACTGATGCTGAATCTTTTGCTGAGGTAATAGATAGCTCGTTCTTGGATGCTATCATCTTTTTGCCCCAGCATGCAGCCCATGGCATTGTCATTAATGGACAGGTACATGAACAGGGGAACATATCCCTGGGTGGTACCAAAATAGGAGCGTTAACCAACTGCTCTTTAATGGTAAGGAAGGCTTTCTGACACTCATCATTCCATTTCATGGAGGAGTTCTTCCTTAATAGCTTGAAGATGGGCTCACAGGTTGCTGTGAGTTGAGAGATAAACCTTCTAATGAAGTTGATTCTTCCCAAAAATCTCCGTATTTCCTTCTCTGTCTGAGGAATGGGCATTTCCTTGATGGCCTGAATTTAATAGGATCCAGTTCAATCCCTTTGTGGCTGACTAGGAAACCTAGCAACTTGCTTGATTTGACACCAAAGGCGCACTTGGCTGGATTCAACTTCAAGTTGTACTTACGCAACCTGTTGAATAGCTTTCTGAGATGGTCTAAGTGATCTTCCTCCTTTCGGGACTTGACAATAATGTCATTCACATAGATCTCTATTTCTTTATGCATTAAATCATGGAAAAGAGCCATCATAGCTCGCTGGTAGGTTGCCCCGGCATTAATGAGGCCGAATGACAACCGTCTGTAGAAAAAGGTTCCCCAAGGCGTGATGAAAGCAGTTTTCTCATGATCTTCCTCAGGGACCATAATCTGATGGTACCCTATGAAGCAATCCACAAAGGAGTACATGCCGTATTGAGCAGTATTGTCAATGAGAATGTGGATAAAGGGCACGAGAAAGCTATCTTTAAGGCAAGATTTGTTCAAATCTCGGTAATCCACGCAAACTCGCACCTTTCCTCCTGGTTTAGGCACGGGAACAATATTGGATATCCACTCCGGATATGTAGACACCATGATAATGCCAGCTTGAAATTGTTTCACAATTTCTTCTTTTACCTTTAAACTCCACTCAGGTTTCAATCACCTGAGCTTCTGCCTAACTAACTTGAATCATTCTTTAATGGGAAGGCGATGAAGGACAATGTTAGTGGACAAACCCACCATGTCTTCATGAGACTATGAAAACACATCCTGGAATTGGGTTAATAGTGCAATCATGTCATTCCATTGGTTTGGGGTGAGGTCTGAACTAATCAGGATTTGCTTAGGGTTTTTTAAGGTTCCAAGATTGAAAGAAGTGGTTTGGTCAAGGTTGGGTTTAGGCTTATCTGTGACACATTCCTTAATCTCCTAAGGTGTCTTAATGTCCTCTTGTATGTCCATCAAGTCTGAGTCCAACTTTGCATCAAAGTTACAGCCTTTGTGGAGAGAAGGCACCTCATCGGCAAGTACATGCACATCTAAATTCAGAGTCCTAAAATCAAAAGATGCTTTCACTTAATATATGAAACTGTTTAATCATACAAAGTGTTAGCATGTATTGATAAAATAACTGCTAATACTGTATAAAAAAGTAAGCAATTAAAGTTATCTACAGGGCAGAGGGATTTTTTGCCCATTTTACCGTCGTCGACCAATGTATGGAGTGCTGCTCCAATTGTCGAGGGAAAAGTCCTAGTGGATTACAGTGATGGAGGGATTGTCATTGTCCTCCTTCTCCTGAATGATAACCATGACATCTGGGCAATCATCGTCTGGGGTATGTCTATTTGTATGTTCATCATGGACAATGATGTGTATGCCTGACACCATCAAGGCGATGTTATGTATATGTTTTCGCTCCTTTTCTTCTACTTTAGGATCAGGAATAAGCACCTCTTTTTCTTTGAATGGTACTGGTTTGGGAAACAGCATAGCCATAACATGGGCTGGCACCTTAACTGGAGACTGTATCAGCTCATGCGGTGCAGATGGAAGAAATCGCCGTGTGGAGGAAGCTTGAGGAACCTGCTTATGCTTATGAGGATTCCTATAACTGGAACTGGTAGAATAGCCTAGTCTGGCTATCCCAATTTGTCTGGACACTTGAATAAGGTGCTTAATACCCTGCTTATCTTTACCAAGCCCTTGTCCAGGCCGATGACCCAATGACATCATTTCTTGAGTGGTCGACATAACCTCAGTAGAAATATTGGGTACGAGAAGTGGTGCTCCAATAGGATGGTATTGAGTGTTACTCACTTCCAAGGTATGAAAACTGGCTGGCTCAACTTCTGAGTTAAAGCTGATGATTGGTAGATCTCCGTGTTCAGGACATTCTGGCTCAGCGTTAATAGTGACTAGACTGTTGTTAACAATGTATTTGAGTTGTTTATGTAGTGTGGAGGGAACAGCTCCAGTCATGTGTATCCATGATCTCCCCAATAGCAGGTTATATCCTGAGTCTATCCTGAGGACGTGGAAGGATACATTGAATGTATTTGGACCATTCTCAATTGGCAGCTCAATCTTTCCGACGGAATTTCATCGGATTCATCAAAAGCTTTGATAACCGTATTGCTGCTTTGGATCCGTTTTAGATTGACATTCATCTTCACCAAAGTGGCATAAAGACAGATATTCAGAGATGAATCTCCATCTATTAAAACTCCAGCTAGCATATACCCGGAAGACAAAACTGCAATGTGCAATGGCTTGCAATGACCGGTCCCTTCGGGAGGTATGTCGTCATCAGTGAAGGATATCACATTGTTGTTGAAAATGTGATGAACCATATGTTGAAATTTTTCCACATCCACTAATTTCGGTAAGTAGGCTTCTTCCAAAACCTTCAATAAGATCTTTCGGTGATCTTCGAAAGAGAACACCAAGTCCAGTATTGATATCTGATGTGGAGCTTCTCTTAAGCTTAAAATCACATTGGCTTCATTATGGCCCATAGTGCGGAGGAATTTTTCAATCTTCTCCATGGGAATCTTTCCCTTTGCTTTGATGGCGGGCTTCATCACCCTTTGAGGAAGATACAATGGATTTTCCTTCGACACTGTAGCAGTAGTATGAGACATGGATCCTTCAGCTTCTCCATAATTCCATGGAACTTTGTGTGTGTTTCGACAACAGATATTAATGGTCTGAAAAGTAAAGAAATTGGCTCTGATGCTGCCACTTTCAAAGGATTGTCAGCTCCTTTGAGTTGAATTGCTTGTATGGGAAATGCTTTGACAATCTCATCATCCTCAGCGGATATAACTGCTACTGATCCCTTCCATTTGGTAGGACATGTACTCCTACCCTCAAGTTGCACCGTGTCATCGTCTGCCATTTACAGGACACCGCTATTAATAAGATTTTGAATGATATGGCAGAGTGCCCAGCATTCATCTGTGTTGTGACCGTGAGAATAGAAATGATACTGACACACTCCATCAGAGTTAAACCGTCCTGAACGGGGATTGATTGGAGGTAGAAGGGATGTAATTCTTCCTTCGTTGATCAACATTTGAAACATTTCCTCCATAGGTTGGCCCAGATAGGTAAACTCCCTCTGATTAGAAAAATCCCGACGGGCTTTAACATTTGCTCTCTTTGTAACCTTATCCTCCATAGCTTCGCTTTCTGAAGGTGATGGTGGAGCATTCATAACAAAAGGAAGGAGATAAGCATGCTTCTGTCTAATTAATTGGCGTGTGACTTGATGCTGGTGGGTCACCCGTTCTGCCAATTGCTCAATTTGTTTGCAAAGAGCTTTCATCTTTCATTCCATAGTAAACTGGAACTTTGCATTATCCCATCTGCCAACACCGTCTTTGATGGTCTGGGATGATTCACCGTGAAAACTGGAACTCTGTCCAGTGCTCCAACTGATCATGTTGACCTCTTCTTCTTTGTGTTGAGGAAGAGGGTTGTCTTGCACATGAGGTTGATCTGGTTTGGTGACCACGATCTCACCGTTGTCTATTAAATCTTGGATCTTGTGTTTCAAGGCCCAACAATCTTGAGTATCATGTCCAGGTGCTCCAGCATGATAAGCACACTTCTGAGTAGCATTAAAACCCCTCCAACTAGGGTTGGCTGGTGGAAGAAGACGTGTGATTTTCTTCTGAGTAGTCTGAAGAGCAAGAATATTCTCGAGCGAGTCCCCTAAGGGTGTGAACGTTCGAGGGCACTTTACTTCTCCACTTTTAGGCAATGGAGGGTTTGAAGACTGTGCTTAAAAAGGGGAGTAGTTTCTCCTCTATATAGGCATGTTCTGACTACCTTTATATCCTTGTAGTATCAAGGAAACATCATCCTCTTTCTTTTTATGGACCCTCCGGGGGTTGTTTCTATAAGATCCGGACTAGATTGGCTCAGCAACTGCTTTAAGAGCAGCTAGGTCTTGAATCTTACCAGATTTCAATCCCATCTCAGCCATTTCTCTATGTTTGATCATTTCAGAGAATGGTTTGCCGAAACCGGCTAAAACTCTCTCATAGAAAGGAGCTTCTTGTATATCTATGAAAGTCATGACCATTTCTGATTTTGTCATGGAAGGAATAACTTAAGCAGCAAGGCGCCTCCACCTTTCAGCATACTCTCTGAATGTGACACCCCCAAATTCGGGTACTTCGATTCCACGGGATTTGGTGTTCACTGTACAAATATCATCTATCTATCTACCCATAATAAATGCAAACCATGCAATAGATAGAAATAAAATCTTCCCTTATAGGTTACAACATCCTGAATCATAAACATAATCCCAAAGTTGAACTAACCTTAAACATCCGTATGAAAATATAAACAATAAGTCTTAAACAACATCATTAACTCAAGTTTAACATAAATACATCATCAAATAAAATAACAAGTCTTCAACACTTGCTAACTTTGCCCTTACCTTTACTAGTGGAAGGTTCGTCAGTTCTTTCGTTCTTAACTGCAATGTTATTATAAAGCAAGAGTGAGCACTATTGCTCACAAGTATAACAATGAAATAACAGTATAATAACATGCGAGTGAATCAAAGACATCTGAATAAATGCTCAACTTTTGAATCAAGAATGAATAACAAGAATCAAAAGAATTCTGAGGGTCATAAGACCTTGAACTATGTCCTAGGTTAACAAGTATTATACTTGAAACCTTTAACAGTCATAAGACTATGGACCTTTCTTCTCGTACTTAGGGGGATCAGCCCTTAGTACCATACTGTGCACAATATCTTAACGCTAACGCATAAGTAAATTCCTTTACAGAGTTGTTCATCTCAGTTTGACATTTGAGTCCGCACCAAAGGAAGTTTGGTTTTGATAATTCAATAAGGGTTCTGAAATTTAGAACGTTCATCAACTAAGGACTAGTTGAATCAATAAAGTTCACTAGTCTAATAAGGTTCAACAATAATGATATTCAATTTGAATAATAATCTCAAGAAGTATACAATAGAACAATTATTGTATAACTGAATCATGCTTGAAAAGATAATAAATCTTTAATATAACAATTGAACTTGAATAATAGTAATGATAATTTACTCGAGGTAACTAATAACTTGAACAATAATGACAAGTAGGGTTAAAAACTTGCCTCGTATGCGTATGCTTTAAACGATTACTACTTCTTGCTCACCACAAATCCTACACACATACCATATGTATTCACGACATTGATTAGTTACATTTTCACTTAATTATTTAATATAAACTCCACTTTATTTAACAAATCATTACCTTCTAATTTAATTACTTAATTAAATTAGAATATTTTCATTCTCTTACTATTATTACACTCAAATAAATTATTTCATAATAATTTCCATCGAATATTTATTTTATTCCATAAATATCTCAATTAAAATATTTACTTTATTTTATAAATATTTTAATAATAATTTTATCGAATATATATTTTATTCCACAAATATCTCAATTAAAATATTTAATTTATTTTATAAATATTTTAATAATAATTTTCATCGAATATTTATTTTATTCCATAAATATCTTAATTAAAATATTTAATTTATTTTATAAATATTTTAATAATAATTTTCATCGAATATTTATTTTATTCCATAAATATCTCAATTAAAATATTTAATTTATTTTATAAATATTTTAATAATAATTTTCATCAAATATATATTTTTTTATTTTATTTATTTATTTATTTTTTTTAATTTTTTTGACCGCCGGGGTGGGGTAATTTAGTTTGGTAATGCCTATCGCTAAAGCTGGGTTACCTGTGCTTATTTTCTGCCGCTCTTCAGCGGTTCGCTTAACATAACAAGGCCAAATTAGGCTAAAAATCAATCACACGTAAAATTATACATGAATATGGCCATAACTTCCAATCAGTTATTTTTACACAAATTTAGACTTACCCAATCATTGTAATACATATATAATCATTACTTAACCCATCTAGCATGATTTTTAACAAGTTACAACACATAATTTGCAAAATCAACACATTCACTTTCACTTTTTCTTGATGTTCTCAAGGTTTTGAAAATAAAACATGAAAATTGTCACTACCACGGATTCGTTATAACAATCGAATCCGCTTTATTTAAACTTTGGTCTCTTCAGATCAACATGCATAAATAATATACGAGTGTAAAATTTAGGGATAACATACGATCAATATATAAAATATCACGATAAGGCCATAAGGCCAAAACCCATACTCAGAAATTTTTGAAATAGAAATTCATAGTATTATGAAACCGATGACATGATAATTCACATAATATATATATAATCAAATACGATTTGATACATCTTAACCCATATATAAACTCATAATCAAACCCTTTCTCAATTACGAGATTTTACAAAATGTATGAAAGCCGCTTTTATAAAAACTAATGACGTGAAATTTAGAATTTGGGAAGAGGAGATTACCCTGAGAATAAGTATAGATTAGTAGGGAATAATTTCTTCTCAACTCTTCTTCAATCAAAATTCTTTCTCAACACTTCTCAATCTCTCTCTGAAACTCTCTCTGTTTCTACTTTTCTAGACTTAGGAAAAATGAAGAAAGAAAAGAAGACGATGATATAATAAGAGAATCGACGCGACTTTGGTGGTCATTAACCCAATAATGGATAACTGTTCCAACTCCCCATAGGGCCTTGTTTGGCTAGCAAAATAGATTTAAAAAAAATATTTAATTTAATAAAACTTTATCATATAGTTTAATTAATGTCACACTCCTTCATAAAATAAATCAATATCTTATTTAATTTATTTTAAATAAAATATAATAATTTCTCATAATTTCACATAGTCACATTATTAATTCTCTCATTAATAAATAATGTCAAATTATTAACTCTCTAATTAATAATTAAATTAATTAAATAACATCATGCTTAATTAAATATTTCATTTAATTCGATAAGCTCACATAATTACATATTTGAATAATAATTATTCTCTACATTAATTTAATAAATGTAACACATAATTAAATTAATCTACCACAATTGCATCAAATAATTATTTAATCCAATAATTAAATCATCGAAAAATATTTATTTAATTCAATAAATATTAAAATTAATTTACAAAAATCTCGCTCGTCACATCTTTCCCCCTTAAAAGGATTCTCATCCCCGAATCACGACTCAATAAATTCGACCGTTACATTCTCCCTCCTTACAAAGATTACATCCCCGAATAATCGCTTACACATAATTTAAGCAAATAAATGAGGGTAATTCTTCATCATATTCTCTTCGAGTTCCCAATGTAGCTTCTTCAAATATTGTGGTTCCTCCAAATTACCTTAATGTAAGGTATAACTTTATTTCAAAACTTGTTCTTTTCTACGATAATTTGGACAGTTTTTTCTTACGTAAGACAAGTCTTTCTCAAAATGCAGGGGTTCGTATTCAATTACATGCTTGTAATCAGCTTTGTATGGTCGTATTACTGAAACATGGAATACGTTGTGGACATTCTCGAGTGATGGAGGTAAGGCTACCTCGTACGCAACTTCTCCTATTCTTCTCAGTACTTCAAAGGGTCCAATAAATCTTGGGCTCAATTTCCCTTTCTTTCTGAACCTGATCTTCCCCTTCCAGGGAGAGACCTTCAAGAAAACATAACTACCTGATTCAAACTCGATGTATTTACGATGTGGATCAAAGATATTTTCTTCTGTCGATCTTGAGCCGCTACCAATCGTCTTTGGGATCACTTTGACTATTTCATTCTGCCTCATTGCACTAATTTCTTGCCCTAGCAATTGTCTTTCACCAACTTCATCCCAGTAAAGCGGAGTTCTGCATTTTCTGCCGTATAATGCTTCGTAAGGTGGCATGCCAATACTAGCGTGGTAACTGTTGTTGTAGCCGAACTCTACTAACGGTAGGTGATCATCCCAATTTCCTTTGAAGTCCATCACATAGGCTCTCAACATATCTTCTAATGTTTAAATCGTTCTCTCACTCTGTCCGTCTGTTTGAGGGTGGTAAGCTGTACTCATTCGCAATTGCGTACCCATGCATTCCTGAAGACATTTCCAGAAATTTGATGTGAAGCGCGGATCTCTATCAGAAATAATTGACACCGGCACTCCGTGTCTCGAAACAATCTCTTTCACATATAACCTTGCCAACTGATCTAAGTTGAATCTAATTTTGATTGGAAGGAAGTGTACAGATTTCGTCAGTCAGTCAATGATAACCCATAACGCGTCAGAGCCTTTACGAGTCGTGGAAGGCCAACCACGAAGTCCATTGTAATATGTTCCCATTTCCATTCTGGGATTTCTAACGGTTGTAGCAATCCACTCGGTCTCTGATGTTCTGCTTTTACTTTCTGACAGGTCAGACACTTGGCAACACATTCTGCAACATCGCGTTTCAAATTCGGCCACCAGAAATGTTGTCGAAGATCTTGATACATCTTTGTACTACCTGGGTGAATCGAATATCTCGAACTATGACCTTACTCAGAATTTCTTCCTTAATTTCTTGTACTGGCGGAATCCAGATTCTATTTTCAAATCTTAGTATTCCTTCCTTATCCATCTTAAATCTTGGTTCGGTTCCTTTAAATATCTTCTTTGTCACCTTTTTACATTCTTAAATCCCAAGTCGAGCCTCCTTTACTTTATCTAGTAGAGTTGTACGAGATTGTATCTGAAATAGCTTCTCATCAATCTCTATAGGATACTTCACTTCCAACTCCAGTTTCTCCATTTCTGTAATTAGCTCCTCTGACGAGCGCTTAACATCATCAATTTCTCACGACCCTTTCTACGTAAGGCGTCGGCAACCACATTCGCCTTACCCGGATGGTATAAAATCTCACAGTCGTAGTCCTTAATTAACTCCAACCACCTTCTTTAACGCATATTCAAGTCCTTCTGCGTGAAAATATATTTCAGACTCTTATGGTCCGTATATATTTCACACTTCTCGCCGTAGAGATAGTGCCTCCAAATTTTCAAAGCAAAAACAACTGCAGCTAACTCCAAGTCATGGGTCGGATATCCCTTCTCGTAATCCTTCAATTGTCGTGATGCATATGCAATGACTTTATCATTTTCCATCAGCACGCAACCAAGTCCTTTATGCGATGCATCACTATAAATAACAAAATTTCCTATATCATCCGGAAGAGATAACACAGGGGCCGTACTCAACCTCTTCTTCAATTCTTGAAAACTTTCCTCACACTTATCCGTCCAAATAAATTTCACAGCTTTTCGAGTTAAATTCGTTAACGGAGTGGCGATCTTGGAAAAGTCTTGTATGAACCTTCTATAATATCCTGTCAATCCAAGAAAACTTCGTACTTCCGACGGCGTCCTCAGCTGATCCCAGTTAATCACGGCTTCGACTTTGGATGGATCTACCAAAATTACGTTTTTATCGATCACGTGCCCAAGAAATTGCACTCGTTCAATCCAAAATTCGCTTTTCGAAAACTTGGCATACAACTTTTCCCTTCTCAATACTTCCAACATTAATCTCAAATGTTCTTCGTGTTCTTCTTTGGTTTTCGAATAGACCAAAATGTCATCTATAAATACCACTACGAACTTGTCCAAAAACGGCTTGAACACACCATTCATTAGTCCCATAAATGCTGCAGGAGCATTCGTAAGACCAAATGACATTACTAAAAATTCATAGTGACCGTATCGCGTTCTGAACGCAGTCTTTGGTACATCCTCCGGCCTCACCTTCAATTGATGATAACCGCTTCTCAAGTCTATCTTGGAAAAGTATCTCGCTCCCTTCAATTGATCAAACAGGTCATCGATCCTCGGTAATGGATATCTGTTCTTAATCATGACCTTATTCAGTTCTCTATAGTCAATGCAGAGTCGCATCGATCCATCCTTCTTTTTCATAAACAACACCGACGCTCCCCACGGAGATACGCTCGGTTGAATGTACTTCTTGTCCAACAATTCTTGTAGTTGTACCATTAATTCCTTCATCTCTACTGGTGCCATTCGGTATAGTGCCTTCGATATTGGAAGCGCTTCGGTGCCAAATCGATTACGAAATCTACCTCTCTATCTGGTGGAAGTCCTGGTAAATCGTCTGGAAATACGTCAACGAAGTCCCTCACAATCGGTATTTCTTCTACCTTCGGATTCTCTTTTCGACTATCGAATATGTAAGCTAAGTATCCTACACAGCCTTGTCTCAATAACTTCCTGGCCTGCATCATCGTCAGACAACTCGCTTGTCTAGGCGACTTGCTACCATAAAATACAACCTTTGACGGAGTCATAAGGTTAATACGCTTCTTTGGCAATCAATTACACCCCGTAATTGAATAACCATCCATTCCCAAAATAACGCCAAATTCCCCAAGTCGAATAGGGATAAGATCTACGCTCATGATATTACCCTTAATATCCACTCTACAGCTTCTTAAACATGTACTTAACAGAATTATCTCTATTCGCAATTTCTATATTCATGGGATATTCCAACTCATCCATACGCAAATCTAAACTATTAGCAAAGTCTTGGATATAAAGGAACAAGTAGCACCTTAATCAAATAAAACATAAGCATTAATTTCATTGATCTAATGATACCGACACCACATCACGAGACCGGGATTGCATCCTCGCACCGTCATATTGAAAGTTCGGTGGCTTCGGTCGGGCTTTGTTGCATGCTTCCTATGGTGATGGTTAAGGCATTTCCACCGTTATTTCCCAGATTTCCTCCCGATCCCGACCCTCCCGATCCCTTCTTGGGACAATCTCTTGCCAGATGGTCCTTGAACCACAAGTAAAACAAGCACCCTTCTTTGGGTTTGATACTTTGGTGCTATGTGGCCTTCCCCGTCCCAATTGTGGCACACTCTTTTTCCTTTCATACAAACTCCCAGATGGGCTTTCCCGCAAGTCGGGCATGCTTTGATTCTTTTCTTCTGACTACCTTGCTAATTCTCCGATGATGAGCTGTCATTCCACCTTTTCTTCTGATTGAAATTTCCACCTCCTGTGCCACTTCCACTGACCTCGTTATTTCCTTCACCGTCACTCTTCTTCTTCTTTTGATCTTGATTGTACTTGGTCACCGCATCGCTTCCTCCTTCAGTGAGGATGGCCTTTTCCAAAGACTCCGAGAAACGTGTTTAAATTTGAAACATTGATACCTTCTTTGTACACCCAAGGCTTTAGTCCTTGCTCAAACCGTCTCACCTTCCTCTCATCCGTGTGAACTTGATACGGGGAAAACCTTGCCAATTCGTTGAATTTAGCCGCATAGTCAGGCACACTCATATTTCCCTGCTTCAACTCTAAAAATTGAACCTCCATCTGGTTCTGTGAACTAATTGGGAAATACATTTCGAAAAACATCTCTTTAAATCTCTCCCACGTAATTACACCTTCACCTCCTCGCACTTTGTTTGCTTGCCGCCAGTAGCTAGCCTCAGACTTTAGCATAAACATTGCAAAAGCGGTCTTCTGGTCTTCTCTAACCCTAGCAACATCGAAAACCTTCTCCATCTCCATAATCCACGTTTGAGCCTCGATTGGATTCATGGAACCTTTGAACTCTGGCGGTCCCACCGCCTTGAAGTCCTTAAACGTTGTGTTTGGTGGAGCTTGAGGTTGGTTATTCATGGCTCCAGTCAGTAAGTTCACCAACTGCTGCACGGGATTAGCGTTGGCATAATTGTTATTATTGGTTGACTCTTCCTGAGCCAGTTGACGTTGTTGTCTTCTCCTTGGCGGCATTTTTCTGTTAAATAAATGCTTTATTAGAACTTTATTTATTTTTCTAAATAGTTAAGGCATTACTCAACAATTTAACATATCACTTAACACATCATCTCAAACAACTTGATATATTTGCATTCAAATCAAAGTTTTAACATTAAACGATAGCATAACTGCTATTTACATCAACTATCCTGGAATAAAGAATCCACGATTTAAAACATTCAAATATTCTTTCGTTCATAAACACGCTGTAATTTACATATAAAAACTAATTAAGTCTTTCACATAATTAAAAAATTCTATCACCGTCATTAAGGTGTTTGAATAGCCTTGCCACGCTCCTCATCTATGATACGAGACATCGTCCTGCGATCCAGCATATACGATGGAAGTCCTTCAAACTGAATGGGGTACCTCAAAACTCGATCTTGAGCCTCATCCATTGCATGATTAAGTGTAGAATATGTCTCTTCAAGCTTTGCCTTCTTTGCACGACTATCATCTTCTGCACGATCAGCTCGACGCGATTCTCATACCCATCCCTCTTCTGCTATGTTCAGTCTTTCGGAGGTTTCCTTCAGCCTCCTTCTTGACTTTTCTATCTCCTGGCCTTATCTTCTTGATTTTGTCCCTTCTCATGGACCAAATCCCATTCCACATTTGCCAGTCGAGAGTGAAGAGTCAAAATCATCTCTCCTTCTCCCCTAGAGTAATATGCTGAATAACCGCTCGCTCAGTCAAATCCTGGACCTCGTCTCGTAACTCCACGTTACGGTCGTATAACGTGTCATACATCTCTGCATCAATGGTGTACCGTGGTAACTCTTCTTCTTCCTCTTCCTCTTCCTCAACAAATTCCTCCTCAGGATCCTCCTCAGGATCAGTCTCGGGCTCATGCTCCTGACCAACAACGGTGATCAATAGAGATGACTCCCTCTGTGCACCGCTCCCCTAACGACATGAATGTCTCGGGGCTCCTCCTCTGTCGGTACTATAGGTACACGGGTTCTTCCTCCCCACTTGACTAGCTTCTCCAACATTCACATCCCCGACAACAAAATTTTAAGTTTTAGTTACTAAGTCGTATCATCTAACGATACTTTAATACATAAACACATAAGGTCTTTTATTATCTTCAATGAATTACATAAATTCATTTCTTATAACTCGATAAGAGTTTTCCATCACTATCTTCTTTCTATAAGGCTACTACCTAAGGTTGTTCCCCCACCCAAGGTTCATAACCTACAGCTTTGATACCAACTTGTGACACCCCCAAATCCGGGTACTTCGATTCCATGGGATTTGGTGTTCACTGTACAAATATCATCTATCTATCTACCCATAATAAATGCAAACCATGCAATAGATAGAAATAAAAATCTTCCCCTTATAGGGTTACAACATCTAAATCATAAACATAATCCCAAAGTTGAACTAACCTTAAACATCCGTAAATGAAATATAAATAATAAGTCTTAAACAACATCATTAACTCAAGTCTAACATAAATACATCATCAAATAAAATAACAAGTCTTCAACACTTGCTAACTTTGCCCTTACCTTTACTAGTGGAAGGTTCGTTAGTTCTTTCGTTCTTAACTGCAATGTTATTATAAAGCAAGAGTGAGCACTATTGCCCACAAGTATAACAATGAAATAACAGTATAATAACATGCGAGTGAATCAAAAACATCTGAATAAAAGCTCAACTTTTGAATCAAGAATGAATAACAAGAATCAAAAGAATTCTGAGGGTCATAAGACCTTGAACTATGTCCTAGGTTAACAAGGATTATACTTGAAACCTTTAACAGTCATAAGACTATGGACCTTTCTTCTCGTACTTAGGGGGATCAGCCCTTAGTACCATACTGTGCACAATATCTTAACGCTAACGCATAAGTAAATTCCTTTACAGGGTTGTTCATCTCAGTTTGACATTCGAGTCCGCACCAAAGGAAGTTTGGTTTGGATAATTCAATAAGGGTTCTGAAATTTAGAACGTTCATCAACTAAGGACTAGTTGAATCAATAAAGTTCACTAGTCTAATAAGGTTCAACAATAATGATATTCAATTTGAATAATAATCTCAAGAAGTATACAATAGAACAATTATTGTATAACTGAATCATGCTTGAAAAGATAATAAATCTTTAATATAACAATTAAACTTGAATAATAGTAATGATAATTTACTCGAAGTAACTAAGAACTTGAACAATAATGACAAGTAGGGTTAGAAAACTTGCCTCGTGCGTATGTTAAACGATTACTACTTCCGTTCACCACAAATCCTACACACATACCATATGTATTCACGACATTCATTAGTTACATTTTCACTTAATTATTTAATATAAACTCCACTTTATTTAACAAATCATTACCCTTCTAATTTAATTACTTAATTAAATTAGAATATTTTCATTCTCTTACTATTATTACACTCGAATAAATTATTTCATAATAATTTCCATCGAATATTTATTTTATTCCATAAATATCTCAATTAAAATATTTACTTTATTTTATAAATATTTAATAATAATTTTTATCGAATATTTATTTTATTCCATAAATATCTCAATTAAAATATTTAATTTATTTTATAAATATTTTAATAATAATTTTCATCGAATATTTATTTTATTCCGTAATATCTCAATTAAAATATTTAATTTATTTTATAAATATTTTAATAATAATTTTCATCGAATATTTATTTTATTTCATAAATATCTTAATTAAAATATTTAATTTATTTTATAAATATTTTAATAATAATTTTCATCAAATATTTATTTTATTCCATAAATATCTTAATTAAAATATTTAATTTATTTTATAAATTTTTAATAATAATTTTAATCAAATATTTATTTTTTATTTTTATTTTTTTATTTTTTTATGTATTTATTTTTTTAATTTTTTTTAATTTTTTGATTTAGTAGTAATTTAGTTTAGTAACGCTTACTACGAAGGGTTACCTGTGCTCATTTTCTCATTCTCATAGCTTCATGAATATAATAAGGCCAAATTAGGCCAAAAATCAATCACACGTAAAATTATACATGAATATGGCCATAACTTTCAATTAGTTATTTTTACACAAATTTAGACTTACCCAATCATTGTAATACATATATAATCATTACTTAACCCATCTAGCATGATTTTTAACAAGTTACAACACATAATTTGCAAAATCAACACATTCACTTTCACTGTTCTTGATGTACTTGAAGGTTTTGAAAATAAAACATGAAAATTGTCACCACGGATTCGTTATAACAATCAATCCGCTTTATTTAAACTTTGGTCTCTTCAGATCAACATGCATAATAATATACGAGTGTAAAATTTAGGGATAACATACTATCAATACATAAAATATCACGATAAGGCCATAAGGCCAAAACCCATACTCAGAAATTTTTGAAATAGAAATTCATAGTATTATGAAACCGATGACATGATAATTCACATAATATATATATAATCAAATACGATTTGATACATCTTAACCCATATATAAACTCATAATCAAACCCTTTCTCAATTACGTAGATTTTACAAAATATATGAAAGCCATTTTTATATAAAAACTAATGACGTGAAATTTAGAATTTGGGAAGAGGAGATTACCACGAGAATAAGTATAGATTAGTAGGGAATAATTTCTTCTCAACTCTTCTTCAATCAAAATTCTTTCTCAACACTTCTCAATCTCTCTCTCGAAACTTTCTCTGCTTCTACTTTTCTGACTTTTAGGAAAATGAAGAAAGAAAAGAAGACGTATGATATAATAAGAGAACTGACGCACTGAGTGGTCAGTTAACCCAATAATGGGTAACTGTTCCAACTCCCCATAGGGCCTTGTTTGGCTAGCAAAATAGATTTTAAAAAAACATTTAATTTAATAAAACTTTATCATATAGTTTAATTAATGTCACACTCCTTCATAAAATAAATCAATATCTTATTTAATTTATTTTAAATAAAATATAATAATTTCTCATAATTTCACATAGTCACATTATTAAATCTCTCATTAATAAATAATGTCAAATTATTAACTCTCTAATTAATAATTAAATTAATTAAATAACATCATGCTTAATTAAATATTTCATTTAATTCGATAAGCTCACACAATTACATATTTGAATAATAATTATTCTCTACATTAATTTAATAAATGTAACACATAATTAAATTAATCTACCACAATTGCATCAAATAATTATTTAATCCAATAATTAAATCATCGAAAAATATTTATTTAATTCAATAAATATTAAAATTAATTTACAAAAATCTCGTTCGTCACATTGAATGACTCATTAGACTGTTTCTTAACCTTGGTAATTTGATATTGGTCAGGAGCCATCTGAGATTGAAAACTGTATTGAGTGAGGAAGGCGTGAGCTAGCTCTTCCCAGCTATGGATCTTTGAGTTGTCTAATCTGGTATACCATGAACGGGCTTCTCCAGTTAGACTCTTCTGGAACAGCTGCATTCTGAGCTTCTCATTTTCGGCACAAGATCCAAGTTCTCCAATGAACACTTTCAAATGTGTATAAGGATCCCCTAATCAATCATACTTTTCAAAATTAGGGGTTTTGAATTTCTCTGGATAATGAACCCCAGGAAATATGCAAAGGTCAGCATATGAAACACTTCCACGTGTTCCAATCCCTTTGAGAACACGGATAGTTTCCTCCATTTGGAGGACCTTCTTCCCCGATGTCACCGGTTCTGCGGATCTCCTTTGAGATGGGTGTTTTCGTGGTCTTTGTTGGTTGTATCCAATCGAGGTTACGAATTGTTTTTCCAAACCTTGAGCTCCTCTTTGTGAAGAGGATTACGTATGTAGGCATCTTCGCACTCTGAAGCGATTGATGCAATTCTTTCAAAGAGTAACGTCAAATCCGTAATTTGTTTACTCAATCCGTCAAATTCTTCTCGGGAAACAGTATTAGACTGGTCAGAAGAAGACATGATTGGCTGTAGGCTCGTGGCCTTTTTGGATTTTGAGTGGGTAACAGGCCCAATTGCTTCCTTACAAAAACTTATGTAGTTTAGTCTTAGGGATAATGTAAATGTTATCATGATGTGCCCATTTTAGGAATATGGTGCTGCAAAAAGGGTTGTTAATTGATAACATGACATGTATGGACGTATATTCTTCATATTTTCCATTACATATAGATGATCATGGAATAAAATTACAAGTAAATGCTTTTACAAGTAATTGAAAATGGAAAGCATGAAGAGACTTTCCCCCGCGTTTGGTTTATCAAAGGTTAACCTATCTTAGGGTTACTCTCGCGGCCTTTTGGCATGAAGGTTCCCAGATCATCGTAATCTACTTGACGGGAAGTTAATCCGGTCTTTCAACTGGAGTGAATCTGGGTGGTGCCTTTCCTGAGCCTCGTTGGAATTAGTCTTCCTACGAGTCCAGTAATCAAACACCGACAGGATAGCCTCCTGGTGGAGGAACCACACAACATACATTCACATATAACGTGTCTCACCGTTTATGCAAAATGATGACATGTGCGAAGCACTAATATCACAGATAGATATCTAGCAGTGCAGTAAGTAAAATGCATTCATACACATTCATCATAAATGTAAATGCAACATTCACACACAAGCATATAACAATTTTGAAAAGCTTATAATAGCGGCTTAAGCCCTCTTACTGGAATCCCCAGCAGAGTCGTCACCTGTCGACGTCGGAATTTTTTGATGTCCCTTTTCGTTACTTTTTTTTTGGTGTTCTCATGTTAATGTGAGATTTGTTTGAAAAAACAAGTGAAAAAGGTCCGACATGTGTAATGTCGATGATTTGACTTTGAGAGTCGCCAGTTGGTGTTTTTAACTGGTTATACCAACGCAACCGAAAAGGTTTGTACATTGACCCAGTGATATGACACTGCTAAACGGGTCTGTGAAACCGAGATTCATTTGGGTTCGGGGGCTTGATTATGCGGAGGGAAGGTGTTAGGCACCCCCCGACATCCTTGTTGCCACGGTGACCGCTACTTTTCAAAGAAACTGTTATATGAATGTGTGTGTGTGTCGATCAATGTGTAATTATTTGAAAGTAGTGCGAGGCCTCGTTTGTACCTATATACATAGGGTTTGAATTTATAGAAAAATTCAGTTTTAAGCAAGATATAGCAATGAAGTTTTATAAAAAGAGGTTTTTCAAACCTTGTGCTCAATAGGAATTGAGACCTTTTCATACTTCCATTTTATTATTAAAATGTTCGGCTTGTTTGCTTTTATTTTTGAGATGCGAGGCATATTCGAGAAAATAATATACAGTAGTGCCGAACTCCTCATGGACATAATAGCCATCCAAGGAAATTCGTACACTGTAAATAATGTAAAGGCTTCTTAAAGCTGAAAAGTCCATCATGGGAACCGAATCTAGATTCATGGATCAAATCAGTGATCACATGATTCCTAGGCTCACATGATCTTTGCAGCTTTATATGGAAAGCGATGGCGATTATATATATAAAAGTCAGTAAATATATATATACAGACATGATCAACCACCATGAAGCAACTCCATGGGGGATCAAAAATACAAATAAAGCAGTAAATGCTATCAACCGCCACGAAGTAAACTCCAGGCAGGACGAAATATAAATAAAGTTGTAAAAGCGATCAACCGCCACGAAGTAAACTCCAAGGCGGACGAAAATATAAATAAAAGGCAGTAAAAGGCCACAAGTAAACTCTGTGCTGATGAAATGTATATATATATATATATATAAGCGATAACGCACTGTATGTAGAATCCGTGCTCATCGGATATGTCCGACAACAATTATATATATACACACATATATATAAAAGCAATAAACGCTCTGGATGTAAAATCCAGGCTCATCAGATATGTCTGACAACAATTATATATATAAGCATATATATATATATATATATATATATAAGAAAATAAACGCTCCAGATATAAGTCTAGGCTCAATTGAGGCATAACTCGATAATGTTAGTCCATATATAAATATATATATATATAGACAGAAATGAAAACCACGGACCGAAGTCCGGGCATACGCACACAACACGACTCTCAATGTGTAGAATAGTGTGTGCAAAGATGAAGAAAAAGGCTTTATAGAGTGTAAAAAGGCTTACAGTGGGCTGCCAATGCAGACTTCTATTACTTTATATGGATAAACACTCAGCTCCCGCTGGTAAATGTATAGATATATGCGAGCTAACATGTGTTTAAAAAGAGCAAGCACTCAATATGGGTGTGTACAAAGTAAATTGGACAGGGCTTCTTCGCCTCTTCTCTCTTTTCAAAATGGCTACCCCAAGCCCTCTATTTATAGAGGGGGAGCCATAGTGTACTATGGCGTGCAGAGATGCACTTATGCAGCCCGGGGTGCCCCGGGTTCTGCGGGTCCCATCGTCTTAAAGTACGTGCACTTTAATGTCCACTCGAACTTGCAGAACTTCAATCCGAGCATCCGAACGAGGTATATAAGACCTTCTTCGGACTGCTTGTGTCGAGAGTTATGCAATGACATGGATTAGAGGTTGTACGAAGTAAGGAAGAGGGGACCATGCAAATGGTCTTCAAGCTTCAAATTCTATCTGGTGTACTACCTCGCGTAATAGTCACTCGGGATTGGAACTCCTTGGTTCTTGTAGGACATTGTTGTATGTATGTATGTATGAAGTGTTGAGACGACGCGCAGGTGTTGAGGTAGCAAGATGACGTATGACTCCTCACCAGGGTTATCATCGGTTTGAGTTGAAAGCAGACGTTGCTCAGGGTTACATCTGAGAATGGACTGCTGCAAGTGTTGAATGCCGCAAGGTCATCTGTGAGAATGCCTGTCTGCCCGATGTTAGCTCTAGGTCTAAGGTATGAGTGCCTCGACGGGAGGTCTGATTAAAGTTGATCGCATGCATTTGAAACAAGCATTTCCGAAGTTATCGCCGGAACTGCAACAACATTCCTTGGTGTTATCGCCAAGGATGAAACTCGGGGTTATCTCCGAGGTTGGAAATGATATTCCCGGTGTTCCGGTTGAGATCGATACCCGGTATGTGTTCCGGTTGTAAATCGATACTCCGGTGTGGTCCGGGATTGAAACTGAACTTCTGGTAGTATCCGGAATGGATGTGAGCTGTCTTCTAGGGTTATGTTCGAAAGACGAATCTGCCCTCCTCCAATGTTAGTAACAGGTGTGCAAAAAATTTCGAGTGTCTACAATATTATTACCTTTAATCCTTTGTTGTAGATTAGCAAAGATGATGACAAGGTTTAAACAAGCCTTCTTCTTCCTCTTGACTTCCAATTCATAGAGAACTCTCAATTTCTCTCCCTAGCCTACTCTCTTTTCCTTTGTATTTCTCTGTTCTTTAACCTTAGGAAAATACGCATAGAAAATAAACTGATATAGGTCTCTCCCACATTCATCAGTTAAAAAAAACAAATAGGCTATATCATTTATATTGTGCCAAAGGCCACAAGGCCATGTTTGGCTATACACTAAAATTCCCATCCCTAATTTATTTATTTATTTACCCTTATATTATATAGTTCTTATGTCACACCCATTATACACTAATTCAATTAAATTGTCAACTCAAATTAACATTTGTCATATAATTATAATTTCTATTATAGATTATAATTTTATTTAACATCTCTAATTTAATTATTAAATTAAATTAGAATGACATTATAATTATTAATAATTCATTTAATTTAATTATCTCATTAAATCAAATCTTCAAACCATAAAATTACCATTCATTAATTTAATTATCATAACACATCTTAACTAAATTATTACACCACAATTTCATCAATTATTTATTTATAAATCAATTAAATATTTATTTAATTCAATAAATATTTAAAATTAAATTACAAAATTCTTGTTCGTTACATCCTTCACTCCTTAAAAAGACTCTGTCCCCAGAATCACGACTCAGTAAACTCATTCGTTACATTCTTCCCTCCTTAATAGAATTCTGTCTCCAGAATTGCTATACAAAATTAAGCAAATAGCTGAGGATAATTTTTTATCATAACATCTTTAAGTTTCCACGTAGCTTCTTCAGCATTGTGGTTTCTCCAGATTACCTTAACAGAAGGTATCACTTTGTTTCTAAGAACCTGCTCTTTCCTATCAACTATTTGAACTGGAATTTCTTCATAAGATAAGTCTTTTTCAAATTGTAATGGTTCATATTCTATAACATGTTTATAATCGGACTTATATGGTCTTAATACCGAAACAAGAAAAATATTATGAATATGTTCTAGTTTCGGAGGTAGAGCTACCTCATATGCCACTTCACCAACTCGTCGTAGCACTTAAAAAGGTCCTATAAACCTAGGGCTTAGTTTTCCCTTTTTTACCAAACCTGATTTTCCCTTTCCAGGGAGACACTTTTAAGAAAACAAAACTACCGACATCAAATTCCTGATTTTGTCTGTGTTGATCGATATATTTCTTCTGCTTATCCTATGCAGCTGTCAATCTTGCTCGAATCACCTTGATGAACTCAACAATTTGTTTCACCAATTTTGGACCTAATAGTTGACGCTCTCCAAATTTGTCCCAGCATAACGGAGTTCTGCATTTCCTACCGTATAACGCTTTGTAAGGCGACATGCCAATACTTGCGTGGTAACTATTATTATAGGCAAATTCAACTAATGGTAGATGGTCATCCCAATTCCCTTTAAAATTTATAATATATGCTCTGAGCATATCCTCTAATGTCTGGATTATCCTCTCACTTTGTCCGTCGATTTGAGGATGATACGCTGTGCTCATTCTCAACTGCGTCCCCAAGCATTCCTATAGTCGTTTCCAAAAATTTGATGTGAAACGTGGATCTCTATTCAATACAATGGACACCGGGACACCATGTCTTGAAACAATTTGCTTCACATACAGTTTTGCCAACCGATCTAGGTTAAATTTAATCTTGATTGGCAAAAAGTGTGCCGACTTCGTCAATCGATCGACAATCACCCAGATTGCATCATAACCTTGCTGAGTCATTAGAAGACCTACCATAAAATCTATTATGATATGCTTCCATTTTCATTTTGGTATCTCTAACGGTTGCAACAATCCGCGTGGCCTTTGATGTTTTGCTTTAACTTTCTGACACGTTAAGCATTTCGCCACACATTCAGCAACATCCTTTTTCATATTCAACCACCAGAAATGATGTCTGAGATCCTGGTACATTTTCGTACTTCTAGGGTGAATCAAATATCGTAAGTTATGAGCCTCGCTAAAAATTTCCTCTTTAATTTTCGGTACTTGCGGAACCCAAATTCTCCCTTCGAATAGAAGTAACCCTTCCGAATCAACTTTAAATTTGTCTTCCTCACCCTTAGACAATTTTTTCCTTATCTTTTCACAGTTTTCATCCGAAAGTTTTGCATTCATTACCTTATCCACCAACATTGAACTGTTCCTAATCTGGAACAATTTTTCATCTGATTCTGTCGGAAATTTAATTTCCAACTCCATCTTTGCCATTTCTACTACAAGCTTTTCTTGAGCAGTCAACATCATAACTTCTCCCTACCCTTTCTACTTAAGGCATCAACAACAACATTGGCCTTTCTAGGATGATAGAGAATCTCCCAGTCGTAGTTTTAATCAACTCCAACCATCTTCTTTGTCGCATATTCAAATCTTTCTGTGCAAAAATATATTTCAGACTTTTATGGCCTGTATATATCTCACACTTCTCTCCATAAAGATAGTGCCTCCAAATCTTCAGAGCAAACACCATCGCAGCGAACTCCAAATCATGAGTCAGATACCCTTTCTCGTAATCTTTTAATTAACGTGATGCATACGCAATAACCCTGCCATTCTACATAAGCACACAGCCTAGTCCTTTATGCGATGCGTCACTATATACCCCAAAATTTTCTGTATCATCAGGCAATGACAACACAGGTGCTGAACTCAATCTCTTCTTTAATTCTTGAAAACTCTCCCCACACTTCTCCGTCCAAACAAACTTAATTGCCTTCCTAGTTAAATTCTTCAACGGAGTTGCGATCTTGGAAATGTCTTGAATAAAACGCCTATAATAACCTATTAATCCCAATAAACTTCTTACTTCTGACGGTGTCTTCGGCTGATCCTAGTTTATTATAGCTTCAAATTTTGATGGATCTACCGAGATTCCATCCTTGTCGATAACGTGCCCAAGAAACTGCACATGTTCTAGCCAAAACTCACATTTCAAGAATTTAGCGTACAACTTCTCTCTCCTCAATATCTCCAACCTTACCCTTAAATGTTCCTCCTTGCAAATTTATCTAAGAATGGTTTAAACACCCTATTCATCAAATCCATGAACGCTGCAGGTGCATTGGTTAAATCAAATGACATAACCAGAAACTCATATTGACCATACCTAGTTCTGAATGCCATCTTCGGTACATCCTCTGGCCTCACCTTCAGCTGATGATAACCACTCCTCAAGTCTATCTTTGAGAAATATCTCGCTCCCTTCAATTGATCGAACAAGTCATTGATTCTCGGTAATGGATACTTATTTTTAATTGTGACCTTATTCAATTCCCGATAACCCATGCAGTGCCGCATTGATCCATCTTTCTTCTTAACAAACAACACCAGCGCTCCCCATGGCAATACGCTCGGCTGGATATACTTCTTTTCAAGTAATTCTTGTAACTGTACCATCAACTCCTTCATCTCTACTGGGGCCATTCTATATGGGGCTTTAGATATCGGGGCCATTCCTGGTACTAAATCAATCACGAACTCAACCTCTCTATCTGGCGAAAGTCCAGGAAAATCGTCTGGAAACACATCTACAAAATCTCTAATAACATGTATCTCTTCTAACTTCGCACTCTTCTTCTGTGTATCGACTATGTAGGCTAAGTATCCTACACATCCTTGTCTCAGTAACTTCTTGGCTTGTATCATCATCAAACAACTTACTTGTCGAGATGACTTACTGCCATAAAACACCACCTTTGACGGAGTCATAAGGTTAACACATTTCTTTTGGCAATCAATTACTGCCCCGTAATTGAATAACCAATCCAATCCCAAAATAACATCGAATTCCCCAAGTTTAATTGGTATCAAATCCACCATCATCTCGTGACCCTTTATAACCACTCTACAATTCTTGTATATAACCTAACATGAATTACTTCCCTATTCGCAATCTCTATGCTTAAAGGGAAATCTAGTTCTTCCTGATGAAAATCTAAATTCCTAGCAAAATCATCAGATATAAATGAACAAGTAGCACCCGAATCAAATAACACATAATCATTAATACTGTTAGGAATATACATGAGAATGTTATTCTTATTTATATCTGATTTGATTATGATATAAATGAATTAATATGTAAGTATGCTTGCATTAAGGAAAGCTGTAAAGTCCTTTGATAGATAATAGGAAATATGTATAAGGACTTAGAATGAATTGATCAAATATGTTGGGTTGATTCTACATAAGCAAAACAACTTTATAAAGTCCTTAAAAAGAAATGATGTACAAGGACTATAAATATAGAAAGGTCAAGCTTGTTAGGTTGATCTTATAATGTAATAGATAGGCTTGTCTGATCATCGAACACTACACCAGCATCGTAGTCTGCCAAGAGAGTTGAGGAAAACTCGAGAACTATCAAGGCAGAATAGTAGTCTGTAAGATATTAGATCTCGGAGTTCGTAGTCCGCCAGGAGAGACGAGGAAGGATCGTAGTTTCTCGAGAAGTACTTTCTTAGAGCCGTAGTCTACTGAGGAAGTCATGTTCAGAATCGTAGAGATAGCATGTCTAAGAGCCGACCGAGCATATGCCAGAATCTAGTCAAGAATCGTAGGTCACACTTGAAGTAGTAGAGTCTACTGATCATATCAGAGGGAGAGATCGTAGTCGAGGTAGATCAGACGAGGACAGTAAACATAAAGACATAAATCGTAGTCTGTCAAGATCTGATCTCAGAGTCGTAGTGTCTGCAGAACCAAATCTTAATCGTAGTCTGCAGAACTAAGGCTTAAACAGAGGTGCTCACAATGCCAAGGCAAAATCGTAGAGTCAACACGATCCTCAAAGAAAGAGCACTCCCAGAATATCCAAAGTATGAAGTCTCTGGTCTGAGTTATAAAGATACATTCCACCTGAAGGAAACCAGAGAGCACTCAACGAACATCATGCAAGCTAATAGAAGATCTAAGCACCAACCCAATCAACATCTAGATTGAGTTGTAAAGCCATTCAAAATGAAGTCTTCCACAAGTCGATCAGAAGAAGACTTCAGTAAAAGTGACTGACTAAAGAAAGTCATCAAGTGCAGTAGCTGTCAAAAAGAATAGAAGACAACGATCTGGTGATTAACCAGGATCGTAGTGTTTGCCAAACAATGCAGGAACTGATGCTGTTTACACAAAGATACTGGCCAACCTATATAGAACAGACAAAGAAGATGAAGCATGGGTCAGACCATTAATGATATGTGAACGAGAGATCACAAGGAGAAAGAGACTAAGCATGACAAATTTGATAAGTCTTGAAGTTGAGGGGGCCAGACTAACTAGACAAGTTGTCAGTTCCTGAGATCAGTCTAGGTAAACAGAAGTATTGAAGCATTGCACAAGTGAAGGAAGGAGTGTTCTACATTGATGATCCAATGAACACTCTTCAGAATCGTAGAGTTCTTTCATCTGAAGATTGAAGCATTGTTTAATCTGAAGACTGATATGCTAACGTTGCAAATTGAGAGCATCGATGTAGAAGGACAATTTCTGATTGAGAAGTCAGAAAGAAGAAATAAAGGTGACTACCTGTCTAACATGGAAAGGTGACATCTCTGAGGCGGTAGGTAAGGTAGCAGACTGTTGTGTCAGTAAAGTTATAAAGGAGCTGTCACATCACATCAAGTAGTCTGCACCAAATAACTCGAGATCTACGAAGCAATTCAAAGAGCTCCCAATGGCTATATTCCAATAGGAAGATTGTGAAGGAGTATATATCAGCTAGTGCTTCAAAGATCAAAAAGAGCTGAGTCGAAGAAACATTGAGTTGTTTGGAATGCTATATTGTTGACTCTACGAGTTCCACCTGAGTTGAACAGAACAAGTCTCAGTGGTAGTGAGACTACGAAGGTGGTAGTGAAGCAGATTTTAAGAAGGAATTGAATAGACTAAAAGCTTCACTCAACAATGATGAAAATGCCACTGAAGATGGAAACTAAGCTGAGAGCCGAGAAGGACAAGAAGATAGCATTCAGAAAAGTGGCAGAGCACAAAGAAGATCCAGAGAGCCACTCTCCAAATCACCATGAACCAAAAGCTAAAAAATAATAGATGCAGAACTATGTCTGCAAACCATTCAAGAAGGGTTCAGGGAATGCTAAGTGCCAGACGAAGTTTACCAAAAGCTCAGAGACTTAGCAAACCCAAATGGTGATAGTGCACAGTTGACATCGGATGAAGATGAGATGAACAGAATGAGGATTAGCTGCACTAGAGAAGAGGTGATCCAGACTCTATGCAGAATGCAAAGTGGACCATGTCAAGCTGATAAGTACAAAAGATGTTCAAGCTTCAAGATATCTTAGCAGCAAAGCACTAATAACAACTACAACAACAATAAGTAGCCAGTGCCTGAGGGGTCCTTGTCCGGAGGGACTAAATGAAGTACCAATCTTGCTAGGATTGAAGAGTTCGTAGAGAACTAGAGGAACTCCTAGGCTGCTAACTTTGAAGAGTTCTTAGTGAACTGAAGTTCCAAGGCTGCTGGCCTTAAAGGAATCTGAGTGATTTAGGGTGCTGCCCTTCACTAGTGGAATTCCTGCTTGTTGAAGCAGAAGTGTGGATTAGGAGCTTGAGTTTCTGAACCACTTAAAATCCCTTGTGTCTTTTACATTCAGTCATTTACTTTCTGTCATTTACATTATGTACCTAACTGCTATAAATGCCATGTATGTATTAACTACTTACAACTAAACTAACTCCACAAATAATGTATGTATGTTTATGATATATCAATGAAGGGGATCTTTTATTTATTCCGCTGTGCTTGAAAAGATTCTTATGTTAGTCATATGCTAATTCATTAGCAAATAGGAAAAGTTTTTGAAATAAAAAAGGATCTATTCAACCCCCCCTTCTAGATCTATTGTGTGCCTACTGGGAACTAACAATTGGTATCAGACCAGGTTCTTATGCTATATTCAAAAGCTAATTTCTTTGAGTCTGATCCTAGGCACAAACATTATTTTAAACTTAGTTTAGTAGTAAGTCACTTGTAAATGCAAATGAACTCACACGTTGGAAATAATGTGTACAGGTAAATATGTATATACACCTGAAGCTTCTCACATTGGTCCATGTTCTTAAATGCCATAACAACAAGACCAATCCTTGTCCATGGTCAATCTCGTAGTCTGAAGACCAGAGATGGGAGGTCAAGAGGCATAAACAGCAAAGAGTCAAACATCCACCAGTCTAAAAGATGAAAGGCCATATATGCTAAGAAATATTTATCCAAAGGAGAAAAAAGAATTTCTCAAATATATATTTAGCTAACTAGCAGCTAGATGTGAACCTTGAGGTTCTAGGTTGTCAAAGAACTAAGGATGCCAAGATTTTCCTAGCTTACATCTTCAAGACTATGATTGATTGATCAAAGGACAACTGGAGCAACAAGCTGTCAGAAATGAATATAAACATATGCACATCAATGCCTAACCTTATTATATCTAGATAAATGGTTGTCAAGAAACTGACAGTGGAAAGGTACGGTTTCTCATTAATATAAATGTGTAAATCACATTGCATCACCTTATGCACTATAACAATATTCTATCAAGAGACCATACTCTTCCTAAAAAGGGTAAGAGAGAAAGTACACCAAGGTTGGAAACTCAATGGCTAACAAAATTTCTCTCCATCCAAGTTTTAGGTTGAAGATAACATCTTCAAAGAAGTCTGAAATAGGTCATAAGCTCATCAAGATTTAATTAATCTTAAGAGGAGTAATCCTTGCTGAAGGGTTAGTATGAATATATAAACCTATGTTCTAGTTTTTGATAATACATAGAGTATAATCAGTTCTACAAGAGTATCTTGAAGATTCATAGAAACTGATTACCTCCATGAATCAACCAGATACAAATAACTGATATAGTTAATTCTCACTCTGTGAACATTTAAAATCTGTGAACATAATCAAGCAAATGATGAAACCATTAAAGAAAAAGAGTGTCTTATTAAAGTTGTTAATCTTACACACACTCATCATCATGAATTTTAAAATGTCATATCTAAATTGGATACATACATGAATATGATTGTTGATGATTAATGTGATGAAAATTCATGAGGAATAGGGATCTTGGAAACTAACCTAGCAGGACCCATTTAACCATAGGTATCAAAAATAGAAATTTATCTAACCTAGGTACTTGGTCTATCTGACCACGCTAAGGAATGCTGAAGCAGATGACTTCAGTCAAGAAGATTCAACTAGTTAGAGGCTTAAGACATTTCAGAAATGTTCTTGACAAAATCATTATTTGTCAAAGCCTGTTCTTGAAGACTTGCTGAGCTAACATGACTGAAGCTCACATGGTTGTTGATATCCATATGGAAGCAGACCATTTATGCTAAGATGAAAAGGGTCTTATATGCTTATTCAAGCAAAGTATATCATCTAAGAAGAATCCTCGAGGAAGTTCACATCAGGGGATCATCGAGCATTTGTCATGAAAAAGTCATCATAGAAGTAGAACTCTATGAGTGAAATCTGTCAAAGAGCTTAAGGAAAATCATAATGTTCTCTACGATCAAGACTGAGTCCAGCCTATGCAAGACAACACACAACGATTATGATAAAGAAGACTATGTCTGCAATTCTGTCAACAATCTTGGAGTGATCAGTCCTGAAGATATCTATTTCTATGATCCAAGGAGGTTTAAATGATAGTGATGATTTTAGTTAGAAGGAGATATGCAAGGCTGCCTTCTGATACATATGAAGTAGAAGAACTTATACCTCACTAAGAAGACAATATCAACTATGGGGGAGCACACCAATGTATGACTAGAGTTAATAGATGAATTCCCAAGCAAAGAGATGAAATGCGATATCAGTACTAATCATACCTAAAGTTCTTCATCTGAGCTCATCATAAGAACCAGGACAGACAATAATCATAGAGAATGATCAGCAGTAAACTTAACGATCGTAGAGCAGCCTTGACGATCGTAGTCTTCCCAAAGGATACACTAGCTCATGAGGAACTAAGGGCAAATCAATATTTTCCACCCCATTTAAAATCATGGAGCTCGACAGCACTCGACACGTGCCTTACTATTCAGATCATGTGGAGGGAAGTTACAAATACAGTTTGGAAAGACCTTTTGAAAATTCACCTCAGAATTTCAGTGCCCAAACTCTCTTGGGGCGCATCAGTGGTTAAGCCATGCAACTTCAAGATGAGGATTAGTGACAAATCACTCACTAAAGCCTCTCTTAGAAGACGATTGTTAAGTTAACAAAGAAAATCGTAGAACCTATAGTTATCTCATCGAGCTACTCTACGTACTGAAGAAGTTAACGGTAAGTTTACGTCAGTAATGCTTATTTTCTTAAAAGGAAAATGAAAACTGAAAAACTAATCAGTTTATGGGGAGTTACAGTTTCGTACTGGGCATCGTGAAACCAATGGTTTTTTAACACATCACAGCTTATGCAGAGTCAGAAGGAATTGTCATAAAGAAAAATTCAAAATCTCCAAACAGTAATCAAAAGCTATTAACTTTTTCTCCTTCCCTTTTTCAAACCCTAAAATCCTCTTTAAGGCCTAAATCCATCAAACCTCGAGCTTCGCTCAAATCGTATTCAACCATCCTCCATAGGATTCATGCAATTCAATAGCCATACACTTCGAACTCTCAAAATATTCAGCTCAGAACCACGATGTTTGAGAAATCCGATAAGAAGTTCAGAGATATTCTTGAACTTGTGAAGAAGGATGGATTCTCAGAATGTCTTTAGTCAAACACTCGAATATATGTTGACCTGGTTAAAGAATTTCACTCCAACGCAACCATAAATTTTGGAACCCTTTCCACCAAGGTCAAAAAGTTAGATTCTGAAGCTGAAATCTTCTGACATCAATTAATGCTTAGGTTTTCCTGACCTAGGTCTGAAAAGGATTGATAAGATCTATACTAAAAAAGCTAAGAAGATTATGCAGTACAAAAGAAACCCTAGTCTTAAGGACATGAAGAAAAAGGAGTTTCCTAAAGCATTTGAGTTCCTGGCAGAGATAGTGGGCAAGTGTATCCTATGTAAGGACACTGCACATGACACTGTGAGCGATCAACAGCTAAAGATCATGTCTACAATAGTTCTGAAGAAGCGTATCAACTTTGGAGTTATCCTACTTGACCAAATGTCCAAATGGCTGGATAAGGAAGAGAAGAAAAGGTTAATAGGAAAATCCCTCACAAAGGTTTTCCACGAAAGGTTCTTGAGTATCATTTTGAAGAATAAGCTAAAGAATAAAATTAAGGGTGATGAAGGTGAAGCCCTTAATAGCCATAAAGTGATGACTACACATCTGTTTGCAAACTGGAAGAAGAATCCAATGGAGAACAAAAAGCTGACAATGTATGGCAGCACCAACAAAAATACTACAAAGAAAAGAAAGGTTAGTGCTATGAAAAAGGAGGAGTTGTCATCCATTGAAGATTCAGACATCCCTGAGTCCAAATCTGTGAGGCCACCAAAGAAGAAAACTAAGACGATAAAGAAATCCAAACTAGTTCCCCAAAGAAGTCTATCTACTAAAGAAGAAAAAGAAAACGTATAGTCAAAAAATGAGAAGGGAACTGAGAGCTTTAAGGATAAATCCTCAAAGAGCAAGTCCAGTAATGAAAAAAAAGTTGAATCCAAGAAGGAGAAAGCTGAATATATGAAAGGAATAGCTAAATTTGGTGATGAAGAAGAATGTACAAGTCCTATGGCTAACACTCAGAGTAGCCACTCTATTGATGAAGAAAGTTTGAAAGATGAATATATGAAAGGAATAGCTAAATTTGGTGATAAAGAAGAATGTACAAGTCCTATGGCTAAAACTCAGAGTAGCCACTCTGCTGATGAAGAAAGTTCGAAAGCTGAAACAACTGCATCTCCCACTACTTAAGTCCCAACAAGTTCATCTGATGGTTCAAAAGATGTTGAGTCCAATAAAGAAGGATCTGCTCCTACTGTCGTTGAACATCAAAGAAGTTCATCTGATAATTCAGAGGCTTCAGAATCTGAGGAATGAGAAGAGTCTGAAACTCCTATAACTGAATCCCCAAGAAGAAGGAAGAGCAACAGACTGATCACTCAAAAAGTTTCAAAAAGGGGAGAATTATTTCCAAAGATAATTGAAATCAGTGATGATGAGGCTGAATCTAAGGGAGAAGATGCTAAGGGAAAAAAGGAAGATCATATCAGCAAAGGCTAGCAGTAAAAGGCTCAAGACTGCAGAGCAAGAAGAGGCTAGTAAGTCTGCAAAGACCAGCCCTGATAAGAAGCATGATGATCAAATGAAGGAATAAACTGATGATTCCTTTAAAAGAAGTCTACACAGGTCTAACTCAAATTCAAGCTCAGAAGGTAAAGAAATGGAAAAAGATTCAAGTTCTATAGATCAGGAATCAGAAGAATCAGTAGACTATCATGTTCTCTCTCCAGCAAGAGTTCGCCTAATATTGATGGTGGAAGTCTTTGATGAATCACCAAATGTACCACCAGAAAAATGGATAAGTCATGGAAATGAACAACTCAAAGTTGTAAAAATGTCTATAAACGATGTGTTTAATAATTGGAAAAACATGGGTTTAGATTACACTACAATGTTGTACAATCCTGACGATCTTCTGATGATATGGTTTGTGAGAACCCAAATTTTATGAATAAAGATTTAAATTTCTCGAAATATTTTTTTAAATATTATGGTGTGGATTTGATATAATGTTATAGTTGTGGTTAATATTTATAAATTTTACAAAGTATACAAGTTGTTATATAATATTCGTTTTAACAGGGAATATTCGTACAACGACACAATCATTGGTGGACCCCACAACGGAATTATTGTCGGATTGAGAAAACGACAAAAATATTTTTATGAAAATAACAACGGAAGTTTTACCATTAATTATTGAAACACCCGGTGTTAAAAGTACAGTAATATGCTTGGTTGCATAGTAGCACACGATATTGATTATTGATGCTTACGTGAGAAGTCACTCAGTTTTGTTCAATTATTGCTATAGTAATTGTTGCATAGTATCTCATGTTATTTGATTCAATTATTGTCGATATTTTATATATTATTAAATCAATAATTGAGATAACAAAGTTATTAATATTATTATTTGCAATATTAACGTTGCCTAGAAGTTCTGCCAATGAGAGGTTTGGTCCCCTAATTGCGCGCCAATAGGGAGAAATCCTTATTGGAAAACCCCCCCTTTCCTGTGAACGACTTGGTCGATTAATATTGTGAATTATAATAAAGGTGATAAGTTTTGTTTTATTATTATTATAAATGTAATAAAACAGAATTTTTTTTTATATAAAATAGAAAACTTTTTATAAAGTTTTGTTTTATTTGATTATAAATAGAATATATTATATTTTATTATGCATAGTATTTGCATAGTGGCTCGCATAGTATTTGCATAGTAAAATCTTTTTATATAAAATGTAATACTTTTATAAAGTTATTTGTTTTATTAGACTATAAATAGAATATATTATATTTTATTATGTATAGTGTTTGCATAGTAAAATCTTTTTTATATAAAATGAATACTTTTATAAAGTTATTCGTTTTATTAGATTATAAATAGAATATATTATATTTTATTTAAAAGATTTTGTTTTATTAGAATATTTTATTAATAATGCATAGTAAATCAATATGGACCGTCTTCTGCTTAAAAAGTAAATCAATCTGGACCGTTCATGAATTAGTTACTATTCACCCATTCTCGCTATAAATAAAGCTCATTCCTTCATTATTTCTTACGAATTCATCAAACTCTAGAGAGAGAAACTATAGAGAGAAAGAAGAAAAGTATTCTCGCTAATTCACTACTCCTATATCCAGCTTTTTCTAAGGTAAGGGGTATTATTTCTTTCAGTATCCATGAAGAGAGCTTCATTATTCCATTCTTTATTATTATGTTGGAATAACCTGTCTATGCCAAGTACCGCATACATGGTGAAATTCTTCTGTTATTCCATTCTTTATTATTTTGTTGGAATATCCTGTCTGTGCTGATTACGCTAGACCGGTTCCATTCTTTATTATTCTGTTGGAATAACCTTGTCTGTGCGGTCTACATCGTATGCATGGTGAATTCTTTGTTATTCCATTCTTTATTATTCTCATTGGAATATCACATCGCATGCGTTTACGCATGACCTGGTTCCGTTATTTATTATTCTGTTGGAATATCCTGTCTGTGCGTTTACGTATGACCTGGTTTTGTTATTTATTATTCTGTTGGAATATCATGTCTGTGCATTTACGCATGACCTGGTTCCGTTATTTATTATTCTATTAGAATAACCTGTCTGTGCGGTCTATCGCATGCCTGGTGATTTCTTTTGTTATTCCATTCTTTATTATACTCAGTTGGTTAAAGTTTTGGCTTTTATACTCCATGAAATTAGTGGAATATCCTTGATATTTGCGCTTCATCTAGTATCTTTTCATGAAAATATTCTTCTGAGCATTCTTGATTTTTACCCCACAAAGCAGTATCATGTTGACAATTTGGACGTTATTGGTTCCTGGATAAATTAATTCTTGAACTTGTTTGATTGAATTCTTATATCATTGTCATCATCCTCATGTTTATATTAGTGCATAGATGGACTTGGTATGATTATGACCAGGGATTATTCAGTATAATCATGACTGTAATGTTACAAATGATGTAGTAAAAGTCCTCATTGGCCCGTAGTGCATTGATGGATAGTTGTTGGCATGATCATGACCATTGATGAATACACGAATATCCTTGGCCCGCAGTTCATGGATAATTTGTGGTTGTGATACTAATGAATATCTTTGGCCGTAGTACAAGGATGATGTGAATTATATATTAAGCTGAGTCCCAGCGATAAAAGTGATGAAAAACCTTTTAAATCATAGAAGATAGTAGATTGTAATCTCTACTTGACTCTTTTAATGGATTACTTGATCTGCTGCAGTTAAACTTGATGTTTGTTATATTGTATCAGTTTAACACTGTTGAAGGTTAATGATAATTTATTCTGCATTATCTTAGTCATAATATTTCTTACTGGGCTAGTTGAGCTCACACTTTTTCTTTCATTGTTCTCTTCAGGAAATGAGAACGTAGCAGGGACTAGTCGGGGAACGGAGTGACGGTCCAGATGATAGCATTAGTAGTCCTCACTATTCTATGAAATAGTGTGTTAATAAATATATTGAGGACTTATTTTGAGTTTGAATACTGTCTAGAAGACAATATTTGTATTAAAACTCACAGTTCATGTTGTATATTTAAGATTGTATTTGTATTCTGTACCATGTATTTGGCGACTAAGAATAGGTGATGTATACCTATTTTGGGGGCATCACATGCTTCTTCCCATGGATGCCCTGGCTAAAGGCATATACTAGTAAAGATGAAAGTTACTTCAGCTGGTGTTACTCACACTTTCCAAACTTGGAACTGGTGGCACAGAACTTCCCAAGAGTAAAGAAGTTTGCAAATCAGATGATCAAGGACCAGTCTCACTTTAAAATCTATCGATATACTAGAAATCATTACATTCCCTACGATTGTCGAGTAGGATCAGATGGCAAACAGATTATATCCAAGTCCACTATTATAGAGTCCCCTCACTATACCAATGAAGATAACCATGCTGAGTTCGAGAAATTCTATGCTAATCCGACAATGCTGAATGACATTTACTCATCCTTAAACTACGATTGGTACTCAACGATTTATCATATTTTCACTATCTTTGAGAGTATGTTCAAAAGTGAGAATAGTAGAGTCTAACCAGATGTTCAGCAGGAAGCTGACCAAACAGCTGATCAGACGGAGAATGAACAACCTGATGCCAGATCCTCTCAAAAGCAAGAGTTGTTAAAGAACTCTGAAGAATTGATTGAGGATATCTCTCATTAGTGCATAAATCAAGGACATGTCAATAGGAGAAGACAATGAGCTATCCAAAAGGCTTCAAGCTAGACTCTCAGACATATCCCTCAAGCTTCAACTAAGGGATCAAGTTTTTCTGAAGGCTATGAATGATCAGAAGGAAGAAGCTTTAAGAGCTCAGAAGGCCAATGAAGAGCAAATTCTATCTCTCTCTGACAAGATTGACAATTTGAATCAGTCTTTTTCCCTACAACTTGAGCTAAGCTAACAAGAACTCAAGATTGAGGTTGGTAACTCATCTCATCTAATGAAGCCACTTATATCAAACGTGGAGCAGCTCTCACAAATGATTAATGAAAAAAAGGGGGGAGAAAAAGAGACATGGAAAGAGGCACTCAAGGAGGAGTAAGGAGAAAAGAATGAAGGAAGAAAAGAAGGCAAAGAAGGCCAAGAATAGAAAGGCAAAGCGGGAGAAGAAAAAGACAGCAGCAAAAGCAGAGTCATCATCTAAGGGGGAGTCAAAGGATGATGATCCTATGAACACAGAGTTTGAGGGGGAGCAGAGAAAGTAGTTGATCAACAGACATCCTGGAAACACACAGCAGCAGAAGTAGAGTCATCATCTAAGGGGGAGTCAAAGGATGATGATCCTATGAACACAGAGTCTGAGGGGGAGCAGAGAAAAGAAGAAAAAGAAGAAAAAGAAGAAAAGAAAGACGAGTAGCTGAGTACCTGATCAACAGACATCCTGGAAACACACATGGAGCCAAAAAAGGTACATCTCTATCTAGTTAGGTATGTTCTGGATCCAGGATGTAGAGTGTCATAGTTTATGTAATTTCATATTATCGTCATTGAAATTCATGCTTATCTGTTATAGAAGTACAACTACTCACTGTATATAAGATTCATTCATCTGATGCATATGCAATAATTATTTTTGTCATAATCAAATAGGGGGAGATTGTTAGGAATATACATGAGAATGCTATTCTTATTTATATATGATTTGATTATGATATAAATGAATGAATATGCAGGTATGCTTGCATTAAGGAAAGCCGTAAAGTCCTTTGATAAATAATAGGAATATATGTATAAGGACTTAGAATGAATTGATCAAATATGTTAGGTTGATCCTACATAAGCAAAATAACTTTGTAAAGTCCTTAAAAAGAAATGATGTACAAGGACTATAAATATAGAAAGATCAAGCTTGTTAGGTTGATCTTATAATGTAATAGATAGGTTTGTCTGATCGTTGAACACTGCACCAACATCGTAGTCTGCCAGGAGAGTCGAGGAAAACTCGAGAACTATCAAGGCAGAATCGTAGTCTACAAGATAGTAGATCTCGGAGTTCGTAGTCCGCCAGGAGAGACGAGGAAGGATTGTAGTGTCTCGAGAAGTACTTTCTTAGAGCCGTAGTCTGCTGAGGAAGTCATGTTCAGAATCGTAGAGATAGCCTGTCTAAGAGCCGACTGAGCATATGCCAGAATCAAGTCAAGAATCGTAGGTCACACTCTAAGTAGCGGAGTCTACTGATCATATCAGAGGCAAAGATCGTAGTCGAGGCATATCAGACTAGGATAGTAAACATAAAGATAGAAATCATAGTCTGTCAAGATCTGATCTCAGAGTTGTAGTGTCTGCAGAACCAAAGCTTAATCGTAGTCTGTAGAACTAAGTTTTAAACAGGTGCTCACAACGCCAAGGGAAAATCGTAAAGTCAACACGATCCTCAAAGAAGGAGCACTCCCAGAATATCCAAAGTATGAATTCTCTGGTCTGAGTTGTAAAGATACATTCCGCCTGAAGGAAACCAGAGAGCACTCAATGAATGGCATGCAAGCTAACAGAAGATCTAAGCACCAACCCAATCAACATCCAGATTGAGTTGTAAAGCTATTCAAAATAAATACTTCCACAAGTCGATCAGAAGAAGACTTCAGTAAAAGTGACTGACTAAAGAAAGTCAGCAAGTGCGATGAGTCACAAAAAGAAATGTAAGACAATGATCTGGAGATTAACCAGGATCGTAGTGTTTGCCAAACAAAGCAGGAACTGATGCAGTTTACACAAAGATACTAGCCAACCTATATAGAACAAACAAAGAAGATGAAGCATGGGTTAGACCATTGATGATATATGAATGGGAGATCACAAGGAGTTTTTGGGACTGTATTCTGCTAAATTCCAGAAAAGAAATATTTTTGGGACTGATTTGGTATTTTTCATGAAAATGAACTAGTTATAAGTAAATAAATTAAATATGTTATGTGAAGTAACAAAATTGGAAAATAGGATTTTATGGCTTGGGAATCCTATATAGGGTATATGCAGATTTTTGATGAGGGATTTAATCATTGGTGATGAAATCTTATGAGTATGACATTTTTGAATGATTAAATGCATTATTTAGTAAAGTGTAAACAATTGAAATAAATTATTTATAAGTTTAAGAAGTGATTAAAATATTGTTATAATATTAATAATATTAGATGATGAGTTTATTAAGTGATTGATAATATTTGGATAAAGTTAAAGTCTTTAATATTTGTCCTTGTTTTTGTTTGATTAATGCTTATATCATTGTCATCATCCTCATGCTTATATTGTGATGAAAGTCATCTTTGGCTTACGTGCATAGATGGACTTGGTATGATTATGACCAGGGATCATTCGGTATAATCATGACCTATAATGTCGTAAATGATGTGGTAAAAGTCCTTAGTGGCCTGTAGTGCATTGATGGACAATTTTCGGTATGATTATGACCAAGAATTATTCGGTATAGTCATGACCATTGATGATTTAATGAATATCCTTGGCCCGTAGTGTAGGGATGATTCGATGATGTGGTTTATTTATTAAGTTGAGTCTCAGCGATAAAAATTGATGAAAACATTTTAAATCATAGAAGATAGTAGATATCATGCTCTACTTGACTCTTCTAATGGATTGCTAATGGATTGCTTATTCCACTGCAGTTAAACTTGATGTCTATTGTATTTTATCATTTTAACATTGTTGAAGACTAATGATAATTTATTCTGCATTATCTTAGTCATAATATTTCTTCTTTGGGCTAGTTGAGCTCACCCTTTTTTTTCAACGTTCTCTTCGTGAAATGAGAATATATATATTGGGACGAGCCTGGGAACCTGATTGATTATCCCGATGATGATAACATTAGTAGTCCTCACTATTCTATGAAATAGTGTGATAATAATTGTAATGAGGACTCCATTGAGTGTGGATATTGTCTAGATGACAATATTCTTGTTTAAACTCTCAGCTATGTTTTGTCGTATTTTACACGACTGTTGTATAATTAAGTTGTATTTGAATTTATGTACCATGTATTTGGCGAATCAAGATGGGTGATGTATACCTGTTTTGGGGGCGTCACACTCTGTGTGAACTAGGTTCCATTCCGTGTTCCCAACTCGTGAGTCGAGTTCCTGAATCTCGTCATCCTTCAACTCTATAGTAGCCTGACGCATGTCAGCTAGCTCTTTCAGCTCCCGAATCTTATCTTGTAATTCTATATTACGGTCGTATAACTCGTCATACATCTCACCTAATATAGAGTTTGGTGGAAACTCTACACGATCCTCTTCCTTATCCTCCACCTCTATCTCCTCAAAGTCCTCCTCCTCAGGATCAGACACAGGCTCATTTTCCTGTCCTTCCTTAGCGACCAACAGAGAAGGCTCCCTCTAGATCAACTGCTCCCGAACAACATAGCCATCTCGGGGTTCATCATCTCTAGGTACCTGAGGTATCTCTTCCCTAGCTTGACTGGATCCTTCAACGTTAGACATCTTGACAACAAAATACTTTTAAGTTTTATTTATTACATGACACTCTTCGATACTCGCGAGCACATAAGTTGTTAACACATAACACATAAAGTCTTTTATTGTTTATCTTTAATGAATTACCTCAATTCATTCCTTAGAACTCGATACGAGTTTATCACCACTATATTTTCTGTCTTCTTAAAGGTTACTTCCTAAGGTTTTCCCCACCTAAGGTTCATAACCTAAAGCTCTGATACCAACTTGTGACACCCCCAAATTCGGGTACTTCATTCCCACAGAATTTGGTATTCACTATCCAAAACAATTACATTTATCTACCAATATTCAAGGTTAAAGAAATAACTTAAATAACTCAAACAATTATCTTCCCCATTAAAAAGTTACATCAACTTAAAACAATCCGTAATCTAACCTTAAATTATTACATAAGTCATTGAATACATCACATAATTAAAACAAGTCTTATAATATAGATTCTCTTAAATAAAATTAAACAAGTCTTCATCATTTGGACATCTTGCACCAGAACGATCCGAAATTTTAAAGTGTAATTTAAATATTTATTGAGTTATATAAATATTATTTGAGGTGTTTATTGTTAAATAAATATTTTATTGATGTGATAGATGTTAGTAAATATTTATGAATCTAAATTTGTTAGATTATATTCTAAATTAAATTAATTTATAATTTAGAGAATTGTAGTATAACATGAGATGTTATATTGTTATTTGTGATTTAATAATTTAGATGGTATATTAAATTATTAAATAAGTTATAATGGAAATTATAATTTTGTGATATTTGCTAAAAGGCTATATTTAATTAAAATATAGTATGTGGTTAATTTAATGGGTTAATGTTGGATAAAAAAATAATATGTGATTATAATTTATAAACTAAAGTGTTTATTAAAATAAATTAAAAAGGATTTAAAGTAGTTTTTGCCAAACAAGGCTTATGTATTTTAATTCTTTAAAATTTAAATGGTTTGCCAAACAAGCCTTATGGCTTTTGGGATTTCTAGTTTTTGAAAATCAAATCAAATAAATATTATAAATAAAATAATAAATATAATATATTTATATTATATATTTTTCTTTTAGTAACTGATATTAGTTATTAGGTGTATTAAGGTTTCAGTTTTTGATTTTTACGCTTAAGTTAGTCTATGGTTTAGCCTAAGAGGAGAAAACTAAGAAGTTCAAAGAACTTGAGAGAGAATTGAGGAGCCTTAAGAATTTTCTTAGCAAATTCAGTGTTTAACAAGGTTGTGCAAGCTAATTGACGGTAATTATCCATAATCTATATATTATGTATATATATGTATATGTATGGATGAGTTTATGGCGTGAAGTTTTAAACTCTGTGAATTCTAGCTTTCTATAAATTATGTTACGTAATCTGTTGATGGTAATTAGATAGAGTGATGAATAGAAAGTATGTTTAAACAATAATTGCATGCTAATTTCGGTTTACAGTAGAAGAAGAATTTCGACAGTGTATGTTTATATGTATTTTTTTCATATGATCATGAAAAGTATCAATTTTGGTGGCCAATTAGTATGTGAAATTATAAATTGAAGCTTGTATATGTTAGTTCAATGAGATACGAGCATAACATAATTGGAATGGAATGATTTAGCCAAAAAAATGAATTCACAGTGGTGATTTTTGGGATGAATATCAAAAATTAGAGTTTTATATGAAAAACATGAAAATTGAGAAATTAAAATAGTTTTAGTTACTGTTAAATTGTGCTAAGTGGTTGAAGAGGTTAGCAATCATGTCTATGATAGTGGTATATTTATTTTACGTGTTAATATCACAGTTTGATGGGTGAAATTCGTGTTAGTTGGCTTAAGAAAAGTGTCGTGGCTCGCTCGCAAAATCGAAGTTCTACAAGTCATGCATGCGCCATGACGTCCCTATATAAAAACTTCAAGGCAACCAAGACGAAAGTGCCCATTTTCAGACACTAAAGTTTGCTAGTTCTGCAGACTTTGGTTGTTCGTTGTAGCTTAGCTTAAGGTTATGGAATGTGAGAATCATGTAACAACAAGGTTAAATAGAATCATGTTATGTGGATTATGAATTCAAAATTTTAAAAGTGATTAGTAAATCGAGAATGCGTTATGTGATAATTTGGTATACATAATGAACGTTAGACAAGTATTGCGAAGTAAAACACTTGGAATTTCTGAAACGTATGTCGTAATGAAAGACTTCTGTGTAAATGATAAGTTTAGCTAGAAGTGTACATGTTATGGTATGTTAGCATATCTAATAGATAATGTGGTTCTAAAGCAATGGTATGATTTCAATATTATTTATTTGGGTAGATAGTATGAATGTATGGATAGTGAGCACCAAATCTTGTGGGAATGAAGTACCTAGATTTGGGGGTGTCACAGGTTGGTATCAAAGCTTTTGGTTATGAACCTTAGGTGGGGAAAAGCCTTACAAAGTAACCTTTGAAAAGATAGTGATGATAAACTCTTATCGAGTTTTAGGAAAAAGAAAGTAATAAAACACTTATGTGCTTATGTGATAATGATTTATGTGGTCGTGAGTGTCGAGTAGTAATGATTAGTAATTAAAACTTAAACTTTTGTTGACAGGATGACTAATATAGGAGGATCCAGTCAGGCTAGAGAGGAGGAGCCTCGAGATATTCAGTGATTTGGGAATAGCTACTGCCACAGGAAACAGTTCCGTCGGTCACAGTAGTTGAGCAGGAGAGAGTACCTGATGAGGAGGATGAGATAGAGATGGATGAGGAGGACCCAGTGGAGTTTCCACAGTCGGGGGATGAGGAGGAAGAGGATGAAGAGCTTCCACTTAACTTGACAGTTGCCCGTATGTACGACGAGGTGTATGACCGCAATGTGGAACTTCAAGACACCGTCGAGAAGTTACAGGAGATAGTAGCTGAACAACAGACCTCGATGGCACGTAAAGGCGATGAGATCTAGAATCGAGAAGAACGGTCAACAACGTTGAAGAGAAGTTGGTCCACAATCAAGGAGAGAACGAGCGAATGGTGGCATAAATTGCAGAGTTAAAGGACAAGTTGAAAGAAGAATCTACAAAAAGGGCAAGAGCCGAAGACGCGTACAGTGAAGCTTATCAACGAGCCAGAATAGCAGAGAGGGACGCACAATCAAAGAGGAGGAAGATGGAAGAGATGAATAACGTGTTCAACATCGTGATCAATTGAGCTCAAGATCGAGTCATGGGTTATCTGATTCAGTTCGAGACGCTACCATCATACATACTAGATCGCCGAACAATGTTCCAAATTATGGAGGAAGAGCGTCGTAAGGCTACGCAATATCTAAGAAGGACATTGTAGAGAATGTAATTGATTAGTGATTAGAAATAAACGAAATGTAAATCCCAGGTATGATATAACCAACGGGATAGATGATGATGATGTTGTCCCGCAACTGTTATAGTTCAGGAAAGTAATGTAAATAGTAGTGATGCTATTGTTTTGATGTTTTTTTTAAGATGATGAATGAATAAAAGTTATTGATTTATTCAAAGTGTTAAGTGGTATGTGATAAACTTTTATGATGTGCAACCTAAGTATATAATACTTAAAAAGGTTGAATAAAAGCTAATGGGTGTATTTTAACAGAAAATGGCTTCAAGACATCAACCACCACGATAGAGAACAACTGAGGAAAACAACAACAATGTGGAAGGAAAACCTGTTCAGCAACTAGTGACGTTACTGACGGGTGCTTTGCAGAATCAACCTCAGAATCAAGGTATGACGTTCAAGGATTTCAGGCAGTCAGACCACCAGAATTTCGTGGGTCCATGAATCCAGTTGAAGCACAGACCTGGATCATAGAAATTGAGAAGGTTTTTGATGTGGCTAGGGTAGAGGAGAATTAGAAGACTGCTTTTGCAATATTTATGTTGAAAGCGGAGGCAAGCTAATGGTGGCAGGCCAACAAAACTCGGGAAGGACCAGGAGTGATGATCTGGGATAGGTTTAAGGAGTTGTTCTTTGAGACCTATTTCCCAGAGAGTTCGAAGAGTCAACTAGAGGTTTAGTTTTTGGAACTAAAGCAGGGATCGATGTAGGTGTCTGAGTATGCCACAAAATTCAACGAGTTGGCGAGGTTTGCGCCATATCAAGTTAGTACAGACGAGCGCAAGGCAAAGAGGTTCGAAAGGTGGATCAAACCCCAGTTTGTACAAAGAGGGTTTCCTGCTCTAATTGAAGACATTTACAGCGGTGATGGAGAAAGCAATTCTCACTGAAAGTGGAGGTGAGGTAGTAACAAAACATAATCAAGAGCAGAGGAAGAAGAAAAGTGAAGGTGAAGCTAAGAGTGGTGGTAGTAACGGCGGAAATGGCAACAATTTGAAGAGGAAGTGGAATGGGAATGGGGGAGCTGGAAATCAGGAAAGAAACAAGTAAAATAAGAAGTTCAAAGCATGCGCTACATGTGGAAAGTTTCACAAGGGTGTGTGCTTGATGGGAAAGCGAGTATGCTTCAATTGTGGCCAGAAGGGTCAAATCGCCCCAAATTGCACTAAAGCTAAGAAGAATGTGTGCTTCACGTGCGGATCCAAGGATCACTTTGCTCGTGAATGCCCTAAGAAGAGGTCTGGTGAGATAAATGGAAATGCTAGTGGAGGTGCGCTGGCTATTGCAGGACCAACGTCAACAAATAAGCCCACAACCAGAACCTTCAACATGACGGTACAGGATGCGGTCCAATCAAAAGATGTTGTGTCAGGTATTATCCGAATCAATAATATAGATGCATATGTATTATTTGATTCGGGTGCTACTTGCTTGTTTATATCTGATGAATTTGCTAAGAGGTTAGAAATACCTTGTGATGAGTTGCAAATCCCTTTAAACATAAAAATTGCGAATACGGAAGTGATTCCTGTTAGGTTCGTATACAAGAACTGTAGGATGAACATTAAGGGGAATGTTATGAAAGTAGATTTAATCCCGATAAAACTCGAAGAGTTCGATGTTATTTTGGGAATGGATTGGTTGTTTAATTATGGAGCGATAATTGACTGCCAAAAGAAGTGTGTAAACCTTATGACTCCGTCAAAGGTAGTTTTTTATGGTAGCAAATTGCCTAGACAAATGAAATGTCCGGCGATGATGCGAGCCAAAAGTTATTGAGTCGTAATGTGTAGGTATTTAACTTACATAGTCGATACTCAAAAGGAGAAGGGTGTGAAATTGGAGGAAATACCAGTAGTTAGGGATTTCGTGGACGTGTTTTCGGAGGATTTGCCAGGACTTCCACCTGACCGAGAAATCGAGTTCGTGATCGACTTAACGCCAGGAACCGCTCCGATATCGAAGGCCCCATACAGAATGGCCCCTGTGGAAATGAAGGAACTAATGGTGCAACTACAAGAGCTGTTAGACAAGAAGTATATTCAACCGAGTGTGTCACCGTGGGGAGCACCGGTGTTATTCATGAAGAAGAAGGATAGGTCGATGCGTCTTTTCATTGACTATAGGGAATTGAACAAAGTCACTATTAAGAACAAGTATCCATTGCCAAGAATAGATGACTTGTTTGATCAATTGAAGGGTGCTAGATATTTCTCGAAAATAGATTTGAGAAGTGGGTATCATCAATTGAAAGTAAGGAAGGATGATGTACCGAAGACAGCATTCCAAACTCGGTATGGACAATACGAATTTTTAGTGATGTCATTTGGTTTGACAAATGCCCCTGCAACATTCATGGATTTAATGAACAAGGTGTTTAAACCATTTTTGGACAAATTTGTGGTGGTATTTATCGATGATATTCTGGTGTACTCCAAAACTCAAGAGGAACACGTGGAACACTTACGTCTGACGCTGGAGACACTAAGAAAGGAAAAGTTGTACGCAAAATTATCTAAATGTGAATTTTGACTAGAACGTGTACAATTTCTTAGGCATGTAATTGATAAGGATGTGATTTATCCAACAAAAGTTGAAGCTGTGATAAATTGGGAACAACTAAGAACTCCATCAGAAGTGAGAAGTTTCTTGGGATTGACAGGCTATTATAGACGGTTTATCCAAGATTTTTGGACAAATTTGTGGTGGTATTTATCCGAAATTTTAAAGTGTAATTTAAATATTTATTGAGTTATATAAATATTATTTGAGGTGTTTATTGTTAAATAAATATTTTATTGATGTGATGGTTGTTAGTAAATATTTATGAATCTAAATTTGTTAGATTATATTCTAAATTAAATTAATTTATAATTTAGAGAATTGTAGTATAACATGAGATGCTATATTGTTGTTGTGATTTAATAATTTAGATGGTATATTAAATTATTAAATAAGTTATAATGGAAATTATAATTTTGTTATATTTGCTAAAAGGCTATATTTAATTAAAATATAGTATGTGATTAATTTAATGGGTTAATGTTGGATATGAAAATAATATGTGATTATAATTTATAAACTAAAGTGTTTATTAAAATAAATTAAAAAGGATTTAAAGTAGTTTTTGTCAAACAAGGCTTAAGTATTTTAATTCTTTAAAATTTAAATGGTTTGCTAAACAAGCCATATACACAGCAGTCACTTCAGAGCCAATTTGAGTATTTCTCCGTACCTTATTTCGAAAAAATCAAAGAATGAAAGTTGTAGATGTACTTTTTCTATTTCCGGAACATCTTGAATCATCGAAATCGGAGTTCGGACGAAGAAGTTATGACCATTTTCCCAAAGGATGTCGGAGTAGAAAATTTCAGAACTTGGGGCCAGCGTCGGGGTGCCCAAAATAGACCTATGCCCAGCGTCGGGGTGGGAGAGGTTTTGAAGGCCAGTCAAATATTTGGTATTTGGGAAGGGCTTGGTGATGGCCTAGACGCGTTTTTAAGCGAATTTTGACACTTTTTTTACTCCAAATTGGATTGGGTTTGTTCCTAAACTAAAAATTGGACTTGTAACCTATAAATACATGATGTAAGGCATAAAATAGAGGGAGATTACATAGATTAGACTAGATTAAACACTCCATTAAATTAGAATCTAAACCCTAGTTCTTAGCTAGCCATTAGAGATTGAAGCAAATTGAAGAACATTGAAGATCAAGAGCAAGAGCAAGAGCAAGAGGGGAGCATCACATTTGCTGACAATAGATTCTATTCTCTTCTCTTATCATACTTTTATCTGTTAATGTCTATTCAATTGTGGATTCTTGGTTTTAATTCATTAATTATGAACTAATTCTTTTATTAAGATTTCAATTGAACCTTTTATGGCTATAAATTAGTTATTTGATTTATTCCAATTATTTGTGTCAAAGTGAGTTGTTTATCTTGCCTTATGCTTATTGATTAATTATCTAATCAGTAATTACCTTGTTACTCTAGAAGGAATTGAGAAAGGAATTATAGGGTTAGAACTGGGCATGATATCATGTGACTTAGTTATTTGCACAGTGAATTAGGTTTATGAATAGAATGAGAATATCTATTTGTCGCATGTAACACATAAGGAATTGGGGTTGTAACGAGTTTAATTCAATTGTTTTGCATAGAGATATAGCAAAATTAATCTGGGTTAAATAGAAGGAAAATGATCACTTGAGAAAGGGCTTTTGGCATTTGAGAATTCCTGTTAACAATTCAGTAGACGTAATAATTGGGATAATTGGATAATTGATTTATAGTTCATAATTGGGGATATTGGAGTCTTAATCCTTATTTATCTTAATTCCATCAATTCTTAGTTGTTTATTTGCTTTCTTTTAGAATAATCTTTTTGTTTTGTTTAATTTAGTTTTCTTAAATCTAGAAATCACAATTATTGGTTATTTAAATAAAATTGATTCGGTTAAGAGTTAGTATTTGATAATTTTTATTAAATAATTCTTCGTGGGAATGATACGCTACTTTCACTTTATTACTTGTTGACCGTGTATACTTTCACGTATTCATTGATTGCGAAATCAACCGACACATATCTAATAGATAATGTGGTTCTAAACCAATGTGTAGGTGAACGTGAGTTTAATATTTTAGCTTACGCTCAAGGCAAGTTTTCTAACTCTACATTTACATTGAGCAAGTTTCTAAACCCTATCCTTTTACATTGAGAAAGTTTTCTAACTCTACACTTTCATTGAGTTAGTTCTATTATTGCATGGTGTAACTTTATTCTTTGGTGGAGCAAGCTTATTGTCTTAACTGTTATTGAATAAGTCAATTATTCCTAAGATTCATTCGAGTAAACTTTGACTCTAATGTTATTTGAAATTCTCATTCTAACTTGTTTATAGTTAAGCAAGTTTCTTAAATTCTATTATTGTATAATGAACGCAGTTTTTGAATTCTCGTTTCTATTATTGAACTGTTTAAACCCTTGCATGAATTTAATACCTCGTTGGGCAAGTTTTTAGTTTCCAGCTTGTTATTGGTTATGGTACGTTCTGTAATTTCATTTCTAATGTTATTGGACTCTAACCTTAGCTTATTTACTGTTCAAGCAAAGGTTTACCATTTTCTTCATTTTGTTAAATACTTATGCTCTATAGTTATTTCAAGCATTAGTTTAATACGTATAATCAGTTCATTTATGATTCTTAATTGATCTATGTTATGTTGTTAAACATCTGTTGTGATTATCAAACACTGTTAATTCAACTAGTCCTCTAGTTGATGTTCGTTGAACTTTAAATTACCCTTGAAAGCTTATCCAAACCAAATTTTCTTTGGTACAGACTTGTACTCTAAATATTGAGATGAACAACCCTATTATTATTAGGGGTTAACTTACGTGTAACGTTAAAATGTTTGTGCACAATACATTGTACGAAGGGCTGATCCCCCTAAGTACGAGGAGTCCTTATAGTCTTATGACTGTTAAAGTTGGAGTTGAAAGATTACTCGCAACTGTGGATATGGTTCATGGTCTTATGACCCTCAGTTGTGTATATTCCATATTTTGGATTCCAGTTCCTGATTATCATTGTTAGAGTACCATTCTGTTTTTATTTCCGCGCTTGAATGATGTGTAAAGGTTAGATAACCTGGGATTATTTTTGAATGTAACCCTATCTAAGGGAAGGATTTTATAATTTCAATATTATTTATTTGGGTAGATAGTATGAATGTATGGATAGTGAGCACCAAATCTTGTGGGAATGAAGTACCTAGATTTGGGGGTGTCACAGGTTGGTATCAAAGCTTTAGGTTATGAACCTTAGGTGGGGAAAAGCCTTAGGAAGTAACCTTTGAAAAGATAGTTATGATAAACTCTTATCGAGTTTTAGGAAAGAGAAAGTAATAAAACACTTATGTGTTTATGTGATAATGATTTATGTGGTCGTGAGTGTCGAGTAGTAATGATTAGTAATTAAAACTTAAACTTTGGTTGACAGGATGACTAATATAGGAGGATCCAATCAGGCTAGAGAGGAGGAGCCTCGAGATATTCAGGTGATTTGGGGAGCAACTCTCCACACAGAAAGCAGCCTCCGTCGGTCACAAGAGAGTTGAAAGCAGGAGAGAGTACTTGATGAGGAGGATGAGATAGAGATGGATGAGGAGGACCCCGTGAAGTTGCCACAGTTGGGGGATGAGGAGGAAGAGGAGTAAGAGATTCCACTTAACTTGATAGCTGCCCGTATGTACGACGAGGTGTATGACCACAATGTGGAACTTCAAGACATCGTCGAGGAGTTACAGGAGATAGTAGCTGAACAACAGACCTCGATGGCACAGAAAGACGATTAGATCCAGGATCGAGAAGAACGACTGAACAACGTTGAAGAGAAGTTGGTCCACACTGAAGGAGAGAACGAGCGAATGGTGGCACAAATTGCAGAGTTAAAGGACAAGTTGAAAGAAGAATCTACAAAAAGGGCAAGAGCCGAAGACGCGTACAGTGAAGCTTATCAACGAGCCGGAATAGCAGAGAGGGACGCACAATCAAAGAGGAAGAAGATGGAAGAGATGAATAACGTGTTCAACACCGTGATCAATCGAGCTCAAGATTGAGTCATGGGTTATCCAATTCAGTTCGAGACGCTACCATCATACATACTAGATCGCCGAACAATGTTTCGAATTATGGAGGAAGAGCGTCGTAAGGCTACACAATATCTTAGAAGGACATTGTAGAGAATGTAATTGATTAGTGATTAGAAATAAACGAAATGTAAATCCCGAGTATGATATAACCAACGGGATAGATGAAGATGATGTTGTCCTACAACTATTATAGTTTAGGAAAGTAATGTAAATAGCAGTGATGCTATTGTTTTGATGTTTTTTTAAGATGATGAATGAATAAAAGTTATTGATTTTTTCAAAGTGTTAAGTGGTATGTGATAAACTTTTATGATGTGCAACCTAAGTATATAATACTTAAAAAGGTTGAATAAAAGCTAATGGGTGTATTTTAATAGAAAATGGCTTCAAGACGTCAACCACCACGATGGAGAACCACTGAGGAAAACAACAACAATATGGAAAGAAACCCTGTTCAGCAGCTAGTGACGTTACTGATGGGTGCTTTGCAGAATCAACCTCAGAATTAAGGTATGACGTTCAAGGATTTTAAGGCGGTCGGACCACCAGAATTCCGTGGGTCCATGAATCCAGTTGAAGCACGGACCTGGATCATAGAAATTGAGAAGGTTTTTGATGTGGCTAGGGTAGAGGAGAATCAGAAAACTGCTTTTCCAATGTTTATGTTGAAAGCGGAGGGAAGCTATTAGAGGCAGGCCAACAAAACTCGGGAAGGACCAGGAGTGATGATCTGGGATAGGTTTAAGGAGTTGTTCTTCGAGACCTATTTCCCAAAGAGTTCGAAGAGTCAGCTAGAGGTTCAGTTTTTGGAACTAAAGCGGGGATCGATGTCGGTTTCTGAGTATGCCGCAAAATTCAACGAGTTGGCGAGGTTTGCGCCATATCAAGTCAGCACAGACGAGCGCAAGGCAAAGAGGTTCGAGCAGGGACTGAAACCCTGGTTGTACAGTAGGGTTTCCCTGTTCCAATTGAAGACATTTGCAGTGGTGATGGAGAAAGAAACTCTCGTTGAAAGTGGAGGTGAGGCAGTAACAAAACATAATCAAGAGCAGAGGAAGAAGAAAAGTGAAGGTGAAGCTAAGAGTGGTGGTAGTAACGGCGGAAATGGCAATAATTTGAAGAGGAAGTGGAATGGGAATGGGGAAGCTGGAAATCAGCAAAGAAACCAATAAAATAAGAAGTTCGAAGCATGCGCTACGTGTGGAAAGTTTCATAAGGGTGTGTGCTTGATGGGGAAGTGAGTATGCTTCAATTGTGGTCGGAGGGTCACATCGCCCCAAATTGCACTCAAGCTAAGAAGAATATGTGCTTCACGTGTGGATACAAGGATCACTTTGCTCATGAATTCCCTAAGAAGAGGTCTAGTGATATAAATGGAAATGCTAGTGGAGGTGCGCTGGCTATTGCAGGACCAACGTCAACAAATACGCCCACAACCTGAACCTTTAACATGACAGTGCAAGATGCGGTGCAATCAAAAGATGTTATGTCAGGTATTATTCCAATCAATAATATAGATGTATATGTATTATTTGATTCGGGTGCTACTTGCTTGTTTATATCTGATGAATTTGCTAAGAGGTTAGAAATACCTTGTGATGAGTTGAAATCCCTTTAAACATAGAAATTATGAATAGGGAAGTGATTCCTGTTAGGTTCGTATACAAGAACTGTAGGGTGAACATTAAGGGGAATGTTATGAAAGTAGATTTAATCCCGATAAAACTCGGAGAGTTCGATGTTATTTTGGGAATGGATTGGGTACATTTAACTATGGAGCGATAATTGATCGCCAAAAGAAGTGTAAAACCTTATGACTCAAAATCAAAGGTAGTTTTTTATGGTAGCAAATTGCCTAGACAAATGAAATGTCTGACGATGATGTAGGCCAAAAAGTTATTGAGTCAGGGCTGTGTAGGGTATTTAGCTTACATAATCGATACTCAAAAGGAGAAGGGTGTGAAATTGGAGGAAATACCAGTAGTTAGGGATTTTGTGGACGTGTTTTCGGAGGATTTGCCAGGACTTCCACCTGACCGAGAAATCGAGTTCATGATCGACTTAGCGCCAGGAACTGCTCCGATATTGAAGGCCCCATACAGAATGGCCCCTGTGGAAATGAAGGAACTAATGGTGCAACTGCAAGATCTGTTAGACAAGAAGTATATTCAACCAAGTGTGTCACCGTAGGGAGCACTGGTGTTATTCGTGAAGTAGAAGGATGGGTCGATGCATCTTTGCATTGACTATAGGGAATTGAACAAAGTCACTATTAAGAACAAGTATCCATTGCCAAGAATAGATGACTTGTTTGATCAATTGAAGGGTGCTAGATATTTCTCAAAAATAGATTTGAGAAGTGGGTATCACCAATTGAAAGTAAGGAATGAGGATGTACCGAAGACAACATTCCAAACTCGTTATGGACATTACTAATTTTTAGTGATGTCATTTGGTTTGGCTGGAACGTGTACAATTTCTTGGGCATATAATTGATAAGGATGTGATTTCGGTGGATCCATCAAAAGTTGAAGCTGTGATAAATTGGGAACAACCAAGAACTCCATCAGAAGTGAGAAGTTTCTTGGGATTGGCAGGCTATTATAGACGGTTTATCCAAGATTTTTCCAAGGTTGCCACTCCGTTGACAAATTTGACAAGGAAATCTGTAAAATTTGTTTGGACGGAGAAGTGTGAAGAAAGTTTTCAGGAACTGAAGAAGAAATTAAGTATGGCACCTATGTTATCGTTACCAGATAATACAGGAAACTTTGTGGTGTATAATGATGCTTCACATAATGGATTGGGTTGTGTCCTTATGCAGAACGGCAAGATTATTGCGTATGCATCAAGGCAATTGAAAGACTACGAAAAAGGATATCTGACTCATGATTTAGAGTTGGCGGCGGTTGTGTTCGCATTGAAGATATGGAGACACTATCTCTATGGAGAGAAATGTGAGATTTACGCAGACCATAAAAGTCTAAAGTATATTTTCACACAGAAGGACCTGAACATGCGTCAAAGAAGATGGATGGAACTGATAAAGGATTATGATTGTGAGATCTTTATCATCCAGGCAAAGAAAATGTGGTTGCAGATGCCTTGAGTAGGAAGGGCAGAGAAAAGTTGATGATGTTAACTGATAAGGAGGAGCTCATTTCAGCAATGGAAAAACTAGAGCTGGAAATCAAATTTCCAAAAGAATCCGAAGAAAAATTGTTTCAGATGGAAGCTAGTCTAAATGTGGTAGACAAAGTGAAAAACGCTCAGCTACAGGATGAAGAATGCAAAAAAATAAAGCAAAGTATAGTTGAAGGTGAAGAAACGAAGTACCAGGTCGATACTGCGGGAATGCTAAGATTCGAGGGACGAATTTGGGTTCTAGAAATTCAGGATATTAAAGAAGAAATCTTGGCGGAAGCACATAGCTCAAGATATTCAATTCATCCGGGAAGTACGAAAAATGTATCAAGATTTACGGCGTCATTTTTGGTGGCCAAACATGAAAAGAGATGTTGCCGAATGTGTTGGAAAGTGCTTGACATGTCAGAAAGTGAAGGCTGAGCATTAACGACCAAACTGATTACTTTAACCATTGGAGATACCGGAATGGAAGTGGGAGCATGTCACAATGGATTTTGTGGTAGGTCTTCCAACGACTCAGAAAGGATATGACGCAATATGGGTGATAGTGGACAGATTGACAAAATTTGCACACTTTTTGCCAATAAAGATTAGATTTAATCTTGATCAGCTCGTGGAATTATACGTTAAAGAGATCGTCTCAAGACATGGAGTTCCGGTATCAATTGTATCAGACAGAGATCTGAGGTTCACATCAAATTTCTGGAAGAGACTACAAGAATGCATGGGAATGCAATTGAAGATGAGCACAGCGAATCATCCGCAAACCGATGGGCAAAGCGAAAGAACGATCCAGAAGCTTGAAGATATGCTCAGAGCGTGCACCATAGATTTTAAAGGAAAATGGTATGATCATCTACCGTTGGTGGAATTTGCATACAACAACAGTTACAACGCAAGCATTGGTATGCCACCGTACGAGGCGTTATACGGCAGAAAGTGCAGAACTCCACTATGCTAGGATGAAGTTGGAGAACGTCAACTGTTAGGCCCAGAATTGGTACAACAGACCGCTAAAATTGTCAAACTCATCAGAGCAAGACTGGTAGCTGCTCAAGATCGACAGAAAAAGTATGCTGATCAACACAGGCAGAGTCGTGAGTTTGAAGCAGGAAATTTTGTGTTTCTGAAAGTTTCTTCTTGAAAAGGGAAAATTCATTTTAGCAAGAAAGGAAAGCTCAGCCCAAGGTTTATTGGACCTTTTGAGATTCTACGAAAAGTTGGGGAGGTGGCTTATGAGGTAGCTTTACCTCCAGAATTAGAGCATATGCACAATGTTTTTTATGTGTCAGTGTTGCGACTGTATAAACCCGATTACAAGCATGTAATTGAGTATGAACCGTTACAGTTCAGTAAAGATTTGTGTTACGAAGAGATTCCTATCCAGATAGTTGACAGGAAAGAACAAGTGCTCAGGAATAAAGTGATACCTTCTGTGAAGGTGATATGGAAAAACCACAACGTCGAGGAGGCTACGTGGGAACTCGAAGCAGAAATGATGAAGAATTACCTTGAGTTATTTGTTTAGTCTATGTCTTCAATCCTGGGGACAAAATCTTTATAAGTAGGGGAGAATGTGACGATTTGATTGTTTGAATTGTGATTCTGGGATAGAATCCTTGTAAGGATGGAAGAATGTAACGATCCGAAATACTGTTTGATACAATTCGGTTTAATCATGACCTGTAATGTCGTAAATGATGTGGTAAAAGTCCTCAGTGGCCTGTAGTGCATTGATAGACAATTTTTGGTATGATTATGACTAAGGATTATTCGGTATAGTCATGACCTTTGATGATTTAATGAATATCCTTGGCCCGTAGTGCAGGGATGATTCGATGATGTGGTTTATTTATTGTCGAGAGTCTCAAATGATAAAAATTAATGAAAACATTTTAAATCATAGAAGATAGTAGATATCATGCTCTACTTGACTCTTCTAATGGAATGCTTATTCCGCTACAGTTAAACTTGATGTCTATTGTATTTTATCAGTTTAACATTGTTGAAGACTAATGATAATTTATTCTGCATTATCTTAGTCATAATATTTCTTACTGAGCTAGTTGAGCTCACCCTTTTTTCACTGTTCTCTTCAAGAAATGAGAATATAACTGGGACGACTTGGGGAACGGATTGACGGTCCAGATGATAAAATTAGTAGTCCTCACAATTCTATGGAATAGTGTGATAATAATTATAATGAGGACTCCATTGAGTGTGGATATTGTCTAGATGACAATATTCTTGTTTAAACTCTCAGCTATGTTTTGTCGTATTTTACACGACTGTTGTATAATTAAGTTGTATTTGAATTTATGTACCATGTATTTGGCGACTCAAGATGGGTGATGTATACCTGTTTTGGGGGCGTCACACTCTTTGTGAACTAGGTTCCATTTTGTGTTCCCAACTCGTGAGCCGAGTTCCTGAATCTCCTCATCCTTCAACTCTATAGTAGCCTGACGCATGTTAGCTAGCTCTTTCAGCTCCTCAATCTTATCCTGTAATTCTATATTACGGTGGTATAGCTCGTCATACATCTCACCTAATATGGAGTTTGGTGGAAACTCTACAAGATCCTCTTCTCCATCCTCCACCTCTATCTCCTCAGAGTCCTCCTCCTCAGGATTAGACACAGGCTCATTCTCCTGTCTTTCCTTAGCGACCAACAGAGAAGGCTCCCTCTAGATCAACTGCTCCTGAACAACATAGCCATCTCGGGGTTCCTCATCTCTAGGTACCTGAGGTATCTCTTTCCTAGCTTGACTGGATCCTTCAACGTTAGACATCTTGACAACAAAATACTTTTAAGTTTTATTTATTACGTGACACTCTTCGATACTCGCGAGCACATAAGTTGTTAACACATAGCACATAAAGTCTTTTATTGTTTATCTTTAATGAATTACCTCAATTCATTCCTTAGAACTCGATATGAATTTATCACCACTATATTTTCTGTCTTCTTAAAGGTTACTTCCTAAGGTTTTCCCCACCTAAGGTTCATAACCTAAAGCTCTGATACCAACTTGTGACACCCCCAAATCCGGGTACTTCATTCCCACAGAATTTGGTATTCACTATCCAAAACAATTACATTTATCTACCAATATTCAAGGTTAAAGACATAACTTAAATAACTCAAACAATAATCTTCCCCATTAAAAAGTTACATCAACTTAAAACAATCCCGGTAATCTAACCTTAAATTATTACATAAGTCGGCGGAATACATCACATAATTAAACAAGTCTTATAATATAGATTCTCTTAAATAAAATTAAACAAGTCTTCATCATTTGGACATCTTGCCTGTAACGATCTGAAATTTTAAAGTGTAATTTAAATATTTATTGAGTTATATAAATATTATTTGAGGTGTTTATTGTTAAATAAATATTTTATTGATGTGATAGTTGTTAGTAAATATTTATGAATCTAAATTTGTTAGATTATATTCTAAATTAAATTAATTTATAATTTAGAGAATTGTAGTATAACATGAGATGTTATATTGTTGTTTGTGATTTAATAATTTAGATGGTATATTAAATTATTAAATAAGTTATAATGGAAATTATAATTTTGTGATATTTGCTAAAAGGCTATATTTAATTAAAATATAGTATGTGGTTAATTTAATGGGTTAATGTTGGATAAAAAAATAATATGTGAATATAATTTATAAACTAAAGTGTTTATTAAAATAAATTAAAAAGGATTTAAAGTAGTTTTTGCCAAACAAGGCTTATGTATTTTAATTCTTTAAAATTTAAATGGTTTGCCAACCAAACCTTATGGCTTTTGGGATTTCTAGTTTTTGAAAATCAAATCAAATAAATATTATAAATAAAATAAATAAAATATATTTATATTATATACTTTTCTTTTAGTAAGTGATATTAGTTATTAGGTGTATTAAGGTTTCAGTTTTTGATTTTTACGCTTAAGTTAGTCTATGGTTTAGCCTAAGAAGAGAAAACCAAGAAGTTCAAAGAACTTGAGAGAGAATTGGAGAGGAGCCTTAAGAATTTTCTCAGCAAATTCAGTGTTTAACAAGGTTGTGCAAGCTAATTGAAGGTAATTCTCCATAATCTATATATTATGTATATATATGTATATGTATGGATGAGTTTATGGCGTGAAGTTTCAAACTCTGTGAATTCTAGCTTTCTATAAATTGTGTTACGTAATCTGTTGATGGTAATTAGATAGAGTGATGATTAGAAAGTATGTTTAAACAATAATTGCATGCTAATTTCGGTTTACAGTAGAAGAAGAATTTCGACAGTGTATGTTTATATGTATTTTTTTCATATGATCATGAAAAGTATCAATTTTGGTGGCCAATTAGTATGTGAAATTATAAATTGAAGCTTGTATATGTTAGTTCAATGAGATACGAGCATAACATAATTGGAATGGAGTGATTTAGCCAAAAAAATGAATTCACAGTGGTGATTTTTGGGATGAATATCAAAAATTAGAGTTTTATATGAAAAACATGAAAATTGAGAAATTAAAATAGTTTTAGTTACTGTTAAATTGTGCTAAGTGGTTGAAGAGGTTAGCAATCATGTCTATGATAGTGGTATATTTATTTTACGTGTTAATATCACAGTTTGATGGGTGAAATTCGTGTTAGTTGGCTTAAGAAAAGTGTCGTGGCTCGCTTACAAAAATCGAGTTCTATAAGTCGCATGGCGGTATGCAATTATGCATGCAAGGCGCATGACGTCCCTGATAAAAACTTCAAGCAAGGTGCCATGAAAGTGCCCATTTTCAGACACTAAAGTTTGCTAGTTCTGCAGACTTTGGTTGTTCGTTGTAGCTTAGCTTAAGGTTATGGAATGTGAGAATCATGTAACAACAAGGTTAAATAGGATCATGTTATGTGGATTATGAATTCAAAATTTTAAAAGTGATTAGTAAATCGAGAATGCGTTATGTGATAATTTGGTATACATAATGAACGTTAGACAAGTATTGCGAAGTAAAACACTTGGAATTTCTGAAACGTATGTGGTAATGAAAGACTTCTGTGTAAATGATAAGTTTAGCTAGAAGTGTACATGTTATGGTATGTTAGCATATCTAATAGATAATGTGGTTCTAAAGCAATGTGTAGGTGAACGTGAGTTTAATATTGTAGCTTACGCTCAAGGCATGTTTTCTAACTCTACATTTACATTGAGCAAGTTTCTAAACCCTATCTTTTTACATTGAGAAAGTTTTCTAACTCTACACTTTCGTTGAGTTAGTTCTATTATTGCATGGTGTAACTTTATTCTTTGATGGAGCAAGCTTATTGTCTTAACTGTTATTGAATAAGTCAATTGTTCCTAAGATTCATTCGAGTAAACTTTGACTCTAATATTATTTGAAATTCTCATTCTAACTTGTTTATAGTTAAGCAAGTTTCTTAAATTTTATTATTGTATAATGAACACAGTTTTTGAATTCTCGTTTTTATTATTGAACTGTTTTAACCCTTGCATGAATTTAATACCTTGTTGGGCAAGTTTTTAGTTTCCAGCTTGCTATTGGTTATGGTACATTCTGTAATTTCATTTCTAATGTTATAAGACTCTAACCTTAGCTTATTTACTGTTCAAGCAAAGGTTTACCATTTTCTTCATTTTCTTAAATACTTATGCTCTATAGTTATTTCAAGCATGAGTTTAATACGTATAATCAGTTCATTTATAATTCTCAATTGTTCTATGTTATGTTGTTAAACATCTGTTGTGATTATCAAACACTGTTAATTCAACTAGTCCTCTGGTTGATGTTCGTTGAACTTCAAATTACCCTTGAAAGCTTATCCAAACCAAATTTTCTTTGGTGCAGACTTGTACTCTAAATATTGAGATGGACAACCCTATTATTATTAGGGGTTAACTTACGTGTAACGTTAAAATGTTTGTGCACAATACATTGTAAGAAGGGCTGATCCCCCAAAGTACGAGGAGTCCTTATAGTCTTATGACTGTTAAAGTTGGAGTTGAAAGATTACTCGTAACTGTGGACATGGTTCATGGTCTTATGACCCTCAGTTGTGTATATTCCATATTTTGGATTCCAGTTCCTGATTATAATTGTTAGAGTACCATTTTGTTTTGATGAGCCTATTTGTTGGCAGTTATTATTGTTATTCTCATGTTGATTCATTATTATATTCAGTGAGCAATTGGTTTGCTCACTCTTGCATATTTATATACTCATTGCAGCTAAAGTGGAGAAGGTAGATGAACCTTCAACTAGCAAAGGAAAGGGAAAATTGTACAAGTGATGCTGATTTGTACTTTTATTTATTATGATGATCTCAGACTTTTTAATAATGATGTGATGTAATAAATTTTATTTCTGCGCTTGAATGATGTTTAAAGGTTAGATAACCTGGGATTATTTTTGAATGTAACCCTATTTAAGGGAAGGATTTTATGATTTCAATATTATTTATTTGGGTAGATAGTATGAATGTATGGATAGTGAGCACCAAATCTTGTGGGAATGAAGTACCTAGATTTGGGGGTGTCACAGGTTGGTATCAAAGCTTTTGGTTATGAACCTTAGGTGGGGAAAAGCCTTACAAAGTAACCTTTGAAAAGATAGTGATGATAAACTCTTATCGAGTTTTAGGAAAAAGAAAGTAATAAAACACTTATGTGCTTATGTGATAATGATTTATGTGGTCGTGAGTGTCGAGTAGTAATGATTAGTAATTAAAACTTAAACTTTTGTTGTGAGGGATGACTAATATAGGAGGATCGGTCAAAGCTAGAGAGGAGGAGCCTCAAGATATTCATTGATTTGGGAATAGCTATCGCCACGAGAAAGCAGCCTCCCGCTCGGTCACGATGAGTTGAGCATGAGAGAGTACCTGATGAGGAGGATGAGATAGAGATGGATGAGGAGGACCCCGTGGAGTTGCCACAGTCGGGGGATGAGGAGGAAGAGGAGGAAGAGCTTCCACTTAACTCGACAGTTGCCCGTATGTACGACGAGGTGTATGACCGCAATGTGGAACTTCAAGACACCGTCGAGGAGTTACAGGAGATAGTAGCTGAACAACAGACCTCGATGGCACAGAAAAACGATGAGATCTAGGATCGAGAAGAACGACTGAACAATGTTGAAGAGAAGTTGGTCCACACTGAAGGAGAGAATGAGCGAATGGTGGCACAGATTACAGAGTTAAAGGACAAGTTGAAAGAAGAATCTACAAAAAGGGCAAGAGCCGCAGATGTGTACAGTGAAGCTTATCAACGAGCCGGAATAGCAGAGAGGGACGCACAATCAAAGAGGAGGAAGATGGAAGAGATGAATAACGTGTTCAACATCGTGATCAATCGAGCTCAAGATCGAGTCATGGGTTATCCGATTCAGTTCGAGACGCTACCATCATACATACTAGATCACCGAATAATGTTCCAAATTATGGAGGAAGAGCGTCGTAAGGATACGCAATATCTAAGAAGGACATTGTAGAGAATGTAATTGATTAGTGATCAGAAATAAACGAAATGTAAATCCCGGGTATGATATAACCAACAGGATAGATGATGATGATGTTTTCCCGCAACTGTTATAGTTCAGGAAAGTAATGTAAATAGTAGTGATGCTATTGTTTTGATGTTTTTTTAAGATGATGAATGAATCGGGTCGGATCAGTGGGTCGACCCCTTGGTATATTTAAATATCTATTACTTTGATTTGTAATGATGAAAAAGCATAACAGTTGACTAAGATACCTGCCATGCATTAATGTGGATGGGATTATAGCCGGCTGGCGGCATAGACAGTGGAGAAAAAAGTTAGGGAACCCTAATTCACCTAATTCACCTTTTTAGAAACTAAGATTTCCATTTTAGCCCTAATTACATACTCCTAGAAAATGAACTTATGGAACCTTAGGGTTAAACCCTAAGGGTTAGAATAAATTGCCAACTTTGCCACTAAAAGTAAAAGCCAAATGACATAATTGCCCTTCTTGCATTATTTAATAGATAACTTGTATAGGTTGCCATAACTTTAGTTGGTGACCAACTCAACCTAGCCATGTGCCTATAAACCAAATATCTCAACCATCTTGCATCACAATTACATTAGATTTAAGTATTATATAAGATCAAGGAGAGAGAAGTTTAATTAATTAGCTCATTTATACACCAACACTCAACCAAAACTCTCTCAACTCCAAACCTCCGAATTTTAGTGTTGGACCAGTCCCTAATCAAGCCCCACTATCACTTATAGCAGATCAGAAGCATTAAACCAAGAATTGGTTCATAGAGGAATAAAACCTAACTTAGAAATCTGAACTTTGATTCCATGTTAGAGCTTGTGTTTGAATGTTTAAACATGTTGTTTACAGTCTATATAAGTGATCTGGGTTGATAGATGTTAGATCCATAACATCTAGAGGCTCAGATTTGATGTTTTACAAAATCTAGAAATTTGTGTTTTGTTGTCTGACAACAAATGTCAGGCCTCGTAGATCTGTGCTTGTTTATTATTTTGGTGATTTAAAGGTTTTCAGTTGTAGTCTGCAATGTTGTTAGTAATCTGCAAGTGGGTTCATGATCATTGCATGTGTAGATCGAAAGTTATTCACGGTCAAAGTTCGTTGACCGAACACGAACTAAGTTTTCTGGGTAACTCATAAAACTGAAGAACGTGTTCTGGCAGTGATTTTGACCGGCTTTGATTTTGTTGCTGGAAAGTTGTTAGGATGAATTTTTGTATCTAGATTATAGTCTGTCATGAGTACTACAATTTCAAAGCACGTTCGAACCTTATAAAGCCTCAAATCGATCGTAGTAATTGGTCAAACATCGTTGACCGTTAAGCTTAACTTTCTGGGTAGCCCAGAAAGTTGAGACAGTGGTCTGACAAGCACTTTAGGGGCTTAGATCCTATAACTTAATGATATCTGGACACTATAAATGTTTCAAACATGTTCTACGTTAGTTTCTATACACAGCTCGACGTCTAGAACACTTTTACCATGAACCGATTGCATGCTAGAAGGCCATCAATAGCGTTGACCAGCCATGACTTTATTTTTTGGGCAGCCCAGAAACGTGATGAACAGCTTTGACAGCTTGTTCCACGCTTTATAACTTGCTCGTTTGTTATGATCTGACCAAGATGTTAGTTGATACTTGTAGTGTTAAATTAACACTACAAGATCCATGTTATAGATTGCCCAGAAACAATTTACACAACGAATTACACTTGGTCAAACGTGGCCACTTGTTAACTGCATTTGAGTGTTCTTGGAGCTCAAGAACACAATAGGCGACACTTTTTGTCGCTAAAGGCTATAGCAACAGACTTATTAATTTTAATTAATTTAATTTCTAAAAATCATTTAAAAATAGAAAATTATTTTTGAAAATTATAAAATCAGTTTTAAAAATTATTTTAAGTCATAAAAATTAACTTTTACTAATTTGGCATATTTTCCATAAATATTAGTAATTATTTGAATATTATTGATATTTAATTTATTTAATAAATGCATTAAATAAATTAATAAAAATGATTTTATTATAATAAAAATCATTTTAAATGATAATAAGGTATTTAAAAATATTTGAAGTTATAAAATGTGACTTTTAATATTTTAAAGAAAAATTCATTAATTATTTAATATTAATGATATTAGATTTATTTAATAATTACATTAAATAAATTAGTTTAAAAATGATTTTAATATTATAAAAATTATTTTAAATGAAAATAAAGAGTTTAGAGATATTCTAAGTTATAAAATATAACTTTTAATATTTTAAGGTAAATTTTATTAATTATTTAATATTAATAATATTAGATTTATTTAATAATAATATTAAATAAATAGTTTAAAAATGGTTTTATTGATTGAAAAATAATTTAAAAGGGATATAAATGGTTTAAAAATATTTTAAGCTATTATAAATGACTTTTAATATTTTAGTGAATAATACCTTAATATTTAAATATTAATGGTAATTGTTTAAAAATAATTTTAAATGTTTTAAAAATCATTTAAGGGTAATATTAATACTTTAAAAATATTTTGAGTTATTATAAATAACTTTGATATTTTGACAATGGTTGCATTAATATTTTAATATTTTTTAAATATTAATGATAATAGAATTATATAATATTAAATCATTTAATAATGATTCTAGAGTTTGAAAAATCAAGATAAATTATAATAATTATTTAAAAATTATTATAAGTCATCGAAAAATAATATGATTGATATTTAAATTATCTGGAGTACTATTTGAGTTACAGATTAGAGTTTTATCAACAATAAACTCAATAATTACCCGATAAAGCCATCGGTACACCGAAATACTATCAAAATTGATCCTATAAGTGTCTGTTTGTGTCCTAATGACTGATAAACGTATATGACAATATGATTAGGTTATGTGTTGACTGTAAATAACAGTACTATGTGTTATGATATGTTATTCTAATCGATAGAACAATCTTATGAATGATAAGTCGTTGAATTAAAGATAGAACTAAGTTGTGTAAGCATTAGATCAGGCAAGTTCTCTAACCTTACTCAAATCTATATTGAGCAAGTATCTGAACTATCCTTTACGTTGTGCAAGTATCCCAACCTTTGCATTTACTTTATGCAATGGACACGAGTAAGAAAGTTTCAGAATTATCGTTGTGCCAAATTATTAACTCTATTGTTATTGATTATGTATCCAAATATTCGTATTCATACTAGTTCTCGAACGTTATTCGTTCATTGTTTATCAATATAGTATTACTGTAAGATTCAGATATATATATATATATATATATATATATATATATATATATATATTGTTCGTTAAATTCTAAGTATGGTTATACAAGTGTCCTCACTTGGATAATTATTGTACATATTGATACATACTTGTTGATTTTTAGTATGTATACCTTAATTAAAAGTCGTCTAAGCTATTTGACTCGACTAGACACAGATTTAAAAATATCGTTGAACATGATAGAACCCTATTGATATCCAACCAAATTATTTTGGTTCAGATTCAAGCTAAGTATGAACATCCCGAATTTGGGCTAAAATGGAAATCTTAGTTTCTAAAAAGGTGAATTAGGGTTCCCTAATTAAATTAGGTTTCCTAATCACTAGCACCTGAATATTGGGGGCGTCACAGGTTGGTATCAGAGCCTTAGGGTTAGAAACCATAGGTGGGATAGACCTTAGGCTATAACCTTAGGGTAGAGGGAAACGTTGAAAATACAAATAACCTATATAGAGTTTAAAAAGAGATGAATTGAATAAATTCATCGTCAAACCAAATAAAAGATAACTTATATAAAAGTATTAATTATTGTGTGTTTATGCTATATACTAATCTAGATAATTTATGTGTGTAGATGTCAAGAGGAAAAGGATTAGGATACCCTCAGATCGTAAAGGAGGAGTCAATCTCCATAACTAAGCCAATGTCAAAGCCAATAGCTGAAATAGAGGCTCACGTTGAAGATAACCTTGATAAGGTGATTATTTTGGAAAATATAATACCAGACCCAGAAATGGTGGAACTAACAGATAGTGATTCGGATACCAAAGTTGGAGCTGAACAAGCATCAACCAAAGTACAGAATCTGAGGAACAAGGTTTCTTCTCTAGAAAAGTTATGGGAAATAGAAAAGCTACTAAATAGTCAATTACGAAAGGCATTAATCGAAACGATGGAAGAACAAGATAAGCTTAAGATCCAAATTGATCATATGGGAGCCAAAAGTAACACAACGTGTGCAGCTCCGGGCAAGAAGAGGAAAAAAAAAATGAAAGACCGCAACTTAGGAAATTTCGATAATAACCAAGAGAACGCTAATAAAATAGAAAAGTGTACAAATTGTGACAAGAAACATGAAGGCGTATGCAGGAAAGGGAAAAAGATATGTTACATTTGCGGACATGAGGGACATATCTCTCATCATTGTCCCGGCTTTAAGCTAGGTGCATATTTTATTTGTGGATTGGAAGGTCATCGAGCGAAAGGTTGTCCAGGATCAGGAAAAGGCTTAGTGGATAAGTAGTATAAGTACTATAGGAATATGTGTGTTCGGTGGGGTATATATGATAAGAATGCATGTGTAATGTAATATTTTCACTTTTTGTATAAGTTGTAACAACGAATCCCGAATTTTGTTGTCACAAAGGGATATCGAATGTTTAAAGCAGTATGTGTTATGCTATATACTACTAATTATTCAAATGAATATGAATTTATATTTGATTAATGAAACAAGTTTAATATATTAAACTTATACGATAAGGTTTAGAATGTAAGTTAATAAAATATAGATTATGCTTTATTTAACCAGATAATGTCGCCAAGACGTCAAACTCGAAACCAAAAGGCAGAAGAATCTGTCAACAATGTTGAAGGACAACAACCAGATCTGATGCAGAATTTCACGAACATGGTGGCTCAAGCCATACAGAATGGAATGTCGGCCGCGGGAAATCAACCAGACAATCGATTTTGCGAACTTTAAGGATTTTAAGGCTGTAGGACCGCCTGAATTTAGAGGTACCACTGCCCAATAGAAGCCCAAAGTTGGGTTAAGGAAATAGAAAAAGCATTTATAGTTGATAGGGTAGCTGAGGGGCAAAAGATAGCTTTTGCCACCTATATGATGAAAGGAGAGGCAAATTTTTGGTGGGAGGCAAATCAAGCTAGGACAGGAGAAGGAGTGATAGCATGGACTAGGTTTAAGACGCTGTTCTTTGAGAACTATTTCTCGTCTAGTGTGCAGGTTAGGATGGAGGTGAAGTTTTTGGAATTGAAGCAAGAGAACTTGACAGTTGCGGAGTATGCCGCAAAGTTCAATGAATTAGCTAGGTTCGCTCCACACCAAGTGGATACGAAGGCTAGAAAGGCAAGGTGGTTTGAGCTGGGCTTAAAACCCTGGCTCTACAATAAGGTGGCGGTGTTACAATACTTTTGCAGCACTCTTAGAAAAGGCTATCATAGCTGAAGGGGGAAGTGAGGCCATGAGCCTCTACAATAAGGAAAGAAAGAATAAGGGTGAGGGAGCCGGGAAGGTAGAAGCAGGTAGTGGTAGTGGGAATGCAAAAAGAAAGGGGAAAATTTTTGGGAATATCCAAGTCAAGAAGGAAGATGTGAAGAAGCAGGCTATGCAGTGTAAGAATTGTGGGAAGAATCATTCGGGTGGGTGTCTTAAGGGTAAGTTTGTGTGCTACAAGTGTGGGTAAGAAGGACATATCTCTCCTAACTGCCCCAATCCTAGGATGAGCAATGGGTATTTTCTGTGTGGATCAACGGAACATGAGGTAAAGGACTGTCCGAAAAGGAGAATGGATATAAGAAGCGTGAATGCGGGGAAAGGTAGTGGAACACTGGCGATAACGAGACCAACTTTAACAAAATCAACCGCAAGAGTCTTCAACATGACGGTTCAGGATACTGTAGCAGCTGGGGATGGAACTCCAGGTATTATTCGTATGAATTTTATTTTCGTATATATGATTTTTCTTAAATATAGTAAATTATGTTATAAGGAAATTTTGAGGGCGAAATTTGAGTTCTGTTAGAAATCAGATTTCCATATAATCAGATAGACAAGTTTTATGTTGAATAGTTAAAGATCAGTTCGATCGAATCCGATCGAGATCTACTTAAAATGACTGTGTATACTATTTGCCCTAGTGCCTATAAGTTTTAAAGTGGTGATTCCGGGGACGGAATCCTTATAAGGGAGGGTGGATGTAATAACCCAATTTTTTTAATAAGAAATTTTGCGTATAATTTTTTTATATATATATAAGGATGGGAATATGTGAAAAGTAAAGTATATGTATATATGGGATAAATAAAATTATTTAATAGATGAATAATTATAAATAATTTCTTTTTAAGAATTATTGATCATTATAGATTATATTCTTATAATAAATTAATTTTGTAATAAAGATATTTATTATTTATTTTCCATGAAAATATGATTATTATATATATGATATGATTATTAGGATTATTATGATATGTATTTTATTATATTAGTTAAGTTAATTATTTTAACTTAATTAATAATGGTATATATGAAGGATATGTCGGATATGAACTCAAAACCCTAATTCTGGATTTTGAATAAGGAATGAGAATAATAATATAATATTATTTATATTTAAGTGCTATAAACAAGCATGATATGTGTGTAATGTTAAATTGTGGAACAGTTATAGTGAAACAGTACAAACCCTAACATTACTGATAAACTATAGTACAGAAGTCAATTACGACTGTAAGATTTGTTAAGTTGTTGTGCTATATAATTAATGGCAATAGATTTAATGTTAATTAAGTAAACCCAAATTAATATTTAGAAACCCTAATTACTAAATTAGAACCCTAATTGCTAAGTTTTAAACCCTAATTATTAATTTAGCAAGCTTAATGATAATTAGTATATTATAAAGTCTAATTTACAAGTCCTAGTGATTAGGAAACCTAATTTAATTAGGGAACCCTAATTCACCTTTTAGAAACTAAAATTTTCATTTTAGTCCTAATTACATAATCCTAGAAAATGAGCTTATGGAACCTTAGGGTTAAACTCTAAGGGTTAAACCCTAAGGGTTAGAATAAATTGCCAACTTTGCCACTAAAAGTAAAAGCCAAATGACATAATTGCCCTTCTTGCATTATTTAATAGATAACTTGTATAGGTTGCCATAACTTTAGTTGGTGACCAACTTAACCTAGCCATGTGCCTATAAACCAAATATCTCAGCCATCTTGCATCACAATTACATTAGATTCAAGTATTATATAAGATCAAGGAGAGAGAAGTTTCATTAATTAGCTCATTTGTACACCAACACTCAACCAAAACTCTCTCAACTCCAAACCTCCGAATTATAGTGTTGGACCAGTCCCTAATCAAGCCGCACTATCACTTATAGCAGGTCAGAAGTATTAAACCAAGAATTGGTTCATAGAGGAATAAAACCTAACTTAGAAATCTAAACTTTGATTCCATGTTAGATCTTGTGTTTGAATGTTTAAACATGTTGTTTACCGTTTATATAAGTGATCTGGGTTGATAGATGTTAGATCCATAACATCTAGAGGCTCGGATTTGATGTTTTACAAAATCTAGAAATTTGTGTTTTGTTGTCTGACAACAAATGTCAGGCCTCGTAGATCTGTGCTTGTTTATTATTTTGGTGATTTAAAGGTTTTCAGTTGTAGTCTGTAATGTTGTTAGTAATCTGCAAGTAGGTTCATGATCATTTCATGTGTAGATCTAAAGTTATTCACGGTCAAAGTTCGTTGACCGAACACGAACTAAGTTTTCTGGGTAACCCGTAAAACCAAAACGGTTCAGCAAAGGATTTTGACCCCTTTGATTTTGTTTGCCGAAAGTTATTAGGATGAATATTTGTATCTAGATTATAGTCTGTCTTGAGTACTACAAGTCCAAAGCACGTTCGAACCTTGTAAAGCCTCAAATCGATCGTAGTAATTGGTCAAACATCGTTGACCGTTAAGCTTAACTTTCTGGGTAGCCTAGAAAGTTGAGACAGTGGTCTGACATGCACTTTAGGGGCTTAGATCTTGTAAATTAATGATATCTGGACACTATAAATGTTTCAAACATGTTCTACGTTAGTTTCTATATATAGCCCGACGTCTAGAACACTTTTACCATGAACCGATTGCATGCTAGAAGGCCATCAATAGCGTTAACCGGCCATGACTTTATTTTCTCGGGCGAATTTCCAAACGTGATGAACACGACTCGATGACTTTTGTTCCGGGCTTTATAACTTGCTTTCGTTGTTATGATCTCGACCAGATGTTAGTTGATACTTGTAGTGTTACATTAACACTACAAGATCCATGTTATAGATTGCCTAGAAACAATTTACACAACGAATTACACTTGGTCAAACGTGGCCACTTGTTAACTGCATTTGAGTGTTCTTGGTGCTCAAGAACACAATAGGCGACACTTTCTGTCGCTAAATGCTATAGCGACATACTTATTAATTTTAATTAATTTAATTTCTTTAAATCATTTAAAAATAAAAAATAATTTCTGAAAATTATAAAATCGCTTTTAAAATTATTATAAGTCATAAAATTAACTTTTAATAATTTGGCATATTTTCCATAAATATTAGTAATTATTTGAATATTATTGATATTTAATTTATTTAATAAATACATTAAATAAATTAATAAAATGATTTTATTATATTAAAATTATTTTAAATGATAATAAGGTATTTAAAAATATTTTAAGTTATAAAATGTGACTTTTAATATTTTAAAGAAAATTCATTAATTATTTAATATTAATGATATTAGATTTATTTAATAATTATATTAAATAAATTAGTTTAAAAATGATTTTAATATTATAAAATGATTTTAAATGAAAATAAAGAGTTTAAAGATATTCTAAGTTATAAAATATAGCTTTTAATATTTTAAAGTAAATTTCATTAATTATTTAATATTAATAATATTAGATTTATTTAATAATAATATTAAATAAATAGTTTAAAAATAGTTTTATTGATTGAAAAATCATTTAAAAAGGATATAAATGGTTTTAAAATATTTTAAGCTATTATAAATGACTTTTAATATTTTAGTGAATAATACCTTAATATTTAAATATTAATGATAATTGTTTAAAACTCGATTTTTAATGTTTTAAAAATCATTTAAGGGAAATATTAATACTTTAAAAATATTTTGAGTTATTATAAATAACTTTGATGTTTTGGCAATGGTTGCATTAATATTTTAATATTATTTAAATATTAATGATAATAGAATTATCTAATATTTAAATCATTTAATAATGATTCTAGAGTTTGAAAAATCAAGATAAATTATAATAATTATTTAAAAATTATTACAAGTCATGGAAAAATAATATGATTGTTATTTAAATTATCCGAAGTAATATTTGAGTTACATATTAGAGTTTTATCAACAATAAACTCGATAATTACCCGATAAAGCCGTCGGTACACCGAAATACTATCGAAATTGATCTGAACCTATATAGTTTGACTGTATAAGTGTCTGTTTGTGTCCTAATGACTAATAAATGTATGTGACAATATGATTAAGTTATGTGTTGACTATAAATAACAGTACTATGTGTTATGATATGTTATTCTAATCGATAAAACAATCTTGTGAATGATAGGTCTTCGAATTAAAGATAGAACTAAATTGTGTAAGCAGCAGATCAAGAAAGTTCTCTAACCTTACTCAAATCTATATTGAGCAAGTATCTGAACTATCCTTTATGTTGTGCAAGTATCCCAACCTTTGCATTTACTTTATGCAATGGACATGAGTAAGAAAGTTTCAGAATTATCGTTGTGCCAAATTATTAACTCTATTGTTATTGATTATGTATCCAAATATTCGTATTCATGCAAGTTCTCGAACTTTATTCGTTCATTGTTTATCAGTACAGTATTACTGTAAGATTCGAGATATATATATATATATATATATATTCTGTTCGTTAAATTCTAATTATGGTTATAGAAGTGTCCTCACTTGGATAATTATTGTACATATTGATACATACTTGTTGATTTTCAGTATGTATACCTTAATTAAAAGTTGTCTAAGCTATTTGACTCAGCTAGACATAGATTTAAAAATATCGTTGAACATGATAGAACCCTATTGATATCCAACTAATTTGTTTTGGTTTAGATTCAGGCTAAATATGAACATCCCAAATTTGGGAAACTTTTGTGTGCCCAAGGCGGATAAGATGAACGAGAATATCGTTCTGGTATGTAGTATTGATCAATACAGGACATAACGGGCTGATCACCCCCCGTGCTTGTAAGTTATGACGGTTTACAGATGAAGTTCTGTTTAACCTTTTTGAAAACTAAAAACTATGTTCATAGTCTGTCGACTACTCTCTATTTATAGTCAGTACGTAGTTTCAAAAATTTGAAATAGAATTGATATGTTGATTAGAATTATTTCAGCTTACTTCATAATTGTTGATTCATTATAGAAGTGTCCTTCACAGAAAACATTTAATTCTTTCAGCTAACTTTTATTGACTGTTATTACTTGTTGGGCAATCAAATGCTCATTCTTGCTTAATTTAAATGTTTTCAGTTAAGTTTGATAAACCTGAAGGCTCTTCCAGGAACAAAGGGAAAGAAAAGCTGACAGAATGAGTTTGTGTTATCTTATGTAATAGCTAGACTTAAATAAGATGATTATATTTATTATCTATCTTGTAATGAAATGTTTTAAAGGTCGCGTACCTGGGATTTAGAAAACTCTGATATGTAAATTAAGTTTGAAATTTATGACATTATTATTATTCCACTCAAAGAAATGGTATCGTGAAGCACTGAATTCGGGTTTCAAGCACCTGAATTTGGGGACATCACGGGTTTAAACAACCCGTTCATCAAATCCATGAACGCTGCAGGTGTATTGGTTAAATCAAATGACATAACCAAAAACTCGTAATGACCATACTAAGTTCTGAATGCCATCTTTGGTACATCCTCTGGCCTCACCTTCAGCTGATGATAACCACTCCTCAAGTCTATCTTTGAGAAATATCTCGCTCCCTTCAATTGATCGAACTAGTCATCGATTCTCGATAATGGATACTTATTTTTAATCGTGACCTTATTCAATTCCCGGTAATCAATGCAGAGCTGCATTGATCCATCTTTCTTCTTAACAAACAACACTGGCGCTCCCCATGGCAATACCCTCGGCTGAATATACTTTTTGTCTAGTAATTCTTACAACTATACCATCAACTCCTTCATCTCTACTAAGGCCATTCTATATGGGGCTTTAGATATCGGGGCCATTCCTGATACTAAATCAATCACGAACTCAACCTCTCTATCTGGTGAAAGTCCAAGCAAATCATCTGGAAACACATTTGCAAAATCTTTAATAACCTGTATCTCTTTTAACTTTGCATTCTTCTTCTGTGTATCGACTATGTAGGCTAAGTATCCTATAAATCCTTGTCTCAATAACTTCTTGGCTTGCATCACCGTTAGACAACTTGCTAGTCGAGGTGACTTGCTGCCATAAAACACCACTTTGATGGAGTCATAAGGTTTAACACATTTCTTTTGGCAATCAGTTACTGCCCCGTAATTGAATAACCAATCCATTCCCAATATAACATCGAATTCCCCAAGTTTAATTGGTATTAGATCCACCATCATATCGTGACCCTTTATAACCACTCTACAATTCTTTTATATAAACCTAACAGGAATCACTTCCCTATTCGCAATCTCTATGCTTAAAGGGAAATCTATTTCTTCCTGAGGAAAATCTAAATTCCTAGCAAAATCATCTGATATAAATGAACAAGTAGCACCCGAATAAAATAACACATAAGCATTAATACCGTTGATCGAAATGATATTTGACACCACATCCTTTGACTACACAACATCTTGCACTGTTATATTAAAGGTTCTAGCAGTAGGTCGGCTTGATTGCACTGGCCCAATGATAGTTAACGTACCACCACTGCTGTTTTCCTTTCCTCCACTTGCACTTCCTGCTGTCTTTTTAGGGCAATCACGAGCCATATGATCATTCGACCTGCAGGTGAAACAAGCTCCCTTTTTTGGGCTAAAATAGTTTGGTGCAATGTGACCCTCATGGCCACAATTGAAACACACTCGCTTACCCTTCAAACACACCAGTGTGGTTCTTCCCGCAAATAGCACAAGCTTCAAACTTCTTCTTTTGCTGACTTCCTTGCTGTCCTCCCACATTCGAATTTTCATTCCACTTTCTCATCTGGTTGTTACTTCCACTATTGCTTCCACCAGCCTTGTTTTCGTTCTCATTCTTCCTCTTTTTTTTGTTCTTGATTATACTTAGTTAAGGCATCGCTTCCTCTTTCTGCGATAATTGCCTTTTCCAATACTGATGCAAATGTGTTTAACAGGAACATTGAAACCTTGCTATACAGCCAGGGCTTCAACCCTTGTTCAAAACTTCTCGCCTTACGCTCATCGGTATTGACTTGGTACGGCGCAAATCTTACCAACTCATTAAACTTCCTAGCATACTCTGACACAGACATGGTTCCTTGCTTTAATTCTAAAAATTGAACGTCCAACTGGTTCTGAGAACTTGTCGAAAAATACATCTCGAAAAATATTTCTTTTAACCTATCCCACGCTACTATTCCTTATCCCCCACGAACCTTATTCGCCTGCCACCAATAGCTAGCTTTAGATTTCAACATGAATGTTGTGAAAGCGGTCTTTTGATCCTCATTAACTCTGGCAACGTCGAAAACCCTCTCCATTTCCATGATCCAGGTTTGGGCTTCAACTGGATTCATAAACCCTTGAAACTCCGGCGGTCCAACTGCTTTGAAGTCCTTGAAAGTCGTAACTTGAGCTTGCGGTTGATTCGCAAGTGCTCCTATTAGTGAGGTCACCAACTGCTGAACCGGGTTAGCGTTGGCCTCGTTATTATTATTGTTAGTAGACCCCTCAACGGGTGGTTGTTGGAGTGGTTGTCTTCTTGTAGGAGGCATTTCTGTTTAAAATATACGCTTATTAGATCACTACTTTAAAGTTTAACTTAAACATTCTAAGATTAAAGCTTAACACATAACATTTCAATAAACTTTGATATTTTATTCATTCATAGTTTTCAAAATATAGTAAGGATAGCATCTCTGCTACTAACATCAACTTTCCTGAACTTGACAAGTTTCAGGATTACATACTCATCTTACCCCTTTATTTATCTCAAAATAAAGGATTTATAATTTATTTAATCATATATTTAGTCACACAACTTGTTACTGTGACGCCCCCAAAATAGGTCCACACGACCCATTCTGAGTCGCCAGATATCACACTATAAAAATCAAATACAAACTTCATTTATACAACTGTTGAACTGTCATATAGAATACGATCACAGTTAACTGTGAGTTTTAATACAAATGTATGTAACTCTCATGGTGCCTCGACCACATCCTTACAATGATACTTTACATAAAAGTATAGTCAAAAACTGTTTTAGAAATTAAAATCTTAGGGAAGTGCTCAAGGAAACCTTCGTACATGGGAGGCCATGCGTCTAAGTTATGATAGATATCATATGACCACAGAATTATCCTTGGTTGGCCTAATAGAGCCCCAAAAAAATGAGAAGATTACTATCATCTTCTTTCCAATTGTGAGTCTTCTCTTAACATATAACTATCTCCACTGTCTCCAAGTGAAAATTATATTTCAAATAAACTACAAGATCATATAAGTGCTCGTAGATATACTCAGCAAGTGGATGTGCACAACCCTGTCTTATGATAACACGAGGTTGTATGTCATTAGACATCTTGTATGATAGTGGCAAAACACCCTTCCAAAGTTGGGTTCACCTCACCCTATTCGGTTCACCAAAATTAAATATCAAATGACGTATACAATACGACACACTTATCTAAAGTCATCAATAAAATTATTTCCATACTATTTAGGGAGAACCTCAACAGCTATAGACCACCGTTCTATTCCCCTGTTATCCCCGCTCGACCCAGCTACACTCTTATTACCTGAAAGGAATTGTGAAGGAAAAAGGGTGAGCACAACTGTGACGCCCCCAAAATAGGTCCAATCCATCCAACCTATTCTGAGTCGCCAAATACATGGTACAGAAAATAACTACAACTTTATTAATACAACAACACATATGCTGTGAGTTTTGATACAAATATATACCAACTGTGACTCATGTCCCAACCGTGGACAACACCTCACAGTGATACCTTAAATAAAGGTACAGTCAATAACTATTTTAAAAATTAAAATCTTTGGGAAATGCTCAAGGAAACCTTCGTACATAGGAGGCCATGAATCTAAGTTATGATAGATATCATATGTCCAGAGAATTATCCTTGGTTGATCCAATAGACCCCAAAGACAAACGAGAAGATTACTATCATGTTCCTTCCAATGGTGAGTTTTCTCTTGACATATAACTATCTCTACCGTCTACAATTGAACATTATGTTTCAACCAAACTCCAAGATCATATAGGTAGTGCTCGTAGATATACTCAGCAAGTGGATGTGCACAACCCTGTCTTATGATAACACGAGGTTGTATGTCATTAGACATCTTGTATGATAGTGGCAAAACACCCTTCCAAAGTTGGGTTCACCTCACCCTATTCGGTTCACCAAAATTAAATATCAAATGATGTATACAATACACACTTATCTAAAGTTCTCAATAAAATTATTTCCATACTATTTAGGCAGAACCTCAACAACTATAAACCACCGTTTTATTCCCCTGTTATCCCTGCTCGACTCGGCAACACTCTTATTACCTGAAAGGAATTGTGAAGCAAAAGGGTGAGTACAACTAGCCCAGTAAAGAATATCATAACTAAATTATCAATAGCTTTCGTCAATAATAAATCAGAGATTTAGAACATATGGTAGATGATAAAACTTTTCAACCATAGTTGTAGCGGAATGAGCAATCCATTAAAAGAGTCAAATAGACCATCAGGTCTATTATCTTCTCCATGTTAAAAGTCCACCAATAATTTTTTATCCATGTAACATCAATCAACGACTCCTATCCACAATCATATGAATAAATCATAATCATAATTGTGATTCTGAATTCCTTTTCTCACCCAGGACGAAGATAATTTTCATCACTTATCTTCACCTGAAACATCAAAAATCATGGTTATACCAAATCACAATTCCTGCTCATAATCATACTAATAAATTCATCTTTGCACTACGGCCAAAGATATACAAATCAGATAACCAATAGCGATAGTTCATCTTTACACTACAGGCCAAAAGATATACAATCAGAAAACCAATAACCAACAATCCATCTTTACACTACAAAGCCAAATATATACAACTATAAAACCAATAATGCCGAGACTCGACTTAATAGTATCACGACCACGAATTATCCATGCACCACGGGCAAGGATATTCGTGTTTTCAATCTGATCATGATTATACCTAATAATCCTCAGTCATAATCATACCAAGTCCATCTATGCACTACGGGCCAAAGATGACTTTTACCACATCATTTGTAACATTACTACCATGGTTATACCGAATAATCCCTGGTCATAATCATACCAAGTCCATCTATGCACGTAAGTCACAGATGACTTTCAACACAATATAAGCATGAAGATCATGACAACGATATAAATAATCAATCAAATGAGATAAAGGATAAATATTAAACATTTATAATATAAATTATCCAGAGTTCAAGAATATCCCAATGTTATCAATCACTTAATAATTTCATAATCTAATATCATTAATATTATAACAATATTTTAATTATTTCTTAAACTTATAAACAATTTATTTTAATTGTTTACACTTTACCAAATAATGCATTTAATCATTCAAAAATGCCATACTCATAAGATTTCATCACCAATGATCAAATCTCTTATCAAAAATCTGCATATACTCTATATATGATTCCCAAGTCATAAAATCTTATTTACCAATTTTTAACTTCACATAACATATTTAACTCATATACTCATAACTACTGCATTTTCATGAAAAATACCAAATCAATCCCAAAAATATTTCTTTTCTGGGATTTAGCAGAATATAGTCCCATATTGAACATATATTTTTCTTGGAATTTTTAAAATTCATTTACTATTTTTCATAAATCAGTTTCTAATTAATTCCTTAAGAAATTAGCTACCTCAAGTTTAACTCCAGAAATTCCCAAATCTTGGTAGGATCTTACACATGTTAACGTAATCTTCTACTTTAAATTTCATGGTCATCAGAGTTATAGAACTCCGGTTATAGCATTTTTTGTCGGAAAAACCTAAATATTGAAGTGGTCATAACTTGCTCATTTTAAGTTGGAATTAGCTCATTTTTGGACAGGACGTACTTTATACCATATATTTTCATGTCCCAAAAGGCCGGAATTTTTCTCACAAATTAAGTGGCCGAAACAGCCCTTTTAAACTTCTGGGCAGTAGCATTTTTGGTGTTTTGCAGTTTTTGACTATTATTCTTGAATTTTACTCCACAAAGCAGTATCATGTTGACAATTTAGATAGTTTTAAACTCTGGATAAATTTAATTCTTTAATATTTATCCTTGATTTTGTTTGATTAATGCTTATATCATTGTCATCATCCTCATGCTTATATTATGATGAAAGTCATCTTTGACTTACGTGCATAGATGGACTGTTGATTATTAGTTTTACAATTGTATATTTTTTGTTTACGTGCATAGATGGATTGTTGATTATTGGTTTTACAGTTGTATATCTTTGGCTTCTGTGCAAAGATGGACTGTTGATTACTGGTTTTATAGTTGTATATCTTTGGCTTACGTGCAAAGATGGACAAGTGTATGACATGATCATAACCATTGGTGATAATAACGAATATCCTTGGCCCGTAGTGCATGGATAATTTGATGATGTGACTGGCAGGATCATGACCATTAGTTAATAGTTGAATGTCTTTGGCCGTAGTGCACTGACAGATAATTGATTGGTATGATCATGACCATTGATTTTATAGTTGAATATCTTTGGCCGTAGTAGTGCAAAGGTAGACAAATCGATTGGTATGATCATTGTTATTACATTTGAATATCTTTAGCCTTTGGGGTAAGGATATTGAGTAAACGCTTCTATTAAGCCTTTGTGGCAAGGAGAAATCGTTGATTTACATAATTATAAAAATGAATTATGGATTTAACTATAATTTTTGGTGGTTCGGTGAAAGCGGTGATGATAGTTCTTTTTGTCTTGGGTATAACAAAGAACTGCTGATGAGTATTACAGAATGAAATATTAACGATGAACTTTTAATCTAGAGGAGATAGTAGATATTATGTTCTATTTGACTTGTGACGCCCCCAAAATTGGTATACATCACCCATCTTGAGTCGCCAAATACATGGTAAAAATTAAAATACAACTTAATTATACAATGATCATGTAAAATATGATTAAACATAATCTAAGAGTTTTAATACTATATTGTCATCTAAACAGTATACAAACTCAATGGAGTCCTCATTATATTTATTATCACACTATTTTATAGAATAGTGAGGACTACTATGACACCATCTCGGACCGAATCACACTCTGCTCCCGACTTAGTCTCTTGCTATGTTCTCATCTCCTAAAGAAAACAATAAAAGCAAAAGGGTGAGCTCAACTAGCCTAGTAAGAAATATTATGACTAAGATAATGCAGAATAAATTATCATTAGCCTTCAACAATGTTAAACTGATAAAATACAATAGACATCAAGTTTAACTACAGCGGAACACGCAATCCATTAGAAAAGTCAAGTAGAGAATAAAATCTATTATCTTCTATGATTTAAAATATTTTCATCAATTTTTTTTATCGCTGAGACTCAGCTTAATAAATAAACCACATCATCGAATCATCCCTACACTACGGGCCAAGGATATTCATTAAATCATCAATGGTCATGACTATACCGAATAATCCCTGGTCATAATCATACTATTTAGGGAGAACCTCAACAGCTATAGACCACCGTTCTATTCCCCTGTTATCCCCCGCTCGACCCAGCTACACTTTTATTACCTGAAAGGAATTGTGAAGTAAAAGGGTGAGCACAAATAGCCCAGTAAAGAATATTATGACCAAAGATAATTAAATTATCAATAGCCTTCGACAATAATAAATCAGAAATTTAGAACATATTGTAGATGATAAAACTTTTCAACCATAGTTGCAGCGGAACGAGCAATCTATTAGAAGAGTCAAATAGACCATAAAGTCTATTATCTCCTCCATGTTAAAAGTCCACCAACGATGTTTTAACCTCAGAACATCACCAACAGTTTACATTCACAATCATGTATATAACTCATATTCATATTTGTAATTCTAAATTCCTCTTCTCATCCAGGACGAAGATAATTTTTATCACATATCTTTACCTGAAACATCAAAGATCATTGTTATACCAAATTACAGTTCCTGTTTATAATCATACTAATAAATTCATCTTTGCACTACGAGCCAAAGATATTCATCAACAGTTCATCTTTGCACTACAGGCTAAAGATATTCATCAATAGTTCATCTTTGCACTACAGGCTAAAGATATTCAACAACAGGACATCTTTGTACTACGAGCCAAAGATATTCAACAACAGGTCATCTTTGCACTATGGGCCAAAGATATTCAACAACAGGTCATCTTTGCACTACGGGCCAAAGATATTAATATGTCAAAGAAATATATAATCATTACAGAATTTATATAGACAATAATTATAACCATGTTGATCCATTCATCTTTGCACTTAAGCTAAAGATATTCAATTATAAATTCAATGGTCATGATCTTACCAGTTAACAATTCATCTTTGCACTACTGGCCAAAGAGAACCCATAGTCACGATCACACCAATAATCTACCCATCTTTACACTTTAGTCAAAGAGAAATTTCATCAAGGATTATAAAATGTTATATATGATAATAAAAATAATATGATCAACAACTGCATTTAATTTCAAGAGTAAGATTCATAAATCAATGATTTCATAACACCTTAATCCAAATGTAATAAATCACTTAATAATCTCATAATCTAATATTATTAATATTACCACAATATTTTAATCATTTCTTAAACTTATAAACAATTTATTTTAATTGTTTACACTTTACTAATTAATGCATTTAATCATCCTAAAATGCCAAACTCATAAGATTTCATCACCAATAACCAAAACCCTCATCAAAAATCTACATATACCTTATATAGGATTCTCAAGCCATAAAATCCTTTTTTCCAATTTTGTTACTTCACATAACATATTTAATTCATATACTCATAACTAGTTCATTTTCATCAAAAATGCCAAATCAGTACAAACAAATTTTCTTTTCTGGGATTTAGTAGAAAATAGTCCCATATTGAACATATATTTTTCTCGGAATTTTTAAAATTCATTTACTATTTTTCATATGGCCAAAACTGTCGAATATTTAGACATTTATCATATACTGTACTTTTGTCCAAAAATTTCAAATTTTACAGAGTATACTGATGTTATATACATGTACTCCCAATAAAAATTTCACCAATTTTGGAGTTACCCACAAGGAGTTATAAGGGTTTACTTTTAAAATAATCTTTTCTTATAAAATTCATAAATCCTAATCTATACATCCAAAAATCACCATTTTTGGACACAATCAAGAAAACTCATCAAATTATCATTTCAAATTTTTTCAAAATTTTTGAGGGTCAAAAAAATTACGAAACTGAACAACATAATAACCCTTAAAATCCCTTACCTCAAAAGAGTAGTACTTCTGACTAGAATATCGGATGTAAAGCCGAAGGAACCTTGCACCGAATAGCAACTCTAAAAGTATCTAAATACTCATAAAAATACGCTCGATAATATATAGAGAGAAAACTTATGTTTCTGGTGTGATTTTCAATTCTACCTTAAACGCCTATTTATAGGAAAATGCTAGAACACCAAAGGAGACTAAATTAATAAAATATTATTAATTTATTTTTCTTTTCTTACGCACCAACCATTTGAAAACTCAGCAACCAGCCATCTGCCTTGAACAAAATTCAAGCACATGTTTTCAACACCAACCAAAAATGGGGCCCACTCAATTTTAATAAAAATTATTTTATTTTCCGAAACTTCAGTAATTCATATAAAAAAGCCCGTTTATCAGAAAAATACGAATTTTATGTCCATTCCATACGAAATTGAATTCTCCACAACTTTGTAGCTTTAAGTTTTTCCAAATTTTAGACAAAAAATATCTGAAATCCACAAACGGATGATTTTCAACACTTCTTAAAATTCATAACAAATCATGCGTTAATTTTTAACAGTTCAAAATTTGTGGACATATACTCAACTTATATATGTATAACATATCCAAAAATTACAACAATCCAACGGTCGGATTAAAATTATAACTCACGCAATAGAGCTTTAAGAACACCAATTTGATCTTTTAATACCTCCAATCCGACAAAATACTGATAAAACACCTCAACATTAATTCTTTCATTTATAACCACATAAATAAATCCATCATTTATATCCACGTCAAATAAATATTTCCTTATCATATAAATTAATAATTAATTATTCACAAATAATATTACAGAATCACAATAATGACAACCAGTGCGCCTCCTGAAAAAGGGGCTTTTTCGATAAGGATTTCTCCTTATTGGCGCACAATTAGGTGACCAAAACTCTCCTTGACAGAACTTTCTAGACATTGCCAATAATGCTATCTAATAATATTATTCAAATAATAAGAATTATTGATCTGATAATGGGAAATATTGTGCAGTGATAATTATTGAAACAACAATAATATAAAATATCAACGCAACAATTATTGAATCAATAAAATATAATATTGAACAGTAATTACTGTAACAATTATTGAGTAGTGTCCTCATACGTAAGAATCAATAATTCAAAAATACTGTGCAATACCGCAGCTACTCTTTGTGCAACCCGCGCCAGACATCGTATTTTAACCACCAGATATTCCAAAAGTGTTAACGGTAACAACTACGCCGTTATTTATAAAAACTCAAACTTGGTGATGGTTTTGAAGAGGTGTGTGGAGACAAATTTAGTGCTGAATTGGGAAAAGTGCCATTTTATGGTACAAGAAGGAATCATACTGGGACACAAAGTTTCGAAGAAGGGACTCGAGGTGGATAGGGCTAAAATTCGAAACTAGATGCGAACTTTCCACCACCTACTTCAGTAAAAGGTGTTCGCAGTTTTCTGGGACATGCAGGTTTCTACCGCAGATTCATCAAGGACTTCTCCAAGATAACTAAACCACTATACAGTTTATTGGAGAAGGATGCAAAGTTTAATTTTGATGAGGCTAGCGTGTCGACATTTGAGCACTTAAAGAGGAAACTAACTTCAACACTAGTGATTACGGCACCTGATTGGGATTTGCCATTTCAGCTGATGTGTGATGCCAGTGATTATGCTGTAGGGGCTATTTTGGGGCAGAGAAAAGAGAAGATGTTTCATGTGATATATTATGCCAATAAGACCCTTACAGATGCATAGTTGAACTACACCACCACAGAGAAAAAGCTATTGGCAGTGGTGTCTGCCTTTGACAAATTTCGAGCATATCTGATTGGCACAAAGGTGATAGTGTACACGGATCACACGACAATTCAACATTTAGTGGCAAAGAAGGATGCAAAGCCCTGGTTGATCAGGTAGATTTTATTATTGCAGGAATTTGATTTGGAAATCAAGGACAGAAAGGGCACTGAAAACCAAGTGGCGGACCACTTATTGCGACTAGAGAATCCGAAAAGGGAGGCAGACGACAAAGTTGTAATCAATGAATCCTTTCCAGATGAGCAGTTGTTTGTGGTGAAAGGGGAAGTGTCATTGTTTGCAGACTACGCGAACTATTTGGTGAGTAAGATGGTACCTTCTAACTTGGTGGGTCATCAAAAGAAAAAATTTCTGCATGATGTCAAATGTATATCTGGGATGAGCCTTATTTGTTTAAACAGTGTGTTGATCAAATGATAAGAAGGTGTATCCTGTATAGCGAGACCGAGGGGATTTTACAGGATTGTCATTCTTTGGTGTATGGTAGTCACTATGGTGCAGAAAGAACATCTGCTAGAGTGCTACAAATAGGATTCTACTGGCCGACAATCTTCAAGGATGCATACAGTTTCGTCCAGCGGTGTGGTAGATGTCAAAGAGTGGGGAACATCTCAAAAAGAAATGAAATGCCGTTAAATACGATCCTCGAAGTGGAAATTTTTTATGTGTGGGGGATTGATTTCATGGGACCTTTTGTTTTCTCCTGTGAAAATCTCTACATCTTGCTCACAGTGGATTATGTGTCAAAATGGGTAGAAGTGGCAGCTCTTCCGACAAATGATGCCAAGATAGTCCTCAGGTTTTTACATAGAAGTATATTCATGAGATTTAGGACTCCAAGGGCCATCATCGATGACGAAGGCAGTCATTTCTGTAATAGGCAGTTTACAGCTTTGTTGGCCAAATATGGGGTGAACCATTGCATTGCTACAGCTTATTACCCTCAAATGAATGGCCAAGCTGAAGTGTCGAATCGAGAAGTCAAAAGAATCCTTGAAAAAGTTGTGAATCCCACGAGGAAGGAATGGTTGTTAAAGTTAGATAATGCAGTATGGGCATATAGGACTGCATACAAAACTCTGTTGGGCATGTCACCTTTTCAGCTCGTGTATGGAAAAGCCTGTTACCTTCCTATGGAACTCGAGCATAAGGCATATTGGGCAATTCGGAAGCTCAATTTTGATTTAAAAGCTGCAGGGGAGAAACGCCTACTCCAACTCAATGTGTTGGATGAATTTAGACTACAAGCATATGAGAATTCGAAGTTGTACAAGGAAAAGGTGAAGAAATGGCATGATCACAAGATTATAGAAAGAACATTTGAACCGGGACAAAGGGTTTTGCTTTATAACTCTAGACTTAAACTTTTTCCCGGGAAGCTGAAATCAAGATGGTCAGGGCCATTTACAATAAAGACTATTTTCCCATATGGTGCGATAGAAGTGTTTGATAAATTCCCGGATCAGCCTTTTAAAGTGAATGGACAGCGATTGAAGCATTACTTTGGTGGCGAGGTGGACAGACAACAAGTCACCTCAATTCTTTCTTCGACATGAGATTCAGAGACAGTTAAGCTAATTGACTATAACTTAGCGCTTGAAGGGAGGCAACCCATTATTTCTATCTCTACTCTTTATTTATTCAGTTTAGGTTGCTTTAGTTAGTTTATCTTTATTTCATTTTTTGATTGTTTATTATGTTTTGCATAATTGAGTGTGTAGCTGATTTTACATTGAGAGGTGTTTGAAGTAGTATAGAGCTTATTTGGTCATTCATGCTTACTCAGTAATTCATGCCCTAATCAGTGTGCATTGATGTCTATGTAGGTATCTTATACTGAAGTCATCACTGGTTTACGATCTCGGAATTGAAAGTTAGTAGTAGTCTGCAGTAATAAGGTCGCTTGCCACAGAATGATCATAGAAGATAAAATTGCACGCCGCTTCATGTCGACAAAGTGACAGATACACTCACACTCACACGCGCCGCTTCAAAGAACAAGTCTAGTGAACACTCGCGTGGCCGCGCGCGACACCAGACATGGAAAATTTTTAAAGTTTTAAAAAGAACGTGTTGTGGCTCATTTGGTCTCTCACTTGAAATAACAGAGGCATATTCATCTATTCTCCCATAACCGCATGACTCTTTATCTCTCCATAGTTATAACTTGAAGCCATCAATCTCTCCTCGACTACCCACGATTCTCTCCATGTTCAAATCTCAGACCCACGCTTGATTGGTACTCTATAAAACCTAGGGTTTCCGTTTGGGTTGTGCAAAAATAAGTTTCGGGGCCAACAATACTCGGTTAGAAATATCTATCAGGCATGTCATCTTTAGTTTCTCTATCAATTGCAAATGGGTCCAAAAAGAGCACGTTCTTCCTCTTCTTCATCGTCGTCACCCTCTAGTAGTCAAGGGGAGGATGTAGTGGATCATACCAAATTTCTAAGTTTGGAAGCACAAAAAGAGTATTACAAAATTGTAGCCAAAATATTTGTGAAAGAAAGGGGATTCAAACCAGAGAAACAAGATGGTCAGTTGTGGCAGATGATTCAAGAGAGGGGCTGGTTTGGATTGACTGCCACTCCTAGGCCTATTTCGATGAGTATAGTCCAAGAGTTCTATGCCAATGCTAAAGTCACCATGAGCGGTCTATCTATGGTTCACGGTTTTGAAATAGATTTCAGACCTCCTGCCATCAGAGCAGTTTTCCGGATTACTAACACACCACCAACAGGGTCTGCCAATTAGGTCGAACATGCACATTTGGAAACTGACTTGGAAATGGTTATTGCTGAGTTGTGCGTGCCAGGCATGAAGTAGACTTATAAAGCTGGCACGAATCGATCACCATATATTCCTATCGCGTACACACGATCGATATGCAAAGGCGTGGAATTTGTTCATATGTGCAAAACTAGTTCCGTGTTCGCATCAGCATAAAATTACAGCGGAGAGGGCAATCATTCTGTGGGGCATAATTACAGGCAAATACATTGATGTGGGCCACCTAATTCACCAAAATATGCTATGTTATCTGCGGGGAAGTACTACAGGGAGTATTCCACATGCGTCAGTTGTGGCTATGTTGTGTTCTCATCAAGGCTGCCATTGGGACAATGAACAGATGCAAAACCCGAGCTAAGATATCATTCACGCAACCATTAAAAAATTTAAGGATTGGGCAGGAGGTGGACCGCACCCGAGAGGACGAGGGTTTATCGTGTAGCCTACATTCGCAACACCTCCACTGTAGCCCTCTCAGACAGATGAAGCGGGCCCGTCAACTCAAGCACCTACTGCCCCTGGGGATCGCCAGCTCTGAAGGTTAGAGCGAAAGGTCGATGCCATGTATGATAACTTTGCAGTGTTTGCAACAGGTTTGACAAGGTCACTTGAAGAGGCATTTGCACAGCAGGGAACGATGCTTGAGTGGCCACAGTTCGGGACAGTCGTGCCATATCCACCACCAGATTCACCACCCGAGGAGGGTGGTGCAGCTGAGCACTAGGGGAGTTTTCTTTAACCCTTTACCTTCTTTCACTAGGACATTGAATATTATAAGTTTGGGGGTATTGGGGTAGTAGTGTAGTTGCATATAGTATTTGCTTGTTTAGTTTAAAAATTTGCAGCATGTTTATGTGTTAGATAAGAATTGTTGAATTTTTTTTTAGTTTTTAGTCATTATTACTTGTGTTAGTATATGTTTAATGCATGTCTCACAAAGTCTAGCTTTGTGGAAATTTTGTCTAGCTGATGATGATAGTGAATTTTGAAGGATTATTGAGTATTTTGGATAACATGAACTGAGATATAATGTTTTACACGATGAAATTCATAATGCTGTTTAAATTCTTTCGGTTTGCACTGCCACGTTCACAATTGCTTGTAGGCATAAGAATGATGTGTTGCATTTCTTAATAGAAAATGTGGTTTTAAAAAAGAGAAGTATGTGGAACATGGATTTAGACTGTGCAAAACATTGATATTCAAATTTTGGGAAAATATGGGTATGCTATATATAAAAAAAATTAAAATAAAAAGCAATAACGTGGCTAGTCTTGTTTCGGGGCCCTAGATACTTGAGTAAGTACTCCCGTAGGGGTGTCTTAACACCTAGCGCCTTAAGGTCTTTCATGGTCTGGGAGTCGTTGGTTGAAAGCTCGCTAAGGGGTAGCAGTGTTTGCCTAATGGAATAAGGCATTGCACAGTCATGTTAAAAAAAAAGTAAAAGAGAAAAGGAAAAGAAAAAAAAAACAGTGATAAACACCGCGGGAAAAAAACGAAAATTTCCCTCGTGAGTAGCAATAAAGCAGTTAAGCCCATTGTTGAACCTTAGTTTATTTTGATATGTTGGAACAGTCTTCGTTGCATAAGTATACATGAGTCTTGATTTAGACTGTAATTTTCTATTTAGAGCAGTTTAGCATGTGTATTCTTTGCTTAAATCAAGTTTTGGTGAACACAACACACACACACACACAACATCTCTATAGCATATATGAATTAACTGAGTGTATGATATCATGCCTATAGTTTGGTTTGAATTTGTATTCTTGAATCTAGATAATTCGCTGAGGCATTTTGGACTGAAATTCTGTTATCGCTGGAACAATGTGAGACTCGCATGCATCATAATTTAGTTGCATAGCATGTAGTTTCATTTTTAGTGTTTATATAGTATTCATTGCTTGAGGGCAAGCAATAGTTCAAGTTTGGGGGTATTTGATAAGTGGGTTTTATACCTACTTATTGGATATCAATTCACGAGAACTGTGCCCATCTCAAGTACATTTTAGTGTGTTTTTAGTTGCATTTTGTTTTGTTTTGCATTGCATGTACTGAGAACTCCTTTGGTGCAAAAGTGCAGGAAATGGCATGAGCTTAGCGTTGGTTGGTGGCAGTGAAGCTAATGGAGGTATGAGGATTGAGTGGAGCAAAGAAACCAAGCATTGGTGGATAATTGACTTAGAGCAGTATGACAAGGATGAGCAAAGATGGCGAGAATCGAAGCGGCGAAGAACCGAATCCAAACTACGAGTAAGCCGCGATCGCTTACTACATGTGCCAATACTCGCTACCCCACACGATCACCCTGATTGGACAAACTTTACACACGCGCGCCCGCGCTAGGAATACAAAGGGGAAGCGTGTGCCCGCGTGCGATATCTGAGGCTGCTGATTTAATTTATTTTAAATTTTAAATTGGAGGAGTTGTAGTTGGTTAAAACAATTCTGGTTGGTACCAGATGCATTATTCATGAGTTGTACGTTTTTTCATATTGAGAACTAGGGTTTACACTTTGAGAGAATTCCAATGTAGAACCAAGCATAATCTCCATATTTTCTACTTCTTCTATTGGATTTCAATCACTGTGGATAAACTACTGTTAGTTTACTGAATATTAGTGTGGATTTAAACGTTACGATTGGATTATAATTGTGAGACCCCAAATTTTACGAATAAAGATTTAATTTTCTCGATTGCAAGTTGTTATATAATATTCGATTGGTCGGAGAATATTCATTTTAACAGGGAAAAATATTCGTACAACGGCGCAATCATTGGTGGACCCCACAACGGAATTATTGTCGGAATGAGAAAATGACAAAAATAGATTTATGAAAATAATCTAAAAAAGTTTTACAATTTAAAACCATTGAACTACCCTAGAGTAAAAGTACAATGAATACTGCGTGGTTGTATAGTAGCACACGGTATTGATTATTGATGCTTACGTGAGAAGTCACTCAGTTTTGTTCAATTATTGCTACAGTAATTATTGCATAGTATCTCATGTTATTTGATTCAATTATTGTCAAAAAAATTTATATTATTAAATCAATAATTGAGATGACAAGTTGTTAATATTATTATTTGCAATATTAACGATGTCTAAAAGTTCTGCCAAGGAGAGGTTTGGTCACCTAATTTTGTGCCAATAGGGAGAAATTCTTATTGGAAAGCCCCCTCTTTCCTGGGAACGACCTGGTCGATTAATAATGTGAATTGTAATAATGATGATGAGTTCTGTTTTATTAGTATTATTAACGTAATAAAACAGAAAAGTTTTTTATATAAAACATAATACTTTTATAAAGTTATTCATTTTATTAAACTATAAATAGAATATATTATATTCTATTATGCATAGTATTTTGCATAGTACAAGCTTTTTATATAAAATAGAATACTTTTATAAAGTTATTCATTTTATTAGACAATAATTAGAATATATTATATTTTATTATGTATAGTGTTGCATAGTGCCTGCATAGTATTTTGCATAGTAAAAGCTTTTTATATAAAATAGAATACTTTTATATAGTTATTCGTTTTATTTGACAATAATTAGAATATATTATATTTTTTTATGCATAGTATTGCATAGTGCCAGCATAGTATTTTGCCTAGTAAAATCTTTTTATATAAAACAGAATACTTTTATAAAGTTATTCGTTTTATTAGATTATAAATAGAATATATTATATTTTATTTAAAAGATTTGTTTTATTAGAATATTTTATAGTAAATCAATCTGGACCGTCCGTTTAAAAGTAAATCAATCTGGACCGTTCATGGATTAGTTACAATTTAATCCATTCTTCTATAAATAGAAATTCATTCCTTCATTATTTCTTACTAATTCACTAAAACTCTAGAGAGAGAATTCTTCTTCTATAATCTTTAGCGTATTTCTTTAGAGTTTAAGATAGCTTTAAGCGTAGTGCAAGTTTTCTTCAAGTATATCCTCGCCCTACCAGTAGGAATACTATTCTTTTACGGTAAGGGATATTATTTCTTTTGTATTCATGAAGAGAACTTCTGTTATTCCATTCCTTGTTATTATGTTGGAATAACCTGTTTATGCGAAGTCAAGCATACATGATGAAATTCTTCTGTTATTCCATTTCTTATTATTATGTTGAATAACTCATGTCTATCTAAGTACCGTATACATGGTAAAATTCTCGTTATTATTCCATTCTTTACTATTCATTGAATATATCGTCTTTATGCATGCGCTTTTACGGACCGGATCCATTATTTATTATTCATCCGTAATATCTTGTCTGCGTGTTTACGCCTAACTCTGGTTCCATTATTTATTATTCTCGCTTAATATCCTCGTCTCATGCGCTTACGCCGGACCGGTTTCCATCATTTATTATTCTGCTTGGGAATAACTCATGCGTCTGGTAAATATATCGCATGCATGGTGAATCCTTCATTATTCCATTCTTTATTATTACGTTGGAATAACCTTTCTATGTGGATTACCACATGCATGGTGAATGATCCTTTGTATTCATTCCTTATTAAATTGTGGAAATGATCTGTATACGTGGATTACATCATGGTGGGTGAAAATCCATTTGCAGTTTCATATATTCTTTATTATACTCAGTTGGTTAAATTTTTGACTTCTATACTCCATGAAATTAGTGGAATATCCTTGATATTTGCGCTTCATCCAGTATATTTTCATGGAAATATTCTTTTGAGCATTCTTGAATTTTACTCTACAAATAAGTATCATGTTGACAATTTGGACATTATTGAGTTCAGGATATTAACTTATAAATCTTTAAAATGTATTCTTGAACTTATTTTATTGAATTATTATGTCATTATTATGGTGAGTTAAGTTGGTTATTATGTGAAAACATGAAAGTTTCTTAGAAATCACAAAGGGTTGAAAATCAGATTTTGGTGAAAATAGAACACAAAATTTAGTTGACCATATCTCCTATTATATTTTGAATTTGTAAGTGTGGTCGAGTTCTAGAGTTAGATCTATGAGTTTCCTAACTTATCCAAGTGGAATCACTGGAAAAGGTGTTGTAGATTTTCGTGTGGATTGATTTTAGCAAAGCACGAAAAAAACTAAAAAATAGAAAACAGCTGCTGTCCATATTTTTGAAAGGGCATTTTCGGCTACTTAATTTGTGAGAAAAAATCCGGCCTTTTGGGACATGAAAATATATTGTATAAAGTACTTCATGTCCAAAAATGAGCTCATTCCGACTTAAAATCAGCAAGTTATGACAATTTCAATATTTAGGTTTTTCTGACAAAAAATGCTATAACCGGAGTTCTATAACTCCAATGACCATGAAATTTAAACTGGAAGCTCACGTTAACATGTGTAAGATCCTGCCAGGATTTGGGAATTTCTAGAGTTAAACTTGAGGTAGCTAATTTCTTAAGGAATTAATTAGAAATTGATTTTTGAAAAATAGTAAATGAATTTTAAAAATTCCGAGAAAAATATATGTTCATTATGGGACTATATTCTGCTAAATCCCAGAAAAGAAATATTTTTGGGACTGATTTGGTATTTTTCATGAAAATAGTTTAGTTACGAGCATATAAGTTTAATATGTTCTGTGAAGTAACAAAGTTGAAAAGTGAGATTTTATGGCTTGGAAATCCTATATAAGGTATATGCAGATTTTTGATGAGGGATTTAATCATTGGTGATTAAATATTATGAGTATGGCATTTTTTGAATGATTAAATGCATTATCTGGTAAAGTGTAAACAATTGAAATAAATTGTTTATAAGTTTAAAAAGTGATTAAAATATTGTTATGATATTAATAATATTAGATTATGAGTGGTTGATAATATTTGGATAAATTTAAAGTCTTTAATAATTATCCTTGTTTTTGTTTGATTAATGCTTATATCATTGTCATCATCCTCATGCTTATATGGTGATGAAAGTTATCTTTGGCTTACGTGCAAAGATGGACTGTTGATTATTGAATTGTATATTTTGGCTTACGTGCAAAGATGGACTGTTGGTTATTGAATTGTATATCTTTGGCTTACGTGCAGAGATGGACTTGGTATGATTATGACCAGGGATTATTCGGTATAGTCATGACCATTGATGATTTAATGAATATCCTTAGCCCGTAGTGCAGGGGTAATTCAATGATGTGTTTTACATATTAAGCTGAGTCTCAGCGATAAAAAATTGGTGACAACATTTTTTTTAAAACATAGAAGATAGTAGACATCATGCTCTACATGACTCTTCTAATGGATTGCTTATTCCGCTGCAGTTAAACTTGATGTCTATTGTATTTTATAAGTTTAACATTGTCGAAGACTAATGATAATTTATTCTGCATTATCTTAGTCATAATATTTCTTACTGGGCTAGTGGAACTCACCCTTTCTTTCACTGTTCTCTTCTGGAAATGAGAATATAGCTGGGACGAGTCGGGGAACGGAGTGACAGTCCAGATGATAGCATTAGTAGTCCTCACTATTCTGTTAAATAGTGTGACAATAAATGTAACGAGAACTCTATTTGAGAAATGATATTGTCTAGAAGGCAATATTCCTATTTAAACTCTTAGTTTATGTTTTGTCGTATTTTACACGACAGCTGTATTATTAAGTTGTATTTAAATTTTGTACCATGTATTTGGAGACTCAAGATGGGTGATGTATACCTTTTTCTGGGGGCGTCACAGTTGGTATCAAAGCTTAGGGATATGATCCCTGGCTGAGATGTGAGACAAGAACTAGGAGGGGAGAGACGGAGAATTCCTTCACTAGTATGACCCACCTAAGTTTATGTGGTATTTAATTAGTCTGTCAGAATATAGAGATAATATGTGATATGTTAATTAACCCTTGTTTTATGGCATGTCAATTAACCTTTGTTTTGAAGATGTATGCTAGAATGATATCTGAAGTACAGGAGATGAGAAATGGGAAAATCATGATAGAGAGGAAATAATCGGGAAGGTATAATCGGAAAAGAAAGCAAGGTATGTTTTAGTTGTGGAAAAGATTACCACATAGTCCGATTTTATCGTGCACCAATGTCAAGTTCAGCGGACTAATGGCACCAAAGGCGATCTGAGATAAAACAAAGTCGATGGGTTTCAGAAGAGAGTTTTTCATGACTTCTCAAAAAAAGCGAGTAACCCAACGGGTTAGCACGAGTTAGTTAATTATAAATTCTTGCGAAGTCTATACCTTATTAGATATCGATTCTACCCATTCTTTTATCTCTCTTGCTTGCGCTCAACGTTTAAATTTGACTTCGGGGAGATTAAATGTTGACTTATCGATTGAAACTCGGTTAGGAGAAACCTTCGTTACCTCCACCGTTTATAAATCTTGTTGATTCAGAACGACACTTTCACGTTACCTGTCGATCTTATCTCTTTGAAAATTCTTGCATTTGATGTGATTTTGGGAATCAATGGGTTAACTACTAATCATGCTTTTTGTAAGGTTGTTAGCTTTCATATTCCTAACCAACATGTTATGCGAATTCAAGCAACCAAACCTCTAAAGTTAATCACTATTATATCAAGCCATAAGTAAAGAGCCCCGAGCCTTTCGCTGGTGACTTCCTTGTGTGGAATGCACCGAAGCCATAATATACGTAGGGGACGCCGTGAATAACGATGACAAATTGATAGGTATAAATGTGACGTACTAACCAAGTCTTGGATGAGAGTCACAATTTTGAATAATATTTCTATCGTTAATTTCCTGACGTATTCCTAAAGACTTCTTAACTTACCCTTAGAGCGTGAAATCAAATTTTGTATTGACCCCAGTACAAAACCCATTTCGTATAACTTATAAATGATGAAGATAGAGTTAAAGACTCTTAGGACCCACGTGGTGATATCACATATACAAGTAGAATCGACTCTAGTTGATAAAGTTAAAGTCGCTCAAGCTACAGACCCGGAGCTAATGAATGCGAAGAAGAAAGTTCAAGAGGGCGTTATGTTAAACAATAAGAGTTGCTAAAGAGAGGAAATCTCAACCCTCGATTTAATTGGCTCATTTGAAATCCTCGATCGAGTAGGAACTATGGCTTATAGACTCGTTTTACCGCCAAGTATGTCGCGTGTTCATAACATTTTTCACGTATCGATGTTACGTAAATATGTGGACGACCCAAACAACATTATTAATTTTGAACCGGACGAGATAGCGGATAATTTAACGAATGAAGATGTACCTGTTAAAATCTTGGAATATATTAAGGTTATACCTCAAGAGTTAAAATCTGACGAGGTATCCTCACCTCTTCGGCATACCAGGTACGTACGTCAATTTCGAGGGCAAAATTTCATAAGGAGGGGAGATTGTGAGACCCCAAATTTTATGAAAGCGTAGTGCAAGTTTTCTTCAAGTATATCCTCGCCCTACCAGTAGGAATACTCTTCTTTTACGGTAAGGGATATTATTTCTTTTGTATTCTTGAAGAGAACTTCTGTTATTCCATTCCTTATTGTTATGTTGAATAACTTTGCTTATGCTGCAACCGCATACATGGTGAAATTCTTCCATTATTCCATTCCTTATTATTATGTTGAATAACTCGCCTATCTGGCAATACCGCATACATGGTGAAATTCTGTTATTATTCCATTCTTTACTATTCTCGCCGAATATCCTGCTTTATGTGTTTTACGCCGCACTGGGTTCCATTATTTATTATTCGCGGGATATCCTCATGCAAGCGCTTACGCCGGACCAAGTTACATTATTTATTATTCTATCTAAATATCCATGTCATCACGACGCTTACGCTGGGCCTGGTTCCATCATTTATTATTCTGTTGGGAATAACCTGTTTGTGTAGTCCATCGCACGCATGGTGAATCCTTCTGTTATTCCATTCTTTATTATTCTGTAGGAATAACATGTCTATGTGGATTACCACATGTATGGTGAATGATCCTTTGTATTCATTCCTTATTAAATTGTGGAAATGATCTGTATACGTGGATTACATCATGGCGGGTGAAAATCCATTTGCAGTTTCATATATTCTTTATTATACTCAGTTGGTTAAAGTTTTAACTTCTATACTCCATGAAATTAGTGGAATATCCTTGATATTTGCGCTTCATCCAGTATCTTTTCATGGAAATATTCTTCTGAACATTCTTGAATTTTACTCTACAAAGTAGTATCATGTTGACAATTTGGACATTATTGAGTTCAGGATAAATTAACTAATAAATCTTTAAAATTTATTCTTAAACTTGTTTTATTGAATTATTATGTCATTGTTAGGATGAGTTATGTTGGTTATTATGTGAAAACACGAAATTTCTTAGAAATCACAAAGGGTTGAAAATTAGATTTTGGTGAAATTGGAACATGAAATTCAATTGACCATATCTCCTATTATATTTTGAATTTTTATGTGTGATAAAGTTTAAGAGTTAGATCTATGAATTTCCTAACTTAACCAAGTGGAATCACTGGAAAAGGTTTTGTAGATTTTGGAGTGGACTAATTTTAGCAAAGCACGAAAAAACTGAAAAATGGAAAACAGCTACTATCCATATTTTTGAAAGGGCATTTTCGGCCACTTAATTTTTGATAAAAATTTCGGCCTTTTGGGAGATGAAAATATATGGTATAGAGTACCTCCTATCCAAAAATGAGCTCATTCCGACTTAAAATGAGCAAGTTATGACCATTTCAATATTTAGGCTTTTCCGACAAAAAATGCTATAACAGGAGTTCTATAACTCCGATGACCATGAAATTTAAACTGGAAGCTCACGTTAGCATGTGTAAGATCCTTCCAAGATTTGAGAATTTCTGGAGTTAAACTTGAGGTAGCTAATTTCTTAAGGAATTAATTAGAAATTGATTTTTGAAAAATAGTAAATGAATTTTAAAAATTCTGAGAAAAATATATGTTCATTATGGGACTATATTCTGCTAAATCCCAGAAAAGAAATATTTTTGGGAATGATTTGGTATTTTTCATGAAAATAGTTTAGTTATGAGCATATAAGTTAAATATGTTATGTGAAGTAACAAAGTTGGAAAATAGGATTTTATGGCTTGGAAATCCTATATAAGGTATATGCAGATTTTTGATGAGGGATTTAATCATTGGTGATGAAATTTTATGAGTATGACATTTTTTGAATGTTGAAATACATTATTTGGTAAAGTGTAAACAATTGAAATAAATTGTTTATTTGTTTAAAAAGTGATTAAAATATTGTTATGATATTAATAATATTAGATTATGAGTGGTTGATAATATTTTGATAAATTTAAAGTCTTTAATAATTATCATTATTTTCGTTTGATTAATGCTTATATCATTGTCATCATCCTCATGCTTATATGGTGATGAAAGTTATCTTTGGCTTACGTGCAAAGATGGACTGTTGATTATTGAATTGTATATCTTTGGCTTACGTGCAAAGATGGACTGTTGGTTATTGAATTATATATCTTTGGCTTACATGCAGAGATGGACTTGGTATGATTATGACCAGAGATTATTCGGTATAGTCATGACCATTGATGATTTAATGAATATCCTTGGCCTCAGTAGTGTGTAAGTGATTCAATGATGTGTTTTATTTATTAAGCTGAGTCTCAGCGATAAAAAAAATTGGTGACAACATTTTTTTAAAACATAGAAGATAGTAGACATCATGCTCTACATGACTCTTCTAATGGATTGCTTATTCCGCTGCAGTTAAACTTGATGTCTATTGTATTTTATTAGTTTAACATTATTGAAGACTAATGATAATTTATTCTACATTATCTTAGTCATAATATTTCTTATTGGGCTAGTTGAGCTCACCCTTTCTTTCACTGTTCTCTTCAGGAAATGAGAATATAAATTTGGGACGAGTCTGGGAACCAGAGTGACAAATCGCATGATAGCATTAGTAGTCCTCACTATTCTGTTAAATAGTGTGATAATAAATATAACGAGAACTCTATTTGAGAATGGATATTGTCTAGAAGGCAATATTCCTATTTAAACTCTCAGTTTATGTTTTGTCGTATTTTACACGATAGCTGTATTATTAAGTTGTATTTAAATTTTGTACCATGTATTTGGCGACTCAAGATGGGTGATGTATACCTATTTTTGGGGGCGTCACAATAATCACCAATTGGGTTTGATCGATTCTATCTTTTCTCTTTCAATTGTTTATTTATTATCCATGTATTGCTTTGATCCCATAATGGCTTTTGGTTCAGTCATGAACTAAACTCCATTATGGGATTCTAACGGATTTTAATACGTAGTCTAACTTATGGCCTGATTGCTAGACTGTTTTACGTATCATAAGAAATTTCTATCATGGTTGATTTGCATGCATGAATGATTGATCACCATTCATTTTAGGTACTTGTATGGAATTGAAAAATAACACGCGGGTATGGATTGTAATCATGATAGCATGCGTATATGGGGCTGTTTTGTGTAGCTTTGTATTTCGTGAATCAGATAGACATATATTGTTTCACCGTATGAGTTAAATAAGAGTTTGTGCTTAAATTCAATACTGCTGCAATTTCACATAGAAATATAGTGAGATTGACTTTGTTGATGATTACATGGTGTCTATTGCATGTGGATGCTATGTGAGTAGGTTATAATACATTAAAAAATGGTTATGTCTACATTAGTGCTCTTGACTAATTTTCTGTGATACGTGATTATTCTTGCATGATGGTGATAGTTAGATGAACTGTTAAATGAAGTTAGGATCCCATTATTTCCAGATTTGATTTGTTACATTTTTATTTATCTTTTAGTTATTATTTGATTCTAGAGTAATTCATAATCATAAGCATTAGTTTAAGCATATAAAAATAGTGATTTAGTTTATGCATAGTAATTTAATTTAGCAACTTTCTCCGTGGATCGATACTCGACTTACTCTATATTGCTTGTTAACACATGTATACTTGCATGAGTTAGAGCTCTTTTGTTAGAATTAAAAAAAAAGAGGTAATACGAATCAACCGCAAGCTCAAGTCACGACCTTTAAGGAATTCAAAGTGGTTGGACCGCCAGAGTTTCAAGGGTCTATGAATCCAGTTGAAGCCCAAACCTGGATCATGGAAATGGAGAAGGTGTTCGACATTGCTAGAGTTAACAAAGATCAAGACCGCGTTCACAACGCTCATGTCAAGTCCGGCTAGCTACCGGTGGCGAAAAATAAGGTTCGTGGGGACAAGGAGTTATAAATAAGGGATAGATTTAAGGAGATGTTTTTGAAATGTACTTTCCAAATGAGTTCTCTAATCACTTGGGAGCAATTTCTGGAACTGAAACAAGGAACTATGATGGTGCCAGAATATACTGCGACGTTTAACGAGTTGGAAAGGTTTGCCACTTATCAAAGTCAATACCGACGAGCGTAAAGCGAGAAGGTTCGAACAAGGATTGAAGCCCTGGCTTTATAGTAAGGTTTCAATGTTCCAGCTAAATACATTTACGGATGTACTGGAAAAGGAAATTATCACGGAAAGTGGAAGCGATGCCTTGACCAAGTACAATTAAGAATAGAAGAAGAGGAAGAATGAGAATGAAAATAAGGCTGGTGGAAGTAATGTTGGAAGTAGTAGTTAGAAGAGGAAGTGGAGCGAGAATTCGACTGCGGGAGGACAACAAGGAAGTCAACCAAAGTAGAAATTTGAAGCTTGTGCGACATGCGGGAAGAACCATACTGATGTATGTTTTGAAGGGAAAGCGAGTGTGTTTCAACTGTGGTCAGGAGGGACACATTGCACCGAATTATTTTAGTCCAAAGAAAGGAGCATGTTTTACCTGCGGTTCAAAGGATCACATGGCTCGTGATTTCCCTAAGAAGCTAGAGGGAAGTGCAAGTGGTGGAAAAGGAAACAACAACAGTGGTGGTGCATTGACTATCATCGACCAAAGACAAATCAAGCCGACTCTCTCATGCGGACTTTTAGTATGACTGTGTAGGATGCTGTATAGTCTAAGGATGTTGTGTCAGGTATCATTCCGATTAATGGTATTAATGCTTATGTGCTATTTGATTCGGGTGCTACTTGTTCATTTATATCCGATGAATTTGCTCAAAATTTAGATTTGCCTCAGGAAGAATTAGAATTTCCCTTAAGCATAGAGATTGCGAATAGGGAAGTGATTCCTGTTAGATTCATATATAGGAATTGTAGAGTGATTATAAAGGATCACGAGATGATGGTAGATTTGATACCAATTAGACTTGGTGAGTTTGATGTTATACTAGGAATGGATTGGTTATTTAATTATGGAGCAGTAATTGATTGCCAAAGAAAATGTGTTAACCTTATGACTCCGTCAAAGGTTGTGTTTTATGGCAACAAGTCACCTCGACAAGCAAGTTATCTGATGGTGATGCAAGCCAAAAAGTTGATGAGACAAGGATGTGTAGGATACTTTGCCTACATAGTCAATACACAGAGGAAGAGTGCGAAGTTAGAAGAAAAACCGATCATAAGAGATTTTGTAGACGTATTTCCAGACGATTTTCCGAGTCTTCCGCTGGATCGACAAATTGAGTTCGTGATTGACTTATTACCAGGAACGGCCCCGATATCTAAGGCACCATACAAAATGGCCCCGATAGAGATGAAAGAATTGATGGTGCAGTTGCAAGAATTGCTCGACAAGAAGTATATTCAGCCGAGTGTGTCGCCATGGGGAGCACCGGTGTTATTTGTTTAGAAGAAAGATGGATCAATGCGACTCTGCATTGACTATCGAGAATTGAATAAAGTCACGATTAAAAATAAGTATCCATTACCTAGAATGGATGACATGTTCGATCAATTGAAGGGAGTGAGGTATTTCTCAAAGATAGACATGAGAAGTGGTTATCATCAGCTAAAGGTGAGGCCGAAGGATGTACCAAAAATAACGTTTAGAACTCGGTATGGTCATTACAAGTTTTTGGTTATGTCTTTTGGTTTAACCAATGCACCTGCAACATTCATGGATTTGATGAACAGGGTGTTTAAACCATTCTTAGACAAATTTGTGGTGGTGTTTATTGATGATATATTGGTATATTCCAAAACCAAGGAGGAACATGTTGAACACTTAAGAGTGACATTGGAGACATTGAGAAAAGAGAAGTTGTACGCTAAGTTCTTAAAATGTGAATTTTGGTTGGAACGTGTACAGTTTCTCGAACACGTTATTGATAAAGACAAAATTTCGGTAGATCCATCAAAGGTGGAAGCTGTAATAAACTGGGATCAACCGAAGACACCGTCAGAAGTAAGGAGTTTCTTAGGATTGGCAGGTTACTATAGGCGCTTTATTCAAGACTTTTCCAAGATCGCGACTCCATTGACAAATTTAACTAGGAAGGCGGTTAAAATTGTTTGGACGGAGAAGTGTGAGGAAAGTTTTCGAGAATTAAAGAAGAGGTTGAGTTCAGCACATATGTTATCATTTCCTGATGATATAGGGAATTTTGTGGTATATAGTGATGCATCGCATAAAGGACTAGGCTGTGTGCTTATGCAGAACGACATAGTTATTGCGTATGCATCACGTCAGTTGAAAGATTATGAGAAAGGGTATCCGACTCATGACTTAGATTTGGCGGCGGTGGTGTTTGCCTTGAAAATTTAGAGACATTATCTTTATGGAGAGAGGTATGAGATATATACTGATCATAAAAGTCTGAAGTATATCTTTACACAAAAAGATTTAAATCTGAGACAAAGAAGATGGTTGGAGCTGATCAAAGACTATGACTGCGAGATTTTCTATCATCCTGGAAAGGCGAATGTTGTTGTTGATTCTTTAAGTAGGAAGGGATGGAAGAAGTTAATGTTGTTGACTGCTCAGGAGAAGCTAGTGTTAGAAATGGCTAAGATGGAGTTGGAAATTAAATATCCTACAAAATCCGATGAAAAGTTGTTCCAGGTGGGAAACAGATCAACGTTGGTAGATAAGGTGAAGAATGCACAACTTCAAGATGAAGACTGCGAAAAGATAAAACAAAGAGTATCTGAAGGTGAGGAAAATAAATTCAAAATTGATTCAGAAGGATTAGTTCGATTCGAAGGGAGAATTTGGGTTCCGCTAGTACCAAAAGTTAAAGAGGAAATTCTGAGTGAAGCTCATAACTCAAGATATTCGATTCACCCTGGGAGTACAAAAATGTACCAGGATCTTAGACATCATTTTTGGTGGCCGAATATGAAGAAAGATGTGGCTGAGTGTGTGGCAAAGTGCTTAACATGTCAGAAAGTTAAAGCTGAACATCAAAGGCCAAGAGAATTATTACAACCGTTGGAGATACCAGAATGGAAATGGGAGCATATCACAATAGATTTTGTGGTAGGTCTTCCAACGTCCCAACAAGGTTACGATGCCATTTGGGTGATTATCGATCGATTGATGAAGTCGGCACACTTTTTGCCAATTAAGATTAGATTTACCCTAGATCGGTTAGCAAAATTGTACGTGAAGGAAAATATCAAGACACGGTGTACCTATGTCCATTGTATCAGACAGAGATCCACGTTTCACATCTAATTTCTGGAAACGATTATAAGAATGCTTGGGAACACAGCTGGGAATGAGCACATCATACCATCCTCAAACCGACGGACAGAGTGAAAGAACTATCCAAACACTAGAAGATATGCTCAAAGCATGTATCATGGATTTCAAGGGAAATTGGGAAGATCATTTACCGTTGGTTGAATTTGCCTATAATAATAGTTATCACGCAAGTATTGGCATGCTGCCTTACGAAGTGTTATACGACAGGAAATGCAGATCTCCGTTATGCTGGGATGAGATAGGTGAACGTCAGCTATTGGGTCCAAAATTGGTGCAACAAACCGTCGAGATCATCAAGGTTATTCGAGCAAGATTAATAGCTGCATAGGATAGGCAGAAGAAATATGTCGATCAACATCGACAAAATTGGGAATTCGATGTTGGTAGTTATATTTTCTTGAAAGTTTCTCCCTGGAAGGGGAAAATTCGATTTGGCAAGAAGGGGAAATTAAGCCCTAGGTTTATAGGACCTTTTGATGTCCTACGACGAGTTGGTGAAGTGGCATACGAGGTAGCTTTACCTCCGGAATTAGAACATATTCATAATGTTTTCCATGTCTCGGTATTGAGACCATATAAGCATGACTATAAATATGTTATAGAATATGAGCCCTTACAATTTGAGAAAGATTTGTCCTATGAAGAAATCCTTGTTCAAATTATTGACAGAAAAGTGCAAGTACTGAGGAATAAGGTAATACCTTCTGTAATGGTAGTCTGGAGAAACCACAATGCTAAAGAAGCTACGTGGGAACTTGAAGATGTTATGATGAAGAATTATCCTCAATTATTTGCTTAATTTTGTATAGCGATTCTGGGGACAGAATTCTGTTAAGGAGGGAAGAATATAACGAATAAATTTTTCGAGTTGTGATTCTGGGGACAGAATCCTTTTAAGGAGGGAAGGATGTAACGGTCGAGAAATTTATAATTTTATTTAAATATTTATTGAATTAAATAAATATTTTAAATAATTTATTTATTGAGGAAAATAAATAATTGATGAATTGCGGTGCATTAATTTAGTAACTAAATTGATTAATGTTAATTAAATTAAATAATGATAATTTTTATTTGAAGGATTTAATTTAATGGAATAATTAAATTAAATGAATTTTTAATATTTCAAAAAATAAGTAAATTAAATAAAGTGATGTTCTAGTCTAATTTTATAATTAAATTAGATGTATAATAATTTATTAATCATAAGTATTATTATAATAAAGATTATAATTATTATAATTACTATTGTAAGTCATTTAAATTAACATAAGTGTAACAAGTGAAACTATATAATATAATATTGTTAAAATAAACTAGTGGAGGAATTTGTGTGTAACCAAACGCAGCCTTATGGCTTTTGGTTTATTTTAACTAATGCCTTTTTGGTTTTTCACCTGACGTACGTGGGGAAAAGGGAGTCAGTGTATATTATGCGTGATTTTCCCTAAGGCTAGATAACATAGAATTGCAAAGAGGAAAACACAGAGATTTTAGAGAAGGAAGAATCATAGTGGTTTTAAGAGAGGATCACCATCTCTTGCTAGCATACAACTATGGTTTGAAGGTATATTTTACTTCCAATGTTATGTTTTGAGTTTCTATGATCATCTTTTGTAAATTAATTAATCACGTTGGATTAATACATGTATGTATATGGTTTATAATCTGTTAATCATCTTATGTGAGTGCCATTTGATGATTAGAATACAAGAAATTGGTTTGTAGGAAGAAGTTAGAAATATCAGTGTATATGTATGAAAAATAGCTATAGAAAGTACAAAATTTCATGTTGAATATTTGTTGTAATCTGCAAATTTATGTTGGATTGTGTTAGTATGTTAAGAAATGAAAGCGACGTAGTTTGAATCATGTCAATTGGTTAAGAAACGAAGTCGTGGCGATCGAACTCGCTAAAAGTATAAAATATGGTGAAATTTGGAAAAATTGTAGTTTTTATTCTTCAAATTTGTGTATATGTAATTGGAATAGAGTATAGCATGCTTAACTATATCATTACAAAGTGTTAGATGTTAAGTTTTGTGAAATTCAGTGGAATTGGTTTGAGTTGGTGTGACTGGTGCAATAAGCGAGTAGCTGCTGCTTGTTTACGTATACATGTCTGGTAGCAATTTAAAGATTACGCTGACCGAAAGCAAATTGCTACTGTAGGCCTTCCCGTGACGCCCCAAAATGGTATACATCAAACCATCTTAGGTCGCCAGATACATGGTACATAAATTCAAATAGAACTTAATTATACAACAATCGTGTAAAATACGACATAACATAGCTGAGAGTTTAAACAAGAATATTGTCATCTAGACAATATCTACACTCAATGGAGTCCTCATTACAATTATTATCACATTATTTTGTAGAAAAATGAGTACTACTAAAGCCATTTATCCTGGACCATCACTCCATTCCCCGACTCGTCCCAGCTATATTCTCATTTTCTGAAGAGAACAATGAAAGAAAGGGTGAGCTCAACTAGCCCAGTAAGAAATATTATAACTAAGATAATGAAGAATAAATTATCCTTAGCCTTCAACAGTATAACAACTAATAGAATACAATAGACAACAAGTTTTAGATAACCAACTGCAGCGGAAATAGGTATACATCACCTATTCTGAGTCGCCAAATACATGGTACAGAATACAAATACAAACTTAATTATACAACCATCGTGTAATATACGACAGTACATAAACTGAGAGTTTTAATAGGAATATTGTCATCTAGACAATATCCACACTCAAAGGATTCCTCATTACATTTATTGTCACTCTATTTAACAGAATAGTGAGGACTACTAATACTATCATCTGGACCATCACTCCATTCCCCGACTAGTCCCGCTTTCGCTTCTCATTTCAAGAGAACAATGAAAGAAAGGGTGAGCTCAACTAGCCCAGTAAGAAATATTATGACTAAGATAATGCAGAATAAATTATCGTTAGCCTTCAACAGTGTTAAACTGATAAAATATAACAAACATCAAGTTAACTGCAGCGGAACAAGCAATCCATTAAAAGAGTCAAGTAGAGAATAAAATCTACTATCTTCTATGATTTAAAAGGTTTTTCATCACTTTTATCGCTGAGACTCAACTTAATAAATAATCCACATCATCCATGCACTACTACCAAGGATATTTATTAGTATCACGACCACAAATTATCCATGAACTACGGGCCAAGGATATTCGTGTATTCATCAATGGTCATGATCATGCCAACAACTGTCCATCAATGCACTACGGGCCAATGAGAGCTTTTACCACATCATTTGTAACATTACGGTCATGATTACACCGAAAAATCCCTGGTTATAATCATACCAGGTCCATCTATGCACTACAGGCCACAGATGACTTTCAACAAAATATAAACATGAGGATGATGACAATGATATAAGAATTCAATAAAAACAAGTTCAAGAATTAATTTATCCAGGAACCAATAACGTACAAATTGTTAACATGATACTTCTTTGTAGAGTAAAATTCAAGAATGCTCAGAAGAATATTTCCATGAAAAGATACTGGATGAAGCGAAAATATCAAGGATATTCCACTAATTTCATGGAGTATAGAAATCAAAACTTTAACCAACTGAGTATAATAAAGAATGGAATAATAAAAGAAATCACCAGGAACACGATAGACCGCACAGACAGGTTATTCCAACAGAATAATAAATAATGGAACCAGGTCATGCATAAACGCATAGACAGGATATTCCAACATAATAATAAATAACGGAACTAGGTCAGGCGAAATTCGCACCGATAGGATGTTCTAATAGAATAATAAATAACGGAACCAGGTCATGTGTAAACACACAGACAAGATGTTCCAACAGAATAATAAAGAATGGAATAACAGAAGAATTTCACCATGTATGTGGTACTTCGCATAGACAGGTTATTCCAACATAATAATAAGGAATGGAATAACAGAAGAATTTCACCAAGTATAGGGTAGTCCGCGTATATAGGTTATTCCAACAAAATAATAAAGAATGGAATAACAAAAGTTCTCTTCATGAATACGAAAAAAATAATACACCGCACGAGTACAACAAATAATATCCCTGACCTTAGAAGAAACTGGATATAGGAAAAGAGAGGTAGCAGACTTCTCTTCTTTTTTCTCTCTATAATTTTCTCTCTCTAGAGTTTCAGTGAATTCATAAGAAATAATGAAGGAATGAGCTTCTATTTATAGGAGAATGGAAAGGATACTATTTGAGTTTAGAAAATCACGGACGCAAAGTATTATTATTTTTTTTTCTTCTCACGGGCGCTTAACAATTCATCTGATAATTCATGGGTTGATTCTGTTGATCATAAGATGCCTAGCTATTCAACTAATACCATAATGATCAAATAAAACAAACTTATTATATATTATAATAATAATCATACACCATTCCCGTGACATTTTGTCACCCCCCCAAATGACATTCACTTGAATATATATATATATATATATATATATAGAAATAGAAATATATAGGCAAACCATTGAAGAATTACTAAATGCTAAATCTAATAAAGAAAAAAGACATCTATTTAGATCCAATCACCCCACAGAAAAAGAGCGTGATAAAGTAATAAACAGATGGAAAAGATTTTTCGAAACTTAGAAAGACTCTGAGCTCTCTCTCTCAGATGAATCTTTAGTTTCTACCACTGATTAGCCTACTTAACCCTCTTCTCTACTTCTCCAATTAAATGTTCTAAGTTGTAAGTTAATTTTAATTTCAGTTTGTACATAGTTTCAGTAATCAATAAAACTACTGTTTTTATTTATTAATTTAACTGTGTATTCTATCTATATGCATTTCTTCTTCATCTCTTTATATGCATTTCTTCTTCATCTCTTTCTATATATTTGCTTCCGCCCCCAAATGGTATCAGAGCCACGTTGTTGTTTGTTCTAGTAGCTGATAAGAAATAAGTAATCTTTCATTCATACTATTTTCAAAACATCTTCTTTTTCTTTGTCAGAAGTCACCTAACTTACTATAGTCCACCCTTCTCCGCAGTTCACCTAGGTAAGTCTCTTGTGTGAGCGCTTTGAATTATTAGGTTTGGGTATGCGTCTACTCAAGGTAAGAGGGTCTGTATAGAAGATAAAGAGTGAAATTTTGTTTTGAAACCAGTATAATGAGTAGATTATTTAGATCTAATTCTTCAACTAGTCAAAGATCAACTTTACCTTCTATCCCAGACATAGTTAACTAAGAATCTCACAGCTTATGAAAATATTAGTCAAGCCTTACACAATTGGAATATACCAAGAGTTTCCCTAAAGAAATTTATCACCAACATTTTTAGATAATTTTAAAACCGATTATAATGTCAAAACAATTGAGAAAGTTTACGCCATTAATAAAGAATATGAAAATTGTAGTCTTCTTCGACCGATGTTATTAAAAACATAGGAAAAGGGTTACAATTTTATTCATATTGGATTAATTCAAGTTGCAGAAAACCATTAAACATTAAAGGAATTAACTCATGCATCTATCTCTCGCCTTTAGAGATGCGCGGTTTTTGAATTATCACCCCAAAGATAATAGGTGCTATGGAATCAAGTTTGCACAATGGACCTCGTCCCATTTTAATTGCTTTCCGATTTCACCCTAAGTCTTAGTGATCAAAGACTTATTAAAGGCCTTAACATTAAATATTAAAACTTCGTGTGAAATCACTCATATGATTGAGGGTTCTCACTTTATTGCTTTAATTTATAGGATTTATTGTAAAATAATGAAAAAAACTTAAATGTTCATGCTTTAAATAAAAGTCCTAAAGATTTAACAGCTTTAATTCAAAGTTCTACTATCGATGCTAATATTCAAGTTCCAAGAACAATTCTCCGGAAGGATATTACGCTTCCCGGTCAATGGACTTTACCTAATGAATTACCCCAATGAATTTCATAGTTAATAATTTATTAAATATTGAAAATATTCAACAATTTTCTCGATGGAACTGTTAAAATTAGTTTTGAACGTATTTAAGACACCAATAATTATTGAAGACATTTCAGCTTCTTCACCCCTTGATTATCCATACTAGAAGAGACAATCAAGTACTCAAGAATCCTTCAATCAAAAATGTTAAGTTAAAAGGCGTTTTAATCAAGGTCAAACTAGTCATCCTTGTTATGCTCATATAGAGATTTTGTTGAAGAAGAAAGTTCTTTTTCTCCCACTTCTTCCGTGATGCCCACTCAATTGATTTTGATATCCCCATTAACAATCAATTAAGAGTCATCAAAAGGAATTCATTTTAGATTGGATAATCTAGTAAAAGATTTTAATGCTAAATCTAATAAAGAAAAAAAGACATCTATTTAGATCCAATCACCCCACGTAAAAAAGAGCGTGATAAAGTAATAAATGTATGGAAAAGATTTATTAAAAATGAAAGAACGAATATTTCATTTTATGATTGGTATGAACAATTTCAAAATAAATGTAACGTGGTTACCAAAACACAGTGGGTTAAAGAAGATAAGTCAACAGTTTCTTCTAGTCATCCTCCTTTGGAAATAGTTCTAATCTCAGTTAAAAATACGTCTGTTGTAGCCAGCCCATTTAAAATTTCTGATGCTAATAACAATGATAAAAAAATTATTGAACAATTAAACTTTAGCAATCAATATCTAGCAACAGTTGGAAAATAGCTAGATAGGATTGAGGAAAAGTTTGAAGAATCTATTATAAAAAAAACCAGATTTAAAAATTGAACATCCTTTAATAAAGTTACCAGAAAATAGACACAAGTTAGGATTACCATCTGATGATGATAACTTAGTTAAATCCATTGATAAGTTATTCAAAAACTTAAAATGAACTCCGGTACAAGTGGTACTATTGTCGCGATTGATCATCAAGTTAAAATCGATGTTGAAAGCGCTTATCAATCGATAATTACGACATCGATTCAATACCGTATTTAAATGATCACTAAACAAATTAATGCTTAAAAACACCAAGATAACTAGGAATTGGTATTCTAGACCTACTCCTCCTCGGACTTACAGCCTCAAAGAGAGAAACCTAGATAAATAGCTTCTCGCCATCTAATAAAATTTACGAATGGAACATTGATGGGTTTAGTGAACAGGAAATTTTAAATAAATTAAACCATATGTCTATGGTAGCAGACAGTTACATCACCAAATTCAACAATCTATCTCAACCAGATATTGTTGAATTAATTGTTAGTGGATTCACCGGTATCCTCGTGATCTTGGTGGGAAAAACATCTCATCAAGATGCTAGAATATCAATAATCCATGCCGTTCAAATTTGGATGATGATGGCAACCCTATCTTCAATGAGGATATTGGCATCGGTCCTACTTTGATGGAGTTAATACACTTATATTTACCATAATAAAACCCTTCATTGGCACTCCCAAAGAATATAATGTAAAAGAATTCACGATCGCTATAATAATCTCACTTGTCCCACTCTAAGTGACTTTAGGTGGTACAAAGATGTTTTTACATCTAGAGTTATGTTGCTTGTGAATGACGAAGAATAAACCTTTCTCGGAAAGAAAAATTCATCAACGGTTTACCCTCTTTTTATTTGCCCATAAGGTTCGTGAAGAATTGGGTAAAAATCTTGGATACATTGATTATGATAACTTAACCTACTACGATATATAGTTAGTCACATTCAAAAAATTGGATTAAAAATGTGTATTGATTTTAAATTGGCCAAACAAGCTAATAAAGATAAGAAAAAACTAAATATGAATTAGGCACTTTTTGTGAACAATATGGTTTACCTCTCGTTGCTCCCTCCAGAGGAAGCCAAGGCATAAACATATTGAATCTCACAAAATTACTAAACATCATAAAAGAAAGCGTCGTTACCATGAAAATAGAAATCAAGACAATTATTATAATAAGCCCAAAACTACTAATAAAAAGAATATTAAAAAATCTAAGTCTAAAAAATATGATAAAAGTAAAGTTATTTGCCACAATTGTGGGCAAAAGGGTCATTATAAAAATGAATGTAAAATAAAACAAAAATTAAATCAGTTAAATATTTCTAGTGAAGACACAGAGCAAATTCTAGAACTTATGCGAATTGAGAAGGATGTCAGTAATACTGAAGATTCTTCTAGTTCCCCTAGTAATGAAAGTAATAACACATCTAGCAGTGATACAGGAGAAGTCACTATTTGCGCAGACAATTGCAATGAGCAAAGGTCACACAAAAGAGTTAATGTAATTAACAAAAAGATGATGAAGAAAGTTCTTTGTTAATTGATCTAATTAGTAAAATTACCGATCCTAAACTAAAGGCTCAAGACACTATACGCTTAAAGGATTTATTAACCAAAATAATAATGAAAAATTCATTAAAGCCAAAGAAAAACCAATTTTTAGCCTTAATAAAACATTGAAAGATTTAAAACTCTCAAGTTAAGAAGTCACCTCCCGTAATTGAATCTAGAAGTTAATAAACTTAAAAAGGAAATTACTAACCTAAAATTAGAAGTTTCGATTTAAAAAGGATTTTGAAGATAAAAATCTTCAGTTAACTATTCCTCATCTAGTGATGAAAATCATGATGAGCCCGAATCTTCCATGCTAAAAATGGTCCCGATCTTTTTTGTTCAAGGTCTCACGCTTAAAAGAATTAAAGACATCACCATTCAAAAATGGTACATCTCAGTTAACCTGGTTGTTGATAAAGGCTTCTCTATACGGCTTTCTGCTCTGGTTGACACAGGTGCAGGTTTAAACTGCTCACACAAGAGACTTACCTGGGTAGACACGGAGAAGGGTGGACTATAGTAAGTTAGGTGACTTCTGACAAAGAAAAAGAAGATGTTTTGAAAATAGTATGAATGAAAGATTACTTATTTCTTTTTATAATGACCCTTCTCCGTGTCTACCCAGGTAAGTTTTACAAGAATCTCATTATTAGATTAAACCTTCTTGTATGCAGTTTAAATCTGCACCTGTGTCAACCAGAGCAGAAAGCCGTAGTTTCCAAAGGAGGATGACTAGAAGAAACTTTTGACTTATATATATATATATATTACTTCAGTAAATGTAATAGTGAATCTTGCGTGATTCAATAGTAATTTACTTTTCAGTTTTCTATTTAAGTAACTCGAAGTGTTTAGAGTTACTCAGGCTTTTCTTTTGAAAGAAAATCTCACCTGAGGTCCTCTCTCTGCCTTCTCTCTAGGATACGAAGAAGATGCTCGTTGCTTCCTTCTTCTAGTAAGATGAAGAAGAAGTTCTTTATACTTCTCTCTTCCATTTACAGTTTATCTAGGTTATACGTAATCCCTTTCTCAACTGTTTATAAATAAAAGAAAGAGATTACTTTACCGATTCACCGGTCATCTTCTTTAAGTTTCTTCTTTTTGTTTAAATTTCGTTAAGAAACTTATTCCGCTGTTAAATGGTATCAGAGCCACACGGTTGGTTCTTGGTTCTATTGGTGGTTCCTGGTCCAAAACAGTTAGCCTAGCTTCTAAATGTTTATTCAAACTTTTATTTCTTTTGCTCCATCCTTAAATCACCTAGTTTACTGTAAAACACCTGAGATCGCCATAAGTCCCATTATGCCGTTGTAAGTCTCCAGCGTGGGAGCAGTTTAGGCAAAGGGAATCCTTAGATCTAAAGGTATGTGTTTACATAAGGTAAGAGGGTTTGAGTTAAGCGGAATGCCAAAAGAACAAAATTTTGATTACTCAGTTAAACGAAGTAGACTGTTTAGATCGAGTTCACTGATAAATCAAGGCCAATCGAGTGATCCTTTGTGTCAGACGTAGTCTGATTTGTTTTTAAACAAAATTTTTTACAAAATTTATGAAATTTTGAAGATGTTGACCAATTGTTCGGTGAAAAAATTTTCTCCTCTCTTTATAAACCTAATTTTTTGGGGTGAAAGGGAAAATCTTGGATAAAATTTTTGGAGCTGAATAGTATAGGGATGGTGATCCATCTGAGAAGATGATCAACATCACCCTCTGGCACCGGCGGGAGACGAACCAGTCAGTCAACAAAGATGGCCCCAGTCATCATCAGCTTTCGGCAAAAGCAGAAAGCAATCAACAACAACATCATTGTTGTCCCCAAAGAATCGACTTTTTACTTTAAGTAAAATGCTTTTACTTTTACCTTAGTAAATGTAAATGTAAAATATTTTTACTTTTACTTTTACTTTAGTAAATTACTTTTACTTTGTACTTTTACTTCAAGAATGTAATAGTGAATCTCATGATTCAATAGTAATTTACTTTTCAGTTTTCTATTTAAGTAACTCGAAGTATTTAGAGTTACTCAGGCTTTTCTTTTGTAAGAAAACCTCACCTGAGGTCCTCTCTCTGCCTTCTCTCTAGGATACGAAGAAGAAGCTTGTTGCTTCCTTCTTCTAGTAAGATGAAGAAGAAGTTCTTTATATTTCTCTAGCACTATTCTTATACAGTTGTTTGTCTGTAATAATTCAATTTATAATAGTAACTTTGTAATAGGTCCTTTCCTTATTCTATAAAAGGAAACCGAACTTAGTTAGATGGACAGACTTCGAAACTTAGAAAGACTTTGAGTTCCTTCTCAGGCGAATCTTTGGTTTCTACCGCTGTTTAGCCCTTCTTAACCCCTCTCTTCTTTCTTCTCAAATGTTCTAACTTAAATTGTAAGTCACTTTAATTTTCAGTTTTGTTTGTAAATATTTTGATTATCAATATAATTATTATGTTTTAGTAAATCAATTATGTTATTTATATGCACTACTCTGTTCTTCTCTTCTTTTCTTGCTTCCGCCCCTAAATGGTATAACAGCCATGTTGTTTTCTGTTCTAGTTGCCAGTAAGATCTCAGTAATCTGATCATCTCCTTACTATTTTCAAAATTTCTCCTTTATTCTTGTTCCAATGTCACCTAACTTGCTGTAGTCCTCCTAGTTCGTGTCAAGCCTTTGTAAGTCTCTTGGGTGAGCAGTGTCGGGTTTAAGAACATATGTATGAGTCTACTTAAGGTAAGAGGGTATGTATAGAAGAACATTGAATAAAATTTATTTTGAAGACTGTAAAAGATGAGTATATTATTTAGGTCTAACTCTTCAACTAGTAATCGATCAACTTTGCCTCCAGTTCCAAACATAGTTAACCAAGAAACACACAGTTTTGAAAATATCAGTCAAGCCTTACACAATTGGAACATACCTAGGGTTTCCCCTAAAGAAATTTATCAGTCAACATTTTTAGATAATTTTAAGACAGATTATAATGTAAAAACTGTTGAAAAGGTTTACGCAATTAATAAAGAGTATGAAAATTGTAGTCTTTTATCTCCTGATGTCATTAAAAAACATAGGAAAAAGGGTTACAATTTTATTCATATAGGTTTAGTTCAAGTTGCAGTAAAACCCCTAAACATTAAAGGAATTAATTCAAGTATCTTCCTCTGTCTCAAAGATGCTAGGTTTTTGAATTATTATCCTAGTATGATAGGTGCAATGGAATCAAGTCTGCACAATGGACCTATCCATTTTAATTGCTTTCCTGATTACACTTTAAGTCTAAGTGATCAAAATTTATTAAAAGCATTGACATTAAATATTAAAACTTCTAGCAAAATTACTCATATGATTGAGGGTTCACAGCCCATAGCTTTGATTTACAGGATTTATTATAAGACCATGAAAACGAATTTAAACATTCATGCTCTAAATAAAAGTCCTAAAGATCAAACTGTATTAATCCAAAGTTCAACTAGTGATGCTAATATTTAGATCCCGAGAACCATCCTCTGGAAGGATATTACATTACCTAGCCAATGGACTTTACCCAATGAAATACCTCAACAACTTGTAGTAAACAGCCTGTTAAATATTGAAAATGTTAGACAATTTTCTGATGGAACAATCAAAATAAGTTTTGAACGTACCAGAAGACCAGTTATTATAGAAGATTTTACTAGTTCTTCAGCACCTTCAGTTCACACTCGAAGAGATACTGAAGTACTTAGTAACCCTTCAGTAAGAGATATTAAATTAAAAGGTGTCCTTTATCAAGGTCAAACTAGTCATCCTTGTTATACTCATAAGGATTTTGTTGATGAAGAAAGGTCTTCCTCTCCTACTCCTTCTGAGTTACCTACTCATTCAGATTTTGAAATTCTGATTAATAATCAATTAAGAGTTCTTAGAAAAGAGTTCATATTAGATTGGGAAAATCTTGTAAGAGATTTTAATTCCAAATCTAATAAGGAAAAAAGACATTTATTTAGATCAAATCATTCAACTGAAAAAGAGCACGATAAAATTGTTAATAGATGGAAACGATTTATTAACAGTGAAAAGATAAACATTACTTTTTACGATTGGTATGATCAATATCAAGGTAAATGTAATGTTATAACTAAAACCCAATGGATTAAGGAAGATAAGTCAAAAGTCTCTTCTAGTCATCCCCCTCTAGAAACTGTTTTACTTCCAGCTAAAAATACGCCCTCATATTGCCAAATTTTTTAAGATTTCTGATGGTAATAAAGATGATAAAAAAATTATCGAACAATTAAACTTTAGTAATCAATATCTAGCAACCGTAGGGAAACAGTTAGATAGAATCGAAGAAAAGTTTGAAGAAACCAGTATTAAAAAACCTGATTTAAAGATTGAACATCCTCTATTAAAATTACCAGAAAATAGAAGTAAATAAGGATTACCTAATAATGACGGCAATCTAGTCCAAACTATCGATAAGTTATTTAAAAATTAAAAGTCAACCTAGTTCAAGCGGGCAATCGCTACTATTAATCAAGTTGAGACCGATATTGAAAGCAGCTTCCCAATCGATCATTCTCGAAATCAAGCTTCATACCGCATTTTAATGATCGCCTAAACAAATTAACAGCTTAAGAACACGAGTATAACCAGAAATTGGTATTCTAGACCAACTCCTCCAGATTTACAATTTGAGGAGAGAAATCTAGATAAGCAATTTTCGGTTTCTTCCAATAAAATTTATGAATGGAATATAGATGGATTTAGTGAACAAGAGATTTTAAACAAGTTAAATCACATGTCCATGGTAGCAAATAGCTATATTACTAAATTCAACAATCTGACTCAGCCAGATATTGTTGAGTTAATAGCTAGTGGATTCACCGGTATTCTCGTATCTTGGTGGAAAACATCTCACTAAAGATACTAGATTATCTATAATCCATGTCATTCTGGGCTAGATGATGATTTAGAACCCCATCTTTGATGAAGATGTTGGCGTTGGTCCGCTTGATGGAGTCAATACTTTAATATTTACCAGAATCAAACATTTTGTTGGTACTCCCAGTAATATTACCGAAAGGATCCATGATCAATTGAGTAATCTTACTTGTCCCACTCTAAGTGATTTTAGATGGTACAAAGATGTATTTACCTCTAGAGTAATGATGCGAAATGATAGCAATAAACCATTCTGGGAAGAAAAATTCGTCAATGGTTTACCTTCATTATTCGCTCATAAAGTTAGAGAAGAGTTAAGGAAAAATTTGGGATATATTGATTATGATAACTTAACTTATGGTGACATAATCAGTTATATTCAAAAGATTGGTTTAAAAATGTGCATTGATTTCAAATTAGCCAAACAAGCTAGTAAAGATAAGAAAAAAGCTAAATACGAAGTTAGGCATCGCTCAGGAACAATATGAGTTTATTTCCGCTGTTCTCTCTAGAAGGAAGCACCGCGATAAACATATTGATCATCATAGAAGTAACAAACGTGATAAACAAAGACGCAGTCATAGAAAAGATAAAAATCAAAAAGATTATTATAGTAAACCCAAACCCATGAATAAAAAATACAATAAAAAATCATCAAAGAAATTTGATAAAAGTAAAATTGTTTGCCACAATTGTGGGCAGAAATGGCACTAAAAAATGAGTGCAAAATTAAAAAGAAATTATCTCAATTAAATATTTCAAGTGAAGATACTGAGCAACTATTAGAACTAATGAGGATAGAGAACGAAGTCAGTAATGATGAAGGTTCTGATATCCCTTATTCTTCTAATAGCAGTACTAGTAACCACGAAACAGATAGTGAGAATGAAGAAGTCACTATTTGTGCTGACAATTGCAATGAAAAGTGTTGCAATAAAATAGTTAATGTAATTACCAAAGATGATGAAGAAAGTTCTTTGTTAATTGAGTTAATTAGTAAATTTTTTGACCCTGAATTAAAATCTCAATACACTAAACAGTTAAAAGATTTATTAACCAAAGATAATAGAGTTAAAGACAAGATTATTAAAGCTAAAGAAAAACTAGTATTTAGTCTTAATAAAACTCTTGAAAGATTTAAATCACCGGTAAAAGAAGTTACCCTCCCAGAATTAAATCAAGAAGTTAATAAATTACAAAGGGAAATTTCTAATTTAAAATTAGAAGTCTCCAGTTTAAGAAGAGATTTTGAGGTCAAGAAATTCGATCTTCAAATCCATGATTCCTCGTCTAGTGATGAATGTCACAATGAGCCTGAGTCGTCTGGAGCAAAAGAAGAAGCAAATCTCTTTGTCCAAGGTCTAACTCTTAAACGAATTAAAGATATCACGATTCAAAAATGGTATATCTCCATTAATCTAGTTGTTGATAAAACCTTTTCTATACAACTTCCTCGCTCTAGTTGATATCAAAAGCAGCATCTCAAATTGTATTCAAGAAGGTTTAATCCCAACTAAATACTATAAGAAAACTAATGAAAAATTAAATTAAATTAATGGTAGCCAAATGGAAATAAAATATAAATTACCTAAAGTTCATATTTGTCAAGATAATATGTGCTTTAAAACATCATTTGTTTTAATCCGCAATCTTACGATAAGATCATTTTAGGTTACCATTTATATATTTATTATACCCTTTTACTACCAAAGAATGAAGGATTAAGTCAGAAACATTTAGGAAAAAGAATAACATTTAAATTCCTTATTAAACCTAAAGAAAGAGATTTAAAATTTATTCAAGAAGAGTCTATTTCCAAATCGGTGAATTTATTGAAATGTAAATATACCCACTTAAATTTCTTAAAGGAAGAAATTAAGTACAAATGTGTTGAAGAACAGCTTCAGAATAAAGAAGTTCAAGAAAGAATTGAAGAGTTAAAAATGTATTTAAAGGAAAACCTTTGTTCTGATTCTCCTAATGCCTTTTGGCATCAGAAGAAGCATGTAATAAGGCTTCCTTATGCTAAGGAATTCAAGGAACACTTGATTCCTACTAAGGCAAGACCTATACAAATGAATCACGAACAAATGGAGTTATGTAAAAAGGAGATTAATGATCTTCTTAGTAAAGGATAAATTAAACCTAGTAAATCCCCATGGTCATGTCTCGCCTTTTATGTTAACAACGAAGCAAAAAAGGAGAGAGGTGTTCCCCGTCTAGTTATCAATTACAAGCCATTAAACAAAGTCTTAGAATGGATTAGGTACCCTTTACCTAACAATGACGACCTCATTAACCGATTGAGTAATGCCACTATTTTTAGTAAATTTGACCTTAAATCTGGTTTCTGCCAAGTTGCCATTCATCCCGATGATAGGTATAAAATCGCATTCACCACTCCATTTGGTCATTACTAATGGAATGTCCAGGCATTTGGCATAAAGAATGCCCCTAGTGAATTTCAAAATATCCTCAATGATATTTTGAATCCTTTCAGTCATTTCATTGTCGTTTACATTGATGATATTCTTATTTTCTCCAATTCCATTGAAGAACACATTAAGCATTTGAAATCGTTCTTCAAAATAGTTAAAGATAATGGACTTGTCCTTTCACCTTCCAAATGCATCTTGTTTCAAGCTAAAGTTCGGTTTCATGGTTTAAATATTTATCGCAGACTCATACAAACTTCATCGACAGCTATTCAATTTAATTGATGATTCCCGATAAGATTACCAATAAAACCCAACTACAAAGGTTTCTGGGCTCGCTCAATTATATTAGCAAGTTCTATAAAAAACCTCCGTAAGATTTGCAAACCACTTTTTCAAATAAGTTTGCGGATAATCCTCCCCATGGACCGACACTCACACTTCGTCAGTCCAACAAGTTAAAAAATATGTCAAGGCATTGCCTTACTTTGAATTTCTAATGACTCTGCATTTAAAATTGTTGAAACTGATGCCTCTGATATTGGATTCGAAGGAATTCTCAAACAAAAACTTAATCTCAGTTCTCCATAACAAATCACCCGTTTCCATTCCGGTGCATGGAATTCTACATAGTTAAATTATAGTACTATTAAAAAGGAAATACTTTCTTTAGTATTATGTATTAACAAATTTCAAAGTGACTTATTAAATCAAAAGTTTTTAGTCCGCATTGATTGCAAATCAGCAAAATATGTTCTAGAAAAAGATGTTGAAAACATAGCCTCTAAACATTCCTTTGCTAGATGGCAAGCCATATTAAGCATTTTTGATTTTGAGATTGAATACATTAAAGGCAGTAACAATTCAATTCCTAATTTTCTCACCCGAGAATTTATTAGTATAGGTACTATCCGTTCATCATGAGTACTCGAGGAGCTTCTTCCTCTCGTGGTCCGGGTCGCCCTACTGGCCCAAGTAATCAACCCAAAGGAACCTTGGTTCCTCATCCAGTTAACCCAAATTTTCAAACCAAGAATAAATTCACAAATTCATTGACAATGCCTAAGCCAGATAGTTCTCAGACAGTAAGTAACCCAAATTCCCATTGACCCATTTTCCGATCACCAAAAAACCCTCATATAAATCCCACCATCCTCCTTTCGAGTACATACACAAATGGACCAATCACCTATTTCACATTGAACCCACTATGAAAAATAGAATCGACCCACTAATTTGGCCGCCTAGCTTCTTTCCCCGGATGGCATTTCCACCCCTAGCTCCTTATAAATCCTCAGTATTATAAGGATATCCGTATTAAAACTGAGTCAATCTTCATTAAACCAATTTATGCCAATAATGATAAGACTAAAATGCTTTATCATTCTTTGTATATTAAACAGTTTATTTCACTTGCGGAGGAAATCACCCCTCTGACCTCATGCAACTTTCTAATCAGAATAACTCTTATTGTTATTATGATTATATTGAAGCATGTCATAAGGTTTTCATTCACCAAAATGAGTCTAACAGTCATTCATGGTTTATTCAATTCGACCATAAATTCAAAAGTTAATTCCCATATTGGTTCGTTCATTGGTGGCACATGTTTGGTTCCACTTATGATCTCCTTCTAGAGCCCCTAAAAGTTCAATTTAACCATTTCTGTACCCATAGTAAGCCTAATCCGAAGTATGAAGGCGTACGCACCGTCCTTCAGTTCGTAAGTAAATATAAAATCCCTTGGATTCTGCCCAAGCACTCAATACAGACCCTTTTTAACGTACTTAGGGGGATCAGCCCTTTGTACCATGTATTGTGCACAAACATCTAAATGATACACGTACAAAATCCCCTATGTTAGGATTGTTCGTCTCAGTTTGGATTTAGAATTTCCGCACTAAAGAAAGTTTAGCCCGGAACTAACTTATCAGTGGTTCTAGAATTTTAGAACACTATTCCATAATAGACTAGTTCAATCAATAAGAGTTTGCTTACTACTTGAAGGCTTAATACAATAATATAAAATTGGACAACAACATTATATATTTGAATAGACATGGTATACGTGCAAGGTACCATATTCAAAAGAATTAGAACAACCTTAATTGAATCAATGTATTAGAACAACATATGCTTTGAATAACAATAACAAGACATAGGAATATGAAACTCGTTCAATGTAACGAATTAGGTTACAAGAGCTTATTTAAGCATACATAAGTATAGAATTAATAGGCTTGCTTAATAAAAGTTTAGGAAACTTGCATTCAATACGAAGAGAATGAAGTTAGAAAACTTGCATAAGTATAAAATAACAACGAAAGGTAAACCTTGCTGAATAATAAAGTAGCATAGGTTAGGGAACTTGCCTTGTATGTAAGCTAAACAAGTGTAATAATGTTCGCCAATTACCCTACACATATAACTGGAATCGCAATAGCAATTAGTTGTATTAATATATGCTTTATGGATTTAACCCATCATTTAGGTCATAACCTTAACTTAACATCTAACCATGTTGGTTAACATCCTTAACGAATCTGAAATCTTGCTATAAACTAACATAAACTTTATCGTTCATCTTTAACTTTTGAAAACATCACATTTCGTTCATTACATATAACATATTCAAGTGACAACTATAATCTCCATATTTAGGTATTATATTATACTACAACCTGTTATGTTGCCTTAGGTTAGGATTCAACATCATTATCATGCATGCCAAGCCAAATTAGACCCTTGTATAACAAACTACAAACAAATGACTTCACCGCTTAGGCTCAGATACTAGGACAAACAAGCACTTCTGTCCCAAGCTCTTACCCCAATTGCACATTGCAAGCATGATTCATTCAGAGAAGGCTTTACTTGAGTAGTCACCATTTCTCGATCACAATGGTACCGAGCACCACCAGACAGACACGAAAAGAAATCTAAGCAGCCTCTATTGCACCACCACACCAACTCAAACTAATTCCGCTAAATTTTATAAAACATAACATCTAACACTTTGTAATGACATAGTTAAGGATGCTATAGACCATTCCAATTACATAAACATTACATATACACAAATTTGAAGAATAAAAACTATAATTTTTCTAAATTTCACCATATTTTATACTTTTAGCAAATTCGATCGCCACGACTTCGTTTCTTAACAAATTGACATGATTCAAACTACGCCGCTTTCATTTCTTAACATACTAACATAATCCAACATAAATTCACAGATTACAACACATATTGAGCATGAAATTTTGTACTTTCTAAAGCCATTTTTCATACATATACATAGATATTTCTAACTTCTTCCTACAAACCAATTTCTTGTATTCTAATCATCAAATAGCACTCACATAAGATGATTAATAGATTATAAACCACATACATACATGTATCAATCCAACGTGATTAAGTAATTTACAAAAGATGATCGTAGAAACTCAAAACATAACATTGGAAGTAAAATATACCTTCAAACCCTAGTTGCATGCTAGCAAGAGATGGTGATCCTCTCTCAAAACCACTGTGATTCTTCCTTCTCTAAAATCTCTGTGTTTTTCTCTTTGCAATTCTATGTTATCTAGCCTTAGGGAAAATCACGCATAATATACACTAACTCCCTTTTCCTCACGTACGTCAGGTAAAAAACCAAAAAGGTGTCAGTTAAAATAAACCAAAAGCCATAAGGCTGTGTTTGGTTACAGACAAATTCCCCCACTAGTTTATTTTAATAATATTATATTATATAATTTCACTTGTCACACTTATGTTAATTTAAATGACTTACAATAGTAATTATAATAATTATAATCTTTATTATAATAATACTTATGATTAATAAATTATTATACATCTAATTTAATTATTAAATTAGACTAGAACATCACTTTATTTAATTTACTTATTTTCTGAAATATTAAACAATTCATTTAATTTAATTATTCCATTAAATTAAATCCTTCAAATAAAAATTATCATTATTTAATTTAATTAACATTAATCAATTTAGTTACTAAATTAATGCACCGCAATTCATCAATTATTTATTTTCCTCGATAAATAAATTATTTAAAATATTTATTTAATTCAATAAATATTTAAATTAAATTACAAATTTCTCGATCGTTACATCACTTAACAATAATCTTTCCCATTAAAGGGTTACATCATCTCAAAAACAATCTCAGGTAATATAACCTTAAATTATATCTTTATCCCTTGATTATGGGTAGTTAGATGTAATGGTTTTTGAATAGTGAACACCAAATCCTGTGGGAATGGAGTGCTTGGATTTGGGGGTGTCACAGTGTAGCTCTCGACAACAACATTTCTAAAAAGTATAACATGCCTCAATCGGATGCCCAGATTGAAAGTTATAAAGGTTCAAGCGGACAATGCGTTGCAAGAGTTCACGTAGTTTGAGATGGTGGGACCCACAGAGCTCGGGACACCCCAGGCAGCCGCAGGTGGACCTATGGCTCCCTCCTCTATAAATAGAGGGTTTGGAGTGGACATTTTTAAGAGAAAAAAAGCGAAGAAGCCCTGTTCATTTTACTTCATACAAACTTTAAATTGAGTGCTTTCTTTTTCCAAACACTTGTGAGCTCGTGTTTTGCTACATATTGAAAATATTATCGGTGGAAACCGAGTATTCATTCATCAAAAGCTATCTGAAGTCTTCTTTGACAGCCCACTGTAAGATATAGCAGATTTTTAAGCTTTTTCTCAATTTCATACATATCTATTCACGTTGAGAGTTGTGTTGTGTGTGTATGCCCGGATCATTGATCCGTGGCTTTTATTGCTTATATATATATATATATATATATATATATATATATATATATATATATATATATATTTTTCGTGTCATGCCTAGAGTTCACTTCACAGCTTGATTGTTCATATATATATATATATATTTACCGTTTATATATATAACTGCTTTATCAGCCTGTGGGTTAGATTTGCCTAAATCTGGCTATTTTTCACTTTAACCGGTTCATGGTGACTAAACTAGAATCGTTGAAGTTGGAAAGCTCATATTTACTCAAATCTAGTTCATTTTCTAGCTTTTGTATATATTGTATTATCATGTGAGCCTAGGAATCATGTGATCACGGATTCAGTTCCTGAATCTAGATTCGATTCCCGTGATGGACATTTTCAACTGTAGATAGCTTGTAAATTATTCACGGTGTCTGAATTTCCTTAGATGGCTCTCATGCCCACAAGGAGTTCGGCACTGCTATGTATCTTATTTTCTCGAAGATGCTTCGCATATCGAAAATAATAAAAGCAATCCAGCCAAACACATAATAAAATAGAAGCATCAAAGGCCTCAATTACTATTGAGCACTAGGGTTTGAAAAACATTTTTTACATAACATCATTGCCATATCTTGTTAAAATTGAATTTTTATACAAAATTCAAACCCTTTGTATATAGGTGCAAACAAGGCATAACACTACTTCCAGATAAAAACACATAGACCTACACACACACATTCAGATAAAAGTTTAAATTAAAAAGTGGCGGTAACTATGTCACCATAGAAGTCAGAGGGTGCCTAACACCTTCCCTCCACTTAATCAAGCCCCCGGACCCTAATGAATTTTGGTTTTACAGACCGGTTAAATAGTGTCACGTCACTATGTTTATGTGAAAACCATTTCTCGGTTGAGTCAGTGGAACTAATTAAAAATACCAACTGGCGACTCTTACAGTCAAATCGTCGACATATATATGTCGGACCTTTTCAAACTTTTTTTTTCAAACAAATCTCACCTATCATGAGAACACCAAAAGATAAGAACAGAAAAGGACAAATAAAAATCCCGACGTCGACAAGTGGCGACTCTGCTGGGAACATCCAGTAAGAGGGCTTAAGCCGCTATTCAAAACTTTTATCTGCTTGTGTATGGATGTTGTATTTACATTTGAATGAATGTGTACTATTTCTTTACTTACTTCACTTAGTGCTTCGCACCATATCTACCTGTGATATTAGTGCTTCGTACCTGTCATCATTTCCATACAGTGAGACGCGATGTATGTGAATGTATGTTGTGTGGTCCCTCCACCAGGAGGCTATCCCATCGGTGTTTGATTACTGGACTTGTAGGGAGACTAATTCCAACGAGGCTCAGGAAAGACGCCACCCAGATTCGCTTCAGTTGAAAGACGGGATTAACTTCTCGTCGAGTAAATTGCGATGATTTGGGAACCTTCATGCCAAAAAGCCACGAGAGTAACCTAAGATAGGTCAGCCTTTGATAAACCAAACGCGGAGGGAAGTCTCTTCATACCTTCCCATTTCAATTATTTGTAATTTCATTTCCATGTCAATCTCAATGTAATGGAAAATATAAAGGATTATATGAACATGCATTCCTTTTCATATCAAAACTTGTCATGTTATCCTGTCATTAAAATAAATGACACTCCTAAAAATGGACACATTACATAGCATGTAACATTTCCACATTTCTCTAAGACTAAACTACTTAAGTCTTTTGTAGGGAACCAATTGGTCCCGTTACCCGTTCAAAATCTAAAAAAGCATTAAGCCTACAGCCAAACATGGCTACATCTGGCCAGTCTAATCTTACTCATGTGTCTCACGAGGAGTTCAACTCAGGGTCTACAAATACCCATCCACACAGAACCCTCTTTACATGAAGGAATACAGGGTCCGGACAGAGAAGTTCCAGTACCTGAGTATCAGTTTGATAAAACCAACAAAACTCCTAAAATCACCAATCTTAAAGAAGATCAAGACACCAGTGATATTAGGAAGAAGGTTCTATAAATGGAAGAGACCATTTGGTCCATCAAAGGGATTGGAACACGCGGGAGTGTTTCATATTCAGACCTTTGTATATTCCCCATTGTTCATTATCCGGAAAAATTCAAGATTCCCAATTTTGAGAAATATGATGGATTAGGATATCCTTATACCCATTTAAAAGTATTCATTTGAGAGCTCGGAACTTATGCCGAGAATGAAAAGCTCATAATATAGCTATTCCAGAAAAGTCTGACTGGAGAAACCAAAGCATAGTACACCAGATTGGATAACTCCAAAATTCACAGTTGGGAGGAGTTAGCCCGTGCTTTCCTCAGTCAATACAGTTTTCAAAATTAGATGGCTCTAGATCGGTATCAGATTACCAAGGTCAAGAAATAAGTCACTGAGTCATTTAGAGAGTATGCTCAAAGATGGAGGCGTCTGGCTGCTCAAGTTATCCCATCTATGACTAAGTCTGAAATGGTAATGACCTTCATAGACATTCAAGAAGCTCCCTTTTATGAGAGGGTTCTAGCTGGCATAGGCAAGCCATTCTCTGAAATGATCAAACATAGAGAAATGGCTGAAATAGGATTGAAATCAGGGAAGATTCAAGACCTTGCCGCTCTGAAGACTGTAGCTGAGCACATCCAGTCTAGAAGTTATGGGAACAACCCCCGGAGGGTCCATAAGAAGAAAGAAGAGGATGTTTCCTTGATACTGCAAGGATAAAAAGGCAATCAAAACTTGCCTATCCAGAGGAGAAACTACTCCCCTTTTCAAGCACAGTCTTCAAACCCTCTATTACCAAAAAGTGGAGAAGTCAGTCGTACAAGAGTGTTCACACCCTTAGGGGAATCACTCGAAAACATTCTCAAACTTCAAGCAACTCAGAAGAAAATTACTCACTCAAAGGGTTTCAATGCAAGCGAGACGTGTGTTTACCATACTGGAGCTTCAGGCTATAACACTATAGATTGTTGGGCCCTTAAGCATAAGATCTAGGATTTAATTGACAATGGAGAGATTATGGTGACAAAGCCTGACCAACCTCACGTTCAAGACAACCCTATCCCTTAACATGATTAACTGAAGCAGTGGACAAAGCTCCAACTATGGGAGTGGTGTATCCCAAATCAGCAAGGATAATTCTAATAGATGGGATTATTCACAATTCCAGTTCATGGTGGAAAGGGAATTAAAGTCTCTTGGCGAACAAGTCAATCAATTGGCAGAACTGGTGATTCATCAACACCAAGTCACACGTCAGTTGTTTAGTTAGGAGCATGCTAAATGGAGGATCATCCTTGAACATCTACCCCTATGCCACATTAGAGAAAATGAACATCAATCTCAATAGGATTTGAAGCAGTCATACAATCATCAAAGCCTTTGATGGATCTCAGCGAAATGCTGTCGGAGAGATTAAACTACCCATGGAAATCGGTCCACATACATTCCTTCCAAGTGCTTAAGATCACTACGAGATGCAACTTGTTGTTAGAAAGACCTTGGATTCATATGGCAGGAGCCATCCCGTCTACTCTTCATCAGCAACTCAAGTATATCATTAATAGTACCCTAGTCACTATCAGTGCTGAGCCAGAATGTCCTGTACAAAGTGATATACCCCTTATCAGTTTCAATGCAGAATTTGAGCCTGTCAGCTTCCAAGCCCTTGAGGTGAGCAACACTCACTATCAACCAAGAGTTTCTGTCGAGGTAATGTCAGCAAGTCAAGAGATAATATCCTTGGGTTTTCAACCTAGACAGTGGTTAGGAAAGGATCATCAGGGCATTAAGCGCCCAATTCAGGTTTCCAGTCAGACAGGGAGAGCCGACCTAGGCTATTCTTTTGGGTCCAGTCACAGGAACCCTCACAAGCACAAATAGGTTCCTTCATCCACATAGTGTCTGCCTAAACCTATAGGTGATAATCTTGTATGGCCTTTATTAAAGGTCCCTACCCTTGTGGTAACCATGATATTTCCTAAGCCGATACCGGTCAAAGGAAAGGAAGTTCTGATTCCATACCCTGAGGCAGAGGAAAGGAATCAAAGACGTAAATAAGATATTAAGAAGCGGTTATCAAAGATGTACTTCCCAGTAAATACCAAGGGTATGAACAAGGATATCTTAGATGACGACTGTCCAGACATCATGGTCATCATTCAAGAGAAGGAGGACAATAACAGCCCCTTCATCACAGTTGTCCACTAGGACTTCACCCTTGGCAATTAGAGCAGCACTCCTTGCATTTCCTGACAAGGGTAAAAAGGGCAGAAACTCCCTCTGCCTTGTAGATAATAATAACTGCTTACTTTTGTTGTACAGTATTAGCAGTTATTTTGTCATTTCATGCTAACACTTTGTATGATTAAACAGTTTTATATATTTAGTGAAAGCATTTTGTTTCATGACTCTAAAGATAAATGTGCCTAAACTTGCTGATGAGGTGCTTGTTCTTCACAAGGATTATAACTTTGATGTAAAGTTGGACTCAGACTTGATGGAGATTGAACAAGAGGACTATGAGATACCTCAGGAGATCAAAGAATAGTTCGAAGACAAACCTAAGCCAAATCTTGATCAAACCACCTATTTTAACCTCAGAACCTCAAAAAATCCCAAACAAATCCAGAATTGTACGGACCTTACTCCAAAACAAAGGAATGACATGGTTACTCTGTTGACCCAATTCCAGGATGTGTTTTCATGGTCTCATGAAGACATGGTCGATTTTTCCACTGATATCGTCATTCTTCCCATCAAAGAGGGATTCAAGCCAGTCAGGCAGAAACTCAGGCAATTAAAACCTAAGTGGAGTTTAAAAGTTAAAGAAGAAATTATAAAACAGTTTTAAGCTAGCATCATTATGGTGTCAACATACCCTGAGTGGCTATCCAACATAGTCCCCGTGCCTAAACCTGGAAGAAAGGTGCGAGTTTGTGTGGATTACGGGGATCTGAACAAAGCTTGTCTCAAAGATAGCTTTCTCATACCATTCATCCACATACTCATTGACAATACAACTCAATATGATATGTACTCCTTTGCTGACTGCTTTGCGGGGTACCATCAAATCATGGTTGCTGAAGAAGATCGTTAGAAAACTGCATTCATCACTCCTTGGGTAACCTTTTGCTATAGACAATTTTCATTCGGCCTCATCAATGCCAGAGCTACCTATCAGTGAGCCATGATGGCTCTTTTCCATTATCTAACGCATAAAGAGATAGAAATCTATGTGGATGACATCATTGTCAAATCTCGAAGGGAGGAAGACCACCTAGATCATCTAAAAAAGTTCTTCAACAAGTTGCATAAGTACAACTTGAAGCTAAACCTAGCCAAGTGTGCCTTTGGCATTAAATTAGGCAAGTTTCTAGGATTCCTAGTCAGCCACAAAGGGATTAAGCTGGATCCTACAAAAATCTAGGCCATCACAGAAATGCCCATACCCTAGACAGAGGGGGAAATAAGAGGATTTTTGGGAAGAATCAACTTCATCAGCCGATTCATCTCCCAACTCACAGCAACCTGTGATCCCATCTTCAAGTTGTTAAGGAAGAACTCCTCCATGAAATGGAATGATGAGTGTCAAAAAGCCTTCCTTCTCATCAAAGAGCAGCTAATTAAAGCTCCTATTTTGATACCTCCCAGGGATGGTGTTCCCCTGTTCATGTACCTGTTAATCAATGACAACGCCATGGGCTATATACTAGGACAGAAAGATGATAAAGGCCAAGAAATAGCTATCTATTACCTCAACAAAAGATTCAGCAGCAGTGAACACAAGTACACTCTGATTGAGAAAACTTGTTGTGCTTTAGCATGGGCTTCCATGAGAGTACAACATTATCTCCATGGTAACACAACCCATCTCATATCCCGCGTGGATCCTCTCAAGTACGTGTTCAGTAAACCCATGTTGAATTGACGACTGTCCAAATGGCAGTTGATCCTACAACAATTTGACATCATTTACGTGACTCAAAAGTCTATCAAAGGTCAAGTAATTGTGGATCAACTGGCCTCCGCACCTTCAGGGGTTTCAAAACCTTGGAAACATACTTCCTCGATGAAGGGGTAATGACAGTTCAGTAACACTATCAGTACAAAACACACCAACCATGGAAAATGTATTTTGATGGAGCTGTAAACATGGAAGGCTCTAGAGCTGGAGTAGTTCTAGTATCCAATACGAGGGAGTAGTATCTCGTTGCCATCAAATTGCAGTTTACCAACACCAATAACACAACTGAGTATGAAGGTTGTATCATGGGGTTCAAACTAGCCCAATCCATGGGCATCAGATGGTTAACTGTCTTTGGAGATTTTGAATTGGTAATCAGATAAACCATTGGGATCTATCACACCAAAGAGCTACATTTGTTGCCTTACCATCGGCAGGTTATACAGATGGCTTCAGAGTTTGAAGAAATATCATTCCTCCACATTCCTCGGAATAGGAATGACTTTGCGGATGCATTAGCAACTTTGGCCTCCTTGATCAACATACTTGACAAGGAAGACATGTCAAGCATCACATTTACCCGATAAAAGGCACTTGCCTATGGGAACTACATTGGAGAAGTATCAGATGAGCTTCCTCCCATCCAACACCCTTGGTATCAGTATATCAAGAAGTATTTGCGAGATAGATCTACACCCGCTGAGGTGATTTAGGCTGAAAGAAATCAGATCCATCGAATGGCTATGAAATTCTACCTGAGCGAAGAAGCACTCTATAAAAGAGATGAAGGACTAGGTCTTCTTGGATTTCTAGATAAAGACCAAGCTCGGAGGCTTATGGATGAAATCTATGGTGGAGTATACGACCCATACATAAGCGACCCTCTACTTGTCAAGAAAATCCTAAGAACAAGGCATTACTGGCTCTCTCTCAAGGCTGACTGTGATGATCATGTCAAGAGATGTTACCAATGCCAAATTCATGGGAATGCTATCCACGCCCCTCTAAGGGAGCTCCACAATATGAGCTCGCCCTGGCCCTTCTCAATGTGGGGAATGGACATAATCGGGCCCATCGAGCCCAAAGCCAGTAATGGGCATCGCTTCATCTTCACCGTGATCGACTACTTCACCAAGTGGGTAGAAGCAACCTCTTTCCCTTGGGTTACTAAAGAAGTTATCATTAGTTTCATCAAAAATAATGTCATTTATCGATATGGACAATCAGAGGTGATTGTATCAGACAATGCCAAAAACCTCAACAACCAAATGATGGAGGAGTTATGCAGTAAATTCCACATCAAACATCTTAACTCCATCATCTACCGTCCAAAGATGAATGGTGCCGTTGAAGTGGCTAATAAGAATATCAAAAAGATCATGCAAAAGATGTCCGCTCATCACAAAAGATGGCCTAACTTATTGCCTCTGACTCTATTAGCCTACAGAACATCAATGCACACTTCCACTGGGGCAACCCCCTACTCATTAACCTATGGAATGGAAGCAGTGCTCCCCATAGAGGTGAAAATGGAATCCCTTAGAGTATTGATAGATGCGTAGCTGGATGAAGACCAATAGTTACAAGATAGGTACCACCAACTATCTCTAATAGATAAAAGGTGGGCCGCAGCTATCTTCCATGGTCAGTTATATCAACAAAGGGTCGCTAGATCCTACAACGAGAAAGTCCAGCTACGCAGTTCAAACAACATGACTTGGTCTTAAAGAAGGTTCTTAACAACCAAGATCAATCCAAAGGAAAATTCACTCCAAACTAGGAAGGGCCGTTTGTTGTCAAGGAGGTATTGATAGGAGGAGCCCTCAGATTACAAGAAATGGATAGCGATGAATTTCCACAGCTAATCAACTCGGACACCATGAAATGGTACTATGTCTGAAGTTACCAGCAAGCCTGCATCCTGGTTTGGATCATTAGATCCCCAGTCAATTCAGGTTTTCTAAACCTCTCACTACATACAACCTTTCTTCGCATCAGTTTGCCCCATCAGGGACAAACACACTTTCCAACTAGCAGTCTGGTTCCGGATCATCAGATCCATGACTCAACTCAGGTTTTCAAAACCTTTTCACATCTTCAGTTTGTCCTAGCAGGGATTAAACATTTCACACCTTCGTTTTGTCCAACTAGGGATAAAACTTTTCACATCTACAGTCTGCCCTGTACATGGGGCTAACTACGCAGACCTGATCTACCCAATACACGGGAGTACGTAGGCAGCCATTTTTATGGTCCGGTCTAACTATAAAAAAACAACCAAAACATCTCTACACCATTTGCCACATACAACTTTGAACCTTTTCACGCTAGGTTCGAACTACGCAGACCTAATCTCCCTTTTTCAATGGGAGCACGTAGGCAGCCATTCATGGTTCGGTCTTACCCCCTACCAAAATACAAAAACTTGTCAATGGTACTGGGATCATCCTTCAAACCATACATCATCGGCTTAGACCAAAGAGATGCAACTACCTGACCTCCCCACACCAATGGGAGAATTGACGACCATCTAAGCTGCGGTTGAGTCCTCAAAGAGAAACACCAATCCATAAGAGATGGAACTACCTGGGCTCCACCATACAAAGGAGTACCGGCAACCATCTATGGTTAGTCAACCTCAGAAAGGAAAGTCACACTCCTCTCCATAACCACATACAGAAACCAGTCCCAAGACACTAAAGGGTAGGGAATACACACAGATCAACGATCCATTCTGAAAGATCTTAAGACATATCAGTGTCTATCCATCAAGGGGGAGTTCAGAATACATCAAGATCACAAGCCTTGGAGAAACAGGTAAATATCAAGCAAGTAACAAGGAATAACTAAAAGGGAAGTGAATCAAAATATATTTTCCTGCCATATATAATATTGTTTGATATATACAATATGTATTGTACATGACAAAAATGGCGAGGCTAGTTTGTAAGACCCCAATTTTTTTTAATAAAGATGATTTTTCTATAAATATCATTTTTAAATATTATGGAATGAATTTGATATAATATTATAGTTGTGGGTAATATTTATAAATTTTGTAAAGTACGCAAGTTGTTATATAATATTCGATTGGTCGGGGAATATTCGTTTTAACAGGGAATATTCGTACGATGGCATAATCATTGGTGGACCCCACAACGGAATTATTATCGGATCGAGAAAACGACAAAAATATTTTATGAAAATAACGGCGGAAGTTTTACCGTTAACTGTTGAAACACCCGGTGTTAAAAGTACAGGAATACGCGTGGTTGCATAGTAGCACACGGTATTGATTATTGATGCTTATGTGAGAAGTCACTCAGTTTTGTTCAATTGTTTCTTGAGTAATTTTTGCATAGTATCTCACGTTATTTGATTCAATTATTGTTGATATTTTTATACTATTAAATCAATAATTAAGATGACAGAGTTATTAATATTATTATTTGCAATATTAAAGATGTCTAGAAGTTCTGCCAAGGAGAGGTTTGGTCACCTAATTGCACGCCAATATGAAGAAACCCTTATTGGAAAGCCCCCTCTTTCTTGGGAACGACCTGGTTGATTAATAATGTAAATTATAATAATGATGATGAAGTTTTGTTTTATTAGTATTATTAATGTAATAAAACAGAAAAACTTTTTATATAAAACAAAATACTTTTATAAAGTTATTCGTTTTATTAGACTATAAATAGAATATATTATATTTTATTATGCATAGTGTTTGCATAAAGGGTAAGAGTAGTGTTTGCATAGTAAAATATATTTTATATAAAATAGAATACTTTTATAAAGTTATTCGCTTTTATTAGATTATAAATAGAATATATTATATTTTATTTAAAAGATTTTGTTTTATTATAATATTTTATAGTAAACCAATTTGGACCGTCTGCTTAAAAGTAAATCAATCTGGACCGCTTCAGAATTAGTTACTATTCACTCCATTCTCCTATAAATAGAAGCTCATTCCTTCATTATTTCTTACGAATTCACTGAAACTCTAGAGAGAGAAATTATAGAGAGAAAGAAGAAGAGAAGTCTGCTACCTCACTTTTCCAATATCCAGTTTCTTCTAAGGTAAGGGGTATTATTTCTTTCGTATTCATGAAGAGAACTTTTATTATTCCATTCTTTATTATTTTATTGGAATAACCAGTATACGTGAACTACCCTATACTTGGTGAAATTCTTTTGTTATTCCATTCCTTATTATTCGTGTTGGAATAACCTGTATATGCGAAGTACCGCATACATGGTGAAATTCTTCTGTTATTCCATTCTTTATTATTCTGTTAGAACATCCTATCTGTGCGTTTAGGCATGACTTGGTTCCGTTATTTATTATTATGTTGGAACATCCCGCTTGGTCTGTAATTTCTTTGACACGTTCCGCTTATTTATTATTCTGTTGAAATATCCTCGCCTCAGGCATTTACGCATGACCGGTTCCATTATTCATTATTTTGTTGGAATAACTCATCATGCATGGCGCTCTATCGCATGCCCGGTGATTTCTTTTGTTATTCCATTCTTTATTATACTCAGTTGGTTAAAGTTTTGGCTTTTATACTCCATGAAATTAGTGGAATATCCTTGATATTTGCGCTTCATCCAGTATCTTTTCATGGAAATATTCTTCTGAGCATTCTTGAATTTTACTCTACAAAGAAGTATCATGTTGACAATTTGGACGTTATTAGTTCCTGGATAAATTAATTCTTGAACTTGTTTTATTGAATTCTTAAATCATTGTCATCATCCTCATGTTTATATTATGTTGAAAGTCATATGTGGCATGTAGTGCATAGATGGACTTGGTATGATTACGACCAGGGATTATTCAGTATAATCATGATCGCAATGTTACAAATAATGTGGTAAAAGTCCTCATTGGCCCGTAGTGCATTGATGGACAGTTGTTGACATGATCTTGACCATTGATGAATACACGAATATCCTTGGCCCGTAGTGCATGGATAATTTGTAGTTGTGATACTAATGAATATCCTTGGCCGTAGTGCAGGGATGATGTGAATTATTTATTAAGCTAAGTCCCAGCGATAAAAGTGATGAAAAACCTTTTAAATCATAAAAGATAGTAGATTTTATTCTCTACTTGACTCTTTTAATGGATTGCTTGTTCACCGCAAGTGAGCTAGACTTGATGTTTGTTGTATTGTATCGCTTTAACAATGTTGAAGGCTAACGATAATTTATTCTGCATTATCTTAGTCATAATATTTCTTCTTGAAGTTAGTTGAGCTCACCCTTTTACTTTCATTGTTCTCTCTTCAGAAATGAGAACGTAGCGAGGGACTAGTCGAGGAACGGAGTGACGGTCCAGATAATAGCATTAGTAGTCCTCACTATTCTGTTGAATAGTGTGATAATAAATGTAATGAGGACTCAATTGAGTGTGGATATTATCTAGATGACAATATTTGTATTAAAACTCACAGCATATGTTTTGTCGTATTTTACACGACTGTTATATAATTAAGTTGTATTTGAATTTTGTACCATGTATTTGGAGACTCAAAATGGGTGATGTATACCTATTTTGGGGGCGTCACAATTGGTATCAAAGCTTAGGGATATGATCCCTGGCTGAGATGTGAGACAAGAACTAGGAGGGGAGAGACGGGGAATTCCTTCGCTAGTATGACTTACCTAAGTTTATTTGGCATTTAATTGGTCGGTCAGAGTATAGGGATAATATATTGCATGTCAATTAACCTTTGTTTGTGGCAGTATTTGAAAATGGCATCCGAGAATGTTGAGATTAGCAATGGAGCACAGGAGACCGTTGAGTCTCCACAGATTAATAATCAGGATAATGTGCATCAGGAAGGCGACAATCCTCAGGAAAACAACAACACTGACCAGATGATGAACGATGGAATGTTTAGAGACTTTATGCAATTCATGCAACATCAGGCAAGAGCGGCTCCTATACAAAATGCAGGTGGAAACACTGGCATCTCTCGGACGATCACCGCTAAGCAGTTCAAGGAACTGGGACCACCGGAGTTTTTTGGAGAGCCGAAACCACTTAAGGCGGAGACGTGGATAAAGCAGATCAACAAGATATTTGATGTCTTGGGATGCTCCGAGGAGCAAAAGGTTCCCTTTGCCACTTTCATGTTATGCGCAAGAGGCGATTATCGTGGAAATCAGAAAGCGTACTCAACCTACACGTGACTAAAGATGTCTTGGAAGAAGTTCCAAGAACTGCTCAATGACAAGTACTTTCCCGAAAGTATTCGTCACATGAAAGAGGTAGAGTTCATTAAACCGAACAAAACAACATGACCGTGTCGCAAAGACGAAGCCAAGTTTACCGAAGTTGTCCTGTTTATATCCCATTTGGTTGATAATGAGGAGAGAATGAAACGAATGTTTCTAAGAGGTTTGAAACCCGAGATACGTCAATACCTCATTTCTCCTAAACTTTTCTTGTATTCAGATGTTGTTAATAGGGCTCAGTTATTGGAGCGCGATAATGAGTCAACTCAACCAAAAAAAAATAGCCAGCAAAATGATAATACCAGTGATAGCAGTCATCAAAGCGGTGACAACAAGCGTGGAGGGAATCAACATGCCAGAAATGGTAACCACTTCGGTGGTAATCATGGTCAAAACAATAAGAGTGGACATTTCAAGAAGAGGAGATTCAACAATGATGGAAAGACGTCAGCATCAGCACCCGTTGTTAAGGAAGGAGAACGACTACCTATCATATGCTTCAAATGTGGAGGGGAGGGACACATCAGTCCAAACTACGCGATGCCATCCAAAGCATGTTACAATTATGGAAGAAAAGGCCACCTTGCCTGATTTTTTTGTGCACCGAAGATAAGTCCAGCTGGGATGGAGGCATCAAAGGTCGTCCCAGACAAGACAAAACTGGTAGTTCAAGGGAGAGCGTTTGTCGTGACCTCCCAGAAAGCAAGGAACCCGAACGAGGTCGTCACGGGTAAGCTTATCATAAACTCTAGCGAAGTATATACTTTATTTGATACCGGTTCTACCCATTCTTTTATTTCTCCTACTTGCGCTCAACGTTTAAATTTGACTCCGGAGAAATTAGACTTTGACTTATCTGTGAAAACTCCGTTGGGAGAAACCTTCATTACATCCACTCTTTATAAGTCTTATTTGGTTCAAATCGGTACCCTCACATTACCTGTCGATCTTATTTCATTGAAAATACTTGCATTTGATGTAATTCTAGGGATTGATTGGTTAACTACTCGTCATGCAAAAATTGATTATTTTCGTAAGGTTGTTAGCTTTCATATTCCTAACCAACCTATTATGCGAATTCAACCAACCAAACCATTAAAATCAATTACTGTCATCTCAAGCCATAAAGTTATTCGCTTATTGAAAATGGATGTCAAGCTTTCTTAGCTCATGTCACGATCTAAACAAAAATACGTCAGTTTTGAGTGATATTTCTATTGTTAATAAATTTTCTGACGTATTCCCAGAAGAATTTCCTGGCATACCCCCAGAGCGTGAAATTGAATTTTGTATCGACCTTGAACCCGGCACAAAACCCATTTCCAAAGCTCCATATCGAATGGCTCCTATTGAACTTCAGGAGTTAAAGACCCAACTGCAAGAATTGTTAGACATTGGCTTTATTCGTCCTAGTACTTCTCCTTGGGGTACTCCTGTTCTATTCATGAAGAAGAAAGATGGGAGTATGCGACTTTGTATTGATTATCGGGAATTGAATCATGTCACCATCAAAAATAGGTACCCATTGCCACGTATTGATGACCTGTTTGACCAGTTGCAAGGCGCCAAATTCTTTACAAAGAATGATCTTCGTTCCGGATATCACCAATTGAAGATTAGAACCGATGACATTCCAAAGACTGCTTTCAGAACTCGGTACGGGCATTATGAATTTCTAGTCATGTCTTTTGGATTGACTAATGCTCCTGCTGCCTTCATGGATATAATGAACCGAGTATTCAAGGAATATTTGGATCACTTTGTGGTCGTCTTTATTGATGACATCCTTATTTATTCCAAAAACTGTGAAGATCATGAGCAACACTTGAGGCTGATACTCCAAAAGCTTCGTGAAAACAAGCTTTATGCCAAGTTGAAGAAATGCAAGTTCTGGCTTGAGGAAGTAGCATTCCTTGGGCACGTGGTATCAAGTCATGGAATATCTGTTGACCCAGCAAAGATTGAAGCTATTCAAAGCTGGGAATAACCTAAATCAGTGACCGAAATACGTAGCTTTCTCGGTTTAGCTGGTTATTATCGGAGATTCGTGGAAGGATTTTCTTAAATCGCTACTCTATTAACTCAGCTGACTCAAAAAGATACAAAATTCGGTTGGAGTGAGGAATGCGAGAAGAGTTTTTAAGAACTCAAGAGGAGACTCATTTCAGCACCTGTTCTGACAATAACATCTGGCTTGGAGGGATTTGTCATCTACAGTGATGCTTCGGGCAAAGGGTTAGGATGTGTTCTCATGCAACATGGGAAATTCATAGCCTATGCCTCTCAATAACTCAAAGAATATGAGAGGAATTATCCTACTCATGATCTAGAGTTGGCAGCAGTCGTTTTTGCACTAAAAATTTGGAGGCATTACTTGTATGGGGAGAAAGTGGATATCTTTACGGATCATAAAAGCCTCAACTATTTCTTCACTCAAAAGGAACTCAACATGTGACAATGACATTGGCTTGAACTGTTGAAAGATTATGATCATACCATCCAATACCATCCTAGAAAAGCAAACGTGGTAGCTGACGCATTGAGTAGAAGATCATATGCGGGTACGAGTGCGATATTGTCAATGCAAAGACCCATTTTGTATGACTTGCAAAGGATGGAGATAGAGATAAAGACTCAAGGGACCCATGTGATGATGGCGAATATACTAGTAGAACTGACTTTAATCGATAAAGTTAAAGCTGCTCAAGCTATAGACCTTGAGCTGATACGTATGAGGAAGAAAGTACAAGAAGGGGCTATGCCGGAAGCAAGAATCGATGAAGAAGGAATACTTCGAGTCAACTCCAGACTTTGTGTTCCTAACGACCCTGAGTTAAAGTAAAAAATCATGATGGAGGCTTACAACACACCGTTTGCAATCCATCTTGGGAGTACCAAAATGTATCATGATCTTCGACATACATTTTGGTGGGGAAATATGAAGAAGGAGATAGCGCTGTTTATCTCAAGGTGTTTAACTTATCAATGAGTCAAGGCAGAGCATCAAGTACCAAAAGGTCCATTGCAACCACTTGAAATTCCAGAATGGAAATAGGAGCACATTACCATGGATTTCGTTACTAGTCTTCCCAAGGTTTCTCAAGGCATAGATGCAATTTGGGTCATTGTTGATAGATTGACCAAGTCTGATCATTTCTTACCTATACGAGAAACTTATACACTTGAACGTCTTGCCCGTATGTACATAAATGAGGTTGTAAGATTGCATGGTATGCCAGAATCCATAGTTTTTGATCGAGACCCAAGATTCACTTCACGATTTTGGGTTAGTTTGCAAAAAGCTATGGGCACGGATTTACGATTTAGTTCGGCATATCATCCTCAAACGAACGGACAATCAGAGAGGACTATTCAAACTCTTGAAGATTTATTAAGACTCTGTGTCCTTGACTTCAAGGGAAGTTGGGACAAGTTCTTACCATTGGTGGAGTTTTCCTACAACAACAGTTATCAAGCAAGTATTGGCATGGCTCCATTTCAAGCATTGTATGGAAGAAAGTGTCGTTTCTCTAGTATGTTTGGGATGAGGTGGGTGAAGCAACCTTGTTGGGATCGGAGTTAGTACGTATGACTACTGGAAAAAGATACAAACGATCCCAAGAACGATAAAACCTCATAAGATCGACAAACGAGTTATGTTGATCTTCATCGAAAGGACGTGGAATTCGATATTGGAGAACATATGTTGTTACGTGTTGCTCCATGGAAAGGAGTTATGAGATTTAGAAATAGAGAAAAGCTCAATCCTCGATTCATTGGCCCATTTTTAATCCTCGATCGAGTAGGAACTGTGGCGTATAGACTCGTTTTACAGCCAAGTATGTCTCGTGTTCATAACGTTTTTCATATATCCATGTTACGTAAATATGTGAAAGACCCAAACCACATTATTGAGTTAGAACGGGACAAAATAGCGGAAGATTTAATGTATGAAGAGGTTCTTGTTCAAATCTTGGATAAGAAGGAACATATTCTATGCTCCAAGGTTATACCTCAAGTCAAAGTTTTGTGGAGAAACCACGATGTTGAGGAAATGACCTGGGAGTTAGAATCTGAAATGAAATCAAGGTATCCTTATCTCTTCGACATACCAGGTATGTACCCTAATTTTGAGGGCGAAATTTCATAAGAAGGGGAGGTTGTAAGACCCCAACTTTTTTTTTATAAAGATGATTTTTCTATAAATATCATTTTTAAATATTATGGAATGAATTTGATATAATGTTATAGTTGAGGGTAATATTTATAAATTTTGTAAAGTATGCAAGTTGTTATATAATATTCGATTGGTCGGGGAATATTCGTTTTAACAGGGAATATTCGTACCACGGCACAATCATTGGTGGACCCCACAACGGAATTATTGTCGGATTGAGAAAATGACAAAAATATTTTATGAAAATAACGGCGGAAATTTTACCATTAACTGTTGAAACACCCGGTGTTAAAAGTACAGGAATACGCGTGGTTGCATAGTAGCACATGATATTGATTATTGATGCTTACATGAGAAGTCACTCAGTTTTGTTCAATTATTGCTTCAGTAATTATTGCATAGTATCTCACGTTATTTGATTCAATTATTGTCGATATTTTATATATTATTAAATCAATAATTGAGATGACAGAGTTATTAATATTATTATTTGCAATATTAACGATGTCTAGAAGTTCGCCAAGGAGAGGTTTGGTCACCTAATCAAGCTACCAATAGGAGAAAATCCTTATTGAAAGCCCCTCTTTCACGGAACGACACGTTGATTAATAATGTAAATTATAATAATGATGATGAAGTTTTGTTTTATTAGTATTATTAATGTAATAAAACAGAAAAGCTTTTTATATAAAACAAAATACTTTTATAAAGTTATTCGTTTTATTAGACTATAAATAGAATATATTATATTTTATTATGCATAGTGGCTGCATAGTGTTTGCATAGTAAAATATTTTTATATAAAATAGAATACTTTTATAAAGTTATTCGTTTTATTAGATTATAAATAGAATATATTATATTCTATTTAAAAGATTTTGTTTTATTAGAATATTTTATAGTAAACCAATTTGGACCGTCCGTTTAAAAGTAAATCAATCTGGACCGTTCAGGAATTAGTTACTATTCAGTCCATTCTCCTATAAATAGAAGCTCATTCCTTCATTATTTCTCACGAATTCACTGGTACTCTAGAGAGATAAATTATAGAGAGAAAGAAGAAGAGAAGTCTGCTACCTCACTTTTCCAATATCCAGTTTCTTCTAAGGTAAGGGGTATTATTTCTTTCGTATTCATGAAGAGAACTTTTGTTATTCTATTCTTTATTATTTTATTGGAATAACCAGTATACGTGAACTACCCTATACTTGGTGAAATTCTTCTGTTATTCCATTCCTTATTATTCTGTTGGAATAACTTATATATGCGAAGTACCGCATACATGGTGAAATTCTTCTGTTATTCCATTCTTTATTATTTTGTTGCAACATCCTGTCTGTGCGTTTACGCATGACCTGATTCCGTTATTTATTATTATGTTGGAACATCATGTCGGTACGAATTTTGCCTGACCTGGTTTCGTTATTTATTATTCTGTTGGAATATCATGTCTGTGCGTTTACACATGACCTGGTTCCGTTATTTATTATTCTAATGGAATAACCTGTCTGTGCGGTCTATCGCATGCCTGATGATTTCTTTTGTTATTCCATTCTTTATTATACTCAGTTGGTTAAAGTTTTGACTTCTATACTCCATGAAATTAGTGGAATATCCTTGATATTTGCGCTTCATCTAGTATCTTTTCATGGAAATATTCTTCTGAGCATTCTTGAATTTTACTCTACAAAGAAGTTTCATGTTGACAATTTGGACGTTATTAGTTCCTGGATAAATTAATTCTTGAACTTGTTTTATTGAATTCTTATATCATTGTCATCATCCTCATGTTTATGTTATGTTGAAATTCATCTGTGGCCTGTAGTGCATAGATGGACTTGGTATGATTATGACCAGGGATTATTTGGTATAATCATGACCGTAATTTTACAAATGATGTAGAAAAAGTCCTCATTGGCCCGTAGTGCATTGATGGAGAGTTTTTCGTATGATTATGGCTATGGATTCTCTTTGGCCAAGGGTGCAAAGATGAATTGTTTTATGGCATGATCATGATCATTGATGAATACACGAATATCCTTGGCCCGTAGTGCGTGGATAATTTGTGGTCGTGATACTAATGAATATCCTTGGCCGTAGTGTAGGGATGATGTGGATTATTTATTAAGCTGAGTCTCAGCGAATAAAAATGATGAAAAACCTTTTAAATCATAAAAGATAGTAGATTTTATTCTATACTTGACTCTTTTAATGGATTGCTTATTCCGCTGCAGTTAAACTTGATGTCTATTGTATTTTATCAGTTTAACATTGTTGAAGACTAATGATAATTTATTCTGCATTATTTTAGTCATCGTATTTCTTACTAGGCTAGTTGAGCTCACCCTTTCCTTCACTGTTCTCTTCAGGAATTAAGAATATAGCTAGGATGAGTTGGGAAACCGATTGACAGTCCAGATGATAGCATTAGTAGTCCTCACTATTCTGTTAAATAGTGTGATAATAAATGTAATGAGGACTGAATTTGAGTTTGTATACTGTCTATGAGGACTCCATTGAGAGTGGATATTGTCTAGAAGGAAATATTCTTGTTTAAACTCTCAGTTTATGTTTTGTTGTATTTTACACGACAGTTGTATAATTAAGTTGTATTTGATTTATGTACCATGTATTTGGCGACTTAAGATGGGTGATGTATACCAATTTTGGGGGCGTCACAGTTGGTATCAAAGCTTAGGGATATGATCCTTGGCTGAGATGTGAGAAAAGAACTAGGAGGGGAGAGACGGGGAATTCCTTCGCTAGTATGACCTACCTAAGTTTATTTGGTATTTAATTGGTCGGTCAGAGTATAGGGATAATATGTGATTTGTTAATTAACCCTTGTTTTGTGGCAGTATTTGAAAATGGCATCTGAAAATGTTGAGGTAAGCAATGGAGCACATGAGACTGTTGAGTCACCGCTGATCAATAGCCAGAATAATGTGCAACAGGAAGGCGATAATCCTCCTGTAAACAACAACACTGATCAAATGACGAACGACGGTATGTTTAGGAGCTTTTTAGAATTCATGCAACACCAAATGAGAGAGACTCCTGTTCATAATGCAGGTGGAAACAATGGCAACCCACGGTTGGTCATCACTAAGCAGTTCAAAGAGCTGGGACCACCGGAGTTTTTGGGAAAGCCAGACCCTCTTAAGGCAGAGATGTGGATTAAGCAGATCACAAAGATATTTGATGTCTTGGAATGCTCAAAGGAGCAAAAAGTTCCATTCGCCACCTTTATGTTGCGTGAAGAAGCAGATCATTGGTGGGAATCTGTAAAACGTACCCAGCCTGACGCACTCAAGATGTCTTGGGAGAAATTTCAAGAATTGTTCAACGACATGTACTTTCCTGAAAGTATTCGTCACATGAAGGAGGTGGAATTTATCAAGATGGAGCAAAACAATATAATCGTGTCGCAGTACGAGGCTAAGTTTGCAGAATTATCTCGGTTTGCATCCCATTTGGTCGATAATGAGGAGCGAATGACGCGAATGTTTCTGCGAGGTTTGAAACCCAATATACGTTAATACCTCATTTCTCACAAACTTTGTTTATATTCAGATATTGTGAATAGGGCTCAGTTATTGGAGCGCGATAATGAGTCAGCACAACCAAAAGGCAACAACCAACAACACGATAATAATTGTACGAAAGGGCAACGGCCCATCTAACAATGATAATCATCGTGGGGGAAATTATCATGCCAAGAATGGTAACCACTTCGGTGGTAATCATGGCCAAGATAATAGAAGTAGAAATTTCAAGAAGAGAAGGTTCACTAATGATGGAAAGACAACAGCATCAGCACCTATTTCAAAGGAAGAAGAACGACCACCGGTCGTATGTTTTAAATGCATACAGGAGGGACACATCCATCCAAACTATACGCAGAAATCCAAAGCGTGTTTCAATTGCGGAAGAGAAGGTCACCTAGCTCGATTTTGTCGTGTAGTTAAGTCAAGTCCAACTGGGATGATGACTCCAAAAGATGTTCCAGACAAGTCAAAGCCGGTAGTTTAAGTGAGAGTGTTTGTCGAGGAACCCAAACGAAGTTGTCACGGGTAAGTTAATCATAAACGCTTACGAAGTATATACCTTATTTGATACCGGTTATACCCACTCTTGTATTTCACCTAGTTGTGTTCAATGTTTGAACTTGGCTATTGAGAAATTAAACTTTGACTTATCTGTTAAAACTCTGTTAGGAGAAACCTTCGTTACATCCATTATTTATAAATCTTGTTTGATTCAAATCGACACTTTCACGTTACATGTCGATCTTATCTCTTTGAAAATACTTGCCTTTGATGTGATTTTTGGAATCGATTGGTTAACTACTCATCATGTTTTCCGTAAGGTTGTTAGCTTTTATATTCCTAACAACCCTTTTATGAGAATTCAAGCAACCAAACCACTAAAGTCAATCACTATTATATCAAGCCATAAGTAAAGAGCCCCGATCCTTTCGTTGTTGACTTCCTTGTGTGGAATGCACCGAAGCCAGACTATCCGTAGGGGACGTCTTGAATAACGGTGGCAAGTTGATAGGTATCAATGTGACATGATATCCAAGTCTTGGATGAGGGTCATAGTTTTGAATGATATTTCTACCGTTAATAAATTTCTTGACTTATTTCTGAAGACTTCTTGGCCTACTCCAAAGCGTAAAATCGAATTTTGTACTGACCCCAGTACAAAACCCCATTTCTAAAACCCTTAAATATTTCTTCAACTAAAACGAACGTAACATGCACCAAAGACGTTGACTCGAGCTGTAGAAGATTACGATCGTACCATTCAATACCATCGTGGAAAAGTGAATGTGGTAGCTGACGCGTTGAGTAGAAGATCGTATGCGTTTATGAGTGTAAATATACGAACCTACGTGAAGATAACGAATATACGAGTAGAATCGACTTTAATCGATAAAGTTAAAGCCGCTCAAACTACACACCCGAAGCTGATGAATGTGAAAAAAAGAAGGTTCAAGAGGGCGTTATTCTATAAGCAAGAATTGATGAAGAGAGGAAATGCCAACCCTCGATTTAATTGTTCCATTTGAAATCCTCGATGAAGTAGGAACTGTGGCTTATAGACTCGTTTTACCGCCAAGTATGTCGCGTGTTCATAACGTTTTTAAGGTATCGATGTTACGTAAATATGTGGACGACCTGAACCACATTATTGATTTAGAACCGGACGAGATAGCAGATAATTTAACATATGAAGATGTACCTATTAAAATCTTGGATAAGAAGGATCATATTCGACACTCAAAGGTTATACCTCAAGAGTTAGAATCTAACGAGGTATCCTCATCTGTTCGGCATACCAGGTACGTACGTAAATTTCGAGGGCGAAATTTCATAAGGAGGGGAGATTGTAAAATCCCAAATTTTACGAATAAAGATTAAAATTTCTCAAAATATTTTTTTGAATATTATGGTGTGAATTTGAGATAATATTATAGTTGTGGGTAGTATTTATAAATTTTACAAAGTATGCAAGTTTTTATATAATATTTGATTGGTCGGAGAATATTCGTTTTAACAGGGAATATTCGTACGATGACACAATCATTGGTGGACCCTGGAATGGAATTATTGTCGGATTGAGAAAACGACAAAAATATTTTTATGAAATTAGAGGCAAAAGTTTTACCGTTAATATTGTTGAACTACTCGGTAGTAAAAGTACAGTAATACGCGTGGTTGCATAGTAGCACACGGTATTGATTATTGATGCTTACGTGAGAAGTCACTCGGTTTTTTTCAATTATTGCTTGATGGTTGTTGCATAGTATCTCACGTTATTTGATTCAATTATTGTCGATATTTTATATATTATTAAATCAATAATTGAGATGACAGAGAGTTATTAATATTATTATTTGCAATATTAACGATGTCTAGAAGTTCTGCATGAAAGAGGTTTGGTCACCTAATTGCTTGCGCCAATAGGGAGAAATCCTTATTGAAAGCCCCCTCTTTCCTAGGAATGACACAGATCGATTAATAGTGTGAATTATAATAATGATGATGAAGTTTTGTTTTATTAGTATTATTAATGTAATAAAATAGAAAAGCTTTTATATAAAAAGAATACTTTTATAAAGTTATTCGTTTTATTAGACTATAAATAAAATATATATATATATTCTATTATGCATAGTGTTTTGCATAGTAAAATCTTTTTATATAAAATAGAATACTTTTATAAAGTTATTTGTTTTATTAGACAAAAATTAGAATATATTATATTTTATTATGCATAGTGGCTGAATAGTGTTTCCATAGTAAAAATTTTTATATAAAACAGAATATTTTTATAAAGTTATTCGTTTTATTAGATTATAAATAGAATATATTATATTTTATTTAAAAGATTTTGTTTTATTAGAATATTTTATAGTAAACTAATATGGACCGTCCGTTTAAAAGTAAATCAATCTGGACCGTTCAGGAATTAGTTACTATTCAGTCCATTCTCCTATAAATAGAAGCTCATTCCTTCATTATTTCTTACTAATTCACTGAAACTCTAGCGAGAGAAACTATAGAGAGAAAGAAGAAAAGTATTCTGCTACTTCACTACTCCTATATCCAGTTTGTTCTAAGGTAAGGGGTATTATTTCTTTCGTATTCATGAAGAGAACTTATGTTATTCCATTCTTTATTATTCTGTTGGAATAACCTGCATACGTGGACTACCCTATACTTGGTGAAATTTTTCTATTATTCTATTCTTTATTATTCTGTTGGAATAACATGTATACGCAGACTACCCTATACTTGGTGAAATTCTTCTATTATTCCATTCTTATTATTATGTTAGAATAACCTGTATACGCGGACTACCCTATACTTGGTGAAATTCTTCTGTTATTCCATTCTTTATTATTATGTTGGAATAACCTGTCTATGCGAAGTACCGTATACATGGTAAAATTATTATGTTATTCCATTCTTTATTATTATGTTGGAATAACTTTTATATGCGAAATCATGCAAATTACCACATACATGGTGAAATTCTTTTGTTATTCCATTCTTTATTATTACATTGGAACATCCTATCTATGCGCTTTACGTATGACTGGGTTCCGTTATTTATTATTCTATTGGAACATCCACATCGGTGCAAGTAATTTACTTTGACTGGTTCCGTTATTTATTATTCTCGTTGGAATATCCTGTTTTTGCGTTCTGAATGACACTGGTTCCGTTATTCATTATTACATTTGAATAACTTTATCATCGTCTTGATCTATCGCATGCACAGTGATTTTTTTTGTTATTCCATTCTTTATTATACTCAGTTGGTTAAAGCTTTGGCTTTTATACTCCATGAAATTAGTGGAATACCCTTGATATTTGAGCTTCAACCAGTATCTTTTCATGGAAATATTCTTCTGAGCATTCTTGAATTTTACTCTACAAAGAAGTTTCATGTTCACAATTTGGACGTTATTAGTTCATGGATAAATTAATTCTTGAACTTATTTTATTGAATTCTTATATCATTATCATCATCCTCATGTTTATATTATGTTGAAAGTCATCTGTTCCCTATAGTGCATAGATGGACTTGGTATGATTATGACCAGGGATTATTTGGTATAATCATGACCGAAATGTTACAAATGATGTCGAAAAAGTCCTCATTGGCCCGTAGTGCATTGATGGAGAGTTTTTGGTATGATTATGGCTATGGATTCTCTTCGGCCAAGGGTGCAAAGATGAATTGTTTTATGGCATAATCATGATCATTGATGAATACACGAATATCCTTGGCTCGTAGTGTGTGGATAATTTGTGGTCGTGATACTAATGAATATCCTTGGCCGTAGTGCAGGGATGATGTGGATTATTTATTAAGCTGAGTCTCAGCGATAAAAATGATGAAAAACCTTTTTAAATCATAAAAGATAGTAGATTTTATTCTCTACTTGACTCTTTTAATGGATTGCTTATTCCGCTGTAGTTAAACTTGATGTCTATTGTATTTTATCAGTTTAACATTGTTGAAGACTAATGATAATTTATTCTGCATTATCTAAGTCATAATATTTCTTACTGGGCTAGTTGAGCTCACCCTTTCCTTCACTGTTCTCTTCAGGAAATGAGAATATAGCTAGGACGAGTTGGAAAATCGATTGACAGTCCAGTTGATAGCATTAGTAATCCTTACTATTCTGTTAAATAGTGTAATAATAAATATAATGAGGACTGAATTTGAGTTTGTATACTGACTATGAGGACTCCATTGAGAGTGGATATTGTCTAGAAGGAAATATTCTTGTTTAAACTCTCAGTTTATGTTTTGTTGTATTTTACACGATAGTTGTATAATTAAGTTGTAGTTGATTTATGTACCATGTATTTGGCGACTTAAGATGGGTGATGTATACCAATTTTGGGATTGTCACAGTTGGTATCAAAGCTTAGGGATATGATCCCTGGCTGAGATGTGAGACAAGAACTAGGAGGGGAGAGACGGGGAATTCCTTCGCTAGTATGACCTGCCTAAGTTTATTTGGTATTTAATTGGTCGGTCAGAGTATAGGGATAATATGTGATTTGTTAATTAACCCTTGTTTTGTGGCAGTATTTGAAAATAGCATCTGAAAATGTTGAGGTAAGCAATGGAGCACATGAGACTGTTGAGTAACCGCTGATCAATAGCCAGAATAATGGTGCAACAGGAAGGCGATAATCCTCCTGTAAACAACAACACTAATCAAATGACGAACGACGGTATGTTTAGGAGCTTTTTAGAATTCATGCAACACCAAATGAGAGAGACTCCTGTTCATAATGCAGGGGGAAACAATGGCAACCCACGGTTGGTCACTGCTAAGCAGTTCCAGGAGCTGGGACCATCGGAGTTTTCGGGAAAGCTAGACCCAATTTAGGCAGAGATGTGGATTAAGCAGATCACAAAGATATTTGATGTCTTGGAATGCTCAAAGGAGCAAAAAGTTCCATTCGCCACCTTTATGTTGCGTGAAGAAGCAGATCATTGGTGGGAATCAGTAAAAGCGTACCCGACTGGCCTTGCTTCAAGATGTCTTGGGAGAAATTTCAAGAATTGTTCAACGACATGTACTTTCCTGAAAGTATTCGTCACATGAAGGAGGTAAAATTTATCAAGATGGAGCAAAACAATATAATCGTGTCGCAGTACGAGGCTAAGTTTGCAGAATTATCTCGGTTTGCATCCCATTTGGTCGATAATTAGGAGCGAATGACACGAATGTTTCTGCGAGGTTTGAAACCCGATATACATCAATACCTCATTTCTCACAAACTTTATTTATATTCAGATGTTGTGAATAGGGCTCAGTTATTGGAGCGCGATAATGAGTCAGCACAACCAAAAGGCAACAACCAACAACACGATAATAATTATGCAGGTGGCAGCGGCCATCTAACAATGATAATCATCGTGGGGAAATTATCATGCCAAGAATGGTAACCACTTCGGTGGTAATCATGGCCAAGATAATAGAAGTTGAAATTTCAAGAAGAGAAGGTTCAATAATGATGGAAAGACAACAGCATCAGCACCTGTTTCAAAGGAAGAAGAACGACCACCGGTCATATGTTTCAAATGCGGACAGGAGGGACACATCCATCCAAACTGTACGCAGCAATCCAAAGCGTGTTTCAATTGCGGAAGAGAAGGTCACCTAGCTCGATTTTGTCGTGTGGTTAAGTCAAGTCCAGCTGGGATGATGACTCCAAAGGATGTCCCAGACAAGTCAAAGCCGGTAGTTTAAGTGAGAGTGTTTGTCGAGGAACCCGAACGAAGTTGTCACGGGTAAGTTAATCACAAACGCTTACAAAGTATATACCTTATTTGATACCGGTTATACCCACTCTTGTATTTCACCTAGTTGTGTTCAATGTTTGAACTTGGCTATTGAGAAATTAGACTTTGACTTATCTGTTAAAACTCTGTTAGGAGAAACCTTCGTTATATCCATTATTTATAAATCTTGTTTGATTCAAATCGACACTTTCACGTTATATGTCGATCTTATCTCTTTGAAAATACTTGCCTTTGATGTGATTTTTGGAATCGATTGGTTAACTACTCATCATGCTTTTCGTAAGGGTGTTAGCTTTTATATTCCTAACCAACCTGTTATGAGAATTCAAGCAACCAAACCACTAAAGTCAATCACTGTTATATCAAGCCATAAGTAAAGAGCCCCGATCCTTTCGTTGTTGACTTCCTTATGTGGAATGCACCGAAGCCAGACTATTCGTAGGGGACGTCGTGAATAACGGTGGCAAGTTAATAGGTATCAATGTGATGTGTTATCTAAGTCTTGAATGAGGGCCATAGTTTTGAATGATATTTCTATCGTTAATAAATTTCTTGACGTATTTCTGAAGACTTCTTGGCCTACCCTAGAGCGTGAAATCGAATTTTGTACTGACCCAAGTACAAAACCCCATTTCTAAAACCCTTAAATATTTCTTCAACTAAAACGAACGTAACATGCACCAAAGACGTTGACTCGAGCTGTTGAAGATTACGATTGTACCATTCAATACCATTATGGAAAAAGGAATGTGGTAGCTGACGCGTTGAGTAGAAGATCGTATGCGTTTATGAGTGTGAATATATGAACCTACGTGAAGATAACGAATATACGAGTAAAATCGACTTTAATCGATAAAGTTAAAGCCGCTCAAACTACACACCCGAAGCTGATGAATGTGAAAAAAAGAAGGTTCAAGAGGGCGTTATTCTATAAGCAAGAATTGATGAAGAGAGGAAATGTCAACCCTCGATTTAATTGTTCCATTTAAAATCCTCGATTAAGTAGGAACTGTGGCTTATAGACTCTTTTTACCGCCAAGTATGTCGCGTGTTCATAACGTTTTTAAGGTATCGATGTTACGTAAATATGTGGACGACCTGAACCACATTATTGATTTAGAACCGGACGAGATAGCAGATAATTTAACATATGAAGATGTACCTATTAAAATCTTGGATAAGAAGGATCATATTCGACACTCAAAGGTTATACCTCGAGAGTTAGAATCTAATGAGGTATCCTCATCTGTTCGGCATACCAGGTACGTACGTAAATTTTGAGGGCAAAATTTCATAAGGAGGGGAGATTGTAAAATCTCAAATTTTATGAATAAAGATTAAAATTTCTCAAAATATTTTTTTGAATATTATGGTGTGAATTTGAGATAATGTTATAGTTGTGGGTAGTATTTATAAATTTTGCAAAGTATGAAAGTTGTTATATAATATTTGATTGGTCGGAGAATATTCGTTTTAACAGGGAATATTCGTACGACGACACAATCATTGGTGGACCCCAGAATGGAATTATTGTCAGATTGAGAAAACGACAAAAATATTTTTATGAAATTAGCGGCGAGAATTTTACCCTTAATACTGTTGAACTACTCGGTAGTAAAAGTACAGTAATACGCGTGGTTGCATAGTAGCACAGAGTATTGATTATTGATGCTTACGTGAGAAGTCACTCAGTTTTGTTCAATTATTGCTTCAGTAATTGTAGCATAGTATCTCACGTTATTTGATTCAATTATTGTCGATATTTTATATATTATTAAATCACTAATTGAGATGACAGAGTTATTAATATTATTATTTGCAATATTAACGATGTCTAGAAGTTACGCCAAAGAGAGGTTTGGTCACCTAATTGCGCGCTTGATAGGGAGAAATCCTTATTAGAAAGCCCCTCTTTCACAGGAGCGACACAGTCGATTAATAGTGTGAATTATAATAATGATGATGAAGTTTTGTTTTATTAGTATTATTAATGTAATAAAATAGAAAAGCTTTTATATAAAAAGAATACTTTTATAAAGTTATTCGTTTTATTAGACTATAAATAGAATATATATATTGTATTCTATTATGCATAGTATTTTGCATAGTAAAATCTTTTATATAAAAAACAGAATACTTTTATAAAGTTATTTGTTTTATTAGACAAAAATTAGAATATATAATATTTTATTATGCATAGTGTTTGCATAGTGTTTTGCATAGTAAAATTTTTATATAAAAATGTAATACTTTTATAAAATTATTCGTTTTATTAGATTATAAATAGAATATATTATATTTTATTTAAAAGATTTTGTTTTATTATAATATTTTATAGTAAACCAATATGGACCATCTGTTTAAAAAGTAAATCAATCTGAACCGTTCAGAATTAGTTACTATTCACCCATTCTCCTATAAATAGAAGCTCATTCCTTCATTATTTTTTACTAATTCACTTTGAAACTCTAGAGAGAGAAACTATAGAGAGAAAGAAGAAAAGTATTCTGCTACTTCACTACTCCTATATCCAGTTTGTTCTAACGTAAGGGGTATTATTTCTTTCGTATTCATGAAGAGAACTTATGTTATTCCATTCTTTATTATTCTATTGGAATAACCTGTATACGCGGACTACCCTATACTTGGTGAAATTCTTCTATTTTTCCATTCTTTATTATTCTGTTGGAATAACCTGTATACGCAGACTACCCTATACTTGGTGAAATTCTTCTATTATTCCATTCTTTATTATTATGTTGGAATAACATATCATGTGAAATCTACCTATACTTGGTGAAATTCTTCTGTTATTCCATTCTTTATTATTATGTTGGAATAACCTGTCTATGTGAAGTACCGCATACATGGTGAAATTATTATGTTATTCCATTCTTTATTATTATGTTGGAATAACCTGTCTATGTGAAGTACCACATACGTGGTGAAATTCTTCTATTATTCTATTTTTTATTATTCTGTTGGAACATCCTATCTGTGCGTTTATCCATGGCCTGGTTCCGTTATTTATTATTCTGTTGGAACATCCTATCGGTCATGCAATTTACTTTGACCGGTTACATTATTTATTATTACATTTGGAATATCCTATCTGTGCATTTACGCATGACCTGGTTCCGTTATTCATTATTTTGTTTGAATAACCTGTATGTGCGGTCTATCGCATGCCTGGTGATTTCGTTTGTTATTCCATTCTTTATTATACTAAGTTGGTTAAAGTTTTGGCTTTTATACTCCATGAAATTAGTGGAATATTCTTGATATTTGCGCTTCATCCAGTATCTTTTCATGGAAATATTCTTCTGAGCATTCTTGAATTTTACTCTACAAAGAAATTTCATGTTGACAATTTGGACGTTATTAGTTCCTGGATAAATTAATTCTTGAACTTGTTTTATTGAATTCTTATATCATTGTCATCATCCTCATGTTTATATTATGTTGAAAGTCATATGTGCCCTATAGTGCATAGATGGACTTGGTATGATTATGACCAGGGATTATTCGGTATAATAATAACTGTAATGTTACAAATGATGTGGAAAAAGTCCTCATTGGCCCGTAGTGCATTGATGGACAGTTTTTGGTATGATTATGGCTATGGATTCTCTTCGACCAAGGGTGTAAAGATGAATTGTTTTATGGCATGATCATGACCATTGATGAATACACGAATATCCTTGGCCCGTAGTGCATGGATAATTTGTGGTCGTGATACTAATGAATATCATTGGTCGTAGTGCAGGGATGATGTGGATTATTTATTAAGTTGAGTCTCAGTGATAAAAATGATGAAAACCCTTTTTAAATCATAAAAGATAGTAGATTTTATTCTATACTTGACTCTTTTAATGGATTGCTTGTTCCGCTGTAGTTAAATTTGATGTCTATTGTATTTTATCAGTTTAACATTGTTGAAGACTAATGATAATTTATTCTGCATTATCTTAGTTATAATATTTCTTACTAGGCTAGTTGAGCTCACCCTTTCCTTCACTGTTCTCTTCAGGAAATGAGAATATAGCTGGGAGGAGTCGGGAAACGGATTGACAGTCCAGATGATAGCATTAGTAGTCCTCACTATTTTGTTAAATAGTGTGATAATAAATGTAATGAGGACTGAATTTGAGTTTGTATACTGTCTATGAGGACTCCATTGAGAGTGGATATTGTCTAGAAGGAAATATTCTTGTTTAAACTCTCAGTTTATGTTTTGTTGTATTTTACACGACAGTTTTATAATTAAGTTGTATTTGATTTATGTACCATGTATTTGGCGACTCAAGATGGGTGATGTATACCAATTTTTGGGGCGTCACAAATAACATTCAGGAAAGGTATAACACGTCTCAATCGGATGCTCGGATTAAAAGTTATGAAGGTTCAAGCGGACAATGCGTTACACGAGTATACATACTTCGAGATGACAAGACGCGCAGAGGCCACAGGTAGACCTGTGGCTCCCCCCTCTATAAATAGAGGGCTTGGGGTTGCCATTTTCAAGAGAAATTAAAAAAGGCGAGGAAGCCCTATCCATTTTACTTTGTACACACTTTAAATTAAGTGCTTTCTTTTTCTAAACACTTGTGAGCTCGTGTTTTGCTACATATTGAAAATATAACCGGTGAAAACCGAGTATTCATTCATCAGAAGCTATATGAAGTCTTCTTTGGCAGCTCACTGTAAGATATAGCAGATTTTTAAGCTTTTTCTCAATTTCATACATACATATCTATTCACGTTGAGAGTCGTGTTATGTGTGTATGCCTGAATCATCAATCCGTGGCTTTTATTGCTTTTATATATATATATATATATATATATAATATTCGAAGTGTTTACTACTTTTATATATATAAATACTTATATATATATATATATATATATGAACAATCAACTACTTTGATTGTTCATTGCTTTATCAACCTGCGGGTTAGATTTGCCTAAATCTGGATATTTCTCACTTTAACCGGTTCATGGTGACTAAACTTGAACCGTTGAAGCTGGAAAGCTCAGATTTACTCAAATCTAGTTCGTTTTCTAGCTTTTGTATATATTGCATTATCATGTGAGCCTAGAAATCATGTAATCACAGATTCAATTCCTGAATCTAGATTCGATTCCCGTGATGGACATTTTCAGTTGCAGCCAGCTTGTAAATTATTCACGGTGTCTGAATTTCCATAGATGGCTCTCATGCCCACAAGGAGTTCGGCACTGCTATGTATCTTATTTTCTTGAAGATTCTTTGCATCTTGAAAATAATAAAAGCAATCCAGTCGAATACATAATAAAATGGAAGTATCAAAGGCCACAATTACTTTTGAGCACAAGGGTTTGAAAAATCTATTTTACAAAATATCATTGCCATATCTTATTAAAATTAATTTTTTATACAAAATTCAAACCCTTTGTATATAGGTACAAACGAGGCATAGCACTACTTCCAGACAATAGCACATAGACCTACACACACACACACACATTTAGATAAAAGTTTAAATTAAAAAGTGGCGGTAACCGTGTCACCACGGAAGTCAAGGGTGCCTAACACCTTTTCTCTGCTTAATCAAGCCCCCGGACCCTAACGAATTTCGGTTTTGCAGACCAGTTAAATAGTGTCACATCACTAGGTCTATGTGCAAACCATTTCTTGATTGAGTTGGTGCAACCATTTAAAAATACCAACTGGCGACTTTTACAGTCAAATCATCGACATATACATGTCGGACCTTTTCAAACTTGTTTTTTCAAACAAATCTTGTGACGCCCCCAAAATAGGTATACAACACCCATTCTGAGTTGCCAAATACATGGTACAGAAATAACTGCAACTTTATTAATACAATTATCGTGCAAAATACGACAACACATAAACTGTGAGTTTAAATATAAATATTGTCATCTAGACAATATTCACACCCAAATAAGTCCTCATTACAATTATTAATACAGTATTTTACAAAATAGTGAGGACTTCAAAAACAACTTCCTAGAACTTTCATTTCATACCCCGACTAGTACTCGCTACATTCTCGCCTCCTGAGAGGAAAAATGGAACAAAAAGGAAAAGGGTGAGCTCAACTAGCCCAGTAAAGAATATTATGACTAAGATAATATAGAACAAATTATCGTTAGTCTTTAACAGGGAAAAATCTGATAGAATATAATAGACAACAAGTTTCACATCAATATTCGAAGCGAAAATAATAATTCATAGAAGAGTTACGTAGAGAATGAAATCTACTATTATCTATGAATTTAAAAGTCCATCATCAATAGTTTATCCCTGTAACATCAATCAATATATATCTTGAATCAAATATTCATCTTTGCACTACAGGCCAAAGATATTCATCAGTTGGTCATGTTCAACTCAACACCTGTACATCTTTGCACTACGGGCCAAAGATATTCATAAGAAAATCAACCATCTTTGCACTACAGGCCAAAGATATTCAGTAATATCATCATTTAGGACTGAGGATGATAAAAAATATTTTAAAGAAAACGAATCCAGTGAAATAAAAGAGCAAATATTAAGGATTCGTACTTTAAACAGTCCAAGTTCAAAAATACTTTATAAATAACCATAGTGGAGTAAAATTCAAGAATGAAGACCAAAACATGGATACAATCAAAGCTAGTATTCATAATAGATATTTTAGACAAAAACCAAAAATTTTATTTTTCTGTGAATAGTGTCGTATTCGTGAATAGTACCATATACATGAATAGTGCCGTATATGTGAATAGTAACTCCGACACTAAAAGACAAGAATTTCACAAGAAAAATCTTTCTAATATTCCGGCATAATGATATTGAAAGAATTAATATCATTTATATAAAAAAAATAACATCCCTTACCTCGAAAAGACAAAGATTTCCGATTTGAAATCTCGGATATAGTCTTTGAGGAAACTTGCAGATAGTATAACAACACTCAAAGTATCAAAATACTCACAAAAATACGCTCGATAATATAGAGAGAGAAAGAGAGAAAACTTGTTTCTGGTGTGATTTTTAATTCTAACCTAAGCACCCTATTTATAGGAAAATGCTCAGAACACCAAAGCAGAAAATTTAATAAAATATTAATATTTTCAAATTATATTCCTATACACACCACACCAGACCAAAATCATCAGCCATCCACCCCACAAAAATAATAAAAACATTTTTTTTAATTAAAATATTTTAAACTTCAAAAATTAATTATTCCGGAACTTCAGAACTTTAATAATTCATAATAAATAGCCCTTTTATCAGAAAAATTCAAATCTTATGTCCATTCCATAGAAAATTTAATTCTCTACAACTTTACAGAAGAAAGTTTTTCCAAATTCCAAGCAGAAGTTGACCAAAATCCACATACGGACGATTTTACAAGCTATAATCAAATTTCAGTCAAGAAATGAGGTCCACAAATATGAAAAATATGTTTTAAATATTTTTAGTAACAAAAAACTCTTCCTCCTCATTTATTCATATATCCCACATTCATTGTAGAAATATCACCATTATTATATTATTAAAATATAATAATATATTTAAATAAATTATTTTATCAGAAAAAGATAAAATATCAATTTTCAACAATTGTCACATTAAAAAATTTCTCCATCTATATCCACATAAAATGAATATTTTCCTTATCATATAAATCAATAATTAATTATCCACAAATAATATTACAGAATCACAATTCTGACAACCAGGTCGTTCCTAGGAAAGAGGGGGCTTTCCAATAAGGATTTCTCCTTACCGGCGCGCAATTGGGTGACCAAACCTCTCCTTAGACAAAACTTTCTAGACATTGCCAATAATGCTATCTAATAATATTATTCAAATAATATGAATTATTAATTTGATAAAAGAAAATACTGCACAGTGATAATTATTGAAACAACAATAATATAAAATATCAACGTAGCAATTATTGAATCAATAAAATAAAATATTGAATAGTAATTACTATAATAATTATTGAGTAGTGCCTTCTTACGTAAGAATCAATAATTGGTGCAATCTGAGTATCTTCGTGTTTTTAACCAATAAATTATTCCAACAAGATAATTGTAATAACTACGCCTGTTATTTATAAACAACTTATACTTGTCATTTTCTTCATCCAATTGCTTTTCGTTATGGGGCCCACACAAGGCTGCGCCGTCGTAAGAATATTCCCCGACAATAAGAATATTCCACGACCAAACGAATATTCCCCGACAACAATGAATATTTTATAACCACTTGCTTATTTAAAATATTTGCGTATTTTACCCATAACTAAATACATTAATCAAATCAACCCTTACTATTTCAAAATAATAAATAGAGGAAATTCAATTTTATTAATAATAAGTTGGGGTCTTACAACCTCCCCTCCTTATGAAATTTCGTCCTCGAAATTGACGTACGTACCTGGTGTTTTAAAAAGGTGAGGATACCTCGCTTTCATTTCCGTTTCCAACTCCCAGGTCATTTCCTCAATAGCATGGTTCCTCCATAAAACTTTAACTTGTGGTATGACCTTTGTGCGTAGGACATGCTCCTTCCTATCCAAGATCTTAACAGGTACCTCCTCGTACATTAAGTCTTCGGCTATCTCGTCTGGTTCTAACTCAATAATGTGGTTCGGGTCTTTCACATATTTACAAAGCACAGATATGTGAAAAAACATTATGCACACGAGACATTCTTGGAGGTAACGCGAGTCTATAGGCCACATTTCCTACTCGGTCAAGAATCTGAAATGGACCAATAAATTGTGGATTGAGTTTTTCTCTCTTCCTAAATCTTGTAACTCCCTTCCATGGAGCAACACGCAACAATACATGATCCCCAATACTAAATTCTACGTCCTTTCGATGAAGATTTGCATAACTCTTTTGTCGATCTTGTGTCGTTTGTATACGTTGTCGAATTATTTGGATCTTTTCCGTAGTAATACGTACCAACTCTGGTCCCAACAATGTTGCTTCACCCACCTCATCCCAACATACTAGAGAGCGACACTTTCGTCCATACAATGCTTCGAATGGAGCCACACCTATACTTGTGTGATAACTGTTGTTGTAGGAGAATTCCACCAATGGTAAATACTTATCCCAACTCCCTTTGAAGTCTAGGACACAGAGTCTTAATAGATCTTCAAGAGTTTGAATAGTCCTCTCTGATTGTCCGTCCGTTTGAGGATGGTATGCCGAACTGAATCATAAATCTGTGCCCATAGCTTTTTGCAAGCTAACCCAAAATCGTGAAGTGAATCTTGGGTCACGATCCGAAACTATGGATACTGGCATGCCATGCAATCTCATAATCTCATTTACATACATACGAGCAAGTCATTCAAAGGAATAAGTCCCCCGTATCGGCAAGAAATGTGCAGACTTAGTTAATCTATCAACAATAACCCAAATTGCATTTATGCCTTGAGAAACCGTGGGAAGACCCGTAATGAAATCCATGGTAATGTGTTCCCACTTCCATTTAAGAATCTCAAGTGGTTGTAATGGACCCTTAGGCACTTGATGCTCCGCCTTTACACGTTGACAAGTTAAACACCTCGAGATAAACTTCGTGATCTCTCTCTTCATATTGTTCCACCAAAATGTATGTCGAAGATCATGATACATTTTGGTACTTCTAGGATGGATCACAAATGGTGTATTATGTGCCTCCATCATGATCTTGTACTTCAAATCAGAATCGTTAGGAACACAAAGTCTGGAGTGGACTCAAAGTATTCCTTCTTCATCGATTCTTGCTTCTGGAATAGCACCTTCTTGTACTTTCTTCTTCATACGCATTAGCTCCGGGTCTGTGGCTTGAGCAACTTTAACTTTTTTGATTAGAGTCGGTTCTATGTGTATACTTGACATCATCGCATGGGTCCCTGGAGTCTTGAATTCTATCTTCATCTTTTGTAAATCACACAAAATGGGCTTTTGTGTTGACAACATCGCACTCGTTCCCGCATATGATCTTCTACTCAATGCGTCAGCTACCACGTTCGCTTTTTTATAGGATGGTATTGAATAGTGTGGTTGTAATCTTTTAACAGCTCGAGCCAACGTCGTTGCCGCATGTTGAGTTCCTTTTGGGTGAAGAAATATTTGAGGCTTATATGGTCTGAATATATCTCTACTTTCTCCCCGTATAGATAGTGCCTCCAGATCTTTAGCGCGAAAATGACTGCTGCCAACTCTAGATCATGAATAGGATAATTCCTCTCATATTCTTTAAGTTGTCGCGAGGCATAGGCTATGACTTTCCCATGTTGCATGAGAACACATCCTAACCCTTTGCCTAAAGCATCGCTGTAGATAACAAATCCATCTGAACCAGATGGTATTGTCAGAACAGGTGCCGAAATGAGTCTCTTCTTAAGCTCTTGGAAACTCTTTTCGCATTCCTCGTTCCATACGAATTTTGTATCCTTCCGAGTCAACTAAGTTAACGGAGTAGCGATTCGAGAAAACCCTTCCATGAATCTCCGATAATAACCAACTAAGCCAAGAAAGCTACGTACTTTGGTCACCGACTTCGGTTGCTCCCAACTTTTTATTGCTTCAATCTTCGTCGGGTCAACAGATACTCCATGTTTTGACACCACGTGTCCAAGGAATGCTACTTCCTCAAGCCAGAACTCGCATTTCTTCAACTTGGCATATAGATTGTTTTCACGAAGCCTTTGGAGTACCAGCTTCAAATGGTGCTCGTGATCTTCACAACTTTTGGAATAGATGAGGATGTCATCAATAAAGACAACAACGAACTGATCCAAATATTCCTTGAATACTCGGTTCATCATATCCATGAATGCCGCAGGAGCATTAATCAATCCGAAAGACATGACTAAGAATTCATAATGCCCATACCGAGTTCTGAAGTCAGTCTTTGGAATATCCTCATTTCTAATCTTCAGCTGATGATATCCAGAACAAAGATCGATCTTTGAAAAGAATTGTGCTCCTTGCAACTGGTCAAACATGTCATCAATGCGAGGTAGCGGATACCTATTCTTGATGGTGACATGGTTCAATTCTCGATAGTCAATACAAAGTCGCATACTCCCATCTTTCTTCTTTATAAATAAAATAGGAGCACCCCAAGGAGATGTAGTAGGACGAATAAAACCGATGTCCAACAACTCCTGTAGTTGGACCTTTAACTCCTGAAGTTCAATAGGAGCCATTCGATATGGGGTTTTAGAAATGGGCATTGTACCAAGTTCAAGATCAATACAGAATTAAACTTCACGTTCTGGGGGTAGACCGGGAAGTTCTTTAGGAAATACGTCAGGAAATTTACTAACAACAGGAGTATTATTTAAATCTGACGTGTCTTTATTCAAATCCATAACATGGGCTAAGAAAGCTTGACATCTGTTTTTCAATAAACGAATAGCTTTATGACTTGATATGACAATGATTGATTTTAGTGGTTTAGTTGCTTGAATTCGTACAACAGGTTGGTTAGGAATACGAAAACTAACAACCTTACGAAAACAATTAATTTTGGCATGATGAGTAGTTAACCAATCAATCCCTAAAATCACATCAAAAGCAAGTATCTTTAAAGAGATAAGGTCAATAGGTAATGTGATGGTGCCAACTTGGATCAAACAAGATTTATAAACAGTGGATGTAATGAAAGTTTCTCCTAACGAAGTCTCCACAGATAAATCAAAGTCTAATTTCTCCAGAGTCAAGTTTAAACGTTGAGCACAAGTAGGAGAGATAAATGAATGGGTAGCACCAGTATCTAGTAAGGTATAAACTTCACAAGAATTTATGATTAGCTTACCCGTGATCACCTCGTTTGGTTTCCTTACATTTTGACCCGTCACGACAAACGCTCTTCCAGGAACCGTTGACTTTGACTTTTCTGGAACAGCCTTTTGAGTAACCATCCCCACTGGACTTGGTTTCGCTACAGTACAATCTCGAGTGATATGTCCTTCTTTTCTACAATTATAACATACCTTGAACTGTTGTGGGCAGTTTGGGCTGATATGTCCCTCTTTTCCACATTTATAGCATACGACCGGTGGTTGTTCTTCTCCCTTAGAACCAGTTGCTGCTGGTACTGACGTCTTCACATTGTCATTGTTGAATCTCCTCTTTTTTAAAATCTCCCCCCAACTCGCTTCTTCTATTTTCATGGCCATGATTACCACCAGAGTGGTTACCGCTTTTGTCCGTATTTTCTTTTCTCTGTTGGTTATTGTTATTCTGATGACTGTTGTCACCGGTATGATCCTGGTTGTGGTCCCTCAGTTGAACGTACTCGTTATCTCGCTTTAATAATTGAGCCCTGTTGACAATATCTGAATAGAGAGAAAATTTATGAGAAAGGAGATATTGATGTATGTTGGGTTTCAAATCTCTCAGAAACATCCGCGCCATACGTTCCTCATTCTCCACCAAATGAGGTGCAAACCTGGATAACTCTGCAAACTTCGCCTCGTACTGGGACACCATCATGTTGTTTTGTTCTAGTCTAATAAACTCCACTTTCTTTATATGATGAATACTTTCAGGAAAGTACTTGTCATTGAACAGTTTCTGAAACGTCTCCCAAGACATGCCGAAAAGCAATTGGATGGAGTGCGCTTCACGATTCCCACCGATGTCTGCCTCATTACGAAACATAAAGGTGGCTAATGGAATCTTCTGTTCCTCCGTGCATCCCAAGACATCGAATATCTTGATAATTTTCTTGACCCACATTTCTGCCTTAATCGGATCCAGCTTTCCCCAGAATTCTGGTGGTCCCAACTCTTTGAACTGCTTGGTTGTGACAAACCGTGCTTTGTTATCATTTCCACCTATATTTTGTACATGAGTCTCCCTCGCCTGATTTTGCATGAACTGCAAAAAGCTTCTAAACATCTCGTCGTTCATCGTCTGCTCAGTGGTGTTGTTTACAGGAGGAACATTGTCGACCTGCTGCACGTTCTCCTCATTGGAGAGTAAAGGTGTCTCCACGGTCTCATTTACTCCACTGTTAACATTCTCAGTCGCCATTCTCAAATAATGCCATAAAATAAGGGTTAATTAAAGAAATCAACATATCACATAATATCCCTATATACTAACCAACCAACAAATAAGCTTGGGTAGGACACACTAGCGAAGGATTTACTCGTCTCTCCCATCCTAGTTTTATTCCCCGATCTCCGCTAGAGATCATATCCCTAAGCTCTGATACCAACTGTGACGCCTCCAAAATAGGTATACAACACCCATTCTGAGTCTCCAAATACATGGTACAGAAACTACTAGAACTTTATTAATACAATTGTTGTGTAAAATATGACAACACATAAACTATGAGTTTAAATACAAATATTGTCATCTAGACAATATTCACACCCAAATAAGTCCTCATTACAATTATTAATACACTATTTTACAAAATAGTGAGAAATTCAAAAATAACTTCCTAGAACCTTCATTCCATACCCGGACTAGTACTCGCTACATTCTCACCTCCTGAGAAAAAAAATGGAACAAAAAGGAAAAGGGTGAGCTCAACTAACCCAATAAAGAATATTATGACTAAAATAATATAGAACAAATTATCGTTAGTCTTCAACAGGGAAAAATCTGATAGAATATAATAGACAACAAGTTTCAGATCAATATTCGCAGCGGAAATAATAATTCATAGAAGAGTTACGTAGAGAATGAAATTTACTATTATTTATGAATTTAAAAGTACATCATCAATATTTTATCCCTGTAACATCAATCAATATATATCTTGAATCAAATATTTATCTTTGCACTACAGACCAAAGATATTCATCAGTTGGTCATGTTCATCTTAACACTTGTACATCTTTGCACTACGGGCCAAAGATATTCATAAGAAAATAAACCATCTTTGCACTATAGGCCAAAGATATTCAGTAATATCATCATTTAGGACTGAGGATGATGAAAAATATTTTAAAAAAAACGAATCCAGTGAAACAAAAGAGCAAATATTAAGGATTCGTACTTTAAACAATCCAAGTTCAAAAATACTTCATAAATAACCATAGTGGAGTAAAATTCAAGAATGAAGACCAAAATATGGATACAATCAAAGCTAGTATCCATAATAAATATTTTGGACAAAAACTGAAAATTTAATTTTTCTTTGAATAATGTCGTATTCGTGAATAGTACTGTATCTGTGAATAGTGCCGTATACGTGAATAGTAACCCCAACACTAAAAGACACGAATTTTACAAGAAAAATCTTTCTAATATTCCGACATAATGATATTGAAAGAATTAATATCATTTATATAAAAAAAATAACATCTCTTACCTCGAAAAGACATTACTTCTGACTGAAATACTGGATATAGTGCTGAAGGAAACTTACACCGTATAACAACACTCAAAGTATCGAAATACTCACAAGAATACGCTCGATAATATAGAGAGAGAAAGAGAGAGAAAACTTGTTTCTAGTGTAATTTTTAATTCTAACCTAAGCACCCTATTTATATGAAAATGCTCAGAACACCAAAGCAGAAAATTTAATAAAATATTAATATTTTCAAATTATATTCCTACGCACACCACACCAGACCAAAATCATCAGCCATCCACCCCACAAAAATAACAAAAACGTTTTTCTTAATTAAAATATTTTAAACTTTAAAAATTAATTATTCCGGAACTTCGGAACTTCAATAATTCATAATAAAGCCCTTTTATCAGAAAATTTTTAATCTTATGTCCATTCCATAGAAAATTTAATTCTCTACAACTTTGTAGAAGAAAGTTTTTCCAAATTCCAAGCAAAAGTTGACCGAAATCCACATACGGACGATTTTACAAGCTATAATCAAATTTCAGTCAAGAAATGGGGTCCACAAACATGAAAAACATGTTTTAAATATTTTTAGTAACAAAAATACTCTTCCTCTTCATTTATTCATATATCCCACATTCATTGTAGAAATATCACCATTATTATATTATTAAAATATAATAATATATTTAAATGAATTATTTTATCAGAAAAAGATAAAATATCAATTTTCAACAATTATCACATTAAAAATTGTATCCATTTATATCCATATAAAATAAATATTTTCCTTATCATATAAATCAATAATTAATTATCCACAAATAATATTACGAGTAATCACAATATCGACAACCAGTAGCTGCCTTTAGGAAAGAGGGGGCTTTCCAATAAGAATTTCTCCTTACTGGCGCGCAATTAGGTGACAAAACATCTCCTTAGACAGAACTTTTTAGACATTGTCAATAATGCTATCTAATAATATTATTCAAATAATATGAATTATTGATTTGATAAAAGAAAATATTGCACAATGACAATAATATAAAATATCAACGTAGCAATTATTGAATCAATAAAATAAAATATTGAACAGTAATTACTATAACAATTATTGAGTAGTGCCTTCTTACGTAAGAATCAATAATTGGTGCAATACCGTGTGCTACTGTGTTTTAACCACCGGGTATTTCAATAGTATTAACAGTAACAACTACGCCGTTTTTTATAAAAAACGTATACTTGTCGTTTTCTTCATCCAATCACTTTCCGTTATGGAGCCCACACAAGGTTGCGTCGTTGTACGAATATTCCCCGACAATAAGAATATTCCACGACCAAACGAATATTCTCCGACAAAAATGAATATTTTATAACCACTTGCTTATTTAAAATATTTGCGTATTTTACCCATAACTAACCACATTAATCAAATCAACCCTTACTATTTCAAAATAATAAATAGAGGAAATTTAATTTCATTAATAATAAGTTGGGGTCTTACAAATCTCACCTAACATGAGAACACCAAAAGACAAGAACAGAAAGGGACAAATAAAAATTCCAACGTCGACAGTCATTCTAGACCACTCAACATCTATTATTCAATTATTCGAATATTCAATTGTTGAAGCTAAATTTATGCTCTTTAGTAATCAACTTCCATTGTTGAACATCAAAAATTAAATTCCTTTCTAATCATGATATATCTCCTTTGTACTTAAAGTTGCTAAGCAAACTAGTTTCTTACCCTTGCTATATCATGACGTTTATTTCAGTTAAGCACGAAGATTCAAGTAAGAAAGACAAAGGCAAGGGCAAGGTTCAAGAGTAGTTTATGAAGAATGTTTAATTATTATATTATCAGATGTACTTATTGATGTAAACCTTTTATAATATTAAGGCTATGTTTAAGTTAAGGTTAAGAAGACCTTGGGACTATGTTGTAAGACATTATTTTAATGAACAATGTATGTTTATTATTTCGCAATAGTGTATAGAATATTTATGATGATGATGAATTGTGGGCATCGAACCCGAGGTTAGAGAACCCGAATTTGGGGCATCACAAATAGTTCTGGCTTGTCAACTCCACATAGCTCTAATTGCACACCCTATTGAAACAATAAATCCATTAGTGAAATTGGAAGTCAATTTTATTCATCATAATCAGAAAAAAAGATCTTCTAATTTTTCTTTCTCAGATATGGATTATGGTAATATTCATTGAAAAAAAAGAGATCAATGAAAAGAGATGAATGGGTACAGATCTGGCCTAGAGGCCATAGAGGGACAAAATTAGAGGGGAGTGGATGGGGATGGAGGAAGAGAGGGCAGGGGATGGGGTGGCGGAATGAGGGAGGGGAAGGACTAAGGAAGAAAGAGAGAGGTGAGAGCAAATGGGTCTTTTCTTTTCTTTTCTTTTTAAATTTTTTGCTTCCTTTTTGTATGCTCTTCTATTATAAAAAGGGTATTATTTAAGTAATTAAATTTTTGGGCACTTTTGTCAATTGTTTAAAAGTTTAATGTTATTCATGTTAAAAATATAATTTTTAAGTTTAAAGGTTTTTTGGTTTTTTGGTAATTAAGTCTTTTTAATTTTAAAATAAAAAAAATTATATTTGGTAATCTTTGTATTAATATTTAACTTTAATAATTTAACATATAATAATTATTTGTAAGGATTTATACAGATTTAATATGTCAAAACAAGTATTTATACGAATTTAATCAGTCAAAACGTATTCTATATGGTCAAACCATATACAGAAACCTGTCTGTCCGAAAAATTAGGTATTCCAACCAATTTTGGTTGGAATATGAAATTGGTGGCTACATTGTATGCAATTAGATATTTGATGTAGTAAATTGTAAGCTCAAATTCTTTGGGGATCGAGTTATGAATATGGTGGTACTTGATGTAACAAAAGTGTATTGAACTCTTATAATTTTTATAGAAGACTATGTTATTTAGTTAAGTTGCCTTAGCCAAAGCCAAGCTTAACTAAGGTATATCTTAGATTACTGTTCTCAATATATATATATAGAAGATACTAGTATATTTTAAATAATAGTAATTATTATTTGAATAACATAATAACAAGAAAACAATCGTAACTGCAAAATATTAACTGAAATCGTTGATAACTGAATAATTTGGTTAACTACAATTGCGGTTAATTATTTGTACATTAGTATACGATTTAGTAATGATTAGAACTTATAACTGAACCAAATCACAACATGCACACCCCAAATATGGGATCATATGGATGGTTGTCCCTATTTTTATTCTTATATTAGGAATCACAATAGGTGTACAAATAATTGTTTGGTCTAAAAGAAAATTCTTTAGAGGGATACAACAACATATTGGACATGACCCTAATCAATTTTTAGGTGATGTGGTGTGGCTTTAGGCCAACTACATATCATAAGTGGTCATTGTTTTGATGTTATTAGAGCATCCAACTTAAAATTAATTAACAATAAGTGGAGTAGACTCTCAAGTTATATATTAAGTGTCTAGGTTTTAGCTGTCTATTGTGGGACTTTATATCTCAACAAATATTATGTATGACGACTTGAGTCTAAACTCCAATTCAAAAAAGGTTCATTCCACAATCAAATAGCCAAATGAGTCATCTTAACCCATTAGAAGTGTGAGCAAAAATCATAACAAATTATTATTGTAAGATGTAAAGTCGCAACCCATCTCATATGCTCTTGTGATACTAGAATACTATCATTAAAAGTCTATAACTATGTGAAATTAGACATTAATTGAGATAAATATAAAGGATATAATATTGAAACCACCTTATGTTGAAAATATTAGTTTTGATTTTCTAAACGACTTTCAAGTAATCTTTGCATTGTTACAGTGCAAGGCAGATAAATTCTCATTTTATCATAATTAGATATTCACTCTGTTTGAACATTAAAATTATATTTAATTATCAAATGATAATTTTGTTTTTATTTTTTTCAAAAATATTCTCATCTTTAACTAGAAATATAGTGGTAGGATGATATTCAAGCAACCAAAAATAAAAATATTGTCATATTGAGAAATTCATGTTATTTTTTTGTCTAAAAACTAATAATGTATCTCTAACGGATAAAGTTAAAAATAGGATGTTGATACAAGTGAGTATGGTGGAAATCCCCCTGCATACTGGGAGTTGTCGTTAATACTCCAAAATTAATACCTTACTTCTACTCTAGTAACACAAAGATTAGTATAGTAACAAGTAAAGGTCGATCCCACAGAGTTTATTATTTTATATTTATCCAATTGTTTCCGAGAAAAGGGGGGTTTGAATTGATTAACTAAATTATCAATAATAAACTAAGAAGAAATAACAATGATGTAAAAGCTTCAGTTCTTTAGTTCAGTATCGCCTTTTCAAAATCATGGAGTAATCAAGTTATACAATATTTACCCTTCAATGAGATTAATAACCCTAGATAACCGTGATTGCTAATTATCTAAAATTCTCATTAAATGTAAATCTAATGTTACAATCGCCTCCAATAGATCCCTAACTATCATATAACCTAGAACTATCAGTATAGATTTAATATAATAGTAGCATGAAGAATGAAAATTAGGTTATTCCAAGAAATAATTACACAATCAAGAATTATTTAAATTGTCTTTTAAAAATCTTAATAATACCCAAAATTTTGTCCACAATCAAGTATCACTAATTGCTATTTATGATTAAATATAATATCGTCTGCTTAATACACACTACAAGAAAAGGGGTTAATTTTGACGAAATTATCTCCAGTTGAATACATTCCGTCGAGATAAAGCTATTTCTGAATAAACAATTCAGTCGAAGATAATTCAGTGATACATATATTATTCAGAATTCCATCGAAAACATGGTCCACCATAGGCGCCATGCTCTTCCGCCAATGCTAATAATAATTTCGACGGATGTAGTGTTAATACCAACAGAATTCAATCAGACTTAAGTTATAATCGAGGGAAATAATTGTGAAGGAATTCCTTAGAAAATTAAGATGTCGTAAAACCTAAATCGCTATCAGTAGCGCATCAACCAGCTAATTTTTTTGCTCTCTCTCAACATTGTATCTCTCTAGTCTCTCTCATCTCGTCCGCTAGAATCCCCTGTTGTGACGCCCCCAAAATAGGTATACATCACCTATTCTGAGTCGCCAAATACATGGTACAGAATACAAATACAATCTTTAATATACAACAAGAGAACTGTGAGTTTTAATACAATTATTGTCTTCTAGACAATATCCACTCTCAGAATAAGTCCTCATTATATTTATTGTCACACTATTTAACAGAATAGTGAGGACTACTAATACTATCATCTGGACCGTCACTCCGCTTCCCGACTTAGTCCCGCCACGCTCTCATTTCACAAGAGAACAAAGTGAAAGAAAGGGTGAGCTCAACTAGCCCGATAAGAGATATTATGACTAAGATAATACAGAATGAATTATCATTAGTCTTCAACAGTGTTAAACTAATAAAATACAATAGACATCAAGTTTAACTGCAGCGGAACATGCAATTCATTAAAAGAGTCAAGTAGAGAATAAAATCTACTATCTTTTATGATTTAAAAGGTTTTCATCACTTTTATCATTGGGACTCGACAATAAATAATCCACATCATCCCCACTTTTCTGCCAAGGATATTCATTAGTATCACAACCACAAATTATCCATGCACTACGGGCCAAGGATATTTGTGTATTCATCAATGGTCATGATCATGCCAACAACTGTACATCAATGCACTACGGGCTAATGAGGACTTCTACCACATCATTTATAACATTACAGTCATGATTATACCAATAAATCCCTGGTCATAATCATACCAAGTCCATCTATGCACTACAGGCCACAGATGACTTTCAACCTAATATAAACATGAGGATGGTGACAATGATATAAGAATTCAATAAAACAAGTTCAAGAATTAATTTATCCAGGAACTAATAACGTCCAAATTGTCAACATGATACTTCTTTATAGAGTAAAATTCAAGAATGCTCAGAAGAATATTTCCACAAAAAGATACTGGATGAAGCGCAAATATCAAGGATATTTCACTAATTTTATGGAGTATAAAAGGCAAAACTTTAACCAACTGAGTATAATAAAGAATGAAATAACAAAAGAAATCACCATGCATGCGGTGACTTGCATAGACGAAGTTATTCTAACGTAATAATAAATAACGGAACCAGTCAAAGTAATAACGCACGTGCATCGATAGGATATTCCAAATGTAATAATAAAGAATGGAATAACAATGTAAATCACCATGCATGCGGTACCAGATAGACAAAGTTATTCCAACAGAATAATAAATAACGGAACCCGGTCCCACGTAAAATGCATGTGATGTGATATTCCAATGAGAATAATAAAGATTTTAAACCAGTCCGTAAAAACACACGATGTGAGATATTCCAGCAGAATAATAAAGACGGAACCAGTCCCAGCATAAAACGCGTCTGAATAGGATATTCCAATGTAATAATATAGAATTGAATAACAACAGAATTTCACCATGTATGCGGTACTTGGCATGTATAAAGTTATTCCAAAGAGAATAATAAATAATGGAATAACGAAAGAATTTCACCAAGTATAGGGTAGATCACAGATATCTGAGTTATTCAATGAATAATAAAGAATGGAATAATGAAGTTCTCTTTATGAATATGAAAAAATAATACCCTTACCTTATAAAGAAGAAAGCTGGATATAGAAGTAGTGAAGTAGCGTAATATTTTTCTTCTTTCTCTCTATAGTTTTCTCTCTCTAGAGTTTCAAAGAATTAAAAGAAATAATGAAGGAATGAGCTTCTATTTATAGAAAATGGATGAATAGTAACCAATCCATGAACGGTCCGATTGATTTACTTTAAAATTCGAATCGGTCGTAGTTGGTTTACAATAAAATATAATATATTCTATTTATAATCTAATAAAACGAATAAATTTATAAAAGTATTCTATTTTATATAAAAACATTTTACTATGCAAACACTATGTAGGCACTATGCAAACACTATGCATAATAAAATATAATATATTCTAATTATTGTCTAATAAAATAGATAACTTTATAAAAGTATTCATTTTATATAAAAAGATTTTACTATTAGCTTTAATAAAACGAATAACTTTATAAAAGTATTCATTTTTATATAAAAAAAAACTTTTCCGCTTTTATTACATTAACAATACTAATAAAACAAAACTTCATCATCATTATCATAATTCACACTATTAATTGACCGGTCGTTCCTCAGAAAGAGGGGCTTTCAATAAGGATTTCTCCTATCATGCGCGCAATTAGGTGACCAAACCTCTCCTTGGCGTAACTTCTAGACATCGTTAATATTGCAAATAATAATATTAATAACTTCGTCATCTCAATTATAAAATATCAACAATAATTGAATCAATTAACGTGAGATACTATGCAACACAATTCTTTGAAGCAATAATTGAACAAAACCGAGTGACTTCTCACGTAAGCATCAATAATCAATACTGCAGTGTACTATGCAACCAAGCGTATTCTTGTACTTTTAACACCGGGTGTTTCAACAGCTTAACTGTAAAACTTCCATTATTATTTTTATAAAAAATATTTTTGTCGTTTTCTTAATCCGATAATAATTCCATTAGGGGTCCACTAATGATTGTCTGCCATTGCATTTAATATTCCCCTGCTTAAAACAAATATTCCCCGACCAATCGAATATTATATAACAACTTGCGTACTTTGAAAAATTTATAAATATTACCCACAATTATAACATTATATCAAATTTATTCCATAATATTCAAAAATGATATTTATAGAAAATTCATTTTTATTCACAAAAGTTGGGGTCTTACACCTGTTGCCGCACCTCCGCTGTCGAAATCTTCAGTGATTGGCTTTAGCTTCAATTCCAATTAAATTTCTCCTTCTCGTTCATATATACAAACAGTTATTATTGCCCAATTTAAGGTTAGTTTTTATCAATTAATTTTGGATTTGGAACCGTAAATTTTCTAATATATGGTTATGCATATGGTCATTGATGTATATGATAATAATTATTAATAATTGAGACTGATTTTATATGATTTTGTTAATTAATTGATAATTTTGGAACTAATTTTATGTAATTCCGTGTGGATTTGGGACTAAATTAAGACTCAATTTGTAACAATCCGGAATTTTATTGTAATTTCAAATATTTATTGAATTAAATAAATATTTTTATTGATGTGGTTGTTGTTAGTAGATATTTGTTGGATTATTTATTAGTAAGTAAATAATTCATGAGTTATAGAAATTAATTTAATTAAGATACAAGAGTGGTGAAATACATTTATGAGAAAATCGTAATTTAATATAATAATTAGAGAGTTGTTATAATGTTGTTCTAACTTAGTAATTAAAGTGATATGTGAATTTATTAAATAAAATTATAATGAAATTATAATTTTGTGATAATTAGTTAAGTGGAGAATTTATTTAATATGATGTAATTAGTTTATTTAACTAAGATTGGATATGGAAATCTAAATAAATAATATAGGACTATAAATTATAGTATAAATGATTTATTGAAATAAATTAAAATAGTTTTAAATGGATTTACCAAATAAGGCTTAAAAATATTAAGTCTTTATTTTAAAAGTGTTTTGCCAAACAAAGCCTTATGACTTTTGAATTTGAATTTAATTTTTTAAAAAATTAAAAATAAAAAATATAAATTAAATATTTTATAACTGATAATTAATTATTACATTTAGTAGAACATCGGTTTTAGACGTTTGAGTTTAGTTTTTGTGCGTTGGTTTCATTTTATGTTACGTAAAAGGTTTGGCCAAAGAGAGAAGGGAGAGTTTACAGATAAAAATTGAGAGAGAATCTGAGAAAGGAGAGATAGAGTTCTGTGATTCCAAAGCAATTCTCTATGTTTTAGTAAGGATTATCCAAGAAATTGAAGGTATATTTCCAAAACCTTAATATTACATATATGAATGCTCTATATTCATGAGTTTCAATTTTTTTGTGAATCCAAATTGGATGAATTATTGTTATATAAAGTGTTAATTGTGTTTGTGCGTATTTGTGATGTTAGAATTAGCATCTAGACAAGGAATTAGTGTGCTAATTACGTTCAAAGGAACGAAACTATTTACAGTGACCATGTGTATATATATGGCTTGTGAAAGTACAAAAATTAGTAGTTAGTTTGTGAACTAAATTGTAAATTGAGTCTAGAATATGTTAATTCATTAAGAAACGAAGAGAATGCAATTTGAATGGATTAATTTGATGTAGTATTAAGACCTCAGTGTTAAATTTTGTCAAGGATGTCAAAAATGAAGTTATTGTATAAAATATGGAATTCAAAGGATTTAAATTGGTTGTAGTTGTTGTTTAATTGTTCTAAGTTGGTATATATGTGAGGAACAATGTTTATATGGGTTCTATATCATTTAGGTATATTTAATATACTATTTTGTGGATGGAATTGGTGATAGTTAAAATTTGAGCAGTGTTGAAACATCTTTAGTAGTTTACGTCTGCTACATTCATCAAATAAGAATTGCTACCGAATGTCAAGGCGCTTAAATGGTAGTGTGCAGTCTTGGTTCGGTATATGTATGTATGCAATTGCCACATACTTAGATCAGAGGCAGTAACGCATGTTGGTTAGGCAGACCTTAAAAACTTATTATAACCTACTTTAATGAGATATTAATGTGATGAACATGTAATGAAGAGACTAAAACATATTTGTATCATGTAGTTGGTAATTCCAAAGTTGTGAAAATGTTACGCTGTGATTTATTGAACACATGAATTAGTGAATAAGTTTTTCAAATCTAATACTTGTGATTTCTGATGTGTATTCGGAGGCAATCGGAGGGCGTAAGGCATGCACGTATGCAAGTGTAGTGCTTCTAAAGATAAAAGATGTTGTTCTAAGTTATATTAGATTGAAACTCAACGTTGTAAGAGTTGAGAATATAATTTGGATGCTAAAAGTCTTATGTTATATTTTAGTGAGTTCTCATATTCGTGTTATGTGTTTGATTAATATGATTTAAACACTAAGCTAAAGGTTATAACTTAACTAATATGAGAATTAAATCTTTGAGGGTAAACTTTATGTAGTTAATTGATGTGATAATCCTAATGATATGTGTAGGATATTGGAGTACGTGAGTTGTAATTGTAAAGCATACGCAAAAGGAAAATTCCCTAACCTTTGCTACTTTATTATTCAGCAAGGTTTACTTTTTGCTGTCATGTTATACTTATGCAAGTTCTCTATCTCTAATCTCTTATTGAGCAGTTAATTGTTACGCAAGTTTCCTAACCTTACTTTACGTTATGCAATTTTCTTGAAGTTATTATTCAATTGAGCAAGTTATCTAACTTTAATCTTTCATTATGCAAGTTCTTGTTCCTAACTTGTTATTGTTATGCATATTCTTTAACTCAGAATTATTGTTGAGTAAGTCTCTAAACTACACTTTTCCTTGAGCTAGTTAATTAATCTTTACTCCTTCATTTCAAGCGAGGTTGTTTTGTTTATTTAAAGTTTGTACTATCATTGAAAGCTTGTTCTTGTTGAAAAACATTTGTTCATCTAAAATTAACTGTTGTTCAATTTCTGTTCACCAATGTCATTGCACTATCTTACATTTTTGTACCAAACTCTTAGTTGACTAGCGATTCTTTATTGATTCAACTAATCCTTAGTTGATGAATGTTCTAAACTCTAAATTACCCTTAAAGTTAGTTCAAACCAAACTTCCTTTGGTTTGCTTATGAATCTGTATAGTTTTAAGAATGTATAATCGATGTCTAATATTTGTTCAGCTGATACACCATTGATAAACTATCTCTTATTGATACATTGACATAATTCATTTGTAATCAAACTCTTGAATAGTTATTGATCCCTACTTGATTCAACCAGTACTTGGTTGAGGAGCGTTCTAAAGATTTAGAATTCCTTTGAAGTTAATTCCAAACCAAACTTCCTTTGGTGTGGAACCTGATAATCTAAGCTGAGATGAACAACCCTATATCAGGGGATTATTTTAGAGCTATGCAATAACGTTAAAATGTTTGTGCAATACATAGTACAAAGGGTTGATCCCCTGGAGTACGAGATGATGGTCCACATAGTCGTTTAGGCTCATTAAAGGTTACTGATAAAACACTGTAACCTAGGACATAGATGATGATTATGGTCTTTTAGACTGTCAAAGGTTAAAGTAGAAATACTTGACAACCTAGAATATAGTTCACGGTCTTGTGACCCTCAGTGTATTCCTTTGATGTTGATATCTGTTGTTAACTTAAAAGTTCATTATTCCTTTGTACTCATAACTTTTGAATTAAAGTTTATTGTTCCGGTAAGAGTACTTTACCATTGAAAGTTCAGTTAATTGTCATTCATAAAATGTTATTGTATACTATCCTTATTGTGGGAAATTGTTTGCTCACTCTTGCACAAAACAATGCAGATGAAGTTAAAAAGTGTGAAGAGCTTTCTACAAGCAAGGGCAAGGGCAAAGTGCTTGATTAGATGACATTTAATTTACCTTTTATTTATGAAGCTTATGTAATAGATTTGATTATGATTATGTTTTAATATTCCGCTGATGATTGTAATAATAAAGGTTAGATGACCTGGGATTTATTTGAGATTATGTAACCCTATAATGGGAGATTTATTGTTTAAACTTTTGAGTTTAGTTATATCCTTTATTTATGGGTAGTTAGTTATGATTTAATTGGACAGTAAACACCAAATTCGTGGGATTGAAGTACCTGGATCACAATTTGGGACTGATTTTGGGACCCAATTTCAGTGTATTTTTGATAAATTGCTTTTGAAATTAAGATGAATTTTTGATATTTTGTTGGAATTTAAACTTCATCCTTAATATGTGCAATCTATTTTTAAGAAATGATTATGTCGGAATCTGAAATTGAGATTATTAAAATTATTGGTCTGAAATTGGGTTTATTTTTGATATATTGATGTTGAAATTGAGATTATTTTGATATGTTGCTGAAATTGGGAAACAATAATAACGGGCCGCTTATTTGTTTGTAGTTAGAATTATTTCCGATGAAATTTTCCGTGGGAATTATAAAAGGTAAAAAATAAATCAATACTTAACTATAAATACATTAAATTAAATTAGTTTAAATATATTAACATATAAATAAAATAAAATATATAACATAAAATAATACAATAAAATTAAAAAATATAATATAATTAAATTAAATTAAATTTTATAATATACTATAATACTAAATAAAATACTAAGAAAAATAAATAAATTTAATAAATTATATAATATAATACACTATAAAATAAAATAAAATAAATATCATAAATTGAGTAACATTTATTTAGTTTATCATTGGAAAAATAAACTAAGAAGCATTTGCTTAGTTTTCCACATGATTACATTTAAAATATCCCGAAAAAATAAAATCAAAGCTAATAAATTAAATTAAAATAAAATAACATAATTGAAATATATTAACCTAAAATAAAATAATAAACTAAGTAGCATTTGCTTAGTTTTCTAAAATTAAAATAAATTGAATAAGCAGTCTCAATATTCAGTAAATAAAAGAAAATACAAATAAAATAAGTAACATTTGTTTAGTTTTCCATTGGTAAAATAAACTAAGTAGCATTTACTTAGTTCCACAATCTTCAATAAACTAAGTAGTATTTGCTTAGTTTGCCACAATCTTTAATAAAATAATATATCATAACGTATGACATAACATAAAATGAAATTAATTAATTAACTTAATTACATTCCTTAAATTTATGAATTTAAATAATATAATATCATATAATATAATACAAAAAAAATAAATTTTAAAAAAAATAATGACAATGATTTAATTAAATTAAATTAAAGAGAGAACATATTCTATCAATAATTCAACTGTAGCATCCTTAAGACCGACTTTGTTCGAATGTTTTGTAACCAAATATCATCATTGTCTTGGAAAATACTTTCTCTCACAATCTCTGTCGTGAAAATATAATATGAATCTGTGATCAACCTAATCAGTCGTGAATTTGACTCCACAAAGCAGTATCTTCGAAATATATACAACAAATTGGAGAAAGATAAAAGTGTGCACTTACGAAAAAGATAACTGCACACTTTCTTTATTTTCTTAATTAAATCATTGTCATTTGAGTATATTAACATATATATCTTTCAGTATTTTATATAAACATCTTGATAATATTATATTCTTTGAACAAATAGACTGCGACTTCTCATGCACTATATATTCAAGACTAAGACGATAAAGTTTCCCCCCCCCCCCCCCAATACTCCTTGAGAAGTGTAAAAGTTGGTTTGCCCCACCTCTCCACGAAATCGGGAAACATCCTCGGTTTTAAAGCCCTAGGCCTTTTAGATGTTATTCATGTTTTTGCAAAATCAACTGCCATAGAGTGAAGGTTGCCAACTGAAGACATTTTTTACTCATAGTTTTATCTGCCTCAAGGTCTGCATGTACTAAATGTGCAGTAGAGATTGTACCCAAGGTATCATTGATCAGATAATTTATCAACAAATAACTTTTGAATTTCCTACAAAAACAGTCTTATTGGGAAATATATGAGAGACAAATGGAGAGTTGTAGGAAATTCAACAGTTCCCAATAAGTGGTTCCCCATGCATATTGTACTTCTTCTTGAATTCCTGACAAGAGTGGTTCAATGGTGAACCACTTTGTTTAGGAATTCAATAGGAAGTACAGTATAGTGAACCACTTATTGAGAACTGTTGAATTTCATGCAAGTCTCCTTTTGTTTCTCATATATCCCAATAAGTTTGATTTTTCATGAAATTCAAAAGTTATTTGTTGATTAATTATCTAATCAATGATACCTTGGGTACAATCTCCACTGCACATTTAGTACAAGCAGACCTTGAGGCAGATAAAGCTATAAGTAAAAAATGTCTTCAGTTGGCAACCCTTCACTCTATGGCAGTTGATTTTGCAAAACATGAGTAACTTCTGAAAGGTCTATGGCTTTAAAATTGAGGATGTTTTCTGATTTTGTGGAGAGGTAAGCCCCAACTAGCTTACACTTCTCAAGGAGTATTGGGGACAAACTTTATCGACAACAACCGACTATCAATATCGTAATGTTCTCCTTGCACTTGGCAGGCATTTTCAGTCTCTGAGTCCTGAGGATTTAACTTATGCAATGGCGAGAGCAGCACATCAGCAGGATGATCATAGTGAGGTAATCTTATGATTTTTTAGCTTATGCATATTGTGTTTATATAGCGGTAATGTTTATATATATAGCTATAATATTGTGTTGGATGAATATAATGAAATGTTGGCGATGCCGAGGAGGCTGCTCACTCCGATCACGACGATGATAATTTTCATACGCTAGAGCAGCAGCATCGACGTCCGTCCGATGATCCTCCTCACACCGGGGGTAATACTACTGGCATTAATTAGTTTTGTAGATGATTAATACATATTTAATTCATCTTTACTTTAGTTTAGCTTAATTAGAAGATTTAATTTTTGTAGTTTAGTTGATGTTTGACATATTGTAGCTTAAACCTTGTAATTACATGTCATTTTTATATATCTTATGGAAAATTATAGTATTTTTATTACTGTTGGAGGTGTAATTCATATTGTACTTGTATGTGAACAAAAGCCAATTATTACTATATGTATATGTTGTTGGAAGGTTATTATTATGTTGTATGTGATGTTGGGAAAATAAACAGGTTTACAGGTACAAAAATATCGGTTCAAACCCTGGATGTTTCTAAAATAGAACAAACATAAAAAAAACTCCTTATTCTCGACTGAATTTCGTCGGAATTAGTCCTTTACACATGTTAGGAGGTGGTGTCACGTGGCAGCTTAACATCGACTGAATAATTTTGACATAATGGATTCCATCGAGGACATATTAATACTGACGGAATATTCGGTCAAAAATGGTTTCGTCGGCGTTAGTTATTCCCAACTAAAATCTCGATGGACTTAATCCCGACGCGCCTATATCCGACCGAATTACCGACTGAATATTCCGTCGGTATTAAGATATCCTTATATTAGTATGTTTTCTTGTAGTGACATATCTTAATCTAGAAGATGATATTAATTCACTAATTTAATCCTGCAGAAACCAAATTAGTAGATTAAATAGCATACAAGAATTTAAAGTAGATTATCAAACTAAATATCATGCAAGAAAGAATAAATAAAGTAAACTTGATCAAAGTGTTAATTATGAATAAGGTTTAATATTCCTTAAATTGAATTGAAAAGAACTTAGCTCATGTCGTCAATCTTCAATCTCCCAAGACTAAGTTTTACGATGGTGTAGCTAAGGTTAAATAACTACTAAGTATTACCATGTATTTATAGGGCTAGAAAAAAATCTTAAATCCTATGAGAACTAGAAATCCAAATCCTAAAATGAATTACAAATCATAACTCTAGTTTCCATAAAGAAATAGAAACCCATTTGGAAAATAAATCTCAGTCTAAAGAAATCCTAAGTCTAATAGAAAAATTAATCCCATTTCATGTAGAAGTATGCCAAAATCTACTTTGAGAAATTTCTAAAAATTTAAGATTTCTCATATTTCCCGCTGATCAGTTCGTCGGGGTAAACTCATTCGCCTTGGAGGATCTCTCTGTGGCGAAGTCATATGTGATATCCTTCGGACAGAATCGTCTAGGCTAATTGGTTTGGTCGGGGCGAATTCTCATTTCCTTCTACGACATTCTTTGGTAAAATAGTCATAACTTTCGCATCCAAACTCCAATTGGGAAGATTCAAGATGTTTCGGAAAGCTAAGGAATATCTTTAAAACTTTCGTTCTTTACAAATTGAGAAATTCTGGCTGTATCAAGGTCGAAACTGGGCCCCAAGTGACTGCTATGTAAATGGCAACTCCAAACTTTGAGGTTCAACATCGGTTTGGTAAAAAGGTCATAACGTTTGATCCAGAAAGAGTTACGATGTCACCTATCAAATCGAAGCTCTCGACGAGATTTACAATAAAATTCAAGTTTCATGCCAGGAATATACATCCAACTTAGTGTTAAAAATCTTACAACATTTCCTTTTTCCTCGTTTCAGCTCTAATTCCTCCTGAAATCATTAAACACCTTAATATAATCATATACACAAAGGAATCATAATATTAGTGCATCACATACCGAAAGCCACTATATATATATATATATATATATATATATATATATATTAGTATTTTGATAATGTTTGTTACATAGATTATAATACAAGATAGAATTTGTTACAAACACATTTAACCAGAGATAAAGAGTCCTATAGAATTTGGTTCACAATAGTTCTAAAGACTTGATAAGTCGAACTACTGATGAAAATCTTAGACTTGGTTCAATACCCCCATTAATCTGATGGGGGTGGAAGAATTGTCAGCTTGTCTTGAAGTAACTGAAACCGCAGGCAAACCAAAACTTTAGTACAATTATCTAATTCATTGTAGAGACATATATAACGAACATGAAACTTTCCTTTAGTAACTATTTTATTGACTAAGTTAAATTCAATCTCAATGTATTTTGTTCGTGCATGAGTGAAAAATGGGATTAACAGCTAGATATGTGGGACCCAAGTTATCACACCAAATCACTGGAGGATTATATAAATAAATTCTTAAGTCGCCATAAAGAATCTGTAACCAAGAGATTTCGATAGTTGTATTGGCAAGGGACTTATACTCAGCTTACGTTGAAGAATGAGCAATCGTCCTTTGCTTTCTGGAAGACAATGACACCAAATTTGATCCTGGATAAATGGCATACCCTCTGGTTGAACGTCTGTCGTCTAAACTGCCAATCTAGTCTGAATTGGAGAAGGTCTAAAGTTGAACCGAATTTAGTGACTTGATAAATGGTAATCCAGGTAAACTGTAGATTGGAGATTTCGGATAATCCCTTTAACAGCTATCCAATGATTATTACTTGGCGCATACATAAACTAATAAACTCTATTAATATATTACGACAAATTCGATCTTGTCAAAATAACATATTTTAAAGCTCCCACTATTTGCCTATACAACTTTGGATCGCATCATTGTCCAGTATCAGACTTTGAGAGTTGGGTCTGAACAGATGAATGAGTTTTTAGTGGTATACAAATACTCATGTTCGCCCGATGAAGTACTATATTCATGATATATTTTCTTTGGGACAAGAGAATTCCATTAAATTAATAAATAACTTCAATACCCAAAAAGCAATTAAGGCTGCCCAAAACTTTGACTGAAAATTCTTATCCCAAGGCAGCAACTAATTGAACAATTGCCACAGTGGATTTACCTATAACCACTATGTCGTCTAAATAGACTAGCATAATTAGTTTCACATTAGTAGAAAAATACATAAACATCGATGTATCAGATAAAGAAGCAATTAAACCAATTTAGAGCAAGGTGGAAAGCCTATGATACTAGGCTCGTTGAGCCTGTTTTAACCCATATAAAGAACGATGACGACAAACATAATCAGGATGGGAAGGATCCTCATACACCGGTGATTGAAGCATTAAAACATTTTCAGATAATGTTCCATGAAGGAATGTATTGTTATTAACATCCAATTTTAAATTACCCAAGAATGTGAAATAGGCAGAAAAGAACAACACGAATCGTAGCTGGCTTTACCATCGGGCAAAATGTCTTAACAAAATCAACACCTTCTTATTGGTGAAATCATTTCGCAACTAATCGTGCTTTATATCATTCAATCTGCCCATTTTTCATTTTCTTAACATTGTAAACCCATTTACATTCAACAAAGAGCAGTGCATTAATATCGACAGACATGAATTCATGCCATTTTGGATATTCCTTTTGACTTTGGAATATCTTATGATCTTTTCTAGATTTACGATTCGGTTGTGGTACAATAGGTCTATCTACTGATTTCTCTTATTTGACTTATAGTGCTTTGTGGTTCTTGAGCTCATTCAAGAACTATTGTCCTCCCACTAACCCCTTCAATGATAAACACATTTATCTAAAAAGGCAATGTGTTTTGCAACAAACACATTTTGCTTAGTAAGATTATAGAACTCGTATCCTAAACTTACTTTAGGAAGTTTCACAAATCAGCACTTGTCAAATTTTGTCTCAAGCTTATCCTTTTTAAAACATTTTCACAAAAGATTAACATACTTAAGATTAAGAATCCTCCATATCCATAAATCATATGGAGTCTTGGAGCCGAATTTTGAGATTACCTTATTTTGTAGATATGCAGTCGTTTATAAGGCATAACCCCAAAAGGATACTAGAATATCGTTAAAAATTATTATGGACCGCACCATGTACAACATTATACGATTATTCCTTTTAGATACACCAATAAATTATTGTGTATCAGGAAGCGTCTATTGTGAGAAAATATCATTTTGAGATGATCTAGAAACTCATTGCACAAGTATTCCTTCCTCGATCTGATCAAAGAATCTTAATACTTTGCCAATTTGTTTCACTTTTAAATTCTTTGAACTTGAAAGATTCAAACTTGTATTTCATCAAATACTTACATTCAACTATTTGAATAATCATCTCATTTTCTTTTACTAGTTTGTTCAATTTAACAAATTATTTTCATGTAAGTCAAGTATGTAAAGTCCATTCAGTAAATTGCTAACACCATATAAACATTTTATTATAAATAGAACAACTGTTATTTTTTATTATAATATCAAAACCATTCATATCCAATATAGAAATTGAAAAATGTTTCTTATAAGTGTTGGAACATAATAATAATTATTTAAACTAATGGATTTGCCCGTAGGCAGTGCTAAACAATACTCCCTCCATTCCTTAATATAAGTTATTTTAGAGTTGTGCACAAGTATTAAGGAAATGATTGTAAAACATTAAATATAATATCAATTGTCTATATTGCCCTTGAATTGACAAAAGAGAGTGTTATTTATTGGACTGAGAATAGTGAGAGAACCAAAGTTATATTTAATACTTGGGATAATATTGAAAACTAAACAATTAATGCTTACTTGAAATTCTCAAATGACTTATATTAAGGAACAAAAATATTTTTCTAAAATGACTTATATTAAGCAACGGAGGGAGCAAGTTCCTACGGCTAATGGACCAACCTTTGTTCCATTCCCCAAACGTAGGATGACTTCCCCTTTGTTTAGCTTTCTACTTCTGCTTGGTCCTTTCATAAATCTATATTTATGATAACCACAATTGGTATCCAATATCCAAGTAGAAATTTGACTTACAAAAAGATTTATTTCAATCATGAACAAACCTGTACATGTAACCGAAACTTCACTAAGTTTTTCTGGTTAGCCTTTGTAAGATACTTCTCGTAGTTTCTTTTCCAATATCCAAGCTTATTGCAGTGGAAGCAAACTCCTTTGCTATCAGTATCAGTTTTTTTCTTATTATCCTTTGTTTTTTCCTTTCCTTATGCCTTCTTTAAATTCTTCTTCTTTTTAAAAGATCCTTTAGGCCTTTTCCACTTCCTAGAAGTTTTATCTACCAATAAGACTTGGTCTTTCTTGCCTGGAAAGTGACTCTCAATAGTTTACAACATGTTAAGCAAATCAGTAAAGCTGACATCTATCTTATTCATGTGAAAATTCATGACAATTGTGAGAAGATGTCCAGGAGTGACTGCAAGATCAAATCTTGGCTCAACTCTCCATCCATGACAAAACCATGTTGTCCTAATTGTTCAATAAAATTGATTATTTTGAGGACATGTGTCTATACTGTAGTGTCATCGGTCATTCTAGATCGAAAGAGCTTCTTAGATATCTAATATTTAGCAGTCCTACTTTCCTCACCATATAACTACTTGAGGTGCAAGATTATAGTATGAGCATCCATAGCTTCATGTTGACACTAAAGCTCATTACTCATGGATGCGAGCATGATCCATTGAGCCAACTGTGCATCATCTTGCCAAATTTTAAAAGTAGCAAACTCTTCCTCAATGGCATTGTCTGAAACCATTGCAGGGATAGGCGTATTGAGGACATAAGATACCTTTTCAGCCTTGAGATTTTTTCTCAAATTCCTTAACCAATACGTGTAATTCGGTCCAATTAATTAGCATCTAATATGCTTCACAATGATAGTAATTTAGACGTTTGTAAAATTCTGTAAATGAATTTATAATTTAATAACATTTTAGCATATATTCATTTGATTAATTACCAAAATAAATTAAGTCTTTATTTAAATTGGTATCTCCCTCTATTTTCTTCAAACTATATTACCCTCCATATATAGTTCGACAAATCTTATTAAATATTTTCTAGTAAAAATAAGGATCTCATTTCAAATGTATATAGCCTTGTGGTGACACAACAAACTATATATAAATAAATAGGTAGACAACTATTGTCAATTACATCACCATGTTACTCCTTGTATTTTGTCTCTTAGATTATTTTGATCAAGTGGTGACACATCCGAATCAAAATTATCCAAGTTAATTTTGACCTAGCACTTCCATATATTCAAAGAGAAAAATATTATTTTTGTGGTGACACAACAAAACAACATCGTTCAATTCCTTTATAATAAAACAACATCTCAAAAAATTAAGATAAGGCTTGTTGTGACACAACAAACTTATAATGATTAATTGATACTCTATCGTTTTATCATGTTAGAAGGCGATATTTGTGAAAGTAGTATGCCCTCAAGCCAATTACATTTGATGTAATAAGCATTTACTTTGTAATTGCATTCATTAATTAATAAGAGAATTTATTTTTTAAAAGGCATTATTTATCCATGTTAATTAGTTAAATTAATAAATGTGATAAACTCATAGTTATTGAGCAATGCTTTTAGAATCATTATGTTGAATATGCTAATGAGATCTAAATTCATGATAGCTCAAAATTAAAACGTTCCTAAACGTATGGATCACTAATGCGGGGTTACTGATTTCGGATATATTAGTACATACTATTCTTGCTTTGTTGAGGAGAATGATTGATCTCATGATCATTTGTGTGGAGACACTAAAGCAAGTATGTAGGTGCTTATTGGAGAATAATTTCACTGAACGTGACTAATAAAGGAACCCTAATGGAATTTTACTTGTCTGTCAATAGGTGTTCCTAATGTGATAGGAGTGGAGATGATCTGGTTTCTAGGTTGTGAAAGTTATGAAGAGGTGTATATGGTTTTGAGAGAAGTGAAGGTTCCCCGGCTCATTTAGAAGGATTAAATAGTTTAAAGAGTTTGAAAGATAACGTCTGATGAAGGTGAATAGTTAGACAAATGATTTGAAAGATAAGGGATATATATTTGAAGTGACATTATCTTAGTTCCCTCTAATATTGTGATGTGGAGCACGTGTCACTTTATGATTGCATACACGTCTATTTAATAATTGGAACACTTTTGCAATAATATAGTTGTTCTTAATACCCACTTTCCTTCTAAGTGCATGAGTCTCACTGCCTTGAGAAAAGACGTTCTGACTTCTCTAGTCAATGGTTAACTTGATGACTCTCACTCTACAATTTGGATTATTGATTTAATAGCTCTTTCCCATTCATCTTCACTGCATCTTTAGCTTGTAGAATTGAGCATTTTCACCCATATTTCCTTCAAAGTGATTTCGTTTATAGATCTGAGGAGAATGTCTTCGACGATGTTGATGACAAGATTTTAGACATGTTGGTACCTGCTGTTAGATAAAATTCTATCTTTGGTACCCATGATGTTTGGGTCCTGTTGGGTTAGTTTTATATATGACTATCCAAATTTTTAGACATTTTGAATCTTCATATAAAATTACATTATTATTTCAATGTAAAAGTACATATGCACATAAGATGATTTACTTAGATAATATGCTATATGAGTGTGTGTGTGTGTGTGTGTGTGTGTAAATATCATTTCCCATAAAACATGTGTGGATGACAGTATTTTCCGTTTTGTTTTGCATTCCTTTTGCTTTCACAATGATCTACTACTTTGAAGTCTCACAGAGTAATGATCAATTCTACTGGTAGCACCTGGTTGATTTGTTGAGTTGATCAGGTTCTACGATTCTTTGAGGTACTGTTATAGTTTTGAGTACACTCTACGATGTGTCAAAATCTTAGATCCTTTTGTGACATTTAGTTCAATGGCATATCGAACTTAGTCAACAAAAAAAAACAACTAAAAGTACTTAACTTAAGCAATCTATTTAAATATCATAATAGAAACATCTTCAAACAAGAATGAAGCTTATCACTGTTATTAATTTTCATTAAGAATTCCACATCTGAAGTAGAAAATAGATATTCACACTTCATAACTAACTTTGTCAAAATAAATCTCTAACAAGAGGTCAGTTAAATTCATATTACAAATAATGACTTCATATTGAGATTTTCATTTCTCATCACAAGGACAAGAGTAGATTTTCTCAATGTATATACTTCAAATATCTTCATTAAAGATTTATTCTCAACTTTAAACTTGGATAAAGAGATAATGCTTCGCAGAGACAAAGTTCTGCCTACAGTTTCTCTTCTTCCTTTTGAAGTAGAAATTATATCTTCAATATAAGACTAGATCATGTTAAGATTAATGCAACACACACAGGATAACATGGAAAATAATTCTTACAACAACAATGCACATATAAAGATAATAATGTCGTATACCTCACTGATGCGAATCTTTTGACAGTCAGTGGTTTAGCTTGAGTCATTTAATTTTGTTGTTGAAATAAATTATCCAATCTTGAATTTCACCAACAATCATAACTTATAGCATTTCCAGAATAATCGTCTTGCTTTATCAGATAGACGTTTAAAGCTGAGCATATCTAGCATATCCTTTGCTTTTAGATCAGAGGTGAGAATTTATACATCCCATATTCCTTGCATAGCTTGAGAGAACCTCATAGTTAAGATCTTTGTTGGGATGAGTCTTGCCACTTCAACTGGATTATTTGAGAAGCACATCGAGTCTTTCTTTTTCCATTGATCATTTCTTCAGAGAACAAAGAAATTTTGTACTTGATCATCACTGATGACACTTCTCAGACTCCTTTGGCATGCATGTAGATTCTGACATCGTCTTGTATACATTCTAAGAACGCATTCCTGAATTCATGTAGCTCTGGCTGTATATTTACTTCCCTGTAGATGGATAGCTTAATTTTTTGCTTTATCATTATCTTGATAGACTTGACTGATAATATCAATGACTTCGTATATGCGCATAGATTAATTCTGGATAGTATCAACCAGATCATTTACATTCCTTTGAATATACCTACACATGTAGATTTCAGTATGTGACTTTATCTTCATTTAGAAGATGTGTTTGACATTTATTGCTTAGTCTATAACTGGTTTTAGAGTGATGCATTGGATCAACTCAAAGCTTAAACTTTATGTCTATGAGAACCTACTTTGATACCAATTGTTATTTCTCAAAGGCATAATATAGATCTAGAACGAGGGGTTGAATAGATCTTTAAAATTTCTTTCATAATTATTTATTTTAGAATTATCAAATAATTAACTAATCAAGATTATCTATACGCGTCAATATATCAGTTTTGAAAACTCCCCTTAAAGACTTACTCGGATATCTTAGTTCTTAACATAAGTTATATGAATTATCAAACACAGAGCAGATATAGCAGTTATAGAGTGCGTAATGTAAATAACATAATGTAAAAGACACAAGAGGTTTTAAGTGGTTCGGAGACTAAAAAATTCCTACTCCACTTTTCTACTCATCGAGTACGATTTCCACTAAAGGATTCAGCCACCAAGACCAGGACACACTGCCCTCATCAAGCCCAGCAGACTTAGCTATTTTAGTCTCAATAGACAAAGACAAAGACATCTTCAAGCCCAACAAAATTGGATATTTTTTCCCTAGGACAAGGATCATCTGACCCTTCTTCGGTCACACAGACCAAGATCCTCTAACCCCAATTCGGTCCTCAATACCAGGATCCACTGACCTTACTTCGGTCACTTAGACCAGGATCCACTGACCCTTTTTCCTATTGTAGAGGTGTGGTTGAGGTGCTGCTAAGATGACTTGAATGCTCTTCATCTCATGGTACTTAGCAGTATTGTTGATCATCTTCTTGATGCTTGTTGAACTCTGTTATTAAAGCTTGATTCCTTCTGATTATCATCAGCTCTTCATGATTAATGTTGATGTGCTACTAAGATATTCACTTAAGCTCTTCATCTTTTATGCTTAGCAGCTTTGAACAATCCCAGAATCGTAGACTTGTGTTCCACATCTTTGACTTGTTGATTTTGAGTGTTCTTGATGAGTCATATAATGGAGCTTCTGAGATTAGCCTTCTGATCATCCATTATTTCATCATCAGTATCAACTACATGGCTTCTTTATATTTGAATCATCAGATATGTTATGTCCTCCACTTCCTTGGCTCTACGGATCAGGCTCATTTTCTCTAGAGTTTCCTAGCACTTTTGGTCTTTGGCTCTGCAGCTCTGACCTTTGCATATACTCATCAACTTTTGCTAATCTGATGAGGTGTTGCCAAGATTATCTTGTTAATATCCTTTTCTCTTTTGGCTTGGCAGCTTTGAACATTTATCTGCTCGTAGAGTTATCCTTACTCTATGTTCTCTCTTGTTCAGCTTGATGTTCATCTCAGATGACGATGATTCTTATATATTGATGTTCAATGCTCATCATCATCATCATCTTTTGAATGATGTTGTTTTTTATACTTCTCTAAAACTTCCCATTGAGAAGTATCCATTGGAGAATTTAATGCATAGATATTTTGATATCTCTGATGTTGACTTTATGAGGCTCTATGTTAGTGTACTTTCTGACTTAGGACTTGTCACATTAATCAGTATATTTTTTGGCATTTCAGACATATTATTTTCGGCCAACTAGCCGGTAGATATACCTTTTTTCTTACAAGAATGTCATCTGAAGTCTTAAGATCATCTTCTTGCAACATTTTAATTGCCAGTCTTATTGTCAAACCTGACATGAACTCTATAATCTACTATTGCAATTGTAAGAGCCGTAGAATTGAGCCTTACAATCGATCTAATCTTTTCTGTTCTTGTACTTTTTTCACTGTTGATAGTATAGTGAGGGATGTCGTAGTCTTATGTTCTGTATCCTCACTACTACTACAACTTTATCTTCTATTTTGCTTTCTAATTGCTTCATACTGCTTGGATTTCCTTAGCAGGTTTATCTCCATTTTTTTGATACCTTTGCTGTCTTACGATGTCGATAACATCTTTCTAAGTGGATTTTTCTCCTTTGTTCTTAAGTATTGGTTGCTTCTTATACAAATTTCTGATTGATCTACGATCAGTTCTTAGCTCTGTGATCAGGTAGAATGTCCTTCCAGTTGATGATTAAATTTTTTATGGAGATCTCTTCTTGTGATAGATATACTCAGATATCATCAGAGTATAGTCTCTTACCATATACTTCTTCCTGAGTAATCTTCACTTTATATCCATGGCACAGACTGAGCTCGGTGATCTCCTCTAATTTTTGTAGTTAACACTTCACATTTTGCTTAACAATTCTAAAGCTGACTTTACGATATTGATCTTACGGAAAGATCTTTGAGTAATCTTCAGATATTGCTTTCATTCAGTGTCTGGTTGGAGTATTCTACAATCACCCTTTACTGAGTAATCTTTACTTTGTAATCCATTAATTCACTTAGCAGATTGATTAATTTTTCTAGATGATTTTTAACAGCTTCTTTGACCTCTTGAGCAGCTCTGTGTTAATCCTATGGTGTTGAGATCATTTGTTCACTTCACTAACTGATTCTCTATTTGTGAGATGGAGTGAACTCTGTGATCTTCTGATGCTATGTGAACATGGTTATCTCTACGAAGTATCGTCATATTGTGAACTGGCAAAGTAACTTTACGATCATGAATTCCTATCATCTATACATCAGATCAATTTTCATAAGATCAACCTAAAATTATTTGATCATTCTAATCTAAGTCCTTGTAAATCAATTCTTTTGAAGGACTTTACAGAACTTACTCGTACAAATATACATAATCATATTCGACTTTAAGCACATGTAGATTTACCCTGCGATAAATACTTCTATCCAGTAGAGTAATCTTTTTACAATGATCATATCTATTACATATGTATACGAGATAAGGATTAACCTAACAAGTTTAATCAAACTATTCTAAGTCCTTGTACATAGATATCTCAACTAAGGACTGTACAAAACTTATTCATGCAAATATACTTTATAACTTTTATCATTAAGTCATAGAAGCTCATTCTTCCTTCATTTCTCACCAATTCACTAAGACTCACAAGAGCAATTATAGAGATAGAAGCTATAGAGAGAGAAGCTATAAAGAGAAAGAAGAAGAGTAGTCTGCTACTTCACTACTCTAGTATCCAGTCTTCTTCTGAGGTAAGGGTTATTATTTTTATATTCTGAAGAGATATTATTTTTCTTATTCGTATGAATATTATTATCATTCAATATTCATTCTATTCGTTTAATATTCGTAGGGAATATTATTTTCGTTCAACCGTTGTAAGTAAGGGGTTTTTGACAGGGGCGGTTTCGTAATTTTTTCGACCATCAAAAATTCTGGAAAAATTTGAAATGATAATTTGATAAGTTTTCTAGATTGTGTCCAAAAATAGAGATTTTTGGAAGTATATATTAGGAGTTATGAATTTTATTGGAAAAAACTATTTTAAAAGTAAACCCTTATAACTCCTTGTAGTTAACTCCAAAATTGGTGAAATTTTTATTGGGAGTACATCTATATAACAGCAGTATACCCTGTAAATTTCAGAATTTTTGGACAAAAGTACAATTTTTTATAAATGTCTAAATATTCGATAGTTTTAGTCATATGAAAAATAGTAAATGAATTTTAAAAATTCTGAGAAAAATATATGTTCAATATGGAACTATATTCTGCTAAATCTCAGAAAAGAAAATTTGTTTGTACTGATTTGGTATTTTTCATGAAAATGGACTACTTATGAGTAAATGAATTAAATACGTTATGTGAAGTAAGAAAATTGAAAAATAGGATTTTATGGCTTGAGAATCCTATATAAGGTATATGCAGATTTTTTATGAGGGTTTTGGTTATTGGTGATGAAATCTTATGAGTTTGGCATTTTAGGATGATTAAATGCATTAATTAGTAAAGTGTAAACAATTAAAATAAATTGTGTATAAGTTTAAGAAATGATTAAAATATTGTGGTAATATTAATAATATTAGATTATGAGATTATTAAGTGATTTATAATATTTATATTAAGGTGTTATAAATATTGACATGGATTTTATTGTGAAACTTTATTTTTTTATGTCGGGTTACTTATTCACGATATCGACACTATTCACGTATACGGCACTATTCATGTATATGGCACTATTTACGTATATGACATTATTTATGTATACGGTACTATGTACGAATACGGAGTACTATTTACGAGTTACAATTCATGAGTTACTATTCATGAGTTACTATACATGAGTTACTATTTATGAGTTACTATTCACGGGATACTATTTACCCGAAAAATATATTTCTTTTCTGTCCAAATTATTTTTGATACATGAGGATTATTCTTGAATTTTACTCCACAAAGCAGTATCATGTTGACAATTTGGATATTTTTAAACTCTGGATAAATTTAAAGTCTTTAATATTTATCCTTGATTTTGTTTGATTAATGCTTATATCATTATCATCATCCTCATGCTTATATTGTGATGAAAGTCATCTTTTACTTACGTGCATAGATGGACTGTTGATTATTGGTTTTACAGTTGTATATTTTTTGCTTATGTGCATAGATGGACTATTTATTGTTGGTTTTACAGTTGTATATCTTTGGCTTACGTGCAAAGATGGACTGTTGATTATTGGTTTTATAGTTGTATATCTTTGGCTTACATGCAAAGATGGACAGGTGTATGACATGATCATAACCACTGGTGATAATAACGAATATCTTTGGCCCGTAGTGCATGGATAATTCGATGATGTGATTGGCAGGATCATGACCATTAGTTAACATTTGAATGCCTTTGGCCGTAGTGCACTAACAGACAATTGATTGGTATAATCGTGACCATTGGTTTTATAGTTGAATATCTTTGGCCCGTAGTGCAAAGGTAGACAACTGATTGGTATGGTCATTGTTATTACATTTGAATATCTTTAGCCTTTGGAGTAAGGATATTGAGTAAACGTTCTATTAAGCCTTTGTGGCAAGGAGAAACTGTTGATTTACATGATTATAAAAATGAATTGTGGATTTAACTATAATCTTTGGTGGTTTAGGTGAAGACAGGTGATGATAGTTCTTTTTGTCTTGGGTATAACAATGAACTGTTGATGAGTATTACAGGAATAAAATATTAACGATGAACTTTTAATCTAGAGGAGATAGTAGACATTATGTTCTACTTGACTCTTCTAATGGATTGCTTATTCCGCTGCAGTTAAAGTTGATGTTTATTGTATTTTATCAGTTTAACACTGTTGAAGGCTAAGGATAATTTATTCTGCATTATCTTAGTCATAATATTTCTTACTGGGCTAGTCGAGATCACCCTTTTCTTTCACTGTTCTCTTCAGGAAATGAGAATATAGCTAGGACGAGTCGGGGAACGGATTGACGGTCCGAGATGGTGGCTATAGTAGTCCTCACTATTTTTATAAAATAGTGTGATAATAATTAGAATGAGGACTCCATTGAGAGTGGATATTGTCTAGAAGGCAATATTCGTGTTTAAACTCTCAGCTATGTTTTATCGTATTTTGCACGACAGTTGCATTAATTAAGTTATATTTGATTTATGTAGTGTGATATCTGGCGACTCAAGATGGATGATGTATACCTGTTTTGGGGGCGTCACAGTTGGTATCAAAGCTTAGGGATATGATCCCTGGCTAAGATGTGAGATAAGAACTAGGAGGGGAGAGACGGGGAATTCATTCGCTAGTATGACCTACCTAAGTTTAATTGGTATTTAATTGGTCAGTCAGAGTATAGTGTGACGCCCCCAAAATAGGTCCAATCCACCCAACCTATTCTGAGTCGCCAAATACATGGTATAGAAAGCAAACTACAACTTCAATAATACAATTGTCGTGCAAAATACGACAACACATACTGTGAGTTTAAATACAAATATTGTCTTCTAAACAATATCAACACTCAAATAAGCCCTCATTACAATTATTCATACACTATTTTACAGAAATAGTGAGGACTGTTAAAATAACTGTCTAGGACCATCACTCTATACCCCGACTGGATCCTGTTATGTTCTCACTTCCTGAGAAGAAAAATGGAACAAAAAGGAAAAGGGTGAACTCAACTAGCCCAGTAAAGAATATTATGACTAAGATAATATACAACAAATTATCATTAGTCTTCAACAGGGAAAAATCTGATAAAACATAATAGACAACAAATTTTAGATCAAAACTGAAGCGGAAACAGCAATCCATTAAAAGAGTCAAGTAGAGAATGAATTCTACTATCTTCTAAGATTTAAAAGTCCATCATCAATATTTTATCCCTGTAACAACAATCAATATACATCTTTAATCGAATATTCATCTTTGCACTACAGGCCAAAGATATTCATTTGTATCACCAATTTGTCATGTTCATCTCAACACCTGTTCATCTTTGCACTACGGGCCAAAGATATTCATTAGTTAATCATTCATCTTTGCACTACAGGCTAAAGATATTCAATAATATCATCATTAAGGACTGAGGATGATGAAAAATTTTAGAGAACGAATCCAATTGAGATGTAAGGACAAATATTAGGGATTCGTATTACGCTTTATCCAAGATCACTAATACTTCATAATAACCAATTTTGAAGCGTAATTCAAAAATAAAGATCAAAACACATGGATACAATCAAAGCTAGTAACCATAATAGACATCTTGGACAAAAAGGAAAATTTTCATTTTCTATGAATAGTGTCGATACGTGAATAAAGTGTCATATACGTGAATAGTAACCCCGGACACAAAAAGTTCCAAATTTGATTAAAAAGTTCAAACCAATATTTTAGCATAATGATATTGAAGAAAATAATATCATTTAAGAAGAAAATAACATCCCTTACCTCAAAGAAACAAAGATTTGGAATGAAAGGTCTCAAGTGATCTTTGAATGAAACTTGTACTGAACATCAACTCTCAAAGTATCTAAATACTCACAAAATACGCTCGATAATATAGAGAGAGAAAGAGAGAAAGCTTATGTTTCTGGTGTGATTTTCAATTCTAACTTAGCCCTCTATTTATAGGAAAGTGTTAGCACCCCGAAGCAGACTTGACCTGCTACCTGATGGCTTCACCTGCTACTATTGCCACCCACCACATTTGAAATAAAATTCAGCACATTTCTTCACCAACCATAAGTGGGGCCCACTCAATTCTAGAATTTTCCACCAAAATCAATTATAACCCTAATTTCCGAATCAGACACCTCTTAAAATTCATAACAAATCATTCCTTCATTTTTAACGGTTCAAAATTTGTGGACATATACTCAACTTATATATGTATTACATATCCAAAAATCACAACGATCTAACGGTCAGATTAAAAATTATAACTCACGCAATATATCGTAAAAATACTGATTTGATTTTTAATACCTCTATTCCGACAAAATACTGATAAAACACCTCAACATTAATTCCTTCAATTATATCCACATAAAATAAATATTTCATTATCATATAAATCAATAATTAATTATTCACAAATAATATTATAGAATCACAATTATGACAACCAGGCCGTTCCCAGGAAGGAGTGGGCTTTTCAATAAGGATTTTTTCTTACTGGCGCGCAATTAGGTGACCAAACCTCTCCTAGACAGAACTTTCTATACATTGCCAATAATGCTATCTAATAATATTATTCAAATAATATGAATTATTGATCGGATAATGGGAAATACTGTGTAGAGAAAACAATAATAATATAAAATATCAACGCAACAATTATTGAATCAATAAAATAAAATATTGAACAGTAACTACCGTAATAATTATTGAGTAAGGCCTTTCACGTCATTTAATCAATAATTCAACCATACTTTATGTAATACCGTAATGCTACAAAGGCAACCACGCCAGACATCGTATTTTAACCAAGTGTATTCCAACAAGTGTTAATTGTGAACGATTACGCCTAGATTATTTATAAAAACTTAAACTTTGTCGTTTTCTTCATCCGACAGTTATTCCGTTATGGGGCCCACAAATGGCTGCGTTGTCGTACGAATATTCCCCGACAACAAGAATATTCCACGACAAAACGAATATTTCCTGACAACAATAAGTATTTTATAGTCACTTGCTTATTTTGTAAAATTTGCACATTCCACCCATAACCAAAGTATTATATCAAATTAACTCCTTATTATTTCAAGATAATAAATAGAGAAAATTTAATTTTTATTCATAATAAGACGGGGTCTTACATAAAGGGTAATATGTGGTATGTCAATTAAACCTTATTTTGAAGATATATTTTAGAATGATATCTGAAATACAGGAGATGGGAAATGGGAAAATCATGATAGAGAGGAAATAATCGGGAAGGTACAATTCGAAGAGAAAGAAAGGTATTATCATCTCTTCGAACTACCAGGTACGTAAATTTTGAGGGCGAAATTTCATAAGGAGGGAAGATTGTGAGATCCCGAATTTTATGAAATAAAAGTATTCAATTTTTCTATTTTGGTAAATAGTTAAATTAATAAAAGTTTAAAGTTAAGGGTAATATTTGAATTTTTTTTCAAAGTAAGCAAGTTGTCATAAAATAATCGGTGATAGAAGTACAGTAATACGCGTGGTTGCATAGTAGCACACGATATTGATTATTGATGCTTACGTAAGAAGACACTCAGTTATACTCAATTATTGTTACATTAATTGCTGCATCATATCTCTCATATTATTGATTCAATTATTGTCACAGTATCATCTGCATAATATGTTATATTAAATCAATAATTGAGATGGCAAAATTATTCATATTATTATTTACGATATTGACAATGTCTAGAAGTTCTGTCAATGAGAGGTTTGGTCACCTAATTGCGCGCCAATACGGAAAAATCCTTATCGGAAAGCCCCCTCTTTCCTGGGAACGACCTGGTTGTTAAATATTGTAAGTTATAATATTAATGATGAATAAGTTTGTGTTGATTAAAGATGAAATTGATAGTTCCATTGTGTTGAGATTATTAGTGTTAGTGGAAATCGATATTTATTTCGATAATAATTGATGTCTGGAAGTTATATTGACCAATCGGGTAATTAATCGGATAAATGAGAAATTAATTGTTATTAATTCACATGATTATAACTATGTGTTCACATGTGTGTACTATTTATCATATGATTTACTATTAGGGGAGTTGGTGCAAGATTGATAATACTTGCATGACTAAATTAAAAATGGAGGTATAGATGAAGGTACTATACTGTAATTAATTTTTTTTTTACATGTTTAGAACTATTGAGTCACATGATTTACTATTGATTCACATGATTTAATATTAGGGGAGGTGGTGCAAGTTTGATAATACTTACACGACTAAATTAAAAATGAAAGAAAAGTTAAAGGTATTGTATTGTAATATTTTGAGCCCCAAAACGTGCAATTATCGAAACTATATTTTCCTATAAATAGAAGCTCATTCTTTCTTCATTTCTCACCAATTCACTAAGTCTCACAAGAGCAATTATAGAGATAGAAGCTATAGAGAGAAAGAAGAAGAGTAGTCTGCTACTTCACTACTCCAGTATCCAGTCTTCTTTTGAGGTAAGGGTTATTATTTTTATATTCTGAACAGATATTATTTTTCATATTCATATGAATATTATTATCGTTCAATATTCATTCTATTCGTTTAATATTCATAAGGAATATTATTTTCGTTCAACCGTTGTACGTAAGGGGTTTCTGCCAGGGGCAGTTTTGTACTTTTTTTGACTCTAAAATATTTTGGAAAAATTTGAAATGATAATTTGATGAGTTTTCTAGATTGTGTCCAAAAATGGCGATTTTTGGATGTATAGATTAGGAGTTATGAATTTTATTGAAAAACACTATTTTAAAAGTAAACCCTTATAACTCCTTGTGGTTAACTCCAAAATTGGTGAAATTTTTATTGGGAGTACATCTATATAATAGCAGTATACCATGTAAATTTGGGAATTTTTTGACAAAAATACAATTTTTGATAAATATCTAAATATTCGGCAGTTTTAGTCATATGAAAAATAGTAAATGAAATTTAAAAATTCTGAGAAAAATATATGTTCAATATGGGACTATATTCTACTAAATCTCAGAAAAGAAAATTTGTTTGTACTGATTTGGTATTTTTCATGAAAATGGACTAGTTATGAGTAAATGAATTAAATATATTATGTGAAGTAAGAAAATTGAAAAATAGGATTTTATGGCTTGAGAATCATATATAAGGTATATTCATATTTTTTATGAGAGTTTTGGTTATTGGTGATAAAATCTTATGAGTTTGGCATTTTAGGATGATTAAATGTATTAATTAGTAAAGTGTAAACAATTAAAATAAATTGTGTATAAGTTTAAGAAATGATTAAAATATTGTGGTAATATTAATAATATTAGATTATGAGATTATTAAGTGATTTATAATATTTGGATTAAGGTGTTATAAATATTTACATGCATTTTATTGTGAAACTTTATTTTTTTGTGTCAGGGTTACTATTCACGTATACGACACTATTCATGTATATGGCACTATTTACGTATATAACATTATTTATGTATACGGTACTATGTACGAATACGGAGTACTATTTATGAGTTACTATTCATGAGTTATTATACATGAGTTACTATTCATGAGTTACTATTCACGAGTTACTATTTATGGGGTACTATTTACCCAAAAAATATATTCTTTTCTGTCCAAATTATTTTTGGTACATGGATATTATTCTTGAATTTTACTCCACAAAGCAGTATCATGTTGACAATTTGGATATTTTTAAACTCTGGATAAATTTAAAGTATTTAATATTTATCCTTGATTTCGTTTGATTAATTTTTATATCCATCATCCTCATGCTTATATTGTGATGAAAGTCATCTTTGACTTACGTGCATAGATGGACTGTTGATTATTGGTTTATAGTTGTATATTTATTGCTTATGTGCATAGATGGACTGTTGATTATTGGTTTTATAGTTGTATATCTTTGGCTTACGTGCAAAGATGGACTGTTGATTATTGGTTTTATAGTTGTATATCTTTGGCTTACGTTCAAAGATGGATAGGTGTATGACAAGATCATAACCACTGATGATAATAACGAATATCCTTGGCCCGTAGTGCATGGATAATTCGATGATGTGATTGGCAGGATCATGACCATTAGTTAACAGTTGAATGTCTTTGGTCGTAGTGCAATCGATGCATAATTGATTGGTATAATCATGACCATTGGTTTTATAGTTCAATATCTTTGGCCCGTAGTGCAAAGGTAGACAACTGATTGGTATGATCATTGTTATTACATTTTAATATCTTTAGCCTTTGTGGTAAGGATATTGAGTAAACGTTCTATTAAGCCTCTGTGGCAAGGAGAAACTGTTGATTTACATGATTATAAAAATGAATTGTGGATTTAACTATAATCTTTGGTGGTTCAGGTAAAGGCAGGTGATGATAGTTCTTTTTGTCTTGGGTATAACAAAGAACTGTTGATGAGTATTACAGGAATGAAATATTAACGATGAACTTTTAATCTAGAGGAGATAGTAGACATTATGTTCTACTTGACTCTTCTAATGGATTGCTTATTCCGCTGCAGTTAAACTTGATGTTTATTGTATTTTATCAGTTTAACACTGTTGAAGACTAAGGATAATTTATTCTGCATTATCTTAGTCATAATATTTCTTACCGGGCTAGTTGAGCTCACCCTTTTCTTTCACTGTTCTCTTCAGAAAATGAGAATATAGCTGGGACGAATAGGGGAACGGATTGACGGTCCGAGATGGTGGCTATAGTAGTCTTCACTATTTTTATAAAATAGTGTGATAATAATTAGAATGAGGACTCCATTGAGAGTAGATATTGTCTAGAAGGCAATATTCGTGTTTAAACTCTCAGCTATGTTTTGTCGTATTTTGCACGACAGTTGCATTAATTAAGTTGTATTTGATTTATGTAGTGTGATATCTGGCTACTCAAGATGGGTGATGTATACTTGTTTTGGGGGCATCACAGTTGGTATCAAAGCTTAGGGATATGATCCCTGGCTGAGATGTGAGACAAGAACTACGAGGGGAGAGACGGGGAATTCATTCGCTAGTATGACGTACCTAAGTTTAATTGGTCAGTCAGAGTATAGGGATAATATGTGGTATGTTAATTAACCCTTATTTTGAAGATATATTCTAGAATGATATCTAAAATACAGGAGATGAGAAATGGGAAAATCATTTTAGAGAGAAAATAATCGGGAAGGTACAATTCGAAAAGAAAGCAAGGTATTCTCATCTCTTCAAACTACCAGGTACGTAAATTTTGAGGGCAAAATTTCATAAGGAGGGGAGATTGTGAGATCCCGAATTTTATGAAATAAAAGTATTCAATTTTTCTATTTTAGTAAATAGTTAAATTGATAAAAATTTAAAGTTAAGGGTGATATTTGAATTTTTTTCAAAGTAAACAAGTTGTCATAAAATAATCGGTGATAGAAGTACAGTAATATGCATGGTTACATTGATTATTGATGCTTACGTAAGAAGTCACTCAGTTATACTCAATTATTGTTACATTAATTGTTGCATCATATCTCTCATATTATTAATTCAATTATTGTCACAGTATCATCTGCATAATATGTTATATTAAATCAATAATTGAGATGGCAAAGTTATTCATATTATTATTTACGATATTGACAATGTCTAGAAGTTCTGTCAATGAGAGGTTTGGTCACCTAATTGCGCGCCAATACGGAGAAATCCTTATCGGAAAGCCCCCTCTTTCCTGAGAACGACCTGGTTGTTAAATATTGTGTGTTATAATATTAATGATGAATAAGTTCGTGTTGATTAAAGATGAAATTGATAGTTCCATTGTGTTGGGATTATTAGTGTTAGTGGAAATCGATATTTATTTTGATAATAATTGATGTCTGGAAGTTATACTGACCAATCGGGTAATTAATCGAATAAATGAGAAATTAATTGTTATTAATTCACATGATTATAACTATGTGTTCACATGTGTGTACTATTTCTTCACATGATTTACTATTAGGGGAGTTGGTGCAAGATTGATAATACTTGCATGACTAAATTAAAAATGGAGGTATAGATGAAGGTACTATATTGTAATTAATTTTTTTCACATGTTTAGAACTATTAAGTCACGTGATTTACTATTGATTCACATGATTTAATATTAGGGGATGTGGTTCAAGTTTGATAATACTTGCATGACTAAATTAAAAATGAAAGAAAAGTTGAAGGTATTGTCTAAGACCCCAAATTATTATTAATGAAATTGAATTTCCTCTATTTATTATTTTGAAATAGTAAGGGTTGATTTGATTAATGTGGTTAGTTATGGGTAAAATGCGCAAATATTTCAAATAAGCAAGTGGTTATAAAATATTCATTGTTGTTTGGGAATATTAGTTTAGTCGTGGAATATTCTTACTTTAACGTGGGAATATTCGTATGCGACGGTAGCTAAATTTGTGGGGCCCCATAATGTAAAGTGATTGGATGAAGGAAAACGACAAATATAAGTTATTTATAAATAACGGCGTAGTTGTTACCGTTAATACTATTGGAATACCCAGTGGTTAAAACACAGTAGCACATGGTATTGCACCAATTATTGATTCTTACGTAAGAAGGCGCTACTCAATAATGGTTACAATAATTACCGTTCAATATTTTATTTTATTGATTCAATAGTTATACGCTTGATATTTTATATTATTGTTATTTCAATAATTGTCACTACACAAGATTTTCTATTATCTTAGCAATAATTCATATTATTTGAATAATATTATTAGATAGCATTATTGGCAATGTCAAGAAAGTTCTGCTCTAAGGAGAGGTTTGGTCACCTAATTGCTTGGCCAAAGAAGGAGAAATCCTTATTGCAAAGCCCCTCTTTTTCTTGGGAACTACCGTTGCCAAGATTTGTGATTCTCGTAATATTATTTGTGAATAATTAATTATTGATTTATATGATAAGGAAAATATTCAATTTATGTGGATATAGATGGAGAAAATTTTAAAGTGACAATTGTTGAAAAATTGATATTTTATCTTTTCTAATAAATAATTCATTTAAATATATTATTATATTTTAATAATATAATAATAGTGATATTTTTTTACAATGAATGTGGGATATATGAGTATATGAGGAGGAAGAGTATTTTTGTTACTAAAAATATTTAAAACATGTTAAACATGTTTGTGGGCCCATTTCTTGACTGAAATTTGATTATAGCCTGTAAAATCGTCCGTATGTGGATTTCGGTCAATTTCGGCTTGGAATTTGGAAAATCTTTCTTCTGCAAAGTTGTAGATAATTGAATTTCCTATGGAAAAGACATAAGGTTCGAATTTTTCTGAATTATTGAAGTTCCGAAGTTCTGAAATAATTGATTTTTTGAAGTTTTAATTATTTTTTTTAATAAAAATGTTTTTTGCAAGTGGGTGGGCCTCAATTGTTGTTAAACATGCTGAATTTGATGATTCAAAGGTTGGCATAGAAAACTTGATTTATATATTAATATTTTATTAAATTTTCTGCTTTGGTGTTCTAAGCATTTTCCTATAAATAGGGTGCTTAGGTTAGAATTGAAATTCACACCAGAAACTGAAGTTTTCTCTCTCTATATTATCGAGCGTATTCTTGTGAGTATTTTGATACTTTGAGTGTTGCTATACTTGCAAGTTCTTGATAAGTTATAACCGATATTCCAAATGTAAGTACTATTCTTTTCGAGGTAAGGGATGTTATTTTTTAAAAAATGATATTATTTCTTCTAATATCATTATGTCAGATTATTGGTAAGATTTTTCTTGTGAAATTCTTGTCTTTTAGTGTCGGGGTTACTATTCACGTATACGGCACTATTCACAGAAAAATTAAATTTTCATTTTTTTTCAAAATATCGATTATGGATACTAGCTTTGATTGTATCCATGTTTTGATCATTCTTGAATTTTACTTCACTATGGTTATTTATGAAGTATTTTTGAACTTGGACTGTTTAAAGTACGAATCCTTAATATTTGTTCTTTTATTTCTCTGGATTCATTTTCTTTAAAATATTTTTCATTATCCTCAGTCCTAAATGATGATATTACTGAATATCTTTGGCCTGTAGTGCAAAGATGGTTGATTTTCTTATGAATATCGTTGGCCTGTAGTGCAAAGATGAATAGGTATTGAGATGAACATGACCAACTGATAAATATCTTTGGCCTGTAGTGCAAAAATGAATATTTGATTCAAGATGAGTAATGATTTATGTTACAGGGATAAAATATTGATGATGGACTTTTAAATTCATAGATTATATTAGATTTCATTCTCTACGTAACTCTCCTATGAATTGTTATTTCCGCTGCGAATATTGATCTGAAACTTGTTGTCTATTATATTCTATCATATTTTTTCCCTGTTGAAAACTAACGATAATTTGTTCTATATTATCTTAGTCATAATATTTTTTACTGGGCTAGTTGAGCTCACTCTTTTCCTTTTTTTTCCATTTTTCTTCTCAGGAGGTGAGAATGTAGCGAGTACTAGTCGGGGGTATGGAATGAAGGTTCTAGAAAGTCGTTTTAGTAGTCCTCACTATTTTTGTAAAATAATGTATCAATAATTGTAATGAGGACTTATTTGGGTGTGAATATTGTCTAGATGACAATATTTGTATTTAAACTCACAGTTTATGTTTTGTATTAATAAAGTTGTAGTTGTTTCTGTACCATGTTATTGACAACTCAAAATGGGTGATGTATACCTATTTTGGGGGCGTCACATATTGTACTGTAATATTTCGAGCCCCAAAACGTGCAATTATCAAAACTATATTTTCCTATAAATAGAAGCTCATTCTTCCTTCATTTCTCACCAATTCACTAAGTCTCACAAGGGCAATTATAGAGATAGAAGTTATAGAGATAGAATCTATAGAAAGAAAGAAGAAGAGTAGTCTGCTACTTCACTACTCCAGTATCCAGTCTTCTTCTAAGGTAAGAGTTATTATTTTTATATTCTGAAGAGATATTATTATCGTTAAATATTCATTCTATTCGTTTAATATTCATGAGGAATATTATTTTCGTTCAATATTCGTAAGGAATATTATTTTCGTTCAACCGTTGTAAGTAAGGAGTTTCTTCTAGGGGCAGTTTTGTAATTTTTTTGACCCTCAAAAATTCTGGAAAAATTTGAAATGATAATTTGATGAGTTTTCTAGATTGTGTCCAAAAATGGCGATTTTTGGATGTATAGATTAGGAGTTATGAATTTTATTGAAAAAAACTATTTTAAAAGTAAACCCTTATAACTCCTTGTGGTTAACTCCAAAATTGGTGAAATTTTTATTGGGAGTACATCTATATAATAGTAGTATACCATGTAAATTTGCGAATTTTTGGACAAAAGTACAATTTTTCATAAATATCTAAATATTCGGCAGTTTTAGTCATATGAAAAATAGTAAATGAATTTTAAAAATTCTGAGAAAAATATATGTTCAATATGGGACTATATTCTACTAAATCTCAGAAAAGAAAATTTGTTTGTACTGATTTGGTATTTTTCATGAAAATGGACTACTTATGAGTAAATGAATTAAATATGTTATGTGAAGTAAGAAAATTGAAAAATAGGATTTTATGGCTTGAGAATCCTATATAAGGTATATGCAGATTTTTTATGAGAGTTTTGGTTATTGGTGATGAAATCTTATGAGTTTGGCATTTTAGGATGATTAAATGCATTAATTAGTAAAGTGTAAACAATTAAAATAAATTGTGTATAAGTTTAAGAAATGATTAAAATACTGTGGTAATATTAAAAATATTAGATTATGAGATTATTAAGTGATTTATAATATTTGGATTAAGGTGTTATAAATATTTACATGGATTTTAATGTGAAACTTTATTTTTTGTGTTTGGGAGTACTTATTCACGATAATGACACTATTCACGTATACGACACTATTTATGTATATGGCACTATTTGCGTATATGACATTATTTATGTATATGGTACTATGTACGAATACGGAGTACTATTCATGAGTTACTATTCATGAGTTACTATTCACGAGGTACTATTTACCTGAAAAATATATTTCTTTTCTGTCCAAATTATTTTTGGTACATGAATATTATTCTTGAATTTTACTCCACAAAGCAGTATCATGTTGACAATTTTGATATTTTTAAACTCTGGATAAATTTAAAATCTTTAATATTTATCTTTGATTTCGATTGATTAATGCTTATATCATTGTCATCATCCTCATGTTTATATTGTGATGAAAGTCATCTTTGACTTACGTGCATAGATTGTGATGCCCCCAAAATAGGTATACATCACTATTGTGAGTCGCCAGATATCACACTATAAAAATCAATTACAAACTTTATTTATACAACTGTTGAACTATCGTACAGAATACGACCACAGTTAAACTGTGAGTTTTAATACAAATGTATGTAACTCTCATGGTGCCTCGACCACAACCTTACAATGGTACTTTACATAAAAGTACAGTCAAAAACTGTTTTAGAAATTAAAATCTTTAGGAAGTGTTCAAGGAAACCTTCGTACATGGGAGGCCATGCATCTAGGTTATGATAGATATCATACGTCCACAGAATTATCCTTGGTGGACCCAATAGACCCCAAAGAAAAATGAGAAGATTACTGTGACGCCCCCAAAATAGGTATACATCACCTATTCTGAGTCGCCAAATACATGGTACAGAATACAAATACAATCTTTAATATACAACAAGAGAGCTGTGAGTTTTAATACAATTATTGTCTTCTAGACAATATCCACTCTCAGAATAAGTTCTCATTACATTTATTGTCACACTATTTATCAAAATAGTGAGGACTACTAATACTATCATCTGGACCGTCACCCATTCCCCGACTAGTCCCGCCACGCTCTCATTTCCTCAAGAGAACAAAGGAAAGAAAGGGTGAGCTCAACTAGCCCGATGAAATATTATGACTAAGATAATGCGTAATAAATTATCATTAGTCTTCAACAAAGGTTAAACCGATAAAATACAATAGACATCAAGTTTAATCAGAATGAACATGCAATTCATTAAAAGAGTCATGTAGAGAATAAAATCTACTATCTTTTATGATTTAAAAGGTTTTTCATTACTTTTATCACTGGACTCAAATTTTAATAAATAATCCACATCATCCCTGCACTACGGCCAAGGATATTCATTAGTATCATAACCACAAATTATCCATGCACTACGGGCCAAGGATATTTGTGTATTCATCAATGGTCATGATCATGCCAACAACTGTCCATCAATACACTAAGGGCCAATGAGGAATTTTACCACATCATTTGTAACATTACGGTCATGATTATACCGATAAATCCCTGGTCATAATCATACCAAGTCCATCTATGCACTACAGGCCACAGATGACTACACAATATAAACATGAGGATGATGACAATGATATAAGAATTCAATAAAACAAGTTCAAGAATTAATTTATCCAGGAACTAAAAACGTCCAAATTGTCAACATGATACTTCTTTGTAGAGTAAAATTCAAGAATGCTCAGAAGAATATTTCCACGAAAAGATAGTGGATGAACCGCAATTATCAAGGATATTCCACTAATTTCATGGAGTATAAAATTCAAAACTTTAACCAACTGAGTATAATAAAGAATGAAATAACAAAAGAAATCACCATGCATGCGGTATTTTGCGCCATGTGTTTATTCCAATGTAATAATAAATAACGGAATCTAGGTCAAAGCGTAACACGCATCGGCGGACATTCTAACAAAATAATAAAGAATGGAATAACAACGAAATCACCATGCATGCGGTATTTCGCATGCAGGGATATTCCAATGTAATAATAAAGATTTTAACCGGTGTCCCACAGTAAAACGCATGCATGTGATATTTCAATGAATAATAAAGACGGAACCAGTCCCACAGAAATGCACAAACAGGATATTCCAATGTAATAATAAAGAATGGAATAACAACGTAATTTCACCATGTATGCGGTATTGCATAGATAGGTTATTCCAAAGAGAATAATAAATAATGGAATAATGTAAGAATTTCACCAAGTATAGGGTAGACCACGATACAAAGTTATTCCAATGAATAATAAAGAATGGAATAATGTAAGTTCTCTTCATGAATATGAAAAAAAAATAATACCCTTACCTTATAAAGAAGAAACCGGATATAGAAGTAGTGAAGTAGCGAATACTTTTCTTCTTTCTCTATAGTTTTCTCTCTAGAGTTTCAAAGTGAATTCATAAGAAATAATGAAGGAATGAGCTTCATTTATAGAAGAATGGATCTAATAAGAACCAATCCATGAAACGGTCCAGTTGATTTACTTTAAACGAATCGGTCCAGTTGGTTTGCAATAAAATATAATATATTCTATTTATAATCTAATAAAATGAATAACTTTATAAAAGTATTACAGATAAAAAATTTTTACTATGCAGGCACTATGCAAATACTATGCATAATAAAATAAAATATATTCTAATTATTGTTTAATAAAATAGATAACTTTATAAAAGTATTCTGTTTTATATAAAAAGATTTTACTATTAGCCTAATAAAACGAATAACTTTATAAAAGTATTCTATTTTATATAAAAAGCTTTTCTATTTTATTACAATAATAATACTAATAAAACAAAACTTCATCATCATTATCATAATTCACACTATTAATCGACCGTGTCGCTCCTGTGAAAGAGGGCTTTCCAATAAGGATTTCTCCCTATCATGCGCCGCAATTAGGTGACCAAACCTCTCCTTGGCAGAACTTCTAGACATCGTTAATATTGCAAATAATAATATTAATAACTTCGTTATCTCAATTATAAAATATCAACAATAATTGAATCAATTAACGTAAGATATTATGCAACAATTACTGAAGCAATAATTGAACAAAACTGAGTGACTTCTCACGTAAGCATCAATAATCAATATCGTGTGCTACTATGCAACCACGCGTATTCCTGTACTTTTAACACCGGGTGTTTCAACAGTTAATGGTAAAACTTCCGCCGTTATTTTCATAAAAATATTTTTGTCATTTTCTCAATCCGACAATAATTACGCTTACAGGGTCCACTAATGATTGTCTTGTCGCACAAATATTCCCTGCTTAAAATGAATATTCCCACCAATCGAATATTATATAACAACTTGCGTACTTTGCAAAATTTATAAATATTACCCACAACTATAACATTATATCAAATTTATTCCATAATATTCAAAAATGATATTTATAGAAAATTCATTTTTATTCATAAAAGTTGGAGTCTTACAATTACTATTATCTTCTTTCCAATGGTGAGTCTTCTCTTGACATATAACTATCTCCACTGTCTCCAAGTGAAAATTATATTTCAAATAAACTCCAAGATCATATAGGTAGTGCTTCGTAGATATACTCAAAGAAGTGGATGTGCACAACCCCGCCTTATGATAACACGAGGTTGTATGTCATTAGACATCTTGTATGATAGTGGCAAAACACCCTTCCAAAGTTGGGTTCACCTCACCCTATTCTTGGTTCACCAAAATTAAATATCAAATGATGTATACAATACACACTTATCTAAAGTTCTCAATAAAATTATTTCCATACTATTTAAAGTGTAACCTCAACAACTATAGACCACCGTTTTATTCCCCTGTTATCCCTGCTCGACTCTGAAACACTCTTATTACCTTAAAGGAATTGTGAAGCAAAAGGGTGAGTACAACTAGTCCAGTAAAGAATATCATAACTAAATTATCAATAGCTTTCGTCAATAATAAATCAGAGATTTAGAACATATGGTAGATGATAAAACTTTTCAACCATAGTTGCAGCGGAATGAGCAATCCATTAAAAGAGTCAAATAGACCATCAGGTCTATTATCTTCTCCATGTTAAAAGTCCACCAATAATGTTTTATCCATGTAACATCAATCAACGACTCCTATCCACAATCATATGAATAAATCATAATCATAATTGTGATTCTGAATTCCTTTTCTCACCCAGGACGAAGATAATTTTCATCACTTATCTTCACCTGAAACATCAAAAATCATGGTTATACCAAATCACAATTCCTGCTCATAATCATACTAATAAATTCATCTTTGCACTACGGCCAAAGATATACAACTGTATAACCAATAGCCAATAGTTCATCTTTGCACTACAGGCCAAAGATATACAACTGTAAAACCAATAACCAACAGTCCATCTTTGCACTACAGGCCAAATATATACAACTATAAAACCAATAATGCTGAGACTCAGCTTAATAGTATCACGACCACGAATTATCCATGCACTACGGGCCAAGGATATTCGTGTTTTCAATTACGGTCATGATTATACCTAATAATCCCTGGTCATAATCATACCAAGTCCATCTATGCACTACGGGCCAAAGATGACTTTTACCACATCATTTGTAACATTACGGTCATGGTTATACCGAATAATCCCTTGTCATAATCATACCAAGTCCATTTATGCACGTAAGTCACAGATGACTTTCAATACAATATAAGCATGAAGATCATGACAACGATATAAATAATCAATCAAATGAGATAAAGGATAAATATTAAACATTTATAATATAAATTATCCAGAGTTCAAGAATATCCCAATGTTATCAATCACTTAATAATTTCATAATCTAATATCATTAATATTATAACAATATTTTAATTATTTCTTAAACTTATAAACAATTTATTTTAATTGTTTACACTTTACCAAATAATGCATTTAATCATTCAAAATGCCATACTCATAAGATTTCATCACCAATGATCAAATCCCTTATCAAAAATCAGATATACTCTATATATGATTCCCAAGTCATAAAATCTTATTTACCAATTTTCAACTTCACATAACATATTTAACTCATATACTCATAACTACTGCATTTTCATGAAAAATACCAAATCAATCCCAAAAATATTTCTTTTCTGGGATTTAGCGTAATATAGTCCCATATTGAACATATATTTTCTTGGAATTTTTAAAATTCATTTACTATTTTTCATAAATCGCTTTCTAATTAATTCCTTAAGAAATTAGCTACCTCAAGTTTAACTCCGTAAATTCCCAAATCTTGGCGGGATCTTACACATGTTAACGTGATCTTCTAGTTTAAATTTCATGGTCATCTGAGTTATAGAACTCCTGTTATAGCATTTTTCATCCTTAAAAACCTAAATATTGAAGTGGTCATAACTTGCTCATTTTAAGTCCGAATGAGCTCATTTTTTTGGACGTAACGTATTTTATACCATATATTTTCATGTCCCAAAAGGCCGGAATTTTTCTCACAAATTAAGTGGTCAAATGTTTTCTTTTAAACTTCCGGGCGTGCCTTTTTGGTGTTTTGCAGTTTTTGACTATTATTCTTGAATTTTACTCCACAAAGCAGTATCATGTTGACAATTTAGATAGTTTTAAACTCTGGATAAATTTAATTCTTTAATATTTATCCTTGATTTTGTTTGATTAATGCTTATATCATTGTCATCATCCTCATGCTTATATTATGATGAAAGTCATCTTTGACTTACGTGCATAGATGGACTGTTGATTGTTGGTTTTACAATTGTATATTTTTTGTTTACGTGCATAGATGGATTGTTGATTATTGGTTTTACAGTTGTATATCTTTGGCTTCTGTGCAAAGATGGACTGTTGATTACTGGTTTTATAGTTGTATATCTTTGGCTTACGTGCAAAGATGGACAAGTGTATGACATGATCATAACCACTGGTGATAATAACGAATATCCTTGGCCCGTAGTGCATGGATAATTTGATGATGTGACTGGCATGATCATGACCATTAGTTAATAGTTGAATGTCTTTGGCCGTAGTGCACTGACAGATAATTGATTGGTATGATCATGACCATTGGTTTTATAGTTGAATATCTTTGGCCCGTAGTGCAAAGGTAGACAACTGATTGGTATGATCATTGTTATTACATTTGAATATCTTTAGCCTTTGGGGTAAGGATATTGAGTAAACGTTCTATTAAGCCTTTGTGGCAAGGAGAAACTGTTGATTTACATAATTATAAAAATGAATTATGGATTTAACTATAATTTTTGGTGGTTCAGGTGAAGGCAGGTGATGATAGTTCTTTTTGTCTTGGGTATAACAAAGAACTGTTGATGAGTATTACAGGAATGAAATATTAACGATGAACTTTTAATCTAGAGGAGATAGTAGATATTATGTTCTACTTGACTTGTGACGCCCCCAAAATTGGTATACATCACCCATCTTGAGTTGCCAAATACATGGTAAAAAATTAAAATACAACTTAATTATACAACAGTCATGTAAAATATGACGAAACATAATCTAAGAGTTTTAATACTATATTGTCATCTAGACAGTATACAAACTCAATGGAGTCCTCATTATATTTATTATCACACTATTTTATAGAATAGTGAGGACTACTATGACACCATCTCGGACCGTCACTCCGTTCCCCGACTAGTCTCGGCTACGTTCTCATCTCCTAAAGAGAACAATAAAAGCAAAAGGGTGAGCTCAACTAGCCTAGTAAGAAATATTATGACTAAGATAATGCAGAATAAATTATCATTAGCCTTCAACAATGTTAAACTGATAAAATACAATAGACATCAAGTTTAAATACAGCGGAACACGCAATCCATTAGAAAAGTCAAGTAGAGAATAAAATCTACTATCTTCTATGATTCAAAATATTTTCATCAATTTTTTTATCGCTGAGACTCAGCTTAATAAATAAACCACATCATCGAATCATCCCTACACTACGGGCCAAGGATATTCATTAAATCATCAATGGTCATGACTATACCGAATAATCCCTGGTCATAATCATACCAAAAACTATCCATCAATGCACTACAGGCCACTGGGGATTTTTACCACATCATTCGTCACATTACGGTCATGACTATACCGAATAATCCTTGGTCATAATCACACCAAGTCCATCTATGCATGTAAGCCAAAGATGACTTTTATCACAATATAAACATGAGAATGATGACAATGATATAAGCATTAATCAAACAAAAACAAGGATAAATATTAAAGACTTTAAATTTATCCAAATATTATCAATCACTTAATAAACTTATTAATATTATATCAATATTTTAATCACTTCTTAAACTTATAAACAACTTATTTCAATTGTTTATACTTTACCAAATAATGCATTTAATCATTCAAAAATGCCATACTCATAAGATTTCATCACCAATGATCAAATCCCTTATCAAAAATCTATACCCTAATGGATATGAATAGATAGGTCAGGCGTAATACGCACCGACAGGATATTCCAACAGAATAATAAAGAATGAAATAACAACGGAAATCACCATGCATGCAATGACGTCAGATGTATAAAAGTTATTCCAATGTAATAATAAATAATCTAAACTAGGTCAAAGTAAATTAAGCACCGGCATGTGATGTTCCAATGTAATAATAAAGAATGGAATAACAACAAAATCACCAAGCATGGTATTGCGATAGAAAGGTTATTCAAATGTAATAATAAATAACGGAACCAGTCCCACGTAAAATGTGCGTATAGGGATATTCCAATGTAATAATAAAGACGGAATTGTGTCCCACAGAAACGCATGTATATGATATTCCAACGTAATAATAAATAATGGAATAATGTAAGAATTTCACCAAGTATAAGGTAAACCACAGATACAAAAAGTTATTCCAACAGAATAATAAAGACTAAACCAGTCCCACAGAAATGCATGAGAGATAGGATATTCTAATGTAATAATAAATAATGGAATAATGTAAGAATTTCACCAAGTATAGGGTAGGTCACAGATATCAAAGTTATTCCAATGTAATAATAAAGAATGGAATAATGTAAGTTCTCTTCATGAATACAAAAGAAATAATACCCCTTACGAGTACAACAAATAATATCCCTTACCTTTGAAAGAAGAGTACTCCGACTGGTAGGGCGAGGATATACTCGAAGAAAACTTGCACTACACTCATAGCTTTCTTAAACTCCAAAGAAATACGCTCAAGATTATAGAAGAAGAATTCTCTCTATAGTTTCTCTCTCTAGAGTTTCAATGAATTCGTAAGAAATAATGAAGGAATGAGCTTCTATTTATAGAAGAATGGACTGCATAGTAACTAATTCATGAACGGTCCAGATTGATTTACTTTTAATCGGACGGTCCAGATTTAAAGCAAAATATATTCTATTTATAATCTAATAAAACGAATAACTTTATAAAAGTATTCTGTTTTATATAAAAAGATTTTACTATGAAAAACACTATGCAGGCACTATGCAACACTATGCATAATAAAATATAATATATTCTATTTATAGAATAACTTTATAAAAGTATTCTGTTTTATAGCCGAAGAGAATCCATAGCCATAATTATACCAAAAACTGTCCATCAATGCACTACGGGCCAATGAGGACTTTTTTCACATCATTTGTAACATTACGGTCATGATTATACCGAATAATCCTCAATCATAATCATACCAAGTCCATCTATGCACTACAGCCACGATGACTTTCAACAAAATATAAACATGAGGATGATGACAATGATATAAGAATTCAATAAAACAAGTTCAAGAATTAAATTATCCAGGAACTAATAACGTCTAAATTGTCAACATGATACTTCTTTGTAGAGTAAAATTCAAGAATGCTTAGAAGAATATTTTCATGAAAAGATACTGGATGAAGCGCAAATATCAAGGATATCCCACTAATTTCATAGAGTATAGAAGTCAAAAATTTAACCAACCGAGTATAATAAAGAATGAAATAACAAAAGAAATCACCATGCATGCGGATTGCCAGACAGATAAGTTATTCCAATGTAATAATAAATAACGGAACCAAATTCAAAGCGTAATATCATACACCGACATGATATTCAAATGTAATAATAAAGAATGAAATAACAACGAAATCACCATGCATGCGAAGACGTCAGATGTATGTGTTATTCCAATAGAATAATAAATAACAAAACTAGGTCAAAGTAAATTAAGACCGGCGTGATGTTCCAATGAATAATAACAAAAATCACCAGTATGCGATATTTCACATAGAAAGGTTATTCCAACGTAATAATAAATAACGGAACCAGTCCCAAGATAAAACGCGTCTGATGTGGATATTCCAATGTAATAATAAAGATTTAAACTGTGTCCTACAGAAACGCATGAGATATGATATTCCAACAGAATAATAAATAATGGAATAACAGAAGAATTTCACCAAGTATAAGGTAGACCGCGTATACAGGTTATTCCAACAAAATAATAAAGACGGAACCATGTCCGATGTAAAATGCACAGATAGGATATTACAACAGAATAATAAATAATGGAATAACAGAAGAATTTCACCAAGTATAGGGTAGGCCGCGTATACAGGTTATTCCAACAGAATAATAAAGAATGGAATAACAGAAGTTCTCTTCATGAATACAAAAGAAATAATACCCCTTACGAGTATAACAAATAATATCCCTTACCTTTGAAAGAAGAAGAGTACTCAATCGTTAGTATGCGAGGATATACTCAAGAAAACTTGCACTACGCCATAGCTTTCTTAAACTCCAAAGAAATATGCTCAAGATTATAGAAGAAGAATTCTCTCTATAGTTTCTCTCTCTAGAGTTTCAATGAATTCGTAAGAAATAATGAAGGAATGAGCTTCTATTTATAGAAGAATGGACTGCATAGTAACTAATTCATGAACGGTCCAGATTGATTTACTTTTAATCGGACGGTCCAGATTGATTTACTTTTAATCGGACGGTCCAGATTTAAAGAAAAATCAATATCGTGTGCTACTATGCAACCACGCGTATTACTGTACTTTTACTACCGAGTAGTTCAACAGTATTAACGGTAAACTTCCGCCGTTATTTTCATAAAAATATTTTTGTCGTTTTCTCAATCCGACAATAATTCCATTGTGCGGTCCACCAATGATTATGTCGTCGTACGAATATTCCCCGACACAAAGAATATTCCCCGATCAATCGAATATAATATAACAACTTGCATACTTTGCAAAATTTATAAATATAACCCACAACTATAACATTATATTAAATCCACACCATAATATTGAAAAAAAAAATTGAGAAATTTAAATCTTTATTCGTAAAATTTGGAATTTTACAATCTACCCTCCTTATGAAATTTCGCCCTCGAAATTTACGTACGTACCTGGTATGTCGAACAGATGAGGACACTTCATCAGATTCTAACTCTTGAGGTATAACCTTTAAGCATAAAATATATTCTAGGATTTTAACAGGTACATCTTCATACGTTAAATTATCCGCTATCTCGTCCGATTCTAAATCAATAATGTGGTTTGGGTCATCCACATATCTACGTAACATCGATACGTGAAAAATGTTATGAACACGCGACATACTTGGCGGTAAAACGAGTCTATAAGACATAGTTCCTACTCGATCGAGGATTTCAACTGGGCCAATTAAATCGAGGGTTGAGATTTTCTCTCTTCATCGATTCTTGCTTCTAGAATAACGCCCTCTTGAACCTTCTTTTTCACATTCATCAGCTCTGAGTATTTAGCTTGAGCGGCTTTAACTTTATTGATTAAAATCGATTCTACTCGTATATTTGTTATCTTCATGTGGGATCGTATATTCACACTCATAAACGCATACGATCTTCTACTCAACGCGTCAACTACCACGTTCGCTTTTCCACGATGGTATTGAATTGTACGATCGTAATCTTCAATAGCTCAAGCCAACGTCTTTGGCGCATGTTACATTCGTTTTAGTTGAAGAAATATTTAAGGGTTTTAGAGATGGGGTTATGTACTGGGGTCAGTACAAAATTTGATTTCACGCTCTGAGGTAGGCTAAGAAGTCTTCAGAATACGCCAGGAAATTTATTAACGATAGAAATATCATTCAAAACTGTTACTCTCATCCAAGACTTGGATAGTACGTCACATTAATACCTATCAACTTGCCATCGTCATTCACGACATCGCCTACAGAAAGTCTGGCTTCGGTGCATTCCACACAAGGAAGTCAACAACAAAAGGATCAGGGCTCTTTACTTATGGCTTGATATAACAATGATTAACTTTAGTGGTTCGGTTACTTGAATTCGCATAACAGGTTGGTTAGGAATATGAAAGCTAACAACCTTACGAAAAGCATGATGAATAGTTAACCAATCGATTCCTAAAATCCCATCAAAGACAAGTATTTTTAAAGAGATAAGATCGACAAGTAATGTGAAAGTGTCGATTTGAATTAAACAAGACTTATAAACAGTGGAGGTAACGAAGGTTTTTACTAACGAAGTTTCAACCAATAAGTCAAAGTATAACTTCTCTGGGGTCAAATTTAAACGTTGAGCACAAGCAATAGAGATAAAAGAATGGGTAGAACCGGTATCTAATAAGGTATAGACTTCACAAAAAAAATTATAATTAACTAACCCGTGCTAACGTCGTTCGGGTTACTCGATTTTTGAGAAGTCACGAAAAACGCTCTTCCTGAAACCACTGACTTTGTTTTATCCGTATTCGTCTTTGGTGCCACTGTCCCAGCTGGACTTGACTTCACTATACGACAAAATTAAGCTAAATGACCTTCTCTTCTAGAAATTTCCACTTCTATTATCTTGGTCATGATTATCACCGAAGTGGATACCATTCTTGGCATGATAATTTCTCCCACGATCGTTATCATTGTTCCGATGGTCGTTCGTTCTACTGGTGATGATTATTATCGTGTTCTTTGTCATTACCTACCTTTTGGTTGTGTTAACTCATTATCGCGCTCAATAATCGAGCCCTATTCACAATATCTCAATATAAACAAAGTTTATGAGAAATGAGGTATTGACGATATCGGGTTTCAAACCTCTTAGAAACATTCGCGTCCATTCGCTTCCTCATTATCGACCAAATGGGATGCAAACCGGATAACTCCCCAACCTTAGCCTCGTCTTCGATATTTGTCATATTATTTTGCTCCAAAGTTATTATCTCAACATTTTCAGATGCCATTTTCAAACACTATCACAAAACAAGGTTTAATTAACATATCACATATTATCCCTATACTCTGACCGGCCAATTAAATACCAAATAAACTTAGGTAGGTCATATTAGCGAAGGAATTCCCCGTCTCTCCCCTCCTAGTTCTTGTCTCATATCTCAGCCAGGGATCATATCCCTAAGCTTTGATACCAACTGTGACGCCCCCAAAATATAGGTATTCATCACCCATCTTAAGTCGCCAGATACATAGTACATAAATTCAAATACAACTTAATTATACAATAGTCGTGCAAAATACGACGACATATGCTGTGAGTTTTAATACAAATATTGTCATCTAGACAATATCCACACTCAATTGAGTCCTCATTACATTTAATATCACACTATTTAATAGAATAGTGAGGACTACTAATGCTATCATCCGGATCGCATCAATTGCTCCCCAGACTCGTCCCCCATTTATATTCTCATTTCCTGAAGAGAACAGTGAAGGAAAGGGTGAGCTCAACTAGCCCAGTAAGAAATATTATGACTAAGATAATGCATAATAAATTATCATTAGCCTTCAACAATGTTAAACTTATAAAATACAATAGACATCAAGTTTAATTGCAGCGGAACATGCAATCCATTAAAAGAGTCAAGTAGAGAATAAAATCTACTATCTTTTATGATTTAAAAAGTTTTTCATCACTTTTATCGCTGAGAATCAGCTTAATAAATAATCCACATCATCAAATCATCCCTGCACTACAGGCCAATGATATTATTTAGTATCACGACCATAAATTATCCATGCACTACGGGCCAAAGATAATTATGTTTTCATCAACGGTCCTGATCATGGCATAAAACAATTCATCTTTGCACCCTTGGCCGAAGAGAATCCATAGCCATAATCATACCAAAAACTGTCCATCAATGCACTACGGGCCAATGAGGACTTTTTCCACATCATTTGTAACGTTACGGTCATGATTATACCGAATAATCCCTGGTCATAATCATACCAAGTCCATCTATGCACTACAGGCCACAGATGACTTTCAACAAAATATAAACATGAGTATGATGACAATGATATAAGAATTCAATAAAACAAGTTCAAGAATTAAATTATCCAGGAACTAATAACGTCCAAATTGTCAACATGATACTTCTTTGTAGAGTAAAATTCAAGAATGCTTAGAAGAATATTTTCATGAAAAGATACTGGATGAAGCGCAAATATCAAGGATATCCCACTAATTTCATAGAGTATAGAAGTCAAAAATTTAACCAACTGAGTATAATAAAGAATGAAATAACAAAAGAAATCACCATGCATGCGGTATTTGTGACAGATAAGTTATTCCAATGTAATAATAAATAACGGAACTGTGTCAAAGCGTAATACGCACCGAAGCGTGATATTCCAATGTAATAATAAAGAATGAAATAACAACGGAAATCACCATGCATGCAAAGACGTCGATGTAGAGCAAAAGTTATTCCAATAGAATAATAAATAACAAAAAAACTAGGTCAAAGCGAAATTGCACCTAAAGCGAGGATGTTCCAACGAAATAATAAAGAATGGAATAACAATAGAAATCACCAAGCATGCGGTACTTCACATAGAAAGGTTATTCCAATGTAATAATAAATAACGGAACCAAGTCCCACGAAAACGCGTGCAGACGTGATATTCCAAATGTAATAATAAAGACGAAACTGTGTACTGCAGTAAACGCATGTATATGATATATTCCAATGTAATAATAAATAATGGAATAACAGAAGAATTTCACCAAGTATAAGGTAGACCGCGTATACAGGTTATTCCAACAAAATAATAAAGACGGAACCAGGTCCGGCGTAAAACGCACAGATAGGATATTCCAACAGAATAATAAATAATGGAATAACAGAAGAATTTCATCAAGTATAGGGTAGGCCGCGTATACAGGTTATTCCAACAGAATAATAAAGAATAGAATAACAGAAGTTCTCTTCATGAATACAAAAGAAATAATACCCCTTACGAGTATAACAAATAATATCCCTTACCTTTGAAAGAAGAGTACTCCGACTGGTAAGGCGAGGATATACTCGAAGAAAACTTGCACTACGCTCAAAGCTTTCTTAAACTCCAAAGAAATATGCTCAAGATTATAGAAGAAGAATTCTCTCTATAGTTTCTCTCTCTAGAGTTTCAATGAATTCATAAGAAATAATGAAGGAATGAGCTTCTATTTATAGAAGAATGGACTATATAAGAATTAATTCATGAATCGGTCCAAATTGATTTACTTTTAATCGGACGGTCCGTATTTAAAAGCAAAATCTTTTAAATAAAATACAATATATTCTATTTATAATCTAATAAAACGAATAACTTTATAAAAGTATTCTATTTTATATAAAAAGATTTTACTATGCAAAACACTACGCAGTACACTATGCAACACTATGCATAATAAAATATAATATATTCTATTTATAGAATAACTTTATAAAAGTATTCTATTTTATATAAAAAGATTTTACTATGCAAAAGACTATGCAGAGCACTATATACAACACTATGCATAATAAAATATAATATATTCTATTTATAGAATAACTTTATAAAAGTATTCATTTTATATAAAAAGATTTTACTATGCAAAACATTATGCATAATAGAATATAATATATTCTATTTATAGAATAACTTTATAAAAGTATTTTGTTTTATATAAAAAGCTTTTACGCTTTTATTACATTAATAATATCAATAAAAAAAGAATGACTTATCACGTAAAGATCAATAATCAATATTGTGCTACTTACGCAACCACGCCAGACATTCTTACTTTACTACCGAGTAGTTCAACAAAGATAATTCAGTGAAACTTTCGCCATTATTTTCATAAAAATATTTTTGTCGTTTTCTCAATCCACAATAATTACATTGTAGGGGTCCACTAATGATTGTGCTTGGTCGTCATTTAATATTCCCCAAACACAAAGAATATTCCCCACCAATCGAATATAATATAACAACTTGCATACTTTGTAAAATTTATAAATATTACCCACAACTATAACATTATATTAAATCCACACCATAATATTCAAAAAAAAATTCGAGAAATTTAAATCTTTATTCGAAAAATTTGGAATTTTTCAATAATCATACCAAAAACTGCCCATCAATGCACTACAGGCCACTGAGGATTTTAACCACATTATTCGTCACATTACGGTCATGACTATATCGAATAATCCCTGGTCATAATCACACCAAGTCCATCTATGCACATAAGCCAAAGATGACTTTTATCACAATATAAACATGAGAATGATGACAATGATACAAGCATTAATCAAACAAAAATAAGGATAAATATTAAAGACTTTAAATTTATCCAAATATTATCAATCACTTAATAAACTTATTAATATTATATCAATATTTTAATCACTTCTTAAACTTATAACAATTTATTTCAATTGTTTAAACTTTACCAAATAATGCATTTAATCATTCAAAAATGTCATACTCATAAGATTTCATCACCAATGATCAAATCCCTTATCAAAAATCTGCATATATCCTATATAGGATTCCCAAGCCATAAAATCATATTTACCAATTTTTCAACTTCACATAACATATTTAACTCATATGCTCGTAACTAAACCATTTTCATGAAAAATACAAAATCAGTCCCAAAAATATTTCTTTTCTGGGATTTAGCAGAATATAGTCTCATAAGGAACATATATTTTTCTCGGAATTTTTTTTAAAATTCATTTACTATTTTTCAAAAATCAATTTCTAATTATTTCCTTAAGAAATTAGCTACCTCAAGTTTAACTCCAGAAATTCTCAAATCTTGGCAGATTCTTACATGTTAACGTGAGCTTCCAGTTTAAATTTCATGGTCATCGGAGTTATAGAACTCCGGTTATAGCATTTTTCGTCGGAAAAAACCTAAATATTAAAATGGTCATAACTTGCTCATTTTAAGTCAGAATGAGCTCATTTTTGGACAGGAGGTTCTTTATACCATATACTTTCATGTCCCAAAAGGCCAGAATTTTTCTCACAAATTAAGTGGTGGAAATAGCCCTTTTAAATTTCTAGGCAGTAGCTTTTTGCTATTTTGCAGCTTTTGACTCATTTGCTAAAAACAGTCCACACAAAAATTTGTAACACCTTTTCCAGTGATTCCACTTGGATAAGTTAGAAGACTCATATATCTAACTCTAAAACTTGACCACGCCCAAAAATTCAAAATATAATAGGAGATATGGTCAATTGAATTTCATGTTCCATTTTCACCAAAATCTAATTTTCAACCCTTTGTGATTTCTAAGAAACTTTTATGTTTTCACATAACAACCAACATAACTCATCATGACAATGACATAATAATTTAATAAAACAAGTTCAATAATAAATTTTAAAGATTATAAGTTAATTTATCCTGAACTCAATAATGTCCAAATTGTCAACATAATACTTCTTTGTGGAGTAAAATTCAAGAATGCTTAGAAGAATATTTCCATGAAAAGATACTGGATGAAGCGCAAATATCAAGGATATTCCACTAATTTCATGGAGTATAGAAGCCAAAGCTTTAATCAACTGAGTATAATAGAGTATATGAAACTGCAAATGGATTTTCACCCGCCATGCGGTAATCCACGTAGACAGATCATTTCCATAATTTAATAAAGAATAAAATACAAAGGATCATTCACCATGCATGTGGTAATCCACACAGACAGGTTATTCCAACAGAATAATAAAGAATGGAATAACAGAAGGATTCACCATGCATGTGATAGAGACCGCATGCATGAGTTATTCCTAAAAGAATAATAAATAATGGAACTGTGTCATGCGTAAACGCATTGCATGCAGATATATTCCGATAGAATCATAAAGAATCGGAACCAGTCCCATGTGATCCGCATGCACGTGATATTCCAACATAATAATAAAGAATGGAATAATAGAAGAATTTCACCATGTATGCAGTACTTCGCATAGACAGGTTATTCCAACATAATAATAAATAATGGAATAACAGAAGAATTTCACCATGTATGCGGTACTTCGCATATACAGGTTATTCCAACAGAATAATAAGGGATGGAATAACAATAGCCCTCTTCATGAATAGGAAAGAAATAATACCCCTTACCTCAGAAGAAACTGGATACTGGAATAGTGAGGTAGAAGGCTTCTCTTCTTCTTTCTCTCTATAGATTTTCTCTCTATAGCTTCTCTCTATAATTTCTCTCTATAATAATTGCTCTATAGCTTTAGTGAATTGGTGAGAAATGAAGGAAGAATGAGCTTCTATTTATAGAAAAATATAGTTTCGCTAATTGCACGTTTTGGGGCTCGAAAAATTATAGTACAATACCTCCAACTTTTCTTTCATTTTTAATTTAGTCCTGCAAGTATTATCAAACTTGCACCACCTCTCCTAAGAGTAAATCATATAAATCAATAGTTCAATCATGTGACTCAATAGTTCTAGACATGTGAAAATACGAATTACAATATAGTACCTCCATCTATACCTCCATTTTTAACTTAGTCATGCAAGTATTATCAATCTTGCACCAAGTCCCCTAATAGTAAGTGAATGTGACTCAATAGTACACACATGTGAACAAATAGTTATACGAGCATGTGAATTAGTAGCAATTAATTGTTCATTTATCCGATAAATTACCCGATTTATCAATATAACCCCCAGACATCAATTATCATCGGAATAGATGTCGATTTCAACTAACACCAATAATCCCAACACAATGCAACTATCAAATTCATCTTTAATCAACACAAACTTATTCATCATTAATATTATAACACACAATATTTAACAACCAGGTCGTTCCTAGGAAAGATGGGGCTTTTCAATAAGGATTTCTCCCTATTGGCGTGCAATTAGGTGACCAAACCTCTCCTTGGCAGAACTTCTAGACATTGTAAATATTGAAATTTATTAATATATCATATAACGCAGATGATACTGTGACAATAATCGAATCAATAATATGAGAGATATGATGCAGCAATTACTGCAGTAATAATTGAGTATAACTGAGTGACTTATCACGTAAGCATCAATAACCAATACCGTGTGCTACTATGCAACCACGCGTATTACTCTACTTTTACTATCGAGTAGGTCAGTAGTTTTAACGGTAAAACTTCCGCCGTTATTTTCGTAAAAATAATTTTGTCGTTTTATTACTACGACAATACTTCCGTTGTAGGTTCACCAATGATTGTGCCATCGTACGGATATTCCCAACAAAAAGAATATTCCCCGACCAAACGAATATTTTATAACAACTTGCATACTTTGCAAAATTTATAAATACTACCCACAACTATAACATTATATTAAATCCATACCATAATATTAAAAAAAATATTTTGAGAAATTTAAATCTTTATTCATAAAATTTGGGGTCTCACATGACTCTTCTAATGGATTGCTTATTCCGCTGCAGTTAAACTTGATGTTTATTGTATTTTATCAGTTTAACACTGTTGAAGGCTAAGGATAATTTATTCTGCATTATCTTAGTCATAATATTTCTTACTGGGCTAGTTGAGCTCACCCTTTTCTTTCATTGTTCTCTTCCGGAAATGAGAATATAGCTGGGACGAGTCGGGGAAAGAATTGACGGTCCGAGATGGTGGCTATAGTAGTCCTCACTATTTTTATAAAATAGTGTGATAATAATTATAATGAGGACTCCATTGAGAGTGGATATTGTCTAGAAGGCAATATTCGTGTTTAAACTCTCAGCTATGTTTTGTCGTATTTTGCACGACAGTTGCATTAATTAATTTGTATTTGATTTATGTAGTGTGATATCTGGCGACTCAAGATGGGTGATGTATATCTGTTTTGGGGGCGTCACACCTATCATCAAACTCTTTTTTAATTGAGCCTGGATATACATCCGGAGCGTTTACTGCTTTTATATATATATTCTCGAATTCGACTCGATTGAGCCTGGATACAAATATCCTATATGCTTCACTTTGTGGCCATTTACCACTTATATATATATATATATATATATATATATATATATATATATATATATATATATATATATATATGACTTTTATATATATATTATTATAACATATATTTTTGTACATATTGCACCATCATGTGAGCCTAGGAATCATGTGATCACAGATTCAGTTCTTGAATATAGATTCGGTTCATGATGGACATTTTCAGCTACAGCCAGCTTGTAAATTATTCACGGTGTCTGAATTTCCTTAGATGACTCTCATGCCCACAAGGAGTTCAGCGCTGCTATGTATCTTATTTTCTCGAATATGCCTCGCATCTCGAAAATAATAAAAGCAATCAAGCCGAACGCATACTAAAATGGAAGTATCAAAGGCCATAATTACTATTGAGCATAAGGGTTTTAAAAACCTATTTTACAAAACATCATTGCCATATTTCGTTGAAATTGAACTTTTATACAAAATTCAAACCCTTTGTATATAGGTGCAAACGAGGCATAGCACTACATCCAGACAACAGCACATAGACCTACACACACATATTCAGATAAAAGTTTAAATTGAAAAGTGGTGGTAACCGTGTCACCACGGAAGTTGGGTGTGAGACCCCAGGTTTTATGAATAAAGATTTAAATTTCTCAAAATATTTTTTTAATATTATGGTGTGGATTTGATATAATATTATAGTTGTGGGTAATATTTACAAATTTTTCAAAGTAAGCAAGTGGTTATATAATATTCGATTGGTCAGGGAATATTCTTTTTGTCGGGAATATCCATACGACAGCACAATCATTGGTGGACGCCACAACGGAAGTATTGTCGTAGTTAGAAAACGACAGAATTATCTTTTTATAAAAATAATGGCGAAAGTGTTACTGTTAAAACTTTTGAACTACCCTTAGTAAAAGTACAAAATAATACGCTGTGGTTGTATAAGAGCACACCGGATTTATTATTGATGCTTACGTGAGAAGTCACTCAGTTATACTCGATTATTGATACAGTAATTGCTGCATCATATCTCTCACATTATTGATTCTATTAATGTCACAGTATCATCTGTATAATATGGTATATTATTAAATCAATAATTGAGACGGCAAAGTTATTCATATTATTATTTACAATATTGACAATGTCTAGAAGTTCTGTCAAGGAGAGGTTTGGTCATCTAATTGCGTGCCAATAAGGAGAATCCTTATCGAAAAGCCCCCTCTTTCTTGGGAACGACCTGGTTGTTAAATATTGTGAATTATAATATTAATGATGAATAAGTTTGTGTTAATTAAAGATGAAATTGATAGTTCCATTGTGTTGAAATTATTAGTGTTAGTGGAGATCGACTTTTATTTCGATATTAATTGATGTCTGGAGGTTATATTGACCAATCGGGTATTTAACCGGATAAATGAACAATTAATTGCTATTAATTCACATGATTATAACTATTTGTTCACATGCGTGTACTATTGATTCACATTCTTGTACTATTAGGGGAGGTGGTGCAAGATTGATAATACTTGTATGACTAAGTTAAAAATGGAGGTATAGTTGAAGGTACTATACTGTAATTCGTATTTTCACATGATTATAACTATTGATTCACATGATTGAACTATTGATTCACATTATTTACTATTAGGGGAGGTGGTGAAAGTGATAATACTTGTAGGACTAAATTAAAAATGAAGAAAAAGAGGAAGGTATTATATTGTAATATTTTGAGCCCCAAAATGTGCAATTATCGAAACTATATTTTTCTATAAATAAAAGCTCATTCTTCTTTCATTTCTCACCAATTTACAAAAGCTATAGAGAAATTATTATAGAGAGAAAGAAGAAGAGAAGTCTGCTACCTCACTATTTCAGTATCCAGTTTTTTCTAAGGTAAGGGGTAGTATTTCTTTCGTATTCATGAAGAGAGCTATTGTTATTCAATTCCTTATTATTCTCATTAGAATAACTCAGTATACGCTTACTACCGTGATACATGGTGAAATTCTTCATTATTCCATTCTTTATTATTATGTTGGAATAACTCGCCTATGCAAGTAATCGCATACATGGTAAAATTCTTCTCATTATTCCATTCTTTATTATTATGTTGAATAATATGTCTATGCTCAGCACCGCATACATGTTGAAATTATTCTCGTTATTCCATTCTTTATTATTATGTTGAATAACTCGCCTACATGCAAACCGCATATACATGGTGAAATTCTTCATTATTACATTCTTTATTATTCTCGCTGAATATCCATCTGCATGCGAATTACGCATGACCGGTTCCATTCTTTATTATTCTCGTTGGGAAAAGCCTCGTCTGCATTTGCGCCTATCGCATTCTCGGTGAATTCTTCCGTTATTCCATTCTTTATTATTCTCGCTGGAATAACTCGCCTATATGTGGATTATCACATGCATGGTGAATGATCCTTCGTATTCATTCCTTATTAAATTGTGGAAATGATCTGTCCATGTGGATTACCGCATGGTGGGGGAAAATCCATTTGCAGTTTCATATATTCTATTATACTCAGTTGGTTAAAGTTTTGACTTCTATACTCCATGAAATTAGTAGAATATCATGGATATTTGCGCTTCATCCAGTATCTTTTCATGGAAATATTCTTCTGAGCATTCATGAATTTTACTCCATAAAGCAGTATCATGTTGACAATTTGGACGTAATTGATTGCAGGATAAATTAACTTATAAATCTTTAAAATTTATTCTTGAACTTGTTTTATTGAATTATTATGTCATTGTCATCATCCTCATGCTTATATTGTGATGAAAGTCATCTTTGGCTTACATGCATATATGGACTCAGTATGATTATGACCAGGGATCATTCGGTATAATCATGACCTGTAATGTTATAAATGATGTGGTAAAAGTCCTCAGTGGCTTGTAGTACATTGATGGACAGTTTTTGGTACGATTATGACCAGAGATTTTCGGTATAGTCATGACCATTGATGATTTAATGAATATCCTTGGCCCGTAGTGCAGGGATGATTCGATGATGTGGTTTATTTATTAAGTTGAGTCTCAGCGATAAAAATTGATGAAAACATTTTAAATCATAGAAGATAGTAGATATCATGCTCTACTTAACTCTTCTAATGGATTGTTTATTCCGTTGCAGTTAAACTTAATGTTTATTGTATTTTATCAGTTTAACATTGTTAAAGACTAATGATAATTTATTCTGCATTATCTTTGTCATAATATTTCTTACTTGGCTAGTTAAGCTCACCCTTTTGCTTTCATTATTCTCTTCAGGAAATGAGGACATAGCAGGGACTAGTCGGGGAACGGAGTGACGGTCCAGATGATAGCATTAGTAGTCCTCACTATTCTGTTAAATAGTGTGATATTAAATTTAATGAGGACTCCATTGATTGTGGATATTGTCTAGATGACAATATTTGTATTAAAACTCTCAGCTATGTTTTGTCGTATATTACATGACGATTGTATAATTAAGTTTGTATTTGTATTCTGTACCATGTATTTGGCGACTCAAGATGGGTGATGTATACCTATTTTGGGGGCGTCACATCAAGGGTTACCTAACACCTTCCCTTCCCTTAATCAAGCCCTCGGAACCTAATGAATTTCAATTTTGCAGACCAGTTAAATAGTTTCACATCACTAGGTCTATGTGCAAACCATTTCTCGGTTGAGTTGGTGCAACCATTTAAAAATACCAATTGGCGACTCTTATAGTTAAATCGTCGACATATACATGTCGGACCTTTTCAAACTTGTTTTTTCAAATAAATCTCACCTAACATGAGAACACCAAAAGACAAGAACAGAAAAGGACAAATAAAAATCCCGACGTTGACATGTGGCGACTCTGTTGGGGAATCCAGTAAGAGGGCTTAAGCCGCTATTCAAAAACTTTTCAAACCTTTTATCTTCTTATGTATGGATGTTGTATTTACGTTTAAATGAATATGTATTAATGCTTTATTTACTACACTTAGTGCTTCGCACCATATCTGCCTGTGAAATTAGTGCTTAGCACATGTCATCATTTCTATACGGTGAGGCGCATTGTATGTGAATGTATGTTATGCGGTCCCTCCACCAGGAGGCTATCCCATCGATGTTTGATTACTGGACTCGTAGGGAGACTAATTCCAACGAGGCTAAGGAAAGGCACCACCCAGATTCGCTCCAGTTGGAAGATCGGATTAACTTTCCATTGAGTAAATTGCGATGATCTGGGAACCTTCATACCAAAAAGCCGTGAGAGTAACCTAAGATAGGTTAGCCTCTGATAAACCAAAACGCAGAGGGAAGTCTCTTCATACCTTCCCATTTCAATTACTTTTAATTGCAATTACTTGTAATTTCATTTCATGTCAATCTCAATGTAATGGAAAATATAAAGGAATATGTGAACATGCATTCCCTTTTTATATCAAAACCTGCCATGTTATCCTGTCATTAAAACAGCTGACATCCGTTTTGTAGGATAATATCCCTAAAAAATGGACACATTACATAGCATGTAACATTTCCACGTTTCCTTAAGACTAAACTACATAAGCCTTTTTGTAGGGAAGTAATTAGTCCTCACATTCTGCTCAAAGTCCAAAAAGGCACTAAGCATGATCGGATGACATGGCTACAAGTGTACCACCTGACCCTATTCCTGTCTCGCGAGATGAGTTAAAAGGTTTAAGGAATCAGATCACAAAATTGGTTGTCTTTCTAAAAGAACAAAGTAAAAACTCTCGAGGCCAAACAATGCCTACTCAACTAGAGTCATTCACACCAGGGGGCTATCAGGGTATTGGCAAAAAGATGGAAACCCAGATACCTGAACCTCATTCCAATAAAGGAACCAACAAAACCCCTGAAATCACAAAACTCAGGGATGATTGAGAAACTGGGGATATAAGAAAGAAAGTCCAACAAATGGAGGAATCCATCCGATCAATTAAAGGGACTGGAAACTATGGAAGTGTCACCTATTCCGATCTCTGCATATTCCCAGGGGCTTGATATCCTAACAAATTCAAAGTCCAAGAGTTTGAAAAGTACAATGGGGCAGGCAATCCCTATACACACCTAAAAGTATGAATTGGGGAGCTAGGGTCTTAAGATGAAGATGAAAGCCTCAGAATTCAGCTTTTCCAAAAGAGTCTCACTGGAGAGGCTAAAGCCTGGTATGCCCGACTTGACAGTGCCAAAATCCACAACTGGGAAGAATTGACCCACGCCTTTCTAAATCAATATAGTTTTCAGTCACAAATGACACCGGATAGATACCAAGTAACTAAAGTCAAAAAGCAAAGTACTGAGTCTTTTCGAGAATATGCCCAAAGGTGGAGACATCTAGCAGTGCAAGTCATTCCATCAATGACAGAAACTGAGATGGTAATGACGTTTATTGATATCCAAGAGGCTCCTTACTATGAGAGGATCCTAGCAGGCATAGGAAAGCCATTCTCGGAAATGATCAAACACGGCGAAATAGCAGAGATGGTCTTAAAGGCAGGCAAGATTAAAGATTTCATTGCCTTAGAAGTAGTCGCCAAGCATATACAAACTGTTAAGTATACGAGTGATCCCAAGGGGGTGCCCGATGAAGGCAATGAAGATGTATCCCTTGTTGTACAGGGGCAAGCTAGGAGACCAACCTACAGTCCCCCCATTTGCAAAAAGCAAGACAATCTATCATCTCAACAACAGACTGCATTCAACCAATGCCAAGATAGAAAAAGAGAATTTGAAAGAACGAAAAATCTTGTGTCCACTCCACTAGGAGATTCCCTTGAAAATGTATTGGCGATATTAATGGATCACAAGAAAATTACCGAACTGGCTCCACCTTTGGAACCAGGGAGCAAAAGATATAATCCAAGCCAAAGATGCGCTTACCACTCAGGGTTTCCAGGACACGATACACAAGATTGTTTTTCCTTAAAGCATAAGATTCAAAATCTGATCGAAAGTGGCAGTATTGTGGTCCAACAACCTGATCAACAAAATATCAACACCAACCTTTCGTTGCAGCATGATACGAAGGGAGTAAACATGATCGGGTCAGGAAGCACTGAAATGTATCCGAATCGTAAGTACATATGAAGGATGAAGGAATACCCCCAAAGGCACAGAACAAATTTCTTAGAGTGGAAAACTCAGAAGAGGGTATGACAGTAATGAAAAAGTTAGAGACGATCTAGAATCAAGTAAATCTGCTAGCTAAGCTGATAGTGCACCAACATCAGGATACTAGGTAGTTTTTCACTCAACTATCAGAAAGCCAAGAGAAAAAGGAGGTTAACTATACTGCAAGCCCATATCTCTCCAGGATGAGCCAGCTAAGTGAAGAAGATCAAAGCAGGCTGAAAGAACAAGAAAAAGGGGATGATAAAATTGCTTAAAGATCTCGCCAACAGAAAAATCGCTCGGGGGAATGCAAATTCTCAAAGAAGAAAGATCAAACAACCTCCACAAGAGCCCAAAAATTCACCCCTCTGAACAAATCAAAAGAAGAAATGCTACACTTTTTAATAAGCAAAGGAAGGATTAATGAGTTGTTGCCTCCTATAAATGCCAAGATAAAGAGTTATGATTCCACCAAGATGTGTCTCTACCAATCTAACTCACCTGGACATGCTACTGAGGAACGTTGGTCTTTGCGACATAAAATCCAGGATATTATTGAAAATGAAAAGCTGAAGATAGAATTCCTCATGACCAAGAAAGGGGAAAAGGAAATAAAAAACTTAATATGTCCACTTGAGACAGGCAGTTCAGAGGAGGTGAATGCTATGAGCACCAATTCTGGCAGAACGCAAGGTGGACTGATCCTAATGCAAGGAATGATAAAGGAGACAAGGGAATCCCTAAAGAAGATTCCTCTGCCAACATCAAACATCTTGTAGTCCAAAGATAGCAACCACATTCCTGATTTTATCACCTTGGATGATGAAGAGGAAATACTAATCCTTTCCGAGGAAGAAAAAGCCAAAAAGGAAAGTTCCTTGCAAGAAATGCAACAACAGTTCGAGGGAGATTTCATGGTCGAATCCTCTCAAGCCCAGGAAAAATGTGAAGGAACAGATGAATGAAAAGATGGTGAGGTTGTTGGGGAAGCCAACCTATTGAAGAATCAAGAGTTCATCCCTTTTTGTGATGGGTCCAGTTCAAGCGTCCCTGAGGAATGTACTGAATCAGGAGGCGATCAAGTTATGGTCATAACTGAAGATATTGATAACCAAGAGGTAACCTCTATCCCGAGCCTTGAAGGCAACATAATCACTGACAACTGGACTATCAGGCCTCAGCTAGCCAAGAAGATATAGATCCAGGGGATAAAGTTATGAGTTCCAGAAGATGTTGAGACGGTATCACTTTCTTTGCAGTATGCCTTTTATTTTCCATACATGTAAATATTGAAAAAAAATCAAAAAATCAAAAAAATCAAAAAATCAAAAAAAAAATCAATCAAGTTAAGTCTCAGCCAAAAGCATGAACTACGAAAGACCTGATCCCCCCTCATCAATGGGAGTACATAGGTAGCCATTTATGGTGTGGTCAAACCAAACAAAAACCCAACAAATACTTCTCAAATTGTTTAGCTCATCAAGCAGGATCTACGTAGACCTGATCTCCCGTATACACATGAGTATATAGCCAGCCATTAATGGTGCGGTCTGACCCTCAAAACAAACATCCAAACCCAAACATTAATACCAAGACAACCAGTAGCAAGGACCTTCAAAGAGCTGACACCCTCAATAATAAGTCTTCATCAAATCAGAAGAAAATTATTAAGACCGATTGCGCGAACAAGTCAGGAACAATGATTGAGGGCATCAAAGCCCCAATCCACTACTTGTTCACCATCTGGTACAGAGGTAAAAGCCTCTTGCGATCTCGGCATCTTATTAGCCCATCTATCAAAGCAATTATCCCAAACAACAAGCAAGGCTGGGGCAATTTCAAAATCAGCGACAACCTAATAGTGTAACCCTTATAACCAGACTAGGGTAATCTTGGAAACAGCAATAACTCAACACTGGGGCATTTATCAACCACCTTAAAGAGAAAAATACATCAGTCAACACCATCAGCATGGTCCATTATCATCAGAGCTTCCCTCATATCATCTCACTGGCGATTCAGTATGATCATTTGATCTTTTCCAATCATACTATTCTTAGAATTAATAATCCACATGTGAGGTATGACTCTTTCATCTCTTTATGAGCTTTCAGTCTCCATTTACATGCATTAGCGATAATATTCATGTTAAGTATTCTTAGAAAGAGGGTTTTACTTAATTTATTATGAATGTGATTAATTCTGATAAGCATCGTGGGGCAAGAATCACGGGAACGATTAGAGAATTAAGACTATTCAACCCTTTTGATTGGGCACGACATCTTAGTTTAAAGCGCTTTTTGGAACAGGCTTAATCTTATATGAGACGCCCCCAAAATAGGTATACATCACCCATCTTGAGTCGCCAAATACATGGTACAGAATACAAATACAAACTTAATTATACGACCGTCGTGTAATATATGACAAAACATAACTGAAAGTTTAAACAGGAATATTGCCTTCTACACAATATCCACTCTCAAATAGAGTCCTCATTACATTTATTGTCACACTATTTTATAGAATAGTGAGGACTACTAATACATCATCTCAAACCATCACTCCGTTCCCCGATTAGTCCCAGCTATGTTCTCATTTCCTGAAGAGAACAATGAAAGCAAAAGGGTGAGCTTAACTAGCCTAGTAAGAAATATTATGACTAAGATAATGCAAAATAAATTATCAATAGTCTTCAACAATGTTAAACTGTAAAAATATAATAAACATCAAGTTTAACTGCAGCGGAATAAGCAATCCATTAGAAGAGTCAAGTAAAGCATGATACCTACTATCTTCTATGATTTAAAACATTTTCATCAATTTTTATCGCTGAGACTCAGCTTAATAAATAAACCACATCATCGAATCATCCCTGCACTATGGGCCAAGGATATTCATCAAATCATCAATGGTCATGACTATACTAAATAATCCCTGGTCATAATCATACCAAAAATTGTCCATCTCTGCACTACAGGCCACTAAAGACTTTTACAACATAATTTATAACATTACAGGTCATGATTATATCGAATGATCCCTGGTCATAATCATATCGAGTCCATCTATGCACGTAAGCCAAAGATGACTTTCATCACAATATAAGCATGAGGATGATGACAATGACATAATAATTCAATAAAACAAGTTCAAGAATAAATTTTAAAGATTTATAAGTTAATTTATCCTGAAATCAATAACGTCCAAATTGTCAACATGATACTTCTTTGTGGAGTAAAATTCAAGAATGCTTAGAAGAATATTTTCATGAAAAGATATTGGATGAAGCGCAAATATCCAGGATATTCTACTAATTTCATGGAGTATAGAAGTCAAAACTTTAACCAACTGAGTATAATAGAATATATAAAATCAGAAATGGATTTTTGCTCGCCATGCAGTAAAGCCACGTGAGATGATCATTTCCACAATTTAATAAGGAATGAATACAAAGGATCATTCACCATGCATGCAAAAATCCACATAGACATGTTATTCCAACAGAATAATAAAGAATGGAATAACAGAAGAATTCACCAGGCATGCAATAGACCGCACCGACAGGTTATTCTCAACAGAATAATAAAGAATGGAACTAGGTCATTGTTGGATAAAATCTAATTACGCACAACACGCAAGTATACGTGGTCAACAAGTAATAAAGTGATAAGTTGAGTATCGTTCCCACAGAGATTAATTAGCAATAACCTTAACTTATAATTACCAATCTTCTATTAATCCTAATTTTATTAAACAAATCCAAATCAATAATTTAAGTTAACAAAGCTAAAATTTAAAAATAATTAAATTAACACAAAATAACCACGAATATCAAAATCTGAATTTTCAAATAATTAATGGAGAATTAGACTTATGATTTCACCCTAAGCTTCACTTTGATTTTAACACCTTTATCCCAATTTAATGCACTATCCCAATTTATTATTCAAGAACATGAACGTAGTATTAACCACCTCTCGATGCACTAATACCATATTAACTTCAATCCATAATTAAGATAGAAATCTGTTAAACACCTTAATCAACTAACCCACTATATCTCTATGTGAATTACAATTGAAGAAGGTTGAAGAATAAGTTCTCTATCCGATTACATGCGGCGTCAAGCATATCTCTACCTTAACACTCATCAAGTTTAAGCTACTAACAAAATCCTGAACACATGCTATATCAACTAGGTCTAGATTTGAATATCCTCTCTCGATTCCATCCAACTCCACAAAGAATTGTTGATCAGGCAATTCATAGATTCAAGCACAAATTGATATAGATAAACTGGAGATAGCTTATTAAATTGGAAATCAAAGTTTACAAAATCATCGATTCACTTAAGGATCCATCACAAGCCTAAAAAGATGAATTAGTTCATAATAAACGAAATAAACATTGAATAAATCATAGAAATCATTCTTCCAATTATAATAAATAATCTAACACAAAGAATATTAGAAAACACCCTTCACGAAGACTAAGATTTGCAACCGTCTTGAAAAACTCCTCGAAATACTCCTCCACACTTGCTATCAAAAACTTAACTTAGATCTTCGTAATAATGCTCTCTCTAATCTCCTCGTTGTTTTTGATAGAGTAATAGTTATCTCCTATAAAGCTCCAGCCGAATTTTCTATCCAATAGAGTTATACTGACATGCAAAAAGCTAAAATTCGAACTCAAGAGGAATTATAACCGAAACAGGACACTCAACATTTTCCACCCCCTACCCGTGAGGGTTTGATATCTATGGACGCCCACCCCATGAACTTGCCATCTGTTTTGCTCGAATGAAGACCCCCACCCCAGCGGGGGGGTGTAGCCTAAAATGCCCACCCCGGCGGGCTTTGTTTCTGCTAACTAAATTGGAAGATCCCACTTTTACGGGTATATAGTCATTGTCGATGCAACGCCCGGTGATATGCTCTCTATTAAATGGCTATCTTTCACTGTTGAATTACTTCCAAATACGCTCTATTTGATTCCCATCGCACCGAATATCACCAATTGTACGTAGAATGCCTTAACCACCAATCTACACATGAAATAACACAAAACAATTAAAAGTGAACATGATCACAAGAATATAGCAACGAATAAGCATGAATTAGATATTAAATCGCGTATATAAAATACACTTATCAAAAATCCCCCAAACTTAAATCGTGCTAGTCCTCGAGCACAAATCAACTACATGCAATGCAATAATATGAATACTAATTCACTTATATGCTATCAAATCCAACAATATTGCAGAATCAAAATTATCTCAACGGCCTCAGCGAAAATAAGCAACTATACAATATTAAACATCAAAAACTAATCTACAAATTCACTTTAATCCTCGAATCTCAAGTCATTATCACTGGTATAGTGTGTGTGTGTGTGAAACATCCATGATAACCGATACTAACTCAAATTCAATACATAACCAATCTCTTAAAAGGAATCATGCAGCACAAACTTAAAAATTTCAAGAATAGCTAGTTCCAACTAAAAATCAAGCAATCACAAACTTCAAGGGTTCACGCGGGGTACTTATGCTTTATTTTCATCTACGGGGGCTTTTTGCTCTTATTTCCCGTTTTAATCACTTTTTTTTTATACACATAGTTATGCAAAGTCTTATTCCCTTAGGCTTTTCAATGCTACCTTAACGAGCTTTCGACCAACGACTTCCAGACCATTAAGACCTTAGGGCGTTAGGTGTAAAGACAATCCCATCGGGCTTACTTGCTCAAGTAACAAAGGCCACAAAACTAGACAAGCACGCTACGGTGTTTATTCATACTTTTTTTTTCATAAGCTTATATACCCCACATAACATCCCCCAAACTTAAGTTCTTGCTTAACTTTAGCCTTTACCAGCCATCCTTGTCATTTTATCATTCACTCTAACATTATCCTATAGAGACCATTTAGGTACCGGTTTGAACTTAACCAGTTAACACAGATGTTTGTTAAACGTGCTATCCTTTTATACCATTTTCAAACAAACTCAAGATTCGATTCATAAATGATCATTGTGTCATAGTTCTAATACTCAATATTGTATTTGCTACTTATTTGACAGTCACATCATAGGCCCACAATAACATGAAACACAACATTGATGAACTTAAAACAACACAATAATTACTAATTAACATATATATATATATTTATTTTTTTTATTAGATGTGAATAACAAAATGCGGATAACAAAATGCATTACACTATTATCTACTATGCAAACCCTAAGCTACCATGAATGCCCTAAGCTATCATGCAATACTGAAAATAAAATGCAATACAGAAATTTAATTTGACCAAAATTAAAAATGAATCCTAAAAGCTACAATGCATGCAAACATGAATTTAAATCCCCCAAACTTAAACAATACAATGTCCTCATTGGATAATTGATCAAAATAAATGCGTGAGGACTTCCCCACAATGCTTAAGCTTGAGGAGGTGGTTGTTGTTCTTCTTCATCGAGTCACTCGGTGGGAACCTTGGCATTGACCCGTCATTGATATGGAAATTGTGCCGCCGGGTTGAAACTTTGAAGAGTTGTGTTCAACAAGGCAAAATATGTATGCATGGTGTCAAACATGTGCTCTTGCCTCATTTCCAATCGGCGCATCTCCCGAAGAGTTGCCTTGGTGTGTGCACTCATTTGATTTTGTAATTCAAGGAATTAAGATCGGGATATAGCCGCAGTCTTCATCTCCTTGATCGCCCATTGCGTCATCATCGTCCCCCGATGCCTCTATAGCATCCACATCATTTTCCAATGATGACAAAAAAATGAACCCCACTCCATGCGGGTGTGACTCACCTCCTGCCCATACAGAGTAGCACGCTATCATTCTTGAATCCAGCAGCGCGAGCAGCATTTGAGTGGGCTCGTCATCAGACCATCAAACTCCTGCTTGACGGCACAACCCACATATGAGTGATGGGTGTGGCAAGCCTCTAGAAAAATTCCTACGTAGGCACCGGCGGATGGAGAAGCAAATGATAGCCCCGACATCAATTATAAAATCTTGCGATGGCGCATAACAAAGAACGCCTTTCTCTTTGGTGACGTCCGAGGTATGTTGGGACTAAGTAATTTCACAGAGAAAAGGCATACCATATTTTTCCATACCGCTAAGGGTCTCTTCTTTGGGAACACGGTGCGCCCTTTCCGCCTCTTTTCGTCCATGACGTTCCTGGCTTTGTCATCTCCATGATTATAGCATCCCAGTCAGGATCAGAATCACGAAGGTGCGCATACTGGCAATGGCGAGGCACCCGCAGTTGGCACCTGCATAATATGAAAAACTTTGTCATCTCAATTATTGATTTAATAATATAACATATTATACAGATGATACTGTGACAATAATTGAATCAATAATATGAGAGATATGATGTAGTAATTACTGTAGCAATAATTGAGTATAACTGAGTGACTTATCACGTAAGCATCAATAACTAATACCACTTGCTTACTTTGCAAAATTTGTAAATATTGCCCATAACCATAACATTATACCAAATCCACACCATAATATTAAAAAAAATATTTGAGAAATTTAAATCTTTATTCATAAAATCTGGGGTCTCACAATCTCCCCTCCTTATGAAATTTTGCCCTCGAAATTTATGTACGTACCTGGTATGCCGAAGAGGTGAGGATGCCTTGAATACCTTTATCGTCGAAAACATTACACGTTACATATGTGCATGCCCGATGACTTCTGATTGCCTCTGAATGCACATCAGTCCCTAAAATATCCATTTTAGGCCTTGATACTAACCTCAAATCTCAAAATATAAAGAATGAAAGTTTTAGGTCTACTCGTTATCATTCCGAATCATCCTGAATCACCTCAATCGGAGTTTGTATGAAAAAGTTATGCCCAATTTACTAAAGGGCGTCCGGATAGATTTTGGCTTAACACTTGACCAGCGCCTAGGCACCCAAATTTGGCCTTGGGCAAGCGCCTAGGCACCCAAGAACAGATTCTAAGAGCCGAGCCTGGTGCCTAGGCGCTCGACCTTTGGCACTTGACTCCAATTTTTTAGTTTTTGCAACTTTTGACACACATACTTCAAATCTTCATAACTTCTTCATCCGTTATCGGAATTAGTCCGTTTTCGAGGCTATGGAAAACTTGTAACATGCTCTATAAAACCCCCATCATTTCATAATTTTTCAAATTCATTAATTATTCCAAAATTTGGTTCCAAAGTACCCCAAGACTAAGTTTTTACTAACAACGATACGTGAAAAACGTTATGAACACGCGATATACTTGGCGGTAAAACGAGTCTATAGGCCACAGTTCCTACTCGATCGAGGATTTCAAATGGGCCAATTAAATCGAGGGTTGAGATAACGCCTTCTTGAACCTTCTTCTTCACATTCATCAGATTCGGGTGTGTAGCTTGAGAGGCTTTAACGTTATTAATTAAAGTCGATTCTACTCGTATATTCGTTATCTTTATGTGGGTCCCTAGAGTCTTTAACTCTATCTTCATCATTTGTAAGTTATACGAAATTGGTTTTTGTGTTAACAACATCGCACTCGTAAACACATACGATCTTCTACTCAACGTGTCAGCTACAACGTTCGCTCTTCCACGATGATATTGAATGGTATGATCATAATCTTTCAACAGCTCAAGCCATAATCGTTGTCGCATGTTGAGTTCCTTTTGAGTAAAGAAATATTTGAGGCTTTTATGATCCGTATAGATCTCCACCTTCTCTCCATACAGGTAATGCCTCCAAATCTTAAGCGCAAAAATGACAGCGGCCAACTCTAGATCATGAGTAGGATAATTCCTCTCATATTCTTTGAGTTGTCGCGAGGCATAGGCTATGACTTTCCCATGTTGCATGAGAACACATCCTAACCCCTTGCCTGAAGCATCACTGTAGATGACAAATCCCTCCGAGCCAGATGGTATTATCAGAACAGGTGCTGAAATGAGTCTCCTCTTGAGTTCTTGAAAACTCTTTTCACATTCCTCACTCCAACCGTACTTTGTATCTTTTCGAGTCAGCTGAGTTAATGGACTAGCGATTCGAGAAAATTCTTCCATGAATCTCAGATAATAACCATTTAAGACGAGAAAGCTACGTACTTCGGTCACTAACTTAGGTTGCTCCCAGCTTTGAATTGCTTCAATCTTTGCCGGGTCAACAGATATTCCATGATTTGATATTACGTGCCCAAGGAATGCAACTTCCTTAAGACAGAACTCGCATTTCTTCAACTTGGCATAAAGCTTGTTTTCACGAAGCTTTTTGTGACGCCCCCAAAATTGGTATACATCACCCATCTTGAGTCGCCAAATATATGGTACATAAATCAAATATAACTTAATTATACAACTATCGTGTAAAATACGACAAAACATAAACTGAGAGTTTAAACAAGAATATTGCCTTCTAGACAATATCCACTCTCAATGGAGTCCTCATAGACAGTATACAAACTCAAATTCAGTCCTCATTACATTTATTATCACACTATTTAATGTAATAGTGAGGACTACTAATGCTATCATTTGACCGGCAATCCGCTCTCTCGACTCGTCCCAAATATATTCTCATTTCCTAAAGAGAACAGTGAAGGAAAGGGTGAGCTCAACTAGCCCAGTAAGAAATATTATGACTAAGATAATGCAGAATAAATTATCATTAGTCTTCAACAATGTTAAACCGATAAAATATAATAGACATCAAGTTTAACTGCAATGAACAAGCAATCCATTAAAAGAGTCAAGTAGAGAATAAAATCTACTATCTTTTATGATTTAAAAGATTTTCATCATTTTATCACGAGACTCGACTTAATAAATAATCCACATCATCCCTACACTACGGCCAAGGATATTCATTAGTATCACAACCACAAATTATCCATGCACTACGGGCCAAGGATATTCGTGTATTCATCAATGGTCATGATCATGCCATAAAATAATTCATCTTTGCACCCTTTCCGAAGAGAATCCATAGCCATAATCATACCAAAAACTGTCCATCAATGCACTACGGGCCAATGAGGACTTTTTCCACATCATTTGTAACATTACGGTCATGATTATACCGAATAATCCTTGGTCATAATCATACCAAGTCCATCTATGTACTGCAGGCCACAAATGACTTTCAACATAATATAAAAATGAGGATGATGACACTGATATAAGAATTCAATAAAACAAGTTCAAGAATTAATTTATCCAGGAACTAATAACGTCCAAATTGTCAACATGATACTTCTTTGTAGAGTAAAATTCAAGAATGCTCAGAAGAATATTTCCATGAAAAGATACTGGATGAAGCGCAAATATCAAGGATATTCCACTAATTTCATGGAGTATAGAAGTCAAAACTTTAACCAACTGAGTATAATAAAGAATGGAATAACAAAAGAAACCACCGGGCATGCGATGAGATCGCATGCATGACGTGTTATTCCAACATAATAATAAATAACGGAACCAGTCATGCGTAAACGAACGAGAGGATATATTCCAATGTAATAATAAATAACGGAATCAAAGTTAAAGAAATTCGCTTGCAAAGCGGGATGTTCCAACGAATAATAAATAACGGAACCAAAGTCATGCGTAAATGCACGACATGTGATGTTCCAATGTAATAATAAAGAATGGAATAATGTAAGAATTTAACCATGTATGCGGTACTTTGCATGTATTAACAAAGTTATTCCAACATAATAATAAAGAATGGAATAATAGAAGAATTTCATCATGTATGTGGTACTTCGCATAGACGAGTTATTCCAACATAATAATAAAGAATGGAATAAAAGAAGAATTTCACCATGTATGCGGTATTTCGCATAGACAGGTTATTCCAACATAATAATAAAGAATGGAATAACAGAAGAATTTCACCAAGTATAGGGTAGTCCACATATACAGGTTATTCCAACAGAATAATAAAGAATGGAATAACAGAAGTTCTCTTCATAAATACGAAAGAAATAATACCCCTTACCTTAGAACAAACTGGATATAGGAGTAGTGAAGTAGCGAATACTTTTCTTCTTTCTCTCTATAGTTTCTCTCTCTAGAGTTTCAATTGAATTAAATAAGAAATAATGAAGGAATGAACTTCTATTTATAGGAGAATGGACCGAATAGTAACTAATTCTGAAACGGTCCGTATTGATTTACTTTTAAACGAATTCATCCAGTTTGGTTTACTATAAAATAGTATAATAAAACAAAATCTTTTAAATAAAATATAATATATTCTATTTATAATCTAATAAAACGAATAACTTTATAAAAGTATTCTGCTTTTATAAAAAAGATTTTACTATGCAAAAACACTATACAAGCACTATGCAAACACTATTCATAATAAAATATAATATATTCTAATTATTGTCTAATAAAACAAATAACTTTATAAAAGTATTACATTTTTATAAAAAAGATTTTACTATGCATAATAGAATATAATATATTCTATTTATAGTTTAATAAAATGAATAACTTTAAAAAAGTATTCGCTTTTATATAAAAAAAGCTTTTCTGCTTTTATTACATTAATAATACTAATAAAACAAAACTTCATCATCATTATTATAATTCACACTATTAATTGACCAGGTCGTTCTTAGGAAAGAAGGGGCTTTCCAATAAGGATTTCTTCCTATTGGCGCCAATTAGGTGACCAAACCTCTCCTCGGCGTAACTTCTGACATCGTTAATATTGCAAATAATAATATTAATAACTCGCTCATCTCAATTATTGATTTAATAATATATAAAATATCGACAATAATTGAATCAAATAACGTGAGATATTATGCAACAATTATCAAGCAATAATTGAACAAAACCGAGTGACTTCTCACGTAAGCATCAATAATCAATACCGCGTGCTACTACTTAACTCATGCCAGACATATTCTTTTACTACTAAAGTAGTTCAACAAAGATAATTGCAGTAAAACTTTCACCGTTATTTTCATAAAAATATTTTTGTCGTTTTCTCAATCCGACAATAATTCCATTGTGGGGTCCACCAATGATTGTGTCGTCGTACGAATATTCCCTGTTAAAACGAATATTCTCCCCAACCAATCGAATATTATATAACAACTTGCATACTTTGCAAAAATTATAAATACTACCCACAACTATAACATTATCTCAAATTCACACCATAATATTCAAAAAAATATTTTGAGAAATTTAAATCTTTATTCATAAAATTTAGGATTACACATTCTCCCCTCCTTATGAAATTTCACCCTCGAAATTTACGTATGTACCTGGTATGCCGAACAGATGAGGATATACCTCATTAGATTCTAACTCTTGAGGTATAACCTTTGAGTGTCAAATATGATCCTTCTTATCCAAGATTTTAACAGGTAAATCTTCATATGTTAAATTATCTGCTATCTCGTCCGGTTCTAAATCAATAATGTGGTTCGGGTCGTCCACATATTTACGTAACATCGATACGTTAAAAATGTTATGAACACATGACATACTTGGCGATAAAACGAGTCTATAAGCCACAGTTCCTACTTAATCGAGGGTTGGCATTTCCTCTCTTCATCAATTCTTGCTTCTAGAATAACGCACTCTTGAACCTTTTTTTTCACATTCATCAGCTTCGGGTGTGTAGTTTGAGCGGCTTTAACTTTATCGATTAAAGTTGATTCTACTCGTATATTTGTTATCTTCACATAGGTTCGTATATTCACACTCATAAACGCATACGATCTTCTACTCAATGCGTCAGCTACCACGTTCGCCTTTCCACGATGGTATTGAATGGTACGATCGTAATCTTCAACAACTCAAGTCAACGTCTTTGGCGTATGTTACGTTCGTTTTATTTGAAAAAATATTTAAGGGTTTTAGAAATGGGGTTTTGTACTAGGGTTAGTACAAAATTCGATTTCATGCTCTGGGGTAGGCCAAGAAGTCTTCAGAAATACGTCAAGAAATTTATTAACGATAGAAATATCATTCAAAACTATGACCCTCATCCAAGACTTGGATAGCACGTCACATTGATACCTATCAACTTGCCACCGTTATTCACGACATCCCTTACGGATAGTCTGGCTTCGGTGCATTCCACACAAGGAAGTCAACAACGAAAGGATCGGGGCTCTTTACTTATGGCTTGATATAACAGTGATTGACTTTAGTGGTTTGGTTGCTTGAATTCACATGACAGCTTGGTTAGGAATATAAAAGCTAACAACCTTACAAAAAGTATGATGAGTAGTTAACCAATCGATTCCAAAAATCACATCAAAGGCAAGTATTTTCAAAGAGATAAGATCGATAGGTAACGTGAAAGTGTCGATTTGAATCAAACAAGATTTATAAATAATGGATGTAACGAAGGTTTCTCCTAACAGAGTTTTAACAGATAAGTCAAAGTCTAATTTCTCAATAGCCAAGTTCAAACATTGAACACAACTAGGTGAAATACAAGAGTGGGTAGAACCCAGATCAAATAAGGTATAGACTTAAATGGCGTTTATGATTAACTTACGCGTGACAACTTCGTTCGGGTTCCTCGACAAACACTCTCACTTAAACTACCGGCTTTGACTTGTCTGGGATATCCTTTGGCGTCACCATCCCAGCTGGACTTGACTTCACTACACGACAAAATCGAGCTAGGTGACCTTCTCTTCCGCAATTGAAACACGCTTTGGATTGCTGCATACAGTTTGGACGGGTTAAAGATGTTCCAACAGAATAATAAAGAATGGAATAACAGAAGAATTTAACCATGTATGCGGTATCAGATGACGGAAGTTATTCCAACATAATAATAAAGAATGGAATAATGTAAGAATTTCACCATGTATGCATTTTTTGCATAGGCAGTTATTCTAACATAATAATAAAGAATGGAATAATGAAGAATTTCACCAAGTATAGGGTAGTCCGCGTGATCAAAGTTATTCCAATGAATAATAAAGAATGGAATAACGTAAGTTCTCTTCATGAATACGAAAGAAATAATACCACTTACCTTAGAACAAACTGGATATAGGAGTAGTGAAGTAGCAAAATAGTTTTCTTCTTTCTCTCTATTGTTTCTCTCTCTAGAGTTTCAGTGAATTCGTAAAAAATAATGAAGGAATGAGCTTCTATTTATAGGAGAATGGATCTAATAGTAACTAATTCTAACTATTACAGATTGATTTACTTTTAAACAGACGGTCCAGTCTGATTGGTTTACTATAAAATATTCTAATAAAACAAAAAATTTTAAATAAAATATAATATATTCTATTTATAATCTAATAAAACGAATAACTTTATAAAAGTATTCTATTTTATATAAAAGGATTTTACTATGCAAATACTATGCAGGCACTATGCAACACTATGCATATAAAATATAATATATTTTAATTATTGTCTAATAAAATAAATAACTTTATAAAAGTATTTTATTTTATATAAAAAAGATTTTACTGTGCAAAACACTATGCATAATAGAATAAAATATATTCTATTTATAGTATAACAAAACGAATAACTTTATAAAAGTATTTTATTTTATATAAAAAGCTTTTCTGTTTTATTACATTAATAATACTAATAAAACAAAACTTCATCATCATTATTATAATTCACACTATTAATTGACCAGGTCGTTCTTAGGAAAGAAGGGGCTTTCCAATAAGGATTTCTTCTTATTGGCGCGCAATTAGGTGACCAAACCTCTCCTTGGCAGAACTTCTAGACATCGTTAATATTGCAAATAATAATATTAATAACTCTGTCATCTCAATTATTGATTTAATAATATATAAAATATCGACAATAATTGAATCAAATAACGTGAGATACTATGCAACAATTACTGAAGCAATAATTGAACAAAACTGAGTGACTCCTCATGTAAGCATCAATAATCAATATTGTGTGCTACTATACAACCACGCGTATTACTGTACTTTTACTACCGAGTAGTTCAACAGTATTAATGGAAAAACTTCCGTCGTTATTTTCATAAAAAAAAATTTGTCGTTTTCTCAATCCGACAATAATTCCGTTGTGGGGTCCACCAATGATTGTGCCGTCGTACGAATATTCCCTGTTAAAATGAATATTCCCCGACCAATCGAATATTATATAACAACTTGCACACTTTACAAAAATTATAAATAGTACCCACAACTATAACATTATCTCAAATTCACACCATAATATTCAAAAAAATATTTTGAGAAATTTAAATCTTTATTCATAAAATTTGGAATTTTACACTTTTGGAGTATCAACCTCAAGTGTTGCTCATGGTCTTCACGGGTTTTAGAGTATATGAGAATGTCATCAATAAAGATGACCACAAAGTGATCCAAATATTCCTTAAATACTCGGTTCATCATGTCCATGAAGGCAGCAGGAGCATTAGTCAATCCAAAAGACATGAATAGAAATTTATAATGCCCGTACCGAGTTCTAAAAGCAGTCTTTGGAATGTCATCAGTTTTAATCTTCAACTGATGATATCCGAAATTTGGCTCCTTGCAACTGGTCAAACAGGTCATCAATGCGAGGCAACGGGTACCTATTTTTTATGGTGACATGATTCAACTTTCGATAATCAATACAAAGTCGCATACTTCCATCTTTCTTCTTCACTAATAGAATAGGAGAACCTCAAAGAGACGTACTAGGACGAATGAAACCGATGTCTAATAATTCACAGAGTTGGGTTTTAACTCCTGAAGTTCAATAGGAGTCATTCGATATGGGGCTTTGGAAATAGGTTTTGTACCAGATTCAAGGTTGATACAAAATTCAATTTCACTCTCTGGGGGTAGGCCAGGAAGTTCTTCAGGGAATACATCAGGAAATTTATTAACAGTAGAAATATCATTCAAATCTGACGTATTTTTATTTAAATTCATGACATGGGCTAAGAAATCTTGACATCCGTTTTTCAATAAACGAATAGATTTATGGCTCGATATGACAGTGATTGATTTTAGTGGTTTGGTTGCTTGAATTCGCATAATAGGTTGGTTAGGAATATGAAAGCTAACAACCTTACGAAAATAATCAATTTTAGCATGATGAGTAATTAACCAATCAATCCCTAAAATCACATCAAATGCAAGTATTTTCAAAGAAATAAGATCGACAGGTAACGTACGATTACCGATTTGAATCAAATAAGACTTATAAACCGTGGATGTAATGAAGGTTTCTCCCAACGGAGTTTCAACAGATAAATCAAAGTCTAATTTCTCCGGAGTCAAATTTTAACGTTGAGCGCAAGTAAGAGAAATAAAGGAATGGGTAGAACCGGTATCAAATAAAGTATAAACTTCGATAGAGTTTATAATTAGCTTGCCCGTGATCACCTCGTTCAGATTCCTCACTTTTTGGGAGGTTACGACAAACGCTCTCCCTTGAACTACCGATTTTGTCTTGTCTGGGATACCCTTTGATGCCTCCATCCCTGCTGGACTTGACTTTGGTGCACGACAAAATCAGGCTAGGTGACCTTCTTTTCCACAATTATAACATGCTTTGGACTGCATCGTGCAGTTTGGACTTATGTGTCCTTCCCCTCCACATTTGTAACATACAACCGTGGTTGTTTCTCCTTCCTTAACAATAGGTCTTTGGTCTTTGCGTCTTTCCATCATTGTTGAATCTCCTCTTCTTGAAATATCCACTCTTATTGTCATGGCCATGATTACCATCGAAGTGATTACCATTTTTGGCATGTTGATTCCCTCCACGTTTGTTGTCACCGCTTCAATGATCGCTACCATCGGTATTATCGACTTTATTGGTTGCTCTCTCTGGTTGGGTTGACTCATTATCACGCTCCAATAACTGAGCCTTATTCACAACATTTGAATACAAACATAGTTTATGAGAGATAAGGTATTGACGTATCTCGGGTTTCAAACCTCTTAGAAACATCCGTGTCATTCTCTCCTCATTATCAACCAAGTGGGATGCAAACTGAGACAACTCGGCAAACTTAGCTTCGTACTGCGCCACGGTCATATTGTTTTGCTCAAGCTTGATGAACTCTACCTCCTTCATATGATGAATACTTTCAGGAAAGTACTTGTCGTTAAATAGCTCTTGGAACTTCTCCCAAGACATTTTGAGTCAAGGCGGAGTTGAGTACGCTTCTGATTCCCACCAATGAATCACTCGCTCAATGACATGAAGAAGGTGGCAAAGGGAACCTTTTGCTCCTCGGAGCATCCCAAGACATCAAATATCTTGTTGATATGCTTTATCCACGTCTTCGCCTTAAGTGGTTTTGGCTCTCTAAAAAACTCCGGCGGTCCGAGCTCCTTGAATTGCTTAGCGGTGACCATCCGAGAGTTGTCAGTGTTTCCACCTGCATTTTGGACAAGAGCCCCGTTCTCGCCTGATGTTGCATGAATTGCATAAAGCCTCTGACCATCCCATTATTCACCATTTCATCGGTGTTATTATTTATATGAGGATTATTGTCTTCCTGTTGCACATTACCCTGGGTATTAATCTGTGGTGACTCAACGGTCTCATGTGCTTCATTGCTTATCTCAACATTTTCTGATGCCATTTTCAAATACTGCCACAAAACAAGGGTTAATTAACATATCACATATTATCCCTATACTCTAACTGACCAATTAAATACCAAATAAACTTAGGTAGGTCATACTAGCGAAGGAATTCCCAGAAGAATATTCAAGAATGCTCAGAAGAATATTTCCATGAAAAGATACAGGATGAAGTGCAAATATCCAGGATATTCTACTAATTTCATGGAGTATAGAAGTCAAAACTTTAACCAACCGAGTAATAAAGAATATATGAAATCTGCAAATGGATTTTCGCTTCTATGCTGCAGTAATCCACGAGATGATCATTTCCACAATTTAATAAGAAATGAATACAAAGGATTATTCACCATGCATACGGAAATCCACATAGACAGGTTATTCTAACAGAATAATAAAGAATAGAATAACAGAAGAATTCACCAAGCATGCGATAGACTGCACTGATAGGTTATTCTCAACATAATAATAAATAATGAAACGAGTGTCATGCGTGTCACGCATGCACGTGATATTCCAAATGTAATAATAAAGAATGGAATAACAAAAGAATTCACCAGGGCATGCGATAGATCGCATGCATGGTAATTCCAAATGTAATAATAAATAATAGAACCAGGTCATGCGTAATAAGCACAGATAGGATATTCCAACAGAATAATAAAGAATGGAACCAGGTCATGCGTAATCAGCACAGACAGGATATTTCAATAGAATAATAAAGAATGGAATAACAGAAGAATTTCACCATGTATGCGGTACTTCGCATAGACAGGTTATTCCAACATAATAATAAATAATGGAATAAAAGAAGCTCTCTATATGAATACGAATGAAATAATACCCCTTACCTTAGAAGAAACTGGATATTGGAATAGTGAGATAGCAGACTTCTCTTCTTCTTTATCTCTATAATTTCTCTCTATAATAATTGCTCCAAAGCTTTAGTAAATTGGTGAGAAATGAAGGGAGAATGAGCTTCTATTTATAGGAAAATATAGTTTCGATAATTGCACATTTTGGAGCTCGAAATATTACAGTACAATATCTTCCTCTTTTTCTTTATTTTTAATTTAGTCCTGCAAGTATTATCAAACTTGCACCATCTCCCCTAATAGTAAATAATATGAATCAATAGTTCAATCATGTGAATCAATTTTTATAATCATGTGAAAATACGAATTATAGTATAGTACCTTCAACTATACCTCCATTTTTAACTTAGTCATGCAAGTATTATCAATCTTGCACCACCTCCCCTAATAGTACAAGAATATGAATCAATAGTACACACATGTGAACAAATAGTTATAATCATGTGAATTAATAGCAATTAATTGCTCATTTATCCGGTTAAATACCCGATTGGTCAATATAACCTCCAGACATCAATTATTATCGAAATAAATGTCAATTTTCACAAACACTAATAATTCCAACACAATAGAACTATCAATTTCATCTTTAATCAACACGAACTTATTCATCATTAATATTATAACTCACAATATTTAACAACCAGTGTCGCTCCTGGAAAGAGGGGCTTTTCGATAAGGATTTCTCCTTATTGGCGCGCAATTAGATGACCAAACCTCTCATTGACAAAACTTCTAGACATTGTTAATATTGCAAATAATAATATGAATAACTTTGCCATCTCAATTATTGATTTAATAATATAACATATTATACAGATGATACTGTGACAATAATTGAATCAATAATATGAGAGATATGATGCGAAGAATTCATCGTAGCAATAATTGAGTATAACCAATACCGTGTGCTACTATGCAACCACGCGTATTACTGTACTTTTACTACCGAGTAGTTCAACAGTTTTAATGGTAACACTTTCGCCGTTATTTTTAATAAAAGATAATTTTGTCGTTTTCTTACTACGACAATACTTCCGTTGTGGGGTCCACCAATGATTTTGTTATCGTACGAATATTCCCTGTTAAAACGAATATTCCTCGGCCAATCAAATATTATATAACCACTTGCTTACTTTGCAAAATTTGTAAATATTACCCACAACTATAACATTATATCAAATCCACACCATAATATTAAAAAAAATATTTTGAGAAATTTAAATCTTTATTCATAAAATCTGGGGTCTCACATTATATGTATGTCTACACTTTGTGATTGCCCTGACTCTTAGTTGTGGGGTATGAGGCTATGGCAAAAATAATGGGAATTAATGAAAAGATAAAAGATAAGTCGCCAGCCTAATGTTTCAAATTGTGGCCTAGGTTGCTCGAGTTATTAAGCTTGATGGGTGTCTTTACACCTGGTGCCCTAAAGCCATCTGGGTTGGGAGTCATCGGCCTAACACTCGTTACATTGGGTAATTTAGCACCTAAGAAAACGAGCATTGAAAAAAGAAAAGGCAAAACCTGAGCAGATTCGAATCGTGGCATAGGTTATTCGAGTAATTAAGCCCGAGGGGTATCTTTACACCTGGTGCCCTAAAGCCATCTGGTTTGGGAGTCATCGGCCCGAAGCTCCCTGTATGGGTTACATAGAGCCTAAGAAAACAAACCTGTTAAACTCAGCTAAAGAAGTGAATAGAGTGATCGCCTGACTTGTCTCAAAGCTTGGCCTTTATTACTTGAGTCAGTAAACCCGAAGGGGTGTCTTAACACCTAGTGCCCTAAAACCCTCTAGTTTGGGAGTCATTGGTCCAAAATTCGTTACATGGGTAATTCTGAATAGCCTAAAAAATGAGTTAATTTGCGAAAGCATAAAAGTGAATCCCCTGCTAAGATTTGCGTCACTCATAGTCCGTGTGTCATATAAAGTCAATTCTGCGAAGAATAACGTCTAGAGCGAAGATGAAGTATCTCTGATATAGGGAGATAAGTCTTTTGAATCTAATCCTACCCATGTAAAATGACCATGGATGTTTCAAAATTTCTTTGCGATTTCATAACTCATTTCATTTCATAACTTGTACTTCAAATGCCTTATTCACAAGAGTATACTAATCCTAACGGCCAAGCCGTCAAGCTTTTGGTGCATTTTGCTCTTTTGATGTGCAGGATATTACTCACTCGCGACTTAATCAACAAAGAGAGTTTCTCATATGAATCCCCGGCAGCAACATGCGAAAGGACTGGGCCGTTGTCCAATTCCAAGAAATGGAAAGAGTTTAAGGCAGGATCAAGCCTCTCATCAAAATAAAGGGGAGAACTCCTGAAAGAAATCATGGCGACATAAGATTGCCCCTACAGAAAAAGGGGAAATTTCTCAAAAAAGTCCTTAACTTAAGAGCAGAAGGCCAATGACGAAAGGTCTAGTGAATGAAATCTACACCATCAAACATGTTAAACTGCGGCAATTCCTCACAAGTTGAGGCCTCTACACCGAAGTTCAAAGTTGGGCAATAAAAGAATGAGCCGCACCTCCGTGGATGTCGGCCAGACTTTTCGAGTTATCACCCGGCCAAAGTTGCAAATCAAAAACACAAGGGAATGGGGCACAAGCACCCAACAGCGAAAAGAAACTCCTAATCGCCTCAGAAAGGGTGAGGTATGTTTCTACTCCAGATAATTTAAAATGTACATAAACCTAGGATAATTGACTCCTAAGGATAAATCTAATTCATCACAACATGCTTGATCTGCACATGTGCAAAAGTACTACATCTTCGTACATCTCCATCAAGGCTTAGCATGCATCTCCAGTAGATTTAAATATGCGTGCACATTAATTGCCTAGATTAGAGAAAAATTTCATCGCAAACACCATTTGGTATTATAAGCCATTGGCATCAATTCATCATAACATCCAGTCATTTCAGCGATGAAAGCTTTGTATACCACCATTCGAATGGGAATCAAAATAGTTGGGTAATGTCAGCATAGTAAACTACCATCAGGGTAGGATCCGTTGTCAAATTACCAGAAGGGTAGGCACCGTTCTCAAACTACCAGTGTATACATCAGGAAGTTTCGATGATTTCAATACGTCATCCTCAACAAAGATGTAGAAAACATCTTAATTTATCTTCATCAAATAGGCATCGGCAACATCGACAAAAATCCAAACTGTTAGAGTCAACACCAACATAGGCATCAGCAATAACCGGTAAAGGTAAAGCGATTTGTGATCTGCGATGTGCGAAGTGCGATTTGCCAATTGCGATTTGTGAAATGCAATTTACGAATTAAGAAGTTCAATTGGCCAAATGCAAAGTGCGATGTGAAAAATGCGATGTGCGATTTGCGAACTGCGATTTGCGAGAGCATTTTAACATTCATCATAACATTAATTACATTGCAATTTGCATCATTAGAAATACCTTATAATATTTTAAGTGTCTAGTAATCTTTATCATGTTCATTCCATTACATTACATGAACATGATAAAGAGGGGCATCTGTAGACACTAGAAATTTTATTTTCCTGTTATTAACTATGCAGAAGGACAAAAGCGTCTGTTTCATACTCCAGAGATAACTCTAGAGGACCACAACATCAATTCCAACCCCAAAGATAATCCTGGGAGATCGATTTTAATTCCCAAAGTCAACCACAGGAGGTCAAACCAACCTCAAAGATAACCCTGAGGACATTAAGAGTCAACAACATGACAATCTCAGAGATAACCCTTGGAAAAGACCACTACAACTACGCCAAAGTCAAAAATAACCCCGGGAGGAGAAAATGGTCATTTTGCCAACTCAAACTCAAATCAAATCAACTCAAAATTCTTCAAAAGAAGTCCCACAAGAACCATATCTTAAATTTCAAGTGCAAACTACGCAAAACAACTCAACAGACTGCCTCACGGAGACCCGAAAATGCTATTTTGGTCATTGACCCATCTTCTCGAAATCAAAAAAGGGCAAATCCTATGTCATTGCGTAACTCTCGAAAAGAGATTTCTGGAATAGTATTGCACGCTTCTATCAGACTCTCGGATTGAAAGTTATGAAGGTTTAAGTAAATAGTGTGTTGTTCGAGTGCACATACTTCGAGACGGTGGGGCCCACGGAACTCGGGGCACCCCGGGTAGCCGCAGGTGCACGTTTGGCTCCCCTTTATATAAATAGAGGGCTTGGGGTGGCCATTTTAAGAAGAGAAAAGACGAAGAAGCCCTGTCTAATTCACTCCATACAGACTTCTATAGTGATTTTAGAAGAGAAAAGGCGAGGAAGCCCTGTCCATTTTGCTCTGTACACACTTTAAATTGAGGGCTTTCTTTTTCCAAACACCTGTGAGCTTGTGTTTTGCTATATTTTACCGGTGGAAACCGAGTAGTTATTCATTTAAAGCTATCTGAAGTCTTCTTGGTAGCTCACTATAAGACATCTCAGATTTCTTAAAGCCTTTCTCCACTTCCATTCACACATACTTATTCATGTTGAGAGTCGTGTTGTGTGCGTATGCCCGGATCATCGATTCGTGGCTTTTATTACTTTTATATATATATATATATATATATATTATCGAGCAACTATTCGATTGAGCCCGAATATAATATTCAGAGCGTTTACAGCTTTCATATATATATAAATACTTATATATATCTCATGTCATCAAACTCTGTTTGATTGAGCCTGGATATACATCCGGAGTGTTTACTGCTTTTATATATATAAATACTTATATATATATATATATATATATATATATATATATTCTCGAATTCGACTCGATACCACTTTATATATATATATATATATATATAAGTATTTGTATATATATAAAAGCGATAAACGCACCGGATATCACACCCAGGCTAAATCGAACAGAGTTCGATAATAATATATAAAGACAACAACAAATTTATCCAAATATTCCTTGAATATTCGGTTCATCATATCCATGAAAGCCGCAGGAGCATTAGTCAATCCGAAAGACATGACTAAGAATTCATAAATGCCCGTACCGAGTTCTGAAGGCAGTCTTTGGAATATCCTCAGTTCTAATCTTCAGCTGATGATATCCAGAACGAAGATCGATCTTTGAAAAGAATTGTGCTCCTTGCAACTGGTCAAACAGGTCATCAATACGAGGTAGCGGGTACGTATTCTTGATGGTGACATGGTTCAATTCCCGGTAGTCAATATAAAGTCATATACTCCCGTCTTTCTTCTTTACAAATAAAACAGGAGCACCCCAAGGAGATGTACTAAGACAAATAAAATCGATGTCCAACAACTCATGTAGTTGGACCTTTAACTCCTGAAGTTCAATAGGAGCCATTCGATATGGAGTTTTAGAGGGCTTTGTACCAGGTTCAAGATCAATAAAGAATTCAACTTCATGTTCTGGGGGTAGACCGGGAAGTTCTTCAGGAAATACGTCAGGAAATTTACTAACAACAGGAATATTATTCAAATCTGACGTGTCTTTATTCAAATCCATATCATGAGCTAAGAAAGCTTGACATCCGTTTTTCAATAAACGAATAGCTTTATGACTTGATATGACAGTGATTGATTTTAGTGGTTTAGATGCTTGAATTCGTACAACATTTTGGTTAGGAATATGAAAACTAACAACCTTACCAAAACAATCAATTTTGACATGATGAGTAGTTAACCAATCAATCCCTAAAATCACATCAAAAGCAAGTATCTTTAAAGAGATAAGGTCAACAGGTAATGTGATGGTGCCAATTTGGATCAAATAAGATTTATAAACAGTGGATGTAATAAAAGTGTCTCCTAACGGAGTCTTCACAGATAGGTCAAAGTCTAATTTCTCCGGAGTTAAGTTTAAACGTTGAGCACAAGCAGGAGAAACAAATGAATGGGTAGCACTGGTATCTAGTAAGGTATAGACTTTGCAAGAATTTATGATTAGCTTACCCGTGATCACCTCGTTTGGGTTCCTCGCATTTTGACCAGTCATGACAAACGCTCGTCCAGAAATAGTTGACTTTGACTTTTCTGGGATAGCCTTTTGAGTCACCATCCCCGCTGGATTTGGTTTCGCTACCGTACAATCTCGAGCGATATGTCCTTCCTTTCCGCAATTATAACATACCTTGAACTGTTGTGGACAGTTTGGGCTAATATGTCCCTCTTTTCCGCATTTATAGCATACGACCGGTGGTCGTTCTCCTCCCTAGAACCGATTCTTGTCACTTTGGTCTTTGACGTCTTCGCATTGTCATTGTTGAATCTCCTCTTTTTAAAATCTCCCCCGACTAGCTTCTTCTATTTTCATGGCCATGATTACCACCAGAGTGATTACCGTTTTTGTCCGTATTTTTCTTTCTCCGCTGGTTATCGTTGTTCGATGATCACTGCCACCAGATGACCACAGGTTGTCCCCTGGTTGAACATACTCGTTATTTCGCTCTAATAATTGAGCCCTGTTGACAACATCTGAATAGAGAGAAAATTTATGATAAATGAGATATTGACGTATGCCGGGTTTCAAACCTCTCAAAAACATCTATGTCATACGTTCCTCATTCTCCACCAAATGAGGTGCAAACCTGGATAACTCTGCAAACTTCGCCTCGTACTAGGACACCGTCATATTGTTTTGTTCTAGTCTAATAAACTCCACTTCCTTCATATGACGAATACTTTTAGGAAAGTACTTGTCATTGAATAGTTTTTGAAACGTTTCCCAAGACATGCTTTGAGTCTACTTGGATGGGTACGCTTCACCATTCCCACCAATAATCACCTCATTACTTAACATAAAAGTAGCGAATGGAACCTTCGTTTCTCTTCGTGCATCCCAAGACATCGAATATCTTGGTAATTTGCTTGACCCACGCTTCGCTTTAATCGGATCCGGCTTTCCCTGCAATTACGTGGTCCCAACTCTTTGAACTCTTGGTTGTGACAAACCGTAAGCGTTGTTATCATTTCCACCTGTATTTTGTACACGAGTCTCCCTCGTCTAATTTTGCATGAACTGTAAAAAGCTTCTAAACATTCTGTCATTCATCATCTGCTCAGTGGTGTTGTTTACAGGAGGAACATTGCTTACCACAGACGTTTCTCCCTCATTGGTGAGTAAAGGTGTCTCCACGGTCTCATTTACTCCACTCATTAACATTCTCGGTCGCCATTCTCAAATACTGCCATAAAACAAGGGTTAATTGAAGAAATCAACATATCACATAATATCCCTATATACTGACCAACCAACCAACAAATAAGCTTAGGTAGGACACACTAGCGAAGGATTTACTCATCTCTCCCCTCCTAGTTCTATTCCCCGATCTCCGCCAGAGATCATATCCCTAAGCTCTGATACCAACTGTGACGCCCCCAAAATAGGTATACAACACCCATTCTGAGTCGCCAAATACATGGTACAAAAACAACTACAACTTTATTAATACAATTGTCGTGTAAAATACGACAACACATAAACTGTGAGTTTAAATACAAATATTGTCATCTAGACAATATTCACACCCAAATAAGTCCTCATTACAATTATTGAGATACTATTTTACAAAATAGTGAGGACTACTAAGACAACTTCTAGAACCATCATTCTATCCCCCAACTAGAACTCGTTACATTCTCGCCTCCTAAGAAGAAAAATGGAACAAAAAGGAAAAGGGTGAGCTCAACTAGCCCAGTAAAGAATATTATGACTAAGATAATATAGAACAAATTATCGTTAGTCTTCAACAGGGAAAAATCTGATAGAATACAATAGACAACAAGTTTTAAATCAATATTCGCAACGGAAATAATAATTCATAGAAGAGTTACGTAGAGAATGAAATCTACTATTATCTATGAATTTAAAATTCCATCATCAATATTTTATCCTTGTAACATCAATCAATACACATCTTGAATCAAATATTCATCTTTGCACTACAGGCCAAAGATATTCATCAGTTGGTCATGTTCATCTCAACACATGTTCATCTTTGCACTACAGGCCAAAGATATTCATCAAAAATTCATTCATCTTTGCACTATAGGCCAAAGATATTCAGTAATATCATCATTTAGGACTGAGGATGATGAAAAATATTTTAAAGAAAACGAATCCAGTGAAACAAAAGAATAAATATTATGGATTTGTACTTTAAACAATCCGAGTTCAAAAATACTTCATAAATAATCATAATGGAGTAAAATTCAAGAATGATCAAAACATGGATACAATCAAAGCTAGTATCCATAATAGATATTTTGGACAAAAACAAAAATTTAATTTTTCTTATGTGAATAAAGGTCGTATTCGTGAATAAGATCAGATCGTGAATAGTGTCGTATACGTGAATAGTAACCCCGACACTAAAAGACAAGAATTTCACAAGAAAAATCTTACAAATATTTTGGCATAATGATATTAGAAGAAATAATATCATTTTTAAAAAAAAAATAACATCCCTTACCTCGAAAAAAGGCAGTACTTCTGACTGGAATATTGGATATAGTGTTGAAGGAAACTTGTACCGTATAGTGTGATACCCCCAAACCCAGGTACTTCATTCCCACAGGATTTGGTGTTCACTTAATCAACCATTCATATCTAACTACCCAATCACAATAAAATTGAATAATAAAACCTTCCCCATTAAAGGGTTACATAATAAAATCTCCCAGGTTGTCTAACCTTTAAATACAATCATTCAAATGCAGAAAATAAATAAACTTCATTACAACCATTCAATTAAAATCTGATAATAAAATATCATCATATTATAAGTCTTCAATACTTGTTCATCTTTCCTTTTCCCTTACTGGTGCTAGGTACATCAACCTTCTCATCTTTAACTGTAATAATTATATAAGCAAGAGTGAGCAAACAAAGCTCACTTGAAACAACAATGAATGAAAATCTTTACAACAACTGTCAAATAAGAGGCTCGAAAGAATTAAACAATATGATTTATCAACATTCTGAAGTATATAACTGAGGGTCCTAAGACCACGAACTATGTCCATAGTTATAAGTAATTTTTCAACTTAAACTTTAACAAATCATAAGACTATAGGGACTCCTCGTACTTAGGGGGATCGATTTCTTCAGATAATGTATTGTGCACAAATATTTTAACGCAAAGCGTAAATTACACCTAATAATAGGGTTGTTCATCTCAGTATTTAGAGTACAAGTCTGCACCAAAGTGAGTTTGGTTTGGATACATTTCAGGGTAATTTGGAAATTCAACGAACATCAATTAAGGATTAGTTAAATAAAATTAATAACATTACATTATGGAATAATCATAACTGAATTGACATGGTAAATTAAAAGAATGCTTTAGGAATAATCTAATAGCATACATATTGAATAACTATAACACACCTTGCTTGAACAATATTAAGCCAAGATTAGCATTGAGAACTAAGCATGCATAGCAATTTGAACGATAAAATTGATCAACATTAGCATATATAAATTTGCATGCTAAACAACAAGTTAAATACAAGAATAACTTGCTCAATATCAAAATAAAGTTTAGAAATCTTGCATCATTATATTGTAATCGAATTGGAAACAATAATTGGTTCGACAAGATAATAGATTTAGAGAAATTGCCTTGCTCGTAGGCTAAACCGAACAATTTGAATCACAATACCCTATGTATATATATATGTCATCATGACATAATTAGTCACTACCACGTCACATGCACAACTAAGTACATTCATCATGTAAGATTTGATTTTTAATCACATAATCAAGTTACAAAATAGGTTAATTGTTAATAACATGCTCATTCATGGTGTAGAAATACTGAAATCATAATTTAACAGTCCTACTATTAACACATAACAATTCCTTCAGACTTTGTGTAAAAAAATTACACTGTCTGACCATTCTGCTAACTCGCGCTGCGGCGCCACAGTTTATAGTGTGGGTTGGAGCTGCGGCGCAGAGATGGCGTTGCGGCGTGAAACACAGGCCACTAAGTGGCATTTCTTCTTGACACAAATATCTTTTGGCTAGGTCATTGCCATTGCCAACTTAATCTGAACTTTCTACGACCAATTTCATCGACCAAGAAACTTCTCACTTCTGATGGAGTTCTTGGTTGTTCCCAATTTATCACAGCTTCAACCTTTGATGGATCCACTAAAATTCCATCCTTGTCAATTACGTGCCCAAGAAATTGTACACATTCTAACCAAAATTCACATTTAGAGAATTTTGCGTACAACTTTTCCTTTCTTAGCGTCTTCAGCGTTAAACGTAAGTGTTCCACGTGTTCTTCTTGAGTTCTAGAGTACACCAGAATATCATCGATAAACACCACCACAAACTTGTCTAAAAATGGTTTAAACACCCTATTCATCAAATCCATGAACGTTGCAGGGGCGTTTGTCAAACCAAAAGACATCACCAAAAATTCGTAATGTCCATACCGAGTTCAAAATGTCGTCTTTGGTACATCCTCTTTCCTTACTTTCAGTTGATGATACCCACTTCTCAAATCTATTTTTGAGAAATATCTAGCACCCTTCAACTGGTCAAACAAATAATCTATTCTTGGCAATGGGTATTTGTTCTTAATAGTGACTTTGTTTAACTCCCTATAATCAATGCAAAGACTCATTAACCCATCCTTCTTCTTTACGAATAACACCGGTGCTCCCCATGGTGACACACTCGGCAGAATGTATTTCTTGTCCAACAGCTCCTGTAGTTGTACCATCAGTGCCTTACTCGTAGGCTAAACCGAATAATTTGAATCACAATACCCTATGTATATATATATGTCATCATGACATAATTAGTCACTACCACATCACATGCACAACTAAGTACATTCATCATGTAAGATTTGATTTTTAATAACATAATCAAGTTACAAAATAGGTTAATTGTTAATAACATGCTCATTCATGGTGTAGAAATACTGAAATCATAATTTAACAGTCCTACTATTAACACATAATAATTCCTTCAGACTTTGTGTACAAGAATTACGTTTATCAGCCATTCTTCGCTAACTCATTCACATGCATACCACAGCTTTATACTTGTGGGTTGGCTTTGTTTATGATTATACATACTCTTTCAAATTCAATAGTCAATTTATCAATTAAACAACTAATTAAACCTTAATTTTACCTTAAACTAAACCATATTCATATATATTCATATCAACTCACTGTAATATAGTTTTCTTCACAAATTACATACATATCATAAATTCATTGACTATACTCATATATATACTTACAAAAATAGTTTCACAACACTAGTTTATCATATAAAGCCACATACAATCAAACAATTTATCATTTCACAAGAATTTTACAAAGAATTAAGGAAGAGAAAACTAAAACTTTAAAAATAAAAGAATTAAGATGATACCTTAGTTTTAGAAGATGATAACTTTTCCTTTGATCAAAAATCTTCTTTTCCCCATTCTTCTCTCAAAGCTTCTCTAGAATTCTCTCAAGTTTTCTCTCAATATTCTTCTTCTCTTCTTTTTCTTCTTCTGAATCTTTCTTTCTCTATTCTAGCACACGTACTAACAAAATAACGTATAGATAATAATATAGGTATTAAGTATATAATATAATTATAACTTTAACTGACATCAGTTATAATTTTATTTGAAAATCAAAAGCCATAAAGCTTGTTTGGCTAGCTAACTAAAAATAACCTATTAAATCTAACACCTTGTTTGGTAAACATATTTAAATTAAAGACTTAATATGCATTAAGCCTTGTTTGGCAAAACTGAATTAAACTCCTTTAATTATTTAAATAACTCCCTTATAGAAGGTTATTTGTCACACTTTTATTTAATCAACTAACACATCCTTTTTATTACAAATTCAACTTAAAATATAATAATTCATTTAATCATCACAAACTCTCTAACTTAATAATTAAATTAAATTTGAATATAATAATTAATTTCCTTAATTATTTATTTAACAAATAATTAACCAAATTGAATCAAATTTGAACAATTTTTTATTTAACAATAAACACATCCATTAAATACTTAAATAATTCAATAAATATTTAATATAGCAATTAAAAAAAATTCTGGAATGTTACATCATTCCCTCCTTACAAGGATTATGTCCTCAGAATCACAATTCAAACAACTCATTCGTCACATTCTCCCCTACTTACAAAGATTATGTCCCCAGAATCGAAGACATAGATTAAACAAATAACTCAGGATAATTTTTCATCATTTCAGCTTCAAGTTCCCATGTTGCCTCTTCGACATTGTGGTTTCTCCAAATCACCTTCACAGAAGGTATCACTTTATTTCTGAGCACTTGTTCTTTCCTATCGACTATCTGGATAGGAATCTCTTCATAAGACAAATCTTTATCAAATTGCAATGGTTCGTACTCGATCACGTGCTTGTAATCAGGTTTATACGGTCGTAACACCGAAACGTGAAAAATATTATGAATGTTTTGCAATTTTGGAGGTAGAGCTACCTCATAAGCCACTTCCCCCACTCTTTATAGTATCTCGAATGGTCCAATAAATCTTGGGCTGAGCTTTCCTTTCTAGCCAAAATATATTTTCCCCTTCCAAGGAGAAACTTTTAGGAAGACAAAATTTCCTACTTTAAATTCGCAATTCTGCCTGTGTTGATCGGCATACTTTTTCTGTCTGTCTTGTGCTGCTACCAATCTTGTCCTGATGAGTTTAACAACTTCAGCAGTTTGTTGTACCAGTTCTAGCCCTAACACTTGGCGTTCACTGACTTCATTCCAGCACAGTGGAGTTCTGCACTTTTTGCTGTATAACGCCTCGTACAGTGGTATACCAATGCTTGCGTGGTAACTGTTGTTGTATGCAAATCCCACCAATGGTAGATGATCTTCCCAATTTCCTTTAAAATCCATTATGCACGCTCTAATCATATCTTCTAGTGTCTGGATCGTTCGTTCGCTTTGTCCATCGGTTTGTGGATGATATGTTGTACTCATCTTCAGTTGCGTTCCCATGCATTCTTGAAGTTTCTTCCAGAAATTTGATGTGAACCTCGGATCTCTGTCTGATACAATTGACACCAGAACTCCATGTCTGGAGACGATCTCCTTAAGGTATAGCTTTGCCAGCTGATCAAGATTAAATCTTATCTTTATTGGCAAAAAGTGTGAAAATTTCGTTAATCTATCCACTATCACCCATATCGCGTCGTATCCTTTCTGAGTCGTTGGAAAACCTACCACAAAAATCATTGTGATATGCTCCCACTTCCATTCTGGTATTTCCCAACGGTTGAAGTAATCCGCTTGGTCGTTGATGCTCGGCCTTCACTTTCTGACATGTCAAGCATTTTGCAACGCATTCTGCAACGTCTCTTTTCATATTTGGCCACCAAAAATGTCGCCGTAAATCTTGATACATCTTCGTACTTCCTGGATGAATCGAATATCTCGAGCTATGAGCTTCTGTCAATATGTCTTCTTTAATATCTTGTACTGCTGGAAACCAAATTCGCCCCTCGAATCTTAGCATTCCCTCAGTATCGACCTTGTACTTCACTTCTTTACCTTCAACCACACTTTCCTTTATTTTTCTGCATTCTTCATCATGTAGTTGTGCGTTCTTCACTTTGTCCACCAAAGTTGGACTAGATTCTATCTGGAACAATTTTTCACCGGATTCTTCTAGAAATTTGATTTCTAGCTCTAGCCTTGTCATTGCTGAAATGAGCTCCTCCTTATCAGTTAACAACATCAACTTTTCTCTGCCTTTCCTACTCAAGGCATCTGTAACCACGTTAGCTTTGCCCGGATGATAAAAGATCTCACAATCATAATCCTTTATCAATTCCATCCATCTTCTTTGCCGCATGTTCAGGTCTTTCTGTGTGAAAATGTACTTCAGACTTTTATGGTCTGTGTAGATCTCACATTTTTCCCCATAGAGATAGTGTCTCCATATCTTCAGAGCAAATACTACTGCCGCCAACTCTAAATCATAAGTCGGATACCCTTTCTCGTAGTCTTTTAGTTGCCTTGATGCATACGCAATAACCTTGTCGTTCTGCATAAGGACACAACTCAATCCTTTGTGTGAAGCATCACTATACACCACAAAGTTTCATGTATTATCTGGTAACAACAACACAGGTGCCACACTTAATTTCTTTTTCAGTTCTTGAAAACTTCCTTCACACTTCTCCGTCCAAACAAATTTTACGGATTTTCTCGTCAAATTTGTCAACAGAGTGGCAATCTTGGAAAAATCCTGGATAAACCGTCTGTAAGAAACTTCTCACTTCTGATGGAGTTCTTGGTTGTTCCCAATTTATCACAGCTTCAACCTTTGATGGATCCACTGAAATTCCATCCTTGTCAATTACGTGCCCAAGAAATTGTACACGTTCTAACCAGAATTCACATTTAGAGAATTTTGCGTACAACTTTTCCTTTCTTAGCGTCTTCAGCGTTAAACGTAAGTGTTCCACGTGTTCTTCTTGAGTTCTAGAGTACACCAGAATATCATCAATAAACACCACCACAAACTTGTCTAAAAATGGTTTAAACACCCTATTCATCAAATCCATGAACGCTGCAGGGGCGTTTGTCAAACCAAAAGACATCACCAAAAATTCGTAATGTCCATACCGAGTTCGGAATGCCGTCTTTGGTACATCCTCCTTCCTTACTTTTAGTTGATAATACCCACTTCTCAAATCTATTTTTGAGAAATATCTAGCACCCTTCAACTGGTCAAACAAATAATCTATTCTTGGCAATGGGTATTTGTTCTTAATAGTGACTTTGTTTAACTCCCTATAATCAATGCAAAGATGCATTGACCCATCCTTCTTCTTTATGAATAACACCGGTGCTCCCACTATGACACACTTTCACCGAATGTATTTCTTGTCCAACAGCCTCCCCAGCTTGTACCATCAGTTCTTTCATCTCTACCGGAGCCATTCTGTATGGGGCCTTCAATATCGGTGCGGTTCCTGGCGCTAAGTCTATCACAAACTCGATTTCTCTGTCAGTCGGAAGTCCGGGCAAATCTTCCGGAAACACGTCCATAAATTCCCTAACAACTGGTATTTCTTCCAGTTTCGCACCCTTCTTCTGAGTATCGACTATGTAAGCTAAATAACCCACACGGCCTTGACTCAACAACTTCTTGGCCTGCATAATCATCAGACATCTCATTTGTCTAGGCGATTTGCTACCATTGAAAATTACCTTTGACGAAGTCATAAGGTTTACACATTTCTTTTGGCAGTCAATTATCGCTCCACAATTGAACAACCAATCCATTCCCAAAATAACATCAAACTCCCCAAGCCTAATCGAAATTAAATCTACCATCATAATATTTCCCTTAATATTCACCCTACAGTTCTTGTATACGAACCTAACAGGAATTACTTCCTTATTCGCAATTTCTATGTTTAAAGGAAAATTTAATTCTTCACTAGGCAATCCTAATCTCATAGCAAATTCATCAGATATAAATGAGCAAGTAGCACCCGAATCAAATAATACATAAGCATCAATATCATTGATTGGGATAATACCTGACACCACATCCTTTGATTGCACCGCATCTTGCATAGTCATGTTGAAGGTTCTAGCTGTGGGTTTGTTTGATGTCGTTGGTCCAGTAATGGCCCAAGTACCTCCACTGCTACCTCTCTTGCTTCTCGTTGTCTCTCCAGCTTTCTTCTTAGGGCACTCACGAGCAAAGTGATCCTTGGACCCGCAAGTGAAACAAACGTTCTTCTTGGGTTGATTACAATTTGGGGCGATGTGACCCTCCTGGCCACAGTTAAAGCATACCCGTTTCCCCATTAAGCATACACCCTTGTGAAACTTCCCGCGTGTAGCACATGCTTCAAACTTCTTATTCTGTTGGTTACCTTGCTGATTTCCAGCACCCATATTTCCATTCCACTTTTTTTTTCAGATTATTGCTACCATTTCCACTACCATCAACTCCATTCTTAACCTCCACTTAATTCTTCTTCTTTTTCTGTTCTTGATTGAACTTAGTTACAGCCTCGCCTCCACCTTCACCGAGAATTGCCTTTTCCATTACGGCTGCAAATGTGTTCAACTGGAACAAGGAAACCCTACTATATAACCAGGACTTCAGTCCATGTTCAAACCTCTTTGCCTTGCATTCATCTATGCTGACTTGGTATGGCGCAAACCTCGCCAACTCGTTGAATTTCGTGGCATACTCCGACACCGTCAACGTTCCCTGCTTCAGTTCTAAAAACTGTACTTCTAACTGACTCTTCAAACTCTCTGGGAAATAGGTCTCGAAGAACATCTCCTTAAACCTATCCCAAGTCGTAACCCCTGGTCCTCCTCGAGTTTTATTGGCCTGCCACCAATAACTAGCCTCTGCTTTCAACATGAATGTTGCAAAAGCAGTCTTCTGATCTTCTCCTACTCCCGCAACATCGAACACTTTCTCTATCTCCATGACCCAAGTCTGTGCTTCAATCGGATTCATGGACCCACGGAATTCTGGTGGTCCAACCGCCTTGAAGTCCTTAAACGTTGTAGCTTGATTTTGTGGTTGATTCTGCGGTTGATTCTATAAAGGCACTGTCGATGAATCGCCACCAACAACGAATCTGGTTAGCTTGACATTATTGTTGTTGGTTCCTTCAAATGGTTCTCATGTCGGGTGGTTGACGCCTTTAGAGGCATTTTCTATTAAAAATACACTCATTAGATTATTACTCAACTCTTTTAAGTAATTTCTACTTAACTTGCCCCCATAAAAGTAATAATCATATAACACATAACACTTTGGATAAAAGAAGATAATAACTTTTATTCATTCATAATTTCGTTAAAAACATCATAACAATAGCATCACTGCTATTTACATTATTTTCCTGAACTACTAAAGTTTTAGGACATCATCATCATATCCCATAGGTTACATAACACTTGGGACTACATATTATTTATCATAACATAGATCATAAATCAAGTACACTCTCTACGATGTCCTACTAAGATACTGCATAGCCTTACGACGCTCTTCGTCCATAATTCGGAACATGGTTCGACGATCTAGTATGTACGATGGCAGCATCTCAAACTGAATCGGATAACCCATGACCCGATCCTGAGCTCGATTAATCACGGTGTTGAACACGTTATTCATTTCCTCCATCTTCATTCTCTTTGCTTGTGCGTCTCCCTCTGCTATTTCGGCTCGTTGATCAGCTTCCTCGTACGCATCTTCGGCTCTTGCCCTCTTCGTAGACTCCTCTTTCAACTTGTTCTTCAATTCTGCAATCTCTGCTCTCATTCGCTCGTTCTCTCCTTTAGTATGAACCAGCTTTTCTTCAACATTGTTCAGACGTTCCTCTCGGTCCTGGATTTCATCGTCCTTCTGTGCCATCTAGGTCTGTTGCTCAGCTACTATCTCTTGCAATTCCTCGATAGTATCTTGAAGTTCCACATTGCGGTCGTAGACTTCATCGTACATACGAGCAGCCATTGAGGTCAGTGGAATCTCTTCCTCCTCATCCTCATCATCCTCATTTGCCTGTGGCAACTCAATAGTGTCTTCCCTCATCTGCTTCTACATCATCATCCTCATCTTCAACCACCATAAGCAACGGGGCTGACTCTCGTGGAAGTAGTTGTTCCCAAACCACTTGAATGTCACGAGATTCCTCCTCTCTAGGCATCTGAGGTTCTTCCTCCCTAGGCTAACTGGATTCTTCGACATTAGCCATCCTGACAACAAGATTTTTAAATTTTAGTTATTACTCGACACTCACGAGCACATAAGTTGTAATCACGTAAGCACATAAGTGTTTTATTACTTCTTCTTTAAAACTCGATAAGAGTTTATCATCACTATCTTTTCAAAGGTTACTTCCTAAAGGTTTTCCCCCACCTAAGGTTCATAACCTAAAGCTTTGATACCAACTTGTGACACCCCCAAACCCAGGTACTTCATTCTCATAGGATTTGGTGTTCACTTAATCAACCATTCATATCTAACTACCCAATCACAATAAAATTGAATAATAAAACCTTCCCCATTAAAGGGTTACATAATAAAATCTCCCAGGTTGTCTAACCTTTAAATACAATCATTCAAATGCAGAAAATAAATAAACTTCATTACAACCATTCAATTAAAATCTGATAATAAAATATCATCATATTATAAGTCTTCAATACTTGTTCATCTTTCCTTTTCCCTTCATCGGTGCTAGGTACATCAACCTTCTCATCTTTAACTGTAATAATTATATAAGCAAGAGTGAGCAAACAAAGCTCACTTGAAACAACAATGAATGAAAATCTTTACAACAACTGTCAAATAAGAGGCTCGAAAGAATTAAACAATATGATTTATCAACATTCTGAAATATATAACTGAGGGTCCTAAGACCACGAACTATGTCCATAGTTATAAGTAATTTTTCAACTTAAACTTTAACAGTCATAAGACTATAGGGACTCCTCGTACTTAGGGGGATCAGCCCTTCGTATAATGTATTGTGCACAAATATTTTAACGCAAAGCGTAAATTACACCTAATAATAGGGTTGTTCATCTCAGTATTTAGAGTACAAGTCTGCACCAAAGTGAGTTTGGTTTGGATACATTTCAGGGTAATTTGGAAATTCAACGAACATCAATTAAGGATTAGTTAAATAAAATTAATAACATTACATTATGGAATAATCATAACTGAATTGACATGGTAAATTAAAAGAATGCTTTAGGAATAATCTAATAGCATACATATTGAATAACTATAACACACCTTGCTTGAACAATATTAAGCCAAGGTTAGCATTGAGAACTAAGCATGCATAACAATTTGAACGATAAAATTGTTTAACGTTAGCATATATAAATTTGCATGCTAAACAACAAGTTAAATACAAGAATAACTTGCTCAATATCAAAATAAAGTTTAGAAATCTTGCATCATTATATTGTAATCGAATTGGAAACAATAATTGGTTCAACAAGATAATAGATTTAGAGAACTTGCGTTGCTCGTAGGCTAAACCGAACAATTCGAATCACAATACCCTATGTATATATATATGTCATCATGACATAATTAGTCACTACCACGTCACATGCACAACTAAGTACATTCATCATGTAAGATTTGATTTTTAATCACATAATCAAGTTACAAAATAGGTTAATTGTTAATAACATGCTCATTCATGGTGTAGAAATACTGAAATCATAATTTAACAGTCCTACTATTAACACATAATAATTCCTTCAGACTTTGTGTACAAAAATTACGATTAATCTCGGCCATTCTCTCGCTAACTTCATATTTAAGCATTTACGCTTTATATCATGGTTGTTGACTATTGGCATGGAGATGGCGCCATGTATAAAACACAAAGCCACTAAGTGGCGCTGTGCATGATAAATATATCTTTACTGTAGGTACACAACTGCACTTTAAATCATAGACTTTCTACGATCGACTTCGGCAGAATAAAGATGAACAAAAGTTAATTTTGGCCTACAAGCTACTTTCTAACAGCCTAATTAACATGTAATTTATATAGAGACTTCATATAAACATAATTCAAAGACTCTTAACATGTTTCTACCCATAAAACAACATAAACAACGAATTTAAAACATCTAATTTCACTGTTTTTTGATAAAACCTCACTTTTTGATGTTTTCAATGAAAATCAACACTGTGATTTTGTTTTTCAACCAAAACAGTTAATTTAAAATACCTTGTTTATGATTATACATACTCTTTCAAATTCAATAGTCAATTTATCAATTAAACAACTAATTAAACCTTAATTTTACCTTAAACTAAACCATATTCATATATATTCATATCAACTCAACAACGAATATAGTTTTCTTCACAAATTACATACATATCATAAATTCATTGACTATACTCATATATATACTTACAAAAATAGTTTCACAACACTAGTTTATCATATAAAGCCACATACAATCAAACAATTTATCATTTCACAAGAATTTTACAAAGAATTAAGGAAGAGAAAACTAAAACTTTAAAAATAAAAGAATTAAGATGATACCTTAGTTTTAGAAGATGATAACTTTTCCTTTGATCAAAAATCTTCTTTTTCCCCATTCTTCTCTCAAAGCTTCTCTAGAATTCTCTCAAGTTTTCTCTCATATTCTTCTTCTCTTCTTTTCTTCTTCCTAATCTTTCTTTCTATTCTAGCACACGTACTAACAAAATAACGATAGATAATAATATAGGTAGGTATAAGTATATAATATAATTATAACTTTAACTGACATCAGTTATAATTTTATTTGAAAATCAAAAGCCATAAAGCTTGTTTGGCTAGCTAACTAAAAATAACCTATTAAATCTAACACCTTGTTTGGTAAACATATTTAAATTAAAGACTTAATATGCATTAAGCCTTGTTTGGCAAAACTGAATTAAACTCCTTTAATTATTTAAATAACTCCCTTATAGAAGGTTATTTGTCACACTTTTATTTAATCAACTAACACATCCTTTTTATTACAAATTCAACTTAAAATATAATAATTCATTTAATCATCACAAACTCTCTAACTTAATAATTAAATTAAATTTGAATATAATAATTAATTTCCTTAATTATTTATTTAACAAATAATTAACCAAATTGAATCAAATTTGAACAATTTTTTATTTAACAATAAACACATCCATTAAATACTTAAATAATTCAATAAATATTTAATATAGCAATTAAAAAAAATTCTGGAATGTTACATATAGCAACACTCAAAGTCTCAAAATACTCACAAGAATACGCTCGATAATATAGAGAGAGAAAACTTCAGTTCCTAGTGTGATTTTCAATTCTAACCTAAGCACCCTATTTATAGAAAATTGCTTAGAACACCAAAGCAGAAAATTTAATAAAATAATAATATTTCTAAAAAAATTTCTACGCACACCAAGAAAACTGAATTCAACATGTTTACCACTCATGTGGGGCCCACCCAAGCACAAAAAACGTTTTTCTTAAAATAAATATTTTAATCTCCAAAAATCAATTATTCCAGAACTTCAATAATTCATAATAAATAGCCCTTTTATCAGAAAAATTCGAATCTTATGTTCATTCCATAGGAAATTCAATTTTCTACAACTTTGTAAGTTTAAGTTTTTCCAAATTCCAAGCAGAAGTTGACTGAAATCCACAAACGGACGATTTTACAGGCTATAATCAAATTTCAGTCAAGAAATGGGCCCACAAACATGTTTAACATGTTTTTAACATTTAATGCAATAAAAATATTCTTCCTCCTCATTTATTCATATATCTCACATTCATTGTAAAAATATCATCATTATTATATTATTAAAATATAATAATATATTTAAATGAATTATTTTATCAAAAAAGATAAAATATCAATTGTTAACAATTATCACATTAAAAAAATTCTCCATCTATATCCACATAAAATGAATATTTTTCTTATCATATAAATCAATAATTAATTATTCACAAATAATATTACAGAATCACAATATCGACAACCAGGCCGTTCCCAGGAAAGAGGGGGCTTTCCAATAAGGATTTCTCCTTACTGGCGCGTAATTAGGTGACCAAACCTTTCTTTAGACAGAACTTTCTAGAAATTACCAATAATGCTATCTAATAATATTATTCAAATAATATGAATTATTGATCTGATAATGGAAAATACTGTGTAATGACAATTATTGAAATAACAATAATATAAAATATCAACAACGCAAAGAATTATTGAATCAATAAAATAAAATATTGAACAAAGAATTACAGTAAAAAAATTATTGAGTAGTGTCTTCTTACGTAAGAATCAATAATTGGTGCATACTGCAATACTACTACTATGTTTTAACCACCGTGTATTCCAACAAGATAATCTGATATGACTTCACGTTGTTATTTATAAACAACTCATACTTTTCGTTTTCTTCATCCAATCGTTTTTCGTTATGGGGCCCACACAAGACTGCGTCGTAGTACGAATATTCCTTGACAGTAAAAATATTCCACGACCAAACGAATATTCTCCGATAAAAATAAATATTTTATAACCACTTGCTTATTTGAAATATTTGCGCATTTTAACCATAACTAACCACATTAATCAAATCCACCCTTACTATTTCAAAATAATAAATAGAGAAAAATTAATTTAATTTATAATAAGTTGGGGTCTTATATATATATATATATATATATATATATATATATATATATATATATATATATATATATATATATATATATATCTAGAGATATATATAGTCCGGATCAGGTCCGGACTCCCGCATTTTAACAAAATTCGGACCTTTTTTTCTTCTTTTTTTTTTACTTTTTTTTAAAACAACTTAAAAAAAATTATGAAACTTGAATTTTTACATGATACAGTGTTTTGGGTGTGATTTGGATACATATATCAAAATATGTTTGTACAGTTTGTGCGGACTGTACATACATTTTTTAGTATAAGTATCCAAATCACACACAAAACATTATATTATGGAAAATTTTCAGTTCCATAAAAAAAAAATTTAGTTGTTCTACAAAAACAAAAAAAAAAATCGGTCCGCACTTTAATCAGGTCCGGACTCCCAGACCTGATCCTAGTTCTATATATATATATATATAGGAAATGGATCATGTTCGGACTCCTGGACAGGACCAAAATCCGGACCCTTAATTTTATTTTATTTTTTATTTTTTTTTAGAACAACTAAAAAAAATATTTAAAATTATGGGCTGAAATTTTCCATAATATATTTTTGATTGATTTGATATACCTATACCAAAAATGTATGTACAGTCTACACATGCATCGTATAGACATATTTTATTATATGCATCCAAATCACACTAAAAATATCTTGTATTATGTAAAATTTCAATTTTTATTTTTTTTTAGTTGTTCTAAAAAAAGCAAAAAAAAAGGTCCGTATTTTAATAAAATGCGAGAGTCCTGACTCTCTCTCTCCTCTCTCTCTCTCTCTATATATATATATATATATATATATATATTCAGATTTTATATATATATATATAATCGCTTACGCTTTTTGTACATATTGCACCATCATCATGTGAGCTAGGAATCATGTGATCACGCATTTCTGGGCTCATGATTGGACATTTTCAAATTGCAATAACATTGTAAATTATTCACAAAGGTGTCCTCAATTTCCTTAGATGACTCTCATGCTCATAAGGAGTTCTACAATGCTATGTATCTTATTTTCTCGAAGATGCCTCGCATCTTGAAAATAATAAAAGCAATCAAGCCGAACACATATTAAAATGGAAGTAGCATAAGGGTTTGAAAAACCTATTTTACAAATCATCATTGCCATATTTCGTTAAACATGAACTTTTATACAAAATTTAAACCATTTGTATATAGGTGCAAACGAGGCATAGCACTACTTCTAGATAACAGCAAATAGACCTACACACACACATACACACACATTCAGATAAAAGTTTTAATTGAAAAATGGTGGTAACCGTGTCACCACGAAAGTCGGAGGGTGTCTAACACCTTCCCTCCGCTTAATCAAGCCTTCGGACCCTGATGAATTTCGATTTTACAGGCCAGTTAAATAGTGTCACATCACTAGGTCTATGTGCAAACCATTTCTCGGTTGAGTTGGTGCAACCATTTAAAAATACCAACTGGCGACTCTTATAGTCAAATCGTTGACATATACATGTCGGGAAAAGGGTCAAAAAAGCCCTCGATGTTTACCCCGATGTCTCACTTGCATCCTAAACTAATTTTTTTTCCAAAAGTACCCTTAACGTTATATTTTTGGGTCGCCAGTGCCCCTCGCCAAGCTAATGTAATACAATCTATGTTAAAATAGAATTTTTTAAAACGAACTTTTAAAAAAAAAAAATCTAACTTTTTAAAAGCATTTTTTAAAAAATATAGAATTTTTAAAAATAGCTTTTAAAAAAAATGCAATTTTTTAAAAACAATTTTAAAAAAAAAAATTTAAAAAAAATAGAAATTTTTAAAAAACAAACTTTTAAAAAATGAAAGCAAATTTTTTAAAAAATAGAATTTGCTTAAAACAACCTTTTTAGAAAACTAAAAATGTAATTTTTTTTAAAAATAGATTTTTTTTTAAAACAAACTTTAAAAAAAACGGAACTTTTTAAAAGCGCTTTTTTAAAAAAATAGAATTTTTAAAACAGACTTTTTTAAAAAAGCGAAATTTTTTAGTATTTTAGTATTATTTTTAATTAGTATTTTAGTATTATTTTTAATTAGTATTTTAGTACTAAAATACTAATTAAAAAAAATACTAAAATACTAAAAAAAATCAAATTAAAAAAATACTAAAATACTAACATTCTGCTTTTTTTAAAAAATTTATTTTTAAAAAGACTTTTTAAAAAATTCTATTATACTAAAATTCTGCTTTTTTTAAAAAAATTGTTTTTAAAAGAGTTCCTTTTTTTAAAAATATGTTTTTAAAAAAATCTAATTTTTTAAAAATCGCTTTTAAAAAATTCGTTTTTTTTTTTTAAAGTTGTTTTTAAAAATTCTATTTTTAAAAAATCTATTTTTAAAAAATCTATTTTTTAAAAAATAATTTGTTTTAAAAATTACATTTTTTAAAAAAAGTTGTTTTTAAAAATTCTATTTTTTTAAAAAAAACTGCTTTTAAAAAAGTTTCGTTTTTTTTAAAGTTTGTTTTAAAAAAAAAATCTATTTTTTTTTTAAAAAAATTCTGTTTTCGTTTTCTAAAAAAGGTTGTTTTTAAGCAAATTCTATTTTTTTTAAAAAAAATTTGCTTTCATTTTTTTAAAAAAGTTTGTTTTTAAAAATCTATTTTTTTAAAAAAATTGTTTTTAAAAATTACATTTTAAAAATTTCTTTTTTTAAAAGCTATTTTAAAAATTCTATATTTTTTTAAAAAACCGCTTTTAAAAAGTTTCGTTTTTTAAAAGTTTGTTTTTTAAAATTCTATTTTTTAAAATTATGTTTTTTTTAAACAAATCTGCTTTTAAAAATTTTTGTGAATATGTTATGCTTTTTTTATTTTGAATTTTAGCATTTTTTGTTTTGATTAAATGATATATATTGTTTTATTTAAAATATATTTTATAATTAAGCTTCCGCCACGCCATCGATTTTAACACCGCTTTGTATTCTCATTAACTATAGGGCACAAGTCAAACCCAAAAATGTAACGTTAAGGGTACTTTTGGAAAAAAAAATTAGTTTAGGTGCAAGTGGGACATCAAATATCGGGGCTTTTTTTACCCTTTTCCCTATACATGTCGAACCTAGGTGGCATGTCTGTTAGGGGCATGGGCACGTTTGATCTAAATTTTGTAACGTCTAGTGTACTTTTGAAAAAAAAATCAGGGTGTAAGTAGAATTTCGGGGTAAACGTCAGAGACATTTTTGCACATTTGCCCAATATAAAAATTTTATAAAGTTAAATTTGGATATGGGATATATCTTTTTGCCCCCTTCCCCCTCCCCCTACCCCTACCCCTACCCCTACCCCTATCTCCATCTCCATCTCCATCTCCATCTCCATCTCCATTTCCATCTCCCTCTCTCTCCTGCTTATGTGTGTGTGTATATATATATATATATATATATATATATATATATATATATATATAGCTGATATTTTCACATGTATTTTTGATATTTTCATATAATCTTCTTTCACATAAGCATACAAGAGTCCTACCTTCATGTGAGAATGAATCATGTGAAAATATCAAAAACACATATAAAAATAATGCTCCACATATATATAATCATTTTTAAAATTAACCTTTAATTATGTATTTATTTATATTAAATTCATTAAAAATTCATAATGTTTGAAATACTAGGTGTTGTTAATAATAGAAATATTATGAAATGTTTGATACTGAATTAAAAATAATTGTATAAAAGTACTATATTTTTTTTTTTAGAATAATTTAATTTGAAAAGATAAAGAGAATAATGCGATGGAATCGGGGCAAGTACAAGGTATATGTTTTTGGGACGAGTTGAGTATGAGAAAAAGTTACACATTGGTGGAAAGGATATGAGGAAGGATACTCAGAACTATATCCTATACACCTGACAATTTAAATTAAAAATTATTTAGTTAATTAAAATTATTTAGATCCTATTAAGTTGGTTAACTCATTTTTATATTATAGATTAATTTAATTTTAACCCATATTATGAATTAAAAGCATGGATTAAAATTAGTTAATTTAATTTTGACCTATATTAATTAACGCATCTCAATTTATTTACTTTTAAACTTAAGTTATTCAATTTTAATTCATATGGACTCCAAATCAGTTTTGTCCCGCTCCTTAAAATTTTGCCCGCGTGTCCTATTGTTTATAGAACTGGAACAAAGCTTAGCTCGGTTAAAAAATAAATCTTACCGCAACAAGGCAAAACCTTTTATTTTTTCTTCAAAAAACTGGTTAATAGATATATAAGAAAAGATTACGTGGTACTAGAAATAGTAATAGTAAAATTTATACTATTACACAAAAGAAAAATTGGACACAAAATATTTGGAGATGTTATTATTTAAAATTGAATTCATACTTTTTGGTATCGTTTTTTCCTAAAAAAAAAAAAGAAAAGTAAAGAAAAGAAAAGAAAAAGGTTTTGTCTTGTTGGAGTGGCAAGATTTTTTTTAACCGAGCCAAGTCTTGTTACAAAAATTAATAAATAAATAAACAAATAAATTTAGTTTAAATTTAAATAATTAATTAAAAAACTATAATAAAAGTATCAATAATTTTTTTATTTTAATTAATATTGAAATTAATAATGTAAATTATTTGAAAGTGCTTCTAATAAGAAAAAATAATATTCCTAATACTTAATTTAGTCACAATGTTAATTTTTTTAGTTTCAAACATAACTTTAAAATTTAAAATGAGATTCTTTTTGTATAACAGAAGTAATATTTTAACAAGTTTTTTTCTTTTTTTTTTCACAATATTATCTTATATGAACTTCTATAAAAAAAGTCTATTATAAATACAATATTCATCATAACTATATTCTTAAGATAGACTTTAATATTCATAATTATATTAATAAAATTTTAAAAATATTCTAAATTAATATTTAAAAATATTATTAATTTTAATATTGAAACAAAGAGTATTACTTTTTTTGCAACCGTATTAGGAAGTTTGTTTCAAAAAAAATAGTAATAAGAATTTTGATAACACTTTTATAGGAAGATTTGTCAAATATAGGTCAACCTCAATTAGACTACCCAACACACATAATTCATATTAAATATAATTTATATGATTTTAATTCTCAATTGACCTATAATTATTTTACATAACTTAAAATTAAGAGCTTAGCTAGAGATAGAAATTAGATACGAGTGTATTTGAACTTCATCTATTTATATTTTTATTTATTATTAGATTAAAATACAATTACATAAAATTCAAATACACTCGTATCTAATTTTTATGTCCACATAAATTTTTTGTAAAATCAAACTAAATTCATTTTTTGTCTGACCTAATATGTGTCCCGTTGGCATAAAACAATTATATTAGAAAGAATTTGTAAAAGACAACCAAAATTCTTTATCAATTTCCATGTCATTCTCAAATATATATTTATTTTCCAAAGAGACTGTAACATGCATTGCTATTACAGTCTAAAGGTTCATGATCACGGGCCCAACTGAAATCGTACGGTCCACATAACGCTGCCGTTATGTCCTACCAAGCGTAGATCAGAGAAATCACATCGCAAAACCCTATCTTGCGCACGGCAGAATGTCCCTCAAAATCTAGGCATACAAACCTCTTCTCTCTATCTCCCTCCTATAATTTGGTTCTTTCGGAGGTCAACTCACGCTTACAGGTTTCACTGTTCATAATCTTTCTTCAATCAAATTCTCAATTCGTCTTGAATTATATTTCTATAGCTTCAATTCAAAAAATTCAATCACAACAGTCAAATTTCACTCTAGGGTTGGGCTGTTATAATAATACATTGTCCTAATTCCCTGTTTCTGAATTTCAATTGAAAAAATTATGTCTTGTGTGTAGCTGTATTATGCTTCTGAATCTTGGCTGTTGTAATGAGGGATGTGAAGATACCCAATTGGCTTAATAGGTTGCCATTAGCGCCCGAATTTCGCCCAACTGACACAGAATTTGCAGACCCAATTGCGTATATATCTAAAATTGAGAAAGAAGCTAGTGCTTTTGGGATATGTAAAGTGATTCCACCATTGCCTAGACCTTCAAAAAAGTATGTTATTTCTAACTTGAACAAGTCTCTGTCAAAGTGCCCTGAATTGGGTTCAGATGCAAATCTTTCAAATGTTTGTTCTATGCAAAAATTGGGTACTGGGGATAAGGGAAATAATGTTGGGGATGTTAGGGCAGTTTTTACTACAAGGCAACAAGAATTGGGCCAGAGTGGAAAAAGAACAAAGGGTGTTCAGAAGAATCAGAACCAACCTCCACTTCATAAGCAAGTGTGGCAAAGTGGGGAAATTTATACACTAGAGCAGTTTGAATCTAAGTCGAAGATTTTTGCTCGGAGCCAATTGGGTACAGTGAGAGAAGTTTCTCCATCTGTCATAGAGGCATTGTTTTGGAAGGCAGCTTCTGAGAAGCCTATATATGTGGAGTATGCAAATGATGTGCCGGGGTCTGGGTTTGGAGAGCCAGAGCGGTCGTCTCGATCTTTTAGATGTCTGAGGAGGAGGACGACTTTCAATAGATACAGTCAAGGAGGTTCTGAGAACAAGAAAGACCAGAAAGATACTGTGAGCAGTAATGATGAGAACAAAGGTGAATCCAATGAATTTAATTCTATATCCACAGCTACTACTTGTTCACCAAGGGTGTCACCGGATAATTCATCTCTATTATCTAGGAGAAAGAGTTCAGGTCCTGGTAATGAGATGGAAGGTACTTCTGGCTGGAAACTTTCAAACAGTCCTTGGAATTTACAAGTAATTGCACGCTCACCTGGATCACTTACGCGATTCATGCCGGATGATATACCTGGTGTTACTTCTCCAATGGTCTATATTGGAATGTTATTCAGCTGGTTTGCTTGGCATGTTGAAGATCATGAGCTTCATAGCTTGAATTTCCTTCACACGGGCTCCTCGAAGACTTGGTATTCAGTTCCAGGAGACTATGCATTCACTTTTGAGGAAGTTGTCCGTACGCAGGCCTATGGAGGAAATATTGATCGATTAGGTATGTAAGAGGTGTATTGTTAATTTTCAGTTAATCAATATTTTAAGCACCAAAGATACTTTAAATGGAACTTCCAAATCTTGTCACTTGTCAGTTGGGCATGTTCAGTTTCAGAGAAAAACCCATTTATAATACATTTCACAATGCTGAAAGTATACTTTATTTTCTGTAATAGGTTTGTCTTATTACATGACGTTCATCTAGAACGTTTTAATACTTACTTGCATGATATGCAGCAAAAAATAGGCAGGATATGTTAGCTCAAGGATGAGAATCTGCAGTGGTAGCATGTAGTGTTTTTTTCCCTTTTTTGGGTTTGGGAGTGGGAAGCCTTTTCAGTTCACTTTTGCTTCATTACAGACATTCGGTTTATGATCTCATTAACTATTTCAGTACACATACTTTATGATGGAGAATACCTTTGCTTCTGTTGTCAATAGGAGTTTTTTGCTTTGACGACTGAGACATGATTCTTGTTTAGTTTTACTTCGTTTTTCAATTGTTTTATTTAATAAGTAGATCCCTTTTCATCTTGAACCAATAATGGGTATTAGCTCTACATTGGCTTCTTTTCAATGAAGTTATTTTTTTTAGTTAAACTATAGAAGATATATAATTTAATAGTTTGCTTATCAAGAAAGGGATAATAATTGAATATTGTAAGTTTCAGTTACATAAAATGCAAGTAATATTTTAGGGACTAGTTTTGTAGAAGAAAATGTAGAATTTTCTTTTACGATATTTATTGAAAAGCCAAAAAATATTATTAATTTTTGTATTCATAAATTCAGTTTGTTGCTTTTGTTTCTATTCATAATTGCTTTTGTTCTTTTTTCTTTTTTTTCATTTATCTGTTGCGATTTGACCTGATTCTGAAACCAAATTTTAAAATTTACTTTTCTGCATCTTGTTATATTTGTGGTCACTGGTTGGTTCCCTTTTTCATTCTCATGTCTATTTGCAGAACTTATCAAACACACAGGTTTTGGTCAGACCTTAACTCCTTACTCTACAAGCTAGCACTAGGCATGACAGAAGACTTCTATAATGATATAACTACATTGTATTTAGCAATTGCTTCATCACATAATCAATAAAGAAAATTGAATAGGCTTGAAATTAACTATGAGGGGAATTTAGAACGGCTGTGGAAAATGAGCTTAGCGTGCCCCCTTCCCCATTTCTTAATCTGTATCATAGATCAATGTTTCTTATTGCTAGGAAACTGCAAATCCTTAACAGAGAAGGATGGTTACAGTCAAAGCGCTTTGAGTCATAGATCTACTTTTTGAAAGGGTCCTTCAGGTAGAAGATAAAGGACCTATCAAAAAAAAAAGAGGGTAGAAGATGAAGAACCAAGTCTTCCACAATAAACTTGCTATGACTTTTCCTGTTGGATATACCAATTCTGATTATGTTTATTTTCCTTTTAATATTAGCCAGTTCTAGTGTAAATATTGTAGCTGAGATTTTATATTAGGTATTAAAGCAAAATTTTCTTGGGTGACATGCAATTATATATAACTCTGACCCCAATAATTCAGGTACTTATTGCATTTTTCATTGAATTTTGACCCCCTAAACAAATTTCTTCCCTTTGACCCTGCCTGGAACTTCAGGGAAAGCTTAAATTATGACTTGCATTCTCATTACTTGTCAAAGCCATAAAAATAATATTGTTACTTGCATGCTCATGAAAATGCTTGTAGTATTTGTATTTCTGATTTGGATGATCAATATTTTGGGACTGGTTGGTTATAGAAATGACATACTAGTGCAATTAGGAGAATGGGATCCATGTATGGGAATTGGGAAGGGATCAATTTTAGATTCAAACTAATGCAGACTAAATCTTTATTTCTGAGTTGTGGAATTCTTTGTTCTCATGCACAGCCCAAGTAAAATTACGAAGTAATTTTTGTTTTTGTAATCATCATTCTTTCATATAGAATGTACAGTAGGAAAGTTCTAATTAAAATATGAGAGACCTTTTCTGTCAGTTACCTGATGTTTGAGAGTATAGAATGGCTGACAGGCCTAAATATTTCTATTATATATATATATTGTCAACTCTTTGCATTTATTGTTTCAAAATCATTTGTATTTTATTATATATATATATATATATATATTTATATATATATATATATATATATTGTCAACTCTTTGCATTTGTTTATAATTCATATTTTATTTGCATTTATTTATTTCAGAATTGATATTTATTTAACTGTAAATCTTGCAAGTTTGTTATTCTCATAATCTACTTAAATTGCTGTATTTTGCATTAAGAACAGCTCACATCAATTCTTATCAGAAAGAAGTGAACAACTCACAGTAATGCTAGATTCATACAAATTTATAATATTTATAGCAATTTTTTGACCCGGATCCTTCTTTTTTCTAAATATATTTCCAGCTGCTCTGACACTCTTGGGTGAGAAGACTACTCTTCTATCACCTGAAGCTGTTGTTGCATCAGGCATTCCATGTTGCAGGTTTTTTCCTGTTCGTCTAACATTATCTTTAGTTCCTATCTTTTCTATCGCTCTAAACTCAGTTGAGATAATATTAATTGGCATTTGTTTGCACTGCTTTGTGTTGAATTGTGGGACTTAGTTTGATATTGCCTATTTTTTGTGCTAATGATTTAGTTAATCCATTTTGATTTCTGTTTTTCAGGTTAGTACAAAATCCTGGTGAATTTGTGGTGACTTTTCCTAGGGCGTACCACGTAGGATTCAGCCATGGTAATCTTTTTACAGTTTGTTGTACCATAGTGTTATTATTACTGTTTTATATGATAAGTCACCATAGTATGGCTTTTCCTTACTTGGTGCTTAAGCCGCCGTTATATTGTTATAAACTACATTAATGAACCACCAGTGTTTTTGGTCCGATTGTGGAATTCAGTTAAGTAAAGCGTCGGAATACACGAGAATTTTGTATATTGCACCAGTTTTTCAATTTATCTTTTTATTTATAGGGAACAATAGAGTATCCTATCTGATTAAAAACTAGCAATAGTTTAACAACACGAGGAAAATGGGTTAAAGATATTACTATATTATTCAGTTGTCCTACTTGAATGCTTACAAGGTGATGATCTATTGCCTATAAGATTCACTAAGCACATTATGATTATAGTCAATCATACCTTCTAATTTTTCATTTTTGTAATCACATAATTAATGATTTGCTCCCCTTTTAGTTGCTTAATTTCTAAAGTTGGATTTTACAAAAACACAGAAGTTAAAAGCATATGAAAAGAATTATTGGAAGGTTGTTGCTTATTTATGGTTTAAAAAAAAATTCAACAAATTATGTCAGTAGGAAGAATATGGAGGTTGGCTATTTCTCGCTATCAGGATTTACTCTTTGTTCGATTACATTTGCCGATTTACTTTCTACTTTGTGGATAATCATTTTGTCTATATTTTATTAATAAACTCTATTAAGTGGCGGAACTGCTCTTGTTGTATGTATCTACTTTAAAGTTCAGACTAAAATTATTTCATTTGTAATGATAGCAGTATTGTGATGCATAGCTACTACCTTCACCTCCTAATATATAGGGAATTTATATTTTCACAAGATAAATTGATATTTCTGCAAGACTCCCCGTATGAATAGTAAATGGAACCCACAATCATGTGAGACCTTGTGGAAATACCAATTTTTCCTTGTGGAAATAAGGTTCCTGTAGAAAAGGTTCCTTTTGAATAGAAGATTATATATATTCATCTAAACATGTAGCTATTATGTGATAATTGTAGTCGGGTTTTAACTTTTGAAAAGTTTTTTTTCTTTTCTATTCATGCTATTTGATAATACAAGGCTATCTGGTCTATATAGTCATTATTAGTAGATATGACATTGTTTGGCTTTAAAATTTTGTTTTCCCTGTATCTTGTATACTCTGCTTTGTACATTTGTACTAACTCCATATCCAGCGAAGTCGACTTAAATTTTAAATTTTAATTTTCTTCTTGATTGGTTACTGAAGTCTTATGTATTTTTTCTTTCTCAATCTAGGATTTAATTGTGGGGAAGCTGCTAACTTTGGAACTCCAAAGTGGCTTACAGTAGCTAAGGAAGCTGCAGTCCGCAGAGCTTCCATGAACCATCTTCCCATGCTTTCTCATCAGCAGCTGCTATACCTGTTGACCATGTCTTTTGTTTCAAGGTTAGCTTATAATCATCCCTTCAAATCTATATATATCGTCGCTTATAGTATCTGGAAGTTATGTTTCCGGTTCTCAGAGAGCTGCCAAGAGAATGTTATATTTTCACTTCTTCTCGGTTGTCAGAAATCTTACTTGGACCATTTCCAAAACAATTATGAAGTATGTTATAAACTATCTAAAAAGTACTGCTAATTATGAGATTTATTGTTTTCAAAACTTAAATGAATCATATAAATCTTAAATTTGTAAATATCTCATATTGGACTTTAAAAGGCCAATATTTGGGGTTTATTTTCTGTATTAGATACATGCTTTTGGGCTTTATAGTTGTGGATGTTTTTGTGGCAGTTCACAATTTATGCATCTCTTCTACTAATAATCTCTTGGATATAGAAAGAATGTACGCAAAGTTCTGCATGTTGATGAAGGAGCATATATTGGACAACCAAAATATAATCCCTATGTCTGGAAAACTATGTCCTACTTTTCTTGTTGATTTTTTAATAGAAAAGAAGGTTTTATTAGAAAATGAAGAGATTACAAAAAAATATACGAGGATGAGAAATTGTATGTGGGGAAAAATGAGTAGCAGTCTAATTGTATTGCAAATTTGCTCACACAATCCTAAGCTGATGTAGGAAAATTGGCTTTGGAGTTTGATGAAGAGCTACATAGAAAATTGGGTAATAGAGCTGGTTCAAAGAAACATACATAACTTTTAGCTCGGTTGTCCGTTTGCCTATTATAATATGTTTTCGGAAAGGGATTTTCGTGCTCCATACTGTCCCAACCAGAGCTCCCTGGTTGAGGTCATTTTCATAATCAAATTCGTGGTTCTAGGCAGACTGTCGGGTGAATGAAGTTTTATTGTTTTATTTGGGTTTTTTTGTTTTGTTTTAGTTGTTATTTGTTTAGTAAAGGTCTAATTTGGTCTTTTTAGTTAAGTTAGGATTTCCATAGACTATTTAAGCTCTTGGTTATTTGTTTTAGGGATTGATGGACGTGTTTATAATAATTGAGTTATTTTCCTGGTGGATTCCAATTTGTGTTCTTAGAGCTTACGTTAGTAAACTCTTCTACTTCCGTTCTGCGTCAATTGGTATCAAAGCCGAGGGATTTGCCTTGTTCGATGGCCAACAACGGAGCCCGAAAAGGTAACCCTGGCGACGCTGGTCGTAGGGATGTCGAATTATGGGCAGCGATTGATGAATAGTGACAATTGATAGCGTGGGTGGAGGCCATGTTACAACAAGTGTTGGTCCAGCAACCCAATCCCAACGTCCCTATTGCCAACACCCTTGCCCTTGCCAACAGAGATGGAGTCGAGGGAGTTGCCCTTGGCCGCCCTGGAGGTGGACGTCCGCCTAGAGCGATGAGACACGAGTAGTTCGAAGATTTGAGTGATGAAGACTCTGATGAGGACTTTGTGGGTTACTGAAGGAATCCTCAACAAAACCAAAACCAAAATCAACCTGACTATAGAATACACGCAAACATACCACTGTTCTATGATAAACTGCAGTTTGAAGAGTTCCTGGACTGGATTTCTGAGGTTAAGAGGTTCTTCGAGTGGACTGAAGTTACGAGGGATCGACAAATCAATTTGGTAGCATATAAGTTGAGAAACGGGGCAGCTGTTTGGTGGGAGAAGTTGCAGATGGATAGGCAACAACAAGGCAGGAGTCCTGTATGATCCTGGAGTCGAATAAAACAACTTATGATGAGCAGATTTCTATCCACAGTTTATGAGCAATTTATTTTTTGGAGTTATCAGAATTGTGCGCAGGGTAAGAGGACTATTGCAGACTGAGGAATGGTCTAGGTTGTCAGTTCGTAGCAACCTAAATGAGGCAGAGGGATAACATGTTTCCAGATATTTGGAGGGATTAAACCATACCATTTCGAGATAAAATTGGACTACAAGTCGTTTGGACAATGGATGAGGCACATAACATGGCTTTGAAGGCAAAATTAATGGAGAAAACATCCAATCGATTTTCCTACTACAAGAAGGGCATGGCTAAGACGTCCAATGCAGCTGCGAACAAACAGAGTCACTCTAAAACTGTTGCAAATCAGACCCAGAGAGGTTCGGTTTCTAGTAATACCCCTGTTGGGACATGATCGATAGCAGCAACTATGAGGGAAGCCCCATGGACGCCAAACCCATATGCTAAATCAGGTGGTTTGAAGTGTTATAGGTGCGGCTAACGAGGCCATACGTCTGACCAGGAAACCGTGAATTTCGTGGATGTTGGAGAAAATGACGAGGACGTTCAGTATGCTAAAGAAGGAATAAACATGGACGAACTCTTGGATGGTGCAGAAATAGCGGAGGAACAGGGGGGAGCATGTAAACTGTGTGATTCAGCGAGTCGTGTTCAACGAAGCTAGAAGATTCCTCACAAAGAAACAATATTTTTATGACTTGTTGCAGTGCTCAAGGGAAGAAATGTGATTTAATTGTTGACAGTGGTAGTTGTGAAAATTTTGTGTTCAAAAAACTGGTAGAACATTTGAAGCTGCGAGTAGAAAAACATCCAAAGCCCTATGTGATTGGGTGAGTTCAAAAAGGACCTAAGGTGAATGTTACTTAAGTGTGCAAAGTTCCTATTTCAATCGGACATCACTATTGAGATGAGGTGGTCTGCGATGTAGTCGACATGGATGTTAGTCACGTGTTATTGGGACAACCATGATAGTTTGATGTGGATGTCACCTATAGGGGGCGCGACGAGATTTTGTTTTCAAATGGGGTAGCAAGAAAATTGCAATCAAAACGGAGTTCAGGAGGGGCCCAACTACGACCACGGCAGAAGAACAACCTTTACTCTTTTTAATCACTTCAGTAACTGATTTGGAATCTAAAATTAAGGAGGCATAGGAGGTACATGTTGTGGTTGTGAGAGCTCTAGTGATAGAAGAGAGGAAGAATGTAAGGTTGTGTTACAGAGAAAGTGCAGTCCCTTTTGGCCGAGTTCAGTGAGTTGGTGTCTGATGATTTCCCAAATGACCTTCCATCGCTAAGAGATTTTCAGCACCAAATTGATTTAATTCCGGGAGCAAGCTTACCCAATTTGTCACACTATCGGATGAGTCCCAATGAAAATCAGATTTTACAGGAGAAAGTGGAGGAATTACTGAAAAAGGGATTTATTCGAGAGAGCATAGTCCATGCGTTATTCCTGCATTACTAGTCCCAAAAAAAATGGCAGTTGGAGGATGTGCGTTGATAGTCATGCGATTAACAAGATAACTGTCAAATACAGTTTTCCGATCCCGAGATTGGATGACATGCTAGATATGGTGGAGGGTTCAAAGTTGTTCTCCAAAATAGATCTGCAAAGTTGATACCATCAGATTTGGGTCAAACCTAGTGATGAATGGAAGACAACTTTTAAAAGAAATGATGGACTCTACGAGTGGTTGGTTATGCCTTTCGGATTGTCTAATGCGCTTAGTACTTTTATGCGACTTATGAAATAGGTATTACGACCTTTCATCAGAAAATATGTTGTCATTTATTTTAATGACATACTGATTTATAGTTGGAGTGAGGAAGACCATATGGAGCATCTTCGAACTGTGTTAGAGGTGTTGTCCGAAAATAAGCTCTTTATTAATTTAAAAAGTGCAACTGGCTGACAAAACGATTGTTATTCCTTGGCTATGTGGTCAGTTCGGAGGGCATATTGGTTGATGAAGAAAATGTGAAAGCCATTCGTGATTGGCTGACACCCAAGACAATAGGAGAGGTGAGTAGTTTCCATGGGTTGGCGCGACGTTTTATCATCCATTTATTAGAGATTTCAGTAGTGGCACCCATTACAGTGTTTAATTGGGTAAATTTCAATGGGAAACAGCTGAAACAGCTTTTGCAGTCATCAAAGAAAAACTATGCACTACTCTTGTTCCTGTTTTACCCAGTTTCCATAAATTATTCGAGGTGGAGTGTGATGCTAGTGGAATTGGGATTGGAGCAATTTTGTCCCAAGAGAAGAAACCAGTGGCATTTTTCAGTTAAAAGCTTAGTGATGCACGCCGAAAGTGGAGTACCTATGACCAAGAATTTTATGCTATTGTTCGTGCTCTAAAGCATTGGGAGGACTATCTGATTCAACGTGAATTTATTCTGTACACATCACTAGGCTTTGAAGTTCCTGAACAGTCAGAGAAGCTTAAGTAATATGCATGCTCGGAGGGCAACCTATTTGCAGAAGTTTCCTTTTGTTTTGAAGCACAAATCTGGTGTTCTGAATATGGTGGTAGACGCATTGAGTTGACATGCGAGTTTGTTGGTCACTTTGCAGCAGGAAATTATTGGGTTTGAGTTTCTGAAAGAGCTGTATTCGGATTTCGCCGAGGTATGGGGAAGGTGTGTTCTTAAACAAACAGAGGGAGAATTTCATGTGGTCAATGGCTACCTGTTCTACGGAAATCAATTATGTATTCCTTGGGGTTCTTTGAAGGAGAAGCTGATTCGAGAGTTACGGAGGTTTGAGCGAGCACTTAGGACGTGACAAGATTATCAGTGGGGTAGCTTAGTGGTATTACTGGCCTCAGTTGAAATGCGACATGAGTAACTTTGTTCGCAAATGTTATGTTTGTTAGACTGCTAAGGGACAAGCTTAGAATACAAATCTCTACATGCCTCTCTACCTGTACAGAGTGCCATATGTGAGGATTTGTCGATGGATTTTGTTTTGGGTCTTCTACGGACTCAGCGTGGAGTAGACTCTGTGTTTGTGTTGGTTGACAGGTTCTCCAAGATGGGGCATTTTATCCCTTGTCGGAAGACATCTGATGTTTCCCATGATGCTCAGCTTTTCTTTCGTGAAGTGGTTCGTTTACATGGAGTACCTCAGTCTATCACCTCTAATAAGGATTCGAAGTTTCTTATCCATTTTTTAGGTTACATTGTGGTGGCGGATGGATACTACTCTAAAGTTCAGTAGCACTACGCACCCGCAAACCGACGGGCAGACTGAGAATCTGAACCTCAAGTTCATGCCACTCGCACTCACCGAACCAACACCGAGAATTTAATTCGGAGCATTTGTGGTGATAAGCCTAAACAGTGTGACGTGGCACTTGCACAAGCTGAATTCGCATATAATAACGCAATTCACGTTGTTACTGGTAAATCTCCTTTTGCTTTAGTGTATTTGCAACCTTCTAAGCATGTGTTGGACCTGACCTGTCTTCCCAAGATTGCTGGAGCGAGTGTTGTTGCCAAAAACATGGCTTAGCAGATTCGCGATGTTCAGAAGTGAAAGCCCGGTTGGAGGAGAAGAATGCAAAGTATAAAGCCACAACAGATATCAAGAGGCGTAAGAAATTGTTTGCTAAGGGTGATCAGATTATGGTGTTTTTGCATAAGAAAAGGTTTCCAATCGGTTTCTATAACAAGTTGAAGCCAAGGAAGTATAATCGTACAAGGTGATCAAGAAGATGACCTACGTGATCGACTTGCCTGCGGATATGAATATCTTTCGTACTTTTAATATAGCTGATCTTTACTAGTTTTGTGTCGATGTTCCGCTTTATCGATTATAACTCGAGGTCGAGTTCTTCGCATGTGGGAAGGACAGATGTAGGACAATTGGTTTTGGAGTTGGAAGAAGAGCTGGATAAAAAATTGGGTAAAAGAGCTGGTTCGAAGAAACGAACATAACTTTTAACTCGGTTGCCTATTATAATATGTTTTCGGAAAGGAATTTTCGTGCTCCATACCGTCCCAATCAGAGCTCCCCGGTTGAGGTCGTTTTCATCCTCAAATTCGTGGTTCTAGGAAGGTTGTCGTGTGGTTGAAATTTTATTGTTTTATTTGGGTTTTTTTGTTTTAGTTATATTTGTTTAGTAAAAGTCTAATTTGCTTTTTTACTTGAGTTAGGGTTTCCAAAGACTATTTAAGCTCTTGGTTATTAATTTTAAGGATTGATTGAAGTTTTTATAATAATTGAGTTATTTCAAAAGCACCCATGGCGGAAGACCACAAAGAGGCCAGGGAATGACCATGTTCAAAGGAGGAGAGAGGACAAGAACTGGGTGCTAAAATTCAAGATTCCTTTGTGTCCAAATACACCACAGAATAGCAAAGTCACTACTCCAACACAGTACCTTACCATCTATCTTCTTGCCTTAGCCGCGAAACTTGGTAAGAATGAACATTTCCACTCTTTTTGGACAAACCCAACAACATGCAGTAAACACCATTATTTCCGCACCTCAGGAGGTATCTTTACTAGACTACATACACATTAGACTAACTCCTGGCAGCAAAGCTTTTTAGCGTCTTTGAGGCATCATTAGTGTTGAGCTATCAAGGACCAAAGACCATACAAAAGCATTAATGAGGGAGGTGTCCCAAATATAAAGGATTTCAAATCAATAGCTTCAAGATCTTTCAGTTATGAAATAATGAAAGTTCTGTAACACTTCATTCGAAATGATTGAAAGAAATTTGACCAAGGGCGCATTATGGAGAGACAGAAAGGTAATATAATCGAGGAAAGTAAAAGAGAAATCCCCCAACCAAACATCTTCCCAACCACTTCCCAACTAAAGATATGTTGTTAGAGACCAGATTCCTAAAACCTAAATTCCCTTCCTCGGCTAACACTGACCAAATGGTCTTTCCGATCCTCCCTTGTCCTAGACCAAAGGAATCGACACATAATTTTCTCTAAGAAAATTTGTGGCTCCCACCGGAAGCAAGCTTTAAAAGAGAGAAAATAAATCGATGCTAGACAGAAAGGTTTGAACTAAAGTAATTCTACCCCCAACAGAGGAAACCCCTTCTACAAGGTTTGTACAGTGATGTTTCTCTTCCTAATGTGCCTATAATGCCCAACTTTTCCTTTCCTTTTTCTTGTTAGCCTTTTTTGGATCAATACATGGAAATTTAATTAATGAAAAGTATTGGGTTCTTTTAGGATTAAATATTAAAAAAAAAAAATAATATCCACAAAGTGGTTAATTTGTGAAACTTGCAAATATTATTTATGTATTTTTGTTCCATGTTTACACCTAAAAATAATAAGGTGTTATTTAGTAGTGGTGGCATGTAAACGAAATTATGATGACAAACTTGAGGACATTGTGCCATTTTATTCTACTATTTTAGACTACCATTAATAAGAACAGGACACTTTCTGTGGAACATAAGCTTTTGGCTTATGGTATTCTTTTTGTGGAGCAGAGGGAGTCATAGAGGAATAAATAAATCAAGAATTTTTCTTTCTAAAAATAAAAACGAAGAAATGTGAAAGTGGTATGGAATTTCCTTGTACAAAGTTTGAGGAAGTTCGTGTGTATCTCTTTGAGGTCCTCCAGGTTTTAATTAGAGATTTCAGTGTTAAGTTAATATCTGTTTCCCTGAGTGTTAATGGATATTATGAAATTATAGCAGTCAGATATACTCCCTCCGTCCAAAATATAACAGCAAAATGATTTTTAGTTTTGTTCCAAAAAAATATAAGCTAACCGACTTTTGAAAGTATAAATATAAAAGTGACTCATTTCAGAAGTGGGTAAGTTATCTCCTTATTTTACCATTTTCAGCAAGTTGCTTTTATATTTTCGGATGGAGGAGTACTATATAAAATATCTGATTTGAAGTTTACTGTTAATAAAAAATAATGTCATGATTTGGGGTTTAGTAGTAGTGCATCTAGTGTTTCTGATTCGGGAGAATTTACTTTAAAACTTGAAGACATTTTTGATACATGTAAGGCTTATGATATCATAGCTGAAGCTGATCCTTTGTCTATTAATCTACTTACTTGATTAGTTGCTTTATGCGTTTAGGTTTATGCTCTTATGAATTGTGTTTCTTCCTTAACTGTGTTAATAATTTTATCAAATAATTCTATTGAAAATAAACTAAAAAATTAAAAATTAAATGAGCTCATATTTGCCAATTATACCTCAAGTTTAATATAGTATATTGTTTGACTGACAGGGTCCCTAGATTCCTACTACCAGGGGTTCGGAGCTCTCGTCTAAGAGATCGTCAAAAAGAAGAAAGAGAGTTATTAGTGAAGAAAGCATTTATTGAGGATATCTTAAATGAAAACAATATGTTAACCTATCTTCTTAAGAAAAAGTCCTCATACCAAGCAGTTCTATGGGACCTAGAATCACTGCCATCTTCAATTAAGGGATCTGACTGCATCGGCGTCGCTGTTACTGCCACACCAAGTGTAGATGTTAATACCAAGACTGATGATAATCAACAGATATTTAGCCAGAGCTTGTATATGGAATCTGTGAATGATTACGATGTGGATGATGATGATTTGTCATGCAATTTTCAAGTTGATTCTGGGGCATTACCTTGTGTAGCTTGTGGGGTTCTTGGTTTTCCTTTCATGTCAGTTATACAACCATCTAAGGAGGCATCGGCGGATATTCTATCTTCAAATCATCATATGGTTCAAGATCGAGGAGTTTCACATCGTGCAGAGTCTAATTTCCCTTTGGTCCTCAACTGCATGGTTGATGTCTCTAATTCAGGTATTTTTTAAAGTGTTCACTTGGTTTGATCTGTCTGATGTTTCTGTTACAAGTAGTCTTTACTTTTTGTTTCTTTTTACATTTCTTTTTATGGTTCACTTGTCACATGGCTATTTCTGCTAATAATTTGGCAAGCAAATGCCATAGGGGTGGCAGATCATAAGGGGGAAAATTTCATTAACATTCTTGGCTTCTTGCAATACTTGATGTTTGTAAACTCTTGTTGCAGTGCCTCCCATTGGATGTTAGGGGTATGCACATAATTTACTTGATATGAAATATCCTTAAGAGTTAGTTGTTAGTTCTGACTTTTGACACCTCTTCATTGGGGTTCATTGCAAAGTTCATACTTCGTAGGTCTTCACTAATTTTGGCTGGTCAAATTAGCACTATGGGAAAGATTATTTGGTGCATGAGTGCTGCTAAGAAGTTTTTTACTATATTCACTGCCGATCAGTTTTTATATATTTATGCTTTTTTCTGGTCTCATCTGTGGCTGGAAAAAATTCTAGATTGCTGTTCCTCGCGTCATAACTTTATCTTAATAAGTAGAATTCTTATCTATCAAAATCCATGATATAGTTACCTGTTTTTCCATGGCCAAGAAAAAAAGAGAAGTTACTGCTTTTCATTTACAAGTATGAAGCGTCTAGGAGTCCCGGGAGCCACCATATCATATAAAACTATCACATATGAATATTTCCTACAAAAGTGACAAGAATTACATTTTGTTCCTGTTACGCAGATGGAATGGACAACAAAGTTTTAGCTCTCAAGGAAATAATATTTTCAGCATGTGAGAGGACTAACACAGTGTCCACAACACTGAAGTCTGGGGAAGAAATCAATTTTACAAAAGATTGTGCTCAATCCTCAGTGAATGCTATAAGTTTCTCCTCAGATACTGCCGATGAGATGAGACCGTCAAGCAAGTTTGTTCAGCATCCAAATGAAGCATATTCAACTCAAGAAACAAGCCAGTCTTTGTTATGTATGGCTGAGAATCGGTATCTGGTCCCTGATGTTTCTCCTCCAAATGATCTACCCATTTCTTTAAGAACCAAGTTGGATGAGGGATCTAACACTTATCTAAGACCACGGATATTCTGTTTGGAGCATGCAATTCAAGTTGAAGAGCTGTTGCATTCCAAAGGTGGAGCAAATGTGCTTGTAATTTGCCATTCAGGTGAGGACATGCTTCTAGCCAGTGCAGACCAGTTACAAAACTGGCCAAAGCTCTAGTTTGGGAATATGCATATAAACATAACACACATTCATGAAATAACTTCCACTTGTTAAGTTAGTTCTTGGACTCTTGACAACCAAATATTTATGAGCATAAGCATAATGCAGTAGCCAGTAGGTAGTTAATATTGAAAAGTATATTTTATTGTATTAGAATGAACTTTTGTAAAAAAGTATATGTCGCTATATTTTATTTAGAACTTTGAGGGCTATTTGATTACATTCATCAATATTTGTTTTACTTATCCAAAAAAAACAAACATTATTGTTTTGTTTTCCTGGGCAGATTTCCAGAAAATAAAGGCACATGCTGCAGCCGTTGCTGATGAAATTGGTAGCCCTTTTAACTATCAAGAGATTCCATTAGATAATGCATCTCCGGGAGACCTTAACTTGATCAATCTTGCAATCGATGATGAAGAGCAAAATTATTGTGGAGAAGACTGGACGTCAAAAGTGAAAATTAACTTGCAGCACTGTATCAAGCTTCAAAAAAAATTTCCATCTGAGAAACTGCAGCATGCGTTGACACTGGATGGATTATTCTTTGACACAGCTCCCAGCACAAATGCCTTAAGCTTTAAGTGGCGATCCAGAAAATGTCGCTCAAAAAGGAGGAAATTAAATCAATCAGATCAAATCTACTCATCTGAGAGCACTCCAATCAAAAAGGACGAAGCCCTGGTAGCAAAGTCAGATGTACTAGTGGCTGAAAAAAATGTTGAAATGATTCAATATTCTAGAAGAAGGTTCAAGTCTAAGCATTCTTGTTCCACAGGAGCAAGTAAGACCTCTGGAGATCCTAGAATGCTCCTTGAGCCTGTTGGTTGTGCAGATCCTGATAAAAATAGCAGAAACATGATTGCAGCTGACCCTAGTAAAAATGAAAATGCAGGAATACTTTCTCCTGTCCGAGGCGTGTTAGTTTCTAGTGAGGCATCTGAGCAACTAAAAGAAAATATGTGCAGTGTGACACCCAGGAAGTGTGATGAGATTTCTGTTATTTCTGAAGTTGAAGATTCACCCAGAGTTGCTGTTCAAATTGCTGAAAACATTCAAGTTGCGAGAGAAAATCAAATTGCAGAAGAAATCAGCTCAGAAAATGAGATTTGCGAGATTGAAACTACTGATGATAAGCGACACAATATCCAGGACTGTGGAGATGCTTTAACAGAAGAGGTTTCTGGTTCTCAGATGCAGCACAGGATCAAGGTTGTTGAGAAAAGCAGCGAGAGGAATGAGAGATTTTATTCTGAAACTGCTGCAGGTTCGCCATTAATTGCTGTTCAAAGTGCTGAAAATGTTCTAGTTGAGAGAGAGAATCAAACAGAAGAAATTAGCTCAGAAAATGAGAATCTTGATCCGGAAACTGCAGATCATAACAGTGGGCAAAACGATATTCAGGATAATGGAGATGCTTTGATGAAAGAGGTCTCTGATTCCCAGATGCAGCATGGGATCAATGTTACTGGGGAAATTACTGAGAAGAATGAGAAATGTTATTCTGAAACTTCTGTTGGTTCACTTAAAGTTGCTGTTCAAACTTCTGAAATGATTCGAGTTGAAACAGAGATTCAAATTCCAGAAAATAACAGCTCAGAAAATGATATTTATGATATGGAAACTGCTGGTGATAATGGTGTGCAACACAATATCCAGGATAATGGAGATGCTTTAACAAAAGTGGTCTCTGATCATACTACCTCTGAGGTGTCGTGCGCTGATAACATTTCTGTGGGAAGTTCAGATGAGCAGACGGAGAAATCAGTCATGGAGAACTTTTGCACGAACGAGGCATCTGATGCTGCAAATTTGGATTGTGTGCAGCTCGATATAAATACTACAAATGATGCAAATAACATGAATACACATGCTTCAAGAAATGACACACTAGCGAGCGAGTCTAGTCCTGTTTCAGCAGAAGAAAGTCTTGAAGTTCCAACGGAGATCTGTGCGGCTGAGAAAATGCATAGTGCTGGGGAAAAATGTTCTTTACAGGATCAGAGAGAATTTGACAGAAGTAACTCCGAATCACAACCCAGGTCAGTTGCAAGAAATGCAAGGAAAAGAAAACGAGAAGCAGACCTGTTAGCAGAGGATGGATCTGTTTTTGATGGCTTTATTAAAAGTCCATGCGAAGGGTTGAGGCCAAGGGCTAGTAAAGATAAAACGGATATCGATACAAAGAGAACAGTGGAGAAGCCAGTAACGAAGAAATTGAGGAATTCTCTTGATGGTCCAAACAACCGCAAGAACAAGAAAGAAAACAAGGAGGCTTCTCTCAAATGCAACCTAGAGGGTTGTCGACTGGGTTTCCAAACGAAAGCTGAATTCCTCCTCCATAAACATAACCAGTGCCACCATGAAGGGTGTGGGAAGAAATTCAGCTCCCACAAAAACGCCGTTCGTCATCTACGTGTTCATGAAGATGACAGGCCTCTTAAATGTCCGTGGAAGGGTTGCACCAAGTCATTCAAGTGGGCATGGGCAAGGACAGAGCATATACGAGTGCACACTGGAGAGAAGCCATACAAGTGCAAGGTTGAAGGTTGCGGCCTTACGTTCAGGTTCGTATCAGACTACAGCAGGCATAGACGGAAAACTGGACATTATGTCAACGTACAGGCCTGAAATGTAAATCTTTAATCCGACCGGTCGTGTACTTTCATGGTATCAGTTGTTAGGACTAATGGGCAGAGGGTTTGGCCTCAAGAATCATGTGTAAACTAGGGGATGTGATAATGTGACAATAGAGTTTTAGGGGTAGAATGGATCTTGTTTGTAGGTAGGCATTTTTTGAATCATCTGAATGCAATGGTGGTTAACGGTTAACCACCCATGGGCCACTTGGGTTGTGTTGGATTGCAGTTTAATTGAAACGTTTTGGTCAGATTTGCATAATCAACTGTTTGTGGCTGCATAATTGGCAGCACTGCAAAATGGATATGAATTGTGCAAGGTGATTTTAGAAAAATAAATGACCCATGGGAAATAAATTTTGGATTGGATTTTGTAGGGGGTGACATGTTATGGGTATGTAGAATGTTCAACAATGCTACACTATCACACAAGAGTCACATAATAATTCATCATACATATACATATCATGGATCTCGACCGATATATCGTTACGATATATATGTGTATGCGAGCATTATTTGATTTTTTTTTTTTTTGTAATAGTAGCATTATTTTAGAATGTTATCGTTTAACAAAATATTGGATAGCCACCCCACCGGTAGTGAAAGAAGAGGATATGGAAATTAAGTTTGGATGGGATTTGTAGGATGTGACATAAATATTATATATGGGTATATAGCTTCTTGTTGTTGAAAAAAATAATTATTCCTAGGATAAAAATCTGATTTTTTACGCATATTAAGAAAGATGATAAAATGATAAAATTGTTCATATTTAAATTTTTATTTAATTGTATAATATGCATAGAGAATAGAAAAATAACAATTAATAATAAGAGTATTATAGGCAAAATATTATAAAAAATAAATTATTTAAAGTAAGTAAACATTTAACTTAGCACTACTTAAAATAGTAATAAAATTTTTATCCTGGGACGGGGAAGTATTAGAGTACCAACATAGAATATTATATAATAATTGGGTCATGTGCCCTAAGGTCACATGATAAATACGGAAAGCAAGTATTGAGCACTAAATTCAAGAGATGAGGTGTAAAACCCCAATTTATTATAAATAAAATTAATTTTTTCTTCTATTCATTATTTTAAATTAATAAGGTGTTAATTTGATATAATGCTTTGGTTATGGGTGAAATGTGCAAATTTTATAAAATAAGCAAGTGGTTATAAAATATTCCTTTTGTCGGAGAATATTCGTTTGTTCGTGGAATATTCATTTTTGTCGGGAATATCTCGTATTTACGTACGCAGATCAATTGTGGGTCCCATAACGAAATAAGCGCTTGATGAAGAAAAGCGACAAAGTTTGAGTTTTATAAATAACGGCGTAATTGTTCTGAATTAACCTTTGTTTGAATACTTGGTGGTTAAAATACGATGTCTGGCGTGGTTTGCATAAAGAGCACACCGGTATTACATGTATTGTTGAATTATTGATTCATACGTAAGAAGGCACTACTCAATAATTGTTACGATGAGTTCTTTATTCAATATTTTATTTTATTGATTCAATAATTCTTTGCGTTGATATTTTATATTATTGTTGTTTCAATAATTGTCACTTTGCACATTATTTCCTATTATCGATCAATAATTCATATTATTTGAATAATAATATTAGATAGCATTATTGGCAATGTCTAGAAAGTTCTGTCAAGGAGAGGTTTGGTCACCTAATTGCTTGGCGCATGAAGGAGAAATCCTTATCGAAAAGCCTCCTCTTTCTTGGGAATGGCTTTGGTTGTCATAATTGTGATTACGTAATATTATTTGTGAATAATTAATTATTGATTTATATGATAAGGAAATATTTATTTGATGCGGATATAAATGATGGATTTATTTATTTTATGTGGTTATAATTGAATGAATTAATGTTGATGTGTTTTATCAGTATTTTTGTCGGAATGGAGGTATTAAAAATCAAATCAGTATTTTTACGATATATTGCGTGAGTTATAATTTTTAATCCGATCGTTGGATCGTTGTGATTTTTGGATATGTTATACATATATAAGTTGAGTATATATCCATAAATTTTGAACCATTAAAAATGAACAAATGATTTGTTATGAATTTTAAGATGTGACTGGTTCAGAAATTGTTGAAGTTTCTGAATTTATCATTTTGGTGGAAAATTCTAGAATGCGTGGGCCCCACTTGTGGTTGGTGAAGAAATGTGCTGAATTTTATTTCAAATGTGGTGGGTGGTAATAGTAGCAGGTAAAGTCATCAGATAGCAGGTCAAGTCTGCTTCGGCATGCTAGCATTTTTCTATAAATAGAGGGCTAAGTTAGAATTGAAAATCACATCAGAAACATAAACTTTCTCTCTTTCTCTCTCTATATTATCGAGCGTATTTTGTGAGTATTTAGATACTTTGAGAGTTCTTTGTTAAGACAAGTTTCATTCAAAGATTACTTGAGCCTTTCATTCCGGCATCTTGTTTCTTTGAGGTAAGGGATGTTATTTTCTTCTTAAATGATATTATTTTCTTCAATATCATTATGCCGAAATATTGGTGAACTTTTTAATCAAATTTGGAACTTTTTGTGTCAGGGTTACTATTCACGTATACGGCACTATTCACATATACGGCAATATTCACGAATACAACACTATTCACCGAAAAATAAAATTTTCTTCTTTTTGTCCAAGATGTCTATTATGGTTACTATCTTTGATTGTATCCATGTTTTGATCTTTATTTTTGAATTCTGCTTCATAATTGGTTATTATGAAGTATTATTGATCTTGGATAAACTGTTATACAAATCTCTAATATTTGTCCTTCTGTCTCACTGGATTCGTTTTCTTTAAAATATTTTTCATTATCCTCAGTCTTAAATGATGATATTATTGAATATCTTTGGCCCGTAGTACAAAGATGAACAAGTGTTGAGATGAACATGATCGACTGGTGATATAAATGAATATCTTTGGCCTGTAGTGCAAAGATGAATATTTGATTAAAGATGTATATTGATTGATGTTACAGGAATAAAATATTGATGATGGACTTTTAAATATTAGAAGATAGTAGAATTCATTCTCTACGTGACTCTTCTAATGGATTGCTGTTTCCGCTGCATTTGTTGATCTAAAACTTGTTGTCTATTATATTCTATTAGATTTTTCCCTGTTGAAGACTAATGATAATTTGTTGTATATTATCTTAGTCATAATATTCTTTACTGGGCTAGTTGAGCTCACCCTTTTCCTTTTTGTTCCATTTTTCTTCTCAGGAGGTGAGAACATAAGCGAGGATCGAGTTGGGGTATGGAGTGATGGTTCTAGAAAGATGTTTTAGCAGTCCTCACTATTTCTGTAAAATAGTGTATGAATAATTGTAATGAGGACTTATTTGAATGTTGATATTGTTTAGAAGGCAATATTTGTATTTAAACTCACAGTATGTGTTGTCGTATTTTGCACGACAATTGTATTATTGAAATTGTAGTTTGCTTTCTGTACCATGTATTTGGCGACTCAGAATGGGTGTTGTATACCTATTTTGGGGGCGTCATAGTTAGTATCAGAGCTTAGGGATATGGTCTCTGGCGGAGATCGGGGAATAGAACTAGGAAGGGAGAGATGAGTAAATCCTTCGCTAGTGTGTCCTATCTAAGCTTATTTGTTGTTTGGTCATAATATAGGGATATTATGTGATATGTTAATTTGTTTAATTAACCCTTGTTTTATGGCAGTATTTAAGAATGACTGCTGAGAACGTTAACAATGGAGTGTATGAGACTGTGGAATAACCTTTAGTCACAAACCAGGAGAACGTGCAACAGGAAGGCAATATTCCTCCTGTAAACAACGCTACCGAGCAAATGATGAATGATGGAATGTTTAGGAGCTTTTTGCAGTTCATGCAAAAATCGAGACGAGGAGACTTCGTGTACAAAATACAGTGGAAGTGATAGCAACGCCTTGGGTTTATCACAACCCAAGCGATTCAAGGAGTTGGGACCACTAGATTTACGGAAAGCCCGATCCGATTAAGGCGGAAATGTGGGTCAAGCAAATTACCAAGATATTCGATGTCTTGGGATGCGCGGAGGAATAGAAGGTTTCATTCGCCACCTTTATGTTCCGTGGAGAGGCGATTCTTGGTGGGAATCAGTGAAGCATACCCACCAAACTTTTCAACATGTCTTGGGAAAGATTTGAATCGTTCATTGACAAATACTTTCCGAAAGTATTCGCTATATGAAGGAGGTAGAGTTTATTAGACCGGAATGAACAACATGACGGTGTCTCAAAGACGAGGTGAAGTTCGCGGAGTTATCCAGGTTTGCACCTCATTTGGTAGAAAATGAAGAACGTATGACGCAGATGTTTCTGAGAGGTCTAAAATCGGAGATTCGTCAATACCTTATCTCTCATAAATTTTCTCTGTATTCAAATGTTGTCAACATGACTCAATTATTAGAGCGAGATAATGAGTATACTCAACCGAGGGATCACAACCAGTATTCATCTGGATGTGGCAATGATCATCGAGCGATGATAACCAAATGAGGAAATGAGGAACGTATGACGCAGATGTTTCTTAGAGGTCTAAAACCCGAGATTCGTCAATACCTTATCTCTCATAAATTTTCTCTGTATTTAGATGTTGTCAACAGGGCTCAATTATTAGAGCGCGATAATGAGTATACTCAACCGAGGGATCACAACCAGGGTCATACCGGTGACAGCAGTCATCGGAGTGATGATAACCAGCGAGGAGGGAAGAATACGGACAAAAGCGGTAACCACTCGGGTGCTAATCGTGGCCATGATAATAGAAGAGGTGAGTCTAGTGGAAATTTCAAAAAAAAGAGATTCAACAATGACGGAAAGACATCAGCAGCAACACCAACATCAACTGTTGCTAGGGGAGGAGAACGACCACCGGTCGTGTGTTATAAATACGGGAAAGAGGGACATATTAGCCCAAACTGCCCACAATAATCCAAGGTATGTTATAACTGTGGAAAGGAGGGTCATATAGCCCGAGAGTGTTCTGTAGTAAAACCAAGTTCAGCGGGGGTGGTGACTCCAAGGGCTGTCCCGGATAAGTCGAAATCAACGGTTCCTGGAAGAGCATTTGTTGTGACTGGCCAAAACTTGAGGAACCCGAACGAGGTGATCACGGGTAAGCTAATCTTGAATTCTTGCGAATTTTATACCTTACTAGATACCGGTTCTACCCATTCTTTTATCTCTCCTACTTGTACTCAACGTTTAAACTTGACTCCGGAGAAATTAGACTTTAACTTATCTGTTGAAACTCCGTTGGGTGAAACCTTCGTTACATCTACAGTTTATAAATCTTGCTTGATCCAAGTTGGCAGTATCACATTACCTGTTGATCTTATCTCTTTAAAGATACTTGCTTTTTGTGACGCCCCCAAAATAGGTATACATCACCCATTTTGAATCGTCAATAACATGGTACAGAAACAACTACAACTTTATTAATACAATACATAAACTGTGAGTTTAAATACAAATATTGTCATCTAGACAATATTCACACCCAAATAAGTCCTCATTACAATTATTGATTATTTTACAAAAATGGTGAGGACTACTAAAATAACTTCCTAGGACCTTCATTCCATACCCCAACTAGTACTTGCTACATTCTCGCCTCCTGAGAAGAAAATGGAACAAAAAGAAAAGGGTGAGCTCAACTAGCGCAATAAAGAATATTATGACTAAGATAATATAGAATAAATTATCGTTAGTCTTCAACAGGGAAAAATCTGATAAAATACAATAGACAACAAGTTTCAGATCAATATTCGCAATGAAAATAATAATTCATAGAAGAGTTACGTAGAGAATGAAATCTACTATAATCTATGAATTTAAAAGTCCATCATCATTATTTTATCCTCAGACATCAATCAATATTCATCTTGAATCAAATATTCATCTTTGCACTGAGGCCAAAGATATTCATCACCGGTCATGTTCATCTCAACACTTGTTCATCTTTTCACTACGCCAAAGATATTCATCGAAAAATCATTAATCTTTGCACTATAGGCCAAAGATATTCAGTAAAATCATCATTTAGGACTGAAGATGATGAAAAATAATTTAAAGAAACGAATCCAGTGAAAAAAAAGAACAAATATTAAGGACTCGTACTTTAAACAATCCGAGTTCAAAAATACTTTATAAATAATCAGAGTGAAGTAAAATTCAAGAATGATCAAAAAATGGATACAATCAAAGCTAGTATCCATAATAGATATCTTGGACAAAAATGAAAATTTAATTTTTTACGTGAATAGTCACCAGATTATTAGTGAATAGTGTCGTATCGTGAATAAGTAACTCTCGAACCTTTGAAAGACAATAATTTCACAGGAAAAATCTTTCCAATATTCCATCATAATGATATTGAAGAAAATAATATCATTTATAAAAAAATAATATCCATTACCTCGAAAAGAATAGTACTTCTGGCTGGAATATCAGATATAACGTTAAAGGAACTTGCACCGTATATCAACACTCAAAGTATCAAAATACTCACAAGAATACGCTCGATAATATAGAGAGAAAACTTCAGTTTCTGGTGTGATTTTCAATTCTAACCTAAGCACCTTATTTATAGGAAAATGCTTAGAACACCAAAGCAGAAAATTTAATAAAATATTAATATATATTTATTAAATTCTTACGCACACATAATCTGATTCAAAACATCAGCCACCAAGAGTGACCCACCGCACCTAAATAAAAAAAACGTTTTTCTTATTAAAAATATTTAAAGCTTCAAAAATCAATTATTCTGGAACTTCGGAACTTCAATAATTCATAATAAATAGCTCTTTTATCAGAAAAATTCGAACCTTATGTCTTTTGCATAGGTAATTTCATTCTCTACAACTTTGTAAGTTTAAGTTTTTCCAAATTCCAAACAGAAATTGAACGAAATCCACAAACAGGAAATTTTACAAGCTATAATCAAATTTCAGTCAAGAAATGGACCCACAGACATGTTTAACATGTTTTAAACAACTTTTGCAACAAAAATACTCTTCCTTCTCATATATTCATATATCTCACATTCATTGTAAAAATATCACCATTATTATATTATTAAAATATAATAATATATTTAAATGAATTATTTTATCAGAAAAGATAAAATATCAATTTTTCAACAATTGTCACTTTAAAATTTTCTCCATCTATATCCACATAAAATGAATATTTTCCTTATCATATAAATCAATAATTAATTATTCACAAATAATATTACAGAATCACAATAGTGGCAACTAGGCTGTTCCTAGGAAAGAGAGGGCTTTCCAATAAGGATTTCGCCTTACTGGCGCACAATTAGATCACCAAACCTCTCCTTAGACAGAACTTTCTAGACATTACCAATAATGTTATCTACTAATATTATTCAAATAATATGAATTATTGATCCGATAATGGAAAATACTATGTAATGATAATTATTAAAACAACAATAATATAAAATATCAACGTAGCAATTATTGAATCAATAAAATCAAATATTGAACAGTAATTACTGTAACAATTATTGAGTAGTGCCTTCTTACGTAAGAATCAATAATTGGTGCAATACCGCAGTAATACACTTCTTGATCATAACCACCGGGTATTCCAATAGTATTAATCTGTAATAACTACGCCTGCTATTTATAAACAACTTATATTTGTCGTTTTCTTCATCCAATTGCTTTTTCCGTTATGGGGCCCATTACAAAGGTCAATTACTACCGCATTTAATATATTCCCAAACAGGTAAGAATATTTCACGACCAAACGAATATACCCCGATAACAATGAATATTTTATAACCACTTGTTTATTTGAAATATTTGCGCATTTTACCCATAACTAACCACATTAATCAAATCAACCCTTACTATTTCAAAATAATAAATAGAAAAAATTAAATTTCATTTATAATAAGTTGGGGTCTTACAACCTCCCCTCCTTATGAAATTTCGTCTTCCAAATTGACGTAAGTACCTGGTGTTTCGAAAAGGTGAGGATACCTCGCTTTCATTTCCGTTTCCAACTCCTAGGTCATTTCCTCAATAGCATGGTTTCTCCACAAAACTTTGACTTGGGGTATGACCTTTGTGCGTAGAACATGCTCCTTCCTATCCAAGATCTTGACAGGTACCTCTTCGTACGTTAAGTCTTCGGCTATCTCGTCCGGTTCTAACTCAATAACATGGTTCGGATCTTTCACATATTTACGAAGCACAGATATATGAAAAACATTATGAACATGAGACATACTTGGAGGTAATGCGAGTCTATAGGCTACATTTCCTACTCGGTCAAGAATCTGAAATGGACCAATAAATCGTGGATTGAGCTTTCCTCTCTTCCCGAATCTTGTAACTCCCTTCCATGGAGCTACACACAATAATACATGATCCCCAATACTAAATTCCACGTCCTTTCGATGAAGATCCGCATAACTCTTTTGTCGATCTTGTGCCGTTTGTATACGTTGTCAAATCATTTGGATCTTTTCTGTAGTCATACGTACCAACTCTGGTCCCAACAATGTTGCTTCACCAACTTCATCCCAACATACTAGAGAGCGACACTTTCGTCCATACAATGCTTCAAATGGGGCCACACCTATACTTGCCTGATAACTGTTGTTGTAGGAGAATTCCACCAATGGTAAATAATTATCCCAACTCCCTTTGAAGTCTAGGACACAGAGTCTTAATAGATCTTTAAGAGTTTGAATAGTCCTTTCTGATTGTCCGTCCGTTTGAGAATGGTATACCGAACTGAATTGTAAATCCGTGCCATAGCTTTTTGCAAAATAACCCAAAATCGTGAAGTGAATCTTGGGTCACGATCCGAAACATTGGATACTGGCATGCCATGCAATCTCACAATCTCATTTACATACATATGAGCAAGATGTTCAAGGGAATAAGTCTCCCGTATCGGCAAGAAATGAGCAGACTTGGTTAATCTATCAACAATAACCCAAATAACATTTATGCCTTGAGAAACCGTGGGAAGACCCGTAACGAAATCCATGGTAATGTGTTCCCACTTCCATTTCAGAATCTCAAGTGGTTGCAATGGACCCTTAGGTACTTGATGCTCTGCCTTTACACGTTGACAAGTTAAACACCTCGAGATAAACTTTGCAATCTCTCTCTTCATATTGTTCCACCAAAATGTATGTCGAAGATCACGATAAATTTTGGTACTTCCAGGATGGATTGCAAATGGTGTATTATGTGCCTCCGTCATGATCTTGTATTTCAAATCAGAGTCGTTAGGAACACGAAGTCTGGAGTGGACTCGAAGTATTCCCTCTTCATCGATTCTCAATTCCGGAATAGCACCTTCTTATACTTTCTTCTTCATACGCATCAGCTCCGGGTCGGTGGCTTGAGCAACTTTAACTTCATCGATTAAAGTTGGTTCTATGCGTATACTTGATATCATCGCACTCGTTCCTGCATATGATCTTCTACTCAACGCATCAGCTACCACGTTTGCTTTTCCAGGATAGTATTGAATGGTGTGGTCATAATCTTTTAACAGCTCGAGCCAACGTCGTTGCCACATGTTGAGTTCCTTTTGAGTGAAGAAATATTTGAGGCTTTTATGGTCTGAATATATCTCCACTTTCTCTCCATATAGATAGTGCCTCCAGATCTTTAGCGCAAAAATGACTGCTGCCAACTCTAGATCATGAGTAGGATAATTCCTCTCATATTCTTTAAGTTATCGCGAGGCATAGGCTATGACTTTCCCATGTTGCATGAGAACACATCCTAACCCTTGCCCGAAGCATCATCAGAGATAACAAATCCATCCGAACCCGGATGGTATTGTCGAACAGTGCCGAAATGAGTCTCCTCTTAAGCTCTTGAAAACTCTTTTCACATTCCTCGCTTCATACGAATTTGGTATCTTTTCGAGTCAGCTGAGTTAACGGAGTAGCGATTCGAGAAAATCCTTTCACAAATCTCCGATAATAACCACTTAAGCCTGTAGAAGCTACGTACTTGATCCACCGACTTGGCTGCTCTAACTTTGTATTGCCTCAATCTTGGCAAGGTCAATGAGATACTCCATGTTTTTTGTTGGGCTTGACACAAACGACACAAATGAAAATTAAAATTTTAAAGCAATTTCCGAAACCCTAAAACAGGATCCATGCGAAAATCAATTAATTCAGAGGTTTAGAGATTATACCAGATATAAACAAAAAAAACGAGAATCAAACCGATACTGCGCCTCGAATCTCCAACGCAATACAAACCGATTGCGCCTCTCACTAGTATCCACATCGAACGCCGCATCTTGCCGTTCGAACGATTCTCGCAATAAGAAGGACTTGCAGTACTAGCCACCAAAAGGAATGGATTTTCTCAAACTGCTTTTCTCTAGTCTCTCTCTAAGAAGCGGCTAGGGTTTTTCAATTATGACATCTTACCTAAGTAGTCGCTATATATCATATATATAGTAGTTAAAAGGAATTAATCAAATCAAAACCTAATTTTATAAAATCCGAATTTATATATATATATATCTCTTAATTAAGTCTTACTTAATTAATAAACATATATACAATTATCCTTTTAATTTAAATTAAATGATTTAAATACTATTAATCATATTAATATATTTAAATCCTTAAAATTTAAATTAATTCCCTTTAAATAACGTTACATGTGTGTGACCTATATAGGTTATTATTACGTTGGCAATAATTTTAAAATCATATTATAAAATTATAAGCGGTGAAAGCGGCATCTAGTAATGCATCACTGCTACCCAAGTAATAATAAGATCGATAATTCGATGCAACCTTTTCGTGACCAATGTTTCAATGTAATTTAATCCTTTTAACCTTAATATCCTAGATTAAACTCGAGTCATGGAATGTGTCATACTCTTCATAATTTAATCTGAGTTTTCTTGATCAATGAGTAGACTATATGAAACAAATCACTATTTGAGCATGGCCATGCATTTCATAGTCCTACTCAATCAAGAGGCCTATGGATATCACCCATAATATATAGGATGGTTAAATTCCATCTAGATCACTCATATTTCTCACGATTAATGATGAACCCAATAATCACCTTTATAGTCCACCCTATTAAAGGTGACATTTGATGATATCAAAGTACATAAATTCTCGTGTAGTAATATAGCGATTTCGTGCCCGGAGGACCATTACATCATTGTCACTATGAGAATTGCTAATGACACTTCGCATAATTCTCCATATAGAATTCTCATGGTGGAGTCCATCCCAATTACATCGTTCTCTAACATGTACCTATGCATTGACTTAATATCTCATATATTTATGACCAATGAGATTTGGTCATCAGTCAATCCACATACTAGTCTCAATGCATCATTGTTGTCCCATCAACAATGATACTCGACTAGGGACATTTAAGAACACTGATACTAATGGTAATATATAATCTCATGTTCAAGTCACATACTTGAAACTATATAATTTGTATCATTATTCTAAGGAATTTTATTATGTTAACAATTATATTACGCAGTAAATAAAACCATAATAAAATCATATATTTATTCAATCAAATACAATATCAAAACGTTAAGCAATTATATCAAATAATTGGCCTCTAGGGCATAAACTCTAACAGTTTTGACACCACGTGCCCAAGGAATGCTACTTCCTCAAGCCAGAACTCGCATTTCTTCAACTTGGCATATAACTTGTTTTCACGAAGCCTTTGAACTACCAGCTTAAATGGTGCTCATGATCTTCACGGCTTTTGAAATATATGAGGATGTCATCAATAAAGACAACAAAAAACTGATCCAAATAATCCTTGAATACTCGGTTCATCATATCCATAAAATTCGCAGGAGCATTAGTCAATCCAAAAGACATGACTAAGAATTCATAATGCCCATGACGAGTTACAAGGCGCCTTTTGGAATATCCTCGATTCTAATCTTCAAATGATGATATCCGAATCGAAGATCAATTTTTGAAAAGAAATGTGCTCCTTGCAACTGGTCAAACAGGTCATCAATACGAGGTAGCGGATACCTATTCTTGATAGTGACATGGTTCAATTCCCGGTAGTCAATACAAAGTCGCATACTCCCGTCTTTCTTCTTTACAAATAAAACAGGAGCACCCCAAGGAGATGTACTAGGACGAATGAAACCGATGTCTAATAACTCCTACAGTTGGACTTTTAACTCCTGAAGTTCAATAGGATCCATTCGATATGGGGTTTTAGAAATGGTCTTTATACCCGGTTCAAGGTCAATAAAGAACTCAACATCACGTTCTGGGGGTAGACCGGGAAGTTCTTCCGAAAATACATCAGGAAATTCTTTAACAACAAAAATATTATCCAAATCTGATTTGTCTCTGTTCAAATTCATAACATGGGCTAAGAAAGCTTAACATCCGTTTTTTAATAAACGAATAGCTTTGTGGCTTGATATGACAGTGACTGATTTTAGTGGTTTAGTTGCTTGAATTCGTACAACAGGCGTAACAATCAATTTTGGCATGATGAGTAGTTAACCAATCAATCCCTAAAATCACATCAAAAGCAAGTATCTTTAAAGAGATAAGGTCAACAGGTAATGTGATGGTGCCAACTTGGATCAAACAAGATTTATAAACAGTGGATGTGATGAAAGTTTCTCCTAACGGAGTCTCCACAGATAAATCAAAGTCTAATTTCTCCGAAGTCAAGTTTAAACGTTGAGCACAAGTAGGAGAGATAAATGAATGGGTAGCACCGGTATCTAGTAAGGTATAAACTTCGTAAGAATTTATGATTAGCTTACCCGTGATCACCTCATTTGGGTTCCTCGCATTTTGACCAGTCACGACAAATGCTCTTCCATGAACCGTTGACTTTGACTTTTCTGGGATAGCCTTTTGAGTCACCATCCCCACTGGACTTGGTTTCGCTGCTGTACAATCTCGAGCGATATGTCCTTCCTTTCCACAATTATAACATATCTTGAATTGTTGTGGGCAGTTTGGGTTGATATGTCCCTCTTTCCCGCATTTATAGCATACGACCGGGTGGTCGTTCTCCTCCATAGAACCAAATTCTTTGGTCTTTGACGTCTTTGCATTGTCATTGTTGAATCTTCTCTTTTTAAAATCTCCCCCCAACTCGCTTCTTCTATTTTTATGGCCATGATTACCACCAGAGTGGTTGTCGCTTTTGTCCGTATTTTTCTTTCTCCGCTGGTTATCGTTATTCGATGATCACCATCACCGAGTATGATCCTGGTTGTGGTCCCTCGGTTGAACGTGCTTTCGTTATCTCGCTCTAATAATTGAGCCCCTCATTGACAATATCTCGAATAGAGAGAAAATTTATGAGAAATGAGATATTGATGTATCTTGGGGTTTTAAACCTCTCAGAAACATCCGCGTCATACGTTCCTCATTCTCCACCAAATGAGGTGCAAACCTAGATAACTCTGCAAACTTTCTCTTGTCTTTGGGACACCGCAAGTTATTTTGTTCCAATCTAATAAACTCCACTTCCTTCATATACGCGAATACTTTCGTGAAAGTACTTGTCATTGAACAGTTTCTGAAACGTCTCCCAAGACATGCAGAGTGCGGCTGGATGGGTACGTTTCATAGATTCCCAACAGTAATCTGCCTCATTACGGAACATAAAGGTGGCGAATGGAACCATCTGTTCCTCCGTGCATCCCAAGATATCAAATATCTTGGTAATTTGTTTGACCCACGTTTCTGCCTTAATCGGATCCGGCTTTCCCCAGAATTCTGGTGGTCCCAACTCTTTGAACTGCTTGACTGTGACAAACCGTGCGTTGTTATCATTTCCACCTGTATTTTGAGCACGAGTCTCCCTCGTCTGATTTTGCATGAATCGAAAAAGCTTCTAAACATCCTTCGCTCATCATCGCTTTCGATTAGGTGTTGTTCATAGGAGGAACATTGCCACTGTTGACGTTCTCTCCTCGTTGGTGAGTAAAGGTGTCTCCACGGTCTCATTTACTCCACTGTTAACATTCTCAATCGATATTCTCAAATACTGCCATAAAACAAGGGTTAATTAAAGAAATCAGCATATCACATAATATCCCTATATACTGACCAACCAACAAATAAGCTTAGGTAAGACACACTAGCGAAGGTTTTACTCGTCTCTACCCTCCTAGTTCTATTCCCCGATCTCCGCCAGAGATCATATCCCTAAGCTCTGATACCAACTATGTCGCCCCCAAACTAGGTATACATCACCCATTTTGAATCGTCAATAACATGGTACAGAAACAACTACAACTTTATTAATACAATACATAAACTGTGAGTTTAAATACAAATATTATCATCTAGACAATATTCACACCCAAATAAGTCCTCATTACAATTATTGATTATTTTATAAAAATGGTGAGGACTACTAAAATAACTTCCTAGGACCTTCATTCCATACCCCGACTAGTACTTGCTACATTCTCGCCTCCTGATAAGAAAAATGTAACAAAAAGGTAAAGGGTGAGCTCAACTAGCCCAGAAAAGAATATTATGACTAAGATAATATAGAATAAATTATCGTTAGTTTTCAACAGGGAAAAATCTGATAAAATACAATAGACAACAAGTTTCAGATCAATATTCGCAGCGAAAATAATAATTCATAGAAGAGTTACGTAGAGAATGAAATCTACTATAATCTATGAATTTAAAAGTCCATCACCATTATTTTATCCCTGTAACATCAATCAATATTCATCTTGAATCAAATATTCATCTTTGCACTACAGGCCAAAGATATTCATCGATTAGTCATGTTCATCTCAACACTGCTCATCTTTGCGATGACGGGCCAAAGATATTCATCAAAAAGTCATTAATCTTTGCACTACAGGCCAAAGATATTCAGTAAAATCATCATTTAGGACTGAGAGTGATGAAAAATAATTTAAAGAAACGAATCCAGTGAAAAAAAAGAACAAATATTAAGGACTCGTACTTTAAACAATCCGAGTTCAAAAATACTTCATAAATAATCAGAGTGAAGTAAAATTCAAGAATGATCAAAAAATGAATACAATCAAAGCTAGTATCCATAATAGATATCTTGGACAAAAACGAAAATTTAATTTTTCTGTGAATAGTGCCGTATTCGTGAATAGTGCCGTATACGTGAATAGTAACCCCGACACTGAAAGACAATAATTTCACAGGAAAAATCTTTCCAATATTCCATCATAATGATATTGAAGGAAATAATATCATTTATAAAAAAATAATATCCCTTACCTCGAAAAGAATAGTACTTACAATTTGGAATATCGATATAACGTTGAAGGAACTTGCAATCAGTATAGCAACACTCAAAGTATCAAAATACTCACAAGAATACGCTCGATAATATAGAGAGAGAAAACTTCAGTTTCTGATGTGATTTTCAATTCTAACCTAAGCACCTTATTTATAGGAAAATGCTTAGAACACCAAAGTAGAAAATTTAATAATATATATATATATATATATATATATATATATTAAATTCTTACACATACATAATCTGATTCAAAACATCAGCCACCAAGAGTGACCCACCTCACCTAAATAAAAAAAAAACATTTTTCATATTAAAAATATTTAAAACTTCAAAAATCAATTATTCTGGAACTTCAGAACTTCAATAATTCATAATAAATAGCCCTTTTATCAGAAAAATTCGAACGTTATGTCTTTTCCATAGAAAATTTCATTCTTTACAACTTTGTAAGTTTAAATTTTTCCAAATTCCAAACAGAAATTGACCGAAATCCACAACCGGGCAATTTTACATGTTATAATCAAATTTCAGTCAAGAAATGGATCCACATACATGTTTAACATGTTTTAAACAACTTTTGCAACAAAAATACTCTTCCTTCTCATATATTCATATATCTCACATTCATTGTAAAAATATCACCATTATTATATTATTAAAATATAATAATATATTTAAATGAATTATTTTATCAGAAAAGATAAAATATCAGTTTTTCAACAATTGTCACTTTAAAATTTTCTCCATCTATATCCACATAAAATGAATATTTTTCTTATCATATAAATCAATAATTAATTATTCACAAATAATATTACGAGAATCACAATCTCGGCAACCAAATTCTCCTCCGAGAAAGAGGGGCTTTCCAATAAGGATTTCTACTTACTGGTACACAATTAGGTGACCAAACCTCTCCTTAGACAGAACTTTCTAGACATTGCCAATAATGTTATCTACTAATATTATTCAAATAATATGAATTATTGATCCGATAATGGAAAATACTGTGTAATGACAATTATTGAAACAATAATAATATAAAATATCAACGTAACAATTATTGAATCAATAAAATCAAATATTGAACAGTAATTACTGTAACAATTATTGAGTAAAGCCTTTCTTACGTAAGAATCAATAATTGGTGCAATACCGTGTATCTTCTTGTGTTTTAACCACCGGGTATTCCAACAAGATAATTCTGAATAACTACGCATGCTTTTTTATAAACAACTTATATTTGTCGCTTTCTTCATCGAATTGCTTTTTAGTTATGGGGCCCACACAAGGTCGCCCTCATCAGCATTTAATATTCCTCGACGATAAGAATATTTCACGACCAAACGAATATACCCCGACAACAATGAATATTTTATAACCACTTACTTATTTGAAATATTTGCGCATTTTACCCATAGCTAACCACATTAATCAAATCAACCCTTACTATTTCAAAATAATAAATAGAGGAAATTCAATTTCATTTATAATAAGTTGGGGTCTTACAACCTCCCCTCCTTATGAAATTTCATCCTCGAAATTGACGTACGTACCTGGTGTTTCGAAAAGGTGAGGATACCTCACTTTCATTTCCGTTTCCAACTCCTAGGTCATTTCCTCAATAGCATGGTTTCTTCACAAAATTTTGACTTGGGGTATGACCTTTGTGCGTAGAACATGCTCCTTCCTATCCAAGATCTTTACAGGTACCTCTTCGTACGTTAAGTCTTCGGCTATCTCGTCCGGTTCTAACTCAATAACATGGTTTGGGTCTTTCACATATTTACGAAGCACAGATATATGAAAAACATTATGAACACGAGACATACTTAGAGGTAACGCGAGTCTATAAGCTACATTTCCTACTCGGTCAAGAATCTGAAATGGACCAATAAATCGTGGATTGAGCTTTCCTCTCTTCCCGAATCTTGTAACTCCCTTCCATGGAGCTACACGCAATAATACATGATCCCCAATACTAAATTCCACGTCCTTTCGATGAAGATCAGCATAACTCTTTTGTCGATCTTGTGCCGTTTGTATACGTTGTCAAATAATTTGGATCTTTTCCATAGTCATACGTACCAACTCTAGTCCCAACAATGTTGCTTCACCAACTTCATCCCAACATACTAGAGAGCGACACTTTCGTCCATACAATGCTTCAGATGGGACCACACCTATACTTGCCTGATAACTGTTGTTGTAGGAGAATTCCACCAATGGTAAATAATTATCCCAACTCCCTTTGAAGTCTAGGACACAGAGTCTTAATAGATCTTCAAGAGTTTTAATAGTCCTTTCAGATTGTCCGTCCGTTTGAGAATGGTATGCCGAACTAAATCGTAAATCCGTGCCCATAACTTTTTGCAAAATAACCCAAAATCGTGAAGTGAATCTTGGGTCACGATCCGAAACTATAGATACTGGCATGCCATGCAATCTCACAATCTCATTTACATACATATGAGCAAGATGTTCTAGGGAATAAGTCTCCCGTATCGGCAAGAAATGAGCAGACTTGGTTAATCTATCAACAATAACCCAAATAGCATTTATGCCTTAAGAAATCATGGAAAGACCCGTAATGAAATCCATGGTAATATGTTCCCACTTCCATTTCAGAATCTCAAGTGGTTGCAATGGACCCTTAGGTACTTGATGCTCCGCCTTTACACGTTGACAAGTTAAACACCTCGAGATAAACTTTGCAATCTCTCTCTTCATATTGTTCCACCAAAAGGTATGTCGAAGATCACGATACATTTTGGTACTTACAGGATGGATTATAAACGGTGTATTATGTGCCTCCGTCATGATCTTGTATTTCAAATCAGAGTCGTTAGGAACACAAAGTCCGGAGGGACTCAAGTATTCCCTCTTCATCGATTCTCGCTTAGGAATAACACCTTTTGTACTTTCTTCTTCATATATGCATCATTTCGGGTTCGGTGGCTTGAGCAACTTTAACTTCATCGATTAAAGTTGGTTCTATGCAGATACTTGACATCATCGCACTCGTTCCTGCATATGATCTTCTACTCAACGCATCAGCTACCACGTTTGCTTTTCCAGGATAGTATTGAATGGTGTGGTCATAATCTTTTAACATCTCGAGCCAACGTCGTTGTCGCATGTTGAGTTCCTTTTGAGTGAAGAAATATTTGAGGCTTTTATGGTCTGAATATATCTCCACTTTCTCTCCATATAGATAGTGCCTCCAGATCTTTAGCGCTTGGCATCACGCTAACTCTAGATCATGAGTAGGATAATTCCTCTCATATTCTTTAAGTTGTCGCGAGGCATAGGCTATGACTTTCCCATGTTGCATAAGAACACATCCTAACCCTTTGCCCAAAACATCGTTGTAGATAAAAAATCCATCCGAACCAGATGGTATTGTCAGAACAGGTGCCGAAATGAGTCTCCTCTTAAGCTCTTGAAAACTCTTTTCACATTCCTCGCCCCATACGAATTTGGTATCTTTTCGAGTCAGCTGAGTTAACGGAGTAGCGATTCGAGAAATTCCTTTCACAAATCTCCGATAATAACCAGCTAAGCCCAGAAAGCTACGTACTTCAGTCACCGACTTCGGTTGTTCCTAACTTTGTATTGATTCAATCTTCGCCGGGTCAACAGATACTCCATGTTTTGACACCACGTGCCCAAGGAATGCTACTTCCTCAAGCCAGAACTCGCATTTCTTCAACTTGGCATATAACTTGTTTTCACGAAGCCTTTGAAGTACCAGCTTCAAATGGTGCTCATGATCTTCACGGCTTTTGAAATATAAAAGGATGTCATCAATAAAGACAACAACAAACTGATCCAAATAATCCTTGAATACTCGGTTCATCATATCCATAAAATTCGCAAGAGCATTAGTCAATCCAAAAGATATGACTAAGAATTCATAATGCCCGTACCAAGTTCTGAAGGCAGTCTTTGGAATATCCTCATTTCTAATCTTCAGCTGATGATATCCAGAACGAAGATCGATTTTTGAAAAGAAATGTGCTCCTTGCAACTGGTCAAACAGGTCATCAATACGAGGTAGCGGATACCTATTCTTGATAGTGACATGGTTCAATTCCCGATAGTCAATACAAAGTCGCATACTCCCGTCTTTCTTCTTTACAAATAAAACATGAGCACCCCAAGGAGATGTACTAGGACGAATGAAACCGATATCCAATAACTCCTGTAGTTAGACCTTTAACTCCTGAAGTTCAATAGGAGCCATTCGATATGGGGTTTTAGAAATGGGTTTTGTACCAGATTCAAGATCAATAAAGAATTCAACTTCACGTTCTGGGGGTAGACCGGAAGTTCTTGAGAAATACGTCGGAAATTTACTAACAACAGAATATTATTCAAATCTGACGTGTCTTTCTTCAAATCCATAACATGGGCTAAGAAAGCTTGACATCCGTTTTTCAATAAACGAATAGCTTTATGATTTGATATGACCGTGATTGATTTTAGTGGTTTAGTTGCTTGAATTCGTACAACAGGTTAGTTAAGAATATGAAAACTAACAACCTTACGAAAATAATCAATTTTGGCATGATGAGTAGTTAACCAATCAATCCCTAAAATCACATCAAAAGCAAGTATCTTTAAAGAGATAAGGTCAACAGGTAATGTGATGGTGCCAACTTGGATCAAACAAGATTTATAAACAGTGGATGTGATGAAAGTTTCTCCTAATGGAGTCTCCACAGATAAATCAAAGTCTAATTTCTCCGGAGTCAAGTTTAAATATTGAGCACAAGCAGGATAGATAAATGAATGGGTAGCACCGGTATCTAGTAAGGTATAAACTTTGCTATAATTTATGATTAACTTACCCGTGATCACCTCGTTTGGGTTCCTCACATTTTGACCAGTCACGACAAACGCTCTTCCAGGAACCGTTGACTTTGACTTTTCTGGGATAGCCTTTTGAGTCACCATCCCCGCTGGACTTGGTTTCACTGCTATACAATCTCGAGCGACATGTCATTCCTTTCCACAATTATAACATACCTTGAACTGTTAGGGCGCTTTGGTGCGATATGTCCTCTTTCCTCATTTATAGCATACTGACCGGTGGTCGTTCTCCTCCCTTAGAACCAAATTCTTTGGTCTTTGACGCCTTTGCATTGTCATTGTTGAATCTTCTCTTTTAAAATCTCCCCATTTCGCTTCTTCTATTTTTATGGCTATGATTACCACCAGAGTGGTTGCCGCTTTTGTCCGTATTTTTTTCTTTCTCCGCCGGTTATCATTATTACGATGGATCATGTCATGCAATATGATCCTCGGTTGTGGTCCCTCGGTTGAGCGTGCTACTCGTTATCTCGCTCTAATAATTGAGCCCCATTGACAATATCTCAATAGAGAGAAAATTTATGAGAAATGAGATATTGACGTATGCTAGGTTTTAAACCTCTCGTAAACATCTCACATATATCGTTCCTCATTCTCCACCAAATGAGGTGCAAACCAGATAACTCGCAAACTTCTCCTCGTCTTCGGGACACCGCCATGTTATTTTGTTCCAATCTAATAAACTCCACTTCCTTCATATGACGAATACTTTCAGGAAAGTACTTGTCATTGAACAGTTTCTGAAACGTCTCCCAAGACATGCAGAGTGCGGTTGGATGGGTACGTTTCATAGATTCCCAACAGTAATCAGCCTCATTACGGAACATAAAAGTGGCGAATGGAACCTTCTGTTCCTCCGTGCATCCCAAGACATCGAATATCTTGGTAATTTGTTTGACCCACATTTCTGCCTTAATCGGATCCAGCTTTCCCCAGAATTATGGTGGTCCCAACTCTTTGAACTGCTTGGCTGTGTCAAACCTTGCGCTGTTATCATTTCTACCTGTATTTTGAGTACGAGTCTCCCTCGTCTGATTTTGCATGAACTGTAAAAAGCTTCTAAACATCTCGTCGCCGCTCATCATCTCGCTTTCGGTGGTGTTGTTCACGGAGGAACATTTCCACTTTGTGTATCGCTTTTTCCTCATTGGTGAGTAAAGGTGTCTCCACGGTCTCATTTACTCCACTATTAACATTCTCAATCGACATTCTCAAATATTGCCATAAAAGAAGGGTTAATTAAAGAAATCAACATATCACATAATATCCCTATATACTGACAAACCAACAAATAAGCTTAGGTAAGACACACTAGCGAAGGTTTTACTCGTCTCTCCCCTCCTAGTTCTATTCCCCGATCTCCGCCAGAGATCATATCCCTAAGCTCTGATACCAACTATGATGCCCCCAAAATAGGTATACATCACCTATTTTGAATCGTCAAAATAACATGGTACAGAAACAACTACAACTTTATTAATACAATACATAAACTGTGAGTTTAAATACAAATATTGTCATCTAGACAATATTCACACCCAAATAAGTCCTCATTACAATTATTGATTATTTTACAAAAATGGTGAGGACTACTAAAATAACTTCCTAGGACCTTCATTCCATACCCCGACTAGTACTTGCTACATTCTCGCCTCCTGAGAAGAAAAATGGAACAAAAAGGAAAAGGGTGAGCTCAACTAGCCCAGAAAAGAATATTATGACAAAGATAATATAGAACAAATTATCGTTAGTTTTCAATAGGGAAAAATCTGATAAAATACAATTGACAACAAGTTTCAGATCAATATTCGCAGCGAAAATAATAATTCATAGAAGAGTTACGTAGAGAATGAAATCTACTATAATCTATGAATTTAAAAGTCCATCATCATTATTTTATCCCTGTAACATCAATCAATATTCATCTTGAATCAAATATTCATCTTTGCACTACCTGTGCCAAAGATATTCATCGATTGGTCATGTTCATCTCAACACTTGTTCATCTTTGCACTACGCCAAAGATATTCATAAGAAAATCATTAATCTTTGCACTACAGGCCAAAGATATTCAGTAAAATCATCATTTAGGACTGAGGATGATGAAAAATAATTTAAAGAAACGAATCCAGTGAAACAAAAGAACAAATATTAAGGACTCGTACTTTAAACAATCCGAGTTCAAAAATACTTCATAAATAATCAGAGTGAAGTAAAATTCAAGAATGATCAAAAAATAGATACAATCAAAGCTAGTATCCATAATAGATATCTTGGACAAAAATAAAAATTTAATTTTTCTGTGAATAGTGCCGTATTCGTGAATAGTGTCGTATACGTGAATAGTAACCCCGACACTGAAAGACAATAATTTCACAGGAAAAATCTTTCCAATATTCCATCATAATGATATTGAAGGAAATAATATCATTTATAAAAAAATAATATCCCTTACCTCGAAAAGAATAGTACTTCTGGCTGGAATATCAGATATAACGTTGAAGGAACTTGCACCGTATAGCAACACTCAAAGTATCAAAATACTCACAAGAATACACTCGATAATATAGAGAGAGAAAACTTCAGTTTCTAATGTGATTTTCAATTCTAACCTAAGCACCTTATTTATAGAAAAATGCTTAGAACACCAAAGCAGAAAATTTAATAAAATATTAATATATATATATATATATATATATATATATATATATTAAATTCTTATGCATACATAATCTGATTCAAAACATCAGCCACCAAGAGTGACCCACCTCACCTAAATAAAAAAAAACATTTTTCTTATTAAAAATATTTAAAGCTTCAAAAATCAATTATTCTGGAACTTCGGAACTTCAATAATTCATAATAAATAGCTCTTTTATCAGAAAAATTCAAACCTTATTTCTTTTCCATAGGAAATTTCATTCTCTACAACTTTGTAAGTTTAAGTTTTTCCAAATTCCAAACAGAAATTGACCGAAATTCACAAACGGGGAATTTTACAGGCTATAATCAAATTTCAGTCAAGAAATGGACCCACAGACATGTTTAACATGTTTTAAACAACTTTTGCAACAAAAATACTCTTCCTTCTCATATATTCATATATCTCACATTCATTATAAAAATATCACCATTATTATATTATTAAAATATAATAATATATTTAAATGAATTATTTTATCAGAAAAGATAAAATATCAATTTTTCAACAATTGTCACTTTAAAATTTTCTCCATCTATATCCACATAAAATGAATATTTTTCTTATCATATAAATCAATAATTAATTATTCACAAATAATATTATAGAATCACAATACTGGCAACCAGGCTGTTCCCAAGAAAGAGGGGGCTTTCCAATAAGGATTTCTCCTTACTGGCGCACAATTAGGTGACCAAACCTCTCCTTAGACAGAACTTTCTAGACATTGCCAATAATGTTATCTACTAATATTATTCAAATAATATGAATTATTGATCCGATAATGGAAAGTACTGTGTAATGACAATTATTGAAACAACAATAATATAAAATATCAACGTAGCAATTATTGAATCAATAAAATCAAATATTGAACAGTAATTACTGTAAAAATTATTGAGTAGTGCCTTCTTACGTAAGAATCAATAATTGGTGCTATACTGCAGTGCTACCGTGTTTTTTAACCAACGGGTATTCCAACAAGATAATTGTAAATAACTACGCCGTTATTTATAAACAACTTATATTTGTCGCTTTATTCATCCAATCGCTTTCGCTTATGGGGCCCACACAAAGGTCGCTACCCATTGTCATTTAATATTCCATGACCAAACGAATATTCCCCGACAACAATGAATATTTTATAACCACTTGCTTATTTGAAATATTTGCGTATTTTACCCATAACTAACCACATTAATCACATCAACCCTTACTATTTCAAAATAAGAAATAGAGGAAATTCAATTTCATTTATAATAAGTTGGGGTCTTACACTTTTGATGTGATTTTAGGAATTGATTGGTTAACCACTCATCATGCCAAAATTGATTGTTTTCGTAAAGTTGTTAGTTTTCATATTCCTAACTGACCTGTTATGCGAATTCAAGCAACTAAACCACTAAAATCAGTCACTGTCATATCAAGCCACAAAGTTATTCGTTTATTAAAAAACGGATGTCAAGCTTTCTTAGCCCATGTTATGAATTTGAACAGAGACAAATCAGATTTGGATAATATTTTTGTTGTTAGAGAATTTCCTGATATATTTTCGGAAGAACATCCCGGTCTACCCCCAGAACGTGATGTTGAGTTCTTTATTGACCTTGAACCGGGTATAAAGACCATTTCTAAAACCCCATATCGAATGGATCCTATTGAACTTCAGGAGTTAAAAGTCCAACTGTAGGAGTTATTAGACATCGGTTTCATTCGTCCTAGTACATCTCCTTCGGTGTGCTCCTGTTTTATTCAGAAAGAAGAAAGACGCGGAGTATGCGACTTTAAGATTGACTCTACCGAGAATTGAACCATGTCACCATCAAGAATAGGTATCCGCCACCTCGCATTGATGACCCGTTTGACCGCCATTAGGAGCACAATTGTTTTCAAAGATCGATCTTCGCTCGGATATCATCGCCTAAAGATTAAAACTAAGGATATTCCAAAGACCGCTTTTAAGAACTCCAGATGATGCATTATGAATTCTTAGTCATGTCTTTTGATTGACTAATGCTCCTGCCGCTTTTATGGATATGATGAACCGAGTATTCAAGGAATATTTGGATCAGTTTGTTGTTGTCTTTATTGATGACGTCCTTATTTATTCCAAAAGCCGTGAAGTTCATGAGCACCATTTGAAGCTGATACTAGAATGGCTTCGTGAAAACAAGCTATATACCAAGCTGAAGAAATGCGAGTTCTGGCTTGAGAAAGTAGCATTTCTTGGGCACGTGGTGTCAAAACATGGAGTATCTGTTGACCCAACGAAGATTGAAGCAATACAAAGTTGGGAGCAACCGAAGTCGGTGACCGAAGTGCGTAGCTTTCTGGGCTTAGCTGGTTATTATCGGAGATTCATGGAAGGATATTCTCGAATTGCTACTCCATTAACTCAGTTGACTCGAAAGGATACAAAATTTGTATGGAGCGAGGAATGCGAGAAGAGTTTCCAAGAGCTCAAGAGGAGACTCATTTCGGCACCTGTTCTGGAAATACCATCTGGGTCGGATGGATTTGTTATCTACAGCGATGCTTCAGGCAAAGGGTTAGGATGTGTTCTCATGCAACATGGGAAAGTCATAGCCTATGCCTCGCGACAACTTAAAGAATATGAGAGGAATTATCCTACTCATGATCTAGTGTTGGCAGCAGTCGTTTTCGCTTTAAAAATATGGAGACACTACTTGTATGGGGAGAAAGTGGAGATTTATACGGACCATAAAAGCCTCAAATATTTCTTCACCTAAAAAGAACTCAACATGCGGCAACGACGTTGGCTTGAGCTGTTGAAAGATTACGACCACACTATTCATTATCATCCTAGAAAAGCGAACGTAGTAGCTGACGCATTGAGTAGAAGATCATATGCGAGTACGAGTGTAATATTATCAACACAAAGGCCCATTTTGTATGACTTGCAAAGGATGGAGATAGAATTAAAGACTCCAGGGATCCACATAATGATGGCGAATATACGAGTAGAACCGACTTTAATCGATAAAGTTAAAGTCGCTTTCAAGCTACTGGACCAATGGGCGATGCGTATGAAGAAGAAAGTGCAAGAAGGAGCTATTCCAGAAGCAAGAATCGATGAAGAAGGAATACTTCGAGTCAACTCTAGACTTTGCGTTCCTAACGATTCTGACTTGAAGCATAGAATCATGATGGAGGCACATAACACCCCGTTTGCAATCCATCTTGGGAGTACCAAAATGTATCATGATATTCGACATACATTTTGGTGGAACAATATGAAGAGAGAGATCGCGGAGTTTATCTCGAGGTTTTTAACTTGTCAACGTGTAAAGGCGGAGCATCAAGTGCCAAAAGGTCCATTGCAACAACTTGAGATTCCGGAATGGAAGTGGAAACACATTACTATGGATTTCGTTACGGGTCTTCCCAAGGTTTCTCAAGGTATAGATGTGATTTGGGTTATTGTTGATAGATTAACCAAGTCTGCTCATTTCTTGCCTATACGTGAAACTTATTCCCTTGAACGTCTTGCTCGTGTAGACACTCGAAATTTTCTGCACTCCTATTCCGAACATTGCAGGAGGGTAGATTTGTCTTTTGGAGATAACCCTGAAAGACAACTTACATCCATGCCGGATACTACCGGAAGTTCAACTCCAACCCGGAACACAAATCGGGAACATCATCTCAAATATGGAACACACACCGGGAGTGTCATTTCCAATCTCGGAGATAACCCCGAGATATGCAGATCAAAAGACCCAAGAATAACACCGGAGAGGACATCCCGCCTCTGGCGATAACATCGCGACGCTTAGTTCCAAATCCCAAAGACAACATCGAGTAAGAACCCCATCCTTGGTGATAACCCCAAGGATGCCATTGCGCCAGGATAACTCCTTTAAATGCTTGTTGCAAACACATGCAATCAGCTTCAATCCAGATGACAGTGAGGCATACAAACAAGCAGTCCAATCTCAGATGTAATGTAACGATTGAGAAATTTGTAATTTAAATTTAAATATTTATTGAATTAAATAAATATTTTACTTAATTTATTTATTGAGGAAATAAATAATGGGTGAATTGTGGTGAATTAATTTAGTAACTAAATTGATTATTGTTAATTAAATTGTGTATTGATAATTTTGTCTGAAGGATTTAATTTAAATAAATTAAATAATGTGATGTGTCTAATTTATTAATTAAATTAGATATATAATTATTTATTAATTATAAGTATATGTATAATAAGATTATAATTATTATTAATTATTCTTGTTATAAGTTATTTGAATTAATTAAGTTAATGGTGTGACATGAGTGTGACAATTGGAAACTATATGATATAAGTGTTATTTAAATAAACTAGTTGGGAGAGTTTTTGGTTAGCCAAGCATGGCCTTATGGCTTTTGGCATTATTTCAACTGACGCGTCTGTTTGTTCTTTAACTGAAAGACTACGTGGGGTAGTGGCCATGTTATTTCTACACATTCTTCTTCTTCTCTCTTATGGCTAGTATAGAGCAGAGAGGGTTTGGAGAGTAAAACACAGAGTTTTAGATTGGCAAAAGGAAGAAGAGGATTTCTAAGCCTAACACTATCTTTTGCTTCAATAATCAAGGATTAAGGTATAATTCATTCTTAAATTTCCAAGTTGTAGTTTTATTTAGGTTCTCTGTAAATTGGGTTTTTATGGATTTGTTGTTTAAGTGTTGTGTTATGGTGTTGTAGAATCTGTTATTATCAATATATATATATATATATATATATATATATATATATATATATATACGTAATTGTTGATTTCCATATCACGTGAAATTGGATTTGAGGAAGGAAAATCACAGTGTTTGTGTTCTTGTGATATGGCCATAGATAGTACCAAGTTTCTTGTTCAATATGTGTAGTAATCTGTAAATTTATGCTTGCATATGGTAGTCCATTGAGATACGATCATAACACAATTTGAATGGAATGATTTGGTAAAGAAATGAGTTCACAGTGATGATTTTTGGACAAACTATCAAAAATGGAGTTTTCATAAGAAAACATGAAAATTGATAAATTAAAATGGTTTTAGTTGTGTTAATTTAGTATTTGTACGCTTGGTGAAGTTTATGTGTAATTTTCATAAGTTATACATGTTAATTGGTGTTAGAAATTAAGATTTAGAAGCTTGGTTTTGTTCTGGTTATGGGTGTTCTGCAATTCACGCTGCCAAATTTTAAATTTTCGCACCTCAAATACATTGTTCGCGCCTTGAAATATTAGAACTCAAGGCCCTTGTGCCATTGACTCGCACCCTGGCGCGAGAAATGTGGTCTGGGTTGGACAGTTTTGACCTCCTGTAGTAAAATGGCCATAACTTTTGCATACGAACTCTGATTGAGGTGATTCAAGATGATTCGGAAAGAGGACGAATAGAACTATAACTTTTATTCTTTAAGATTTTTAATTTGAAATTGTTATGAAGGGTAAAAATGGCCATCTTTAGGACTGTTGTGTATTTGGAGCCAATCGGAGGGCGTCGGGATGCGCGAATGCAAGTGCAACCCTTCTGTTAGTAGTATAACTTAATGATAACATGTTGGACATGTAATAGGATGTTGTATCAAGTTGTTAATGTGTATGTGGTGCAATGACATTATCACTTAAGTAGTTGTGATAAAGCTAAAAAGTAATGTTCATGAAAGATGCGATGTTATTTAAACTTAAACTTAGTTAGTAGCTATACTAAAAGTAAGAAAACAACTCATGAAGGTAATATTAGTGTAACTAATGTGTATTGTCAATATATATGGTATGTATAGGACTTGGGGTGAACGTGAGTAGTGATTGTTTAACCTACGCATGAGGCAAGTTCTCTAACCCTACTTTTATAATTGTGCAAGTTCTAAATCTTATCTCTTTACAATTGAGCAAGCTTAACCTATCTTGCGTATGTTTGTACAAGCTTATGTAACCTAAGCCAATCATGTCTTCTTCCGAACAGTCTAATCCTGTTTCCCGAGAAGAATTTGACGGATTGAGTAAACAAATCACAGACTTGGCTGTTCTACTGAAAGAATTACACCAGTCTACTCAGGGTACGAAGATACCTACACATAAGAACCCTTTACACAAGGAGTTCAAGGTCTGGAGAAAATAATTCCAGAACATCAATTGGATACAACCAACAAAGACACTGAAGGCACCCATCTCCAAAGAGATCCAGACAACGGTGACATCAGGAAGAAAGTCCTTCAAATGGAGGAAACCATTCATGTTCTCAAAGGGATTGGAACTCATGACAGTGTTTCATATACAGACCTTTGCATATTCCCTGGTGTTCATTATCCGGAGAAATTTAAAGCCCCTAATTTTGAAAAGTATGACGGATTAGGGGATCCTTATACACATTTAAAAGTGTTCATTGGAGAACTCGGATCTTATGCTGAGAATGAAAAGCTCAGAATGCAGCTATTTCAGAAAAGTCTAACTGGAGAAGCCCGTTCATGGTATAACAGATTAGACAACTCTAAGATCTATAGTTGGGAAGAGTTGGCCCACACCTTCCTCACTCAATACAGTTTTCAATCTCAGATGGCTCCTGACCGATACCAAATTACCAAAGTCAAGAAACAGTCTAATGAGTCATTCAGAGAGTATGCTCAAAGGTGGAGGCGCCTTGCTGCTCAAGCTATTCCTTCCATGACAGAATCAGAAATGGTCATGACTTTCATAGATATACAGGAAGCTCCTTTCTATGAAAGAGTTCTACCTGGTATTGGCAAGCCATTTTCTTAAATGATCAAACACTACGAGATGGTCAAATGGGATTGAAGTCCCAGAGATTCAAGACCTAGCCGCTCTTAAAGTCATTCTTTGAGCACATCCATCCGGATCTTATGGAAACAACCCCCGGAGGGTCCATAAAAAGAAAGAGGAGGATGTTTCCTTGATACTACAAGGACAAAAAGGCAATCCAAGCATGCCTATGCAGAGGAGAAACTATTACCCTTTTCTAGCACAATCTTCAAACCCTCCATTGCCTAAAAGTGGAGAAGTGAAGCGGCCTCGAACGTTCACACCCTTAGGGGATTCGCTTGAGAATATTCTTGCTCTTCTGACTGCTCAGAGGAAAATTACACATCTTCTTCCACCAGCCAACCCTAATGGGAAGGGTTTTAATGCTACTCGGAAGTGTGCTTACCATGCCGGGACACCCAGACATGATACTCAAGATTGTTGGGCCTTGAAGCATAAGATTCAAGATCTAATAGACAATGGTGAGATCGTGGTCACTAAACCCGATCAACCTCACGTTCAAGACAACCCTCTTCTTCAACACAAAGAAGAAGAGGTCAACATGATCAGTTGGAGCACTGGACATGGTTCCAATTCTACTGGTGAATCATCCAAACCCATCAAAGATGGTGTTGACAAATGGGATTATGCAGAGTTCCAGTTTACAATAGAACGAAAAATGAAAGCTCTTTGCAAACAAATTGAGCAATTGGCAGAACTGGTGACCCACCATCATCAAGTCACACGCCAATTAATCAGGCAGGAGCACGCCTATCTCCTTCCATTTGTTATGAATGCTTCATCAACACCTTCAGAAAGCAAAGTTATGGAGGATAAGGTTGCAAAGCGCGCAAGTGCTAAAGCCCGTCGGGATTTCGCCAATAAAAGGGAATTCGCCTATTTGGGCCAATCTATGGAGGAGATACTTCAAATGTTGATCAACGAAGAAAGAATCACATTCCTTCTACCTCCAATCAATCCCCGCTCAGGGCGGTTCAATCCTGATGAAATGTGTCAATATCATTCACATTCTCGCGGTCACAACACAGAAGAATGTTGGGCACTCCGCCATCTCATTCAGAATCTTATTGATAGTGGTGTCCTATAAATAGCGGATGATTACACTGTGCAACTTAAGGGTGGGAATGCATGTCCTACCAAATGGAAGGGATCAGTAGCAGTTATATCCGAAGTGGATGATGAGACTGTCAAAGTATTTCCCATACAACCAATTCATCTCAAAGGAGCTGACAATCCTTTGAAAGTGGCCGCACTAGAGCCAATTCCTTTACCTTGCAGACTACAACATCCTGTTGTCAGCTTACACAAAGTTCCATGGAATTATGGAGAAGCTGAAGGATCCACATCTCATACTACTGCTACAGTGTCAAAAGAAAATCCACTGTACCTTCCTCAACGGGTTATCAAGCCTACTTACGAAGCAAAGGGGAAGTTGCCCATGGAGAAGATTGAAAAATTCCTCCGTACTATAGGCCATAATGAAGCCAAAGTGGTTTTAAGCTTGCGAGAAGCTCCACACCAGATTTCAATTATGGACCTAGTTTTCTCTTCCGAGGAGCATCGGAAGATCTTGCTAAAGGTTTTGGAAGAAGCCTACCTGCTAAAATCTGTGAATGTAGAAAAATTTCAACATTTGGTTGATTACATTTTCAACAGCAATGTGATATCCTTCACTGATGATGACATACCTCCTGAAGGGACCGGTCATTGCAAACCACTGCACATCGCAGTGTTGTCTTCCGGGTACATGCTAGCTAGAGTATTGATAGATGGAGGTTCATCTCTGAATATCTGTCCTTATGCCACCTTGGTGAAGATGAATATCAATCTTAATCGAATCCAAAGTAGCCATATGATCATCCGAGCTTTTGATGGATCTCGGCGAAATTCCATTGGAAAGATTGAATTGCCAATTGAGATTGGTCCTAATACATTCAACGTATCATTCCACGTCCTCAAGATAGATTCAGGATACAACCTGCTATTGGGGAGACCATGGATACACATGGCTGGAGCTGTTCCCTCCACCTTACATCAACAACTCAAATACATCATCAACAACAAAGATAGTCACCGTCAATGCCGAGTTTGAATGTCCTAGATCAGGAACTCTACCAATTATCAGCTTCAATTCAGAAGTTGAGCCGGCCAGTTTCCATACTCTGGAAGTGAGTAACACGCAATATCATTCTATTGGAGCGCCACTTCTCGTACCCAAGATTTCTGATGAGGTTATGTCAGCCACTCAAGAAATGATGTTATTAGGTTATTAACCTAGACAAGGGCTTGGTAAGGATCAACAGGGTATTAAGCACCCTATCCAAATGTCCAATCAAATTGGGACAGCCGGGCTAGGCTATTCTGCTAGTTCCACTCACAGGAACCCTCATAAGCATTAGTAGGTTCCTCAAACTTCCGCCGCACGGCGATTTTCTATACCTTTACCGCATGAGTTAATGTAGTCTCCAGTAAAGGTGCCAGCCCATGCTGTGGCTATGCTATTTCCGAAACCAGTGCTAATCAAAGCTAAAGAGGTGCTGATTCCTGATCCTGAAGCAGAAGGAAAGGAACGAAAACGTAAACATGACCTTACCTTGATGATGGCAGAAATTTGCGTTATTGTTCATGATGAACACACCAATAGATACATCCCAGACGATGATTGCCAAGATATCATGGTTATCATTCGAGAAAAGGAGGACACTGACGATCCTTCTATCACTGCAGTCCATCATGACTTTTCCCTCGACAATTGGAGCATCACTCCATACATTGGTCGACGAGGGTAAAATGGGGAGAAAATCCCTCTGCCCTGTAGATAACTTTAATTTCTTGCTTTCCTTTACAGCACTAGCAGTTATTTTATCACGTACATGCTAACACTTTTGTATGATCGAACAGTTGCATATATTAAGTGAAATCATATTTTTGTTTCAGGACTCTGAATTTAGATGTGCCTGTACTTGCTGATGAGGTGCCTTCTCTCCATAAGGGTTATAACTTTGATGCAAAGTTGGACTCAGACTTGATGGACATCCAAGAGGACATTGAGACACCTCAAGAGATTAAGGAATGGGTCACCGACAAACCCAAACCCAATCTTGATCAAACCACTCCTTTCAATCTCGGAACCTTAGACAACCCTAAGCTAATCCAGATTGGTTCAGACCTTACCACAAATCAACGGAATGACATGGTTGCACTGTTAGCCCAATTCCAGGATGTGTTTGAATGGTCTCATGAAGACATGGTGGGATTGTCCATTGACATTGTTCTTCATCACCTTCCCATTAAAGAAGGATTCAAGCCAGTTAGGCAAAAGCTCAGGCGATTGAAACCTGAGTGGAATTTAAAAGTTAAAGAAGAAATTGTGAAATAATTTCAAGCTGGCATCGGTGTCTACATATCCGAAGTGGATATCCAACATTGTTCCCATGCCTAAACCAGGGGGAAAGGTGCGAGTTTGCATGGATTATCAGGATTTGAACAAAGCTTGCCTTAAAGATAGCTTTCCCATGCCATTTATCCACATTCTCATTAACAATACTGCTCAGTACGACATGTACTCCTTTGCTGATTGCTTTGCGGGGTACCATCAAATTATGGTCACTGAGGAAGATCGTGAGAAAATTGCTTTCATCATGCCTTGGGGAACCTTTTGCTACAGACGGTTGTCATTCAGCCTCATCAACGCCGGGGCAACCTACCAGTGAGCTATGATGGCTCTCTTCCATGATTTAATGCACAAAGAGATAGAGATCTATGTGGATGACATCATTGTCAAATCTCAGAAGGAGGATGACCATTTAGACCATCTCAAGAAGCTGTTCAATAGGTTGCGTAAGTACAACTTAAATTTGAATCCCGCCAAGTGCGCCTTTGGTGTTAAGTCAGGCAAGTTGCTAGGCTTCCTAGTCAGCCACAAAGGGATTGAACTGGATCCTACCAAAATCCAGGCCATCAAGGAAATGCCCATTCCTCAAACAGAGAAGGAAATAAGGGAATTTTTGGGAAGGATCAACTTCATTAGCTGATTCATTTCTCAACTCACGGCAACCTGTGAGCTAATCTTCAAATTGTTAAGGAAGAACTCCTCCATGAAATGGAATGACGAGTGTCAAAAAGCCTTCCTCACAATTAAGGAGCAACTGATCAACGTTCCTGTTTTGGTACCGCCCAGGGATGATGTTCCCCTGTTCATGTACCTGTCCATAAATGACAATGCAATGGGATGTATGCTGGGGCAGAAAGACAATAGAGGCCAAGAGCGAGCTATCTATTACCTCAGCAAAAGATTCAGCATCAATGAACACAAGTACACTCTGATTGAGAAGACTTATTGTGCTTTAAATGGGCTTCCATGAGATTACAACATTATCTCCATGGTCACACAACCCATCTCATATCCCGCGTGGATCCTCTTAAGTATGTGTTCAGCAAACCCATACTAAATTATCGACTGTCCAGATGGCAGTTAATCCTATAGCAATTTGACATCGTCTACGTGACTCAAAAGTCGGTCAAAGGTCAAAGAATTGTAGATTAATTGGCCGCTGCACCTGCAGGGGATTACAAACCCTTAGAAACATACTTTCCTGATGAAGGAGTAATGATAATTCAGCTACCACATCAGTACGATACATGCCGTTGGTGGAAAATGTATTTTGATGGAGGTGTTAACTCAGAAGGCTCTGGAGCCGGAGCAATTTTAATATCCTGTACGGGGGAGCAGTATCCCGTCGCCGTCAAATTGTATTTTGTCAACACCAACAACACAACTAAGTATGAAGGCTATATCATGGGACTCAAACTTGCCCGTTCAATGGGTATCAGTTGGTTAACTGTCTTTGGGGATTCCGAATTGGTAATCAAGCAGTCCACATGAATCTATCAAACCAAAGAATTACGTTTACTGCCTTACCATCGGCAAGTTCTACAGATGTCTTTGGAGTTTGAAGAAATCTCCTTTCTACACATTCCTCCTAATAGGAATGACTTTGCAAATGCATTAGCAATGTTGGCCTCCTTGGTTTACATACCTGACAAGGAAAACATGCTAAGCATCACGATTGCTATGCAGAAAGTCCCAGGCTATGGGAATTACATTGGAGAAGTATCGGATGAGTTTCCTCCCATCCACAACCATTGGTATCAACATATCAAGGAGTACCTATGAGATGGATCTACACCCGTTGAGGCGAGCCTAACTGAGAAGAGGCGGATTCATCGACTTGCTATGAAATTCTACCTTAGTGGAGATGCACTCTACAAAAGAGATGCAAGATTAGGTTTCCTCAGATGTCTGGACAAAGACCAAGCTCAGCGACTCATGAATGAGATCCATGGTGGAGTATGCGACCCTCACATGAGCGGACCCCTACTTGTCAAAAAAATTCTCAAAACGGGACATTATTGGCTTACAACTTAAAGCTGACTGTGATGATCACGTCAAGAGGTGCTATCAATGTCAGATCCATGGGAATGCTATCCACGCCCCTTCAATGGAACTCCACAATATGAGTTTACTATGGCCCTTTTCAATGTGGGGAATGGACGTGATTGGGCCCATCGAGCCCAAAGCCAGTAATGGACATCGATTCATATTCACCATGATCGACTACTTCACCAAATGGGTTGAAGCAGCTTCCTTCCCCAGGGTTACTAAAGAAGTCATCATTACTTTCATCAGAAACAATGTTGTTTGTCTATATGGACAACCAGAGGTCATTGTGTCAGACAATGCTAAAAACCTCAACAACAACATGATGGAGGAATTATGTAGAAAATTCCACATCAAACATCTCAACTCTCTCATCTACCATCCGAAGATGAATGGTGCTGTTGAAGCGGCTAATAAAAACATCAAGAAGATCATGCAGAAAATGTCCGCCAATCACAAAGGATGGCCTGACCTCTTGCCTCTAACTTTATTAGCCTATAGAACTTCAATGCGTGCTTCCACTGGGGCAACTCCCTACTCGTTAGTCTATGGGATGGAAGCAGTGCTCCCCATAGAAGTGGAAATAGAATCCCTCATAGTATTGATGAATGCTCAGTTGGATGAAGACCAATGGGTACAAGACAGGTATCACCAATTGTCTCTAATAGATGAAAGGCGAACCGCGGCTATCTTCCATGGTCAGTTATATCAGCAGAGGATCGCACGATCCTACAACATAAAAGTCCGACTACGGCAATTCAAATAACATGACTTGGTTTTGAAGAAGATCATTGACAACCAAGATAAATCTAAGGGAAAATTCACCCCTAACTGGGAAGGCCCAATTATTGTCAAAGAAGTATTGACAGGAGGTGCTCTCAGGTTGTAGGAAATGGATGGCGATGAATTTCCGTAGCTTATCAACTCGGACACCGTGAAATGGTACTATGTCTGAAGTAACCATCGAACAAACATCCTGGTTTTGATCATCCAATCACCAGTCATTCCGGTTTTGAACCCTCTCTCATTTTTACAAACTCTTCTGCCCATCAGGGAAACATACACTTCAAGCCAGCAGCCTGGTTTTATTCCATTTCAAACTTTTCACACCTGCTTCTCTTGAAGACGAGATTAAACTTTTCACCCCTGCTTCTCCTGAAGACGAGATTAAACTTTTCACCCCTGCAGTTTATCCTCAAGATAGGATTAAACTTTCTCCACACTTGCAGTTTATCCCCTCTATGGGATTAAACTTTCTTCTCCCCGAATATAGCTCAAGCAGACAGGATTTATGCTTCTCTTCGGGTGATTAGGTCCCGAGGGGCTTAACTACTCACAACCATATTCTATATGGCCCGGTTGCAATAAAGAAAAAATAACAAAAACATTTCTACCCTTTCTTCACAAAAACAACAAAAACAACAAAAACAACTTCTACACCCATCTGCCTTTCGCATTCAGCGTTGAACGTCTTACACCAGGTTCGAACTACGCAGACTTGATCTCCTCTTCAATAGGAGTACGTAGGCAGCCATTTAAGGTGCAGTCTAACCCCTACCAGAACAAACATACTTGTCACACTAAGATCGGGATCAACCTTCAAATTTCCCCACTTCATCGGTTTCAGATCAAAGGGATGGAATTATCCAACCTCTTCTCACAAATAGAAGATTCGGTGACCATCTAAGCTGCGATCGTGCCTCAAAGAGCAATACCAACCCATAAGAGATGAAATTAATTAGGCTTCTTACAAATAGAAGTACTGGCGACCATCTGTGGTGCGGTCAATCTCAGAGAGGAAGAGACTACCCTCCTCTCCATTTTTCCATACAGATACCAGTCCCAAGATACCAAAGATGGTAGGGATTTTCAGTAATCAATGATCCATTCTGAGATACCTTGCGACGTCTCAATGTCCATCTATCAAGGATAAGTTCAGAATGCATCAAGATCAAAGGCCCTAGAGAAACAGGCAAACATCAAGCAAGTATCAAGGCATAACTAAAAGGGAAGTGAATCAAAATATATTTCTCTGCCATACATAATACTGTTTGATATATACATCTGTGTTGTACATGACAAAATGGCTAAGCTATTCTGTGCAGGAAAATACAAAGCTATCTACAGATCTGTATACATGTGAACTATCAGATCTAACATAGCATCCCTCTCTGAAGACGGAGGAAGCACTACAAGCTCCTGCCTAAGGGTATCTACCCGAGCTAGCAGATCAAAGGCTAACTGCATGGTGGCATAATTCTCATCAATGTAAGCACTCATGTCGGCTAGACTGACTGTCATCTGGGATCTCACTAAAGTGTTGTCTACAATCGCCACATCCTTAGCAGATAAGGCGACATCCCGCTCAACTATCAATGCATCCCTGGCTGATCTAGCCTCATCCCTGGCTGATCTAGCCTCATCCCTCTCTAACAGAGCGGTATCTCTCTCATCAAGAGCTGTCAACATCGTGGCCCTAGCCTGATCTCTGTCATAGGTCATCAGATGTAAGCTCTGCTCCAAATGTTATGCCGAATACTAAGTAACGGTGGCACTCGGGGTGGGAAAATCTATCACAAATGCTGGAAGCCTAGCAGTCAAGTCATCGGTGGGAATGACAGCCTCCTCTATAGGCTCCTCATCGTCAGAATCAGTCTCCTGCACTATGGATACTGCCACAGCCAATGCAATATTTGTCTCCATCCATGCAGAATAATCTGCAAAATAACCTAGATGACCGACACGAAAAACTCAATGACTCTCACGATCCCAAAGAGTATACAACCTAGATCTGTCTCTGGCCGACAAACGGTGTGATGAGAAGCGCTGACTCACTGACCCCTTATACGGATGAAAATCCTGGAACTAGTCAAACTGACACATCACGACCAGTGGGTGGTAAGTGATCATGCCCCTCAAACCAGCCAAAGGGAGATAATCCATGCCCAGAGCATGAGTAATGAAGCTGTAGGGTGAGCTAAGCCCTGAACACGACAATATATCAAACGGATCTCCAATCTCTGCCAAGAAAGCGGACCAAGATACAACATATGTACACCCCGCAAGCTGAAAGGAGTACGACATGGCTATCTCATGGGTGGAACAAAATCCATGATGTCTAAATGTGCCAATCGGTCTCAAGTGCGACATGAACCACACATACAAAGATGACCGAAGCTACTGCGGAACACTCCTCACGGATAAGTGCAAGAAGATGTAGTCCGACCTCAAGGTCTCTGCGATAATCATCGGTACAATGGTACGACCCTCCCTGAGAGCTTTCACTGCCATAATAACGCCGATATCCAACTCATCCATGTACCGCGGCATGTATACGTATGACAATACGATAAAAAGCAATATATCTACTCGGGTCAACGCCAATGATCCTCCCGGTGGTGAAATCCCTAATGTCGCATATAGTCGTCCTCGAGCCAAACTCACAAACAGAAACGCTGGGATATAACATGGCCAGATGTAATCTCATCATGCACTACTCTGTGCCTCAATCCTTTGAGAGTCATGAACTGTTTACCCATGTCTCCCGTTGCCATGTGCACGCAAGGTCTGTCCAGAGGCAGCATCATCAATCGTGCATACTCCTCCAAAGTAGGAATCAACTCACGGGTCCCAAAGTGGAATACCTGTCTGTCCGATACCTAGTGCTCTAGCATGCCCTCTGCAAATCCTGGAGGAACCTGAAACAGCAGTAAGGTCATAGTATACTACAGCAAATCATCTACAATCACCATGTCTGATGGTGATATACTATCATACCATGATCGCATACCAGCTACCACCGCAAATGGTGGGGTATGATCAATATGGCTAACTGTCGAAGAAGACATCTGTATGGACCGTGTCATAAGACCATCCAAGGGTCAATGCTGAATATCTCTGGACATACATACATATGCATAACAATAACATGCATGATACAATAGATGGCAATATGATATAGGGAATGGAAAATTGTGCATACATTCCTAAGTATATCATCATCTAATACATCTCTGTACAGCTAAAATACAGGGAAATGGGGAGAAGCTACCCAACATCTAACAGAGGCCTATCAAAAGATATAGCGAGAATGGGGCTAAGCTACCCAGCAGCTAACAGAGGCCTATCAAAAGAAATACATCAGAAAAAGTCAATGGTGTCGATGTCCACATCATCAATGCTGTCCACCTAATGTAACTCCTCCTGAGTATCTGGATCTCTATCTACAGGGATGTTAGGCCTATACAAAGGAGGATCTACGCCGGCAAAACCATATGTGTCATCCGAGGGACCAGCGCCAGAGCTGGAAGGATCAAAAGTATCTACCTCTACAGGATCTCTGCCCAAATGCCGAATGAAAAGATGTGACCGGCCCAATCGCCAAGGCGTCAATGTGTCAATCATGTCACACATGAGTCGGATCTTCGACACAAGCTAGCCAATCCGTCATCATCACGGATCCTCGAACCATATCCCCATAAACCGTGGTGGCGGCGGTCCGAGCTCCAATCGCATTTAGGATCCACCAATCTTTGGAATGTGACGCCCCAAAATAGGTATACAACACCCATTCCGAGTCGCCAAAATACATGGTATAGAAAGCAAACTACAACTTTGATAATACAGATGTCGTGTAGAATACGACAATACAACCGTGAGTTTGAATACAAATATTGTCTTCTAGACATTATACACACCCAAATAAGTCCTCATTAATTATTCATACACTATTTTACGTAAATAGTGAGGACAACTAAAACATCTTCCTAGAACCATCACTCCATACCCCGACTCGATCCTCGCTATGTTCTCACCTCCCGAGAAGAAAAAAATGGAACAAAAGGAAAAGGGTGAGCTCAACTAGCCCAAGAAAGAATATTATGACTAAGATAATATACAACAAATTATCGTTAGTCTTCAACAGGAAAAATCTAATAGAATACAATAGACAACAAGTTTTAGATCAACAAATGTAAGCGAAAATAAGAAATCCATTAGAAGAGTCACGTAGAGAAAGAATTCTACCGCCTTCTAAGGTTTAAAAGTCCATCATCAATAGTTTATCCTCGTAATAACAATCAATATACATCTTTAATCATCTTTGCACTGTGCCAAAGATATTCATTTGTATCACCAATTGGTCATGTTCATCTCAACACTGCTCATCTTTGCACTACAAAAGCCAAAGATATTCATCGCTTAATCGCTCATCTTTGTACTACGGATCAAAGATATTCATTTATATCACCATTTAGGATCGAGGATGATGAAAAACATTTTTAAAGAAACGAATCCAAAGGAAACAAAATGACAAGGATTAAGGATTAAGGATTCGTACTTTGTTTTACCCATGTCCAAAAATACTTCAAAAATAATCATATTGGTGTAAAATTCAAGAATGATCAAAACATGGATACAATCAAAGCTAGTATCCGTAATAGATATTTTGGACAAAAAGAAAATTTTTATTTTTCTTGAATAAAGGTCAGATTCGTGAATAAGTGTCGATACGTGAATAAGGCCGTATACGTGAATAGTAACCCCGACACAACAAGTTCTAAATTTGATAAAAAGTTCACCAATACTTCTAAGATAATGATATTGAAGAAAAATATCATTTAAGAAGAAAATAATACCCTTTACCTCAAAATAACCGTATTTCCGATCGAATTTCTAGATAAGTCGATGTAAACCCAAGACCGTGATAAAGCAACACTCAAAGTATACTCACAAGAATACGCCGATAATTTAGAGAGAGAAAAAGAGAAAACTTTGTTTCTGTGTGATTTTCAATTCTAACTTAGCCCTCTATTTATAGGAAAATGTTAAAACGCCTAAATGAGACTAAATTAATAAATTATTATTATTTAAAATTACATTTCTCGCATGCCATTTGAACACTTCACCACCAAACCAACCTTGACCTAATTTCCAAAGAAATTTCACATGTTCAAACAAGAGTGGGTCCCACCCATTATTTAATAAAAATTATTTTATCTTCGAAACTTCAATAATTCGTAGAAAATAGCTCGCTTATCGAAAAATTCTCGCGATTTTCCATGGGAAATTCCATTCTCTACAACTTTGCGTAAAGAAAAGTTTTCCAAATTCCAAATGTAAATTGACCAAATCCACAAACCAAGCGATTTTACGCCTATAATCAATTTTCTATCAAGAATTGTGTCCACCGACACACAAAACATATGTTAAACATTTAATGCCACAAAATACTCTACCTCCTCATATACTCATATATCCCACAATCATTATAAAAATATCACCGTTAATATATTATTAAAATAATATATTTAAATGAATTATTTTATCGTAAAAAGATAAAATATTAATTTTTAACAATTGTCACATTAAAAATTTTCTCCATCTATATCCACATAAAATAAATATTTTCTTTATCATAATAATCAATAACTACTTATAATATTACGTAATCACAAGATCGAACAAACCGTGCCGCTCCTCAGAAAGAGGGCTTTCCAATAAGGATTTCTCCTCATCATGCCAAGCAATTAGGTGACCAAACCTCTCCTTAGATGTAACTTTCTAGACATTGCCAATAATGTTATCTCGATAATATTATTCAAATAATAGGAATTATTAATTTGATAATGGAAAATACGTGTAATGACAATTATCAAAACAACAAAGAATACAAAATATCAACGCAAAGAATTATTGAATCAATAAAATATAATATTGATAAGAATTCACCAGTAACAATTATTGAGTAAAGTGCCTTCACGTAAGGATCAATAATTCAATAATATTCATGTAATACCGTAAAGCATCGCGGCAACCACGCCAGACATCAGATTTTACCCACCGTGTAACCCAACAAAGGTTAATTCGTGAATAATTTACGCCGTTATTTATAAAACTCAATCTTTGTCGCTTTCCTTCATCCAACCGCTTTTCCGTTATGGGGCCCACTAATGATCGCTACTGGTCGCATTTGAGATTCCCGACAAAAAAAGAATATTCCACTTACCAAACGAATATTCCCCAATAATAATGAATATTTTATAACCACTTGCTTATTTTGTAAACTTTGCACATTTCACCCATAACCAAAGAATTATATCAAATTAACCCTTATTAATTTAGAATAATGAATAAAGGAAAATTCAATTTTATTTATAATAAGTTGGGGTCTTACATGGAACATCTCCTGAGAACAGGGGCCCTTTAACAATGTAAAGCCGTCAATCCCCATCAATGGGATGTCAATGACGGGGATCAAGAAACAGCCAATAACGCCTAGCAGAGGCAAGATCGGATACTGAATCTCTCCTCAGAGTGCTCCCCGATAACACACTCTCCTAAATAGAGCTCTCATCCTCCATCTGAAGAAGAGGGAATCTCATGGTGGAAATGATGTACTCTACTCCAAATGGGTGCCCATCCTCAAAGCCAACTCCCAAATGCTCTCCAAAGTAGGGAATCCATATGATGACATCTACCATCAACAACTCCAAATTGTGGTTTACAATGAGTGAAACCCTCAAAGAATGTGGGACCTCCTACTGTGACACCCCCAAAATAGGTATACATCACCCATTCTGAGTTGTCAATACATGGTATAGAAACAACTACAACTTTATTATTACAACAATAAAACTGTGAGTTTAAATACAGATATTGCCATCTAAACAATATCCACATACAAATAAATCCTCATCATAATTATTGATACATTATTTTACAAAAATGGTGAGGACTACTAAACAACTCTCTAAAACCATCATTCCATACCCCACTGCATCGCTTACATTCTCGCCTCCCGAGAAGAAAATGGAACAAAAAGGAAAAGGGTGAGCTCAACTAGCCCAAAAGAAGAATATTATGACTAAGATAATATACAACAAATTATCGTTAGTCTTCAACAGGAAAAAATTTAATAGAATACAATAGACAACAAAGTTTTAAATTAATACTCATAATGAAAAATATTAATTCATAGAAGAGTTACGTAGATGATGAAATCTACTAATATCTATGAATTTAACAAATTCATCATCAATATTTTATCCTCAGTAAACATCAATCAATATATATCCGAATCATATATTCATCCTCGCACTACAAAAGCCAAGGACATTCACCAATTGGGTCATGTTCATCTAAACACTGCTCATCTTTGCACTACGCCAAAGATATTCATCGAAATCATTCATCTTTGCACTACGTGCCAAAGATATTCATCGAAATCAATCATCTTTGCACTATAGGCCAAAGATATTCAATAATATCATCATTTAAGACTGAGGATGATGAAAAATATTTTTTTTTTAAAGAAACGAATCCAGTGAAACAAAATGACAAGGATTAAGGATTAAGGATTAAGGATTCGTACTTTGTTTTATCCACGTCCAAAAATACCTCAAAAATAATCATATTGGTGTAAAATTTAAGAATGATCAAAACATGGATACAATCAAAGCTAGTATCCGTAATAGATATTTTGGACTTAAAAGAAAATTTTCATTTTTCGATGAATAAAGTCGTATTCGTGAATAAGATCAGATATGTGAATAAAGGCCGTATACGTGAATAGTAACTCCGACACCAAAAGTTCCAAATTTGATAAAAACTTCAGATCAATATTTCAAAGATAATGATATTGAAGAAATAATATCATTACGAAAAAATAATATCCTTTACCTCTGAAAGACAAAGATTTAATCGAATAATCGGATATAGGCTATAACTTGAACTTTCACCGATAGCAATACTCAAAGTATACTCAAAATACTCACAAGAATACGCCGATAATATAGAGAGAAAAAACTTCAGCTTCGTGTGATTTTCAATTCTAACCTAAGACCTATTTATAGAAATCGCTAGAACACCAAAGCGTAAAATTTAATATAATAATATATTTATAAAAAATTTCTACGCCATCCTTTGGGAATCAAAATCACCACCTAGCATGTGATTAATGAGGCTCACAACATATAAAAAACGTTTTTGTTATTTTAAAACAATTAAAACTTCCAAAAATCAATTATTTCTAACTTCAATAATTCACAATAAATAGCCATTTTGTCGTAAAAATTCAAATCACATGAGTTTTTATAGGAAATTCAATTCTCTACAACTTTGCGTAAGAAAGTTTTTCAAATTCCAAATGTAAATTGACCAAATCCACAAACCAAGCGATTTTACAAAGTGCTATAATCAAATTTCACCAATAAATGGGGTCCACCGACATGTTTAACATGTTTTAAACATTTATTGCAACAAAAATACTCTTCCTCATCGTATACTCATATATCCCACATTCGTTGTAAAAATATCACCATTATTATATTATTAAAATATAATAATATATATATATATATATTTAAATGAATTATTTTATCGTAAAAAGATAAAATTTCAATTTTCAACAATTGTCACATTAAAAATTTTCTTCATCTATATCCACATAAAATCAATATTTTCCTCATCATATGAATCAATAATTAATTATTCACAAATAATATTACAGAATCACAATATTGACAACTGCATAGCCTCCTGTGAAAGCAGGGGCTTTCCAATAAGAATTTCTCCTTCATCGGGCGCCAATTAATTAGGTGACCAAACCTCTCCTTAGATGTAACTTTCTAGACATTGCCAATAATGTTATCTAATAATATTATTCAGATAATATGAATTATTGCTTCGATAATGAAAAATACCGTAATAACAATTATCAAACAACAAAGAATATAAAATATTAACGCAAAACAATTATTAAATCAATAAAATAAAATATCGAATAAGAATTACCGTAACAATTATTGAGTAGTGCCTTCACGTAAGAGTCAATAATTGGTGCAATACCGCAAGCTATCGTGCAACAACGCCAGACATCGTGTTTTAACCACCGGTATTCCAACAAAGTAAATCTGTAATAATTACGCCATTATTTTTAAACAACTTATATTTGTCGCTTTTCTTCTCCCTCCAATCGCTTTCCGTTATGGGGACCACACATGGTTGCGCTTCATCGCATTTAATATTCCCCGAAGTAAGACGAATATTCCACGACCAAACGAATATTCCCCGGCTCAATAATGAATATTTTATAACCACTTGCTTATTTTGAAATATTTATGTATTTTACCCATAACTATCCACATTAATCACATCAACCCTTACTATTTCAAAATAATAATTAGAGGAAATTAAATTTCATTTATTAATTATTTGGGGTCTTACAACCTCCCTCCTTATGAAATTTCATCCTCGAAATTGACATACATACATTCGTGTTTCAAAAGATGAGGATACCTCTCTTTCATTTCCGCTTCCAATTCCTGTGTCATTTCTTCTATAGCATGGTTCCTCCATAAGACTTTAACTTGTGGTATGACCTTCGTATGTAGGGACATGCTCCTTCCTATCCAAGATCTTGACAGTACCTCCTCATACGTTAAGTCTTCACTATCTCGTCCTGGCTCTAACTCAATAACGTGGTTCGGTCTTTTACATATTTACGAAGTACGATATGTGAAACAAATTATGAACACGACATACTTGGAGGTAAAGCGAGTCTATAGGCTACATTTCCTACTCGGACAAGAATTTGAAATGGACCAATAAATCGTGGATTGAGCTTTCCTCTTCCCAAATCTTATAACTCCTTCCATGGGCAACACGCAACAATACATGATCCCCTATACTAAACTCCACGCCTTTCGATGAAGATCCGCATAACTCTTTTGTCGATCCTCGTGTCGCTTTGTATGCGTTGTCTAATCATTTGATCTTTTCTCTCGTGGTCATACGTACTCAACTCGGGTCCCAACAATGTTGCTTCACCCACCTCGTCCCAACATACCGAGAGCGACATTTTCATCCATATAATGCTTCAATGGGGCCACACCTATACTTGCTTTCGATAATCATATCAGTAGGAGAATTCCACCAATGGTAAATACTTATCCTAACCGCCTCTTAAAGTCTAGGACACAGTAGTCTTAATAAATCTTCAAGAGTTTGAATAGTCCTCTCTCGATTGTCCGTCTGCTTGAGGATGGTATGCCGAATCAATCGTAAACCGCATCTATAGCTTTTTGCAAGCTAACCCAAAATCTTGAAGTGAATCTTGGGTCACGATCCAAAACTATAGATACTTGGCATGCCACGCAACCTCACAATCTCATTTACATACATACTAGCAAGACGCTCAAGAGAATAAGTCTCCGTGACGGCAAGAAATGTGCGACTTGGTTAATCTATCAACAATAACCCAAATAGCATTTATGCCTTGAGAAACCGTGGGAAGACCCGTAACGAAATCCATGGTAATGTGTTCCCACTTCCATTTCGTAATCTCAAGTGGTTGCAATGGTCCCTTAGGCACTTGATGCTCCGCTTTACACGCTGACAAGTTAAACATGTTGAGATAAACTTTGCAATCTCTCTCTTCATATTGTTCCACCAAAATGTATGTCAAGATCACGATACATTTTAGTACTTTCGTGATGGATTGCAAATGGTGTATTGTGTGCCTCCATCATAATCTTGTACTTCAAATCGTAGTCGTTAGAACACAAAGTCTAGAGTGGACTCAAGTATTCCTTCTTCATCGATTCTCGCCCTTAAAATAGCACCTTCTTGTACTTTCTTCTTCATATGCATCACCCGGCCTGCTGGTGGGCTTGAGCAACCTTAACTTTTTCTATTAAAGTTGGCCCTATGCTTATACTTGACATCATCGCACTCGCTCCTCGCATATGATCTTCTACTCAATGCGCCGCCTACCACGCTCGCTTTTCAGATGGTATTGAATAGTGTGGTCGTAGTCTTTCAATAGCTCGTCACTATACCAACGTCATTGCCGCATGTTAAGTTCTTTTTGAGTGAAGAAATATTTAAGGCTTTTATGGTCCGAATATATCTCCACTTTCTCCCCATAAAGATAGTGCCTCCAAATCTTTAGCGCGAAAACGACTGCTGCCAACTCTAGATCATGAGTAGGATAATTCCTCTCATATTCTTTAAGTTTTTTCGAGGCATAGGCTATGACTTTCCCATGTTGCATGAGAACACATCCTAACCCTTTGCCCAAGCATCATCAGATAACAAATCCATCCGAACCAGATGGTATTGTTAGAACAAAAAAATTAAATAAGTCTCCTCATAAGCTCTTGGAAACTCTTCTCGCATTCTTCACTCCAAACGAATTTTGTATCCTTCCGAGTCAACTAAGTTAACGGAGTAGCGATTCGAGAAAACCCTTCCACGAATCTCCGATAATAACCAACAGACCCGTAAAGCTACGTATTTCACCACCGCCTTCTGCTTGCTCCCAACTTTGTATTGCTTCAATCTTCACGTCAACAGATACTCCATGTTTTGACACTGACGTGCCCAAGAAATGCTACTTCCTCAAGCGAGAACTCGCATTTCTTTAACTTGGCATATAACTTATTTTCACGAAGCCTTTGTAGTACCAAATTTCAAATGGTGCTCATGATCTTCACGACTTTTGGAATATATGAGGATGTCATCAATAAAGACAACAACGAATCGATCCAAATATTCCTTGAATACTCGGTTCATCATATCCATGAAAGTCATAGGGCATTAGTCAATCCAAAAGACATGACTAGGAATTCATAATGCCCGCATCGAAGTTCTAAAGGCGCCTTTGAATATCCTCGCCTCTAATCTTCACCGATGATATCCGTAATCGAAGATCAATTTTTGAAAAGAATTATGCTCCTTGAATCGGTCAAACAAGTCATCAATACGAGGTAGAGGATACCTATTCTTGATAGTGACATGGTTCAATTCCCGATAGTCAATACAAAAAGTCGCATACTCCCGCCTTTCTTCTTTATGAATAAAACAGAGCACCCCAAGGAGATGTACTAGACAATGAAACCGATGTCCAACAACTCCCGTAGTTGGACCTTTAACTCCCGAAGTTCAATAGAGCCATTCGATATGGGGTTTTAGAAATGGGCTTTGTACCAAAGTTCAAGATCAATAAAGAATTCAACTTCACATTCGGGGTAGATCGGAAGTTCTTCAGAAATACGCCAGAAAGTCAATAACAACAGAATATTATTCAAATTTGACGTGTCTTTATTCAAATCCATAACATGGGCTAAGAAAGCTTGACATCCGCTTTTTAATAAACGAATAGCTTTATGATTTGATATGACAAAGATTGATTTTAATGGTTTAGTTGCTTGAATTGCATAACAAAAGTTGTTTAGGAATATGAAAGCTAACAACCTTACGAAAACAATCAATTTTGGCATGATGAGTAGTTAACCAATCAATCCCTAAAATCACATCAAAAGCAAGTATCTTTAAAGAGATGAGGCCAATGTGTAAGGTGATGGTGCCAACTTGAATCAAACAAGATTTATAAACAAAGGATGTGATGAAAGTTTCTCCTAACGGAGTTTCCACAGATAGGTCAAAGTCTAATTTCTCCTGAGTCAAGTTTAAACGCTGAACACAAGCAGAGAGATAAATGAATGGGTAGCATCGGTATTCAGTAAAGTATAAACTTCACAAGAATTTATAAATAGCTTACCCGTGATCACCTCGCTTGGGTTCCTCGCATTTTGACCACCACAACAAACGCTTCTTCCAGAACCGCTTGACTTTGACTTTTCTCGGGACAATCTTTTGAGTCACCGTCCTCACGAACTAGGTTTCGCTATCGCGGCAATCTCGAGCGATATGTCCTTCCTTTCCACAATTATAGCATACCGAACTATATTGTGGGCGCTTTGACCGATATGTCCCTCTTTCCGCATTTATAGCAGATACGACCGGTGGTCGTTCTCCTCCTTGAACCAGCTTGTCACTGGCACTATCGCCTTCACATGGTCGTTGTTGAATCTCCTCTTTTAAAATCTCCTCTCGACTCGCTTCTTCTATTTTCATGGCCATGATTACCACTAGAGTGGTTACCATTTTTGTCCGCCTTTTCTTTCTCCACCGGTTATTGTTGTTTTGTTGATCGCTATCTCCTAGATGATCCTCGATTGTGGTACCTCTACCGACCGTACTCGTTATCTCGCTTCTAACAATTGAGCCTCATAACAACATCCTAATAGAGAAAAAATTTATGAGAGATGAGATATCGACGATGTCGGGTTTCAAACCTCTCGTAAACATCCGCGTCATACGCTACTCATTCTCCACCAAATGAGGTGCAAACCGGATAACTCGCAAACTTCGCCGTCTCGAGACACCGCCATGTTGTTCTTACTTCCCAGCCTAATAAACTCCACTTCCTTCATATGACGAACACTTTCGTGAAAGTATTTGTCATTAAATAGTTTCAAATGTCTCCCAAAACATGTTGAGTGCGGCTGGATGGGTACGCTTCATAGACTCCCACCAGTAGTCTGCCTCGCCACAAAACATAAAGGTGGCGAATGGAACCTTCGTTCTTCCTCTGCATCCCAAGACATCGAATATCTTGGTAATTTGCTTGACCCATGTTTCGCCATGATCGGATCCGCTTTCCTTAAATTCGTGGTCCCAACTTTTTGAACCGCTTGGGTCGTGACAACCCGTGAATTGCTATCATTTCCTCCTATGTTTTGAATACGAGTCTCCTCGTCTGATTTTGCATGAACCGCAAAAAGCTTCTAAACATTGCGCTGCTCATCGTCTGATCAAGGGTGTTGTTCACAGAGGAACATTGCCACTGTTGCACGCTCTCCTCGTTGGTGAGTACAGCGCCTCCACTGGTCTCATTTCCATTGTTAATATTCTCAATGACATTCTCAAATACCGTCATAAAACAAGGGTTAATTAAGCAAATCAATATATCACATAATATCCTTATATATCGACCAACTAACAAATAAGCTTAGGTAGGACACACTAGCGAAGGATTTACTCTCCTCCCCTCCTAGTTCTATTCCCCGATCTCCGCCAGAGATCATATCCCTAAGCTCGATACCAACCGCGACACCCCCCCAAATAGGTATACATCACCCATTCCCGAGTTGTCAATACACCTGCATGTAAAACAACCACAACTTTATTATTACAACAAGAAATCGTGAGTTTAAATACGATATATTGCCATCTAAACAATATCCACATACAAATAAATTCTCATCATAATTATTGATACATTATTTTACAAAAATGGTGAGGACTACTAAACAACTCTCTAAAACCATCATTCCATACCCCGACTCAGATCGCGCTACATTCTCGCCTCCCGAGAAGAAAAATGGAACAAAAGGAAAAGGGTGAGCTCAACTAACCCAAGAAAAGAATATTATGACTAAGATAATATACAACAAATTATCATTAGTCTTCAACAGGAAAAAATTTAATAGAATACAATAGTCAACAAGTTTTAAATCAATACTCGCAAGGAAAAATATTAATTCATAGAAGAGTTACGTAGAGGATGAAATCTACTAATATCTATGAATTTAACAGTCCATCATCAATATTTTTATCCCTGTAACATCAATCAATATATATCTGAAATCATATATTCATCCTTGCACTACAGGCCGAGGACATTCACCAGTTGGTCATGTTCATCTAAACACCTGTTCATCTTTGCATTACGGGCCAAAGATATTCATCAGAAATCATTCATCTTTGCACTACAGGCCAAAGATATTCATCAGAAATCAATCATCTTTGCATTACAGGCCAAAGATATTCAATAATATCATCATTTAAGACTGAGGATGATGAAAAATATTTTTTTTTAAAGAAACGAATCCAGTGAAACAAAATGACAAGGATTAAGGATTAAGGATTAAGGATTCGTACTTTGTTTTATCCACGTCCAAAATACCTCAAAAATAATCATAGTGGTGTAAAATTCAAGAATGATCAAAACATGGATACAATCAAAGCTAGTATCCGTATAGATATTTTGACGAAAAGAAAAATTTTCATTTTTCAATGAATAGTCTTCGTATTCATGAATAAGATCAGATATCGTGAATAAGTGCAGATATACGTGAATAGTAACTCAGACACCAAAAGTTCCAAATTTAATAAAAACTTCAGATCAATATTTCAAAGATAATGATATTGAAGAAATAATATCATTACTTAAAAAAAAAATATCCTTTACCTCGAAAAGACAAGATTTAACTGAATAATCGGATATAAGCTATAACTTGAACTTTCACCGTATAACAATACTCAAAGTATACTCAAAATACTCACAAGAATACGCCGATAATATAGAGAGAAAAACTTTTGTTTCGTGTGATTTTTAATTCTAACCTAAGACCTATTTATAGAAATTTGCTTAGAACACCAAAGCGTAAAATTTAATATAATAATATATTTATAAAAAATTTCTACGCCATCCTTTGGGAATCAAATCAGCCACCTTGCATGTGATTAATGAGGCTCACAACATATAAAAAACGTTTTTGTTATTTTTTAAACAATTAAAACTTCCAAAATCAATTATTTTAACTTCAATAATTCACAATAAATAGCCATTTTGTCGTAAAATTCAAATCGCGTGAGTTTTATAGGAAATTCAATTCTCTACAACTTTGCGTAAGAAAGTTTTTCAAATTCCAAATGTAAATTGATCGATATCCACAAACCAAGCGATTTTACAAGCTATAATCAAATTTCAAATAATAAATGGGGTCCACCGACATGTTTAACATGTTTTAAACATTTATTGCAACAAAAATACTCTTCCTCCTCAGATACTCATATATCCCACATTCGTTGTAAAAATATCACCATTATTATATTATTAAAATATAATAATATATATTTAAATGAATTATTTTATCAGAAAAAGATAAAATTTCAATTTTCAACAATTGTCACATTAAAATTTTTTTCCATCTATATCCACATAAAATCAATATTTTCCTCATCATATGAATCAATAATTAATTATTCACAAATAATATTACAGAATCACAATATTGACAACCAGGCAGTTCCCAAGAAAGAGGGGGCTTTCCAATAAGAATTTCTCCTTACTAGCGCGCAATTAGGTGACCAAACCTCTCCTTAGACAGAACTTTCTAGACATTGCCAATAATGTTATCTAATAATATTATTCAGATAATATGAATTATTGCTTCGATAATGAAAAATACTGTGTAATAACAATTATTGAAACAAAAGCAATATAAAATATCAACGCAGCAACTATTGAATCAATAAAATAAAATACTGAACAGTAACTACCGTAACAATTATTGAGTAGTGACTTCTTACGTAAGAGGCAATAATTGGTGCAATACCGCAAAGCTATCTTCTTGTCTTGCAACAACGCCAGACATCGTGTTTTAACCACCGGGTATTCCAACAAAGGTAAAATCGTAATAATTACACCGCTATTTTTAAACAACTTATATTTGTCGCTTTCTTCCTCCAATCGCTTTCCGTTATGGGGCTCACACATGGTCATACTCGTCAGATAAATATTCCCCGACAAAGATTTAATATTCCACGACCAAAAAACGAATATTCCCCACAACAATGAATATTTTATAAACACTTGCTTATTTTGAAATATTTGCGTATTTTACCCATAACTATCCACATTAATCACATCAACCCTTACTATTTCAAAATAATAATTAGAGGAAATTAAATTTCATTTATTAATTATTTGGGGTCTTACACCGCCAGTATGGAATGATGCCATCTTCGTCCTCATGGATAAGTATCTAAACCTAACACGCTCATAGGATGCAAACAAGGAAGCCTCTCATAGGCCCAAAACTGCCTACACAAAGGCAAATATCTGCTGTCAGTCAACACTCTTAACCCATACATGGGAAAGGATAAGAGAAACACTCACCAGCAGAAATGGGTAGAATCCTAACCACGCCTCGGTCAAGCCCTGCGATCGCATGCGCATTACCCTGAGGAAGTAGGCAAAGGTGTAGGAATCCCAATCATACTCTCCTATACGGTCCACGTGTCAAGTAGCGCTAATCAAAGCGAAGGACACCATAGAGGAATTATTTGCTATGAAGCAGCCCCTAATGATCATCAGGAACAATCGCCGAAGAATACGATCCCTGACTCTCACATCATCGGGTATAGGCTCACTCAATGCCCATTATAGCATCTATGCTCAAAGGACCTGTCACGAATAGTCCCGCCTTGAGCGCTTCACGGAACTCCTAACAAGGATCTCGACGCGCGCGAAGGGGATATCCGCCGTCTGCAAGGCACCGGCCCCTCCAAACTCAATACTCCGTGATAAACCGCCAATCCATCTAAGGTCATCATCAACTCATGATCCCAAAGAATGGAGTGGATCGATGCTGTGGAACCACCGCTCGAGATAATGCCCCGAGGTAACCCTGAGGACAAATGACGAGGTAGAATGGAGAAGAACCTCCCGAATCCCCAACCATGGATGATCGCTCTATAGTCATCATGCAAGGCCTGATACATAGAGTGAATGTTAAACCAGTTCCCTCGAGGCTGTGTGAAGCCGGGAACCTACATCAAATGCAGATCAACATCAGACTCCTTGACTCCTCATTAATAGGAAATAAGGAAGATTAAAGATCTAACTTCATACCTCATTTGCGTGCAGGTATACTGAAGGATGCCTACTCAAGTCACCCAGAAGATCTGGGTTCGCCACTTGAATACCTGGAAATTCCCTATGGGGAACACGTACAACAGGAGCAGGAACCTCGAACGGTACATCCTCCTCCTCATCCTCGACATTCGGCACTTCAACCCGAATAGGACGTACCACCGCCTCCGCCAAATGACGAGGCTATCTCATAGAACGGCGCTGAGGCTCTTCAAAAGCCCTCCTCCGTACACCAGAAGTGGTCCTGCGGGAACTGCTTGGCTGATCTGGATCCATAATATCTGGATAGCAAGTATCCAAATCACCTCAGAAAGGGTGTGGTAATTTCGTACCTGGAGTCTTTTTCAAAATTCATTCTATGATTACATGCATGCATGCATTATTTTAACATACATCTACAGTAGAGTTAAAAATGTATAACTACTCAATGCCTACATTTTGGGAAAATTTTGCCATAGCCCCTTTGTAAATGGGACTATCCACATGCACATAGGCATGACTAGGTGGCCATTCAAGAGCACACAGTACACGATCATATACATCCTCAGATGCATTCATCACATCACAAGAAAAAAATCCGTAAGTGTAATCTAATTACCGTGATTATTTTACTATTCTACCTTTACTCATTTGTCCTCAGATAGGATAAGAAATGACAGTAAAAGGTACCAATTTGACTGCTTTAGAAGTCAAATTTTTTTACATCATTGTGTTCAGCATGGTTTAATACTAACATTTACTATGTTGAATATTTTTTATCAAGTCATATCAACATGCATATTCACTACTATGTGTCTAAATGCATTTCATGCGATAAGTCATTTTCCAACGGACAGAAATTGGAAAAAAATACATGCATGTGTTACCGTGATGTTGAAGAACGCTTGTACAATAGCGAATATCACGCGTAAAGTTACCCGAACTCAAAGATCCAAGAAGAGCTCTGGATTTCCTTCATTGCGCAACTTGAAAATGACTTATAAAAGTGACCACCACCTATACATAAACACTACCGGCCCCAAAGTTAACCTCGCTGGCTCTGAAGGTACACTGGCACCCTACATGGGTCCCACACCTGCTCGCTCGCTCGATTAGAGTTACAAAGGAGGTCTCATGTCGAAAAGGCCAAATCAGAATAAAATGCTACGCGATGGAGCGGAACAACCTAAAATCCTGGTTTCTCGCTTCACGAGTTAAACTCCGTCGTCTCAATGGTATTCTTTGGATGCGAGGTATACTATACCAATGAGCTCACTTTCCTAAACCATGCTCGTGCAATAACCCCACAAAGGTCCGATGTCATTCATTTGCGTGGTTACAACCCTAAACAATCCTCAAGGGGTTACAACGCTAAACCACGAAATATCAAACCTCCCCACGGGGTTACAACGTCAAGTTATCAAACATCTACGCCTCCCCAGAGGTCACAACGCACATCCTTCAAACATCTACGCCTCCCTACGGAAGTTATAACGCAAATGCAACCATTGATACACACATCAATGAAGGTCAAGCGAAATTTTGACAATGCACCCAAGAGGGATTCATCTGGTGATACACATCATCAACGGAGGTCGAGCAACCACAACCTCGACAAAGAACAAAACTGCGGCATAAATCTCACAAGATGAGGGAACATGTTGTACACATCCTCAAAATAGACAGCTTTATTCCCACAGATCTCTTCCACACAAAAGATACCTCTATGGAGTATAAACCAGTGTCTAGAATTCAAGACTTTGGTGGTAGTCCCAACGTCAACATCCTTGAAGACTTGGATCGCATGTCCAAGCCATCACTGATTGTCATCCCAGCAGGATTACATGGCAATCATGCATCATGCATTTGCATCATGTTGCTGCATATAGCATCATGTTTATCTTGCTTGTATTTCAAGTGTCTAGGATTCTTTATCCTATCCATGCCTTGCATTGCATGAATATGATAAAGAGGGGCATCTGTAGACACTCAAAATTTTCTGAACTCCTATTCCTAACATTGCAGGAGGGTAGATTTGTCTTTTGGAGATAACCTTGAAAAACAACTTACATCCATGCCGGATACTACCGGAAGTTCAGCTCCAACCCGGAACACAAACCGGGAACATCATCTCAAATCCGGAACACACACCGGGAGTGTCATTTCCAATCTCGGAGATAACCTTTGAGATATGCGTAGATCAAAAGACCTAAGAACAACACCGAGAAGATACCTCTGTCTCGCCGATAACACCGCTGACGTTCGCCCAATCCTAGAGACAACATCGAGAGAAGAACCCCATCCTTGGTGATAACCCCAAGGATGCCATTGTAGTTCCTATGATAACCCCGTAAATTCTTGTTGCAAACACATGCAATCGCCTTTAATCCGGATGACAATGAGGCATACAAACAAGCGCCTAATCTCGATGTAACCCCGAGCAACGCTCGCTTCGCTTAAAAACCGGCGATAACCCCCCGTGAGGAGTCAACACGCCATCTTCTTGTCTCAACAAGATGATATCACAAAGATACCAACAAGTGGTCCAATCTCACCAGAACCTCGAAAGCAACGCCTACTTTCAACTCAAATCGGCGATAACCCCAAAGAAGGAGTCATACATCATCTTGTTCCTTCGACAAATGGCACGTCGTCTCAACACTTCATACATACATACATACAACAATGTCCCACAAGAGCTGAGGATTGACAATCCCGAGTGACTATTACGTGTGGCGATACTTTGGATAGAATTTGAAGCTTGAAGACCATGGGCATAAACCCTCTTCCCGACTTCAGTCTAACCTCTAATCCATGTCATTACGTAACTCTCGACACAAGCGATCCGAAGAAGTACGGATATACTTCGCTCGGATGCTCTCTGATTGAAGTTCTGCAAGTTCGAGTAGACATTACAAAGGCACGATCGCACGCACGACTACGAGATGATGGGACCCATGAGGCTCGGATCCACCACGACCAAATTGCAGTACAACTTCTCTACCGCCAGCAGTGTACCTACTGACCATCGGTCCTATATATATATAAATGAGGGGTCGACCATTTGAAGGAGAGAGAGAAGGAAAAGGCGAGGAAGCCTTGTCCATTTTGCTCTCAATATACATCTTTTGAGTGTTTCCCTTCTTTAAACACTAGTTAGCGCATATATAGCTACTTTTTATTCAAGCGGAGCCGAAAGTGTTTATCCATTTAAAGTCTAAGAAGTCTACTTTGGCATTAACGTAGTTTCTTACATTCTATAAAGCCTCTTTCTCATATATCACACAATCGTTGTACACGCTGATAGTCGTGTGAGTGTGTTTGCCCTTTAACTTCTATCCGTGGTTTTCATTTCGCTCAGTATATATATATATATATATATATATATATATTAATATATGTATATATTTCATATATATGGACTAAAATTATCGAGTTATGCCTCGATTGAGCCTAGACTTCGGTCTGGAGCGTTTATCTACTTATATATATATATATACTTATATATATAAACTATGGTCAGACTCATTCGATGAGCCCGGATTTTACATCCTATAGCATTTATTGCTTTCGTATATATATATTTATATATAATTTACATCGTATATATCTCGATGAGCCCAATTTTACATCTCAATATGTTTACTATTTATATATATATATATATATATATATATATATATATATTTGTACATATATATATATATTTATATTTCTGTCAAAGCCCAGAGTCTACATCATGGCCTTTTACAGCCTTTATTTATATTCATCTGCCTCGCCTTTACTTACTGTGGCGGTGATCGCTTTTATGACTTTTTATTTACATTTCGTCCTTTGAGTTTACTTATATATTTGATCATGTTCATATATATATATATATATATATATATATATATATATATATATATTCACCGCTTTTATATATTTACATTTCCGATCCCCATGGAGTTGCTTTCGTGGTGGTTGATCCAAATCAGATATATATATTTACAACTTTTATATATATAATCTGCTTTCGCTTTCCATACAAATTGCAAAGATCATGTGAGCCTAGGAATCATGTGATCACAGTGTTCATTTTCAATCTAGATTCTGGTCCCATGATGGACATTTTTTTAGTCGTATGGCGACTTGTATATTATTTTACAATTGTCTCGAGTTTCCTTGGATGGCTATCATGCCCATAAGGAGTTCGACATCATCAGATATTATTTTCTCGAGGATGCTTCGCATCTCGAAAATAAAAGCAATCAAGCCAACGCTTTAATAAAATGGAAGTATGAAAAGGTCTCAATTCTATTGAGCATGTGGTTTGAAAAACCTCTTTTATAAAACTTCATTGCTATATCTTGGTTAAAACTGAATTTTTCTATAAAATTCAAACCTTGTGTATATAGGTGTGAACGAGGCCTCGTACTACTTTCAAATAAATTGCACATTGATCCACACACACACACACATTCATATAATAATTTCTTTGAAGAGTGGTAGTCACCGTGGTAACACGGATGTCGGGGGGTGCCTAACACCTTCCCTCCGCATAATCAAGCCCCCGAACCCTTAATGAATCTCGGTTTCACAGACCCGTTTAGCAGTGTCAAATCACTGGGTCAATGTGCTAACCTTTTCAATTAAGTTAGTGCAACCAGCTTAAATACACCAACCAAGCGACTTTTAAAGTCAATCGTCGACATTATACATGTCGGACCTTTTTCACTTGTTTTTCAAACAAATCTCACATTAACATGAGAACACCAAAGAACAAGTAACGGTGCGGGACACAAAAATCCCGACGTCGACAAATTTGTATATGCGTGAAACGAGATTGTGAGATTGTATGGCGCCCAAGATCCATAGTTTTCGGATCGTGACCCAAGATTCACTTCACGATTTTGGGTTAGCTTGTAGAAAGCTATGGGCACGGATTTATGATTCGGGCTCGGCATAACATCCTCAAACGGACGGACAATTAAAGAGGACTATTCAAAATCTTGAAGATCTATTAAAACTATGTGTCCTAGACTTCAAAGGGAGTTGGGAAAAGTATTTACCATTGGTGGAATTCTCCTACAAAAATAGTTATCAAGCAAGTATAGGCATGGCTCCATTCGAGGCGTTGTAGTATGGACGAAAAGTGTCGCTTCCAAAGATCTTTGAGACGAGGTGGGAGAAGCAACGTTTTTGGGACCAGAATTAGTACGCATGACTACAGAAAAAATCCAAATGATTCGACAACGTATTCAAACCTCACATGATCGACAAAAGAGTTATGCTGATCTTCATCGAAAAGACGTGGAATTTAATATTGGGGATCATGTATTGTTACGTGTTGCTCCATGGAAGGGAGTTACAAGATTTGGAAAGAGAGGAAAGCTCAATCTAAGATTTGTTGCCTTGTTGGTCCATTTGAGATTCTTGACCGAATAGAAAATGTGGCCTATAGACTCGCATTACCTCCAAACATGTCTCGTGTTCATAATATTTTTCACATATCTATGCTTCGTAAATATGTGAAAGACCCGAACCACATTATTGAGTTAGAACCAGATGAGATAGCCGAAGATTTAACGTACGAGGAGGTACCTGTTAAGATCTTGGATATGAAAGAACATGTCCTACGCACCAAGGTTATACCACAAGTTAAGGTTTTGTGGAGGAACCATGCTATTGAGGAAATGACCTGGGAGTTGGAATCAGAAATGAAAGCGAGGTACCCTCACCTTTTCGAAACACCAGGTACGTACGTCAATTTCGAGGATGAAATTTTATAAGGAGGGGAGGTTGTAAGACCCCAACTTATTATAAATAGAATTGAATTTTTCCTCTATTCATTATTCTAAATTAATAAGGTGTTAATTTGATATAATGCTTTGGTTATGGGTGAAATGTGTAAATTTTACAAAATAAACAAGTGGTTATAAAATATTCCTTTTGTCGGGGAATATTCGTTTGGTCATGGAATATTCTTTTTGTCGGGAATATCCGTATTTACGACCAATCATTAATCAGTGAGCCCCATAACGGAATAATTGTTGGATGAAGAAAACGACAAAGTTTGAGTTTTATAAATAACGGTGTAATTGTTACCGTTAACACTGTTGGAATACCTTGTGGTTAAAATACAATAATACGTGTGGTTGCACAAGAAGACACCATTACAATATTGAATTGTTGAATTATTGATTCATGACGTAGAAGGCACTACTCAATAATTGTTACAGTGAGTTACCGCTCAATATTTTATTTTATTGATTCAATAATTGTTGCGTTGATATTTTATATTATTGTTGTTTCAATAATTGTCATCGCACAAGATTTCCCATTATCGGATCAATAATTCATATTATTTGAATAATATTATTAGATAGCATTATTAGCAATGTCTAGAAAGTTCTGTCAAGGAGAGGTTTGGTCACCTAATTGTGCGCCAGTAAGGAGAAATCCTTATCGGAAAGCCCCCTCTTTCTTGTGAACGGTCTGGTTGTCATAATTGTGATTCTGTAATATTATTTGTGAATAATTAATTATTAATTTATATGATAAGGAAATATTTATTTGATGCAGATATAAATGATGAATTTATTTATTTTATGTGGTTATAATTGAAAGAATTAATGTTGAGGTGTTTTATCAGTATTTTTGTCAGAATGGAGGTATTAAAAATCAAATCAGTATTTTTACGATATATTGCGTGAGTTATAATTTTTAATCCGACCGTTGGATCGTTGTGATTTTTGGATATGTTATACATATATAAGTTGAGTATATGTCCATAAATTTTGAACCATTAAAAATGAACGAATGATTTGTTATGAATTTTAAGATGTGACTGGTTCAGAAATTGTTGAAGTTTCTGAATTTATCATTTTGGTGAAAAATTCTAGAATGCGTGGGCCCCACTTGTGGTTGGTGAAGAAATGTACTGAATTTTATTTCAAATGTGGTGGGTGGCAATAGTAGCAGGTAAAGCCATCAGGTAGCAGGTCAAGTCTGTTTCGACATGCTAGCATTTTTCTATAAATAGAGGGCTAAGTTAGAATTGAAAATCACACCAGAAACATAAACTTTCTCTCTTTCTCTCTCTATATTATCGAACATATTTTGTGAGTATTTAGATACTTTGAGAGTTCTTTGCTCAAGATAAGTTTCATTCAAAGATTACTTGACCCTTTTATTTCAAGTCTTGCTTTCTTTGAGGTAAGGGATGTTATTTTCTTCTTAAATGATATTATTTTCTTCAATATCATTATGCCGAAATATTGGTGAACTTTTTAATCAAATTTAGAACTTTTGTGTCCGGGTTACTATTCACCATATCGGCACTATTCACATATAACGCAAAATTCAAGAAACTCAGCACTATTCACCAAAAATGAAATTTTCTTCTTTTTGTCCAAGATGTCTATTACGGTTACTATCTTTGATTGTATCCATGTTTTGATATTTATTTTTGAATTCTGCTTCATAATTAGTTATTATGAAGTATTATTGATCTTGGATAAACTGTTATACAAATCTCTAATATTTGTCCTTCTGTCTCACTGGATTCGTTTTCTTTAAAATATTTTTAATTATCTTCAGTCTTAAATGATGATATTATTGAATATCTTTGGCCTGTAGTGCAAAGATGAACAGGTGTTGAGATGAACATGACCGACTGGTGATATAAATGAATATCTTTGGCCTGTAGTGCAAAGATGAATGATTATCTGATGAATATCTTTGGCCTGTAGTGCAAAGATGAATATTTGATTAAAGATATATATTGATTGATGTTACAGGAATAAAATATTGATGATGGACTTTTAAATATTAGAAGATAGTAGAATTCATTATCTACGTGACTCTTTTAATGGATTGCTGTTTCCGCTGCATTTGTTGATCTAAAACTTGTTGTCTATTATATTCTATCAAATTTTTCCCTGTTGAAGACTAATGATAATTTATTGTATATTATCTTAGTCATAATATTCTTTACTGGGCTAGTTGAGCTCACCCTTTTCCTTTTTGTTTCATTTTTCTTCTCAGGAGGTGAGACATAGCAGGATCGAGTCGGGGTATGGAGTGATGGTTCTAGAAAGATGTTTTAGCAGTCCTCACTATTTATGTAAAATAGTGTATGCATAATTGTAATGAGGACTTATTTGAGTGTTGATATTTTCTAGAAGACAATATTTGTATTTAAACTCACAGTATATGTGGTCGTATTTTGTACGACAATTGTATTATTGAAGTTGTAGTTTGCTTTCTGTACCATGTATTTGGCGACTCAGAATGGGTGTTGTATATCTATTTTGAGAGCGTCACATGAGGCCTATTAAAATATAATTTTTAAATACATATAGTCCCATTGAAATATTATTTTAATTATATTTTAGTGAACTCCATCTTTTAAATTCAGTGTGCAACACTTGTTTTTCGTGCTTAGCATAAGAAAACCCATAATAATTAAATTATAGTGTTTCCCCTTCACAAATATAATTATATTTTCAAAAATACGACATAGTTTATATGTTGAAACAAAACTAAAAGTTATCACGTTTGTTTAAGGTGGCTGATTATTAGAAGAGAAATGCAACTTAACTTTAAATTTTTGGTCTCAATTTGTGTATTAAATAATGTGACATTTTATATTAATTAGGTCAATCATATATCATAAAATATTATTAAAATATTTAATATCACGTTATTTGAAGAAGAAAAATTAAGAACCCTAACATTATTCGAGTAGAAATCATGTGGTCAGAGTTATTTTACCAACATTTAACATTTTAAGTGACACTTATTACTAAAGTAATATTATTAGGGAATTGTTAAATCTATAACAGAAATTATTATTTCTATAACAAAGTGTCGTTATAGATCTTATAGCGACGGTTTTTACCGTCACTATACATCTACAACGACACTTTTGTTGTGAAAATGACAAAAAATATTATAAATTTAACAATTACCTATTATTTTTACTTTGTATATCAACCGTATTAATAATTAAGGGAATATAGAGGTGCACAACCGTGTAACTTTTAAAGTTACACGATTTACAATCGTAGAGTGAATAATTCACTCTACGATTGTAGAGTAGTCACTCCACGATTTGTGAATTCACTCTATTATCGTACACAACTCTATGATAGTAGAATGAATTCACTCTACTATCGTGGATTACTCTACGATCGTAGAGTGAAATCACGTTACGATCACTCTACGATCGTAGACCGTGTAATTTTAAAAATTACACGGCATGTGTACCTCCAGTTTTACTTAATAACTATAACTAATTTATACATTTTAAAAAGGGTTATATGTATATACACAGTTGTGTATAACACAGTAGGACTATGACGATGGATTTATTGGGCTATGGCGACGATAAACTGTCGCCATAGCCCAGAATAACTATAGCGACGGGTGAAATCGTCGCTATAACCGACTGTGTAATACACAGCTGTGTACATACATTTTTTCCTATAAAAAAATTAAGAAACTATTTTCTTCTTTGAAAGACACGCGCAACGCACGTGCCCCTACTAGTAATATACGAAACCATCTCTTTCCCACTACACCCCAGTAGAAACATCCTCATTTCTCCACAAAAAAAAAAATTAAATCGAACCGCCACACCAGCTACTGTAAACGCTCTTGGAAGAGAAAATGGCCGCCGCAGCTCCGCCGCCGCCGCCGTCTCCAGCTCCGATACCCAACACCACCCTCCCAGAAAACCACCCAGTGGGCTACCCACTCTTCTCCCGGATTCGCCTCGCCACCGTAACTGACGTCCCATACATCCACAAACTCATCCACCAAATGGCCGTCTTCGAACGTCTCACCCACCTTTTCGCCACCACCGAATCCTCTCTCTCCGCCACACTTTTCCCCAATTCCACCACAAACTCACCGACTCCCTTCCACTCCTTTACCGTCTTCCTCCTCGAAACCTCCCCAAACCCATTCCCTCCCCCAATCGAAAACCCCATCTTCACCCCCATCCACAAAACCCTAAATCTCGGCCTCCCGATCTCCGATAATGAGAGAGAATCGTTCTGGTCGTATGGAGACGACGTCGTGGTATCTGGTTTCGTGTTGTTTTTCCCCAATTACTCAACGTTTTTGGCGAAACCGGGTTTTTATGTGGAGGATCTGTTCGTGAGGGAGTGTTATAGGAGGAAAGGGCTTGGGAGGATGCTATTGTCTGCGGTGGCGGCCCAGGCTGCTAAGATGGGTTATGGGAGAGTTGAATGGGTGGTGCTTGATTGGAATGTGAATGCTATTAAGTTTTATGAGGAAATGGGGGCTATGATTTTACCAGAGTGGAGGATTTGTAGGCTGACTGATGAGGCTCTTGAAGCTTATGCTCATACTAATGGGAATAATTAGTGTTTAGCTGATGTTGATTAGTGGGTTTTTAGGGTTTATGGGTTTTGTTGTTTGAAGTGTATTAAGGGGAGAAGAGTGTTGGTACTTGGTAGGATTTATCCATTGGGTGGTAAGTATGCAATTGTGGGAATTAGGGCTTTGGGAGTTGCATGTTGTTTATCATGGCCACGGGCTGTGCACTTTTCTACTAGTGATTCTATTTAATATCCTTGTTATAGATTTGTGCGTTTAATTAAAATGGTTTTGCTTGTGTTTTTCATAGTGTGCTTTATGATTGAACATGGTTGTTAGCTTTTCTTTTGCATCATGAGATTAATAGATAAGCAAATACTATCAACAACCAGAATGTATTACTCTCTCCATTCCTATATGTAGGTCGTTTTAGACTTTTTTTTATATTTTTAATTATTTGTCGTTTGTGGTTATCTAGGAGAATTGATTATTATTTTTCCTAAATTGCCTCTTATTACTCAACCTAATCTTTTGATCCATATTTATGAGATAAGTGAGGTGAAAGGTATTATAGACAATTGATACTATAGTTAATGCTTTTTAATCATTTCCTTAATTCTTGTGCACATGTCTAAAACGACCTATATTAAAGAACGAAGTGAGTAAGATGAATGTGGAATTCGAATTATATCCAGTTTATTTCTTCGAAGTTCAAGTGGAGGTATTGAATCTTGTTGCATCAATGCAAAAGCCTGATTTTCCACGAAATATCCATTATTCAATAATGTTTATCCAGAAATCCATTATTCAATCCTGTTTTTCCACAAAATACCCCTTGTTTTTCCACAAAAGCTCCCGCTATTTAGCTCTGTTTTTCCATATAAGCTGCAAATATTCAACCTATTATTTAATAGTAGAAATCTTGAGCTATACTCGATGAAAGCAATTGCATAAAGGAGGTTGTTCAAATAGAAAAGACTTGGGAGTTGGGACAGTATTCTCAAGCCATAAATTGCCATAATATTCTCGTGTCTGGTGTTATTGGTTTTGATCTAAAAACAGACAATTTTGCCGAACAGAACAAGTTCTCGGATATCTCACTGTTATCCTTATCTCCAATAGTGTATGCTTTTGGTTTTGAGGCTTGCTCTGTGTGTGTATTTTTATGTATATTTGATACTGGATCAAAATAGGGCAAATTTGGTTCTGAAGCTTGCTGTGTGTATTTATATATATTTGATACTTGTTATGGATTAAAATAGGGCAAATAGCATTCATAGTGTCCCTACCATTTTAGGGGGCGAGTGGCTGAGATTACCCTCGAAAGAAGAAGACGGGAGGCTATCGAATGGATTGAAGGAAGCCGTTCCTTCAGTAATCTTACAACGAGTGAAGACAAGATATTCGCGTTACACAGGCGGTTAGAATAATCTAATCCCCTTCCTGTTTTTTAGTGGAATTGGCTGTTACGACACGACATCCGCTAGTAATGTCCATTTTACTGCAATGTCCCTAAAGTCAAAATAGGAATTAAGAATTGTTGTTAGTTTGTAGTTTGAGAGTATAATAACCAAAAATGCATTAAAGCTTTGTGTGGAATTATATTTATACAGAAATGATTTATATGTGACAAATTTTATGTTGAATGTGAATTGTGAATTATGGGTAAGATTAAGTGAGTTCCTTTTTTAAACGTATATCCACATACAGGAGTATTAAATATCAACATTAATTTGTTGTCCCAACTCTATATATTCAGTTTTTTTTTCTTCCTGTTTTCATTTTTCTTCAAGCGGAAACAACAAGGCATTCATTGTATAAGTCTGTTTTTCCACAAAATGTCCATTTTTCAATTCTGGTTTTCCACAGAAAAGCTACTTTTTGTAGTCTACTCTATTATCATTGGCATGAAGACTTGCCCGTGTAGCATGAATGCGGACTGTCGAGCTTAAATTGTGACAGCACTGTTGTAACCTTGGTACCATTTCTTTAAATAATTTAGGCTTAAAAGTTATATATATATATAGAAAAAATATATGTACACAGCTGTGTAGTACACAGTCGATTATGACGACGGTTTTTTAGGTCATAGTTATTCTGGGTTATGGCGACGGGTGACGGGGTGAACCGTCTATAAGACCCCAACTTTTATGAATAAAGATTCATTTTCTCTAAATATCATTTTGAATATTAAGGTGTGAATTTGATATAATGTTATAGTTGTGGGTAATGTTTACAAATTTTGTAAATTATGCAAGTTGTCATAAAATATTCGTTTGGTCAGGGAATATTCATACGACGACACAATTATTGATGGACCCCACAACAGAATTACTGTTGGAGTTAGAAAGAGACATAAATAACCTTTTTATAAAAATAACGGCAAACGTTTTATTGTTAACTGTTAAAATACCCGGTGATAAAAGTATAGTAATACGCGTGGTTGCATAGTAGCACACGGTATTGTACAGTATCTTTGATTATTGATGCTTACGTGATAAGTCATTCAGTTTTATTCAATTATTGCCACAGTAATTGCTGCATAATATCTCACATTATTGATTCAATTATTGTCACAGTATCATTTGCATAATATTTTATATTATTAAATCAATAATTGAGACGACAAAGTTATTCATATTATTATTTATATTATTGACAATGTCTAGAAAGTTTTGTCGAGTAAAGGGGTTTGGTTACCTAATTGCGCGTCAATAAGGAGAAGTCCTTATCGGAAAGCCGCTTCTTTCCCGAGAATGATCTGGTTGTTAATATTGCGAGTTATAATATTAATGATGAATAAATATTGTTAAAAATGTGTTTAGTGAATTAAGATAAATAAAGGGATTTTTTATGAAGTATTTGTTGTAAATTTGGCTTATTATATGGACCCTTACTTACCTATTTTTTAAAATCTTCGGTAGAAAGTTATCTCAGTTTTGTTATATATATATATATATATAAGTTTTGTTTTTTATATAAAATAGAATATATTATATTTTATTTGCATAGTACTGCATAGTGTCGCATATTACTGCATAGTGTGTGCATAGTTGTAAGACCCCAACTTTTATGAATAAAGATTATTTTTTTCTCGAAATATATTTTGAATATTATGGTGTGGATTTGATATAATGTTATAGTTGTGGATAATATTTAGAAAATTTACAAAGTAAGCAAGTTGTTATAAAATATTTGATTGGTCGGGAAATATTCGTTTTAACAGGGAATATTCGTACGATGGCAAAATTATTGGTGGATCCCACAACGGAAGTATTGTCGGAGATAGAAAATGACATAAATGTCTTTTTATAAAAATAACGACGAAAGTTTTACTGTTAAACTGTTTAAATACCCGGTGGTAAAAGTACAGTTGTGACGCCCCAAAATAGGTATACATCACCCATCTTGAGTCGCCAAATACATGATACAAAATTCAAATACAACTTAATTATACAACAGTTGTGTAAAATACGACAAAATATATGTTGTGAGTTTTAATACAAATATTGTCATCTAGACAATATCCACACTCAATTGAGTCCTCATTACATTTATTATCACTCTATTTAACAGAATAGTGAGGACTACTAATGCTATTATCTGGACCGTCACTCCGTTCTCCGACTAGTCCCTGCTACATTCTCATTTCCTAAAGAGAACAATGAAAGTAAAAGAGTGAGCTCAACTAGCCCAGTAAGAAATATTATGACTAAGATAATGCAGAATAAATTATCATTAGCCTTCAACAATGTTAAACTGATACAATATAACAAACATCAAGTTTAACTACAGCGGAACAAACAATCCATTAAAATAGTCAAGTAGAGAATAAAATCTACTATCTTTTATGATTTAAAAGGTTTTTCATCAATTTTATCGCCGGGACTCGGCTTAATAAATAATCCACATCATCCCTGCACTACGACCAATGATATTCATTAGTATCACAACCACATATTATCGATGCACTACGGGCCAAGGATATTCGTGTATTCATTAATGGTCACGATCATGCCAACAACTGTGCATCAATGCACTACGGGCCAATGAGGACTTTTACCACATCATTTGTAATATTACGGTCATGATTATACCGATAAATCCCTGTTCATAATCATACCAAGTCCATCTATGCACTACAGGCCACAGATGACTTTCAACATAATATAAACATGAGGATGATGACAATGATATAAGAATTCAATAAAACAAGTTCAAGAATTAATTTATCCAGGAACTAATAAAATCCAAATTATCAACATGATACTTCTTTGTAGAGTAAAATTCAAGAATACTCAGAAGAATATTTCCATGAAAAGATATTGGATGAAGCGCAAATATCAAGGATATTCCACTAATTTCATGGAGTATAAAAGTCAAAACTTTAACCAACTGAGTATAATAAAGAATGGAATAACAAAAGAAATCACCAGGTATGCGATAGATCATAGCAGATGTGTTATTCCAATGTAATAATAAACAAAGAAACCAGTCATGCGTAAACACACGTACAAGATATTCCAATGTAAATAATAAATAACGGAACCAGTCGTCAAAAATTCGCACCGTAGGATGTTCCAATAGAATAATAAATAATCGAAACCAATCATGCGTAAACGCATTGCACAAGATGTTCCAACAGAATAATAAATAATGGAACTAGGTCGGTAAATTACAGACCGAACCGAGGATGTTCCAATGAATAATAAAGAATGAAATAACGTAAGAATTTCACTATGTATGCGTATTTCTTAGATGTACATGTTATTCCAACAAAATAATAAAGAATGGAATAACATAAGAATTTCACCATGTATGCGGTACTTCGCATAGATAGGTTATTCCAACATAATGATAAAGAATGGAATAATAGAAGTTTTCTTCATGAATACGAAAGAAATAATACTCCTTACCTCAGAAGAAACTGGATATAGAAGTGGTGAAGTAGCAGAACACTTTTCTTCTTTCTCTCTATAGTTTCTCTCTCTAGAGTTTCATGAATTAAGTAAGAAATAATGAAGGAATGAGCTTCTATTTATAGAAGAATGGACTGAATAGTAACTAATTCCTGAACGGTCCAGATTGATTTACTTTTAAACGGACGATCCAGATTGGTTTACAATAAAATATAATATATTCTATTTATAATCTAATAAAACGAATAACTTTATAAAAGTATTCTGTTTTATATAAAAAGATTTTCTGTTTTATTACACTAATAATATAAATAAAACAAAACTTCATCATCATTATTATAATTCACACTATTAATCGACCAGGTCGTTCCCAGGAAAGAGGGGGCTTTCCAATAAAGATTTCTCCTTATTGGCGCGCAATTAGGTGACCAAACCTCTCCTTGGCAGAACTTCTAGACATCGTTAATATTGCAAATAATAATATTAATAACTTCGTCGTCTCAATTATTGATTTCATAATATATAAAATATTGACAATAATTGAATCAACTAACGTTAGATACTATGCAACAATTACTGAAGCAATAATTGAACATAACTGAGTGACTTCTCACGTAAGCATCAATAATCAATACCGTGTGCTACTATGCAACCACGCATATTCATTTCTTTTTAACACCGTGTGTTTCAACGAGTTAACGGTAAAACTTCCGCCGTTATTTTCATAAAAAATTTTTATCGCTTTTCTCAATCCGACAATAATTACATTGTAGGGTCCACTAATGATTGGGCAGTCGTAATATTCTCTGTTAAAACGAATATTCCCCGACCAATCGAATTTTATATAACAACTTGCGTACTTTGCAAAATTTATAAATATTATCCACAACTATAACATTATATCAAATTCATTTCATAATATTCAAAAATGATAATTATAGAAAATTCATCTTTATTCATAAAAGTTGGGGTCTTACAATCTCTCCTTCTTATGAAATTTCACCCTCGAAATTAGGGTACGTACCTGGTATGTCGAAGAGGTAAGGATACCTTGATTTCATTTCAGATTCTAACTCCCAGGTCATTTCCTCAACATCGTGGTTCCTCCATAAAACTTTGACTTGAGGTATAACCTTGGAGCATAGAATATGTTCCTTCTTATCCAAGATTTGAACAGGAACCTCTTCATATGTTAAATCTTCCGCTATTTCATCCGGTTCTAACTTAATAATGTGGTTTGGGTTTTTCACATATTTACGTAACATGGATATATGAAAAATGTTATGAACACGAGACATACTTGGCGGTAAAGCGAGTCTATAGGCTACAGTCCCTACTCGATCGAGGATTAAAAATGGGCCAATGAATCGAGGATTGAGCTTTCCTCTCTTTCCAAATCTCGTAACTCCTTTCCATGGAGCAATATATAACAACACATGATCTCCAATATCGAATTCCACATCCTTTCGATGAAGATCGGCATAACTCTTTTGTCGGTCTTGTGAGGTTTTTATACGTTGTCGGATCGTTTAAATCTTTTCCGTAGTCATACGTACCAACTTTGGTCCCAACAACGTTGCTTCACCCACCTCATCCCAGCATACTGGAGAACGACACTTTCTTCCATACAACGCCTCGAATGGAGCCATGCCAATACTTACTTGATAACTGTTGTTGTATGAAAACTCCACCAATGGTAAGAACTTGTCCCAACTTCCCTTGAAGTCAAGGACACAGAGTCTTAATAAATCTTCAAGAGTTTGAATAGTCCTCTCACGATTGTCCGTCCGTCCCGAGGATGATATCTTTGAACTAAATCGTAAATCCGTGCTCATAGCTTTTTTGCAAACTAACCCAAAATCATGAAGTGAATCTTGGGTCTCGATCAGAAACTATGGATACTGGCATACCATGCAGTCTTACAATCTCGTTTATGTACATACGAGCAAGACGTTCAAGTGTATAAGTTTCTTGTATTGGTAAGAAATGAGCAGACTTGGTCAATCTATCAACAATGACCCAAATTGCATCTATGCCTTGAGAAACCTTGGGAAGACCAGTAACGAAATCCATGGTAATGTGCTCCCAATTCTATTCTGGAATTTCAAGTGGTTTCAATGGACCTTTTGATACTTGATGCTCCGCCTTGACTCGTTGACAAGTTAGACATCTTGAGATAAACAAAGCTATCTCTCTCTTCATATTGCTCCACCAAAATGTATGTCAAAGATCACGATACATTTTGGTACTCCCAGGATGGATTGCAAAAGGTGTGTTGTGCGCCTCCATCATGATTTTATACTTTAAATCTGGGTCGTTAGGAACACAAAGTCTGGAGTTGACTCGAAGTATTCCTTCTTCATCGATTCTTGCTTCTAGCATAGCACCTTCTTGTACTTTCTTCCTCATACGCATCAGCTCCAGGTCTGTAGCTTGAGCAACTTTAACTTTATCGATTAAAGCCGGTTCTACTCGTATATTCGCCATTATTACGTGGGTCCCTGTAGTCTTTATCTCTATCTCCATCCTTTGCAAGTCATACAAAATGGGCCTTTACGTTGACAATATCGCTTTCGCATTCCAAGATATGATCTTCTACTCAATGCGTCAGCTACCACGTTTGCTTTTCCAGGATGGTATTGGATGGTATGATCATAATCTTTCAATAGTTCAAGCCAACGTCGCTATCGCATGTTGAGTTCTTTTTGAGTGAAGAAATATTTGTGGCTTTTATGATCCGTAAAGATCTCCACTTTCTCCCCATACAAGTAATGCCTCCAAATTTTAAGTGCGAAGACAATAGTTGCCAACTCTAGATCATGAGTAGGATAATTCCTCTCATATTCTTTGAGTTGCCGAGAGGCATAGGCTATGAGTTTTCCATTTTGCATGAGAACACATCCTAACCCTTTGCCCTAAGCATCACTGTAGATGACAAATCCCTCCGAACCAGATGGTATTGTCAGAACAAGTGCTGAAATGAGTCTCCTCTTGAGTTCTTGAAAACTCTTCTCACATTTCTCATTCCAACCGAATTTTGTATCTTTCCGAGTCAGCTAAGTTAAGGGAGTAGCGATTCGAGAAAACCCTTCTACGAATCTCCGATAATAAGCAGCTAAGCCGAGAAAGCTATGCACTTCGATCACTGATTTAGGTTGCTCTCAGCTTTGAATAGCTTCAATCTTTGCTGGGTCAACAGATATTCCATGACTTGATACTACGTGCCCAAGAAATGCTACTTCCTCAAGCTAGAACTCCCATTTCTTTAACTTGACATAAAACTTATATTCACGAAGCTTTTGGAGTATCAACCTCAAGTGTTGCTCATGATCTTCATGGCTTTTGGAATAAATAAGGATGTCATCAATAAAGAAGACCACAAAGTGATCCAAATATTCCTTGAATACTCGGTTCATCATATCCATGAAGGCAACAGGAGCATTAGTCAATCCAAAAGACATGACTAAAAATTCGTAATGCCCGTACCGAGTTCTAAAAGCCGTCTTTGGAATGTCATCGGTTCTAATCTTCAATTGGTGATATCCGGAACGAAGATCAATCTTTGAAAAAAATTTGGTGCCTTGCAACTGGTCAAACAGGTCATCAATACGTGGCAATAGGTACCTATTTTTGATGGTGACATGATTCAACTCCCAATAATCAATACAAAGTCGCATACTCCCATCTTTCTTCTTCATGAATAGAACAGGAGCACCCCAAGGAGAAGTACTAGGACGAATAAAGCCAATGTCTAATAATTCCTGCAGTTGGGTCTTTAACTACTGAAGTTCAATAGGAGTTGTTCGATATGGGGCTTTGGAAATGGGTTTTGTACCGGGTTCAAGGTCGATACAAAATTCAATTTCATGTTCTGGGGGTAGGCCAGGAAGTTCTTCAGGGAATACGTCAGGAAATTTATTAACAATAGAAATATCATTCAAAACTGATGTATTTTTGTTTAGATCCGTGACATGAGCTAAGAAAGCTTGACATCCATTTTTTAATAAATGAATAGCTTTATGGCTTGAGATGACAGTGATTAATTTTAATGGTTTGGTTGCTTGAATTCGCATAATAGGTTGGTTAGGAATATGAAAGCTAACAACCTTACGAAAATAATCAATTTTTGCATGATGAGTAGTTAACCAATCAATCCCCAGAATTGCGTCAAATGCAAGTATTTTCAATGAAATAAAAACGATAGGTAATGTGAGGGTACCGATTTGAACCAAACAAGACTTATAAACAGTGGATGTAATGAAGGTTTCTCCCAACGGAGTTTCAACAGATAAGTCAAAGTCTAATTTCTCCGTTGTCAAATTTAAACGTTGAGCACAAGTAGGAGAAATAAAAGAATGGGTAGAACCGGTATCAAATAAGGTATATACTTCGCTAGAATTTATGATAAGCTTACCCGTGATGACCTCGTTCGGGTTCCTTGCTTTCTGGGAGGTCACGACAAACGCTCTCCCTTGCACTACTAGCTTTGACTTTTCTGGGATGTCCTTTGGTGCCTCCATCCTAGCTGAACTTGTCTTCAGTGAACGACAAAATTGGGCTAGGTGACCTTCTCTTCCATAATTATAACATGCTTTAGACGACATCACGCAGTTTGGACTGATGTGTCCCTCCCCTCCGCATTTGAAGCATATGATAGGTGGTCGTTCTCCTTCCTTAACAACGGGTGCTGGTGCTGACGTCTTTCCATCATTGTTTAATCTCCTCTTCTTGAAATGTCCATTCTTATTGTTTTGGCCATGATTACCACCGAAGTGGTTACCATTTCTGGCATGTTGATTCCCTCCATGCTTATTGTCACCGCTTCGATGACTGCTATCACTAGTATTATCATTTTGCCGGCTGCTCTCTTTTGGTTGGGTTGACTCATTATCGCGCTCCAATAACTGAGCCCTATTAACAACATCTGAATACAAACACAGTTTATGAGAGATAAGATATTGACGTATCTCGGGTTTCAAACCTCTTAGAAACATCCGCATCATTCTCTCCTCATTATTAACCAAATGGGACGTAAACCGGGACAACTCGACGAACTTGTCTTCGTACTGCGACACGGTCATGTTGTTTTACTTCAACTTGATGAACTCTACCTCTTTCATGTAACGAATACTTCGGGAAAGTACTTGTCGTTAAACAATTCTTGGAACTTCTCCCAAGTCATCTTCAGTGCGGTAGGTTGAGTACGTTTTACAGATTCCCACCAGTAATCTGTCTTTGCACGCAACATGAAGGTGGCAAAGGGAACCTTTTACTCCTCGGAGCATCCCAAGACATCAAATATCTTGCAGATCTGCTTTATCCATGTCTCCGCCTTAAGTGGTTTTGGCTCTCCAAAAAACTCCGGTGGTCCCAGTTCATAGCGGTGGCCCCGAGTTGCAAGTTTTCACACCGCATTTTGGACAGGAGCCGCTTTCTTGCTCGATGTTGCATGAATTGCATAAAGCCTCTGAACATTCCATTGTTCATCATCTGGTCAGTGTTGTTGGTTGCCTGAGGATTGTCGCCTTCCTGATGCACATTATCCTGATTATTGATCTGTGGAGACTCAACGGTCTCCTATGCTCCATTGATGTTCTCAACATTCTCGGATGCCATTTTCAAACACTTCCACAGAACAAGGGTTAATTAACATATCACATATTATCCCTATATTCTGACCGACCAATTAAATACCAAATAAACTTAGGTAGGTCATACTAGTGAAGGAATTCCCCGTCTCTCCCCTCCTAGTTCTTATCTCACATCTCAGCCAGGGATCATATCCCTAAGCTTTGATACCAACTGTGACGCCCCTAAAATAGGTATACATCACCCATCTTGAGTCGCCAAATACATGGTACAAAATTCAAATACAACTTAATTATACAACAGTCGTGTAAAATACGACAAAACATATGCTGTGAGTTTTAATACAAATATTGTCATCTAGACAATATCCACACTAAATTGAATCCTCATTACATTTATTATCACTCTATTTAACAGAATAGTGATGACTACTAATGCTATTATCTGGACCGTCACTCCGTTCCCTGACTAGTCCCTGCTACATTCTCATTTCCTGAAGAGAACAATGAAAGTAAAAGGGTGAGCTCAACTAGCCCAGTAAGAAATATTATGACTAAGATAATGCAGAATAAATTATCATTAGCCTTCAACAATGTTAAACTGATACAATATAACAAACATCAAGTTTAACTACAACGGAACAAGCAATCCATTAAAAGAGTCAAGTAGAGAATAAAATCTACTATCTTTTATGATTTAAAAGGTTTTTCATCACTTTTATCATTGGACTCGACAATAATAAATAATCCACATCATCCCCGAACTACGACCAAGGATATTCATTAGTATCACAACCACAAATTATCCATGCACTACGGCCCAAGGATATTCGTGTATTCATCAATGGTCATGATCATGCCAACAATCGTCCATCAATGCAATCAAGGGCCAATGAGGACTTTTACCACATCATTTGTAACATTACGGTCATGATTATACCGATAAATCCCTGTTCATAATCATACCAAGTCCATCTATGCACTACATGCCACATATGACTTTCAACATAATATAAACATGAGGATGATGACAATGATATAAGAATTCAATAAAACAAGTTCAAGAATTAATTTATCCAGGAACTAATAAAATCCAAATTATCAACATGATACTTCTTTGTAGAGTAAAATTCAAGAATACTCAGAAGAATATTTCCATGAAAAGATATTGGATGAAGCGCAAATATCAAGGATATTCCACTAATTTCATGGAGTATAAAAGTCAAAACTTTAACCAACTGAGTATAATAAAGAATGGAATAACAAAAGAAATCACCAGGTATGCGATAGACCGCACAGACATGTTATTCCAACAGAATAATAAACAATGAAACCAGGTCATGCGTAAACGCACAGACATGATATTCCAACAGAATAATAAATAACGGAACCAATCGTCGCAAAATTACAGACCAAGCGGGATGTTCCAATAGAATAATAAATAACGAAATTGGTCATGCGTAAACGCACAAACAAGATGTTCCAACAGAATAAAAAATAATGGAACCAAGTCAAAGTAAATTACAAGACCGATAGGATGTTATAACGTAATAATAAAGAATGGAATAATGTAAGAATTTCACCATGTATGCGATTAGATAGATGTGTTATTCCAATGAATAATAAAGGATGGAATAATGTAAGAATTTTACCATGTATGCGGTACTTCGCATAGATAGGTTATTCCAACATAATGATAAAGAATGGAATAACATAAGTTCTCTTCATGAATACAAAAGAAATAATACTCCTTACCTTAGAAGAAACTGGATATAGAAGTGGTGAAGTAGCAGAACACTTTTCTTCTTTCTCTCTATAGTTTCTCTCTCTAGAGTTTCAGTGAATTCGTAAGAAATAATGAAGGAATGAGCTTCTATTTATAAAAGAATGGACTGAATAGTAACTAATTCCTGAACGGTCCAGATTGATTTACTTTTAAACGGACGATCCAGATTGGTTTACAATAAAATATAATATATTCTATTTATAATCTAATAAAACGAATAACTTTATAAAAGTATTCTGCTTTTTATATAAAAATTTTCTGCTTTTATTACATTAATAATATAAATAAAACAAAACTTCATCATCATTATTATAATTCACACTATTAATCGACTGTGTCGCTCCCGTGAAAGGGGGGCTTTCAATAAAGATTTCTCCATATTGGCGCCGCAATTAGGTGACCAAACCTCTCCTTAGCAGAACTTCTAGACATCGTTAATATTGCAAATAATAATATTAATAACTTCGTCGTCTCAATTATTGATTTAATAATATATAAAATATTGACAATAATTGAATCAATTAACGTGAGATACTATGCAACAATTACTGAAGCAATAATTGAACAAAACTGAGTGACTTCTCACTGTTGCCTCTTTTTCAGTTCTAACAAAAGAGCTCTAACTCATGCAAGCATACATGTGTCAACAAGTAATACAGAGTAAGTAGAGTATCGTCCCACAGAGAAAGTTGTCTAAATTAAACTACTATTCATCAACTAAATCACTATTTTTATATGTTCAAACTAAAGATTATAATTATGAATTATTCTAAATGAAAATAATAACTAAAATGAGAATAAGAATATAATAAATCAAATGTGGAAATAATGGGATCCTAACTTCATTTAATACTTCATCTAATTACTACCATCATGCAAGAACGTTCACAAATCACAGGAAAGTAGCTAAGAGCACTAAAATAGACATAACCATTTTTCAATGCATTATGACCAACTTACACAACATCCACATGTGATAGACTCCATATAATCATCAATATAACCAAAAATCACAATATGTCTATGTGAAATTGCAACCATATTGAATTTAAATACAAGCCCTTATTTTAACTCATACGGTGAAACAGTATATGTCTATCTGATTCACGAAATACAAAGCTACCCAAAACAGCCCCATATACGCATGCTATCATGATTACAATCCATACTCGCATGTCCTCTTTCAATTCCATACAAGTACTGAAAACGAATGGTGATCAGTCATTCATGCATGCAAAACAACCATGATAGAAATTCCTATTGATATGCAAAACAGTCCAGCATTCAAGCACGCAATTAAATTACATATTAAAATCCGTTAGAATCTCATAATGGAGTTTAGTTCATGATTAAACCAAAAGCCATTATGGGATTAAAGCTAAACATGGATAATAAATAAACAATTGAAAGAGAAGGGATAGAAACGATCAAACCCAATTGCTGATTATATTCCAATATTAATGTTTAAATCCTCATATAAATCCAGCAAAATAATAATAGTTATCCATAATGATAGAAAATCCCAAGAAGAATTAGAAAAGATGGAGTTTAGGCTTCGTTCTTTGTTGGAATCTCTCTCCCAGTGTAAACCCTAGTTCCCATATGAAAAATACGTAAAAAGTACTCCATGATACGTCTCACACCAGTCAGCATAGTTTTAATTCATTACAACTCTTCAAAATTAAAAATTAAAAATTAAAATAAACGACTTTTAGCAATGAGATATATCAAGACGCAAGGCATGACCTTCCTTCGTAATTCTCACGCGGGCGTGCGTCTTCAAAATATGGCAAATCCATTACCATCGGCGGTAAGGTGTGTTGCTTTAATAATAAGCCAATGCGGCTTCTGCAAATTCTGCATTACGGTTTTGATTACGGTTATGGTTCTGCGATTGTTGTTGCTTTACTACTTAAATCCCGCTTGCTCATTCCTTCCATGCTTGGTCTTCTTGCTCCACTAGATCCTCATGCCATGCATCCATCAGCCTCATGCCATCTAGCCTCACCAAATTATGTCGTATCCTGCACTTTTACGCCAAAAGAGTTCTCAGTACATGCAATGCAAAATAACATGAAATGCAACTAAAAATATACTAAAATGTACTTGAGATGGGCATAATTCGCGTGAATTGATATCCAATAAGTAGGTATAAAACCCACTTATCAAATACCCCCAAACTTGAACTATTGGTTTCCCTCAAGCAATGCATGCTAAATAACAAGAAAAATGCAAAAGCACTACTATGCAACTAAATTACTATGCAAACTAGTCTCACATCGTTCCAACTCTAACAGAATTTCAGTCCAAAATGCCTCAGCGAATTATCCAGATTCAAGAATACAAATTCAAACTAAACTATGGTCATAACATCATACACTCAGATAATTCATAGATGCTATAGAGATGCTGTGTGTGTGTGTTGTGTTCACCAAAACTTAATTTAAGCAAAGAATTTATATGCTAAACTGCTCAAAATAGAAAATTATAGTCTAAATCAAGATTCATGTATACTTATGCAACGAAGACTGTTCCAACATATCCAAACAAACTAAAGTTCAACAACGGGCTTAACTGCTTTATTACTACACACGAGGACGATTTTCGCTCTTTCCCGCGGTGTTTATTGCTATTTTTCTTTTCATTATTTTTTCACATGACTGTGCAATGCCTTATTCCATTAGGCATACTGCTACCCCTTAGCGAGCTTTCAACTAACGACTCCCAGACCATGAAAGACCTTAGGGCGCTAGGTGTAGAGACAATCCCCTCGGGCGTACTTACTCAAGTAGACAGGGCCCCGAAATAAGACTAGCCACATTATTGCTATTCGTTTTTTTATATATAGCATACCCATGTTTTCCCAAAGTTTAAATGTCAATGTTTTTGTAAGTCTACATCCATGTTCCACATATTTCTCTTTTTAAAACTACATTTTCTATTGAGCAATGCAACACATACTTCTTATACCTACAAGTGATTGTGAACACATTCGTGTAAACCGAAAGCATTTAAATAGCAACATGAATTCATCGTGTGAAACATTATAACTACGTTCATGTTATCCAAAATACTCAATAATCCTTCACCATTCACTATCATCATTGGCTAGACAAAAATTTCCATAAAGCTAGACTTTGTGAGACATGCAAACTAATTTTTTTTAACACATAAGCAAATAAACTAGACATGCTAAATTTAAACTAATCATGCAAACACTACATGCAACTATCCTACTTCCCCAATACCCCCAAACGTAAAGTATTCAATGTCCCAGTGAATGAAGGTAAAGGGTAAAAGAGAACTCCCCTAATGATCCGCAGCACCACCCTCCTCGGGTGGTGAATTTGGTGGTGGATATGGCACTACTTTCCCGAACTGAGGCCACTCTAACATCGTCCCCTGCTGAACAAAAGCCTCGGCCAGGGCCCTCGTGAGACCCGTAGCAAACGCTCCAAAATTATCATATATGGCATCAACCCTTCGCTCCAACCTTCAGAGTTGGCGATCACCATGAGGAGCATGTGTTTACCTTGACGGGCCCACCTCATCTATCTGAGGGGGCTGCTGTGATGGCTCTGGGAAAGTGGGTTGGATGATAAAACCTAATGCTCTCGGATGCGGTTCACCACCCGTCCAATCCTTGAACTTGGAAATAGTAGCATGAGTGATGTTGTGGCTCGGGTTCTGCAGCTGCTCGTTATTCCACGGGACTCCTTGTTGGGTACAAAGCATGGCTGCCATAGACGCATGTAGAATACTCCCAGTAATGCTCCCCCGTAAATAACACAACATGTTTTGATGAATTAAGTGGCCTACGTCAATGTAATTTCCCTTGATGATGCCCCACAAAATGATAAGCGCCTTTCGATTGGTTATTTCATGTTTGGTGGTCGATTTTAACTAACTTGGCACAGATAAATAGATTCCACGCTTTGGTATAACGATTCAAGGCGGACACTGGAAAAGATTTTGGCTCAGTTGTCCCTGCCTTATAATTCCATTTGGTGCCCAGAATGCACAATTCAGCAATCACTACTGCCAGATTCGTTTCTAAATGCGCACCTTCTACCCAATTAGCAGACCCAGTCGGTGGTGCGTCATTTATTTTGAAGACTGCTCTGATCGCTGGAGGTCGAAAATCCACTTGCACTCCTCGAACCAGTGTTATCCCTCCTTTCATTTCCTTAGCATTCACGTAGAACTCTCGAACAACCCCCATGGGAATAGGCATAGGTGTTGTAGTCAAGCCAACCCAGCCTCTCACTCGTATCATATACCATAGTTGGCCGTCTTGCTTCTCAAGTTTAAATCCCCGTTCCTTTACAAAAGATTTGGCCACAATTCGATAATATTCCTGCTGGGCCTCCAAACTGATAAATTTCCTGTGGTCCACGACATCCTCTTCTTGGTTACTGGAGGAAGATGCTGATGAGGAAGAGATGGAGATGGAGCATGCTCTTTTTGGACCCATGTGCAGATGATAAAGAGAGTGCAGATTAGTTGTTGGATAATGAATAAGAGCGGCTAATAACAGTACCCCCAAACTCGTTGTGGCACAACCCAAGCAGTAACCCTAGATTTATACCCGTGGATGAGAGTGTAGGTCTGAACTTTGAATGTAGAGAGAATCGTGGGTATGTGTTTTTATGAGAGCTGAGGAATCGTGCGGCTATGGGAGAACTTATAGATTTGCTTCTATTATGTCAAGTGAGAAACCAAATAAGACACAACTCAGTTTTAAACTTTTAAAACTTTCAAGACCCCATGATCGCACATGCACAAGGTCCTCAGAAGATGGAAATCTTGCGCGGGTGTGCGAGTGGAGAGTTGAGGTGTTGATTGGAAATAGGAACTATCGACTTCGGTAGCGGTATGCGATTCCTTGCTTAATCATGCGCTTGCCGCCAGCGATGTACATTCTGTCTTCGCAAAATTTTTACTCCCGCATCGCCCGATCGATGATGAGTGCAATAAAAGATATCAGTGACTAGTCGGGGGACGTAGTGATGGTCCAGATGATAGCATTAGTAGTCCTCACTATTCTATGAAATAGTGTGATAATAATTGTAATGAGGACTTATTTTGAGAGTGGATATTGTCTAGAAGACAATATTTGTATTAAAACTCATAACTTTTGTTGTATATTTAAGATTGTATTTGTATTCTGTACCATGTATCTGGCGACCCAAGATGGGTGATGTATACCTATTTTGGGGGCGTTACAGTTGGTATCAAAGCTTAGCGATTGATCCCTGGCTAAGATGTGAGGATAAAAACTGGGGGGGAGAGACGGGGAATTCCTTCGCTAGTATGACCTACCTAAGTTTATTTGTTATTTAATTGGTCGGTCAGAGTATAGGGTTAATATGTGATATGTTAATTAACCCTTGTTTTATGGCAGTATTTGAAAATGGCATTCGAGAATGTTGAGAACATCAATGGAGCACGTGAGACCGCTTGAGTCTCCATGGATCAATAACCGTGACAATGTGCATCGAAGGCGACAATCCTCATTCAAACAACAACACTGACCAAATGATGAACGATGGAATGTTTCGAGGCTTCATGTAATTCATGAAACATCAGGCAAGAGCGGCTCCTGTCCAAAATACAGGTGGAAACGCTGGCAACTCTCGGACGGTCACCACCAAACAGTTCAAGGAGGTGGGACCACTGGAGTTTTTTGGAGAGCCAAAACCACTTAAGGCTGAGACATGGATAAAATAAATCAATAAGATATTTGATGTCTTGGGTTACTCCGAGGAGCAAAAGGTTCCCTTTGCCACCTTCATGTTGCGGGCAGAGGCAGATTACTGGTGGGAATCTGTAAAGCGTACTCAACCTGCCGCACTAAAGATGTCTTGGGAGAAGTTTCAAGAACTGTTCAACGACAAGTACTTTCCCGAAAGTATTCATCACATGAAAGAGGTAGAGTTCATCAAGCTGGAGCAAAACAACATGACCGTGTCACAGTACGAAGCCAAGTTTACCGAGTTGTCCCGGTTTGCGTCCCATTTGGTTGATAATGAGGAGAGAATGACGCGAATGTTTCTAAGAGGTTTGAAACCTGAGATACGTCAATATCTTATCTCTCACAAATTGTGTTTGTATTCAGATGTTGTTAATAGGGCTCAGTTATTGGAACGCGATAATGAGTCAACCCAACCAAAAGAGAGCAGCCGACAAAAGGATAATACCAGTGATAGCAGTCATCGAAGCGGTGACAATAAGCTTGGAGGGAATCAACATGCCAGAAATGGTAACCACTTCGGTTGTAATCATGGCCAAAACAATAAGAATGGACATTTCAAGAAGAGGAGATCCAACAATGAAGAAAAGACGTCAGCACCATCACCCGTTATTAAGGAGAACGACTACCTATTATATGCTTCAAATGCGGAGGGGAGGGACATATCAGTCCAAACTGCGCGATGCCATCCAAAGCATGTTATAATTGTGGAAGAGAAGGACACCTAGCCCGATTTTGTTGTTCACCAAAGACAAGTCCAGCTGGGAAGGAGGCACCAAAGGTCGTCCCAGAAAAGTCAAAGCCAGTAGTGCAAGGGAGAACATTTGTCGTGACTTCCCAGAAAGCAAGGAACCCGAATGAGGTCATCAGGGGTAAGCTTATCATAAACTCTAGCGAAGTATATACCTTATTTGATACCGGTTCTACCCATTTTTTTATTTCTCCTACTTGCGCTCAACGTTTAAAATTGACTACGGAGAAATTGGACTTTGACTTAGCTGTTAAAACTCCGTTGGGAGAAACCTTCATTACATCCAATGTTTATAAGTCTTGTTTGGTTCAAATCGGTATCCTCACATTACCTATCGATCTTATTTCATTGAAAATACTTGCATTTAACGTAATTCTAGGGATTGATTGGTTAACTACTCATCATGCAAAAATTTATTATTTTCGTAAGGTTGTTAGCTTTCATATTCCTAACCAACCTATTATGCGAATTCAAGCAACCAAACCATTAAAATCAATCACTATCATCTCAAGCCATAAAGATATTCGTTTATTGAAAAACGGATGTCAAGCTTTCTTAGCTCATGTCACGGATCTAAACAAAAATATGTCAGTTTTGAATGATATTTCTATTGTTAATGAATTTCCTGACATATTCCCTGAAGAACTTCCTGGCCTACCCCCAGAGCGTGAAATTGAATTTTGTATCAACCTTGAACCCGGTACAAACCTATTTCCAAAGCCCCATATCGAATGGCTCCTATTGAACTTTAGGAGTTAAAGACCCAACTGCAGGAATTGTTAGACATTGGCTTTATTCGTCCTAGTATTTCTCCTTGGGGTGCTCCTGTTCTATTCGTGAAAAAGAAAGATGGGAGTATGCGACTTTTTATTGGTTATCAGGAGTTGAACCATGTCACCATCAAAAATAGGTACCCATTGCCATGTATTTATGACCTGTTTGACCAGTTGCAAGGTGCCAAATTCTTTTCAAAGATTGATCTTCATTCCGGATATCCCCAATTGAATATTAGAACCGATGACATTCCAAAAATGGCTTTCAGAACTCAGTACAGGCATTATGAATTCCTAGTCATGTCTTTTGGATTGACTAATGCTCCTGCTGCCTTCATGGATATGATGAACCGAGTATTCAAGGATTATTTGGATCACTTTGTGGTCGTCTTCATTGATGACATCCTGGGAGTACCAAAATGTATCGTGATCTTTGACATACATTTTGGTGGAGCAATATGAAGAGAGAGATATCGGGGTTTATCTCAAGTTGTCTAACTTGTCAACGAGTCAAGGCGGAGCATCAAGTGCCAAAAGGTCCATTGCAACCACTTGAAATTCTAGAATGGAATTGGGAGCACATTACAATGGATTTCGTTACTAGTCTTCCCAAGGTTTCTCAAGGCATAAATGCGATTTGGGTCATTGTTGATAGATTGACCAAGTTTGCTCATTTCTTACTGATACGAGAAACTTATACACATGAACGTCTTGTTCGTATGTACATAAACGAGATTGTAAGATTGCATGGTATGCCAGTATCCATAGTTTCTGATCGAGACCCAAGATTCACTTTAAAATTTTGGGTTAGTTTTTAAAAAGCTATGGGCACAAATTTATGATTTAGTTCAGCATATCATCCGCAAACGGACGGGCAGTCGGAAAGGACTATTCAAACTCTTGAAGATTTATTAAGACTCTATGTCCTTGATTTCAAAGGAAGTTGGGACAAGTTCTTACCATTGGTGGAGTTTTCCTACAATAATAGTTATCAAACAAGTATTGGCATGGCTCCATTTGAGGCGTTGTATGGACGCAAGTGTCGTTCTCCAGTATGCTGGGATGAGGTGGGTGAAGAAACGTTGTTGGGACCAAAGTTGGTACGTATGACTACGGAAAAAATTCAAATGATCCGACAACGTATAAAAACCTCACAAGATCGACAAAAAAGTTATTTTGATCTTCATCGAAAGGACGTGGAATTCGATATTGGAGATCATGTGTTGTTACGTGTTGCTCCATGGAAAGGAGTTACGAGATTTGGAAAGAGAGGAAAGCTCAATCCTCAATTTTTTGGCCCATTTTTAATCCTTGATCGAGTAGGAACTGTGGCCTATAGACTCGCTCTACCGCCAAGTATGTCTCGTGTTCATAATGTTTTTCACATATCTATGTTACTTAAATATGTGAAAGACCCGAATCACATTATTGAGTTAGAACTAGATGAGATAGCGGAAGATTTAACGTATGAAGAGGTACTTGTTAAAACCTTGGATAAGAAGGAACATATTCTACGCTCCAAGGTTATACCTCAAGTCAAAGTTTTGTGGATAAACCACGATGTTGAGGAAATGACCTCGGAGTTAAAATCTGATATGAAATCAATGTATCCTCACCTCTTCGTTATACCAGGTATGTATCCTAATTTCGAGGGCAAAATTTCATGAGAATGGGAGGTTGTAAGACCCCAACTTTTATGAATAAAGATGAATTTTTCTATAAATATCATTTTGAATAATTATGGTGTTGATTTGTTATAATATTAAAGTTGTGGGTAATATTTATAAATTTTACAAAGTAAGCAAGTTGTTATAAAATATTCGATTGGTCGGGGAATATTCATTTTAATAGGGAGTATTCGTACGATATCACAATCATTGGTGGACCCCATAACGTAATTATTATCAGAATGAGAAAATGACAAAAATATCTTTTTATGAAAATAACGGTGGAAGTATTACCGTTAACTATTGGGATAACCGGTGTTAAAAGTATAGTAATACGCGTGGTTGCATAGTAACACACGGTATTGATTATTGATGCTTATGTGAGAAGTCACTCAGTTTTGTTCAATTATTACTACAGTAATTGATGCATAGTATCTCACGTTATTTGATTCAATTATTGTCGATATTTTATATATCATTAAATTAATAATTGAGACGACAAAGTTATTTATATTATTATTTGCAATATTGACAATGTCTAGAAGTTTTGTCAAGGAGAGGTTTGGTCACCTAATTGCGTGTCAATAAGGAGAAATTCTTATTGGAAAGCCCCCTCTTTCCTAAGAACGACCTGGTTGTTGAATATTGTGAATTATAATAATGATGATAAATGTTGTTAAAAATATTGAGTTGATTTTTATGAAGTATTTGTTGTAAATATTGGCGTATTATTTGGACCCCTATTTACTCATTTTTCAAAATAATCGGTAGAAAGTTATTTAATATTATAAAGGTGAGCCCACATGTGGGGGCCACATGTGGGGCCTATATATGAAAAATGAATTGGCTGGGAAAGTTCACGGGTGATTGTTTTCAAAGTCACAGGTTTTTGCTTATATATATATATATATATAATATTTTATTAGTTTTGTTTTTTTATGAAAAATAGAATATATTATATTTTATTATGCATTGTGTTTGCATAGTAGCAAATGTTGAAATCGTCCGATTTTTTTTTAAAACAACTGTGCGTTCGTGATTTTTATTTCCAAATAGTTTCCTCTCAATTCTCTAATAAATAGGATGCTTAGTTAGAATTGAAAATCACACCAGAATCAGAGAATTCATCTTCTATAATATTGAGCGTATTTCTTTCGAGTTTTAGAAAGCTTTGAGTTTAGAAAATAGTGAAAGTTTTCTTTAAGAATATCCCCGCTATACCAGTTGGAATACTCTTCTTTTCAAGGTAAGAGATGTTATTTTTGTTCAATATTCGCTTGAAATAATATTTTCTTCCATACTCTGTAATATGTAAGTAATATTATTTCATTTCAGATTTCGAATTCTATACTCATTTGGTTAAGGTTTTGGCTTCTATACTCCATGAAATTAGTAGAATATCCTTCATATTTGTGTTTCATATAGTATCTTTTCATGGAAATATTATTCTGAGCATTTTTGATAAGTTTTAACTTTTTTATACCGGAGTACTATTCACGGGTTACTATTTACAAAGTACTATTCACGGAGTACTATTCACTCGAGTACTATTCACCCGGGGTACTATTCATGATAAAAATTGATTCATTTTCGGTCCAAATCATTTTTGGTACAATATTATTCTTGAATTTTACTCCACAAAGCAGTATCATGTTGACAATTTGGATGCTATTGATTTTTGGATAAATTAAATTATAAATCTTTAAAAATTTATCCTCTGCTTTCATTTAATTGAATTCTTATATCATTGTCATAATCCTCATGTTTATATTATGATGGAAGTCATCTGTGGCCGTAGTACATAGATGGACTTGTTATGATTATGATCAGGGATTATTCGATATAATCATGATCGTAATGTTACAAAAGATGTGGTAAAAGTCCTCATTGGCCCGTAGTGCATTGATGGACAGTTGTTGGCATGATCATGACCATTGATGAAAACACAAATATCCTTGGCCCGTAGTGCATGGATAATTTATGGTCGTGATACTAATGAATATCCTTGGCCGTATTGCAGGGATGATGTGGATTATTTATTAAGCTGAGTCTCAACGATAAAATTGATGATAAATTCTTTTAAATCATAAAAGATACTCCCTCCGTCCCATAGTTATAGGCTGATTTCTTTTGGCATATAGTTTAAGAAAATCAGTTTAAGTGACAATTTTTAACAGCAATTTTCCACATATACCCCTTAATATGGAATTAATGAATAAGTTAATTACTCCTTACTTATCACATTGAAACTCTCAACTTAATTGATCAACGTGTACTAACCATTAAAATAGAACTTTAACCAAAGATAAAATTTTAATCTACATAAACTTTCAACCAATCACAAAATGTTTATGTTATTCCAAATTCATTTATTGATCCTAAAAAGTTGAATTCTTTTATTGAGAATACAACAATATTAAATGTGGTGATAAAAATAATGACATTGAATGTTGTTTCTTCAAAAAAAATAATGGTTGAATATTTATTATAAGGGCATAAAAGTAAAATAATGAACCAACTAAATTTTATAAATAGTAAGTAGCCTATATATTGGGACATCTCAAAATAAAAAATTAGCCTATAACTATGGGACAAAGGGAGTAGTAGATATCATGCTCTACTTGACTCTTCTAATGGATTGCTTGTTCCGCTGCAGTTAAACTTGATGTTGTTATATTTTATCAGTTTAACACTGTTGAAGGCTAACGATAAATTATTCTGAATTATCTTAGTCATAATATTTCTTACTGGGCTAGTTGAGCTCACCCTTTTGCTTTCATTATTCTCTTTAGGAAATGAGAATGTAGCCGGGACTAGTCGGGAAATGGAGTGACGGTTCAGATGTTTGCATTAGTAGTCCTCACTATTCTATGAAATAGTGTGATAATAAAAGTATTGAGGACTCCATTTGAGTTTGAATACTGTCTAGAAGATAATATTCGTATTAAAACTCTCAGTTAATGTTTTGTCATATTTTACACGACAGTTGTATTATTAAGTTGTATTTGAATTTTGTACCATGTATTTGGCGACTTGAGATGGGTGATGTATACCTATTTTGGGGGCGTCACAGTTGGTATCAAAGCTTAGGGATATGATCCCTGGCTGAGATGTGATACAAGAACTAGGAGGAGAGAGACGGGGAATTCCTTCGCTAGTATGACCTACCTAAGTTTATTTGGTATTTAATTGGTCGGTCAGAGTATGGGGATAATATGTGACATGTCAATTAACCATTGTTTTGTGGCAGTATTTGAAAATGACATCCGAGAATATTGAGAATAGCAATGGAGCACAGGAGATCATTGAGTCATCACAGATCAATACCCAGGATAATGTGCAACAGGAAGACAATAATCCTCAGGTAAATAACAACACCGATCAAATGATGAACAATGGAATGTTCAAAGGCTTTATGCAATTCATGCAACATCAGGCGAGAGCGGCTCCTGTCCAAAATGCTGGTGGAAACACAGGAAACTCTCGGATGGTCACCGCTAAACAGTTCAAGGAGCTGGGACCAACAGAGCTTTTTGGAGAGCAAAAACCACTTAATGCGGAGACGTGAATAAAGCAGATCAACAAGATATTTGATGTCTTGGGATGCTCCGAGGAGCAAAAGGTTCCCTTTGCCACCTTCATGTTGCGAGCAGAGGCAGATTACTAGGGGGAATCTGTAAAGCGTACTCAACCTGCCGCACTGAAGATGAGTTGGGAGAAATTCCAAGATTTGTTCAACGACAAGTACTTTCCCAAAAGTATTCGTCACATGAAAGAGGTAAAGTTCATTAACCTGGAGCAAAACAACATGACCGTGTCGCAGTATGAAGCCAAGTTTGCCGAGTTGTCCCAGTTTGCATCCCACTTAGTTGATAATGAGGAGAGAATGACGCGGATGTTTTTAAGAGGTTTGAAACCTGAGATACGTCAATACCTTATCTCTCACAAACTGTGTTTGCATTCAGATGTTGTAAATAGGGCTCGGTTATTGGAGCGCGGTAATGAGTCAACCCAACCAAGAGAGAGCGGTAAACAAAGTCGATAATACCCGGTAGATAGCATGATCATCGAAGCGGTGACAACAAACGTGGAGGGAATCAACATGCCAGAAATGGTAACCATTTTGGTGGTAATCATGGCCAAGACAATAAGAATGGACATTTAAAGAAGAGGAGATTCAACAATGAAGGAAAGACGTCAGCATCAGCACCCATTGTTAAGGAAGGAGAACGACCACCTATCATATGCTTTAAATGCGGAGGGGAGGGACATATCAGTCAAAACTGTGCGCAGCAGTCCAAAACATGTTACAATTGTGGAAGAGAAGGTCACCTAGCTCGATTTTGTCATTCAGGGAAGCCAAGTCCAGCTGGGATGGAGGCACCAAAGGCCGTTTTAGAAAAGTCAAAACCAGTTGTTCAAGGGAGAGCGTTTGTCGTAACCTCCCAGAAAGTAAGGAATCCAAACGAGGTGATCACGGGTAAGCTTATCATAAATTCTTTTCAAAGATTGATCTTCGTTCCGGATATCACAAATTGAAGATTAAAACTGATGACATTCCAAAGACGACTTTCAGAACTCGGTATGGGTATTATGAATTCCTAGTCATGTCTTTTGGATTGACTAATGCTCCTGCTGCCTTCATGGATATGATGAACCGAGTATTCAAGGAATATTTGGATCACTTTGTAGTTGTCTTTATTGATGACATCCTCATATACTCCAAAAGCCGTGAAGATCATGAGCAACACTTGAGGCTGATACTCCAAAAGCTTCGTGAAAACAATCTATATGCCAAGTTGAAGAAATGAGAGTTCTGGCTTGAGGAAGTAGCATTCCTTGGGCACATGATATCAAATCACGGAATATCTGTTATGTAAGACCCCAACTTTTATGAATAAAAATGTATTTTCTATAAATATCATTTTTGAATATTATGGAATAAATTTGATATAATGTTATAGTTGTGGGTAATATTTATAAATTTTGCAAAGTACGCAAGTTGTTATATAATATTCGATTGGTCGGGGAATATTCGTTTTAAACAGGGAATATTCGTACGACGGCATAATCATTGGTGGACCCCACAACTAAATTATTGTCGGATTGAGAAAATGAAAAAAATATTTTTATATGAAAATAATGGCGGAAGTTTTACTGAATTAATCGTTGAAACACCCTTATGTTAAAAGTAATGCAGAATACGGCGTGGTTGCATAGTAGCACACGATATACTTACGTGATAAGTCATTCAGTTTTATTCAATTATTGTTGATATTTTATATATTATTAAATCAATAATTGAGATGACAAAGTTATTAATATTATTATTTGCATTATTAATGATGTCTAGAAGTTCTGCCAAGGAGAGGTTTGGTCACCTAATTGCGCACCAATAGGGAGAAATCCTTATTGGAAAGCCCTCCTTCCCAGGAGCGACATTCGTGGATTAATAGTGTGAATAATAATAATGATGATGAAGTTTTGTTTTATTAGTATTATTAATGTAATAAAATGGAAAAGCTTTTATATAAAATGAGAATACTTTTATAAAGTTATTCGTTTTATTAGGTTAATAGTAAAATCTTTTTATATAAAAATGTAAATACTTTTATAAAGTTATCTATTTTATTAGACAATAATTAGAATATATTATATTTTATTATGCATAGTGTTTGCATAGTGCCTACATAATGTTTGATAAAATCTTTTTATATAAAATAGAATACTTTTATAAAGTTATTCGTTTTGTTAGATTATAAAAAGAATATATTATATTTTATTGTAAACTAATGTGGACCGTCCGTTTAAAGTAAATCAATCTGAACAGTTCATGGATTGGTTACTATTCAGTCCATTCTTCTATAAATAGAAGCTCATTTCTTCATTATTTCTTACGAATTCACTGAAACTCTAGAGAGAGAAACTATAGAGAGAAAAAAGAAAAATATTCTGCTACTTCACTACTCCGATATCAAGTTTTTTACTATAAGGGGTATTATTTCTTTTGTATTCATGAAGAGAACTTCTGTTATTCCATTCTTTATTATTCATTGGAATAACTTTTGTATCTGCCAAGTTACCCTATACTTGGTGAAATTCTTCATTATTCCATTCTTTATTATTACATTTGGAATATTCTTGTGCATGCGCTTTTTACGGACCTGGACTGGGTTCGCTCTTTAATATTATGTTGGAATATCCTGTTTGTGAGTTTTACGCCGGACCTGGTTCCGTTATTTATTATTCTATTGGAATAACCTGTCTATGCGAAGTACCGTATGCATGGTGATTTCTGTTGTTATTCCATTCTTTATTATTCTGTTGGAATATTCTGCGTGTTGTGTTATTACGCTTTGACACGGTTCCGTTATTTATTATTACATTGGAATAACTTTGTCATGCAAAGTACCGCATGCATGGTGATTTCTTTTGTTATTCCATTCTTTATTATACTCGGTTGGTTAAAGTTTTGACTTCTATACTTTCGGCGAAATTAGTGGAATAACCTTAATATTTGCGCTTCATCTAGTATCTTTTTGTGGAAATATTCTTCTGAGCATTCTTGAATTTTACTCTACAAAGAAGTATCATGTTGACAATTTGGACGTTATTAGTTCCTCTGAATAAATTAATTCTTGAACTTGTTTTATTGAATTCTTATATCATTGTCATCATCCTCATATTTATATTTTTGTTGAAAGTCATCTGTGGCACAGAGTGCATGTAGCGGACTTGGTATGATTATGACCGAGGATTATTCAATTGTAATCATGGACCGTAATGTTACAAATGATGTGGTAAAAGTCCTCATTGGCCCGTAGTACATTGATGGATGATTGTTGGCATGATCATGACCATTGATGAATACACAAATTTCCTTGGCCCGTAATGCATGGATAATTTGTGGTTGTGATACTAATGAATATCCTTGGCAGTAGTGTAGGGATAATGTGGATTATTTATTAAAATTTGAGTCACAAAGTGATAAAAGTGATGAAAACCTTTTAAATCATAAAAGATAGTAGATTTTATTCTCTACTGACTCTTTTAATGGATTTCATGTTCATTACTGCAGATTAAACTTGATATCTATTGTATTTTATCGGTTTAACAACATGTTGAAGACTACTTGATAATTTATTTTGCATTATCTTAGTCATAATATTTCTTCTTTGGGCTAGTTTAGCTCACCTTTTCTTTCTTTGTTCTCTTCAGAAATGAGAACGTGGCAGGGACTAGTCGGGGAACGGAGTGATGGTCCGATGATAGTATTAGTAGTCCTCACTATTACATTAAATAGTGTGACAATAAATGTAATGAGGACTTATTCTGAGAGTGGATATTGCCTAGAAAACAGTATTTGTATTAAAACTCACAGCTCTCATGTTGTATATTAAGATTGTATTTGTATTCTGTACCATGTATTTGGCGACTCAGAATATGTGATGTATACCTATTTTGGGGGCGTCACAGTTGGTATCAAAGCTTAGGGATATAATCCCTGGCTGAGATGTGAGATAAGAACTAGGAGGGGAAAGACGGGGAATTCATTCGCTAGTATGACCTACCTAACTTTATTTGATATTTAATTGGTCGGTCAGAGTATAGGGATAATATGTGATATGTTAATTAACCCTTGTTTTGTGGCAGTGTTTGAAAATGGCATCAGAGAATGTTGAGGACATCAATGGAGCACAGGGGACCGATGAGTCTTCACAGATTAATAATCAGGATAATGTGCATCAGAAAGGCGACAATCCTCAGGCAAACAACAACACTGACCAGATGATGAACGATGGAATATTCAGAGGATTTATACAATTCATGCAACATCAGGAAAGAGCGGCTCCTGTACAAAATGAAGGTAGAAACACTGGCAACTCTCGGACGGTCACCGCTAAGCAGTTCAAGGAATTGGGACCACCAGAGTTTTTTGGAGAGCAAAAACCACTTAAGGCGGAGACGTGGATAAAGCAGATCTGCAAGATATTTGATGTCTTGGGATGCTTTGAGGAGCAAAAGGTTCCCTTTGCCACCTTTATGTTGCGTGCAGAGGCAGATTATTGGTGGGAATCTGTAAAACGTACTCAACCTACCGCACTGAAGATGACTTGGGAGAAGTTCCAAGAATTGTTCAACGACAAGTACTTTCCTGAAAGTATTCATCACATGAAAGAGGTAGAGTTCATTAAGCTGGAGAAAAATAACATGATCGTGTCGGGCACGGGCTAAGTTAATGTAGTTGTCCCTGTTTGCGTCCCATTTGGTTGATAATGAGGAGAGAATGACGTGAATGTTTCTAAGAGGTTTGAAACCCAAGATACGTCAATATCTTATCTCTCATAAACTGTGTTTGTATTCAGATGTTGTTAATAGGGCTTAGTTATTGGAGCGCGATAATGAGTCAACCCAACCAAAAGAGAGCAGCCGTCAAAATGATAATACTAGTGATAGCAGTCATCAAAGCGGTGACAATAAGCGTGGAGGGAATTAACATGCCAGAAATGGTAACCACTTCGGTTGTAATCATGGCCAAAATAATAAGAATGGACATTTCAAGAAGAGGAGATTCAACAATGATGGAAAGACATCAGCACCAGCACCCGTTGTTAAGGAAGGAGAACGACCACCTATCATATGCTTTAAATGCGGAGGGGAGGGACATATCAGTCCAAACTGCGCGATGACATCCAAAGCATGTTATAATTGTGGAAGAGAAGGTCACCTAGCCCAATTTTGTCGTTCACCGAAGATAAGTTCAGCTAGGATGGAGGCACCAAAGGACGTCCCAGAAAAGTCAAAGCCGATGAGTCAAGGAGAGCGTTTGTCGTGACCTCCCAAAAAGCAAGGAACCCGAATGAGGTCATCACGGGTAAGCTTATCATATACTCTAGCGAAGTTTATACCTTATTTGATACCGGTTCTACCCATTCTTTTATTTCTTCTACTTGCGCTCAACGTTTAAATTTGACTCCGGAGAAATTAGACTTTGACTTATCTGTTGAAACTCCGTTGGGAGAAACCTTCATTACATCCACTGTTTATAAGTCTTGTTTGGTTCAAATAGGTAACCTCACATTACCTGTCGATCTTATTTCATTGAAAATACTTGCATTTGACGTAATTCTAGGGATTGATTGGTTAACCACTCATCATGCAAAAATTGATTATTTTCGTAAGGTTGTTAGCTTTCATATTCCTAACCAACCTATTATGCGAATTCAAGCAACCAAACCATCAAAATCAATTACTGTCATCTCAAGCCATAAAGCTATTCGTTTATTAAGAAACGGATGTCAAGCTTTCTTAGCTCATGTTACGGATCTAAACAAAAATACGTCAGTTTTGAATGATATTTCTATTGTTAATGAATTTCCTGATGTATTCCCTGAAGAACTTCCTGGCCTACCCCTAAAGCTTGAAATTAAATTTTGTATCGACCTTGAACCCGGTACAAAACCTATTTCCAAAGCCCCATATCGAATGGCTCTATTGAACTTCGTGAGTTAAAGACCCAACTGCAGGAATTGTTAGACATCGGTTTCATTCGTCCCCAAAGACGTCTCCTTGGGGTGCTCCTATTCTATTCGTGAAAAGAAAAGACGGGGAGTATGCGACTTTGTATTGATTATCGGGAGTTGAATCATGTCACCGCCAAAAAAAAAATAGGTACCCATTGCCACATATTGATGACCTATTTGACCAAATTACAAAGGCGCCAAATTCTTTTCAAAGATTGATCTTAGCTTACGGATATCACTAATTGAAGATTAGAACCGATGACATTCCAAAGATGGCTTTCAGAACTCAGTACGGGCATTATGAATTCCTAGTCATGTCTTTTGGATTGACTAATGCTTCTGCTGCCTTCATGGATATGATGAACTGAGTATTCAAGGAATATTTAGATCACTTTGTGGTCGTCTTTATTGTTGACATCCTTATTTATTCCAAAAGCCGTGAAGATCATGAGCAACACTTGAGGCTGATACTCCAAAAGCTTCGTGAATATAAGCTTTATGCCAAGTTGAAGAAATATGAGTTCTGGCTTGAGGAAGTAGCATTACTTGGGCACGTGGTATCAAGTCATGGCATATCTGTTGACCCAGCAAAGAATGAAGTTATTCAAAGCTGGGAGCAACCTAAATCAATGACCGAAGTACGTAGCTTTCTCGGCTTAGCTGGTTATTATCGGAGATTCATAGAAGGGTTTTCTCGAATCTCTACTCCCTTAACTTAGCTGACTCGGAAAGATACAAAATTCGGTTGGAGTGAGGAATGCGAGAAGAGTTTTCAAGAACTCAAGAGGAGACTCATTTCAGCACCTATTCTGACAATACCATCTGGCTCGGAGGGATTTGTCATCTACAGTGATGCTTCGGGCAAAGGGTTAGGATGTGTTCTCATGCAACATTGGAAAGTCATAGCCTATGCCTCTCGACAACTAAAAGAATATGAGAGGAATTATCCTACTCATGATCTAGAGTTGGCAGCAGTCGTTTTTGCACTAAAGATTTGGAGGCATTAATTGTATGGGGAGAAAGTGGAGATCTTTTACGGATCATAAAAGCCTCAAATATTTCTTCACTCAAAAGGAACTCAACATGCGACAGCGACATTGGCTTGAACTGTTGAAAGATAATGATCATACCATCTAATACCATCCTGGAAAAGTGAACGTGGTAGCTGACGCATTGAGTAGAAGATCATATGCGGGTACGAGTGCGATATTGTCAACATAAAGGCCCATTTTGTATGACTTGCAAAGGATGGAGATAGAGATAAAGACTCCAGGGATCCATGTGATGATGGCAAATATACGAGTAGAACCGACTTTAATCGATTAAGTTAAAGTTGCTCAAATTACAGACCTGGAGCTGATGCGTATGAGGAAGAAAGTGCAAGAAGGTGTTATGCCGGAAGAAAGAATCGATGAAGAAGGAATACTTCGAGTCAACTCCAGACTTTGTGTTCCTAACGACCCTGATTTAAAGTATAAAATCATGATGGAGGCGCACAACACACCGTTTGCAATCCATCCTGGGAGTACCAAAATGTATCATGATCTTCGACATACATTTTGGTGGGGAAATATGAAGAGGAGATAAGCATTTGTTTATCTCAAGGTGTTTAACTTGTCAACGAGTCAAGCGGAGACATCAAGTACCAAAAGGTCCATTGCAACCACTTAAAATTCCAGAATGGAAGTGGGAACACATTACTATGGATTTCGTTACTGGTCTTCCCAAGGTTTCTCAAGGCATAGATGCAATTTGGATCATTGTTGATAGATTAACCAAATCTGCTCATTTCTTACCTATACGAGAAACTTATACACTTGAACGTCTTGCTCGTATGTAGATAAATGAGGTTGTAAGATTGCATGGTATGCCAATATCCATAGTTTCTGATCGAGACCCAAGATTCACTTCACGATTTTGGGTTAGTTTGCAAAATGCTATGGGCAAGGATTTATGATTTAGTTCAGCATATCATCCTCAAACAGACGGACAATCAGAGAGAACTATTCAAACTCTTGAAGATTTATTAAGACTCCGTGTCCTTGATTTTAAGGGAAGTTGGGACAAGTTCTTACCATTGGTGGAGTTTTCCTACAACAATAGCTTTCAAACAAGTATTAGCATTGCTCCATTCGAAGCGTTGTATGGAAGAAAGTGTCATTCTCCAGTATACTGGGATGAGGTGAGTGAAGCAACGTTGTTGGGACCGGAGTTGGTACGTATGACTACGGAAAAGATTCAAACGATCCGACAACGTATAAAAACCTCACAAGACCGACAAAAGAGTTATGCTGATCTTCATTGAAAGGACGTGGAATTCGATATTGGAGATCCTGTGTTGTTACGTGTTGCTCCATGGAAAGGAGTTACGAGATTTGGAAAGAGAGGAAAGCTCAATCCTCGATTCATTGGCCCATTTTTAATCCTCGATCGAGTAGGGACTGTAGCCTATAGACTCGTTTTACCGCCAAGTATATCTCGTGTTCATAACGTTTTTTACATATCCATGTTACGTAAATATGTGGATGACCCGAACCACATTATTGACTTAGAACCGGACAAAATAGCGAAAGATTTAACGTATGAAGAGGTTCCTGTTAAATCTTGGATAAGAAGGAACATATTCTACGCTCCAAGGTTATACCTCAAGTCAAAGTTTTATGGAGAAACCACGATGTTAAGGAAATGACCTGAGAGTTAGAATCTGAAATGAAATCAAGGTATCCTTACCTCTTCGACATACCAGGTGCGTACCCTAATTTCGAGGGCGAAATTTCATAAGAAGGGGAGATTGTAAGACCCCAACTTTTATGAATAAAAATGTATTTTCTATAAATATCATTTTTGAATATTATGGAATAAATTTGATATAATGTTATAGTTGTGGGTAATATTTATAAATTTTGCAAAGTACGCAAGTTGTTATATAATATTCGATTGGTGGAATATTTATTTTAACGAGGAATATTCGGGAATTATTGTTTGGATTGAGAAAATGACAAAATATTTTTTATGAAAATAACTATGAAGTTTTACCGTTAATCTGTTGAAACACTTTCGGTGTTAAAGTAATGCGAGAATACGCGTGATTGCATAGTAGCACACGGTATTGTTTATTGATGCTTACGTGAGAAGTCATTCAGGTTTATTCAATTATTATCGATATTTTATATATTATTAAATCAATAATTGAGATGACAGAGAGTTATTAATATTATTATTTGCATTATTAACGATGTCTGTAGAAGTTCTCGCTTAATGAGAGGTTTGGTCACCTAATTGCGCACTTGATAGGGAGAAATCCTTATTGAAAGCCCCTCTTTCTGAGAACTACCGGTCAATTAATAGTGTGAATAATAATAATGATGATGAAGTTTTGTTTTATTAGTATTATTAATGTAATAAAATGAAAAAACTTTTATATAAAAGAATACTTTTATAAAGTTATTCGTTTTATTAGGCTAATAGTAAAATCTTTTTATATAAAATGTAATACTTTTATAAAGTTATCTGTTTTATTAGAACATAATTAGAATATATTATATTTTATTATGCATAGTGTTTGTATAGTAAAATATTTTTATATAAAATATAATACTTTTATAAAGTTATTCGTTTTATTAGATTATAAATAGAATATATTATATTTTATTGTAAACCAATCTGGACCATCCGTTTAAAGTAAATCAATCTGGACCGTTCATGGATTGGTTACTATTCAGTCAATTCTTCTATAAATAGAAGCTCATTCCTTCATTATTTCTTATGAATTCACTGAAACTCTAGAGAGAGAAACTATAGAGAGAAAGAAGAAAAATATTCTGCTACTTCACTACTCCAATATCAAGTTTCTTTTACTATAAGGGGTATTATTTCTTTTGTATTCATGAAGAGAACTTCTGTTATTCCATTCTTTATTATTCTGTTGGAATAACTTTTGTATCTGTGAGCTACCCTATACTTGGTGAAATTCTTACATTATTCCATTCTTTATTATTACATTGGAATATCTTGTGCATCGTTTTAGGCTTTTACGGACTGGTTCCGCCTCTTTAATATTACATTGGAATATCCTGCTTTTGTGAGTTTTACGGGACCGGGTTCCGTTATTTATTATTCTATTGGAATAACTTTGTCTGTCTGCAATCTGGTATGCATGGTGATTTCGTTGTTATTCTATTCTTTATTATTACATTGGAATATTCGCCGGTGTGTGTTACGCTTTGACTGGTTCCGTTATTTATTATTACATTGGAATAACTTTTGTCTATGCAAAGTACCGCATGCATGGTGATTTCTTTTGTTATTCCATTCTTTATTATACTCGGTTGGTTAAAGTTTTTACTTCATACTCCATGAAATTAGTGGAATATCTTTGATATTTGCGCTTCATCCAATATCTTTTCATGGAAATATTCTTACGAGCATTCTTGAATTTTACTCTACAAAGAAGTATCATGTTGACAATTTGGGCGTTATTAGTTCCTGAATAAATTAATTCTTGAACTTGTTTTATTGAATTCTTATATCATTGTCATCATCCTCATATTTATATTTTGTTGAAAGTCATCTGTGGCCTGTAGTGCATAGATGGACTTGGTATGATTATGACCAGGGATTATTCGGTTTAATCATGACCGTAATGTTAAAAATGATGTGGTAAAGTCCACATTGGCCCGTAGTGCATTGATGGACAGTTGTTGGTATGATCATGACCATTGATGAATACACAAATATCCTTGGCCCATAGTGCATGGATAATTTATGGTTGTGATACTAATGAATATCCTTGGCCGTGAAGTCTTGGGGATGATGTGGATTATTTATTAAGTCGAGTCCCAAATGATAAAAGTGATGAAAACCTTTTAAATCATAAAAGATAGTAGATTTTATTCTCTACTTGACTCTTTTAATGGATTGCATGTTTCACTACTGATTAAACTTGATGTCTATTGTATTTTATCGGTTTAACAACATTGAAGACTAATGATAATTTATTCTGCATTATCTTAGTCATAATATTTCTTACTGGGCTAGTTTAGCTCACCCTTTCTTTCACTGTTCTCTTAAGGAAATGAGAACGTAGTCGGGACTAGTCGAGGAACGGAGTGATGGTCCAGATGATAGTATTAGTAGTCCTCACTATTCTGTTAATTAGTGTGACAATAAATGTAATGAGGACTTATTCTGAGAGTGGATATTGTCTAGAAGACAATATTTGTATTAAAACTCACAGCTCTCATGTTGTATATTAAAGATTGTATTTGTATTTTGTACCATGTATTTGGCAACTCAGAATAGGTGATGTATACCTATTTTGGGGGCGTCACATGTTGACCCGGCAAAGATTGAAGCAATTCAAAGCTGGGAGCAACCTAAGTTAGTGACCAAAGTACGTAGCTTTCTCGACTTAGCTGGTTATTATCGGAGATTCATAGAAGGGTTTTCTCGAATCGCTACTCCATTAACTCACCGACTCGAAAAGATACAAAATTGATTGGAGCGAGGAATGTGAGAGAGTTTTCAAGAACTCAAGAGAGACTCATTTCATCACTGCTACGACAATACCATCCGGTTCGGAAGGATTTGTCATCTACAGTGATGCTTCGGGCAAAGGGCTAGGATGTGTTCTCATGCAACATGGGAAAGTCATAGCCTATGCCTCTCGACAACTCAAAGAATATATGAGGAATTATTCTACTCATGATCTAGATTTGGCAGCTGTCGTTTTTGCACTTAAGATTTGGAGGTATTACCTGTATGGAGAGAAGGTGGAGATCTATACGGATCATAAAAGCCTAAAATATTTCTTCACTCAAAAGGAGCTCAACATGCGACAACGACGTTGGATTGAACTGTTGAAAGATTATGATCATACCATTCATTACCATCTTGGAAAAGCGAACGTGGTAGCTGACGCATTGAGTAGAAGATCATATGCGGGTATGAGTGCGATATTGTCAACGCAAAGGCCCATCTTGTATGACCTGCAAAAGATGGAGATGGAGTTAAAGACTCCAGGGACCCATGTGATGCTGGCGAATATACGAGTAGAACCGACTTTAATCGATAAAGTTAAAGCTTTTCAAGCTACAGACATGGAGCTGATGCGTATGAGGAAGAAAATACAAGAAGGTGTTATCCCGGAAGCAAGAATCAATAAGGAAGGAATACTATGAGTCAACTCTAGACTTTGTGTTCCTAACGACCCTGATTTAAAGTATAAAATCATGATAGAGGCGCACAACACACCGTTTGCAATCCATCCTGGGAGTACCAAAATGTATCATGATCTTCGACATACATTTTGGTGGAGCAATATGAAGAGAGAGATATCGGGGTTTATCTCAAGATGTCTAACTTGTCAACGAGTCAAGGCAGAGCATCAAGTGCCAGAAAGTCCAATGCAACCACTTGAAATTCTAGAATGGAAGTGGGAGCACATTACCATAGATTTCGTTGCTGGTCATCCCAAGGTTTCTCAAGGCATAGATGCGATTTGGGTCATTGTTGATAGATTGACCAAGTCTGCTCATTTCTTACCGATACGAGAAACTTATACACTTGAACATCTTGCTCGTATGTACATAAACGAGATTGTAAGATTGCATGGTATGCCAGTATCCATAGTTTCTTATCGAGACCCAAGATTTACTTTAAGATTTTGGGTTAGTTTGCAAAAAGCTATGAGCACGAATTTACGATTTAGTTCGGCATATCATACTCAAACGGACGGGCAATCGAAAAGGACTATTCAAACTCTTGAAGATTTATTAAGACTCTGTGTCATTGACTTCAAGGGAAGTTGGGACAAGTTCTTACCATTGGTGGAGTTTTCCTACAACAACAGTTATCAAACAAGTATTAGCATGGCTCCATTTAAGGCGTTGTATGGACGCAAGTGTCGTTCTCTAGTATGCTGGGATGAGGTGGGTGAAGCAACATTGTTGGGACTGGAGTTCGTACGTATGACTATGAAAAAACTTCAAACGATTCGACAAGGTATAAATACCTCACAAGATCGACAAAAGAGTTATGTTGATCTTCATCGAAAGGACGTGGAATTCGATATTGGAGATCATGTGTTGTTACGTGTTGCTCCATGGAAAGGGGTTACGAGATTTAAAAAGAGAAAAAAGCTCAATCCTCGATCGAGTAGGAACTGTGGCCTATAGACTCGCTCTACCGCCAAGTATGTCTCGTGTTCATAACGTTTTTCACATATCTATGTTACGTAAATATGTGAAAGACCTGAATCACATTATTGATGTGACGCCCCCAAAAATAGGTATACATCACCCATCTTGGGTCGCCAGATACAAGGTACTGAATACAAATACAAACTAATTATACAACTGTCGTGTAAAATATGACAAAACATATGTTGTGAGTTTTAATACAAATATTGTCATCTAGACAATATCCACACTAAATTGAGTCCTCATTACATTTATTATCACACTATTTAACAGAATAGTAAGGACTACTAATGCAATTATCTGGACTGTCAATCCGTTCCCCGACTCGTCCCAGCTATATTCTCATTTTTTGAAGAGAACAGTGAAGGAAAGGGTGAGCTCAACTAGCCCAGTAAGAAATATTATGACGAAGATAATGCAGAATAAATTATCATTAGTCTTCAACAATCTTAAACTGATAAAAAACAATTGACATCAAGTTTAACTGCAGCGGAACAAGCAATCCATTAAAAGAGTCAAGTAAAGAATAAAATCTAATATCTTTTATGATTTAAAAAGGTTTTTCATCACTTTTATCGCTGAGACTCAGCTTAATAAATAATCCACATCTTCCCTGCACTATGGCTAAGGATATTCATTAGTATCACGACCATAAATTATCCATCCACTACGGGCCAAGGATATTCATGTATTCATCAACGGTCCTGATCATGCCATAAAACAATTCATCTTTGCTCCCTTGGCTGAAGAGAATCCATAGCCATAATTATACCAAAAACTGTCCATCAATGCACTATGGGCCAATGAGAACTTTTTCCACATCATTTGAAACATTACGGTTATGATTATACCGAATAATCCCTGGTCATAATCATACCAAGTCCATCTATGCACTACAGGCCACAAATGACTTTTAACAAAATATAAACATAAGGATGATGACAATGATATAAAAATTCAATAAAAAAAGTTCAAGAATTAAATTATCCAGGAACTAATAACGTCCAAATTGTCAACATGATACTTCTTTGTAGAGTAAAATTCGAGAATGCTCAGAAGAATATTTTCATGAAAAGATACTGGATGAAGCGCAAATATCAAGGATATTCCACCAATTTCATGGAGTATAGAAGTCAAAACTTTAACCAACTGAGTATAATAAAGAATGGAATAACAAAAGAAATCACCATGCATGCGGTACTTGCATAGACAAGTTATTCCAATGTAATAATAAATAACGAAACTGTGTCAGCGTTCGATACGCACCGACATACGATATTCAAATGAATAATAAATAATGGAATAACAATAGAAATCACCATGCATGTGGTACGTCAGATAAAAAAAAGTTATTCCAATAGAATAATAAACAATCGGAACCGGTCGGCGTAAATTAAAGCCGAGCGGGATGTTCTAACGTAATAATAAAGAATGGAATAACAACATAAATCACCATGCATGCGGTATTTAGATATATATCGTGTTATTCCAACAAAATAATAAATAACGAAACTAGGTCCGGCGTAAAACGCACATACAGGATATTCCAACAAAATAATAAAGAATGGAATAACAAAAGAAATCACCATGCATGCGGTATTGGCATGTACAAGTTATTCCAACGGAATAATAAATAACGAAACCCGGTCAGAGCGTATACGCGACCGCATGATATTCCAATGTAATAATAAATAATGGAATAACAATAGAAATCACCATGCATGTGGTACGTCGATGTATGAGCGTTATTCCAATGTAATAATAAACAACGGAACCGTGTCAAAGTAAATTACATGCCAAGCGAGGATGTTCTAACGTAATAATAAAGAATGGAATAACAACATAAATCACCATGCATGCGATTTACGCCATATATATACAAAGTTATTCCAATGTAATAATAAATAACGAAACTAGGTCCCACAGAAACGCATATACGAGATATTCCAACAAAATAATAAAGAATGGAATAACAACAGAAATCACCATGCATGCGGTACTTCATATAGACAGGTTATTCCAATAGAATAATAAATAACAGAACCAGGTCCGACGTAAAACGCACAAACAGGATATTCCAACAGAATAATAAAGAATGTAATAACAACAGAAATCAACATGCATGCGGTACTTCGCATAGACATGTTATTCCAACAAAATAATAAAAGACAGGATATTCCAACAAAATAATAAAAGATTTTAACCAGTCCCAAGCAGAAACGCATGAACAAAATATTCTAACAGAATAATAAAGAATGGAATAACAGAAGAATTTCACCAAGTATAGGGTAGACCGCATATACAGGTTATTCCAACAGAATAATAAATAACAGAAGAATTTCACGAAATATAGGGTAGACCGCGTATACAGGTTATTCCAACGGAATATTAAAGAATGGAATAACAGAAGTTCTCTTCATGAATACAAAAGAAATAATACCCCTTACGGGGTACAACAAATAATATCCCTTACCTTTGAAAGAAGAGTACTCCGACTGGTAGGGCGAGGATATACTTGAAGAAAACTTGCACTATGCTCAAAGCTTTCTTAAACTCCAAAGAAATACGCTCAAGATTATAGAAGAAGAATTCTCTCTATAGTTTCTCTCTCTAGAGTTTCAGTGAATTCGTAAGAAATAATGAAGGAATGAGCTTCTATTTATAGAAGAATGGACTGGATAGTAACTAATTCATGAATGGTCCAGATTTAAAGCAAATTTTTTTAAATAAAATATAATATATTCTATTTATAATCTAATAAAATGAATAACTTTATAGAAGTATTCTGTTTTATATAAAAAGATTTTACTATGCAAAATACTATGCAGGCACTATGCATAATAAAATATAATATATTCTATTTATATAATAACTTTATAAAAGTATTACATTTTTATAAAAGATTTTACTATGCAAAATACTATGCATAATAGAATATAATATATTCTATTTATAGAATAACTTTATAAAAGTATTCGCTTTATATAAAAAGCTTTTTGTTTTATTACATTAATAATATCAATAAAACAAAACCGAGTGACTTATCACGTAAGCATCAATAATCAATCTTTGTGTGCTACTATGCAACCACGCCAGACATCGTACTTTTTACTACTGAGTAGTTCAACAATATTAACGGTAAACTTCCGCCGTTATTTTCATAAAAATATTTTTGTCATTTTTTCAATCCGACAATAATTCCGTTGTGGGGTCCACAAACGATTGTGCCGTCGTACGAATATTCCCTGTTAAAATGAATATTCCCCGACCAATCAAATATTATATAACAACTTGCATACTTTATAAAATTTATAAATACTACCTACAACTATACATTATCTCAAATTCACACCATAATATAAAAAAAAATATTTCGAGAATATTAAATCTTTATTCGTAAAATTTGAGATTTTACAATCTCCCCTCCTTATGAAATTTTGCCCTCGAAATTTACATACATACCTGGTATGTCGAACAGATAAGGACACTTCGTCCGATTCTAACTCTTGAGGTATAACCTTTGAGTGTTGAATACATTCCAGGATTTTAACAAGTACATCTTCATACGTTAAATTATCCGCTATCTCGTCCGGTTCTAAATCAATAATGTGGTTTGGGTCGTCCACATTTTTCGTAACATCGATACGTGAAAACGTTATGAACACGCGACATACTTGGCGATAAAACGAGTCTATAGGCCACAGTTCTTACTCGATCGAAGATTTTAAATTGGCCAATAAAATCGAGGGTTGAGATTTCCTCTATTCATCGAGTCTTGGTTCTAGAATAACGCCCTCTTCAACCTTCTTCTTCACATTCATCAGCTCTGAGTATGTAGCTTGCACAACTTTTACCTTATCGATTAAAGTCGATTTTACTCGTATATTCGTTATCTTCACGTAGGTTTGTATATTCGCACTCGTAAACGCATATGATCTTCTACTCAATGCGTCAGCTGCCACGTTCGCTTTTCCATGATGGTATTGAATGGTACGATCGTAATCTTCAATAGCTCGAGCCAACGTCTTTGGCGCATGTTGCATTCGTTTTAGTTGAAGAAATATTTAAGGGTTTTAGAAATGGGGTTTTGTCTTTCGGAATTGATAAAAATTTGATTTCACGCTCTGGGGTAGGCCAAGAAGTCTTCAGAAATACGTCAAGAAATTTATTAACGATAGAAATATCATTCAAAACTGTGACTCTCATCCAAGACTTGGATAGTACGTCACATTGATACCTATCAACTTGCCATTGTCATTCACAACGTCCCCTACGGAAAGTCTGGCTTCGGTGCATTCCACACACGGAAGTTAACAACAAAAGGACCGAGACTCTTTACTTATGGCTTGATATGACAATAATTGAATTTAGTGGTTTGGTTGCTTGAATTCGCATAACAGGTTGTTAGGAATAAGAAAGCTAACAACCTTACGAAAAGCATGATAAGTAGTTAACCAATCGATTCTTAAAATCACATCAAAGGCAAGTATTTTCAAAGAGATAAGATCGACAGGTAACGTGAAAGTGTCAATTTGAATCAACAAGATTTATAAACAGTGGAGGTAATGAAGGTTTCTCCTAACGGAGTTTCAACAGATAAGTCAAAGTCTAATTTCTTCGGAGTCAAATTTAAATGTTGAACGCAAGCAAGAGAGATAAAAGAATGGGTAGAACCGGTATCTAATAAGGTATAGACTTCACAAGAATTTATAATTAACTAACCCGTACTAACTTCGTTTGGGTTACTCGCTTTTTAAGAAGTCACGAAAAATGCTCTTCCTAAAATCACCGACTTTGTCTTGTCCGTATCCGCCTTTGGTGCCACAGTTCCAGCTGGACTTGACTTTGGTGCACGACAAAATCGAGCTAAATGACCTTCTCTTCTTGAAATTTCCATTTCTATTATCTTGGCCATGATTACCACCGAAGTGGTTACCATTCTTGGCATGATAATTTCCCCCACGATGGTTATCATTGTTCCGATGGCCGTTGCCACCGGTACGATTATTATCGAGTTATTGGTCGTTGCCTTTTGGTTGTGCTGACTCATTATTGCGCTCCAATAACTGAGCCCTATTCACAACATCTGAATTTAAACAAAGTTTGTGAGAAATAAGGTATTGACATATATCGAGTTTCAAACCTCCTAGAAATGTTCGCGTCATTCACTCCTCATTATAGACCAAATGAGATGCAAACTGGGATAACTCCGCAAACTTAGCCTCGTACTGCGATACGGTCATAATATTTTGCTTCATTGCTTATCTCAACATTTTCAGATGCCATTTTCAAACACTGTCACAAAACAAGGGTTAATTGACATATCACATATTATCCCTATACTCTGAACGACCAATTAAATACCAAATAAAATTAGGTAGGTCATACTAGCGAAGGAATTCCTGCCTCCCTCCTAGTTCTTATCTCACATCTCAGCCAGGGATCATATCCCTAAGCTTTGATACCAACTGTGACGCCCCCAAAAATAGGTATACATCACCCATCTTGGGTCGCCAGACACAAGGTACTGAATACAAATACAAACTAATTATACAACTGTCGTGTAAAATACGACAAAACATATGTTGTGAGTTTTAATACAAATATTGTCATCTAGACAATATCCACACTCAATTGAGACCTCATTACATTTATTATCACACTATTTAACAGAATAGTGAGGACTACTAATGCTATTATCTGTACTGTCAATCCGTTCCCCGACTCGTCCCAGCTATATTCTCATTTTTTGAAGAGAATAGTGAAGGAAAGGGTGAGCTCAACTAGCCTAGTAAGAAATATTATGACTAAGATAATGCAGAATAAATTATCATTAGTCTTCAACAATCTTAAACTGATAAAAAACAATTGACATCAAGTTTAACTGCAGCGGAACAAGCAATCCATTATAAGAGTCAAGTAAAGAATAAAATCTAATATCTTTTATGATTTAAAAAGGTTTTTCATCAATTTTATCGCTGAGACTCAACTTAATAAATAATCCACATCTTCCCTGCACTACGACTAATGATATTCATTAGTATCACGACCACAAATTATCCATGCACTATGAGCCAAGGATATTCGTGTATTCATCAACGGTCCTGATCATGCCATAAAACAATTCATCTTTGCTTCCTTGGCCGAACAGAATCCATAGCCATAATCATAGCAAAAACTGTCCATCAATGCACTACGGGCCAATGAGGACTTTTTCCACATCATTTGAAACATTACGGTCATGATTATACCGAATAATCCCTGGTCATAATCATACCAAGTCCATCTATGCACTACAGGCCACATATGACTTTCAACAAAATATAAACACGAGGATGATGACAATGATATAAGAATTCAATAAAACAAGTTCAAGAATTAAATTATCCAAGAACTAATAACGTCCAAATTGTCAACATGATACTTCTTTGTAGAGTAAAATTCAAGAATGCTCAGAAGAATATTTCCATGAAAAGATACTGGATAAAGCACAAATATCAAGGATATTCCACTAATTTCATGGAGTATAGAAGTCAAAACTTTAACCAACTGAGTATATAAAGAATGGAATAACAAAAGAAATCACCATGCATGCAAAGATTGCATGATAAAAGTTATTCCAACGTAATAATAAATAACGGAACCCAGTCAAGCGTATAATACGCACCGATAGGATATTCCAATGTAATAATAAAGAATGGAATAACAACAAAAATCACCATGCATGCGATGCGTCACATGTAGTTATTCCAATGAATAATAAATAAAGGAACCAATCGAGCAAAATTACACCGATGGATGTTCCAATGAATAATAAAGAATAGAATAACAACAAAATCACTATGCATGCGGTATCAGATATATACAAAAGTTATTCCAATGTAATAATAAATAATGTAACTAGGTCCGACGTAAAACGCGCATACGTGATATTCCAATAGAATAATAAAGAATGGAAAAATGAAATTACCATGCATACGGTGATTGCAGATGACAAAGTTATTCCAATGTAATAATAAATAATCTAACTAGGTCCCGTAAAACACAGGTATATGATATTCCAATGTAATAATAAAGAATGTAATAACAAAAATCACCATGCATGCGGTATTGTGATACACAAGTTATTCCAATAGAATAATAAATAACGGAACCAGGTCCGATGTAAAACGCACAGACAGGATATTCCAATGGAATAATAAAGAATGGAATAACAACAGAAATCACCATGCATGCAAAGATTGCTTATGACATTGTTTATTCCAATGAATAATAACTAATCGGAACCAGTCCCAGATAAAACGCATGCATGTGATATATATTCCAATGTAATAATAAAAAGACGGAACCAGTCCTACATAAAATGCAATCGACAAAATATTCCAATGTAATAATAAAGAATGGAATAATGTAAAAATTTCACTAAGTATAGGGTAGATCATGGCGATACAAAAGTTATTCCAATGTAATAATAAATAATGGAATAATGTAAGAATTTCACCAAGTATAGGGTGAAGCCGACATAGATACAAAAGTTATTCCAATGTAATATTAAAGAATGGAATAATGTAAGTTCTCTTCATGAATACAAAAGAAATAATATCCCTTACGGTACAACAAATAATATCCCTTACCTTTGAAAGAAGAGTACTTATTTGGTAGGGCGAGGATATACTCGAAGAAAACTTGCACTACGCTTCAAAGCTTTTTAAACTCTAAAGAAATACGCCAAGATTATAGAAGAAGAATTCTCTCTATAGTTTTTCTCTCTAGAGTTTCAAAGAATTTGTAAGAAATAATGAAGGAATGAGCTTCTATTTATAGAAGAATGGATGCATAGTAACTAATTAATTGAAACGGTCCCGTATTGATTTACTTTTAATCGGACGGTCAGTATTTAAAGCAAAATCTTTTAAATAAAATAAAATATATTCTATTTATAATCTAATAAAACGAATAACTTTATAAAAGTATTCATTTTATATAAAAAGATTTTACTATACAAAATATTATGCAGGCACTATGCATAATAAAATATAATATATTCTATTTATAGAATAACTTTATAAAAGTATTCTGTTTTATATAAAAAAAATTTACTATGCAAAACACTATGTATAATAGAATATAATATATTCTATTTATAGAATAACTTTATAAAAGTATTCTGTATCATGATCTTCGACATACATTTTGGTGGGGCAATATAAAGAGGGAGATAATGATGTTTATCTCAAGGTGTTTAACTTGTCAACGAGTCAAGGCAGAGCATCAAGTACCAAAAGGTCCATTGCAACCGCTTGAAATTCCAGAATGGAAGTGGGAACACATTACAATGGATTTCGTTACTGTTCTTCCCAAGGTTTCTCAAGGCATAGATGCAATTTGGGTCATTGTTGATAGATTGACCAAATCTGCTCATTTTCTTACCTATACGAGAAACTTATACACTTGAACATCTTGCTCGTATGTACATAAATGAGGTTATAAGATTGCATGGTATTCGAGTATCCATAGTTTCTAATTGAGACCCAAGATTCACTTCACGATTTTGGGTTAGTTTGCAAAAAGCTATGGGCACGGATTTACGATTTAGTTCGGTATATCATCCTCAAATGGGCGGACAATCAGAGAGGACTATTCAAACTCTTGAAGATTTATTAAGACTCCGTGTCCTTGACTTTAAGGGAAGTTGGGACAAGTTCTTACCATTGGTGGAGTTTTCCTACAACAACAACTATCAAACAAGTATTGGCATAGCTCCATTCGAAGCGTTGTATGGAAGAAAGTGTCGTACTCCAGTATACTGGGATGAGGTGAGTGAAGCAACGTTGTTGGGACCGGAGTTGGTACATATGACTATGAAAAAGATTCAAACGATCCGACAACGTATAAAAACCTCATAAGACCGACAAAAGAGTTATGCTGATCTTCATTGAAAGGACGTAGAATTCGATATTGGAGATCATGTGTTGTTATGTGTTGCTCCATGGAAAGGAGTTACAAGATTTGGAAAGAGAGGAAAGTTCAATCCTCGATTCATTGGCCCATTTTTAATCCTCGATCGAGTAGGGACTGTAGCCTATAGACTCGTTTTACCGCCAAGTATATCTCGTGTTCATAACGTTTTTTACATATCCATGTTACGTAAATATGTGGATGACCCGAACCACATTATTGACTTAGAACCTAAAAATAGCGAAAGATTTAACGTGATGAAGAGGTTCCCAAGTTAAATCTTGGATAAGAAGGAACATATTCTACGCTCCAAGGTTATACCTCAAGTCAAAGTTTTATGGAGAAACCACGATGTTAAGGAAATGACCGAGAGTTAGAATCAAATGAAATCAAGGTATCCTTACCTCTTCGACATACCAAAGTCGTACCCTAATTTCGAGGGCGAAATTTCATAAGAAGGGGAGATTGTAAGACCCCAACTTTTATGAATAAAAATGTATTTTCTATAAATATCATTTTTGAATATTATGGAATAAATTTGATATAATGTTATAGTTGTGGGTAATATTTATAAATTTTGCAAAGTACGCAAGTTGTTATATAATATTCGATTGGTCGGGGAATATTTATTTTAACAGGGAATATTCGTACGACGGTACAATTATTGGTGGACCGCACAACGTAATTATTGTGAGAATGAGAAAACGACAGAAATATCTTTTTATGAAAATAATTGCGGAAGTTTTACCGTTAACTGTTGGGATAACCGGTGGTAAAAGTACAGTAACACGCGTGGTTGCATAGTAGCACACGGTATTGATTATTGATGCTTACGTGAGAAGTCACTCAGTTTTGTTCAATTATTGCTACAGTAATTGATGCATAGTATCTCACGTTATTTGATTAAATTATTATCGATATTTTATATATTATTAAATCAATAATTGAGACGACAAAGTTATTCATATTATTATTTGCAATATTGACAATGTCTAGAAGTTCTGTCAAGGAGAGGGTTGGTCACCTAATTCCGTGCCAATAATGAGAAATTCTTATTGGAAAGCCCCCTCTTTCCTGGGAATGACTTGGTTGTTGAATATTGCGAATTGTAATAATGATAATAAATATTGTTAAAAATATTGAGGTGATTTTTATGAAGTATTTGTTGTAAATATTGGCGTATTATTTGGACCCCCATTTACTCATTTTTTAAAATAATCGGTTGAAAGTTATTTAATATTATAAAGGTGGGCCCACATGTGGGGCCCATATGTGAAAAATGAATTGGCTGGGAAAGTTCACGGGTGATTGTTTTCAAAGTCACAGGTTTTTATATATATATATATATATATATATAATATTTTATTAGTTTTGTTTTTTTATGAAAAATAGAATATATTATATTTTATTATGCATAGTGTCTGCATAGTAAATGTATAGTAGCAAATGTTGAAATCGTCCGAATTTTTTTTAAAACAACTGTGCGTCCGTGATTTTTATTTTCAAATAGTTTCCTCTCCATTCTCCTATAAATAGAACGCTTAGTTAGAATTGAAAATCACACCAGAATCAGAGAATTCTTCTTCTATAATATTGAGTGTATTTCTTTCAAGTTTTAGAAAGCTTTGAGTTTAGAAAATAGTGAAAGTTTTCTTCAAGAATATCCTCGCTATACCAGTTGGAATACTCTTCTTTTCCAGGTAAGGGATGTTATTTTTGTTCAATATTCGCTTGAAATAATATTTTCTTCCACACTCTGTAGTATGTAAGTAATATTATTTCATTTCAGATTTAAATTCTATACTCATTTGGTTAAATTTTTGGCTTCTATACTCCATAAAATTAGTAGAATATCCTTCATATTTGCGTTTCATCCAATATCTTTTCATGGACATATTATTCTGAGCATTTTTGATAAGTTTTAACTTTTTTATACTGGAGTACTATTCACGGGTTACTATTAACAATGTACTATTTATTCGAGTACTATTCACCCGGGGTACTATTCATGATAAAAATTGATTTGTTTTCGGTCCAAATCATTTTTGGTACAATATTATTCTTGAATTTTACTCCAGAAAACAGTATCATGTTGACAATTTGGACGTTATTGATTTCTGGATAAATTAAATTATAAATCTTTAAAAATTTATCCTTTGCTTTCATTTAATTGAATTCTTATATCATTGTCATCATCCTCATGTTTATATTATAATGAAAGTCGTCTGTGGCCGTAGTGCATAGATGGACTTAATATGATTATGACCAGGGATTATTCGGTATAATCATGACCGTAATGTTACAAAAGATGTGGTAAAAGTCCTCATTGGCCTGTAGTGCATTTATGGACAGTTGTTGGCATGATCATGACCATTTATAAAAACACGAATATTCTTGGCCCATAGTGCATGGATAATTTGTGGTCGTGATACTAATGAATATCCTTGGCCTTAGTACAAGGATGATGTGGATTATTTATTAAGCTGAGTCTTAGCGTTAAAATTGATGATAAATTCTTTAAAATCATAGAAGATAGTAGATATCATGCTCTACTTAACTCTTCTAATGGATTACTTATTCCGCTGTAGTTAAACTTGATGTTGTTATATTTTATCAGTTTAACACTGTTGAAGGCTAACGATAAATTATTCTGCATTATCTTAGTCATAATATTTCTTACTGGGCTAGTTGAGCTCACCCTTTTGCTTTCATTGTTCTTTTCAGGAAATGAGAACGTAGCCAGGTCTAGTCAGGAAATGGAGTAACGGTCTAGATGTTTGCATTAGTAGTTCTCACTATTCTATGAAATAGTATGATAATAAAAGAATTGAGGACTCCATTTGATTTTGAATACTGTCTAGAAGACAATATTCGTATTAAAACTCTCAGTTTATGTTTTGTCGTATTTTGGCGACTCAAGATGGGTGATGTATACCTATTTTGGGGGCGTCATATAAGCGAGGTAAGCACTTGTGATTATGGTCAACAAATTTCTGAATTAACTGCTATGGTTAGATAATTAGTTACAGGTCAACTGCCAGTTGCAAAGGTTTGTGGAATATGTCTACAACCAAATCACAATACAGATGAATGCCCAACATTACAAGATGATGAGGCTGTAAAACAAGCTAATGCAATGGGAAATTATCAGTCACAACCTCAGAGAAAGTATGACCCGTACTCAAACATGTATAACCCAGGATGGAGGGATCATCCAAATCTGAGTTATGGGAGAAAGCAAGCGGCACCACTTGCATTTCCACCTAGGTAGCAGGGCTTCCAACCACTCCAACCTCAATATCAACCAAAGCAAGTAATCCCTGCACCTATTGGAACATCATTGGAGGATATGTTCAAAGCATTCATGGGACAAACACAACAGTTCATGAATCAGACACAACAGTTCCAGCAAGAGACAAAAACTTTGGTTCAAGATTTGAGGAACTAAGTAGGACAACTGGCTACAACTGTGGGGATATTAGAATCAAGAGGCTCAGGAAAATTACCATATCAAACAGTAGTCAACCCAAGGGAGAATGCAAGTTCCATAACTTCGTAGAGTGGAAAACAAATGGATACACCATCGGCCACCGTTGAATTTGAAAAGGAAGCAGCTAAAGAGGAAACTAAAAAAATCCAAGGTACAATCTCACTCTCCTTGTAAGCTTAAAAATATTCCTCTACCCTTCCCCCGTAAATTCTAAAACTATCAAGAAAGATGAACAAGAAAAAGAAATTCTGGAAACTTTAAGGAAAGTAGAAGTGAACATCCCTCTCCTTGATGCAATTAAACAAGTGCCACGGTATGAAAAGTTTTTTAAAGAATTATGCACTAATAAAAGAAAATTGCAAAATAATGAAAAAGTCACAATCAGGGAAAATGTATTTGCTGTTCTTCAAAGAAAAATGCCTCCTAAATGTAAAGATCCATAAATATGTACAATCTACTGCAAAATAGGAATCACCAGATTTGAAAAATTCATGCTACATTTAGGAGCTTCAATTAATGTTATACCTTTATCTATTTATGCTTCCTTAAATCTAGGTCCTTTGAAAAATACTTGCGTGATTATTCAATTGGCTGATCGTACTAACACTTACCCCCGAGGGGTAATTGAAGATGTCTTAGTGCAGGTGAATGAATTAATCTTTCCTGTAGATTTTTACATCGTGGACAAGGAGGATGATACATCACCAAACCCTTCCCACATCCTGTTAGGAAGACCATTCCTAAAAACAGCAAGAACCATGATTGATGTGAACAATGGGACCTTGACAATGGAATTTGATGGGGAAAAGATTCAGTTTAATATTATGAAGCCATGAGATATCCTAGTGATGTGAATCATGTTTTTGAGATTGATGTGATTGACTCCTTAGTGCAGGAAACTTTTAAACATTTGCATAAGGACACTTGATAAGATGCGAAGGGATTATCCCCATTTATTTGTGTAACCTAGTAAAATTCCGAGGACGAAATTCTTATAGGGGGGGGGGGGGACGATGTAATACCCGTTAATTTTAACAAATTATAATATTGAGAATAAAGATTGTTTGCATATTTATTTGAATATAAATATATATAGTATTGGCATGAGTGTGGAAATTAAATTAATTGACTAAGTATGTGATAATTAAGCAATGTAGCAAGAGTGATGAGAAGCTTAGTTTAAACTTGTGGAATTATGCCTAGTGTGGCAAAGTGGTGAAATGAGAAAGTACTAATTTAATTAATGATGAAATGGATTAAATTAATTAGTACTATTAATAAATAAATAATGTCATTGACTAATTGTCATTAATTAATTATCATGAGTAATAGAATGTAAGAAGAAATCTTATATAACAAGGTTTTTCATTCAATGTAAGATGAGGTGTGACATTTGAATTATTATATAAAACTATATGATAAAAGTAAGCTTAACTAATGTAACTTATTAAGTTATGTGAAAAAGAGTCTTACGTGACCCCATGTTGTGTGTAGGGGTATTTAAATGTGTATTCTAGACCTATGGGAGAAAATAACTTTGATTAAATAAATAATTAATAATAAGTGATTATTTTAATATCTATGTATAATTGGAATAAGAAGTAATATTGATACCCAATTAAATTATATCCTAGTCTAGGGTAATTATTATTTGAAATAAATCAATGTACTTGAAGTATATGATTTTATGTGTAATGTATGAGTGGGTGTATATGTATGCTCAATTGTGAACAAAGTGTAAAATAAACTTAAGTGTACTAGTAGTAATACAAATGCTGAGTATTAGAATGTCCCAAATTGAGTGTCACTCTTTTCTTCTTCACGTAATAGGCCATTGGCCTAGTTCCTCCTTACCAAACACAAAGCTAGAAAATTATGAGAAGGGGAGTGGCCTATATGGTACTCTTCTACCAAATCCTTCATAACCATCAGCTTCTTCTCCATTCAAATGGTTTAATTCATTGAGTAAAGCTTAGATTGGTCACAAGATTTCCTATAAATGGAGCCCTTCACATTCATAACCATTTTGCTAATTCTCTGTCAAAACTCCAAGAGTGTGTGAGTGTGATTGGGTGGAGCTTATATAATCTACAAAGTGAAGCTATTGTAGCAATTCAGCTCCACCAAATGTAATATTCCTCTATATGTTCTTATATTCAATTATTAGCAAAGTTCTTAGAAAAGTACAATAATACTTGTTTTGAGTTAAAACGTTTATGGTTGAATCATGCTAGAATGTATAACTTGGAGCTAGACATTGTTAATATGGTTAAATGCAAAATCAACGAAAGTTAAGCGAAGTAAATTGGTCAAGTGATGAATCCGTAATGAAGAGAATCGCTAAATGTGTTAAACTTTGGAAAAATGACAAAAATCTTGAATTATTCCTTGAATTTAATTATTTGTATGTTTGGAAGTGTTAGAAGCATGCTAGGGATGTTTCATAACAAGTTTATATCAATTGTACATCATTACATTGTTGTTTGATGGTTGTTGGGTTGAAAATTTCTTGAAAGCTCGAAGAAGGGGATACCTGTGATTATAAGACAGCAGCCATGACCGCCCCGGCGGGAGTCATGTTGTATATAAGGCCCGCCCTGGCTGGGGGGGAGATGTTTAGAAGAGCCATGCCCGCCCCGATGGGGGGTTTTATAGTGTTAAGGCCCTCCCCGACGGGGGGTGCTGCAGTGACTGACTTGGTTTGTTTTGTTTTGTTTTGATTGTTTGATGCAAGAAGTCTTAACTCCACTTAAATTCAAGAACATACATACCTCTTAAACATGTATCAATGAAAGTTGCAAGATGTTTTAGTTGGTTTAGAGTTGAAGTATAACCTTTTGGAAAGAAAAGTTAAAAGATGAAAACCATGTTATAAAACCTTACGCCTTTTTGAATCTAACCTATTGAGCATATATTTATAGCTTAGTTAGTCTTGTAAATACATATGAAATGTGGACTCAACGTACCTTGCATGTATAGACTATTAGACAAGACATCTTAATATTTGAAAATCAATTGAGTTGAAAACTCTTTGACTTATATTGTGAACTTTTGAACAATTAGGATAGGATGCTTATGCCTCTAGAGATAATCGACATATTCATGCATCTAGTTAGACATTTTATAAACTATGCAAGCATTTGTAGAAAGAAGTTGTTTGGCAATATTATGTGGTGTAATGAATACTATGGCTAGTGGTTTACATAATGAACTCTTTTAACTTTGAAAGATGGAAATGTATGAGTAACCTTAATAAAGGGTCAAAACTAGCTTAAAGGTTCTTTAATATGTGAAACAACTTAAACATACGTAAAGTAAGGGATATTTTGCAAATACAAATAAAAGATGAGCATATGGTACTAAAGATTTTAAAGGTATAAACCAATGTGAGTTACGCATCTATGAGTGTGTAGCCTATATGAATTTAGATATATGTGATGAAAGTATGCAAATATGTATATCAAGTGTGTGTGTCTAATGAATACCTGTAGATACATAAATAGGATAACATAGTTCATTGAGGTGATTTTACGCTATAAATGGTAATCAACGCTAAAGGCAAGTCTCCTAACTCACACAACTTTGGATTTTGTGTGAATTCTCGAACTTCGTTTAATTCTCATATTGAATGCAAGTTTTCTAAAATCGTTACATTGTATAACCCAAATTGTTGCCATACTTATATCGAGCAAACATCTATTATTATTCAGAAATCATTTGTATGCCTTAACATTGTTACGAGCATTGGACTTATTGTTCATAATGCATTATAAAAATGATCTAAGCCTTTGATTCGGCTAGACCATAATTATGTGTTAAGAAAGCTATCCAAACCAATCGATTTGGTGCGGACTCTTATAAACCTACTGAGATGGACAACCCTCTTAAAAAGGGGAAATTTTATATTGTCGGGAACCGACGTGCGCACATGAGTATGATTAAATGTTATGCATAACGTTGGGTACTTTAAGTGATCACCATGTACTTTACGTTTATATTGGATTGCAGATATATAATCGTTAATTCTAGTAAGAGTTCTTAGTCCTTAGTGACTGCTCAGTGTTCATTCTTATTGAACCTCAAAATGAATAAATCCTAAAATTTTGTTGATATCCTTCAGTCTATAGTGACACCTATTGAATACTCTTGATATTCCTTGATATCCTTGAACTATCAATTATTTTTATACGCTTGATGATTCAAATGCTGTAACTGCTTATTCCTCTTGCTATATTACTTGCTGGGCAAACTTGTTGCTCATTCTTGCTTCCCTAAAAACATTACAGTTAAGGCAGAGTACGGCGGTACATCGGGAAAGGATAAGGGAAAGGGAAAGGCTACAGAATAACTTGGTCCTTTAAGTGTAGAAGTATTATCACTATTGTTATGCTTATTATGATGTATTTAAGGATGATTAAGTTATGTCTAAGTTTAATCACTGGATTGTTATAGTAATGGTTACGGTACCTTGGGATACGAATATTTATATTATATCAATGTAAATTATTCTATTATTTCTGGTGTGATGATTTTAGTATGATATTAGAATTAGTATGTGACGAATCAAATTCGAGATATGAGTGTCTGAATTTTGGGGCATCACAGATTGGTATCAAAGCTATAGTTATAAAACTTAGGAGTGAGAGTCCTTAGATTATAACTTAGGGGAACTTAGAAGATAGAGAGGGATGAAACTCATATAGAGTTCTCATAGAGAGTGACTTAGTGTGTTATAAAATATAACTTCATTCTATACAATGAACTTATGTTATTTAACATTCTAATGAAGTTGTTGTTTGTCTTGTCTTATGTTGGTGATTGTAGGATGACTGACATGAGAGGACCTAGTCGAGTAGTAGAAGAGGAGCCACGTGAAATACACGTGGTATTTGAGGCACCATCGATAGTGGAGCTCATATCAGCATTGGCCCCTATTAATGATCATGATGAGGAGGAGGAGATGGAGCCCCTACCCGAGGAATCTGATCTGGAGGAGGAGCCTATGGAGGAGGAGCCTATGGGGGATGAGCCTATGGAGAACTTCGACGAGACTACTTTCAAGGATCAGATGTTGGGAGAGTATGAGGAGCGGATCCTAGAGTTGGGATGTAGAGTGGAGGAGTTAGAGGCTGAGGCTAGAGAGAGGGAGTTTGAGTTCCAAAAACTAAGGGACGAGGACCACCAGAGAAAGTTAGTGATACAAGAGTTGGGGGTGGAGATTGCTCACCGCAAGGAGGCATGGATCCAGATGGGAGCTTTGTTTCACAGGGCGGTGGCTAGGAATGTAGAGCTAGAAGGGAAGTTGGAAGAAATGGAGCAGGTGATAAGCGAGAGGATCTGAGAAGGAGCTCTCAAACTCGATTAGAGATGGAGGTGATGGATAGGATCCATTTTGAGGAAAAATGGGAAGAAACCAATGATAGGGCTAGTGATTTGGAGGACGATGTGAGATGTAAGAAGAGGAAGATGAACCAGATGGGCTATGTTGTGCGCACAACCATGGAAAGATTGATTGATGGGGTAAATCACTACCCGGCGGAGCAGGGATAAACTCGGCACACCATAAGCAGAGATGTGGTGGTGCACATTACTCAGAAGGAGTACCAGAGCGTTGTAGAGCGCGGAATGATAGATTAAGTCTAGGTGTTAGAAGTTAGTAATTGTCCTATTTTATTTTGTGATGTATAATTTGTTGTTGTAATCTCAGTCTTTTGTGTAGGATGTGAGATAGTTGTAAACCCCAAACTTTTGAATTATATTAGAGGGGTAATATGTTGATGGATGTCCCCATCTTTTGTGATATTAGGGGATAGGTTGTGTCATTTATAGAAGTATGCTAGAGATAATCATGTAATGTAACAATTTGGCATATGCATATAAATGATCTTATGTGTTATGACATCTTATTTCTTTTTATGGAGAATTGTTTAAATAATATAATTAGATAATAAAAATGGAAGTTTTGTGATGCAGAAAATGCCGCCCAGACGTAGATTAACTGCACCGGAAGACTCGGTTAATGATGAGAGAGGACAAGTAGATCCCATTCAGAGGCTTGTAGATTTGTTAGGGGAAGCTCTTAGGGGAAGAAACGAACCAGTACCACCGATTCCCCAAGTAGCTCCGGTCATAAACTTCAAGGACTTTAAAAGTGTAGGACCTCCAAAATTCGTGGGTACTACTGACCCTATCATAGTGCAAATGTGGAATAAGGAAATGGAGAGAGCCTTCGCCATTGCTCGTGTGGGTGAAGACCAGAAAACCGTGTTCGCTACATATATGATGAGGGGAGAAGTAAACTACTGGTGGGAAGCAAATCAACAAAGGGCAGGAGAAGGGACTATAACCTGGGAGAGGTTTAAGACCTTGTTCTTCGAGAATTACTTCCCGAAGAGCATGAAGAATAGGATGGAGGTAAATTTTCTAGAGCCAAAACAAGGGGAGATGACGGTGGCGCAGTACGCGGCCAAGTTCAATGAACTCGCCCGATTCGCAACACATCAATTAAACACCAAAGAAAGGAAAGCTCGACGCTTAGAACTTGGACTAAAACCTTGGTTATTCAACAAGGTGTCGGTCCATCAAATCGACTCGTTCGCCACATTATTGGAGAAGGCGATAATTGCTGAGGGAGGTCAACAAGGAGAAGAAGAACAAGAATGTTGGGGGAGAAACTCGTGGAGGGAGTAGCAGTGGTGGAAGTTATCTGGGAAAGAGGAAATGGGATAACCACAACAACAACAATACCAACAATCGAAGCATCAACCAGTCAGAAAGTTATCAAAGAGGGTTTAAGAAAAGAAGTGAAGCTTGCTCGAAATGTGGGAAAAACCATCAAGGGGAATGCTGGAAGGGGCGCATCGTCTTCTACAACTGTAAGACCCCAACTTATTATTAATGAAATTGAATTTACTCTATTTATTATTTTGAAATAGTAAGGGTTGATTTGATTAATGTGGTTAGTTATGGGTAAAATGCACAAATATTTTAAATAAGTAAGTGGTTATAAAATATCATTGTTGTCGGGGAATATTCATTTGGTCGTGGAATATTCGTACGAAGGCGCAACCTTGTGTGGGCCCCATAACGGATAGCGATTGGATGAAGAAAACAACAAGTATAAGTTGTTTATAAATAACGACGTAGTTGTTACCGTTAATACTGTTGGAATACCTAGTGGTTAAAACACAGTAGCACACGGTATTGCATCAATTATTGATTCTTACGTAAGAAGGCACTACTCAATAATTGTTAAAGTAATTATTGTTCAATATTTTATTTTATTGATTCAATAATTACTACGTTGATATTTTATATTATTGTTGTTTCAATAATTGTCACTAAACAGTATTTTTCATTATCAGATTAATAATTCATATTATTTGAATAATATTATTAGATAACATTATTGGCAATGTCTAGAAAGTTACATACAAGGAGAGGTTTGGTCACCTAATTGCTTGCGCCAAGATGAGAAATCCTTATTGGAAAACCCCCTCTTTCTCGGGAATGGCCTGGTTGTCAGTATTATGATTCTGTAATATTATTTGTGAATAATTAATTATTGATTTATATGATAAAGAAAATATTCATTTTATATGTATATAGATGGAGAAAATTTTTAATGTGACAATTGTTGAAAATTGATATTTTATCTTTTCTGATAAAATAATTCATTTAAATATATTATTATATTTTAATAACATAATAATGGTGATATTTTTACAATGAATTTGGGATATATGAATAAATGAGGAAGAGTATTTTTGTTACTAAAAATATTTAAAACATATTTTTCATGTTTGAGGACCCCATTTCTTAACTGAAATTTGGTTATAGCATGTAAAATCGTCCGTATGTGGACTTCAGTCAATTTTTGTTTAGAATTTGGAAAAACTTAAACTTACAAAGTTGTAGAGAATTGAATTTCCTATAGAATGGATATAAGATTTGAATTTTATTGATAAAAGGGCTATTTATTCTGAATTATTGAAGTTCCGGTATATTGGGTCTAAATTAATTTTTGGAGTTTTAAATAATTTTATTAACAAAAACATTTTTTGTGATTTTGGTGGGTTGGTGGCTGGTGTTTTTGACCAAAAAGTGGGCTAAGGAAATTTATATAAATATATTAATATTTTATTAAATTTTTTGCTTTGGTGTTCTAAGCATTTTCCTATAAATAGGGTGCTTAGGTTAGAATTAAAAATCACAACAGAAACAAGTTTTCTCTCTCTTTCTCTCTCTATATTATCGAGCGTATTCTTGTGAGTATTTTGAGACTTTAAGTGTTGTTATACGGTACAAGTTCCCTTCAGCACTATATTCAGTATTCCAGTCAGAAGTACTATCTTTTTGAGGTAAGGGATGCTATTTTTTTTAAAATGATATTATTTCTTCTAATATCATTATGCTAGAGTATTGGTAAAATTTTTCTTGTAAAATTATTGTCTTTTAGTGTCGAGGTTACTATTCACGTATACGACACTATTCACGAATACGACACTATTCACAGAAAAATTAAATTTTCATTTTTTATCCAAAATATCTATTATGGATACTAGCTTTGATTGTATCCATGTTTTGATCATTCTTGAATTTTACTCCACTATGATTATTTATGAAGTATTTTTGAACTTCGGATTGTTTAAAAGTACTAATCCTTAATATTTTTCTTTTGTTTCAATGGATTTGTTTTCTTTAAAATATTTTTCATCATCCCGAGTCCTAAATGATGATATTCTTGAATATCTTTGCCTCAGTAGTGCAAAAGATGAATGAATTCGATGAATATCTTTGGCCGTAGATGCAAAGATGAGCAGTATTGAGATGAACATGACCAATGATGAATATCTTTGGCACAGAGTGCAAAGATGAATATTTGATTCAAGATGTATATTGATTGATGTTACGAGGATAAAATATTGATGATGGACTTTTAAATTCATAGATAATAGTAGATTTCATTCTCTACGTAATTTTTCTATGAATTATTATTTCCACTGCGAATATTGATTTAAAACTTGTTGTCTATTGTATTCTATCAGATTTTTCCCTGTTGAAGACAAACGATAATTTGTTCTGTATTACCTTAGTCATAATATTCTTTACTGGGCTATTTGAGCTCACCCTTTTTCTTTTTGTTCCATTTTTCTTCTCAAGAGGCGAAAATGTAGCGAGTACTAGTCGAGGTATGGAATGAATGTTCTAGAAATTCGTTTTAGTAGCCCTCACCATTTTTGTAAAATAATGTATCAATAATTGTAATGAGGACTTATTTGGGTGTGAATATTGTCTAGATGATAATATTTGTATTTAAACTCACAGTTTATGTGTTGTCATATTTTGCACGACAATTGTATTAATAAAGTTGTAGTTATTTCTGTACGATGTATTTGGCGACTCAGAATGGGTGTTGTATACCTATTTTGGGGGCGTCACAACAATCTAACGACGCGGAAGGGCACATTTCACCCAACCGCCTAAAATGAAAAAAGATCGAGGATGTTTCGTGTGGCTCAACTGTCACATCAAATCAAGGATTGTCCAAAGAAGGGGAGCAGCGGAGGAAGCGGCCAATAGGGAGGGGGCAACAAGCTGATGATCGGCGGACCAACACAATCCAACCGAATCGATTGCTTAACCTTTAACATGATATCGAAGACGCAGCGATGTGAATAAAGGACGTCATGTCAGGTATTCTCCCAATCAATAATATAAATGCCTATGTATTATTTGATTCGGGTGCTACCTATTCCTTTGTGTCTGAAGAATTTGCTAATCAATTAAGCATACCCCCTAAACGCTTAGAAAATTTATTGAACATAGAGATTCCGAATAAGGAAGTAATTTTCGTAGAGTTTGTTTACCGAGACTGTTGTGCAAACATTAGAGGTCACAAACTAAACGTAGATTTAATTCCGATTAAACTAGGAGAGTTTGATGTGATATTAGGAATGGATTGGTTATCCACCCACACTGCGATAATCAATTGTAAAGAGAAGAGTGTGAACCTTCAGACCTCAAATCGGTCTAAGGTAGTGTTTTATGGTAGCTCATCGCTCAAGCAATCATGTTGCCTTACGATGATGCAGGCCAAGAAGTTGTTAAAGAAAGGATGTGTAGGTTACTTAGTCTATATAGGGGATACCTAGAAAAAGGGAGTAGAAATAAAGGATATATCAGTTGTGAGAGATTTCCAAGACGTGTTTCCAGACAATCTGCATGGTCTTCTGCCAGACAGAGAAATTGAATTCATAATAAACTTAGCAAAGAACCGCATGCGATTTGAAAGCCCATATATTATGGCGCCATGAAATGAAGGAATTGATGAAACAATTGCAAGAGTTGCTAGATAAGGGTTACATTCGGCCAAGTGTGTCTCTTTGGGGAGCATTAGTGTTGTTTGTAAAGAAAAAGGATGAGTCAATGAGGCTCTGTATCGACTATCGGGAGTTGAACCGAGTAACCATTAAGAATAGATATCCGTTGCCAAGGATAGACGACCTTTTTGACCAACTGAAGGGAGCGAAGTGTTTTTCCAAGATAGATTTACGAATGGGTTATCATAAGTGAAAGTGCGAGACGAGGACATACCAAAGACGGCGTTTCGAGCTCGTTACGGACATTACGAATTTCTAGTAATGTCATTTGGGTTAACTAATGCTCCGACAACATTCATGGACTTGATGAACCGAGTTTTCAAGCCATACTTAGACAAGTTCGTAGTAGTATTTATCAACGACATCTTGATTTATTCAAAGACTAAGGAAGAGCACGCCGAACATCTGAGGATGGTATTGGAAGCATTGAGAAGGGAAAAGACGTACGCTAAATTTTCGAAATGTGAATTTTGGATGGAGAAGGTTCATTTTTTAGGACACGTGATAGATTAAAATGAAATTTCCGTAGATCAAGCAAAAGTGGAGGCAGTAAGTAATTGGGAACAACCGAAGACGCCAATATAGGTAAGAAGTTTCTTAGGGTTAGCCGGGTACTATCGAAGATCTATCCAAGATTTTTCTAAGATAGGAACCCCGCTGACCAATCTAACGAGGAAGGCAGTGAAGTTCATGTGGACGGGCAAATGCGAGGAGAGTTTCCAAGAATTGAAGAGAAGGTTAAGTGAGGCGCCTGTATTATCATTACCAGATGATACGGGAGGATTTGTGGTGTATAATGATGCATCGCATCGAGTACTTGGTTGTGTGCTAATGCAGCATGGCAAGGTCATTGCGTATCCATCATGACAGTTGAAGGATTTTGAAAAACGATACCCTACCCATGAGTTAGAGTTAGCAGCGGTAGTTTTTGCGTTGAAGATTTGGAGGCATTATTTTTATGGAGAAAAATGTGAGATATACACGGACCACAAGAGTCTGAAATATATCTTCACACAGAAGGAGTTGAACATCTGGCAAAAGAAGGTGGTTGGAATTAATCAAGGATTACGACTTTGAAATTCTTTATTACAGGAAAAACAAACGTGATTCAGCGGGCGCTTTGAGTAGAAAAGGAAGGAGAAATTATTCAAATTGACAACTCAGGAGGAATTAATAAGAGAAATGGAAAAGTTGGAAATAGAGGTGGAAGAACCGAAAGAGGTGAAAGGAAAATTATTTGTAATAGGAGCTTACAGACATTATTGGATGAGAATAAAGGGAAGCCAAGAGAAAATGAAGAATGTGAGAAGATAAGGATGAGAATAGAAGAAAATGAGGAAGAAAAGTTTAAGGTAGATAAGAATGGTATATTGAGATTTGAGGGTTAGAGTATGGGTGCCAAATTTACCAATCGAGAGAGGAAATCTTTTATGAAGCACACAATACGACGTATTCTGTTCATCCAAGAGGCACAAAGATGTACCGGGATCTTCGACACCACTTTTGGTGGCCTAATTTGAAAAGAGAAGTTGTGGAGTGCGTTAGTAGATGTCTTACTTGTAAAAGAGTCAAAGCAGAACACCAGAGGCCAAGTGGACTACTTCAACCGCTAGAAATACCAGAATGGAAATGGGAGCACATTACGATGAACTTCATGGTTGGACTCCCAATCACACAGAAGGGTTATGATGCCATTTGGGTTATCGTGGACCGATTGACAAAGCAACTCATTTTCTACCCTTCAAGATCCGATTCAATTTGAGCCAGTTAGCAAACTTATATGTAAAGGAGATCGTATCGCGACATAGATTGTCAGTGTCGATTGTCTCTGATCGAGATCCGCGCTTCATGTCAAAATTCTGGAAAAGTTTGCAAGAACGAATGGGAACTCAGTTGAGACTAAGTACTGCTTATCACCCTCAAACTGACGGGCAGAGTAAACGAACCATACAAACGTTAGAGGATATGCTTAGAGCTTACGTGATGGACTTCAAGGGTAATTGGGACAACCACTTACCATTGGTAGAATTCTCTTACAATAATAGCTATCATGTGAGTATTGGTATACCGCCTTATGAATATCTTTACAGGAGAAAATGTAGAACACCATTATGTTGGGATGAAGTCGGAGAACGACGAATTTTGGGACCGGAATTAGTTCAACAAACGACCGACGTGGTAACAACGATAAGGGCCAGATTTGTAGCAGCTCAAGATCATCAAAAGAAGTACGGCGATTTGCATCGTCAGAATCGAGACTTTGAAGTTGGTAGTTTTGTGTTTTTGAAGGTGTCTCCCTGGAAGGGAAAGATCAGATTCGGAAAGAAAGGGAAATTGAGTCCGAGGTTCATATGACCATTTGAAATATTGAAACGAGTGGGCGAAGTGGCATACAAAGTTGCATTACCACCTGGATTGGAACACATTCACAACGTGTTTCACATTTCGGTGTTGCGTTCGTACAAGCCCGACTATAGACACGTGATCTCCTACGAGCCTATTCAAGTAGAGAAAAATTTAACGTATGAGGAAATTCCTATTCAAATACTAGATAGAAAAGAGCAAACATTGAGGAATAAAATTTTATCTTCTGTAAAAGTGGTTTGGCGAAACCACGATACCGAAGAGGCCACATGGGAATTAGAAGATAAGATGCGAAGGGATTATCCCCATTTATTTGTATAACCTTGTACAATTCCGAGGACGAAATTCTTATAGGGGGGGGGGGGAGGATGTAATGCCCGTGAATTTTAACAAATTATAATATTGAGAATAAAGATTGTTTGCATATTTATTTGAATATAAATATATATAGTATTGGCATGAGTGTGGAAATTAAATTAATTGACTAAGTATGTGATAATTAAGCAATGTAGCAAGAGTGATGAGAAACTTATTTTAAACTTGTGGAATTATGCCTAGTGTGGCAAAGTGGTGAAATGAGAAAGTACTAATTTAATTAATGATGAAATGGATTAAATTAATTAGTACTATTAATAAATAAATAATGTCATTGACTAATTGTCGTTCATTAATTATCATGAGTAATAGAATGTAAGAAGAAATCTTATATAACAAGGTTTTTCATTCAATATAAGATGAGGTGTGACATTTGAATTATTATATAAAACTATATGATAAAAGTAAGCTTAACTAATGTAATTTATTAAGTTATGTGAAAAAGAGTCTTACGTGACCCAATGTTGTGTGTAGGGGTATTTAAATGTGTATTCTAGACCTATGGGAGAAAATAACTTTGATTAAATAAATAATTAATAATAAGTGATTATTTTGATATCTATGTAAAATTGGAATAATAAGTAATATTGATACCCAATTAAATTATATCCTAGTCCAGGGTAAATATTATTTGAAATAAATCAATGTACATGAAGTATATGATTTTATGTGTAATGTATGAGTGGGTGTATATGTATGCTCAATTGTGAACAAAGTGTAAAATAAACCTAAGTGTGCTAGTAGTAATACAAATGCTGAGTATTAGAATGTCCCAAATTGAGTGTCACTCTTTTCTTCTTCACGTAGTAGGCCATTGGCCTAGTCCCTCCTTACCAAACACAAAGCTAGAAAATTATGAGAAGGGGAGTGGCCTATATGGTACTCTTCTACCAAATCCTTCATAACCATCAGCTTCTTCTCCATTCAAATGGTTTAATTCATTGAGTAAAGCTTAGATTGGTCACAAGATTTCCTATAAATGGAGCCCTTCACATTTATAACCATTTTGCTAATTCTCTGTCAAAACTTCAAGAGTGTGTGAGTGTGATTGGGTGGAGCTTATATAATCTGAAAAGTGAAGCTATTGTAGCAATTCAGCTCCACCAAAGGTAATATTCCTCTATATGTTCTTACATTCAATTATTAGCAAAGTTCTTAGAAAAGTACAATAATACTTGTTTTGAGTTAAAAAGTTTATGGTTGAAGCATGCTAGAATGTATAACTTGGAGCTAGACATTGTTAATATGGTTAAATGCAAAATCAACAAAAGTTAAGCGAAGTAAATTGGTCAAGTGATGAATCCGTAATGAAGAGAATCGCTAAATGTGTTAAACTTTGGAAAAATGACAAAAATCTTGAATTGTTCCTTGAATTTAATTATTTGTATGTTTGGAAGTGTTAGAAGCATGCTAGGGATGTTTCATAACAAGTTTATATCAATTGTACATCATTACATTGTTGTTTGATGGTTGTTGGGTTGAAAATTTCTTGAAAGCTCAAAGAAGGGGATACCTGTGATCATAAGACAATGACTATGCATACAGCTAGGGGGGGGAGATGTTTCCAAGAGCCATGCCCGCCCCGGTGGGGGGTTTTATAGTGTTAAGGCCCGCCCCAAGACGAAGTGCTTTGCGATGTTGACTTGGTTTGTTTTGTTTTGTTTTGATTGTTTGATGCAAGAAGTCTTAACTCCACTTAAATTCAAGAACATACATACCTCTTAAACATGTATCAATGAAAGTTACAAGATGTTTTAGTTGGTTTAGAGTTGAAGTATAACCTTTTGGAAAGAAAAGTTAAAAGATGAAAACCATGTTATAAAACCTTACGCCTTTTTGAATCTAACCTATTGAGCATATATTTATAGCTTAGTTAGTCTTGTAAATACATATGAAATGTGGACTCAACGTACCTTGCATGTATAGACTATTAGACAAGACATCTTAATATTTGAAAATCAATTGAGTTGAAAACTCTATGACTTATATTGTGAACTTTTGAACAATTAGGATAGGATGCTTATACCTCTAGAGATAATCGACATGTTCACGCATCTAGTTAGACATTTTATAAACTATGCAAGCATTTGTAGAAAGAAGTTGTTTGGCAATATTATGTGGTGTAATGAATACTATGGCTAGTGGTTTACATAATGAACTCTTTTAACTTTGAAAGATGGAAATGTATGAGTAACCTTAATATAGGTCAAAACTAGCTTAAAGGTTCTTTAATATGTGAAACAACTTAAACATACGTAAAGTAAGGGATATTTTGCTAATACAAATAAAAGATGAGCATATGGTACTAAAGATTTTAAAGGTATAAACCAATGTGAGTTACGCATCTATGAGTGTGTAGCCTATATGAATTTAGATATATGTGATGAAAGTATGCAAATATGTATATCAAGTGTGTGTGTCTAATGAATACCTATAGATACATAAATAGGATAACATAGTTCATTGAGGTGATTTTATGCTATAAGTGGTAATCAACGCTAAAGGCAAGTCTCCTAACTCACACAACTTTGGATTTTGTGTGAATTCTCGAACTTCGTTTAATTCTCATATTGAATGCAAGTTTTCTAAAATCTTTACATTGTATAACCCAAATTGTTGCCATACTTATATCGAGCAAACATCTATTATTATTCAGAAATCATTTGTATGCCTTAACATTGTTACGAGCATTGGACTTATTGTTCATAATGCATTATAAAAATGATCTAAGCCTTTGATTCGGCTACACCATAATTATGTGTTAAGAAAGCTATCCAAACCAATCGATTTGGTGCGGACTCTTATAAACCTACTGAGATGGACAACCCTCTTAAAAAGGGGAAATTTTATATTGTCGAGGAACCGACGTGCATACGTAGTATGATTAAATGTTATGCATAACGTTGGGTACTTTAAGTCGATCACTGTTGTACTCGTTTATATTGGATTGCGTGATAATAATCTTGTTAATTCTAGTAAGAGTTCTTAGTCCTTAGTAGACGCGCTCGTTGTTCATTCTTATTGAACCTCAAAATGAATAAATCCTAAAATTTTGTTGATATCCTTCAGTCTATAGTGACACCTATTGAACACTCTTCATATTTCTTGATATCCTTGAACTATCAATTATTTTTATACGCTTGATGATTCAAATGCTGTAACTGCTTATTCCTCTTGCTATATTACTTGTCGGGCAAACTTGTTGCTCATTCTTGCTTCCCTAAAACATTACAGATTAAAGGCGCAGAGTACTACGGTACATCGGAAGGATAAGGGAAAAGGAAAAGGCTGAGAATAACTTGGTCCTTTAAGTGTAGAAGTATTATCACTATTGTTATGCTTATTATGATGTATTTAAGGATGATTAAGTTATGTCTAAGTTTAATCACTGGATTGTTATAGTAATGGTTACGGTACCTTGGGACACGAATATTTATATTATATCAATATAAATTATTCTATTATTTCTAGTGTGATGATTTTAGTATGATATTAGAATTAGTATGTGACGAATCAAATTCGAGATATGAGTGTCTGAATTTTGGGGCATCACAGATTGGTATCAAAGCTATAGTTATAAAACTTAGGAGTGAGAGTCCTTAGATTATAACTTAGGAGAACTTAGAAGATAGAGAGGGATGAAACTCATATAGAGTTCTCATAGAGAGTGACTTAGTGTGTTATAAAATATAACTTCATTCTATACAATGAACTTATGTTATTTAACATTCTAATGAAGTTGTTGTTTGTCTTGTCTTATGTTGGTGATTGTAGGATGACTGACATGAGAGGACCTAGTCGAGTAGTAGAAGAGGAGCCGCGTGACATACACGTGGTATTTGAGGCACCATCGATAGTGGAGCTCATATCAGCATTGGCCCCTATTAATGATCATGATGAGGAGGAGGTGATGGAGCCCCTACCCGAGGAATCTGATCTGGAGGAGGAGCCTATGGAGGAGGAGCCTATAGGGGATGAGCCTATAGGGGATGAGCCTATGGAGAACTCCGACGAGACTACTTTCAAGGATCAGATGTTGGGAGAGTATGAGGAGCGGATCCTAGAGTTGGGATGTAGAGTGGAGGAGTTAGAGGTTGAGGCTAGAGAGAGGGAGTTCGAGTTCCAAAAACTAAGGGACGAGGACCACCAGAGAAAGTTAGTGATACAAGAGTTGGGGGTGGAGATTGCTCACCACAAGGAGGCATGGATCCAGATGGGAGCTTTGTTTCACAGGGCGGTGGCTAGGAATGTAGAGCTAGAAGGGAAGTTGGAAGAAATGGAGCAGAGAGTGATAAGCGAGAGGACGGAGAAGGGAGCTCTCCAAACTCAGTTAGAGATGGAGGTGATGGATAGGATCCATTTTGAGGAAAAATGGGAAGAAGCCAATGATAGGGCTAGTGATTTGGAGGACGAGGTGAGATGTAAGAAGAGGAAGATGAACCAGATGGGCTATGTTGTGCGCACAACCATGGAAAGATTGATTGATGGGGTAAATCACTACCCGGCGGAGCAGGGATAAACTCGGCACACCATAAGCAGAGATGTGGTGGTGCACATTACTCAGAAGGAGTACCAGAGCGTTGTAGAGCGCGGAATGATAGATTAAGTCTAGGTGTTAGAAGTTAGTAATTGTCCTATTTTATTTTGTGATGTATAATTTGTTGTTGTAATCTCAGTCTTTTGTGTAGGATGTGAGATAGTTGTAAACCCCAAACTTTTGAATTATATTAGAGGGGTAGTATGTTGATGGATGTAAGGTTTGAGTGTGGTGGTGGGGGGGGGGGGATTTAGGTTTTATTTTATTTAGGAATAATAATCCAATTTTGATGGGAAGTTGAAAAAATTCTGAATTTTTTTGTAAACTTGGATTCCATGGTTCTATTTGCCTATGTGTTTGAAGGTTAAAGTCAAAGATTGAAAATTGAAGCTAAAATTCAGAATTTGGTTGATTCTTAATTTGTTAATGAATGATGACAACTAAGTCATGATCCATAGTAATTGATTTGAATTAAATTTGTGATACATAAGTACTTGAATATGAGAAGTATGTTTATTTGGCTAAGTTATTTGTGGAGTTGTCTATGTGCACTGATTTCATGACTTAGAACTATTTAACTTGTTTATGTTGTTGCAGAACCATGTGAAAAAATGATGAATGAAAAAAAAGAGAAAAAAAATGAGAAGGAAAAAAATGAAAATTGAAAATCTGCTTCAATGTCCATTGTGCGAAATAACTGGGCATCTAAACCTCGGGAAGCATCGATATTTACGCTGAAAAGTGTGATGGATAAAAGCAGCTTGACTAGTCGACTTTTGTGGCCTTTTTTACTTGAATAAGTAAACCTTAGGGGTGTCTCTGTGGCGACCCCAAATCCAGGTACTTGAAACCCGAACTCGGTTCTCCACGATACCATTTCTTTAAGCTGAATAATACTAAATAATAATACATTCGAACTAAATTACATACATCAAAGTTTACTTCCCCAGGTACGTGACCTTCAAATACATTCCTTACAATACCTGACAATAGATTCCATTGTCTTACTAACTATAACCATTAACTCATACTAAATCTCATTCGAACAAGCCTTTTCTTTTCCCTTGTTAGGTACACGAGCCTTCGAATTGATCGTGAGGTAATCGAAACATTTAGTTTAAGCAAGGATGAGCATTTGAGTGCCCAAAAAGTAATAGCAATTATATATATAATTTGAAAGAATATAAGTATTCTCTTTCCATAACACTTCTACAATGAATCAAAAGTTGTGAAGTAATCATCTTGATAAAAGATTCACATAACAACTCTCTTTCAATTTCTTGAAATTAGGCTCCACCCATGAATAGGGTTTAAGAAACATACTATGAACATTGTTTTTTATTTTCAAAAGGTTTAGCGAGAAATTCATCCATGAAAAATGTCATAACTTACTTACGAACACGGAGGGTGATCGGCCTCGATTGTACCTCAGATTGATCAATACTACATAACTTTCGAACGAAATTCATCGCTCACCCTTTGTCCGTGCCAAACGCATAAAAATTTTCCCATTATCGGGATGTTCATACATGCTCGGTTCCAAACCCGAAGGTTTTAATCTTGCTTTCAACAATAATATGTAATTCAACATATATGTATACGGGTAATTGACAAAGGTATATCAACATGTGAATAAATGCTATGATTATCCAAGTGGGGACACTTGTATAACCATTTAGAAATCAACTTAACGAATATATATATCCGAGCTAACATGTTGATAATCAAAGCGTACATAATAATCTGTATGAATAGAATAATTACTCAAACTTCTTACTCATGTTCATTGCATAAAGGAAATGCAAAGGTAGGATACTTTTTGATTTCTTCGATTACAAATCTCAACTTAGGTTTTATCTCTTTATCACAACCTATCAATAAGCGGTCATTCGCTTCGATTAGAACAATATATCATAACACATAAATCGCATTATATTACAATTATTGACACATAGTCTAATCACGTCATCACATAATCGCAGTGATCATACTTTCTATTCTATACTTTTATACATTTTTCAAATATCTCACCCATGCTCTTACGAAGTCTTTTCTTTCTATTATAGAATTCGACGGGTTGTCGGCGTCATCGGCGACTTTTATCGGGTAAATCTCGAGTCTAAGACTCTTATTCTATACCTTAACATCTCAGAAATATCGGACATTTTAATCATTTTCAATTTTCCGTAAATTGAAAATTTTAAAATAATTCAAATCATCACTAATTAGCCTATAAAGTGACATAAATGTTACTATGGGTGCTCTTCATCAAATCTGGACTTCATAATCGGTTCTCAAGTCAGATTAGTTTGACCGGATATCACTTTCAAACAACTAATTATAATTACATGATTTAAACATTAAACAATTCCATTATCATTAATAATTAATTTATATTAAACTATTAATGAAACTATTGCTAAAATATAAAAAGTTATTTATAATAACTCAAACTATTTTTAAAACATTTATATTACCCTTAAATGATTTTTAAAACAATTAAAATCATTTTAAATAATCACCATTAATATATAAATATTAATGTACTATTCATCCAAATATTAAAAGTCATTAATTATAACTTAAAATATTTTTAAATCCTTAATATCCTCTTTAAATGATTTTTAAATAAATAAAACCATTTTTAAACTATTTATTTAATATAAATATTAAATAAACTTAATATCACAAATCATTAACTAAATATCATTAATATATAATTATTAATGAAATTATCTTCTAAATATTAAAAGTTATATTTTATAACTCAAAATATCTATAAATACTTTATTTTCATTTAAAATGATTTTTAAAATATTAAAATCATTTTTAACTAATTATTTAATATAATCAATAAATAACTTTAATATCATTAATATATAATTAATTAATGAAATTCATCACAAAATATTAAAAGTCATGGAAAATAACTTAAAATATTTTCTTATACCATAATATAATTTTTCATGATTTTTCATGAATTAAAACTATTTTTAAATCATTTATTTAATATTATAATTAAATAAATAAATACTTTTTATATTCCAAAAAATATTAAATATTTATGAAATATACTCAAAATAATTAAATATTATTTTTCGGACTTTAAAATAATTTTTCTAGAATTTAATAAGTAATTTTAATAATTAAAATTTAATTTTTCTAATTTTTTAAATCATTTTCGGAAAATCAGAAATTAAATTAATTAAAACTGTCGCTAAAGGCCCCTATAGTGACAGAACCATCGCTATAGGTGTTCTTGAGCCTACCCAGATCTTTATAAGGCGAACAAGTAGCTACTTTGACCGTGAATAACTCTCTCGTCTTAACGAATTTGGACAATCTATAAATTGGGTCTTGTAGAGGAATTACCAGACTACAATCTCCAATAATCATAACCTCTAAACAAACATTAGATCTGGGATAAATCAGCCATCAAAGTAGCTACCAAAGTCGTTTCTTCACGAAGAACAGCTTCGAGGTGCCTACTTTGGACCTCTATAACTTGATGATCGTGCAACGTTTATGTGATCTATCAATTTCAGTGTGTAGACAACATGTAGGACTACAACTCTAACACTTAACATCATCATAACAACAAGAAATCAAGCATCTAAAGTATGGTTAAACCTTGTCAAAAAAATTAACACTTTTCTGGTCAATGCCGGTCAACCCACTTTGACATTAAATAACTCTTAATCCGTAATATATATGGACCTGATTCTTTTTGGAGGTTAAATACCACATAACGTGCTACACATATCAACCTTTAGAACACAAAACACATTAAAGATGACCGAGATATAAGGCCTGACATTTTCCAAAAAATATTTTCGGACACTTAGAATATTTTCTCGGGTTTGAAAAAGCAATATCGATCTTACAACCCACCCACTTTGACCGCTTATAAATCCCGATCTACAATAGATATAGACCGGATTCCTTTTGGAGTTTAAAGAACACATATTAGGCTACCTATAGCAACTTTTAAACAACAAAACTCATGATCGACCAAAGAGTTATAGCCTCTGACATTTGGTGAAAAATAACAGAATTCGGTTTTTCCAACTTGCTCAAATCTTCAAAGTGCACTTTGATGTTATGGGTTCATGATTTTACAACCCAGAACATTAATAGACTCTCTATTACACTACTTTAAACAATCAATTGCATCAATTAACATCGAATCGAAGGATTTCTAGAATTTAGGATTTCCTACCTTTTCAAGCTTGATTTTTGATTTCTGGCTTCTTGATGCTTCTGATTTGTTGTTTGTGATGGTTGGGCTTTGTTTAGGGACTGATATGCTACAATAATTCGTAGGTTTAAGGATGAGAGTTGGATGAATTTTAGTGTACAAAAAATGCTAACTCTCTCCAATCTATTTATAGAATAATTCAAATGCCTTGGATGCTAGATTGGTTGATTGAATCTGAGCATAATTGAGTCTTGGATGCTCAATTGGTAGGGTAGTGATGTTGGCCGTGATTTGTTGCTAGATTCCTCCAATAATACACTAATAATACACTAAATGGACAAAAAGGGCATTTTAGTCATTTCCACACTAATAATTGATTTCTTCCTTTAATAATGCACAAGGGTAGTTTAGACTTCTCATGTCTACCATGAAGGGCATTATAGACATTATCCATAACCATTAGGGTTTATCACTTTAGATTTTAAAATTCCATAAATAATATAACTAATAATACACTAAAAGGGTATTTTGGTAATTTCACATATAATTTCATGGGCATTTTTGTACATAGCAATTAAATGTAGTATTTAATCACTAGATGGTAATTCTTATCATTTACCAATTAATTCTATCCTTTGGTAAATTAAAACTTTTATACATTAACATCGTAATTAAACCCGGTAATTTTAAATTAGGGTTTTCTATAGAAAATTAGGGTTTTCTAATTAGGGTTTCTTAACATCATCAATTAAGGTTTCTAATTGACCATTAGGGTTCTCTAATTATCTGTGTATGTTCTAACACAGTCATTACGATCTCTAACTTCAACCGATTAGGGTTGTAATAATTAGGGTTTGTCCTAATTATCGACAAACAAACGGTAATTAGGGTTTTCTTCTAATTACCGACATCTTATACACAAAGTAACCTTCATATACACATAAACTTCATATACATAAATACTACTCACCATTTCTCATAACTAAGTTTAATAATTAGGGTTTCACAAAGACGGTAATATCTTTATGACCTAATTGGTATCGCCATTACTTCAATATTATCTGTCACAAGACATACACGTACATAATTATTATATCAGTAAAATCATTATAACAATAATATAATATTATTATTCTCATCTCTTGATCACAATCCCAATTCGTGGTTTGGATCTCATATCGACTTCTCTTTCGCATATCAAGTTAAAATACTTGATTTAAATATTCTGAACAATTCATATAATAAAATATATATTATATAAATTCTAATTATCACTTCATATATTATTTCCAATCATGTTATCATGGAAACTAATTAATAAAAATATTTACGCTACGAAATTAATTACCATAAAATATAATTTGTAGTAATTAATAATTCCAAAATTATTTCTAATTTTTAAGTAATAAATATATTACATTTATCGCTCACATTACTAGACACTTATTCTCATCATTAAATAAATAAAAAAAAAATTTATACGCAAAATTTCTTAATTATTTTATATAGAAAATCTCGGGTTATTACGGTCTACACACTAAGCGCCTAAAATCATCTCGTTTAGAGTCAGTTTGGTGGAAAGTTAATTAATGGGTAACTCTGAAAAGCCTAAGAAAAGGAGACATTGCACATGTCAAGAAAAGAAAAAAAAATATACGAGAAAATCATGAAAATACATTCATCTGTGCTAAAAAGAAGGTTCTATGAAAAAATTTAAAAAACAAGAAAAATTTGGTCTTGGTTGTGAGTCAGTGTGCACGATTTTTTCTCCATGATAACTAAGTTGAGTAAGTATGTAGATTTTGGGAAAGTTACTTATGTGGCTATAATTTGGTTTAATGAAATTCATTGATGAAATAGTAAGGTTATTCATTGTGAGTTAACTGATAAGGAATTGATTAGATTTTTGCAAATTTAGTGTTGATAATCATGATTTGTACCTTGATATCTTTCGACATGATGGTTGAATAGAATTTTTCTGAAAATCAAACTTTTGGTTTACACGAGGATGTGTAAAGGATAAGTGTGGGAGAATTTGATGAGTGCATATTATTCATTTATTTTAATTCCTTTATATTTAGTTTTATTGCATGTTTCATGTGTATATGAGCTTATTAAGGTGTTTAATGATTTCAAGAGGAATTGGAGCTGAAATGAGGAAAAAAGAAAAATTGTAGGGTTTTTAGCATTAAGTTGGATGCATGGTCTTATCTTGGGACTTTGATTTTATTGAAGCTATTCCTTAGATTTCTGGAACATCTTGAATCTTCCCAATCGGAGTTCATATGAAAAAGTTATGATCTTTTTACCAAACGAACGTTGAACCTCAAAGTTTCGAAGTTGAAATTTACACAACAGTCACTTGGATCCCGATTTCGAACTTGATGCAGAAAGATTCTATCGATTCTCAAAGAATGAAAGTTGTAGATCTCGTCGATATCTTCATTTTGATAGATAGCAGGCCTAGTAACTCCTCCCGGATCAAAAGTGATGCTCGTTTTACCAAAGGACATCGCACTAGAAAATAGAAATTCGCCGCATCGAATTTGTGCGGGAAAATTAGAAAATCTTGGATTTTTGAAAAGTTTCTAAATGCAGATTTTGGCAGACTTCTACATGAAATTGGATTGATATTTCTATTAGCTTTAGGATTTCCTTTAGACTAAGATTTATTTCTAAATTGAATTCTATTTCTTTATGGAAATTAGTGTAATTTGTAATTCCTTTTAGGATTTGGATTTCTAATTCCCATTGGATTTAAGACTTTGTGTAGCACTATAAATAGAGGATGATAGTCAGGGTTTTACTAATTCAATTATCAATTATCATCTATTGGAGTGCAGACTCAAGAGCATGTCAGGCTAGTTCTTTTCATTCAGTTCTAAAGGGAGGTGAATCCTTGTTACAAATAAATGATTAATTGAGTATTATTATTTATTCCTTCTTGTGTGAAATTTCTTTTGATAATCTGTTTTAATTAATTGCATGCTAATTGATCTAATTAATTTGATATGGCCAATTGAGTTAATTTGATTATTATCATATGCTAGATTAAGATTGGTATTACGTGTAATTGGTATTACATGTAATTGATATCTGTCTTCATCACAAGTAGTAACTTGGTAATACTAATTGTGGACAAGCTTTTGTGTATTGCTAAGATTATCAGAAAATAAGTTAAACAAATCGAGCTTATGTTTTTGTTGTTTGGATTAGCCTGATTCTCTATTTCTTAATGCTTCTATCATATTAAATCTAGAGAGCTTATTCTAGGTTGTATGCTAGTTAGAATCTGGTGGAGAGATTGTTTCATACAGTGATAATCTAAGGAGAATTTCGGATAGCAGAGCTTATTGTTATCTAGGGCTAATAGTTTCATTGAAGGGAAAATAATAATAACTTGATTAATTGATTGCTGTACTTGGTGAAACTGAATTGCATAACTGAAGTTTTTACATATTTGGTTAATTTCATCATTAATTCTTGTTCTCTTAGTTTAAAAATAATTTTCAAAAACCCCCATCTTTATTTTATGTTAAAATAGTATAATAATTCTAAAACAACTTTACTCTCTCTGGGATCGATCCTTTCTTGCTACAGTGGTAATTATTATAAATTGTGAAGTAAAAGTGAGGTTAATTTAGGAGTGTCAACGACAGCTCCCAGAAGCTAAGTTTACCGAGTTATCCCAGTTTGCGTCCCACTTGGTTGATAATGAGGACAGAATGACGCGGATGTTTCTAAGAGTTTTGAAATCCGAGATACGTCAATACCTCATTTCTCACAAACTTTGCTTGTATTCTAATGTTATAAATAGGGCTCAGTTATTGGAGCGCGATAATGAGTCAACCCAACCAAGAGAGAGCAGCCGGAAAGTCGATAATACTAGTGGTAGCAGTCATCGAAGCGGTAACAACAAACGCAGAGGAAATCAACATGCCAGAAATGGTAACCCCTTCGGTGGTAATCATGGCCAAGATAATATGAGTGGAAATTTCAAGAAGAGAAGATTCAACAATGATAGAAAGATATCAGCACCAACACCCATTGATAAAGAAGGAGAACGACCACCGATCGTATGCTTCAAATGCGGAAGGGAGGGACACATCATTCCAAACTGCACGATATAGTCCAAAGCGTGTTACAATTACGGAAAAGAAGGTCACCTAGCTCGATTTTGTCGTGCAGTGAAGCCAAGTCTAGTTGGGATGGTGACACCAAATGTCGTCCCAGAGAAGTCAAAGCCGGTAGTTCAAGGGAGAGCGTTTGTCGTGACCTCCCAAAAAGCGAGGAACCCGAACAAAGTCATCATGGGTAAGCTAATCATAAACTCTAGCGAAGTTTATACCTTATTTGATACCGGTTCTACCCATTCTTTTATTTATCCTACTTGCGCTCAACGTTTAAATTTAATTCCGAAGAAATTAGACTTTGACTTATCTGTTGAAACTCCATTGGGAGAAACCTTCATTACATCCACTGTTTATAAGTCTTATTTGATTCAAATCAGTAACCATACGTTACCTGTTGATCTCATCTCTTTGAAAATACTTGTATTTAATTTGATTTTAGGGATTGATTGGTTAACTACTCATCATGCTAAAATTGATTATTTTCGTAATGTTGTTAGTTTTCATATTCCTAACCAACCTATTATGCAAATTCAAGCAACCAAACCACTAAAGTCAATCACTATCATATCAAGCCATAAAGTTATTCGTTTATTGAAAAACGGATGTCAAGCTTTCTTAGCCCATGTCATGGATTTAAACAAAAATACATCAGATTTGAATGATATTTCTATTGTTAATAAATTTCTCGACGTATTCCCCGAAGAACTTCCTGGCCTACCCCCGGAGCGTGAAATCGAGTTTGGTATTGACCTTGAACCCGGTACAAAATCCATTTCCAAAGCCCCATATCGGATGGCTCCTATTGAACTTCAGAAGTTAAAAACCCAACTATAGGAATTGTTAGACATCGGTTTCATTCGTCCTAGTACATCTCCTTGGGGTGCTCCTATTCTATTTGTGAAGAAGAAAGATGGAAGTATACGACTTTGTATCGACTATCGGGAGTTGAATCATGTCACCATCAAAAATAGGTACCCGTTGCCTCGCATTGATGACCTTTTTGACCAGTTGCAAGGCGCCAAATTATTTTCAACGATCAATCTTCGTTCTTGATATCATCAATTACAGATTAAAACCGATGACATTCCAAAGACTGTTTTCAGAACTCGGTACAGGCATTACGAATTCCTAGTCATGTCTTTTGGATTCACTAATGCTCCTATTGCCTTTATGGTTATAATGAACCGAGTATTCAAGGATATTTGGATCATTTTGTGGTTATCTTTATTGATGACATCCTCATTTCCTTCAAAAGCCGTGAATATCATGAGCAACACTTGAGGATGATACTCCAAAAGCTTCATGAAAACAAGCTATATGCCAAGTTAAAGATATATGAGTTCTAGCTTGAGGAAGTTGCATTCCTGGGGCACGTGATATCAAATCATAGAATATCTGTTGACCTGACAAAGATTGAAGAAATTCAAAGCTGGGAGCAACCTAAGTTAATGACCGAAGTACGTAGCTTTCTTGGCTTAGCTGGTTATTATCGGAGATTTGTAGAAGGGATTACCTGTATGGGGAGAAAGTGGAGATCTATACGGATCATAAAAGCCTCAAATATTTCTTCACCCAGAAGGAACTCAACATGCGGCAACGACGTTGGCTCGAGCTGTTGAAAGATTATGATCATACCATTCAATACCATCTTGGAAAAGTGAACATAGTAGCTGACGCATTGAGTAGAAGATCATATGAGGGTACGAGTGCGATATTGTCAACGCAAAGACCCATTTTATATGACTTACAAAGGATGGAGATAGAGTTAAAGACTCTAGGGACCCACGTGATGATGACAAATATACAAGTAGAACCAACTTTAATCGATAAAGTTAAAGCTGCTCAAGCTACAGACCCGGAGCTGATGATGTGACACCCCCAAAATAGGTATACATCACCCATTTTGAGTCATCAATAACATGGTACAGAAACAACTACAACTTTATTAATACAACATAAAAATTGTTAGTTTAAATACAAATATTGCCATCTAGACAATATTTACACCCAAATAAGTCCTCATTACAATTATTGGTACATTATTTTTCAAAAATGGTGAAGACTACTAAAACAACTTTCTAGAACCATCATTCCACACCCCGACTAGAACTCGCTACATTCTCGCCTCCTGAGAAGAAAAATGGAACAAAAAGGAAAAGGGTGAGCTCAACTAGCCGAGTAAAGAATATTATGACTAAGATAATATAGAACAAATTATCGTTAGTCTTCAACAGGGAAAAATCGATAAAATACAATAGACAACCAGTTTAGGATCAATATTATAATGAAAATAATAATTCATAGATGAGTTACATAGAGAATGAAATCTACTATAATCTATGAATTTAAAAGTCCATCATCAATATTTTATCCTCAGAACATCAATCAATATTCATCTTGAATCAAATATTCATCTTTTGCACTACATGCCAAAGATATTCATCGATCGGTCATGTTCATCTCAACACATGTACATCTTTGCACTACTGAGCCAAAGATATTCATAAGAAAATCAACCATCTTTGCACTACGGCCAAAGATATTCAATAATATCATCATTTAGACCGAGGATGATGAAAAATATTTTAAAGAAAATGAATCCAAAGTGAAACAAAAAAGAACAAATATTAAGGATTAAGTACTTTAAACAATCCGGAGTTCAAAAATACTTCATTAATAATCATAGTGAAGTAAAATTCAAGAATGATCAAAACATGGATACAATCAAAGCTAGTATCTTTTGGACAAAAAAATGAAAATTTAATTTTTACGTGAATAATGTCGATTCGTGAATAGTCTTAGTATACGTGAATAGTAACTCGACACTAAAAAGACAAGAATTTCACAAGAAAAAATCTTACCAATAATCCCAAGATAATGATATTAGAAGAAATAATATCATTTAAAAAAATATAACATCCACTTACCTCGAAAATAATAATAGTATTTCAGTTGGAATATCGGATATAACGCTAAAGGAACTTGCAATCAGATATAGCAACACTCAAAGTATCAAAATACTCACAAGAATACGCTCGATAATATAGAGAGAGAAAACTTCAGTTTCTGGTGTGATTTTTAATTCTAACCTAAGCACTCTATTTATAGGAAAATGCTAAGAACACCAAAGCAAAAAATTTAATAAAATATTAATATAATTATAAAATTTTCACGCCCATCTTAGAAATCTGATTTCAGCTCATTTACCACACATGTGGGGCCCACCAATAATGAAAAAAATGTTTTTCTTAAAAAAAATAATTAAAACTTTAAAAATTAATTATTCCGAAACTTCTGAACTTCAATAATTCATAATAAATAGCCCTTTCACCAAAAAAAATTCAAACCTTATGTCCTTTCCATAGAAAATTCCATTCTCTACAACTTTACAGAAGAAAGGTTTTCCAAATTCCAAACAGAAATTGACCAAAATCCACAAACGGGCGATTTTACAGGCTATAATCAAATTTCAGTCAAGAAATGGGGTCCACGAACATGTTTAACATGTTTTAAACAATTTTAGTAACAAAAATACTCCTCCTCCTCAGATACTCATATATCCCACATTCATTGTAAAAATATCATCATTATTATATTATTAAAATATAATAATATATTTAAATGAATTATTTATCAAAAAAGATAAAACATCAATTTTTCAACAATTGTCACTTTAAAATTTTCTCCATCTATATCCACATAAAATGAATATTTTCCTTATCATATAAATCAATAATTAATTATTCACAAATAATATTACAGAATCACAATCATCGCAACCGTGTAGTTTCAGAAAGAGGGGCTTTCGATAAGGATTTCTCCTTCATGGCGCACAATTAGGTGACCAAACCTCTCCTTAGACAGAACTTTCTAGACATTGCCAATAATGTTATCTAATAATATTATTCAAATAATATGAATTATTGATCTGATAATGGAAAATACTGTGTAGCGACAATTATTGAAACAACAACAATATAAAATATCAACGTAGCAATTATTGAATCAATAAAATAAAATATTGAACAATAATTACTGTAACAATTATTGAGTAGTGTCTTCTTACGTAAGAATCAATAATTGGTGCAATACTGTGTGCTACTGTGTTTTAACCACCGGGTATTCCAACAATATTAACGGTAACAACTACGCCGTTATTTATAAACAACTTATATTTGTCGTTATTCTTCATCCAATCGCTTTTTCGTTATGGGGCCCACACAAGGCTGAGTCGTCGTACGAATATTCCCCGACAGTAAGAATATTCCACGACCAAACGAATATTCTCCGATAAAAATGAATATTTTATAATCACTTGCTTATTTGAAATATTTGCGTATTTTACCCATAACTAACAACATTAATCAAATCAACCCTTACTATTTCAAAATAATAAATAGAGGAAATTTAATTTTATTTATAATAAGTTGGGGTCTTACAGATGATTATGAGGAAGAAAGTACAAGAAGGTACTATCCCGAAAGTAAGAATCGATGAAGAAGGAATAATTCGAGTCAACTTCAAACTTTGTGTTCCTAACGACCCTGATTTAAAGTATAAGATCATGATGGAAGTGCACAACACACCGTTTGCAATCCATCCAGGGAGTACGAAATGTATCATGATCTTCGACATATATTTTTGTGGAGCAATATGAAAAGAGAGATCGCGGAGTTTATCTCAAGGTGTTTAACGTGTCAACGAGTCAAGGTGGAGTATCAAGTGCCAAAAGGTCCATTGTAACCACTTGAAATTCTAGAATGGAAGTGGGAGCACATTACCATGGACTTTGTTACTGGTCTTCCCAAGGTTTCTCAAGGCATAAATGCGATTTGGGTTATTATTGATAGATTGACCAAGTCTGCTCATTTCTTACATATATGAGAAACTTATTCACTTGAACATCTTACTTGTATATACATAGATGAGATTGTAAGACTGCATGATATGCCAACATCCATAGTTTCTGATTGAGACCCAAGATTCACTTCACGATTTTGGGTTAGTTTGCAATAAGCTATGGACACAGATTTTTGATTTAATTCGGCATATCATCCTCAAACGGACCGGCAGTCGGAGAGGACTATTCAAACTCTTGAAGATATATTAAGACTTTGTGTCCTTGACTTCAAAGGAAGTTGGGACAAGTTCTTGCCATTGGTGGAGTTTTCCTACAAAAATAGTTATCAAGCAAGTATTGGCATGACTCCATTCGAGGCGTTGTATGAATGCAAGTGTCGTTCTCCAGTGTGCTGGGATGAGGTAGGTGAAGCAACGTTGTTGGGACCGAAATTGGTATGCATGACAACGAAAAAGATTCAAATGATTTGACAACGTATAAAGACCTCATAAGATCGACAAAAGAGTTATGCTGATCTTCATCGAAAGGACGTAGAATTCAATGTTGGAGAGCATATGTTGTTACGTGTTAATCCATGGAAATGAGTTACAAGATTTGGAAAAAGAGGAAAGCTCAATCCTCGATTCATTGGTCCATTTGAAATCCTCGATCGAGTAGGAACTGTGGCCTATAGACTCGCCTTACCGCCAAGTATGTCTCATGTTCATAACATTTTTCACATATCTATGTTACTTAAATATGTGAAAGACATGAATAACATTATTGAATTAGAACCGGACGAGATAGCGGAAGATATAACGTATGAAGAGGTACCTATTAAAATCTTGGATAAGAAGGAACATATTCTACGCTCCAAGGTTATACCTCAAGTCAAAGTTTTGTGGAGAAACCACAATGTTGAGGAAATGACCTGGGAGTTAAAATCTGAAATGAAGTCAATGTATCCTCACCTCTTTGACATACCAGGTACGTACCCTAATTTTGAGGACGAAATTTCATAAGAATGGGAGGTTGTAAGACATCGACTTTTATGAATAAAGATTAATTTTTTTCGAAATATATTTTTCAATATTATGGTGTGGATTTGATATAATGTTATAGTTGTGGGTAATATTTACAAATTTTGCAAAGTGAGCAAGTTAATATAAAATATTCGATTGGTCGAAAAATATTTGTTTTAACAGGGAATATTCGTACGATGACAAAATCATTGGTGGACCCCACAACGAAAGTATTTTCGGAGTTAAAAAACGACATAAATGTCTTTTTATAAAAATAACGGCGAAAGTTTTATCGTTAAACTATTTAAATACCCGGTGGTAAAACCTAAGCTAATTTAGAAACCCTAATTTCAATTTTTAGACTTATCAAGAAATCCTTAAAAATCAAATTGTAGAACCTTAGGGTTAAACCCTAAAGGTTTGTCAAGATTATAAAATGACCATTAAAATTAGATGACAAATGACCAAAATACCCTTTTGTCACGTTCTTTAATAAGTAACTTGTAGATCTAGCCAAAATTGGAGTTGGTGAACCATCCTTGACTCGCCATTTGACTAAAATATATACATATCAGCTATATATCATCAGCCAAGTTCATTTCATCAAGCTATAAATAGATTAAGAGAGAGAAAAAGTGCATATGTTAGCCATTTGATCACCAATACCCAACCTAGATCTTCTCTCTCTTTAAACCACGAAATATAATAGTATATCAGTCCATTATTAAGTTCACAGAACACTATAAACAGATTAGAAGGCCAAGATTCAAGATTGGTTTAAGAAAGGTATAAACCTTAGACTCAAATATGATCCTTAATACTATGTTAGATTCCATGTTTTTATGTTTCAATATGTGGTATGATGTGTAACTAAGTGATCTAGGTTGGTATCTTGTAGATCTATAACATCTAAATGCATAAATTTGATGTTTTTTAAAATTTGGAAATCTGGAAAGTGTTGTCTGACAACCGAATGTCAGACCCCATAGATCTCAGTCTGTTTATGTTTTTGGTTGTTTAAATGTTTGAACTTGTAGTATGCTATGAGATATGTGTTATGGAGCTCGAATCAGGGTCAGATGTGATTTAGATTTCAAGATATTGTTGGTCAAACTCAGTTGACCGAGCATGACTGAGCAATTTTGGGTAACCCAAAACGCCTGAAAAGCTCGACTTTGTCATGCCCCCTTAGATGTTCATATGTTTGATCTTTCATATGTTTGTTGCATCTAGCTTGTAGTTTGGTATTTGGACTGTAACGTAAAGCCTTTATAAAACCAAAATGATAAGTAGGCTTCATATAGTGGACGGTCAAACCAGGCAAGATGATCACGATTTCTGTTTTCTAGGTAACCCAAAAAACGTATGAATGTGATCTCTGACATGGTTTGACCGAACCATATGTGTTGATTCTGTTGTTTTTAGGCTTGTTTTATGTAATAGATTTGTACCCTTACATGTTGGCTACACACTGAAACTCTTAAATCACAAAACCATTACATATATTTCAAGTTGTGGAAGCCCAAAGTAGGCCAGTCGAACTGTTCTTTATTTCTAGGTAACCTAGAAAATGAAGAACAGCTCTGACAGCTATTTTGCATGCTCAGATCTCCTTTGTGTAATGATTTTTGACCATTATTGTTATTGAATCATGTAGTGTTACACTAGTACTACAAGATCAATGTATTACCTTGCCTAGAAACATCAAGATTTGACATTTATAGTTGGTCAAACATGGTCACTCGAAACTGGCGTATGAATGTTCTTGGTGTTCAAGAACAGCTAAGGCGACACTTTCTGTCGCTAGGCTTTAGCGATAGACTTACTAAAATTAATTAAATTAATTTTCAAAAATCATTTAAAAATAGAAATTAATTTCTGAAAATTACCAAAAATATTTTAAAATTTATTTTAAGTTATAAAAATTAACTTTTAATAATTTAACATATTTTTCATAAATGTTAATATTTATTTGAATATTATTGATAATTAATTTATTTAATAAATGTATTAAATAAATTAATTTAAAATGATTTATTATATTAAAAATTATTTTAAATGATAATAACGTATTTAAAAATATTTTAAGTTATAAAATATGACTTTTAATATTTTAAAGCAAATTTCATTAATTATTTAATATTAATGATATTAGATTTATTTAATAACTATATAATTAGTTTAAAAATGATTTTAATATTATAAAAATCATTTTAAATGAAAATAAAGAGTTTAAAAATATTTTAAGTTATAAAATATAACTTTTAATATTTAAAGGTAAATTTCATTAATAATTTAATATTAATGATATTTAATTTATTTAATAATTATATTAAATAAATAGTTTAAAAATAGTTTTATTGATTTAAAAATTATTTAAAAAGGAATATAAATGGTTTAAAAATTTTTAAGTTATAATAAATGACTTTTAAATATTTTGATGAATAATGCATTAATATTTAAATATTAATAGTAATTATTTAAAAATGATTTTAAATATTTTAAAAATCATTTAAGGGTAATATTAATACTTTAAAAGTATTTTGAGTTATTATAAATAACTTTAATATTTTGGTAATGGTTTCATTAATATTTTAATATTATTTTAATATTAATGATAATAAAATTATTTAATATTTAAATTATTTAATAATGATTTCAGTGTTTGAAAAATCTTGATAAATTATAATAATTATTTAAAAATTAGTTTATGTTATTTAAAAATAATATGACTGATATTTAAATTATCTAAATGAATATTGAACTACAGAATAGAGTTTTAGACTCGATAATTACCCGATAAAGTCGTCGGTACACCGAATTTGATCTGGACTTGGATAGTTTGACTAGATACATGTTTATTTATGATTCAATGACCGTTAAATATATGTGACAATGTGATTAGGTTATGTGCTGACTGTAAATAGCAGTACTATGTGTTATAATATGTTATTCTAATCGAAAGAACAATCTTATGAATGATAGGTTATTGTATAAAAGATAAAACTAAGTTGAGTAACTATAAGCAGCAGACCAGGCAAGTATCCTACCCTTTGCATTTACTTTATGCAATGGACATGAGTAAGAAAGTTTTAGAATTATATCGTTATTGTGCCAGCTTATTAACTCTATTATTATTGTTCATTATGTAATGATTACTTTGTAGGCATGCATTATTGAATTATAACGATCATTGTTTATCAATCTTTAACTCTATTATGATAAATCCGGATATTTATTACATTTGTTAATTTCTAAGCATGGTTATACAAGTGACCTCACTTGGATAATTATTGTATTTAATCACATGTTGATACATACTTATTAGTTTTTAGTATGTATAAAAATTAATTAAAAATAGTTTAAGCTATTTGACTCGACTAAACATATATTTAAAAATATCGTTGAACATGATAGAACCTTATTGATATCCAACCGAATTGTTTTGGTTCAGATTTAGACTAAGTATGAACATCCCGAATATCGAAAACTTTTGTGCCCCTAAGGCGGATATGATGGACGAAAATATCGTTCGAACATGTAGTATTGATCAATCTGAGGGCATAACAGGTGATCACCCTCGTGTCTCGTAAGTTATGACGATTCTACGATGAAGTTCTGTTTAATCTTTTCGAAAATTAAAAACAATGTTCATAGTCTGTCGACTGCTCTTCATTAATAGTCAGTACGTAGTTTCAAAAACTTGAAATAGAATTGATATGTTGTTTATTATTGCTTTAACTTACTTCATAATTGTTGATTCGTTGTAAAAGTGTCATTAAAAGAAAACATTTACTTCTTTTAGCTAACGTTTATTATTTGCTATTACTTGTTGGGCACTCAAATGCTCATCCTTGCTTAATTTAAATATTTTCAGCTAAGCGTGAAGGACCTGAAGGTTCTAACAAAGACAAAGGAAAAGGAAAGGTTGCAGAATAAGTTCTACGCTATCCTATGTAATAGTTAAACTTTATTAAGATGATAATATTTATTAACTATCATGTAATGAATGTTTTAAAGGCCACGTATCTGGGATTTAGACAACTCCGATATATAAATTAAGTTTGATAATTATGTTATTATTATTATTATTATTATTATTCCGCTTATAGAAATAATATCGTGAAACACCGAGTTCGAGTTTCAAGTACCTGAATTTGAGGGCGTCACAATAGTAGCACACGGTATTGATTATTGATGCTTACGTGAGAAGTCACTCAGTTATACTCAATTATTGCCACAATAATTGCTGCATAATATCTCTCATATTATTGATTCAATTATTATCACAGTATCATCTACATAATATTTTATATTTTTAAATCAATAATTGAGATGACAAAGTTATTTATATTATTATTTGCAATATTGATGATCTCTAGAAAGTTCTGTCGAGGAAAGGGGTTTGGTCACCTAATTGAACACCAATAGGGAGAAATTTTTATCAGAAAGCCCCCTCTTTCCTGGGAATGATCTGGTTATTAAATATTATGAGTTATAATATTAATGATGAATAAGTTCGTGTTGATTAAAGATGAAATTGATATTTCCATTGTGTTGGGATTATTAGTGTTAGTGAAAATCGTCATTTATTTCGATAATAATTAATTTCTTGAGGTTAAATTGACCAATCGGGTAATTAATCGGATAAATGAGAAATTAATTGCTATTAGTTCACATGCATATAACTATTTGTTCACATGAATGGAACTATTGATTCACATGATGTACTATTAGGGGAGGTGGTGCAAGTTTGATAATACTTGTAGGACTAAATTAAAAATGGAAGAAAAGATGAAGGTACTATACTGTAATAATTCGAGTCCCAAAACGTACAATTATCGAAACTATATTTTCCTATAAATAGAAGTTCATTCTTCTTTCATTCTCACCAATTCACTAAGACTCACAGGAGAAATTATAGAGAGAGAAGCTATAGAGAGAAAGAAGAAGAGTAGTCTGCTACTTCACTATTTCAGTATCCAGTCTTCTTCTAAGGTAAGAGATATTATTTTTTCAATATTTGTAAGAAATAATATTTTCTTCCATACTATGTAGTATGTGAGTAATATTATTTCGTTTCGTATTCCTAATTCTACACTCATTCTGTTAAAGTATTGCTTCTATACTCCATGAAATTAGTAGAATATCCTTGATATTTGTGCTTCATCCAGTATCTTTTTATGAAAATATTATTCTGAGCATACTTGATAATTATTTATCTTTTCATGTCGGAGTATTATTCATGAAGTACTATTCACAAAATACTATTCACGGGGTACTAGTTACAAAGTACTATTCACGGGTACTATTCACAAAGTACTATTCATAGGTACTATTCACGAAGTACTATTTATAGGGTACTATTCACTCAGGTACTATTCACTCGGGGTACTATTCATAACAAAAAATTGATTTATTTTCTGTTCAAATCATTTTTGTTACAATATTATTCTTGAATTTTACTCCACAAAGCAGTATCATGTTGACAATTTGGACATTATTGAATTCTGGATAAATTAAATTATAAATCCTTAAAAATTTATCCTTTGTTTTCTTTTAATTGAATTATTATATCATTGTCATCATCCTCATGCTTATATTGTGATGAAAGTCATCTGTGGTTTACGTGCATAGATGGACTATTGATTATTATGATTATAACCAGGGATTATTCAGTATAATCATGACCGTAATGTTACAAATGATGTGGTAAAAGTCCTCATTGACCCATAGTGCATTGATGGACAGTGGTTGGCATGATCATGACCATTGGGAAAACACAAATATCCTTGGCCCGTAGTGCATGGATAATTCATGGTGATGATACTAATGAATATCCTTGGCCGTAGTGTAGAGATGATTCGATGATGTGGATTATTTATTAAGCTGAGTCTCAGCGATAAAATTGATGATAAAATTTTTAAATCATAGAAGATAGTAGATACCATGCTCTACTTGACTCTTCTAATGGATTACTTCTTTTACTGCAGTTAAACTTGATGTTTATTATATTTTATCAGTTTAACACTGTTGAAGGCTAACGATAATTTATTTTACATTATCTTAGTCATAATATTTCTTACAGGGCTAGTTGAGCTCACCCTTTAGCTTTCATTGTTCTCTTCAGGAAATGAGAACGTAGCCGGGAATAGGCGGGGAATGGAGTGATGGTCCATGTGACAACCCGGAAAATCGAACTGTCCAGAATTTAAGTTTAAAGAATTAGTTATTAATAAAATGAATTTTTATTAATACTATTCTGTGCTATGTGTTTATTAATCATTCTATAAACTAGAATGATTATTAATCGGGAGGATTGTAGCCACGAGCTAGACTGAACGAGTAAGAATTTTCAAGACAAAAATAAAAAAATTTCGGGAACAAAATTTTTCCGGGAAAAAAGATGAAATAGGCATTATTCACCCGACGAAACCCTAAGGGTTAGGGTTTGAATAACCTAAGCCTTTCTAAGAGTTCGGTATGTCGAAATGACATTCCGTCGAAAGATTTGACGATAATATATCGTGAAAAGTTAAGTAAGCCGATAAAAGTTTTTCTCAAAAAATGTGCAGAAATCGGATAAAATAAAAATAACGAAAAGTACTGTTATGTACTTTTCATTCGTTTAGTTACGTTAGGGGAAAACGTGAAGGAAAGTGCTTGACACCAAAAAGTGTTTTTTAGTTTTTCAGAAATCCGAAGAATACGTAAAAGTTAATCGATAAAGGAAAGACGAAATATCCAAAAATATTTGGATTCCGAGAATCATAGTTTTTAATACTGTCGGACAAAACCCGAAAGATGGAACCACGAAACTTCCAAGGGAAGTTACGTGAATAGTAAGGAGGTGGAATAGTAAGGATAAGTTACTTAATGAGTAAGTAAACGTAAGAGTTAAGTAAACTTAATGGCTAAGTAGACTTAATGGCTAAGTAAGTGTGGAGGCCAAGTAAACTTGGTCTTTAAGCTTTGAATAGTAAGGAGGTTAAGGGGGGTGAAATGACTAAAATACCCCTAGCCTTGAAAATCTATAAATATGAAGCTAACCTCATTTTTTTGGGATTTTGAAAAATCCTACAACTTTGAGAGGGAGAGTTCGGATAGGGGAAGAGAGGAAAAGGAAGAGGAAAAGCTTGCCCGAGTGCACGCTTTGTCCGACGGACGGAGATTAAAGAAGGAATGTAATCCGAAACCTAGTCTTATCTAAATTTTCTATAAGCTTTATATGTTAAAAACATAGCTTAACGAGAATAGGAGGTAAAAGATGTTAGAAATGATTTCATATGGTTGAAATCGTAAGAAAATGAAGAAATAAGAATTAGAAATTTAGTTTATAAATTTCTTAAGGAAGTGTAAGATTCGTAAGGATTTTGAGCGATCCGAATGAATCTTATGAATGAGTAGGTAAAATAAGTAAGGAATGATGTTCTATAACATCAAATTCCAAGGAAAAGTAAAATCGTAATCAAAATATTGATTAAAAATGAAGAACATGCGAAGAACACGCGAAGAACGCGAAGAATGTTGTTGATGGACAAATTTTAAACCATCGTAGGATAATTGTTGTTGATGGACAAGTTTAAAACCATCGTGTATAAGTTAGATGCTTATTTCTTGGTTAGGAACGTTAGAAACGTTCATGATGTTAGAGATTATGCCCTAGAGGCCAATTATTTGATATAATTGCTTAACGTTTTGATATTACATTTGATTGCATAAATGAATGCTTTTATTATGATTTTATTCACTGCGTTATATAAATGACAACATAATAAAAATCCTTAGAATAGTGATACAAATTATATAGTTGCAAGTATGTGACTTGAACATGAGATTATATAATTACTATTAGTATCACTGTTCTTAAATGTCCCTAGTCAAGTATCATTGTTGATGGGACAACAATAATGCATTGAGACTAGTATGTGGATTGACTGATGGCCAAATCTCAATGGTCATAAATATATGAGATATTAAGTCAATGATAGGTACATGTTAGAGAACGATGTCTTTGAGATGGACCCACCATGAGAATTCTATGTGGAATATTTTGTAAAATGTCATTGGCAATTCTCATAGTGACAATGATGTAATGGTCCTCCAACACAAAATCACTATATTACTACACGGAATTTATGTACTTTGATATCATCAAATGTCACCTTTAACGAATTGGACTATAAAGGTGATTATTGGGTACATCATGAATCGTGTGAGGAATATGAGTGATCTAGATGGAATTTAACCTTCCTATATATTAGTGATGATATCCATAGGCCTCTTGATTGAGTAGGACTATGAAAATGCATGGCCATGCTCAAATAGTGATTTGTTTCATATAGTCTACTCATTGATCAAGAAAACTTCAGATTAAATTATGAAGAGAGTATGGCCAGATTCCATGACTCGAGTTTAATCTTGGATATTAAGGTTAAAAGGATTAGATTACATTGAAACATTGGTCACGAAAAAGGTTGCATCGAATCATCGATCTTATTATTACTTGGGTAGCGATGATGCATTACTAGATGCAGCTCCACTGCTTATAATTTTATAATATGATTTTAAAATTATTGCCAACGTAATAATAACCTATAAGTCACACACATAAAACTATTAAAAGGAATTAATTTAAAGGATTTAAATATATCAATGTGATTGATAGTATTTAAATTACACAATTTAAATTAAAAGGATAATTTATATATATAGGTATATTAATTAAGTAAGACTTAATTAAGATATATATATATATATATATATATATATATATATAAAATTTGGATTTTACAAATTAGGGTTTTGAATAGTGGTTTTAATTAATATATATATATGATATGTAGCCTCCACTTTGGATAGAACTCACTTCACAATCCAAACCCTAGCCACTCTTTTAGAGAGACTAGAGAGAAAATCGAAATCCATCCTTGGTGGCTAGTACCACACTTCCTTCTTCCTGCAGATCGTAGGGACGATTATCTGCATAGCGTTTATGTGGATACCGTAGAGAGACGCATCCACTTGAATTGCGTTGGAGATTCAATTTGATCGGTTCTAGCAAATCAAATCGGTAAAATTTCTATCCTCTGAATTAATTGATTTTCGCATGGATCCTGTTTTGGGGTTTCGGAAATTACTTTGAATTGTTCAATTTCCGCTGCATTTTCTGTGCCGAAATCCCAACACATGAAGAATGGATTAAAACTAAGCTATAACGAAGTTATGGCGAAAATTCTTAAAAGATGAACGATAAATAGAAAGTATGTAAATGAACCCAAACGTGTAGGGTTTCAAAAGAATATAAGAGAGCGTATAAAATTTGAGTCGTAGACTTAAGAATGAATGAGTTTAGAATTCAGATGATCGAATTACAGACGAACGAACAAATAACGTTAAAATCGTAAAACGAATGAAGAGAGAAGATTAAGTCAATTGAATGGCATGTTAATGGATTTAGAACAAAGTTCTGTCCATGGGTAATCAAAGTATGTAAGATAAGGAAGAAAATAGCTTTGGAACGATCTCGTTCCGAGTTATAACGAATAAGATATGAGATTTTGAAGTCAACATCTCAAGCTTGTAAAAGACTTAGAAAATTTTTCTAGGTTTCATGCTTGGCGCATGTGATGAAGTCGTGCCTTGGGGCTTGGCCGAGCGCGAGGCCCTTGATCCCATTAGCTACTTGAGTGGGCACTGCCATGAGAAATTAGAGAAGGGAGTGGCGCCGTAGCGCTAGCCTTGGTAGTTTGACACTACAGTGGGCGCCGCAAAGACGAGGTAAATGAATGGACTGGGCAGTAACGCACGCAGGTGCGAAGTAAATGCCTGGTGAGATTTTAACCGCTTCAATTCATCGGGATGTGCAAGAAAAAAATATGAACATATAGTTCAACTAATGTAACACTTAATCAAGTGTATTAAGCCTTTGATGAAGGTTGAACGAAAAGATTAAATGAGATTAAAAGACAAAGAATGTGGATGTGGGTTACAGAACCAATATCCAGGGACCGTAGTCGCATAAAACAAACGTGAAGGATTGCTATGATGGTGATTCCTTAGACGTTGAGTGATGATAGTAATGTATAACATTTTGATGTTATGACATGGTAATGAGAGATGAATATAAAATGTATAGACGCTGTGAACGCAACGCTATTGCGATGAGCGATCGGTCTTAGCATACAATGAATTGTATGGCTTCGACATTAAGAAAGAATAATGAACATGGGGTTCAAGTGATAGTAATGAATGAAAGCGATTAAAACCTTAGATAAAGGTTGAATAGAATTAAGAGGCAAGTAATGTAAACGTTGAATACGTAAACAATTCTCGTGAATTGTATTCACATCGAGCGAACGTTCTAAGTGTACATTGGTTGTATAACTTAAACATTGACGAAGGTAGTAAGTAGGATATGAATTATCAAGAAAGCCGTAGCGAACGGTAAGAAGATTAATGAAAGTCGAATGTGAGTCGGATGAGAATGTTAAAATGAAATGTAAGCGTTGAACACTTTAACCGACGTGAAGGTTGAGTGTACGCGAATATTAAACGGGTAAAACCTACACTCCGTGTATGGTTTGACCGTAAGGTAATGAAGATCAATGATTAAATCTGTGAATGGTGAAGAAGATGAATTAAAGATAAGTACGTATAATGTAAATGAAGCCGAGTTAATGTTTATAACTTGGATGACGTTCCGAGTCGAATTAATAGGATGTTATAAGATAAGAATAACGTAATGTAAAATGGTTAACGCTATAAATGCGTAGAATGAATATGGAATGATCATCCTGAGTATACAAAAGACTGTATAACTTAGACGATGAGGAATAAATCCTGAGGTATGGCATTTAGTTGCCAGAAAGCCATAAGGAATAAGAAATTGACTTAACGAATGTTATAGTTTAATAGTTCGAATAAGTTAGATGAATTTAGGTTGTAGTACAATCATAACCTTTGATGGTTGACATATGGGAGCTCGGCTAAACAATTCCTTCAGAGAGCGAAGGTATATACAAAACTGGCAACCGATCTAACTCACTGTTATGGGCAGTGTAGATGAGATGGGAACTTGTTTGTTAGTTGTTTATGGGAAACCACTCAGAGTACCATATGGACTACTAGCAGAGACACGATGTGTGCTGAGTCCTATGAGAGTTATAAGAAGAAGATAGGAATATAAATCATCAAAGATGATGAAAGTATTGAGTAAGACATCTCCGTATGTCATGAAGCCATTAACCGGTAAAGGACGTTGGTCGCGTAAACTTAGTTTGTAAGAACGTGTACCCTAAGAAGTAAAGTTAAGTAAACCAATGTGTAAAGTCAAGTATATGACTAATTGGTGTATGTGTTATTTCCTTATGTGCTACATAGGAATTGGAATGAGCAGTTCAGCGTAAACTATAAGTTGTAGCTGTAGCTGTTTCATAACTTCATTCATATTTTAAATGAATGTTAGTTTCTAAAACTTCTCATATGTTGAACTTGAGAAGTTCTGTCTATGTGCAAATGTGTGATATTTGTGCAAGTTGTTAGAATATATGAGGCCTTATGCCACAATGTGAACACTTCGGTGTTTCTATAATATGAACTGTTCTGTGATTGAACTATTCAATATGAGCATGTTCTGTTTATACATGAATCGTTATTATTAAGTCTGTGCTATTGATTCTAGCCAAACAGAATGTGTATGAAAGAAAGTAGAGAATAAAAGTATTTCAAAGTGAATGTGATTAATGTTTTAAAATGATAGGAATCGAGATTATTCCTATTATTCAAGCTGCTTCATAACCTTTGTTCGGTTATTGAAGTCTTAAAATAATGTTTGAATTCTTAAAGTTTTTTTTTCAACTGTTATGACTTGCTGGGCAATTGAATGCTCACACTTACTTAAAATAAAAATATTTTCAGCGAACGGTGTTAGAAGAACTTAAGGATCCCATAAAGATCAAGCCGATTGGTATCCAGAAGAAGTACCATTCATTATATGAATGAGCGTGAAGATCAAGCAAAGACTTGTAATATAGAATGATAGAATTAAACTATAGAATAGTTTAATGAATGATTATGAATCCTTTGGTGGCAGATAAAAGTCACTTGTACAAGATGTAAAGAATAATGTAATTATCATTATTTGTAATGGAAGAGGTTATAAGGTTTTAGAATCTGGGATTTGAGGATGTATGTTGTTATATTTAGCTATATAATGATGTATGTTTGGAAGAAGATGAGATCGTGATGTACGGAATCCTGATGTGAAAATAGACCAGATTTCGGGGAGTTACAGTCTGAGATGGTTGTTTTAACAGTCCTCACTATTTGACAATATTCGTGTAAAAACTCTCAGCTCATGTTGTATAATTAAGTTTGTATTTGTATTCAGTACCATGTATTTGGCAACCCAAGATGGGTGATGTATACCTATTTTGGGGGCGTCACAATTGTGACACCCCCAAATTCGGGTACTCCATTCCCACAGGATTTGGTGCTCACTATCAAAAACTATTACATCTAACTACCCATCATAAAGGATAAAGACATAATTTAAATTACTTAAACAATAATCTTCCCCATTAAAGGGTTAATCATCATAAAACCATCCCAGCTAATCTAACCTTAAATTATTACATAAGTCTGTGGAATACATCACAAAATAAAATAAGTCTTATAATGTCGACGTCGGGATTTTTGGTGTCCCTTTTCGTTACTTGTTCTTTGGTGTTCTCATGTTAATGTGAGATTTGTTTGAAAAATAAGTGAAAAAGGTCCGAGCATGTGTATAATGTCGACGATTGACTTTAAGAGTCGCCATTGTTGGTGTATTTAATCGGTTGCACTAACGCAAAATCAAAAAGGTTAGCACATTGACCCAAAGGATTTGACATCGCTAAATAGGTCTGTGGAAACCAGATTCATTAAGGGTTCGGGGCTTGATTATGCGGAGGGAAGGTTTTAGTCACCCCCCGACATCCGTGTTACCACGGTGACCACTACTCTTCAAAGAAATTGTTATATGAATGTGTGTGTGTGTGTGGATCAATGTGCAATTTATTTGAAAGTAGTGCGAGGCCTTGTTCGCACCTATATACACAAGGTTTGAATTTTATAGAAAAATTCAGTTTTAACCAAGATATAGCAATGAAGTTTTATAAAAGAGGTTTTTCAAACCCTGTGCTCAATAGGAATTGAGACCTTTTCATACTTCTATTTTATTAAATGTTCGTCTTGTTTGCTTTTATTTTCGAGATGCGAAGCATCCTCGAGAAAATAATATACAGCAGTGTCGAACTCCTTATGGGCATGATAGCCATCCAAGGAAACTCAGACACTGTAAAATAATGTACAAGTCGCCATGACTAAAAATGTCCATCATGGGAACCGAATCTAGATTTAGTAGATCCAACTCATGATCACATGATTCCTAGGCTCACATGATCTCGCAATTTGTATGGAAAGCGGTAAGTAGTTATATATATAAAAAGTCAGAATATATATATATACAGACTAAATCAACCACCATGAAGCAACTCCATGGGGGATCGAAATGTATATATATAAAAGCGATAAATATATATATATGAATGATGATTAACCGCCACGAAGTAAACTCCAAAGTGACGAAATGTAAATAAAGTCAGAAAAGCGATCAACATCACGAAGTAAACTCCAGCAGATGTAATGTAAATAAAAGGCATAAAAGGCCACAAAGTAGACTCTAGGCTTTCGACAGAATGTATATATATATATATATATATATATATAGCGCATAAACGCTCCGCATCAAGTTCAGCTCAATCGAGGCATAACTCGATAATGTTAGTCCATATATATGAAATATATAAATATATTAGTATATATATACAGACAAAAATGAAAACCACGGATCGAAGTCTGGGCAAACACACTCACACGACTATCAACGTGTACAACAGTGTGTGATATATGAGAAAGAGGCTTTATAGAATGTAAGAAGGCTTATAGTGGGCAGCCAAAGTAAACTTCTTAGACTTTAAATGGATAAACACTAAGCTCCCGCCGGATAAAAAGTAGCTATATATGAGCTAACTAGTGTTTAAAGAAGAGGAAACACTCAAAAGATGTATATGCAGAGCAAAATGGACAGGGCTTCCTCACCTTTTTCCTTTTCTCTCTCTCTCTCTTCAAATGGTCACCCCTCAAATTTTATATTTATAGATCGATGGCAGCGCAGTACACCGCGGCGATTCTGCGATTGTACTGTAAATGGTCATGGTGGATCCGAGCCTCGCGAGTCCCGTTGTCTCGTAGTATGTGCAGTCATGCACTGTAATGTCCGCTCGAACTTGCAAAACTTCAATCCGAGCATCCGAACGAAGTATATCTGTACTTCTTCAGATCGCTTGTGTCGAGAGTTACGTAATGACATGGATTAAAGGTTGTACGAAGTCAGGAAGAGGGGTCTATGCCCATGGTGTTCAATCTTAAAATTCTATCGAAAGTACTGCCACACATAATAGTCACTCGGGATTGTCAATCCTCGATTCTTGTGGGACATTGTTGTATGTATGTATGTATGAAGTGTTGAGATGACGTGCCATTTGTTGAAGGAACAAGATGATGTAAGACTCCTTGCCGGGGTTATTGGTGATTTGAGTTGAAAGTAGACGTTGCTCAGGGTTACAGCTGAGATTGGACCACTTGTTAGTATGCTGTGATATCACCTTGTTGAGACAGTAAGATGACGTGTTGCCTCCTCACCGGGGTTATCGCCGGTTTAAGTAGAAAGCAGACGTTGCTCAGGGTTACATCTGAGATTGGACTGCTTGTTTGTATGCCTCACTGTCATCTGGATTGAAGCTGATTGCATGTGTTTGCAACAAGCATTTCTGGGGTTATCACCAGAACTGCAATGGCATCCCTTTGGGTTATCACCAAGGATGGGGTTGCTACTCCCAGTGTTATCTGTAGGACTGGAACTGAACGTCGTGGTGTTATCGTCGAGACAAGACTGTCCTCTTCGGTGTTGTTGTCGATCTTTTTATCTGCATATCTCGGGGTTATCTCCGAGATTAGAAATGACACTCCCGGTGTGTGTTCCGGATTTGAGATGATGTTCCCGGTTTGTGTTCAGGGTTGGAGCTGAACTTCCGGTAGTATTCGACATGGATGTAAGTTGTCTTTCAGGGTTATCTCCAAAAGACAAATCTACCCTCCTGCAATGTTAGGAATAGGAGTGCAGAAAATTTCGAGTGTCTATAGATGCCCATCCTTATCATATTCATGCAAAGCAAGGCATGGATAGGATAAAGAATCCTAGACACTTGAAATGCAAGCAAGATAAACATGATGCAATATGCAGCAACATGATGCAAATGCATGATGCATGATTGCCGTGTAATCCTGCTGGGATGACAATCAGTGATGGCTTGGACATACGATCCAAGTCTTCAAGGATGTTGACGTTGGGACTACCACCAAAGTCTTGAATTCTAGACACTAGTTTATACTTCATAGAGGTACCTCTTGTGTGGAAGAGATCTGTGGGAATAAAGCTGTCTGTTTTGATGATGTGTATAACATGTTCCCTCATCTCGTCGGGTTATCGCCAACAGCTTTTATTGGCCGCTCGTGGTTGCTCGACCTCCGTTGATGTGTGTATCACCGGATGAATCCCTACTGGGTGCATTGTCAAGGCTGCTTGACCTTCATTGATGTGTGTATCAATGGTTGCATTGCGTTGTAACCCCCGCCAGGGAGATGTAGATGTTTGAAGGATGTGCGTTGTGATCCCCGCCGGGAAGGCGTAGATGTTTGATAACTTCGGCATTGTAAGCCCCGCCAGGGAGGTTTGATATTTCGTGGTTTCGCATTGTAACCCCTGCCGGGGATTGTTTAGGGTTGTAACCCTGCAAACGATGACGTCGGACCTTTATGGGGTATTGCCGAGCATGGTTTATGAAAGTTAAGCTCATTGGTATAGTATACCCTGTATCCAGGCGAATACTATTGAGACGACGGGAGTTTAACTATAATACGAATCGACGAAACCCGTGGATTTCAGTCGCTTCATTTCTATCGCGTAGAATTTTTATTCCTGATTTGGCCTTTTCAACTTATGAGACCTCCTTTGCAACTCTAACTGGAGCGAGTCAGAGGTGTGGGACCCATGTAGGGGTGCCGCAGGTGTATCTTCAGAGCCATTAGTTAACTGCGGCCCAGTATTTATGTATGTATAGTGGTCGGTAAGCTTTCATAAGTCATTTTCAAGTTATTGCAATGAAGGAAATCTGAGAGCTCTTCTTGGATCTATTGAGTTGAGCAACTTTACGCATATTCTCGCCACCGCATGGCGTTCTTCATCATCTCGGTAACACATGCATGTATTTTTTCCAATTCTCTCTATTGGAAAATGATTATCGCATGAAATGCATTTAGACACATAGTAGTGAATATGCATGTTGATATGACTTGATAAAAAATATTCAACATAGTAAATGTTAGTATTAAACCATGCTGAACACAATGATGTGAAAAAATTTAACTTTTGAAGCAGTTAAATTGGTACCTTTTACTGTCATTTCTTATCCTATCTGAGGACAAATGAGTAAAGGTAGAATAGTAAAATAATCCTGGTAATTAGATTACACTTACGGATTTTTACTATGATATGATGAATGCATACAAGATGTATATGACTGTGTACAGGTGTCCGAATTTTATTAAACTAACTTGAATAAATGAGGAGAAAATCTTAACAACTAATACTCTAACTATCACTAATAACCCACAAAGATAAAACTCAATTTTCAAACAATACTTGGAGAATTAGGCTCATGATTTCACTATAAGCTTTACTCAGATTAATTCACTTTTATCTCAGTTCAATTCAATATTCCAGTTTATTAATCAAGAACACGATTGTAGCATTAACCACCTCTCAGTGCACCAATACCAAATTAACTCTAATCCACAATTAAGATAGAAATAAGCCAAGCACTTCAATCAATTAACTCACAATATCTCTATGCAAATTAAATCAAAAAAAGTTTAAGATTAAGTTCTCTAACGATTACATGCGATGTTAAGCGTATATCTACCTTAACATTCATCACAATTCTGCTGTTCAAAAAATTCATGAACACATGCTATATCAATTAAGTCTAGATTTAAACATCTTCTCTCGAATCTATTCAAATCCACAAAGAATCGTTGATCAGGCAATTCACAAATTCAAGCTCAAATCAATATAGATAAACCATTGAATATTTTATTAAACTGAGAATTAAAGCTAATAAACCATTGTTCCACTCAAAGATCCATCAATCACCTAAAAGATAATTAATTCATAATAAATAAATTAACTCATCGAATAAATAAAAGGAGACATCATCCCAATTACGTATAATAAAAATTAAGGAAGAATAATAAAACACCACCCTTCTCTCGAATTCAATTCACGTAATTTTCGTGAAGTTATTCCTTCTTCTCTGCACCTCCAAGCTTGATCTCCAATGTCGTTCTTTTGCAAAGTTGTTTATATCCCTTGATTCCCCTCTTCCTTTTACTTGTAGACCATCTCTTGTCTACTCCACTTCCTATCCAAAATAACTTAAAACAATTCTCATTCTCTCAAACTACTGCCATCTAACTCCTCTTTAAAAACCAATTCATCGCCCAAATGTATCGATCAATACCATAGTGGCCTTCCCGCAAACAGTATTCAAAGGCCATAGCAATAGTAGGCGTAATAGACCACGTAGCGATCATCGCATCTTCTGCGATCTTCTTATGGCGTTTCCAACCCAAAAATATTCATTGATAGCTTCAAAGATGAAAGCCACCTAGCTTTTCCCCAACCATGACAACATGATTGACATATTCATTGCATTCACAGTAAAACTCCTTAACTATGTTGATTGTCACCGAAGTGGCTACTCTACTAGTTGAAACCAATTCGTTTCTACAATTTGCAACGCCATATCACCATCCGAATTAGCATTTGGTTTCAATCCTCTTTCTAGCACCAAATTTTTCTTGCCAATTGATGTGTGGAATCTCTCTGCGGCCCTCTCGCTCACAAATTTTGTATGGTCATATGTTGGGCGAGTCGAAGAGGTTTATGCCCTTTGTCTTTTGTGCGACGACAAAAGAGGAAGTGCAATAGAATTAGGAGAAGTGGAGAAGTGGTATTGATGAAATAGAGAGGTGGAGAGGTGGAGTTATTCAATTCAATCATGCCTCTTTAGTTGTTGAATTTCCATGCAACATGTGATCGCTCTGGATTCATGCGATCGTGTAGCCGTGCACTGCTGATGGTCTAATAATTATCGATCCTATAAGCATAGATCATCGGCCTTGCCGTAGTCGTCGGTTAGGTATGCATATGTTGGCTCGATCAATGCTTCATTAAGGGCGCTGTATACTGGTTCCGATGTCTTGTGTGATGCCTTTCTCACATGGTCTTTGTCGATGCCGTTAGTCTAGAGAAACTTCTTGGGTAGCGCAGCGATTGCCGATCCGGCGCAGTGATCGTGTTGGTCTTCTTTTATTCTTCAACTTATATAATGTTATTGCTGATCGCGCACTTGCTTGGGGTTCCTGCAATTATAGATATTTTTGTTACTCTCTAAGTATACATTCTACTGACTAAGCCATAACTAAAAATTTAAAAGTAAATAAAAGATGGAGTTTAGAGCTTGGGTTGCCTCCCAAGTAGCGCTTGGTTTAATGTCGCTAGCCCGACAGTCCCTCATGTTTTATTGCGTGTCTATGAGGGTAATGTTGATGGTGTCCACATTTGCATCCTCGCCCCAGTAATGCTTCAATCTTTGACCGTTGACCTTGAAGGTTTCCAATGGGTTTCTACTATACAACTCCACGGCACCATGTGGGAAAACCGTTTTTATGGTGAATGGTCCTGACCACCTTGATTTAAGTTTCCCTAGGAACAACCTTAGTTTTGAATTGAATAGCAGCACAACTTGCCCTGGCATGAACGTTCGGTGATTGATTTTCTGATCGTGCCATTTTTTCACCTTTTCCTTATATAATTGTGCATTCTCGTAAGCTTGTAATCAATTCGCTGCTCATTTAGTTTGTAGTAATCTCTTTTCCCCACCGCCGCTTGATCGAAGTTCAGTTTTTGAATAGCCCAGTACTCCTTGTGTTGTAGCTCAACCGGAAGATGACATGCCTTTCCATACAACAACTGGTAAGGTGACATGCCAATTGGAGTCTTGTATGCGGTCCGGTATGCCCAAAGTGCATCATCTAATCGAAGCGACCAATCCTTACGATTTGGGTTAACTACTTTCTCCAATATTTTCTTGACCTCCCTGTTTGACACCTCTGCTTGTCCATTGGTTTGGGGATGATAAGTCGTCGCTATTTTGTGGTTGACCCCATATTTTGCCAATAGGGCTGTAAATGCTTTGTTGCAAAAATGACTTCCCTCATCACTTATTATGGCCCTCGGTGTTCCAAACCTTGTAAAGATATTTTTCTGTAAAAATCTTAGGACCACTTTGGCATCGTTCGATGGTAGTGCTGCGGCTTCTACCCATTTTGAGACGTAGTCCACCGCAAATAAAATATATTGATTGCTGAGAGACGAGGGGAATGGTCCCATGAAGTCAATGCCCCATACGTCGAAGATTTCAACCTCTAATATTACTTGTAACTACATCTCATTTCTTTTTGATATGTTACCCACTCTTTGACAACGATCACATGTTTTGACAAATTGGTGAGCGTCTTTAAACAGGGTTGGCCAATAAAACCCTGATTGAAACACCTTTGCTGTTGTTCTTGTACTACCATAATGCCCGCCATATGCAGATGAGTGACATTCGTGCAAGATGTTTTTCACTTCGCTGTAAGGCACACATCTTCTGATCATCTTGTCGACACACTGTTTGAACAAGTACGGCTCGTCCCACATATACCATTTGACATCGTGTAAAAACTTCTTTTTCTGCTGTCCTGTAAGATCAGGAGGTAGTATGTTACTGATGAGATAGTTGATGAAGTCTGCATACCATGGTACTTCTGTTTGAATCCCGAATGATTGCTCATCTGGGAAGGTTTTGTTGATGACACACTTATCCTCTTTCTCTTTGTCAAAGTTTTCCAAATTGACGGATGATCGAGAACTTGGTTCTCTCCGTCCCTTCGTCCTTGATCTCTAAGTCAAATTCTTGTAGGAGGAGGATCCATCGGATAAAACGTGGTTTTGCGTCTTTCTTTCCTATCAAATACCGAATGGCCGCATGATCCGTATAAACTATTACCCTTGTTCCGATCAAGTAGGCCCGAAATTTATCAAACGCGTACACCACTACAAGTAATTCTTATTCTGTTGTTGTGTAGTTCAATTGAGTCTCTGTGAGTGTTTTACTTGCATAGTAAATAGCATGGAATATCTTGTGTCGGCGTTGGCCCAACACAGTCCCGTTTGCATAATCACTTGCATCACACATTAATTCAAACGGCATGCTCCAATCCGGAGCGACGATAACGGGGGCTGTAGTTAGCTTTTTCTTCAACAACTCGAAGGCCAACTTACACTCCTCATCGAACTTGAATACTGAATCCTTCTCCAGGAGGCTACACAATGGTTTTGCTATTTTTGAAAAATCCTGAATGAACCTCCTATAGAACCTTGCGTGTCCTAGAAAGCTTCTAATACCCTTGATTGAACTTGGCGGAGGCAATTTCTCAATTGTTTCCAGCTTGGCTTTATCGACCTCCAATCCTTGCATCGAGACTTTGTGTCCCAAAATTATGCCTTCTTCCACCATAAAGTGGCATTTCTCCCAATTAAGTACCGATTTGTGTCGCATCATCTCTGAAGACCATTACTAGATTTTTTAAGCACGCGTCAAAATTATCCCCATAGACAGAGAAATCGTCCATGAAGACTTCCACATTCTTTTCCACCATATCTGAGAATATGGCCATCATGCACCGTTGGAAAGTGGCAGGTGCATTACACAGTCCGAATGACATTCTCCTGAATGCGAACGCATCGCATTTTACACATAAATGTTGTCTTTTCTCGATCCTCCGAGCGATGACAATTTGATTAGACCACAGTATCCACCCAATAAACAATAGTATGCATGACCCGCCAAATTGTCATCAGCATTTGATCGATGAAGGGCAAAGGAAATGATCCTTGCGAGTTGCTTTATTTAATTTTACGTAGTCCATGCAAACTATCCATCCATCCATCACCGTTTTGTTGGAATCACTCATTGTTTTCGTTTTGAACCACAAATATACCTCCTTTTTTCTACACACATCAGATCGGGCTAACCCACTTGCTATCTCGAAATTGGGTAGATGATACTGCGTCTAACCACTTCGAAATTTCCTTCTTGACTACTTCTTTCATGATCGGATTGAGCCGTCTCTGTTGTTCCACGACTGGTTTAGCATCATCCTCCATCAAAATTTTGTGCATGCAAAAGGATGGACTGATTCCTTTGATGTCCTCTATTGCCCATCCTATCGCCGATTTATGTTCCCGAAGCACTCACAGCAGCTTTTCTTCCTGCAATTCATTTAGTGCAACAGAAATAATAACAGGTAAAGAATTTGACTGGCCTAAATATGCATACCTGAGGTGTTTAGGGAGTGGTTTCAACTCAATAATTGGTGGTTCCTCCAATGACGATTTCATTCTTGTCGTTGTCCGCTCTTCCATGTGCAATGTTTTGAATGGTGCTTTAAATTTGCTTACTCATGGCAGAGAGTCCAATACTTGCAAATATTCTCCAATTTCTGGATCATCAAGTCCTTCACCTCCCAATAATATTGTCATAAATGGATCGCTCTCCAAGCTCTTGTTCATGTCTTCGCCAACTATGTGGTCAATAAGATCCATCCTAAAACATTCTTCGCCATCCGTCGGGAATTTCATGGCCTTAAACACATTGAATTTAATTTCCTGGTCTTGAACCCTCATAGTCAGTTACCCTTTTTGTACATCGATGAGCGTCCTACCTGTATCCAAGAAAGGCCTCCCTAGAATGATTGGGATGTTTTATCTTCCTCATAGTCTAAGATGATGAAGTCTGCAGGAATATGAATTTGTCCACCTTCACTAGGATGTCTTCCACAATGCCTCTTGGATATGTTCTTGACCTATCCGCCAATTGCAAAGAAATGTTTGTAGGCTTGGGTGCGAAAACCCCAACTCTGTGTGGGCAAATATCGACAATGACATAAGATTCACACTTGCTCCCAAGTCACACGTACATTTGTTGAATGCCGTATTCCCAATTGTGCATGGAATGGTGAAGCTACCCGGGTCTTTCAACTTTGGTGGCAATTTTCATTTGTACATCGCACTACACTCTTCTCGTTAAAGCTCCGCCTCATAGTCTCCCAACTTCCTCTTTCTCGATAGAATCCCTTTCATGAATTTGGCATAACTAGGCATCTGCTCTAGGGCTTCACGCAAACGGATATTGATTTGAAGTTTCTTAAAACTTCCAAAATTTTCTTGGTGTTTGTCTGTCTACTTTCTCGCTTGAAGTCTCATGCTTTGAAATGGTGGGGAGGATAGCTAATCGGTTTCGCTTTCATTTGGGATGCTCATTTTCGCTGGTTTATCGGCCCCCTGTTCCGTCTCAATCTCTGCATTTTCCGTATCTGTCTCAACTTCCTTTACACCCGCTGTTTTTGTTTCTTGCCCCTCAAGATGTCTTCCACTCCTCAACATAATAGCTTGACATTGCTCGTGATTACCTTTCGGGTTTCTTTCGGTATCACTGGGTAGTGTTCCTTGTGGTCTATTATTCAATGCTAGTGCAATTAGTCCTATTTGATTCTCCAAATTCTTGATTGCAGTTTCTTGTGATTTCATGGCTATTTCTTGTGCTTTCATAGCCATTGCTTGATTTTTCATGGCTGCTTCATTGCTGGTTATGTACTTTGTCACCAAATCCTCCAGATCTGATTTCCTTTCTTGGTATTGGGTTGGTTGTTGATGTGTCTGAAATCCTGGGGGATAAGATGGCCTTGGAGCTTGTTGTTGCTGGTTATTACTCCACGATAGATTTAGATGGTTTCTATTCCCTTGGTTGTCAGACGTATTACGATAGGTGTTTTATGGAATTCTATTGTAGCTACCCACAAATTGCATACAGAGGTCGGATTAATTGCACATTGGTCCGTAGAATGTTCTCCTCACAAGACAACTCACAAATACTTGCCACTTGTATCATTGTGCTTGTTGCAATTGTACCCGCTATAGAATCAAATTTCTTTGAGAGTCTTTGAAATTTGTGCTTGTATTGCCATCATTCCATCAACTTCTAACACTCCTGCGACCTTTGCTTGATTCATTCTCGCTGGTAGGCCTTTGGTAATTGTTAGTCGCCATAGTCTCTATCAACTCATACGCTTCCTCATAACTCTTTGCCATAAATGCTCCACCTGAACCTGTATCAATGCTCGTTCTGATGTTTCCATATAATCCATTATAAAATGTGTTCAATTGCAACCATTTCGGCAACCCATGATGTGGACATTTTCGAAGTAATTCTTTATATCGTTCCCATGCCTCATACAATGACTCCCCGTGTTGCTGTTCAAACATCGTTATCTCGTTCCTCATTTTTGCCATTTTTGCAGGTGGGAAAAATTTGGCGAGGAATTTTTGAGCTAGGTCTTCCCACGTAGTTATAGATTCGGATGGTAGGGAGTGTAGCCAACTCTTCGCCTTGTCCCGTAAGGTGAATGGGAACAAACGAAGTCGTACTGCATCATCTGACACTCCATTATACCAAAAAGTGTCGCATATCTCAAGGAAACTGACCAGATGCTCGTTTGGATCGTCATTTGCCAACCCCCCAAACTGAACCGAATTCTGAATCATTTGAATTGTTCCCGGCTTAATTTCAAACGTATTTGCAGCTATTGCGGGCCTCGTGATGCTTGACTATAGTTCAGTCACCTTTGGTGTGGCGAAGTCCCTTAGTGCTTTATGATCTTCGGCTGCCATTTCCTCTTCTTTTTCAGGTGTCTCAAATTCCTGTATTGTTTCCTTAATCCACTTACTCAATCTTTGAATCTTTTCTCGATGTCGTCCTCAAAAGGAAGCAGGTCAGGATTTTTGGACCGAGTTTGCATAAACTGCTTCAATCACATGAAATAAGATAACAAACAAAATAAAAAAAATTGTTTAAGTAAAAACAATTAATTTAATCGATATTGTAATAAATTAAGATCTGAAGCTAATATGTCCCCAAGAATGGCGCCAAAAAACTTGTTGGGTAAAATCTAATTACGCCGAACACACAAGTATCGTGGTCAACAAGTAATAAAGTGATAAGTTGAATATCGTTCCCACAGAGACAATTAGCAAGAACTCAAGCTTACAACTATCAATTTTTAACTAATCTGAATTTTATTAAACTAACTTGAATAAATGAGGAGAAAATCTTAACAACTAATACTCTAACTATCACTAATAACCCACAAAGATAAAACTCAATTTTCAAACAATACTTGGAGAATTAGGCTCATGATTTCACTCTAAGCTTTACTCAGATTAATTCACTTTTATCTCAGTTCAATTCAATATTCCAGTTTATTAATCAAGAACACGATTGTAGCATTAACCACCTCTCGATTGCACCATACCAAATTAACTCAAATCCACAATTAAGATAGAATTAAGCCAAACACTTCAATCAATTAACTCACAATATCTCTATGCAAATTAAATCAAAAGAAGTTTAAGATTAAGTTCTTTAACGATTACATGCGATGTTAAGCGTATCTCTACCTTAACATTCATCACAATTCTGCTATTCACAAAATTCATGAACACATGCTATATCAATTAAGTCTAGATTTAAACATCTTCTCTAGAATCTATTCAAATCCACAAAGAATCGTTGATCAGGCAATTCACTAATTCAAGCTCAAATCAATATAGATAAACCATTGAATATTTTATTAAAATGAGAATTAAAGCTAATAAACCATTGTTCCACTCAAAGATCCATCAATCGCTTAAAAAGATAATTAATTCATAATAAATAAATTACCTACTGAATAAATAAAAGGAGACATCATCCCAATTACAGATAATAAAAATTAAGGAAGAATAATAAAACACCACCCTTCTCTGAATTTAATTCCTGCAATTTTTCGTGAAGTTATTCCTTCTTCTCTAGACCTCCAAACTTGATCTCCAATGTTGTTCTTTTGCAAAGTTGTTTATATCCCTTGATTCCCCTCTTCCTTTTACTTGTAGACCATCTCTTGTCTAGATACTCTCCTAGCTTGCCTCCACTTCCTATCCAAAACAACTTAAAACAATTCTCATTCTCTCAAACTACTGCCATCTAACTCCTCTTTAAAAACCAATTCATCGCCTCAAATAGCGATCAATATATAGTGGTTTTCTTCATGTTAGATCAAAGACCATAGCAACAAGAGATTAGCACGATTCCAAATAAGACTCAGGCGCTCCCCTACACAATGATAAATACACACCATCAAAGCAGCCTTCATTAACTGATCACACAATCTCAAATGCTTCCAAATGCAAGACACCTCTGCTTTTCCTACATTAAACGAAAATCCCATCAACAGTAACATAAAAAATGCATAAAAACAAACACAAAAATAGACCAACTGAACACAATTCATGGTTTAAAAACCTACTCATTAGTGTGCTACTGAATGGCCACCTAGTCATGCCTATGTGCATGTTGATAGTCCCATTTACAAAGGGGCTATGGTAAAATTTTCCCAAAATGTAGGCATTGAGTAGTTATGCATTTTTAACTCTACTGTAGATGTATGTTCAAATAATTCATGTATGCATGTAATCATAGAATGCATTTTGAAAAAGACTCCAGGTACTAAATTACCACACCCTTTCTGAGGTGATTTGGAGACTTGCTATCCAGATATTATGGATCCAGATCAGTAAAGCGAGTTCCTCGCAAAGACCACTTCCGGTGTGCGGAGGAGGCTTTGAAGAGCCTCAAATGCCATTGCTCGTGAGACAACCTTGTCGTTTGGCGGAGGCGGTGGTACGTCCTATTCGGGTTGAAGTGCCGAATGTCGAGGACGAAGAGGAGTATGTACAGTTTGAGGTTCCTGCTCCTGCTATACGTGTTCCCCGTAGGGAATTATCAGGTATTCAAGTGGCGAACCCAGATCTTCTAGGTGACTTGAGTAGGCATCCTTCACTATACATGCACGCAAATGAGGTATGAAGTTAGATCTTTAATCTTCCTTATTTCCTATTGATGAGGAGTTAAGGAGTCTAATGTTGATCTGCATTTGATGTAGGTTCCCGGCTTCACACAGCCTCGAGGGAACTAGTTTAGCATCCACTCTATGTATCAGGCCTTGCATGATGACTATACAGCGATCGTCCATGGTTGGGGATTCGGGAGGTTCTTCTCCATTCTAACCTGTCGCTGTCCCTAGGGTTACCTCAAGGCATTGTCTGAGCGGTGGTTCCACCAGACTCAGTCACTCCATTCTTTGGATCATGAGGTGATGATGACGCCTGGATGGATTGGCGGTTTATCACAGTATGGAGTTTGGAGGGAGTGGTGCCTTGCAGCGGATATCACCCCTACTGCCGTCAGATTCTTGTTGGGAGTTCCGGCTGAAGCGCTTAAGGGCAGGATTGTTCGTACAGGTCCTTTGAGCGTAGATGCTATGAACGGGCTGTTGAGTGAACCTATACCCGATGATGTGAGAGTTAGGGATCACATTCTTCGAAGATTGTTCCTGATGATCATTAGGGGCTGCTTCATAGCAGATAATTCCTCTACGGTGTCCTTCGCTTTGATTAGAGCCACTCGGTATGTGGACCATATAGGAGAGTATGATTGGGGTTCCTACACCTTTGCCTACTTCCTCAGGGGAATGTGCATGCGATCGCAGGGCTTGACCGAGGCGTGGTTAGGATTCTACCCATTTCTGCTGGTGAGTGTTTCTCTTGTCCTTTCCTATGTATGGGTTAAGAGTGTTGACTGACAACAGATGTTTACCTTTGTGTTGGCTGTTTTGGGCCTATGAGAGGCTTCCTTGTTTGCGTCCTGTGAGCGTGTTAGGTTTAGATACCTATCCACGAGGACGGAGATGGCATCATTCCATCTTGGCGAGGTCCCTCATATCGAGGGTTTCACTCATTGTCGCCACAAATTTGAGTTGTTGATCTGGCGATGTCATCACATGGATTCCCTACTCTGGAGAGCATTTGGGAGTTGGCTTTGAGGATGGGCATCCGACTGGAGTAGAGTACATCATTTCCACTCGCAGGATTCATGTCTTCACAGATGGAGGATGGGAGCTCTATTTAGGAGAGCGTGCTATCAGGAGCACTACAGGAGAGATTCGTATGCTAATCTTGCCTCCTGCCAGGCGTTATTGGCCTGTTTCGTAGTCCCTTGTTATTAACATCCCATTGATGGGGATTGACGGCTTTACATTGTCGGAGGGCCCCTATTCTCAGGAGATGTTCCAAAGATTGGTGGATCCTCTAAATGCGATTGGAGCTCGGACCCACGCCACACGCTTTATGGGGATATGGTTCCGTGATCCGTGATGATGACCGATTGGCTAGCTTTGTGTCGTAGATCCGACTCATGTGACACAAATTGATAGATTGACGCTCATAGTTGGACCCGGCCACATATTTTCATTCGGCATTTGGGCAAGAGATCCCGCAGAGGTAGATACTTTTGATCCTTCTAGCTCGTGCTGGTCCTCTGGATGACCCATATGGTTTTGCCAAAGACAGATCCTCCTTTGTATAGGCCCCGACATCCCTCAGAGATAGAGATCCAAAGACTCAAAGAGGAGTTACATCGTGTGGACAAAGATTAATGATGTGGACATCGTCACCATTGACCTTTTCTGATGTATTTCTTTTGATAGGCCTCTGTTAGCTGCTGGGTAGCTTCGCCCCATTCTTGCTATATCTTTTGATAGCCTCTGTTAGATGTTGGGTAGCTTCGCCCCATTTCCCTGTATTTTAGCTGTACAGAGATGTATTAGATGATGATATACTTAGGAATGTATGCACAATTTTCCATTCCCTATATCATATTGCCATCTATTGTATCATGCATGTTATTGTCATGCATATGTATGTATGTCCAGAGATATTCAGCATTGACCCCTGGATGGTCTTATGACATGGCCCATACAAATGTCTTCTTCGACAGTTAGCTGTATTGATCATACCCCGCCATTTGTGGTGGTAGCTGGTATGCGATCATGTTATGATAGTATATCACCATCAGACATGGTGATCGTAGATGATTTGCTGCAGCATACTATGACCTTACTGCTGTTTTAGGTTCCTCCAGGATTTGTAGAGGGCATGCTAGAGCATTGGGTACCAGACAGACAAGTATTCCGCTTTGGGACCCGTGAGTTGACTCTTACTTTGGAGGAGTATACACGATTGACGATGCTGCCTCTGGATAGACCTTACGTGCACATGGCGACGGGAGACATGAGTAGACAGTTCATGACTCTCATAGGATTGAGGCGCAGAGTAGTGCAGGATGAGATTACATCCGACCATGTTATATCCCAGCGTTTCCTATTTGACAGGTTTGGCTCTGAGGACAGCTATGCACAGCATTTTGGGGATTTCACCACACCGGAGGATCATTGGCATTCAGCCAGAGTAGATGTACTGCTTTTATGCGTATTGTCATATGTATACATGCCGCGGTACATGGATGAGCTGGATATCGACGTCATTATGGCAGTAAGAGCTCTCAGGGAGGGTCGTACCATTGTACCGATGATTATCGCAGAGACCTTGAGGTCGGCTACATACTGCTGCACTTATCCGGTAGGAGTGTTCAAAGGTAGCTCGGTCATGCTGTATGTGTGGTTCATGTCACACTTGAGACCGATTGGCACATTTAGACATCATGGATTTTGTTTCACCCATGAGATAGCCATGTCATACTCCTTTTAGCTGCATGGGTGTCAGATCTTCGATCTTGGTCCGCTTTCTTGGTAGAGATTGGAGATCCGTTTGATATATTGCCGTGTTCAGGGCTTAGCTCACCCTACATCTTCATTACTCATGCTCCGGGCATGGATTATCTCCCTCTGGCTAGTTTGAGGGGCATGATCACTTACCACCCACTGGCCGTGATGTGTCAGTTTGACCAGTTCTAGGATTTTCATCCGTATAAGGGGGCAGTGAGTCAGTGCTTCTCATCACACCGCTTTGTCGTGGAGGATGATCCAGTTGTATGCTCTTTGGGATCGTGAGAGTCGGCCGAGTTTTCTGTCACCATCCATCGGTTGTTGTTCGCAGAGTATTCCGTATGGATGGAGACAGAATCTTGATTAGTTGCCAGTAGTATCCATGCAGGTATGAGATGATTCGACAATAAGGAGCCTATAGAGGAGGTTGTCATTCCCACCGATGACTTGACTACTAGCTACCAACATTTATGATAGATTCTCCCACCCCGAAAAGTGCCACCATATACTCAGATTCTAAGACAAGATTTGGAGCAGAGCTTACATCTGATGACCTATGATAGAGATCAGGCTAGGGCCACGATGTTGACAGCTCTTGATGAGAGAGATACCGCTCTGTTAGAGAGGGATGAGGCTAGATCAGCCAGGGATGCATTGATAGTTGAGCGGGATGCCGCCTTATCTGCTAGGGATGTGGCCATTGCGCACAAAGACTTCAAAGGATCCTAGATGATGGTCGGTCTGGCCAACATGAGTGCTTACATTGATAAGCATTATGCCACCATGCGCTTAGCCTCGATCTACTAGCTCGGGTAGATATCCTCAAGGTGAGCTTGCGATTGCTTCCTCCATCTTCAGAGGGGATGCTATGTTAGATCCGATAGTTCGCATGTATACTGAGATCTCGTAGATAGCTTTGTATTTTCCCAGCATGCAAAGCTTAGCCATTTTGTCATGTACAAAGATGATGTATATATCAAACAGTATTATGTATGGCAGGGAAATATATTTTGATTCACTTCCCTTTTAGTTATGCCTTGATACTTGCTTGATGTTTGCCTGTTTCTCCAGGGCCTTTGATCTCGATGCATTCTGAACTTATCCTTGATAGATAAGCATTGAGATATCCCAAGGTCTCTCAGAACAGATCATTGATTACTAAAAATCCCTACCATCTTTGGTGTCTTGGGACTGGTATCTGTATGGAAAAATGGAGAAGTGGGTAGTCTCTTCCTCTCTGAGATTGACCGCACCACAGATGGTCGCCAATACTTCTATTTGTGAGAAGCCTAGTTAATCCCATCTCTTATGGGTTGGTATTTCTCTTTGAGGCACGATCGCAGCTTAGATAGTCACCGAATCTTCTATTTGTGTGAAGAGGTTGGATAATTCCATCCCTTTGATCTGAAACCGATGAAGTGGGGCAATTTGAAGGTTGATCCCAGTACCGTGTGACAAGTATGTTTGTTCTGGTAGGGGTTAGATCGCACTCATGAATGGTACGCCACGTCTCTATTGAAGAGAAGATCAAGTCTGCGTGAAGTTCAACTCGGTGTAAGAGGGTCAACGCCGAATGCGGAGGCGCGATGGGTGTAGAAGTTGTTTTGTTGTTTTGTGAAGAAAGGGTAGAAATGTTTTTGTTATTTTTCTTTATTGTGACCAGGCCATATAGAATATGGTTGCCTACGTACTCGGGTATCGGGGAGATCGGTCGATGTAGTTCGCCCTCGTGACTAATCGCATCGCAAGAAGAAGCGTAAATCCCATGCGCGAAGCTATATCATGCGAGGAGAAGAAAGTTTAATCCCATAGAGGGATAAACGCAAGTGTAGTAGAAAGTTTAATCCTATCTTGAGGATAAACCTGCGGGTGAAAAAGTTTAATCTCGCCTTCGTGAGAAGTAGGTGTGAAAAGTTTAATCTCGTCTTGTGGAGAAGCGGTGTGAAAAGTTTGAAATGGAATAAAAAAAGGTCACCGACTTGAAGTGTATGTTTCCTCGAGGGGCGTAAGAGTTTGTAAAAGGAGAGAGGGTTCAAAACTGGAATGACTGGTGATTGGATGATCAAACCCAGGATGTTTATTCGATGGTTACTTTAGACATAGTACTGTTTCATGGTGTCCGAGTTGATAAGCTGCGGAAATTCATCGCCATCCATTTCCTGCAACCTGAGAGCACCTCCTGTCAATACTTTTTTGACAATAAATGGGCCTTCCCAATTAGGGGTGAATTTTCCCTTAGATTGATCTTGGTTGTCAATGATCTTCTTCAAAACCAAGTCATGTTGTTTGAATTGCCATAGTCAGACTTTTCTGTTGTAGGATCGTGCGATCCTCTGCTGATATAACTGACCATGGAAGATAGCCACGGTTTGCCTTTCATCTATTAGAGACAGTTGGTGATACCTGTCATGTACCCATTGGTCTTCATCCAACTGAGCATCCATCAATACTCTGAGGGATTCCATTTCTACTTCTATGGGGAGCACTGCTTCCATCCCATAGACTAACGAGTAGGGGGTTGCCCCAGTGGAAGCACGCATTGAAGTTCTATAGGCTAATAAAGTTAGAGGCAAGAGGTCAGACCATCCTTTGTGATTGGCGGACATTTTCTGCATGATCTTCTTGATGTTTTTATTAGCCGCTTCAACAGCACCATTCATCTTCGATCGGTAGATGACAGAGTTGAGATGTTTGATGTGGAATTTTCTACATAATTCCTCCATCATGTTGTTGTTGAGGTTTTTAGTATTGTCTGACACAATGACCTCTGGTTGTCTATATCGACAAACAACATTGTTTTTGATGAAAGCAATGATGACTTCTTTAGTAACCCTGGGGAAGGAAGGTGCTTCAACCAATTTGATGAAGTAGTCGATCATGGTGAATATGAATCGATGTCCATTACTGGCTTTGGGGATCGATGGGTCCGATCACGTCCCATTCCCCACATTGAAAAGGGCCATGGCGAACTCATATTGTGGAGTTCCTTGGAGGCGTGGATAGCATTCCCATGGATCGACATTTGATAGCACCTCTTGACGTGATCATCACGATCGACTTTGAGTGTAAGCCAATAATGTCCTATTCGAGAATTTTCTTGACAAGTAGGGTCCGCCATGTGAGGGTCAGCATACTCCACCATGGATCTCATCCATGAGTCGCTGAGCTTGGTCTTTGTCCAGACATCTGAGGAGACCTAATCCTGCATCTCTTTTGTAGAGTGCATCTCCGCTCAGGTAGAATTTCATAGCAAGTCGATGAATCTGCCTCTATTCTGTTAGGCTCGCCTCAGCGGGTGTAGATACATCTCGTAGGTACTCCTTGATATGTTGATACCAAGGGTTGTGGATGGGAGGCAACTCATCTGATACTTCTCCAATGTAATTCCCATAGCCTGGGGCTTTCTGCATAGCAATCGTGATGCTTGGCATATTTTACTTGTCAAGTATGTAAACCAAGGAGGCCAACGTTGCTAATGCATCTGCAAAGTCATTCCTATTACGAGGAATGTGTAGAAGGGAGATTTCTTTGAACTCCAAAGCCATCTGTAGAACTTGCCGATGGTAAGGCAGTAAACGTAATTCTTTGGTTTGATAGATTCCTGTGGACTGCTTGATTACCAATTCGGAATCCCCAAAGACAGTTACCCACCTAGTACCCATTGAACGGGCAAGTTTGAGTCCCATGATACAACCTTCATACTCATTTGTGTTGTTGGTGTTGACAAACTGTAATTTAACGGCGATGGGATACTGCTCCCCCGTACAGGATATTAAAATAGCTCCAGCTCCAGAGCCTTCTGAGTTAACAGCTCCATTAAAATACATTTTCCACGAACGGCATGTATCGTATTGATGTGGTAGTTGAATTGTCATTACTCCTTCATCAGGAAAGTATGTTTCTAAGGGTTTGTAATCCCCTACAGGTGCAGCGGCCAATTGATCTGTAATTCCTTGACCTTTGACCGACTTTTGAGTCACGTAGACGATGTCAAATTTTTGTAGGATTAACTGCCATCTGGACAGTCGACAATTTAGTATGGGTTTGCTGAACACATACTTAAGAGGATCCACGCGGGATGTGAGATGGGTTGTGTGACCATGGAGATAATGTTGTAATCTCATGGAAGCCCATGCTAAAGCACAACAAGTCTTCTCGATCAGAGTGTACTTGTGTTCATTGATGTTTAATCTTTTGCTGAGGTAATAGATAGCTCACTCTTGGCCTCTATTGTCTTTTTTGCCCCAAAGATATCTGTACTTATAGCATTGTCATTTATAGATGTGTACATGAACAGGGAACATCATCCACAGGAGGTACCAAAAGCAGGGCGTTGATCAGTTGCTCCTTAATTGTGAGGAAGGCTTTTTGACACTCGTCATTCCATTTCATGGAGGAGTTCTTCCTTAATAATTTGAAGATTGGCTCACAGGTTGCCGTGAGTTGAGAAATGAATCGGCTAATGAAGTTGATCCTTCCCAAAAATCCCCGTATTTCCTTCTCTGTCTAAGGAATAGGCATTTCCTTGATGGCCTGGATTTTGGTAGGATCTAGTTCAATCCCTTTGTGGCTGACTAGGAAGCCTAGCAACTTGCCTGACTTAACACCAAAGGCGCACTTGGCGGGATTCAACTTTAAGTTGTACTTAGGCAACCTGTTGAACAGCTTCTTGAGATGGTCTAAATGGTCATCCTCCTTCCAGGATTTGACAATGATGTCATCCACATAGATCTCTATCTCTTTGTGTATTAAATCATGGAAAAGAGACATCATAGCTCGCTGGTAGGTTGCCTCGGCGTTGATGAGGCCGAATGACAACCGTCTGTAGCAAAAGGTTCCCCAAGGCGTGATGAAAGCGGTTTTCTCACGATCTTCCTCAAATGACCATAATTTGATGGTACCCATAAAGCAATCAAAGAAAGGAGTACATGCCGTCTCGAAAAGATTGTCAATGAGAATGTGGATAAATGGCACGAGAAAGCTATCTTTAAGGCAAGCTTTGTTCAAATCTCGATAATCCACGCAAACTTGCACCTTTCCCCCTGGTTTAGGCACGGGAACAATGTTGGATATCCACTCCGGATATGTAGAGACCATGATGATGCCAGCTTGAAATTGTTTCACAATTTCTTCTTTAACTTTTAAACTCCAGTCAGGTTTCAATCGCCTGAGCTTTTGGCTAACTGGCTTGAATCCTTCTTTAATGGGAAGGCGATGAAGAATAATGTCAGTGGACAATCCCACCATGTCTTCATGAGACCATGCAAACACATCCTGGAATTGGGCTAACAGTGCAACCATGTCATTCCGATGATTTGTGGTAAGGTCTGAACCAATCTGGATTAGCTTAGGGTTGTCTAAGGTTCTGAGATTGAAAGGAGTGGTTTGATCAAGATTGGGTTTGGGTTTATCGGTGACCCATTCCTTAATCTCTTGAGGTGTCTCAATGTCCTCTTGGATGTCCATCAAGTCTGAGTCCATCTTTACATCAAAGTTACAGCCCTTGTGGAGAGAAGGCACCTCATCAGCAAGTACATGCACATCTAAATTCGAGTCTCGAAAACAAAATATGCTTTCACTTAATATATGCAACTCGCTCGATCATACAAAAGTGTTAGCATATACGTAATAAAATAACCTGTTTAGTCTTTGTAAAGGAAAGCAAGCAATTAAAGTTATCTACAAGACAGAGGGATTTTCTACCCATTTTACCCTCGTCGACCAATGCATGGAGTGCTGCTCCAATTATCGAGGGAAAAGTCCGAATGGACTGCAATGATAGAAGGATCGTCAGTGTCCTCCTTTTCCCGAATGATAACCATGACATCTGGGCAATCATCGTCTGGGGTGTATCTGTTGGTGTGTTCATCATGAACAATGACGCGAATGCCTGCCATCATCAAGGCAAGGTCATGTTTACGTTTTCTTTCCTTCTTACGCTTCGGGATCGTGAATCGCACACCTCTTTAGCTTGGATTGGCACCGGTTTGAAAACAAAGATAGCCATGGCATAGGTGGCACCTTCTACCGAGACCGTGCATCAACTCAAAGTGTAAAGGTATAGAAAATCACCGTCTGACGTAAGTTTGAGGAACTCGCTTATGCTTATGAGGGTTCCCGTGAGTGGAACTAGCGAATAGCCTAGCCCTACCGTCCCCAATTTGATTGGACATTTGGATAGGGTGCTTAATACCTGTTGATCCTTACCAAGCCCTTGCCAAAGTTGATAACCCAATAACATCATTTCTTGAGTGGGTGACATAACCTCATCGTAAATCTTGGACGGAAGTGGTGCTCCAATAGAATGGTATTGCGTGTTACTCACTTCCGCAGTATGGAAATCGCCTACAACTTCCGAATTGTTTATAATTGGTAGAGTTCCCGATCTAGGACATTCCGGCTCACCATTGACAAAGAATTAGATTGTTGTTGATGATGTATTTTAGTTGTTGATGTAAGGTGGAGGAGGGAATACGACTCCGACCATGTGTATCCATGGTCTCCCCAATAGCAGGTTGTATCCTGAATCTATCTTGAGGACGTGGAAGGATACGTTGGATGTATTAGGACCAATCTCAATTGGCAATTCAATCTTTCCAACGGAATTTCGTCGAGATCCATCAAAAGCTTGGATGATCGTATGGCTACTTTGGATTCGATTGAGATTGATATTCATCTTCACCAAGGTGGCATAAGGACAGATATTCAGAGATGAACCTCCATCTATCAATACTCCAGCTAGCATGTACCCGAAAGACAACACTGCGATGTGCAGTGGTTTGCAATGACTGGTCCCTTCAGGAGGTATGTCTTCATCAGTGAAGGATATCACATTGCTACTGAATGGCCACCTAGTCATACCTATGTGCATGTGGATAGTCCCATTTACAAAGGGGCTATGGCAAAATTTTCCCAAAATGTAGGCATTGAGTAGTTATGCATTTTTAACTCCACTGTAGATGTATGTTAAAATAATGCATGTATGCATGTAATCAGAGAATGCATTTTGAAAAAGACTCCAGGTACGAAATTACCACAACCTTTCTGAGGTGATTTGGAGACTTGCTATCCAGATATTATGGATCCAGATCAGCCAAGCAGTTCCCGCAGGACCACTTCTTGTGTACGGAGAAGGACTTTTGAAGAGCCTCAAATGTGGTTACGTGAGAGATGCCCTCGTCGTCATGAGGCGGTGGTACGCCCCTATTCGGGTTGAAGTGCCGAATGTCGAGGGGCGAGGAGGAGGATGTCTTGCTCGAGGTTCTGCTCCCCGCAGACGTGTTCCCCATAGGGAATTGCCAGGTATTCAAGTGGCGAACCAAGATCTTCTGGGTGACTTGAGTAGGCATCCTTCAGTATACCTGCACGCAAATGAGGTATGAAGTTAGATCTTTAATCTTCCTTATTTCCTATTGATGAGGAGTTAAGGAGTCTAATGTTGATCTGCATTTGATGTAGGTTCCCGGCTTCACACAGCCTCGAGGGAACTAGTTTAGCATCCACTCTATGTATCGGGCCTTGCATGATGACTATACAGCGATCGTCCATGGTTGGGGATTCGGGAGGTTCTTCTCCATTCTAACCTGTCGCTGTCCCTAGGGTTACCTCAAGGCATTGTCTGAGCGGTGGTTCCACCAGACTCAGTCACTCCATTTGCTGGACTGCGAGGTGATGATGACGCCGATGGATTGGCGGTTTATCACAGGTATGGAGTTTGGAGGGGAGCTGGTGCCTTGCACGGCGGATACCACCCCTACTGCCGTCAGATTCTTGTTGGGAGTTCCGGCTGAAGCGCTTAAGGGCAGGATTGTTCGTACAGGTCCTTTGAGCGTAGATGCTATGAATGAAATGTGATTGAGTGAACCTATACCCTGATGATGAGAGTCGTGGATCGCATTCTTCGGCGATTGTTCCTGATGATCATTAGGGGCTGCTTCATAGCAGATAATTCCTCTACGGTGTCCTTCGCTTTGATTAGAGCCACTCGGCATGTGGACCATATAAGAGAGTATGATTGGGGTTCCTACACCTTTGCCTACTTCCTCAGGGGAATGTGCATGCGATCGCAGGGCTTGACCGAGGCGTGGTTAGGATTCTACCCATTTCTGCTGGTGAGTGTTTCTCTTGTCCTTTCCTATGTATGGGTTAAGAGTGTTGACTGACAGCAGATGTTTACCTTTGTGTTGGCTGTTTTGGGCCTATGAGAGGCTTCCTTATTTGCGTCCTGTGAGCGTGTTAGGTTTAGATACCTATCCACGAGGACGGAGATGGCATCATTCCATCTTGGCGGAGGTCCCCACATTCTTTGAGGGTTTCACTCATTGTCGCCACAAATTGGAGTTGTTGATCACGATGTCATCACATGGATTCCCTACTCTCGAGAGCATTTGGGAGTTGGCTTTGAGGATGGGCATCCATTTCGTGAGTAGAGTACATCATTTCCACTCGCAGGATTCATGTCTTCACGTATGGAGGATGGGAGCTCTATTTAGGAGAGCGTGCTATCAGGAGCACTACATGAGAGATTCGTATGCCGATCTTGCCTCCTGCCAGGCATTATTGGACTGTTTCACAGTCCCCCGACATTGACATCCCATTGATGGGGATTGACGACTTTACATTGTTAGAGGGCCCCTGTTCTCAAGAGATGTTCCAGCATTGGTGGATCCCTCGTACGATTGGAGCTCAGACCTGCGCCACACAGTTTATGGGGGATATGGTTCCAGGATCCGTGATGATGACAGATTGGCTAGCGTGTGTCAAAGATCCGACTCATGTGACACAAATTGATAGATTAACGCGGCAGTTGGACCGGTCACATCTTTTCATTCGGCATTTGGGCAGAGATCCTACAAAGGTAGATACTTTTTATCCTTCCAGCTCTGGTGCTGGTCCCTCAGATGACCCATATGGTTTTGCCGGCACAGATCCTCCTTTGTATAGGCCTGACATCCCTGTAGATAGAGATCCAGTGACTCAGGAGGATTTACATCAGGTGGACAACATTGATGATACTAGAATTTTAGAACACTTATTTAATTATAGATCAATTCAATCAATAAAGGTTTGCGTACTATTTGAAGGTTCAACACAATAATATAGAATTGAACAAGGTTATTTAATTCAAAGATCGAATAACATAAATGTACAATTGAATAGACATGGTATACATGCAATGTACTATATTCAAAAGAGTTAGAACAATCTCATTTAAATCGTTGAATTTAAACAGTATATGCTTTAAATAGCAATATTAAGAATTAGGAAAGTGAAACTCGCTCGGTGTAACGAACTAGATTACAAGAGCTTGTACAATCATACACAAGATAGATTAGGCTTGTTCAACTTTATCATGGAATTTAGGAACTTGTACAATGATAATTTAGGAATAGAAAGCTTGCTTGACATAAAAGATAACATAGCTATGAAACTTGCATTCATAAATAAAAGAATGAAGTTAGGGAACTTGCTCAATAAAAGTTTAGGATAAGGAACTTGCCTTGTATGTAAGCTACACAAGTATAATAATGTTCGCCAATTACCCTACACATATCATTTAAATCACAATAACGATTAGTTGTATCAACATTAGCTTTATGGGTTTAACCCACCATTTAAGTCATACCCTTAACTTAACTTCTGACCATGTTGGTTATCCACTCTAGGGAATCTGAAATCTCATTATAAACTAACATAAACTTTATCATTCATCTCTACCTTTTGAAAACATCACCTTTGTTCATTATATAACTTATTCAAGTGATAAATTAAAATCTCCATATTTTGATATTATATTATACTATAATCTGTTATGATATCTTATGTTAGGCTTCAACATGTTTATCATGCATGCCAGCCATATAAAGTCCTTGTATTACAACCCACAAATAAACAGAATTCATTGTCTAGGCTCAGGTCATGGAGCGATTCTTATACTTTCCTGTGCCTTGCAGGTATGCAAGAATCAGACCGGTGAAAAATGCAGAAGACCAATCTACAAGATTTACTTCTAATCAATGCGGTACTTGCAGCTCCATCAGATATCTGATGTAAAACCAAGCTTAGCAAATCTATTACGCTAGCCACCACCAAATCAACCCAATTTCTACAAAAATTCATAAAACTTAACATCTAAAACTTTGTAATAACATAGTTAAACATGCTATTTTTGATAATTACATAAACATTACATATACTCAATTTTAAAGAATCATAACCATAATTTTCCCAATTTCTTCATTTTTTACACTTTTAGCGAATTCGATCGCCACGACTTCGTTTCTTAACCAATTGACACGATTCAAAGTACGTTGTTTTCGTTTCTTAACATACTAACACCAATTTATAGATTATAGCAACTATTGGACATGAAATTTTATACTTTCTTAAGCCATTTTTCATACATAAACACTGTTATTATAACTTCCTTCTTGCAAAGCCAATTCCCATGAATTTGATCAACAACATATGATTATAGAGGATAACTAATAGGTTTCATAAACTAATTTAACAATTATAATTTCAAATTCACACAATCCCACATTAGAAATTTAGAACATAACTTTAGGTTTTTTATACCTTCAATACTTGATTTCTTTGCAAGATGATCACAAGCTTTAGCAATCCTTCTCCTTCTTCTTAATGAAATGACAGAGAACGAATTCTCCCTTACTCTCAATCTCAAATTTCTATGTGATTCTCTCTTCCTCACCAAGCTCTCTCTTTAACCCTCTGTTATTTAGCCTTAAATAAAAACATGTGTAACATATAAACTGACTCCCCTCTCTCTCACGTATACATCAGTTAAAAAAACCAATAGGCGTTAGTTAAAAATAAGCTAAAGGTCACAAGGCTTTGTTTGGCTAACCACAATTCTCCTCTACTAGCTTATTTTTATATTATTTATATTATATGATTTCATGAGTCACACTTTAAATTAATTTAAATAATTTACAATAATAATTATAATTCCCATTATAATTCTACTTTATACTTAATAAATCATTACATATCTAATTTAATTATTAAATTAGACCAAAACATCATTTTATTTAATTTACTTATTTTCTTAAATATTAAATTGATTCATTTAATTCAATTATTTCATTAAATTAAATCTTCAAATAAAATTACTATTATTCACTTTAATTAACATTAATTAATTTAGTTACTAAATTCTTGCACCACGATTCTATCGATTATTTATTTTCTCAATAAATATATTTAATAAAATATTTATTTAATTTCATAAATAATTAAATTAATTACAAAATTTCTCGATCGTTACAACAATAGTGTTGCATAACGCAGCATAGTAAAATTAATTTTTTTTAAAAGTTTCAAATTTAACGTCACTGTGAATTCTTCCTACGCATTCAAGTGATTTTTTAAATTCAAATAGTATCTTGTCATTCTCCTATAAGTAGGATGTTTAGTTTAGAAATAAAAATCACACCAGAATTAGTGAATTATTCTTCTATAATATTGTGTGTATTTCTTTATATTTTAAGTAAGTTTTGAGTGTAGAAAACAGTATAAGTTTTCTTCAAGAATACCCCACCCTATCAATCAAAAATACTCTTCTTTTAAGGTAAGGGATATTATTTTTGTTCAATATTCGTGAGAAATAATATTTTATTCCATACTCTATAGTATATAAGTAATATTATTTCGTTTCAGATTCCGAATTCTACACTCATTTTGTTAAATATTGCTTCTATACTCCATGAAATTAGTAGAATATCCTTAAAATTTGCGCTTCATCTAGTATCATTTCACAAAAATATTTTTCTAAACATTCTTGATAAATTTTGATCTTTTCATGCCGGAGTACTATCCACGGGGTACTATTCACCCGGGGTACGACATTACAATAATTGATTTCTTTTCTGTCCAAATTATTTTTACATAAATATTATTCTTGAATTTTACTCCACAAAGCAGTTATCATGTTGACAATTTGGACATTCTTAAACTCTGGATAAATTGAATTATAAATCTTTAATATTTATCCTTGATCTCGTTTAATTGAATTCTTATATCATTGTCATCATCCTCATACTTATATTGTGATGAAAGTCATATTTGGCCCGTAGTGCATAGATGGACTATTAATTGGTATGATTATGACTATGTATTGGTATAATCATGACCTGTAATATTACAAATGATGTGGTAAAAGTCCTCATTGACCCGTAGTGCATTGATGGACAATTGTTGGCATGATCATGACCACTGGTGATACTAACGAATATCTTTGGCCCATAGTGCATGGATAATTCGTGGATGTGATAATAATGAATATCTTTGGCCCGTAGTGTATGGATAATTCATGGATGTGATACTATGTTGGCTTGTTTCGGGTTTAACAAAATAGACACTAACACGTGCAAGTATACACGGTCAACAAGTAATATTGAGTAAGTCAAGTATCGTTCCCATGGAGATAGGTAATTAATTCTAATCTATCATACAACGACTTTATAGATATTTTTGGCTGTTTAAACGATTAATAGAATATTGAATTAAAACTAAAATAATTATCAACATAAAATGACTAATTAAATAACGAAGAGATTCAATAGTTCTTTTTCAATATTATGCAGTTTGACAGATGGTAGCTGTTGGCAACATGATGTTGAAAGGTAAAGGGAGAAATCAGGTATCTTGTGTTATATTAAAACTTAATATTGGCAAGGTTAGGATAAGCATGCTAAATTGGAATGACAGGAGAAAGAAATATAGGGGCAAAATAATTTAGTAAGCAGTTACTTTTGTAGTCTTGAAATTCTCTGAAGATTAACAGAACTCTCCATGACAAGAGTAAATATGGAGGAAATATTAACTCATAGTTGATAGAAAATCTCTTCATCCAAAAGATTAAACTAAAGGAAAATCGATAAAGTGGATAAAACCCCTACTATCTTTGGACGAAGGTTACATTCTGTTGCATTTGAAAATTATTGGGAACCATAGTATCCAAGAGAAACATAGGGTAATGAAATCTTGCTCTTCATCTTTTTGAGATAATTTAGATGATTAAGCTATGAAATGAAAGATGTATACGATGGTTATGCTACGTTGGTAGATGACCTCAAATCAATACATATAGTAGGATATTTCTTGCTAATATGCAAGTGCATGCGATCATGTTGCGCACTGTTTCTTAAGGTAAAATATTTTTTTTTTGCCTACCTTAAATATATATTAGGCTAGTAAACAATATAAGTTAGTTTGGATGCTTTATTATCAAAGGATCACCTTTTAAAAACTGAGTATTGCTTACACAAGATCAATTTCCTTTCTATCACATATTTTCATTCTTTCTATTTTTTCTTGTGCTTGACTGTCTTTGTAAATCAAGACTTTTTATCCATGTCTAGATTTTACATATATATATATATATAATATTGATAAGTATATCTAGATGTCAAATTATACATGTCAGCTGGCATTATCTCAACATTGAACATGTTTTTACCAGCTAAATTGATAGACTTGTCTATTGATTTCCATATTGCTTCACTATCATATATGATGGTTCTCTGAAAATGATGAATGGTTTATCCAAAATTCCCATATGACTAGCATATTCTTTGTAAATCACACTTTTTAGACTATATGTGTTTCATAGTTTAATTTGGTGAAGTTTCACAATATATGTTTTAGAGAAGGTGAATTGAGCAAAAGAACCACAACAGGATTCACAACGACAATTACAGCAACAACAACCAAATATATTACAACATTTCATGCTGCTAAGGCACCAAACATCAGACTCGTTCCAGAAACATCATGCAATTAAGCAGAAAAAGCAATTATCGCAATCAGCATTTTCTTTTCCAGTAGAATCATCAAGTATGTTTCTGACTTACGCTACACGAACGAACATATTTATCAAGTTTTAATGTCATCATTATAAGCTTGTAAAATGTCTGTTCACTTGTAGCATTATTTATGAGCACCAATTATTATCTTGATCTGTGTGTCAATGTATACCCACCAGGACGAGGTTCACGAAGCACATGTTTGTCTTCTTCAGGATATTTGATTTAGATATTAATTTGGTAGTCAATAAAAAGGTTATTACCTTCTTCCATGTCCCTTGATTAGTAAGAAAATAACACAACATTGTTGTCTTTGTGTATTGACTTTGGCACTAAGTGCCTCTAGTGACCTATTTGCTTCATTTTCCTGACTTGCTATTATTTTTAAATATGTGCAGGAAGACTGTTTCTACGACCTGCCTTACAATACTAGGTATCAAATTTTCGTGCTACATTTATGGAAGACAAGGGACGAAATTATGAAGTGTACTCTCTCTATATATAGATATATACTTTGATTGAAGAACTGTGGTAGCTTTAGATGGTTAATTGTAAAGATAATGAATGATTATGTAGTGGATGATTTTATTAAGTTAATAATATTTTAGTTTTTTGTATTTTTGCCATTATTTGCTATGGGGACATTGAGCCAGCCAGGTACACAAAAAGAATGTCAAATTTTGATTTGACAACAATATAATTCGTTACCAAAGCATTAAACAAGTTTTAATATAACAACAATTTTTTATACATTTAGCAACAAATTTCCGTTGCTAATGGCATTAAAAATATAATATTTGGAAACAAAAAATTAACCTAATAACAATGGAGATAATATTGTTGCTAATACTAAAATAAAAGGCAACATTTTTTATTGTTGCAAATCATATCAACTTTCGTTGCACATATAAATAAACGTCAACATATAATGTCATTGCTAATCGAAGACTTTCGTTGCTATTGGAAAATAACCAAAGAATAAACATTTTCGCTTCTTTGATTCAAAGATAATGTCGCTACAAATAATATAATCAGCAACGAAAATCGTTGCTAAAAAGTTTATATTCCGCAACGAAAACAAGCTTAGGCAACAATTTTCATAATTTACTGCAACGAAAAATGTCATTGCAAAATGGTGTCAATTGCAACGAAAATGCAAGGTCGTTGCCAAATGGTGTCAATTGCAACGAAAATGCAAGGTCGTTGCAAAAAAAAAAAGAGTTCATTTCGTTGCCAATTTGCAGGCTTTTGCAACAAAATGGGGTTTTTAGCAACGAAATTTTAATTATTCTGTAACAATACATTTTGTTGCTAAATGATCGATATATCTGTACGAAAGCCAAATTTCATTGCAAAATGTATTACTTTTGGCAACGAAAAAAATACGTTCGTTGCGGAACAATTAGCAACGATCATTGCACAACGAAAGACGCAACGACAGTAAAGTCGTTGCCAAAAACCTGTAGCACGAAATTTGGCACCTTTAGTAACGAAAATTGGTTGTTGCTAAAGCCACATTTTTTTGTAGTGGAAGGAGCCTATCTTCATGACCGAGCCAATATCAAAGCCAATAGCTGAAATAGAGGCTCACATTGAAAGGTACCTCAATGAGGTGGTTATTTTGAAAAATGTAGTACCGGACCCAGAAACGATAGTATAACTGATAGGTAGAGTATAGTTAAAGAATATATGGTCAAGCTCGAGTTCTTAAACTCATATGTTTGTGATGAGTTCTTAAACTCATAATGTGTGGTAAGTTTGATGAACTTGGTATATTTATGTGTTAATGGATTATTGAGGATAATGGGGATATATAGAATACTAAGCAATTGATCCTTAGTGAAGGCGTAAGAAATAAGTAGTATTAGTATTACGTGAATATGTATAATTTTATGTGGTGTATGTGATAGGTATGTCTGAATAAGGTAATATTTTCAACTTTTTTATAAGTTGTGACAATGATTCCCGATTTTTTAGTCACAAAAGGGATAGCGGATGTTTAAAGTAGTATGCTATGGTATGTCAAGTGTTATGAATGTGAGTCTATGTTGAGTTAATGAAATAAGTAGGTATGAAGATAGTAATTGCTTATCTGAACACTGGTTAATACAGTAAATCCAGTTTTAAAAATCTAATATTTTGAATACATGATTATTTGAGTAGAAAATTTCGCGTTATATGTTAAGCGTATACGATAAGGCTTAGAATGTAAATTAATAAGGAATAATTTATGATAATGCCGCCAAGACAAAAATGAAACCAAAGGACAGAAGAACCTGTCAACAAAATTGGAAGACAACCAGACCCGCTACAGAATTTTTTGATTATGGTCACTCAAGCTATGCAGAATGGAGTACCAGTCGCGGGAAATTAGCCAGATAATCGATCAATAAACTTCAAAGACTTCAAGGCAATCGAACTGCCAGGATTTAGAGGATCAACTGACTTGGTAGAAGCGTTTGTGATAGCTAGGATAACGAAGGGGCAAAAGACAGCTTTTGCCACCTATGCGATAAAAGGGGAAAAAATGAATTTTTGAGGAAGTCAAATCAAGCTAGAGCCGGAGAAGGGAGTAGTGGTAGTAGGACTATAAAAAAAAGGAGATAATTTCGAGAATACCAAAAATAGGCCAGTAGGTGGAAAGAAGCAAGTTGTGCAGTGTGAGAATTACGGAAAGAATCACTCGGGAGAGTGTCTTAAAGGAAAGTTTGTGTGTTATAAGTATGAGCGGAAGGGACATATCTCTCCCAACTGCCCCAATCCAAGAATGTATAGTGGGTGTTTTATTTGTGAATCAATGGAGTATAAGGTGAAAGACTGTCCAAGAAGGAGAAGGGAGGCAAAGAATACGAATACGGGAAAAGGCAGCAGGACATTGGCGACAACGGGACCAACTTCAACAAACAAACCGACAAAATCAACCGCAAGAGTCTTCAACGTGACTGTTCGGGATTCGTTGGCAGCTGAGGATGCAACTTCAGGTATTATTCGAACAAATTGTATTTTCTTATATATGATTTTCCTATATATAATAAATTATTTTATAAATTATTTTGAAGGAGGAATTTGAGTTCTATTAGAAATCAAATTTCTGCTTAATCAGATAGACAAGCTGTAAGACCCCAACTTTTATGAATAAAGATTAATTTCTCTCGAAATATATTTTTGAATATTATGGCGTGGATATAATGTAATGTTATAGTTGTGGGTAATATTTACAAATTTTGCAAAGTAAGCAAGTGGTTATATAATATTCGATTGGTCGAGGAATATTCGTTTTAACAGGGAATATTCGTATGACGACACAATCATTGGTGGACCCCACAACAGAAGTATTGTCGTAGTTAGAAAATGACATAATTATCTTTTTATAAAAATAACGGCAAAATTTTTACCGTTAAACTGTTGAACTACCCGGTAGTAAAAGTACAATAATACGCGTGGTTACATAGTAGCACATTGTATTGATTATTAATGCTTACGTGAGAAGTCACTCAGTTATACTCAATTATTGCTATAGTAATTGCTGCATCATATCTCTCATATTATTGATTCAGTTATTGTCACAGTATCATCTGCATAATATGATATATTATTAAATCGATAATTGAGACGATAAAGTTATTCATATTATTATTTGCAATATTGACAATGTCTAGAAGTTCTGTCAAAGAGAGGTTTGGTCACCTAATTGCGCTCCAATAGGGAGAAATCCTTATTGGAAAGCCCCCTCTTTCCTGGGAACGACCTGGTTGTTAAATATTGTGAGTTATAATATTAATGATGAATAAGTTCGTGTTGATTAAAGATGAAATTGATAGTTTCATTGTGCGGGAATTATTAGTGTTAGTGGAAATCATCATTTATTTCGATAATAATTGATGTCTAGACGTTATGGGGTAATTAATCGGATAAATGAGCAATTAATTGCTATTAATTCATATGCATATAACTATTTGTTCACATGTGTGTACTATTGATTCACATTCATGTACTATTAGGGGAGTTGGTGCAAGATTGATAATACTTGCATAACTAAATTAAAGATGGAGGTATAGTTGAAGGTACTATACTGTAATTAGTTTTTTTCACATGATTATACTATTGAGTCACATGAATGAACTATTAATTCAAATGATTTACTATTAGGGGAGGTGGTGCAAGTTTGATAATACTTGCAGGACTAAATTAAAAATGAAAGAAAAGTTGAAGGTATTGTATTGTAATATTTCGAGCCCTAAAACGTGCAATTATCGAAACTATATTTTCCTATAAATAGAAGCTCATTCTTCCTTTATTTCTCACAAATTCACTAAAGCTTTAGAGAAATTATTATAGAGAGAAATTATAGAGAGAAAAAAGAAGAGAAGTCTGCAACCTCACTATTCTAATATCCAGTTTCTTCTAAGGTAAGGGTATTATTCTTTCGTATTCATGAAGAGAGTTATTTTCTTTCAATACTCGTAAGGGTTGTTATTCCATTCTTTATTATTATGTTGGAATAACCTGTCTATGCGAAGTACCGCTTACATGGTGAAATTCTTCTTTTATTCCATTCTTTATTATTCTGTTGGAATAACCTGTCTGTGCGGTCTATCTCATGCCTGGTGAATTCTGTTGTTATTCCACTCTTTATTATTACATTGGAATATCACATGCTGCGCGATTACGCATGACCCGGTTCCATTCTTTATTATTTTATTGAATATCCTATCTGTGCGGATTACGCATGACACAGTTTCATTCTTTATTATTATCGCTGGAATATCTTTATTCTGCATTTAATTACGCATGACTTGGTTCCATTCTTTATTATTCTGTTGGAATAACCTGTCTATATGGATTACTGCATGCATGGTGAATGATCCTTTGTATTCATTCCTTATTAAATTGTGGAAATGATCTGTCTATGTGGATTACCGTATGGCGGGAAAAAATCTATTTACAGTTTCATATATTCTATTATACTCAGTTGGTTAAAGTTTTGGTTTGTATACTCCATGAAATTAGTAGAATATCCTGGATATTTGCGCTTCATCCAGTATCTTTTCATGGAAATATTCTTCTGAGCATTCTTGAATTTTACTCCACAAAGCAGTATCATGTTGACAATTTGGACGTTATTGATTTCAGGATAAATTAACTTATAAATCTTTAAAATTTATTCTTGAACTTGTTTTATTGAATTATTATGTTATTGTCATCATCCTCATGCTTATATTGTGATGAAAGTCATCTTTGGCTTACGTGTATAAATGGACTCGGTATGATTATGACCAGGGATCATTCGGTATAATCATGACCTGTAATATTATAAATGATGTTGTAAAAGTCCTTAGTGGCCTGTAGTGCATTGATGGACAGTTTTTGGTATGATTATGACCAGAGATTATTCGGTATAGTCATGACCATTGATGATTTAATGAATATCCTTGGCCCGTAGTGCAGGGATGATTCGATGATGTTGTTTATTTATTAAGCTGAGTCTTAGCTATAAAAATTGATGAAAACATTTTAAATCATAAAAGATAGTAGATATCATGCTCTACTTGACTCTTCTAATGGATTACTTATTCCGCTGCAATTAAACTTGATGTCTATTGTATTTTATCAGTTTAACATTGTTGAAGACTAATGATAATTTATTCTGCATTATCTTAGTCATAATATTTCTTACTGGGCTAGTTGAGCTCACCCTTTTGCTTTCATTGTTCTCTTCAGGAAATGAGAACGTTACCGGGACTAGTCGGGGAACGGAGTGATGGTCCGAGATGGTGTATTAGTAGTCCTCACTATTCTATAAAATAGTGTGACAATAAATATAATGAGGACTCTATTTGAGAGTGGATATTGTCTAGAAGGCAATATTCCTGTTTAAACTCTCAGCTATGTTTTGTCGTATATTACACGACGGTCGTATAATTAAGTTTGTATTTGTATTCTGTATCATGTATTTGGCGACTCAAGATGGGTGATGTATACCTATTTTGGGGGCGTCACATTTGGTATCAAAGCTTAGGGATATGATCCCTGGCTGAGATATGAGATAAGAACTAGGAGGGGAGAGACGGGGAATTCCTTTGCTAGTATGACCTACCTAAGTTTATTTGGTATTTAATTGGTCGATTAGATTATAGAGATAATATGTGATATGTTAATTAACCCTTGTTTTGTGGCAGTATTTGAAAATGGCATCCGAAAATGTTGAGATAAGCAATGAGGCACATGAGACCGTTGAGTCACCACAGATTAATACCCAGGATAATGTGCAACAAGAAGACAATAATCCTCAGGTAAAAAACAACGATCAAATGATGAACGATGGGATGTTCAAAGGTTTTATGCAATTCATGCAACATCAGGCGAGGGCGGCTCCTGTCCAAAATGCAGGTGAAAACACTGACAACTCTCGGACGGTCATCGCTAAGCTGTTCAAGGAGCTGGAAACACCGAAGTTTTTTGGAGAGCAAAAACCACTTACGGCGGAGACATGGATAAAGCAGATCAACAAGATATTTGATGTCTTTAGATGCTCCGAGGAGTAGAAGGTTCCCTTTGCCACCTTCATGTTGCGAGTAGAGGCGGATTACTGGTGGGAATCTGTAAAGCGTACTCAACCTGCCGCACTCAAAATGTCTTGGGAGAAGTTCCAAGAGCTGTTCAACGACAAGTACTTTCCTGAAAGTATTCGTCACATGAAGGAGGTAGAGTTCATCAAGCTTGAGCAAAACAATATGACCATGGCGCAGTACGAAGCTAAGTTTGCCCAGTTATCTCGATTTGCGTCCCACTTAGTTGATAATGAGGAGAGAATGACGCGAATGTTTCTAAGAGGTTTGAAACCCGAGATACGTCAATACCTTATCTCTCATAAACTGTGTTTGTATTCAGATGTTGTGAATAGGGCTCAGTTATTTGAGCGCGATAATGAGTCAACCCAACTAAGAGAGAGCACCCGGTAAGTCGATAATACCTGTGGTAGCAGTCATCGAAGCGGTGACAACAAACGTGTAGGGAATCAACATGCCAAAAATGGTAATAACTTTGGTGGTAATCATGGCCATGACAATAAGAATGGACATTTCAAGAAGAGGAGATTCAATAATGATGGAAAGACGTCAGCACCAGCACCTGTTGTTAAGGAAGGAGAACGACTGCCGGTCGTATGTTACAAATGTGGAGGGGAAGGACACATAAGTCCAAACTGCACGATGCAGTCCAAAGCATGTTACAATTGTGGAAAAGAAGGTCACCTAACCCGATTTTGTCGTGCACCAAAGTCAAGTCCAGCTGGGATGGAGGCATCAAAGGGTGTCCCAGACAAGATAAAATTGGTAGTTCAAGGGAGAGCGTTTGTCGTAACCTCCCAAAAAGCGAGAAATCTGAACAAGGTGATCACGGGTAAGCTAATCATAAACTCTAGCGAAGTTTATACTTTATTTGATACCGGTTCTACCCATTCCTTTATTTCTCATACTTGCGCTCAATGTTTAAATTTGACTCCGGAGAAATTAGACTTTGACTTATTTATTGAAACTCCTTTAGGAGAAACCTTCATTACATCCATGGTTTATAAGTCTTGTTTGATTCAAAACGGTAACTGCACGTTACCTGTCGATCTTATTTCTTTGAAAATACTTGCATTTGATGTGATTTTAGGGATTGATTGGTTAACTACTCATCATGCTAAAATCGATTGTTTTCGTAAGGTTGTTAGCTTTCATATTCCTAACCAATCTATTATACGAATTCAAGCAACCAAACCACTACAGTCAATCACTGTCATATCAAGCCATAAAGCTATTCGTTTATTGAAAAACGGATGTCAAGCTTTCTTAGCCCATGTCATAGATTTAAATAAAAATACGTCAGATTTGAATGATATTTCTATTGTTAATAAATTTCCTGACGTATTCCCTGAAGAACTTCCTGGCCTATCCCCTAGAGCGTGAAATTGAATTTTGTATCGACCTTGAATCCGGTATAAAACCCATTTCCAAAGCCCCATATCGAATGGCTCCTATTGAACTTCAGGAGTTAAAAACCCAACTACAAGAATTGTTAGACATCGGTTTCATTAGGCCCTAAGACGCCCTCATTAGGGGTGCTCATGTTCTATTCGTGAAGAAGAAAGATGGAAGTATGATACTTTGTATTGATTATCGGGAGTTGAATCATGTCACCATCAAAAATAGGTACCCGTTGCCTCGCATTGATGACCTGTTTGACCAGTTGCAAGGAGCCAAATTATTTTCAAAGATTGATCTTCGTTCCGGATATCATCAGTTAAAGATTAAAACTGATGACATTCCAAAGACTACTTTCAGAACTTGGTACGGGCATTATGAATTCTTAGTCATGTCTTTTGGACATGATGAACCAATTATTCAAGGAATATTTGGATCACTTTGTAGTCATCTTTATTGATGACATTCTCATATACTCCAAAACCCGTGAAGACCATGAGCAACAGTTGAGGCTGATACTCCAAAAGCTTCGTGAAAACAAGCTATATGCCAAGTTGAAGAAATGTGAGTTCTGGCTTGAGGAAGTTGCATTCATTGGGCACGTGATATCAAATCATGGAATATCTATTGACCTGGCAAAGATTGTAGCAATTCAAAGTTGGGAGCAACCTAAGTCAGTGACCAAAGTACGTAGCTTTCTCGGCTTAGCTAGCTATTATCAGAGATTCGTATAAGGGTTTTCTCGAATCGATACTCCATTAACGCAGATGACTCGAAAAGATATAAAGTTCGGTTGGAGCGAGGAATGTGAAAAGAGTTTTCAAGAACTTAAGAGAAGACTCATTTCAGCACCTGTTCTGACAATACCATCTGGCTCGGAGGGATTTGTCATCTACAGTGATGCTTCAGGCAAAGGGTTAGGATGTGTTCTCATGCAACATGGGAAAGTCATAGCCTATGCCTCTCGATAACTCAAAGAATATGAGAGGAATTATCCTACTCATGATCTAGAGTTAGCGGCACATGATCGCTTTTATGCTTAAGATTTGGAGGCATTACCTGTATAGAGAGAAGGTGAAGATCTATACGGATCATAAAAGCCTCAAATATTTCTTTACTCAAAAGGAACTCAACATGCGGCAATGATGATGGCTTGAGCTATTGAAAGATTATGATCATACCATCCTAAAAAAGCGAATGTAGTAGCTAACGCATTGAGTAGAAGATCATATGCGGGTACGAGTGCAATATTGTCAACGCAAAGACCCATTTTGTATGACTTACGAAGGATGGAGATAGAGTTAAAGACTCCAAAGACCCATGTGATGATGGCGAATATACGAGTAGAACTGACTTTAATCGATAAAGTTAAAGCTGCTCAAACTACAGACCTAGAGCTGATGCGTATGAAGAAGAAAGTGTAAGAAGGTGTTATTCCGGAAGCAAGAATCGATGAATAAGGAATACTTCGAGTCAACTCCAGACTTTGTGTTCCTAACGATTCCAACTTGAAGTATAAAATCATGATGGAGGCGCACAACACACCATTTACAATCCATCCCGGGAGTACCAAAATGTATCATGATCTCCGACATACATTTTGGGGGAGGAATATGAAGAGAGAGAGAGAGCGGGGTTTATCTCAAGGTGTCTAACTTGTCACTGAGTCAAGGCGGAGCATCAAGTGCCAAAATGTCCATTGCAACCACTTGAAATTCTAGAATGGAAGTGGAAGCACATTACCATGGATTTCGTTACTGGTCTTCCCAAGGTTTCTCAAGGCATAGATGCGATTTGGGTCATTGTTGATAGATTGACCAAGTCTGCTCATTTCTTACCGATACGAGAAACTTATACACTTGAACATCTTGCTAGTATGTATATAAATGAGATTATAAGATTGCATGGTATGCCAGTATCCATAGTATCTGATCGAGACCCAAGATTCTCTTCAAGATTTTGGGTTAGTTTGCAAAAAGCTATGGGCACAAATTTATGATTTAGTTCAGCATATCATCCTTAAACGGATGGTCAGTCGGAAAGGACTATTCAAACTCTTGAAGATTTATTAAGACTCTGTGTCCTTGGCTTCAAGGGAAGTTGGGACAAGTTCTTACCATTGGTGCAGTTTTCCTACAACAACAGTTATCAAGCAAGTATTGGCATGGCTCCATTTGAGGCGTTGTATGGAAGAAAGTGTCGTTCTCCAGTGTGCTGGGATGAGGTGGGTGAAGCAATGTTGTTGGGACCGGACTTGGTACGTATGACTATGAAAAAGATTCAAACGATCCGACAACGTATAAAAACCTCACAAGATCGACAAAAGAGTTATGCTGGCTCAACCCTCGATTCATTGGCCCAATTTTAATCCTCGATCGAGTAGGAACTGTGGCCTATAAACTCACCTTACCGCCAAGTATGTCTCGTGTTCATAACCTTTTTCACATATCTATGTTAAGTAAATATGTGAAAGACCCGAATCACATTATTGAATTAGAACCGGACGAGATAGCGGAATATTTAACTTATGAAGAGGTACCTATTAAAATTTTGGATAAGAAGGATCATATTCTACGCTCTAAAGTTATACCTCAAGTCAAAGTTTTGTGGAGAAACCATGATGTTGAGGAAATGACCTGGGAGTTAGAATCTAAAATGAAATCAAGGTATCCTCACCTCTTCGACATACCAGGTACGCACCCTAATTTCGAGGACGAAATTTCATAAGAAGGGGAGGTTGTAAGACCCCAACTTTTATCAATAAAGATTAATTTCTCTCGAAATATATTTTTGAATATTATGGTGTGGATATAATATAATGTTATATTTGTGGGTAGTATTTACAAATTTTGCAAAGTAAGCAAGTGGTTATAATATTCGATTGGTCGGGGAATATTCGTTTTAACAGAAAATATTCGTACGACGGCACAATCATTGGTGGACCCCACAACGGAAGTATTGTCGTAGTTAAAAAACGACATAATTATCTTTTTATAAAAATAACGGCGGAAGTTTTACCATTAAACTGTTGAACTACCCGGTAGTAAAAGTACAGTAATACGTGTGGTTGCATAGTAGCACACGATATTGATTATTGATACTTACGTGAGAAGTCACTCAGTTATACTCAATTATTGTTACAGTAATTGCTGCATCATATCTCTCATATTATTGATTCAGTTATTGTCATAGTATCATCTGCATAATATGACATATTATTAAATCAATAATTGAGACAACAAAGTTATTCATATTATTATTTGCAATATTGACAATGTCTAGAAGTTCTGTCAAGGAGAGGTTTGGTCACCTAATTGCGCGCCAATAGGGAGAAATCCTTATTGGAAAGCCCCCTCTTTCACAGGAGCGACACGGTTGTTAAATATTGTGAGTTATAATATTAATGATGAATAAGTTCGTGTTGATTAAAGATGAAATTGATAGTTTCATTGTGCGGGAATTATTAGTGTTAGTGGAAATCATCATTTATTTCGATAATAATTGATGTCTAGAAGTTATGGGGTAATTAATCGGATAAATGAGCAATTAATTGCTATTAATTCATATGCATATAACTATTTGTTCACATGTGTGTACTATTGATTCACATTCATGTACTATTAGGGGAGTTGGTGCAAGATTGATAATACTTGCATAACTAAATTAAAGATGGAGGTATAGTTGAAGGTACTATCACGTAATTAGTTTTTCACATGATTATACTATTGAGTCACATGAATGAACTATTAATTCACATGATTTACTATTAGGGGAGGTGGTGCAAGTTTGATAATACTTGCAGGACTAAATTAAAAATGAAAGAAAAGTTGAAGGTATTGTATTGTAATATTTCGAGCCCCAAAACGTGCAATTATCGAAACTATATTTTCCTATAAATAGAAGCTCATTCTTCCTTCATTTCTCACAAATTCACTAAAGCTTTAGAGAAATTATTATAGAGAGAAATTATAGAGAGAAAAAAGAAGAGAAGTCTGCAACCTCACTATTCTAATATCCAGTTTCTTCTAAGGTAAGGGTATTATTCTTTCGTATTCATGAAGAGAGTTATTTTCTTTCAATACTCGTAAGGGTTGTTATTCCATTCTTTATTATTATGTTGGAATAACTTTGTCTACGCTGAGTACCACATACATGGTGAAATTCTTTTGTTATTCCATTCTTTATTATTCGCTTGAATAACCTTTCTGTATGCGCCTATTGCATGCCCGGTGAATTACATTGTTATTCCATTCTTTATTATTCTTGTTGGAATATCACATGCATGCGGATTACGCATGACCGGTTCCATTCTTTATTATTATGTTGGAATATCCATCACATGCAAGCGGATTACGCATGACACAGTTCCATTCATTATTATTATTCATTGAAATATCCTGTCATGCAATGCGGATTACGCATGACACGGTTCCATTCTTTATTATTCGGTTGGGAATAACTTTGTTTTGTGCGATATATCGCATGCCCGTGAATTCTTCTGTTATTCAATTCTTTATTATTCTATTGGAATAACCTGTCTATATGGATTCCGCATGCATGGTGAATGATCCTTCGTATTCATTCCTTATTAAATTGTGAAAATGATCTGTCTATGTGGATTACCACATGACAGGAAAAAATCCATTTACAGTTTCGTATATTCTATTATACTAAGTTGGTTAAAGTTTTGGCTTCTATACTCCATGAAATTAGTAGAATATCCTGGATATTTGTGCTTCATCTAGTATCTTTTCATGGAAATATTCTTCTGAGCATTCTTGAATTTTACACCACAAAGCAGTTACATGTTGACAATTTGGACGTTATTGATTTCAGGATAAATTAACTTATAATTCTTTAAAATTTATTCTTGAACTAGTTTTATTGAATTATTATGTCAGTGTCATCATCCTCATGCTTATATTGTGATGAAAGTCATCTTTGACTTACGTGCATAGATGGACTTGGTATGATTATGACCAGGGATCATTCGATATAATCATGACCTATAATGTTATAAATGATGTGCTAAAATTCCTCAATGGCCTGTAGTGCATTGATGGGCGATTTTTAGTATGATTATGACCGAGAGAGATTATTCGGTATAGTCATGACCATTGATGATTTAATGAATATCCTTTGCTTGTAGTGCGAGAGATGATTCGATGATGTGGTTTATTTATTAAAAATTTGAGTCTCGTGATAAAAATTGATGAAAACATTTTAAATCATAGAAGATAGTAGATATCATGCTCTACTTGACTCTTCTAATGGATTGCTTATTCCTTCTGATTAAACTTGATGTCTATTGTATTTTATCAGTTTAACATTGTTGAAGACTAATGATAATTTATTTTGCATTATCTTAGTCATAATATTTCTTACTGGGCTAGTTGAGCTCACCCTTTGATTTCATTGTTCTCTTCAGGAAATGAGAACGTAGCCGGGACTAGTCAGGGAATGGAGTGATGGTCCGAGATGGTGTATTAGTAGTCCTCACTATTCTATAAAATAGTGTGACAATAAATGTAATGAGAACTCTATTTGAGAGTGGATATTGTCTAGAAGGTGTGACGCCCCCAAAATAGGTATACATCACCCATCTTGAGTTGTCAGATACATGGTACATAAATTCAAATACAACTTAATTATAAAACAGACGTGTAAAATACGACAAAACATAGCTGAGAGTTTAAACAAGAATATTGTCATCTAGACAATATCCACAATCAATGGTGTCCTCATTACAATTATTATCACATTATTCCGTAGAATAGTGAAGACTACTAAAGCCATTTATCCTGGACCATCACTTCATTCTCCGACTCGTTCCAGCTATATTCTTATTTCCTGAAGAGATCAATTAAAGAAAGGGTGAGCTCAACTAGCCCAGTAAGAAATATTATGACTAAGATAATGCAAAATAAATTATCATTAGTCTTCAACAATATTAAACTGATAAAATACAATAGACATCAAGTTTAACTGCAACGGAATAATCAATCCATTAGAAGAGTCAAGTAGAGCATGATATCTACTATCTTCTATGATTTAAAAATGTTTTCATCAATTTTTATCGCTGAGACTCAGCTTAACAAATAAACCACATCATCTAATCATCCCTGCACTATGGGCCAAAGATATTAATTAAATCATCAATGGTTATGACTATACCAAATAATCCCTGGTCATAATCATACCAAAAACTATTCATCAATGCACTACAGGCCACTGAGGACTTTTACCACATCATTTATAACATTACAGGTCATGATTATACCGAATAATCCCTGGTCATAATCATACCAAGTCCATTTATGCATGTAAGCCAAAGATGACTTTTATCACAATATAAGCACGATGATGATGACAATGACATAATAATTCAATAAAAGAAGTTTATGGATAAATTTTAAAGTTTTATAATTTAATTTATCTAGAAATCAATAACGTCCAAATTGTCAACACGATACTGCTTTGTAGAGTAAAATTCAAGAATAATATTCATGTAGCAAAAATAATTTGGACAGAAAAGAATCAATTTTTTGTCGTGAATAGTACCTCGTGAATAGTATTTCGAGAATAGTACCTCTTGAATAGTACCCCGACATGAAAAGTACTCCAAATACCTGAGTGAATAATATTCGTGTGAATAGTAATTTGGGTGAATAGTAACCCGTGAATAGTAACTCATGAATAGTATTCTGGCATGAAAAGTGCCTCGAATACCCGAGTGAATAATACTAAAGTAAATAGTAACTGGGTGAATAGTAACCTATGAATAGTAACTCATAACAAAAAATACCAAATAAAATGATTTTTCATGACGAGTACAAAAGAAATGATATCTCATACGAGTATAATAGAATATACGAAACTACAAATGGATTTTCATCCGCCATGCGGTAATCTACGTAAACAGATCATTTCCACAATTTAATAAAGAATGAATACGAAAGGTCATTCACCATGCATGCGGTAATCCACATAGACATGTTATTCCAACAGAACAATAAGGAATGGAATAACAAAAGAATTCACCGAGCATGCGATAGATCGCATGCATGAGTTATTCCAACGAAATAATAAATAATGGAACCAAATCATGCGTAATCGCGCACGCATGTGATATTCCAAATGTAATAATAAATAATGGAACCAAAAGTCATGCGTAACGCATGGACATGATATTACGATAGAATAATAAATAATGGAACCGGTCATGCGTAAGCGCACGCATGGATATTCGACAAAATAATAAAGAATGGAATAATAGAAGAATTTCACCATGTATGCGGATTGCACATACAAAGTTATTCCAACATAATAATAAAGAATGGAATAACAATAGCTCTCTTCATGAATACGAAAGAAATAATACCCTTACCTCAAAAGAAGACCTGAATCTTTGGAATAGTGAGGTGTGGACTTCTCTTCTTTTTTCTCTATAATTTCTCTCTATAATAATTGCTCTATAGCTTTAGTGAATTGGTGAGAAATGAAGGAAGAATGAGCTTCTATTTATAGGAAAATATAATTTCGATAATTGCACGTTTTGGGGCTCGAAATATTATAATACAATACCTCCAACTTTTCTTTCATTTTTAATTTAGTCCTGCAAGTATTATCAAACTTGCACCACCTCCCCTAATAGTAAATAATGTGAATCAATAGTTCAATCATGTGACTCAATAGTATAATCATGTGAAAAATACGAATTATAGTATAGTACCTCCATCCATACCTCCATTTTTAACTTAGTCATGCAAGTATTATCAATCTTGCATCAACTCCCCTAATAGTACATGAATGTGATTCAATAGTACACACATATGAATAAATAATTATATAAGCATGTGAATAAGTAGCAATTAATTGCTCATTTATCGATTAATTACCCGATTTATCAATTTAACCCCTAGACATCAATTATCATCGGAATAGATATCGATTTCCACTAACACTAATAATCCCAACACAATGGAACTATCAAATTCATCTTTAATCAACACGAACTTATTCATCATTAATATTATAACTCATAATATTTAACAAACTGTGTCGCTCCTCGAGAAATAGGGGCTTTTCAGATAAGGATTTCTCCTTATTGGCGCACAATTAGATAACCAAACCTCTCCTTGATAGAACTTCTAGACATTTTAAATATTGCAATTTAATAATATGAATAACTTTGTCGTCTCAATTATTGATTTAATAATATACCATATTATGCGATGATGATCTTGTGACAATAATCGAATCAATAATATGAGAGATATGATGCATCAATTCTCGTAGCAATAATTGAGTATAATGAGTGACTTCTCACGTAAGCATCAATAATCAATACCGCAGTGCTACTATGCAACCACGCCAGACATTCTTTTTTTTACTACCTAGTAGTTCAACAGTTTTAACGGTAACACTTCCGCCGTTATTTTTATAAAAGATAATTCATCATTTTCTTACTATGACAATACTTCCGTTAGGGGTCCACCAATGATTGTCTTTGTCGCATTTAATATTTCCTATTAAAATGAATATTCCCTGACCAATCGTATATTATATAACCACTGGCTTACTTTGCAAAATTTATAAATATTACCCATAACTATAACATTATATCAAATCCACACCATAATATTCAAAAAAAAAATCGAGAAATTTAAATCTTTATTCATAAAATTTGGGGTCTCACAGAAGGCAATATTCCTGTTGAAACTCTCAGCTATGTTTTGTCGTATATTACACGACGATTGTATAATTAAGTTTGTATTTATATTCTGTACCATGCATTTGACGACTCAAGATGGGTGATGTATACCTATTTTGGGGGCGTCACACAAGCTTTATGTTGAATAGTTAAAGATCGGTTCGATCAATTATGATCAAGATCTACTTGCAATAATTGTGTATGCTATGTACCCTGGTATGTATAAGTTTTAAAACGGTGATTCCGAGGACAGAATCTTTATAAGGGAGGGTGAATGTAATAATCCGATATTTTCTATATAATTAAATCAGAAATTTTGGGTATAAATTTATTTAAATTTTTTTTTATTATTTTAAGGGTGAGAATATGTGCCAGGTCATGTGTATGTATATTTGTGATAAATAAAAATTTATTTATTACATGAATAATTTTAAATAATTTTATTTTAGAATTATTGATCATTATAAATTATATTCTAATAATAATTAATTTTTCAGTAAAAATATTTTATTAATTATTTTCCATGAAAATATGTTTATATATTATTTAAATAATATATGAAATGATTATAGCATTATTATAATAACTATTTATTATATGAATTTATTTCAGATTAATTAAGCTAATTATTTAACTTAATTAATAATGTTATATATGACAAATAAACGCTCAAGAACACCTATAACAGCAGTTACATCACTACTATAAGCGTCTTTAGCGACTATTACTTTATAAAATAATTATTTTTATTAAATAATTAGTAATAAATAGTTTTTAATTATAAAAAATACAAAATAAATTCTTAAGAATTATTTTAAAATCTAAAATTAATTTTTAATAATTTTAATATATTTCATAAATATTTAATATTTTTGGAATATGAAAGGTATTTAATTTATTTAATTATTATATTAAATAAATTATTTAAAATTTATTTTAATACTTGAAAAATCATTTAAAATTATATTATGTTATAAGAAAATATTTGAAGTTATTTTCTATAACTTTTAATATTTTGTGATGAAATTTAATTAATAAATTAATATTAATGATAATTAAGTTATTTAATAAATGCCTTAAATAAATGATGAAAAATATAATTAATGATTTAAAATCATATAAAAATGATTTAAAGTTATAAAAATATTTTAAGTTATAAAATATAACTTTGATATTTTTTCATGAAAATATTAATATTAATGATATAAAAGTTATTTAATAATTATATTAAATAAATGAGTTTAAAAATAATTTTAATATTATAAAAATCATTTTAAATGAAATTAAGGTATTTAAAAATATTTTAAGTTATAAAATATAACTTTTAATATTTAAAGGATAATTTCATTAATAATTTAATATTAATGATATTAAGTTTATTTAATAATTATATTAAATAAATAATTTAAAATGATTTTATTTATTTATAAATCATTTAAAAGGAAATAAATGAATTAAAAATATTTTAAGTTATACTAAATGACTTTTAATATTTTGATAAATAATACATTAATAATTAAATATTAATGGTAATTATTTAAAATGATTTTAAATGTTTTAAAAATTATTTAAGGTAAGATTAATTCTTTAAAAGTATTTTAAGTTATTATAAATAACTTCAATATTTTGGCAATGGTTTTATGAATAGTTTAATATTAATTAAATATTAATGATAATAGAATTATTTGATATTTAAATCATTTTATAATGATTTCGGTGGAAAAATTAGAATAAATTAAAGTAATTGTTTAAAAATTATTGTAAGTCATTTAAAAATGATATAACTGTTATTTAAATAGTGTAAAGAGATGTTGAACTTCGATATAGAGTCTTAGACTCGATAATTACCCAATACAGCCGTCGATACACCGACATATTTCAGAAATTGATCTGGACTTACATAATGTGTCTGTATATGTGTTTGTTTATGATTCAATGACTGTTGAATATGTGTGACAAGGTGATTAGGTTATGTGCTGACTGCAATAAGCAGTGCTATATGTTATAGTATGTTATTCTAATCGATCAAATGATCTTATTAATGATAGGTTTTTGTATAAAAGATAAAACTAAGTTACATAACAGTAAGCAGCAGACCAGGCAAGTATCCTACCTTTGCATTTCCTTTATGCAATGGATATAAGTAAGAAATTTTTCAAAATTATATTATTATTGTGACAGATTACTAACCCTATTGTTATATATATTATACCCGATCATTGTTTATCAACATGATATTATATTATATAATTCAGATATATATTCTATTCGTTAATTTCTAAATATAGTTATACAAGTGATCTCACTTGGATAATCATTGTATTTAAACACATGTTAATATATATATATATATGTATATATATATGCCTATACCTATTGATCCCCCGTATGTATACATTAATGAAAAGACGTCTAAGCTATTTGATCAGCTAGACACAGATTTAGAAATATCTTTGAATATGATAAAACCTTTTTGTATCCAATCAAATTGTTTTGGTTCGGATTCCCGACTAAGTATGAACATCCTGAACAAGAGAAAACTTTTATGCGCCTAAGGCGGACAGAGTGAACGATAATATCGTTCTTACATGTAGTATTGATCAATATAGGGCCATGGGATGTACACCCTCGCGCCCGTAAGTTACGGCAGTTTGCGGATGAAGTTCTGCTAAACCTATTCGAAACTTGAAAACAATGTTCATAGTATATCAACTTAACCATATTTATAGTCAATACGTAGTTTCAAAAATTTGATATAGAATTGTTATGTTATTACTATCGGTTCAGTTTACTTCACAACTATTGATTTGTTGTAGAAGTGATGTATAAAGAAAACATTTACTTCTTTCATCTTATATTTATAATTGCTATTATTTGTTGGGCACTCAAATGCTCATCCTTGCTTAATGTAAATGTTTTCAGCTACGTGTGAACAGCTAGAAGGTTTGGCCAAGAACAAGGGAAAAAGGAAAGCAAACAGAATAAGTGTTATGGTATCTTTTGTAATAGTTAGACATTATTAAGATATTGATATTTATTATTATCATGTAATGAATGTAGTAAAGGTTGAATACTTAGGATTAGACTCTGATAAATGTAAGTTAAGTTTGATATTTATATTATTGTTATTATTATTAGTATTATTCTGCTCATAGAAATGGTATCATAAAGCACTAAATTCGGGTTTCAAGTACTTGAATTTGGGTGCGTTACATCATGGTATCAGAGCTTTAGGGTTAGAAACCTTAGGTGGGATAGAACTTAGGCTATAACCCTAGAATAGAGAGAAACGATGAAATATAAATAACTCATATAGAGTTTAAAAAGAGATGAATTGGATAAATTCATCGTCAAACAAAATAAAAGATAACTTATATAAAACTATTATTAGTTGTGTGTATACATTATTTGCTAGGCAGGATAACTTGTGTATAGATGTTAGATAGAAAGAATTAGGACACCCTCAGATCGTAAAGAACATTACAAAAAAATGGGCCTTTAGCAATAATTTTTCGGGCAACGACTTTATAAGTCGTTGCTAAAAGTATATGTTTAGCAACGAAATTTATCCTTCATTGCAGATTATGTTAGGCTTTCACTTTTTGCAACGAAATTCATAAGTCGTTGTAAAATTTCATTGCTAATTCATTGGCGGAAAAAAATTTCGTTAGAAATTCGTTGCAAAATTTTTGGCCACTTGCTTTCCTGTCATCGTGGGCAACAAAAGTTTTTTTGTTGCTAAAAATGGGGCTTTAACAATGATTTTTCAGGCAACAACTTTATAAGTCGTTGGTAAAAGTGTATGTTTAGCAACGAAACTTGTCCTTTGTTGCAGATTGTGTCTGGCTTTCACTTTTTGTAACAAAATTCATAAGTAGTTGCAAAATTTGGAAACAAAATTCGTTGCAAAAATTCTAACCACTTTATTTCTCCTCATCGTGGGCAACGAAAGTTTTTTTGTTGCAATATTTTGTTACCTAATATGGACCACATTCATTGGCAATCATTTTTATTTTCGTTCCATATTATAAATTCATTAGCACGGGTTAGTTAATTATAAATTCTTGTGAAGTCTATACCTTATTAGATACCTGTTCTACCCATTATTTTATCTTTCTTGCTTGCATTCAACGTTTAAATTTGACCCAAGAGGAGTTAGACTTTGACTTATCGATTGAAACTTCGTTAGGAGAAACCTTCATTTCATGTGCTATCCAAGTCTTGGATGAGAGTCATGTTAGAGTTTATGCCCTAGAGGCCAATTATTTGATATAATTGCTTAACGTTTTGATATTATATTTGATTGAATAAATGAATGATTTTATTATGGTTTTATTTACTGCGTTATATAATTGTTAACATAATAAAATTCCTTAGAATAGTGATTCAAATTATATAGTTTCAAGTATGTGACTTGAACATGAGATTATATAATTACAATTAGTATCATTGTTCTTAAATGTCCCTAGTCGAGTATCATTGTTGATGGGACAACATTGATGCATTGAGACTAGTATGTGGATTGACTGATGACCAAATCTCATTGGTCATAAATATATGAGATAATAAGTCAATGCATAGGTACATGTTAGAGAACGATGTACTGGACAGACCCACCATGAGAATTCTATGTGGAGCATTATGCGAAGTGTCATTAGAAGTTCTCATAGTGATAATGATGTAATGGTCCTCCGACCTGAAATCACTATATTACTACATGGGAATTTATGTACTTTGATATCATCAAATGTCACCTTTAATAGGGTGGACTATAAAGGTGATTATTGGGTACATCATGAATCGTGTGAGGAATATGAGTGATCTAGATGGAATTTAACCCTCCTATATATTAGGGATGATATCCATAGGCCTCTTGATTGAGTAGGACTATGAAATGCATGGTCATGCTCAAATAGTGATTTGTTTCATATAGTATGCTCATTGATCAAGAAAACTCAGATTAAATTATGAAGAGTATAACACATTCCATGACTCGAGTTTAATCTAGGATATTAAGGTTAAAAGGATTAAATTACATTGAAACATTGGTCACGAAAAGGTTGTATCGAATCATCGATCTTATTATTACTTGGGTAGCAGTGATGCATTACTAGATGCCGCTCACTGTATATAATTTTATAATATGATTTTAAAATTATTGCCAACGTAATAATAACCTATAAGTCACACACATAGAGCGTAATTTAAAATGGAATTAATTTAAATTTCAAGGATTTAAATATATTAATATGATTAATAGTATTTAAATCACTAATTTAAATTAAAAAGGATAATTTGTATATATGTATATTAATTAAGTAAGACTTAATTAAGATATATATATATATATATATGTATATATATAAAATCGGATTTTATTAAAATACGTTTTTGATTAATCCCTTTTTAACTACTATATATATTATATAGTAGCCACTTAGGGTAATATCATAACATCATAACCCTAGCCGCTCTTAGAGAGAGACTAGAGAGAAACAGTTCTAAAATCCATTCCTTTTGGTGGCTAGTACCGTAGTTCCGTTTACTGCAGATCGTATGACGGTTCATGTATGCGTTAGTGTGAACCGTAGAGGCGCGATTCATTTGGATTAAGGTTGGAGATTCGAGCGCATCAATTTCAGAAGCATTTTCATATTCGGTATAATTTCTAACCACTGAATTAATTATTTTCGCATGGATCCTGTTTAGGGTTTCCAAAATTGCTTTAAATTGTTCTATTTCTGCTGTGCGTTTCTGTGTCGAAACCCTACAAGTCACATTTTTTAAATGATATTTCTATCATTAATAAATTTCCTGATGTATTCTCTGAAGAACTTCCTGGCCTACCCCTAGAGTGTGAAATCAAATTTTGTATTGACCCCAGTACAAAACCCATTTCTAAAACCCCTAAATTTTTTTCTTCACCCAAAACGAATGTATAATGCGCCAAAGACATTGGCTCGAGCTATTGAAGATTATGATCATACCATTCAATATCATTGTGGAAGAGCGAAGGTGGTAGCTGACGCGTTGAGTAGAAGATCGTATGCGTTTACGAGTGCGATGTTGTTAACACAAAAACCCATTTTGTATAACTTATTAATGATGAAGATAGAGTTAAAGACTCTAGGGACCCACGTGAAGATAACGAATATACGAGTAGAATCAACTTTAATCGATAAAGTTAAAGGCGTACAAGCTACATACTCAGAGCTGATGAATGAAAAAAGAAGGTTCAAGAGGGCGTTATTCTAGAAGCAAGAATCGATTAAGAGAGGAAATCTCAACCCTCGATTTAATTGGCCTATTTGAAATCCTCGATCGAGTAGGAACTGTGGCCTATAGACTCGTTTTACCGCCAAGTATGTCGTGTGTTCATAACGTTTTTCACGTATCGTTGTTAGTAAAAACTTAGTCTTGGGGGACTTTAGAGCCAAATTTTGGAATAATTAATGAATCTGAAAAATTATGAAATCATGGGGGTTTTATAGAGCATGTTACAATCTTTCCATAGCCTCGAAAATGGACTAATTTCGATAACAGATGAAGAAGTTATGAAGATTTGAAGTATGTGTCAAAAATTGCAAAATCTGGAAAATAGGAGTTAAGTGCCAAAGGTCGAGCGCCTAGGCACTAGACTTGGCGCTTGGAATTTGTCCTTGGGCGCCTAGGCGCTTGCCCAAGGCCAAAGTTGGGCGCCTAGGCGCTGGTCAAGTGTTAAGCTAAAATCTGTCCGGACGTCCTTTAGTAAATTGGGCATAACGTTTTCATACGAACTCCGATTTAGGTGATTCAGGATGATTCGGAAAGATAACGAGTAGACCTATAACTTTCATTATTTATATTTTGAGATTTGAGGTCGATATCAAGGCCTAAAATGGCTATTTTAGGGACTAATGTGCATTCAGAGGCAATCAGAGGATATCGGGCATGCACGTGTGCAACGTGTAATGTTTTTGAGGATAAATGTATTCAAGGTATCCTCACCTCTTCAGCATACCAGGTACGTACGTAAATTTAAAGGGCAAAATTTCATAAGGAGGGGAGATTGTGAGACCCCAGATTTTATGAATAAATATTTAAATTTCTCGAAATATTTTTTTTATATTATGGTGTGGATTTGATATATTGTTATAGTTGTGGGTAATATTTACAAATTTTACAAAGTAAGCAAGTGGTTATATAATATTCGATTGGTCGGGGAATATTCGTTTTAACAGGGAATATTCGTACGATGGCACAATCATTGGTGGATCCCACAACGGAAGTATTATCGTAGTAAGAAAATGACAGAATTATCTTTTTATAAAAATAACGGCCAAAGTGTTACCATTAAAACTGTTGAACTACCCTAGTAAAGTAATGCAATAATACGGCGTGGTTACATAGTAGCACACGGTATTGATTATTGATCTTTACGTGAAGTCACTCGATTATACTCAATTATTACTACGATAATTCTTTGCATCATATCTCTCATATTATTGATTCAATTATTGTCATAGTATCATCCGCATAATATGATATATTATTAAATCAATAATTGAGACGACAAAGTTATTCATATTATTAAATTGCAATATTTACAATGTCTAGAAGTTACATCGAGGAGAGGTTTGGTCACCTAATTGCGCCGCCAAATAAGGAGAAATCCTTATTGAAAGCCCCTCTTCACAGGAGCGGCCAACCGGTTGTTAAATATTGTGAGTTATAATATTAATGATGAATAAGTTCGTGTTGATTAAAGATGAATTTGATAGTTCTATTGTGTTGGGATTATTAGTGTTAGTGGAAATCGACATTTATTTCGATGATAATTGATGTTTGGGTGTTATATTGATAAATCAGGTAATTAATCGGATAAATGAGCAATTAATTGCTACTTATTCACATGTTTATATAACTATTTATTCGCATGTGTGTACTATTGAATCACATTCATGTACTATTAGGGGAGTTGGTGCAAGATTGATATTACTTGCATGACTAAGTTAAAAATGGAGGTATAAATGGAGGTACTATACTATAATTCGTATTTTCACATGATTATAACTATTTGTTCACATGACTGAACTATTGATTCACATTATTTACTATTAGGGGAGGTGGTGCAAGTTTGATAATACTTGCAGGACTAAATTAAAAATAAAAAAAAAGAGAGGAAGGTATTATACTATAATATTTCGAGCCCCAAAATGTGCAATTATTGAAACTATATTTTTCTATAAATAGAAGCTCATTCTTCCTTCATTTCTCACCAATTCACTAAAGCTATAGAGCAATTATTATAGAGAGAAATTATAGAGATAAAGAAGAAGAGAAGTCAGCTACCTCACTATTCTAGTATCCAGTCTTCTTCTAAGGTAAGGGGTATTATTTCTTTCGTATTCAGGAAGAGAGCTATTGTTATTCCATTCTTTATTATTATGTTGGAATAACCTGTATATGTGGACTCTAGTATATATGGTGAAATTCTTACATTATTTCATTCTTTATTATTATGTTGGAATAACTTTGTCTTTGCATGATAAACCGCATCGTGATGATGAAATTCTTCTATTATTCCATTCTTTATTATTCTGTTGGAATATTCTGTCTGTGCGTTTACGCATGACCTAGTTCCATTATTTATTATTCTGTCGGGATATCCTGTCTGTGCGTTTACGCATGACCTGGTTCCATAATTTATTATTTTGTTGGAATATCATGTCTGTGCGTTTACGCATGACCTGGTTCCATTATTTATTATTCTATTAGAATAACTTGTCTGTGCGGTCTATCGCATGCCTGGTTAATTCTTCTGTTATTCCATTCCTTATTGTTCTGTTGGAATAACCTGTCTATGTGGATTACCACATGCATGGTGAATGATATTTCGTATTCATTCCTTATTAAATTGTAGAAATGATATGTCTACGTGGATTACCGCATGGTGGGTAAAAATCCATTTGTAGTTTCATAATTTTTCTGACTCTCAAAAATTCTGGAAAAATTTGAAATGATAATTTATTGAGTTTTCTAGATTGTGTCCAAAAATGATGATTTTTGGATGTATAGATTAGGAGTTATGAATTTTATGGGAAAAGACTATTTTAAAAGTAAACCCTTATAACTCCTTGTGGTTAACTCTACAATTGGTGAAATTTTTATTGGGAGTACATGTGTATAACAGGAGTATACCTGTAAATTTCGCAATTTTTGGACAAAAGTACAATTTATGATAAATGTCTAAATATTCAGAAGTTTTGGCCATATGAAAAATATTAAATGAATTTTAAAAATTTCAAGAAAAATATATGTTCAATATGGGACTATATTCTGCTAAATCCCAGAAAAGAATAATTTTTGGGACTGATTTGGTATTTTTCATTAAAATAGTTTAATTACGAACATATGAATTAAATATGTTATGTGAAGTTGAAAAATTGGTAAATAGACTTTTATGGCTTGGAAATCCTATATAAGGTATATGCAGATTTTTGATGAGGGATTTGATCATTGGTGATGAAATCTTATGAGTATGTCATTTTTGAATGATTAAATGCATTATTTGGTAAAGTGTAAACAATTAAAATAAATTATTTATAAGTTTAAGAAGTGATTAAAATATTTTTATAATATTAACAATATTAGATTATGAGTTTATTAAGTGATTAATAAACATTTGGATAAATTTAAAGTCTTTAATATTTATCCTTATTTTCGTTTGATTAATGCTTATATTATTGTCATCATCCACATGCTTATATTGTGATGAAAGTCATCTGTGACTTACGTGCATAGATGGACTTGGTATGATTATGACCAGGGATCATTCGGTATAATCATGACCTGTAATATTATAAATGATGTGGTAAAATTCCTCAGTGGCCTGTAGTGCATTGATGGACAATTTTTGGTATGATTATTAACAGGGATTATTCGGTATAGTCATGACCATTGATGATTTAATGAATATCCTTGGCCCGAAGTGCAGGGATGATTCGATGATGTGGTTTATTTATTAAGCTGAGTCTCAGCGATAAAAATTGATGAAAACATTTTTAAATCATAGAAGATAGTAGATATCATGCTCTACTTGACTCTTCAATGGATTGCTTATTCATTAGCTGATTAAACTTGATGTTTATTATATTTTATCGGTTTAACATTGTTAAAGACTAATGATAATTTATTACGCTTTATCCTAGTCATAATATTTCTTATTGGGCTAGTTGAGCTCACCTTTTTCTTTCCTTTGTTCTCTTGAAATGAGAAACGTGGCAAGGGACTAGTCGAGGAGCGGTGACGGTCCGATGATAGCATTAGTATTCCTCATTATTCTGTTAAATAGTGTGACAATAAATGTAATGATGAATCCATTGAGTGTAGATATTATCTAGATGACAATATTCTTATTAAAACTCTTAGATTATGTTTTGTCGTATTTTACACGTCCGTTGTATAATTAAATTTGTATTTGTATTCTATACCATGTATTTGGCGACTCAAGATGGGTGATATATACCTATTTTGGGTGCGTCACAGTTGGTATCAAATGTGACACCCCCAAAATAGGTATACATCACCCATCTTAAGTCGCCAAATACATGGTACAAAATATAAATAAAAACTTAATTATACAACCGTAAATGTAAAATACGACAAAAATATATCTCATGAGTTTTAATACAAATATTGCCATCTAGACAATATCCAGACTCAATGGAGTCTTCATTACATTTATTATCACACTATTTTATAGAATAGTGAGGACTACTAATACACCATCTCGGACCATCACTCCGTTCCCCTACTAGTCCTGGCTACGTTCTCATTTCCTGAAGAGAACAATGAAAGCAAAAGGGTGAGCTCAACTAGCTCAGTAAGAAATATTATGACTAAGATAATACAAAATAAGTTATCATTAGCCTTCAACAATGTTAAACTAATAAAATACAATAGACATCAAGTTTAACTGCAGCGGAACAAGCAATCCATTAGAAGAGTCAAATAGACCATCAGGTCTATTATCTTCTCCATGTTAAAAGTCCACCAATAATGTTTTATCCCTATAACATCAATCAACAATTCTTGTCCACAATCATATGAATAACTCATAATCATAATTGTGATTACGAATTCCTTTTTCGCACCCGTGATGAAGATAATTTTCATCACCTATCTTCACCAGAAACATCAAAAATCATAGTTATACCAAATCACAATTCCTGCTCATAATCATACTAATAAATTCATCTTTGCACTACGGCCAAAGATATACAACTGTATAACCAATAACCAACAGTCCATCTTGCACTACAGGCCAAAGATATACAACTGTAAATCCAATAATGCTGAGACTCAGCTTAATAGTATCACGACCACAAATTATCCATGCACTACGGGCCAAGGATATTAGTGTTTTCAATTACGAACATGATTATACCGAATAATCCCTGGTCATAATCATACCAAGTCCATCTATGCACTACGGGCCAAAGATGACTTTTGCCACATCATTTGTAACATTACGGTCATGATTATACCGAATAATCCCTAGTCATAATCATACCAAGTCTATTTATGCACGTAAGTCACAGATGACTTTCAACACAATATAAGCTTGAGGATCATGACAACGATATAAAGAATCAATCAAATGAGATAAAGGATAAATATTAAACATTTATAATATAAATTAAACAGGGTTCAAGAATATCCCAATGTTATTAATCACTTAATAATTTCATAATCTAATATCATTAATATTATAATAATATTTTAATTATTTCTTAAACTTATAAACAATTTATTTTAATTGTTTACACTTTACCAAATAATACATTTAATCATTAAAAAATGCCATACTCATAAGATTTCATCACCAATGATCAAATCCCTTATCAAAAATCTGCATATACCCTATATAGGATTCTCAAGCCATAAAATCCTATTTACCAATTTTCAACTTCACATAACATATTTAACTCATATACTCATAACTAGTACATTTTCATGAAAAATACCAAATCAGTCCCAAAAATATTTCTTTTCTGGGATTTAGCAGAATATAGTCCCATATTTAACATATATTTTTATCAGAATTTTTAAAATTCATTCACTATTTTTCATAAATCAATTTCTAATTAATTCCTTAAGAAATTAGCTACCTCAGGTTTAACTCCAGAAATTCCCAAATCTTAGCAGGATCTTACACATGTTAACTTGATCTTCCGGTTTAAATTTTATGGTCATCGGAGTTATAGAACTCCGGTTATAACGTTTTTCGTCGGAAAAATCTAAATATTGAAATGGTCATAACTTGCTCATTTTAAATCGGAATGAGCTCATTTTTGGACAGGAGGTACTTTATACCATATATTTTTATGTCCCAAAAAGCCGGAATTTTTCTCACAAATTAAGTGGCCAAAACAACCCTTTTAAACTTCTAGGCAGTAGCCTTTTTGGTGTTTTACAGTTTTTGATTCCTTTGCTAAAATCAGTCCACAAGAAAATCTACAACACCTTTTCCAGTGATTCCACTTGGATAAGTTAGAAAACTCATAGATATAACTCTAGAACTTGACCACACTCAAAAATTCAAAATATAATAGGAGATATGGTCAATTGAATTTCATATTCTATTTTCACCAAAATCTGATTTTCAACCCTTTGTGATTTCTAAGAAACTTTCATGTTTTCACATAATAACCAACATAACTTATCATAACACTTACTAATACTGCATATACCCATGATTTTCATCAGTCCAATACTTTTATTATGACTTTCATCATAATCCACGTAAACAGATCATTTCCACCATTTAATAAGGAATGAATACAAAGGATCATTCACCATGCATGTGGTAATCCACATAGACATGTTATTCCAACAGAATAATAAAGAATGGAATAACTGAAGAATTCACCATGCATGTAATAGATCGCATACAGACGGAGTTATTCTTAATGAATAATAAAGAATGAACCGTGTCGGCGTAATTAGCACCGACAGGATATTCAACAAAGATAATAAATAATGGAACTAGGTCATGCGTAAACGCACAAACAGGATATTCCGACAGAATAATAAAGAATAGAATAATAAAAGAATTTCACCATGTATGCAGTACTTTGCATAGATAGGTTATTCCAACATAATAATAAGGAATGGAATAATAGAAGAATTTCACCATGTATAGGGTAGTCCTCGTATACAGGTTATTCCAACAGAATAATAAAGAATGGAATAACAGAAGTTCTCTTCATGAATACGTAAGAAATAATACCCCTTACGGTACAACAAATAATATCCCTTACCTTATAAAGAAGAGTACTCAAGAAGCAGGTAGAGGCGAGGATATACTTGAAGAAAACTTACACTACGCTCAAAGCTTTCTTAAACTCTAAAGAAATACGCTCAAGATTATAGAAGAAGAATTCTCTCTACAGTTTCTCTCTCTAGAGTTTCAGTGAATTCATAAGAAATAATGAAGGAATGAGCTTCTATTTATAGAAGAATGGATTGAATAGTAACTAATTCATGAACGATCTAGATTGATTCACTTTTAAACGAACAGTCCAGATTGATTTAATAAAATATTCTAAAAAAACAAAATCTTTTTAAATAAAATATAATATATTCTATTTATAATCTAATAAATCGAATAACTTTATAAAAGTATTCTGTTTTATATAAAAAGCTTTCTGTTTTATTATATTAATAATACTAATAAAACAAAACTTCATCATCATTATTATAATTCACACTATTAATCGACCAGGTCGTTCCTAGGGAAGAGAGGGCTTTCCAATAAGGATTTCTCCCTATTGGCGTGCAATTAGGTGACCAAACCTCTCCTTGGTAGAACTTCTAGACATCGTTAATATTGCAAATAATAATGTTAATAACTTCGTCGTCTCAATTATTAATTTAATAATATATAAAATATTGACAATAATTGAATCAAATAACGTGAGATACTATGCATCAATTACTGTAGCAATAATTGAACAAAACTAAGTGACTTCTCACGTAAGCATCAATAATCAATATAGTGTGCTACTATACAACCGCGCATATTACTGTACTTTTACTACCAAGTAGTTCAGCAGTATTAACGGTAAAACTTCTGCCGTTATTTTCATAAAAATATTTTTGTCATTTTCTCAATCCGACAATAATTCTGTTGTGGGGTCCACAAATGATTGTGCCATTGTATAAATATTCCCTGACACAAAGAATATTCCCTGACCAATCGAATATAATATAACAACTTGCATACTTTGCAAAATTTATAAATATTACCCACAACTATAACATTATATTAAATCCACACCATAATATTAAAAAAATATTTCGAGAAATTTAAATCTTTATTCATAAAATTTGGGGTCTCCCATCAAAGCTTAGGGATATGATCCCTGGCTGAGATGTGAGATAAAAACTAGGAGGAGAGAGACTGGGAATTCCTTCGATAGTATGACCTACCTAAGTTTATTTGGTATTTAATTGGTCGGTCAGAGTATAGGGATAATATGTGATATGTTAATTAACCCTTGTTTTGTGACAGTGTTTGAAAATGGCATCTAAAAATGTTGAGATCAGCAATGAAGCACATGAGACCGTTGAGTCACCAATGATCAATACCCAGGATAATGTGCAACAAGAAGACAATAATCCTCCGGTAAATAACAACACCGATCAAATGATGAACGATGGGATGATCAGAGGCTTTATGCAATTCATACAACATCAGGTAACAGAGACTCCTGTTCAAAATATAGGTGAAAATAATGGTAACCCAGGGTCGGTCATCGCTAAGCAGTTCAAGGAGCTGGGACCACCGGAGTTTTTGGGAAAGTCAGAACCACTTAAGGCGGAGACGTGGTTAAAGAAGATCACCAAGATATTTGATGTCTTGGGATGCTCTGAGGAGCAAAAGGTTCCCTTTACCACCTTTATGTTGTGTGAAGAGGCAGATTACTGGTGGGAATCTATAAAATGTACCCAACCTGACGCACTCAAGATGACTTGGGAGAAGTTCCAAGAGCTGTTCAACGACAAGTACTTTCCTGAAAGTATTCGTCACATGAAGGAGGTGGAATTCATCAAGTTGGAGCAAAACAATATGACAGTGTCGCAATACGAAGCTAAATTTACACAGTTATCCCGGTTCGCATCCCATTTGGTCGATAATGAGGAGCGAATGATGCGAATATTTCTAAGAGGTTTGAAACCCGATATACGTCAATACCTCATTTCTCACAAACTTTGTTTATATTCAGATGTTGTGAATAGGGCTCAGTTATTGGAGCGCGATAATGAGTCAGCACAACCAAAAGGCAACAACCAACAACACGATAATAATCGTACTAGTGGCAACAGCCATCGGAACAATGATAACCATCGTGGGGAAAATTATCATGCCAAGAATGGTAACCACTTCTGTGGTAATCATGGCCAAAAGAATGGGAGTGGAAATTTCAAGAAGAGAAGGTTCAACAACGATGGAAAGACAGCAGCACCAACACCCATTTTCAAGGAAGGAGAACGACCACCAATTGTATGCTTCAAATGCAGAGGGGAGGGACATATCAGTCCAAACTGCGTGATGCAGTCCAAAGCATGTTATAATTGTGGAAAATAAGGTCACCTAGCCCGATTTTTCCCTGCACCAAAGTTAAGTCCAGTTGGGACGGTGGCACCAAAGGTGGATACGGACAAAACAAAGTCGGTGGTTTCAGGAAGAGCGTTTTTTGTGACTTCTCAAAAAGCGAGTAACCCAAACGAAGTTAGCACGGGTTAGTTAATTATAAATTCTTGCGAAGAATATACCTTATTAGATACCGGTTCTACCCATTATTTTATCTCTTTTGCTTGTGTTCAACGTTTAAATTTGACCCCAGAGGAGTTAGACTTTGACTTATCGATTGAAACTTCGTTAGGAGAAACCTTCATTTCATGTGTTATCCAAGTCTTGGATGAGAGTCACAGTTTTTAAATGATATTTCTATCGTTAATAAATTTCTTGACGTATTCTCTGAAGAACTTCCTGGCCTACCCCTAGAGTGTGAAATCAAATTTTGTATTGACCCTAGTACAAAACCCATTTCTAAAACCCTTAAATATTTTTCTTCACCCAAAACGAACGTATAATGTGCCAAAAATGTTGGCTCGAGCTATTGAAGATTACGATCATACCATTCAATATCATTGTGGAAGAGCGAACGTGGTAGATGACGCGTTGAGTAGAAGATCATATGCGTTTACGAGTGCGATGTTGTTAACACAAAAACACATTTCGTATAACTTACAAATGATGAAGATAGAGTTAAAGACTCTAGGGACCCACGTGAAGATAACGAATATACCAGTAGAATTGACTTTAATCGATAAAGTTAAAGCCGTGCAAGCTACATACTCAGAGCTGATGAATGTGAAGAAGAAGGTTCAAGAGGACGTTATCCTAGAAGCAAGAATCGATGAAGAGAGGAAATCCCAACCCTCGATTTAATTGGCCCATTTGAAATCCTTGATCGAGTAGGAACTGTGGCCTATAAACTCGTTTTACCGCCAAGTATGTCCCGTGTTCATAACATTTTTCACGTATCGTTGTTAGTAAAACCTTAATCTTGGGGGACTTTGGAGCCAAATTCCAGAATAATTAATGAATCTGAAAAATTATAAAATTATGGGGGTTTTGTAGAGCATGTTACAAGCTTTCCATAGCCTCGAAAATGGACTAATTCCGATAACGAATGAAGAAGTTATGAAGATTTGAAGTATGTGTGTCAAAAATTGCAAAATCTAGAAAATAGGAGTTAAGTACCAAAGGTCGAGCGCCTAGGCACTAGACTCGGCGCTTGGAATCTGTTCTTGGGCGCCTAGGCGCTTGCCCAAGGCCAAAGTTGGGCGCCTAGGCGCTGGTCAAGTGTTAAGCTAAAATCTGTCCGGACGTCCTTTAGTAAACTGGGCATAACGTTTTCATACGAACTCCGATTTAGGTGATTCAGGATGATTCGGAAAGATAACGAGTAGACCTATAACTTTTATTATTTATATTTTGAGATTTGAGGTCGATATCAAGGCCTAAAATGGCTATTTTAGGGACTAATGTGCATTCAGAGGCAATCAGAGGATATCGGGCATGCACGTGTGCAACGTGTAATGTTTTTGAGGATAAATGTATTCAAGGTATCCTCACCTCTTCAGCATACCAGGTACTTACGTAAATTTCAAGGGCGAAATTTTATAAGGAGGGGAGATTATGAGACCCCAGATTTTATGAATAAAGATTTAAATTTCTCAAAATATTTTTTTTTAATATTATGGTGTGGATTTGATATAATGTTATAGTTATGGGTAATATTTACAAATTTTTCAAAGTAAGCAAGTGGTTATATAATATTCAATTGGTCGGGGAAAACTCGTTTTAACAGGGAATATTCGTACGACGGCACAATCATTGGTGGATCCCACAACGGAAGTATTGTCGTAGTAAGAAAATGACAGAATTATCTTTTTAAAAAAATAACGGCGAAAGTATTATCGTTAAAAATGTTGAACTACCCGATAGTAAAAGTACAGTAATACGCGTGGTTGTATAGTAACACACGGTATTGATTATTGATGCTTACGTAAGAGTCACTCGATTATACTCAATTATTACTCACGATAATTGTTGCATCATATCTCTCATATTATTGATTCAATTATTGTCACAGTATCATCTGCATAATATGATATATTATTAAATCAATAATTGAGACGACAAAGTTATTCATATTATTAAATTTCAATATTTATAATGTCTAAAAGTTCTGTCAAGGAGAGGTTTGGTCACCTAATTGCGCGCCAATAAGGAGAAATCCTTATTGAAAAGCCCCCTCTTTCCTGGGAATGACCGGGTTGTTAAATATTGTGAGTTATAGTATTAATGATGAATAAGTTCGTGTTGATTAAAGATGAATTTGATAGTTCTATTGTGTTGGGATTATTAGTGTTAGTGGAAATCGACATTTATTTCGATGATAATTGATGTTTGGGTGTTATATTGATAAATCAGGTAATTAATCGGATAAATGAGCAATTAATTGCTACTTATTCACATGTTTATATAACTATTTATTCACATGTGTGTACTATTGAATCACATTCATGTACTATTAGGGGAGTTGGTGCAAGATTGATATTACTTGCATGACTAAGTTAAAAATGGAGGTATAGAAGGAGGTACTATACTGTAATTCGTATTTTCACATGATTATAACTATTTGTTCACATGATTGAACTATTGATTCACATTATTTACTATTAGGGGAGGTGGTGCAAGTTTGATAATACTTGCAGGACTAAATTAAAAATAAAGAAAAAGAGGAAGGTATTATACTGTAATATTTTGAGCCCTAAAATGTGCAATTATTGAAACTATATTTTCCTATAAATAGAAGCTAATTCTTCCTTCAATTCTCACCAATTCACTAAAGCTATAGAGCAATTATTATAGAGAGAAAGAATAAGAGAAGTCTGCTACCTCACTATTCTAGTATCCAGTCTTCTTCTAAGGTAAGGGGTATTATTTCTTTCGTATTCATGAAGAGAGCTATTGTTATTCCATTCTTTATTATTATGTTGGAATAACCTGTATATGTGGACTACCGTATATATGGTGAAATTCTTCTGTTATTCCATTCTTTATTATTATGTTGGAATAACTTTGTCTATCATCAAATCACGCATACATGGTGAAATTCTTCTATTATTCCATTCTTTATTATTACATTGGAATATCACATACGTGCGTTTACGCATGACCTAGTTCCATTATTTATTATTACGCTAGGGATATCACATGCGTGTGTTTACGCATGACCTGGTTCCATCATTTATTATTCTGTTGGAATATCATGTCTGTGCGTTTACGCATGACCTGGTTCCATTCTTTATTATTCTGTTAGAGTATCCTATCTATGTTTTTACGCATGACCTGGTTCTATTATTTATTATTCTATCGGGATATCCTGTCTGTGCGTTTATGCATGACCTGGTTCTATCATTTATTATTCTGTTGGAATATCATGTCTGTGCGTTTACGCATGACCTGGTTCCATTATTTATTATTCTGTTGGAATAACCTGTCTGTGCGGTCTATCGTATGCCTTGTAAATTCTTCTGTTATTCCATTCCTTATTATTCTGTTAGAATAACTTGTCTATGTGGATTACCACATGCATGATGAATGATCCTTCATATTCATTCCTTATTAAATTGTAGAAATGATCTATCTACGTGGATTACCGCATGGCGGGTAAAAATCCATTTGCATTTTCGTAATTTTTCTAACCCTCAAAAATTCTAGAAAAATTTGAAATGATGATTTGTTGAGTTTTCTAGATTGTGTCCAGAAATGACAATTTTTGGATGTATAGATTAGGAGTTATGAATTTTATGGGAAAAGACTATTTTAAAAGTAAACCCTTATAACTCCTTGTGGTTAACTCTAAAATTGGTGAAATTTTTATTGAGAGTACATGTATATAACAGGAGTATACCCTGTAAATTTTGGAATTTTAAGATAAAATTACAATTTATGATAAATGTCTAAATATTCAGAAGTTTTGACCATATGAAAAATAGTAAATGAATTTTAAAAATTCCAAGAAAAATATATGTTCAATATGGGACTATATTTTGCTAAATCCCAGAAAAGAATAATTTTTGGGACTGATTTGGTATTTTTCATGAAAATGGTTTAGTTACGAACATATGAATTAAATATGTTATGTGAAGTTGTAAAATTGGTAAATACAATTTTATGGCTTGGAAATCCTATATAAGGTATATGCAGATTTTTTATGAGGGATTTGATCATTGGTGATGAAATCTTATGAGTATGACATTTTTGAATGATTAAATGTATTATTTGGTAAAGTGTAAACAATTAAAATAAATTGTTTATAAGTTTAAGAAGTGATTAAAATATTGTTATAATATTAACAATATTAGATTATGAGTTTATTAAGTGATTGATAAACATTTGGATAAATTTAAAGTCTTTAATATTTATCCTTATTTTCGTTTGATTAATGCTTATATTATTGTCATCATCTTCATGCTTATATTGTGATGAAAGTCATCTGTGACTTACGTGCATAGATGGACTTGATATGATTATGACCAGGGATCATTCAGTATAATCATGACCTGTAATATTATAAATAATGTGGTAAAAGTCCTTAGTGGCACATGGTGCATTGATGGACGATTTTTGGTATGATTATGACCGAGGATTATTCGGTATAGTCATGACCATTGATGATTTAATGAATATCCTTGGCCAGTGAGTGCGTCTGAGGATGATTTGATGACATGGTTTATTTATTAAAAATTTGAGTCTCAGCGATAAAAATTGATGAAAACATTTTTAAATCATAGAAGATAGTAGATATCATGCTTTACTTGACTCTTCTAATAGATTGCTTATTTCGCTGCAGTTAAACTTGATGTCTACTATATTTTATCAGTTTAACATTGTTAAAGACTAATGATAATTTATTCTACATTATCTTAGTCATAATATTTCTTCTTTGGGCTAGTGAGCTCACCCTTTCTTTCTTTGTTCTCATCGAAATGAGAGCGTGGCGGGACTAGTCGGGGAGCGGAGTGACCAGTGCAGATGATGATAGCATTAGTAGTCCTCACTATTACATTAAATAGTGTGATAATAAATGTAATGAGGACTCCATTGAGTGTGGATATTGTCTAGATGACAATAATCTTATTAAAACTCTTAGATTATGTTTTGTCGTATTTTACAGGACTGTTGTATAATTAAGTTTGTATTTGTATTCTATACCATGTATCTGGCGACTCAAGATGGGTGATCTATACCTGTTTTGGGGGCGTCACAATTTTAATATTAATTAGAAAAAAAACCCTACTTAATATTTAGAAATTCTAATTTTAGAAACCCTAATATTTAAATTATAAATCCTAATTGATTTGAAAACCTTAATTGCCAACTAATAAACCCTAATTCGATAGTCAAATAAGGCTATAAGATTTTCAAGTAATTGAATTAGACTATGAATGTCATGTGTTATTGATTTTAACCCTAATTAAGGAAAACCTTAATTAATTAGGAACCCTAATTAATTGAAAAACCCTAATTACGAAATTAGGGAATCTAATTTCTAAATTTGGAAACCCTAATCCTAATTTATAAGCCCTAATGATTATTAGCTAGTACTAATATTAACTAGTAAAGCTTTATGTAATTAGAAAACCTAACTAATTAAGAAACCCTAATTACAATTTTTAGAAACTAAAATTTTTATTTTAGAGCCAAATTGGAAATCCTTTAATTTTTGTGCTAAACCTTAGGGTTAAACCCTAAGGGTTGGCCATGTCACAAGATTGCCATTAAATTGGTTAGCCAAATGACAAAAATATTCCTCTTACATTATTTGGAGATAACTTGCAAATCTTGTCAAATGAGAGTTGTTCACCAACTCTAACAACTCCCTGACTTAAAAATCTCAGCAACCTAAACATTTCAACAGCCATATACATTGCATTGTATTACAATATAAATATTGGCGAGAGAGAAATGCTTACAATATTTCTCATATGAACCTAGACCCTTCTCTCTCTAAAATCTAAAATGAGTGAGGGAGAATGAGAACCAATGCTAATATCATTACTTAGCAAGACAAGATCAACTCAGTGGGATCAGAATCAAAAATGGGACATCAAATAGGTATAAACCCTAAAATTTCTAAACCTTGTGATTTGTGTTAGATGTTGTAATTTGTTGATATAAGTTATGTTAAAGGGTGTCATTTAGTGATCTGGGTTGTTAAATCCCAGATGCATAACATTTATAGGCTCGAAATTTAAGTTTTTGAAAATCTGGAAAATGTTAAAGATGTTGTCTGACAATGAATGTCAGACCTCTTTAATCATTGCCTGTTATGTGCTTTAGTGTTTTAAATGTTTAAAATGGTAGTATGTTATGTAGTCTTTGTTCTGCAACTCGAATCAAGGTTTGATGATGTCTAGATTTCATTTTATAAATGGTCAAACCCCGTTGACCGGGCATGACCGGACGAATTCTGGGTAACCCAGAAAGCGTTTTCCAGCGTCTAACAAGCTTTTGTAACGTCCAGATCTGTCAGTTTTTAGGTGTTTTGATTATGTGTTTGTATCTAGTTTGTAGCCTATAATGTGAACTTTAGATCCATGGTCTTAGATACTTCAAACCATCAACGTATCGAATTGAGTGGCTGGTCAAACTAGCCTACTCGAACTAAATGTCTGTTTTCTGGAATTTCTAAAAAAGGTATAAATGAACCTTCTGACAAGGTTTGACTAAAATTAATCTGGAGAATATGATGTTGTTGGACTGAGATCATGATTTATAATTATTCCTTGACACATGTACTATAAATTTAAACTTTAAGAACATCATTTTGATTACTAGAACTTTATGATAATCAGGCCTCAAAGTGACACCATGACACTGTCTGGGTTTTTGGGTTACCCAAAAAACCCAAATCAGCTCTGACAGTCACTTTGCCTGCTTAGATCTCGTTGGTTTTATGTTGTTTGATCGTGTTTATTGTTGGAACTTGTAGTATTACACCATGTCTACAAGATCTGACCTTTGTATTTCCCAAAAACACAATACACTGAGACTTAATGTTGGTCAAACAAGCTCACTCGATCATTGACATGTTTTCTGGGTTTCTTCAAGAACGCTAAAGAACACCTATATCGACGATTATGTCGCTATAGGCAGTCTTTAGCGACAGTTACTTTATAAAATAATTATTTTTATTAAATAATTAGTAATAAATAGTTTTTAATTATGAAAAATACAAAATAAATTCCTAAAAATTATTTTAAAATACAAAAATTAGTTTTTAATATATTTCATAAATATTTAATATTTTTGGAATATTAAAGGTATTTAATTTATTTAATTATTATATTAAATAAATTATTTAAAAATGATTTTAATACTTGAAAAATCATTTAAAATTATATTATGTTATAAGAAAATATTTTAAATTATTTTCTATAACTTTTAATATTTTGTCTTTGAAAATTCATTAATAAATTAATATTAATGATAATTAAGTTATTTAATAAATACATTAAATAAATGATAAAAATATAATTAATGATTTAAAAATCATATAAAAATGATTTAAAGGTTATAAAAATATTTGAAGTTATAAAATATAACTTTGATATTTTGTCATGAAAATATTAATATTAATGATATTAAAGTTATTTAATAATTATATTAAATAAATGAGTTTAAAAATGATTTTAATATTATAAAAATTATTTTAAATGAAATTAAGGTGTTTAAAAATATTTTAAGTTATAAAATATAACTTTTAATATTTAATGGATAATTTTATTAATAATTTAATATTAATGATATTAAGTTAATTTAATAATTATATTAAATAAATAATTTAAAAATGATTTTATTTATTTATAAATCATTTAAAAGGAAATAAATGAATTAAAAATATTTTAAGTTATACTAAATGACTTTTAATATTTTGATAAATAATACATTAATATTTAAATATTAATGATAATTATTTAAAATGATTTTAAATATTTTAAAAATTATTTAAGGTTAAGATTAATACTTCAAAAGTATTTTACGTTATTATAAATAACTTCAATATTTTGGTAATGATTTCATTAATAGTTTAATATTAATTATAATAGAATTATTTGATATTTAAATTATTTTATAATGATTCCGTGTTTGAAAAATTAGAATAAATTAGAGTAATTGTTTAAAATTATTGTAAGTCATTTAAAAATGATATGACTGTTATTTAAATAGTCTAAAGAGATGTTGAACTTCGATATAGTCTTAGACTCGATAATTACCTTAATCTGATAGTCGATTTGCAAATCATATTTCGAAATTGATCCGGACTTACATAATGTATATGTATATATGTGTTTGTTTATGATTCAATATTTCCTGAATATGTGTGACAAAGTGATTAGGTTATGTGCTGACTGCAATAAGCAGTGCTATGTGTTATAGTATGTTATTCTAATCGATCAAATGATCTTATTAATGATAAGTTTCGATATAAAAGATAAAATTAAGTTGCGTAACAGTAAGCAGCAGACCAGACAAGTATCCTACATTTGCATTTCCTTTATGCAATGGATATAAGTAAGAAAGTTTTCAGAATTATATTATTATTGTGACAGATTACAAACCCTATTGTTATATATATTATACCCGGTCATTGTTTATCAACATGATATTATATTATATAATTCAGATATATATTCTGTTCGTTAATTTCTAAATATGGTTATACAAGTGACCTCACTTGGATAATCATTATATTTAAACACATGTTAATATATATATATATATATATATATATATATATATATTAATGAAAAGCCATCTAAGCTATTTGATCATTTAGACACAGATTTAGAAATATCGTTAAATATGATAAAACCTTTTTGTATCCAATCAAATTGTTTTGGTTCGGATTCCCGACTAAGTATGAACATCCCAAATAAGGAAAAACTTTTATGCGCCCAAGGCGGACTGAGTGAATGATAATATCGCTCTTACATGTAGTATTGATCAATACAGGGCCATGGGATGTACACCCTCACGCCCGTAAGTTATGACGGTTTGCAGATGAAGTTCTGTTAAACCTATTCAAAAATTGAAAACAATGTTCATAGTTTGTCAACTTAACCCTATCTACAGTCAATACGTAGTTTCAAAAATTTGATATAGAATTGTTATATTATTACTATCGGTTCAGTTTACTTCACAACTATTGATTTGTTGTAGAAGTGATGTACAAAGAAATATTTACTTCTTTCAGCTTATATTTATAATTGTTATTACTTGCTGGGCACTCAAATGCTCATCTTTGCTTAATGTAAACGTTTTCAGCTAAGTGTGAACAACTAGAAGGTTCGGCCAAGAACAAGGGAAAAAGGAAAGCAAACAGAATAAGTGTTATGGTATCTTTTGTAATAGTTAGACAATATTAAGATAATGATATTTATTATTATCATGTAATGAATGTAGTAAAGGTTGCGTAATTGGGATTAGACTCTGATAAATATAAGTTAAGTTTGATATTTATGTTATTGTTATTATTATTAGTATTATTCTGCTCATAAAAATGGTATCGTAAAACACTCAATTCGGGTTTCAAGTACCTGAATTTGGGGGCGTTACATCTTTGGTCCGTAGTACAAAGATAAATTTATTAGTATGATTATGAACAGGAACTGTAATTTGGTATAACCATGATATTTGATGTTTCAGGTAAAGACAGGTGATGAAAATTATCTTCGTCCTGGGTGCGAAGAGGAATTTAGAACCACAATTAGGATTATGAGTTATTCACATGATTGTGGACAGGAACTGTTGATTGATGTTACAGGGATAAAACATTGCTGGTGGATTTTTAACATGGAGAAGATAATAGACTTTATGGTCTATTTGACTCTTCTAATTGATTGCTCGTTCCACGATAACTATGGTTGAAATTTTTTATCATCTACCATATGTTCTAAATCTTTGATTTATTATTGACGAAGGCTATTGATAATTTAATTATCTTTAGTCATGATATTTTTTACTAGGCTAGTTGTGCTTACCCTTTTGCTTCATAATTCTTTTCAGGTAATAAGAGTGTAGCTGGGTCAAGCGGGGGTAATAGGGGAATAGAACGGTGGTCTATAGCTGTTGAGGTTTCCCCTAAATAGTATGAAAATAATTTTATTAAGAATTTTAGATAGTGTGTCGTATTTAATATATCATTTAACCGTTGATTTTAGTGAACCGAATAGGGTGAGGTGAACCCAACTTTGGAAGGGTGTTTTACCACTATCATACAAGATTTCTAATGACATACGACTTCATGTTATCATAAGATAGGGTTGTGCACATTCACTTACTGATTATATCTATGAGCACTACCTATATAATCTTGGAGTTTGGTTGAAATATAATTCTCATTTGGAGACAATGGAGATAATTATATGGCAAAAGAAGACTCACCATTAGAAAAAGCATGATAGCCATCTTCTCATTTTTTTGGGTCTATTGGGTCAACCAAGGATAATTCTCGAGTCATATGATATCTATTATAACTTAGATGCATGGCCTCTCATGTATGAAGGTTTCCTTGAGCATTTTCCAAAGATTTTAATTTCTCAAACAGTTATTGACTGTACCTTTATGTAAGGTACCATTGTAAGGTGTTGTGGTCGAGGCACCATGGAAGTTACATATATTTGTATTGGAACTCACAACATATGTGTTGTCGTATTTCGCACGACATTTGGATTAATGAAGTTTGTAGTTGTTTTATGTACCATGTATTTGGCGACTCAGAATGGGTTGTGTGGACCTATTTTGGGGGCGTCACATGGGGTGCCTCCCATCAAGCGCTTGTTTATAATCCATTAGCTTGACTATCTCTGCCTTGGTCATGTTGTTGAAAGGATTGGTCATGTTGTTCAATTGCACCGTGTGGAAACACAGTCTTTACTATGAAAGGTCCTGACCACTTTGATTTGAGCTTTTCTGGGAAAAGTCTAAGTCTGGAATTGAATAGAAGTACTGCTTTCCTTGGCTCAAATGTTCTTTCTATGATTCTGCGATTATTCCACCTTTTCACTTTGTCTTTGTACAACTTGGAATTTTCGTAGGCCTGCAACCGAAATTCATCTATACTCATTGAGTTGAAGAAGGAGTTTCTCCCCTGCAGCCTTTAAGTCGAAGTTCAGCTTTTTGATCGCCCAATAGGCCTTATGTTCAAGCTCCATAGAAAGGTGACACGCCTTTCCATACACTAGCTGAAATGACGACATACCTAGTGGTGTTTTATAGGCATTCCTATATGCCCATACTGCATCGTCCACCTTTAGTGATCAATCTTTTCTCACGGGGTTCACAATCTTTTCCAATATTCTCTTCACCTCACGGTTTGACACCTCTGCTTGGCCATTTGTTTGGGGGCGGTAAGCTGTAGCTACTCGATGGTTCACCCCATATTTGGCCAACAATGTTGTAAACTGGCGATTGCAGAAATGGCTACCTTCATCGCTTATGATTGCCCTAGGAGTCCCGAACCTTGTGAATATGTTCTTATGAAGGAATCTCAGAACCACCCTAGCGTCATTTGTCAGTAGAGCTACCACTTCCACCCATTTTGACACGTAATCAACTGCCAGAAGGATGTACAAGTTTCCACATGACGAAACGAAAGGCCCCATAAAATCTATCCCCAAACATCAAAGATCTCCACCTCGAGGATTGTATTCAAAGGCATTTCATTTTGCTTTGATATATTTCCTACCATCTGACATTTATCACATCTTTGCACAAAGCTATAAGCATCCTTGAAGAGATTTGACCAATAAAAACTTGCCTGCAAAACCTTGGCCGTTGTTTTTTCTCCCCCGTAATGACCTCCATAAACTGATGCATGGCAATCCTGTAATATACTCTCCGTCTCACTATATAGAATGCACCGTCTAATCATTCGATCAGGAGATTGCTTGAACAAGTAAGGTTCATCCCAAATAAACCATTTAACATTGTGGAGAAACTTCTTCTTTTGCTGTCCAGTCAAATCAGAGGGAATGATATTGCTCACTAGGAAGTGTGCATAATCTGCGAACCATGGCACTTCGCCTTTTACCATAAACAATTGTTCATCGGGGAAGGACTCATTGATCATCACTTTGTCATTCGCATCCCTTCCTAGATTCTCCAATCGAGATAAGTGGTCAGCCACTTGGTTCTCAGTCCCTTTTTTGTCTTTGATTTCTAAGTTAAATTCATATAGAAGAAGTATCCACCTGATCAGATAGGGTTTTGCATCTTTCTTGGCAATCAAGTATTTGATCGCTGCATAGTCAGTGTATACAATAACTCTTGTCCTAATCAAATAAGCACGAAATTTTTTGAATGCGTATACCACTGCTAGAAGCTCTTTTTCTGTGGTAGTGTAGTTCAACTGGGCATCAGTAAGGGTCTTTCTAGCATAATAAATAACATGAAAGACCTTATCCCTATGCTGGCCCAATACAGCTCCCACAACAAAATCACTTGCATCACACATCAACTGGAATGGAAGATCCCAATTTGGAGCTGTAATCACAGGTGTCATAGTCAACTTCTTTTTTAAATGCTCAAAAGCAGTCATGCATTCCTCAACGAATCTAAACTGGACATATTTTTCCAATAAATTGCAAAGTAGCTTATTAATCTTTGAGAAGTCCTTGATAAATTGACGGTAAAAGTCTGCATGCCCCAAAAAGCTACGAACGCCCTTTACAGAAGTAGGTGGAGGCAAGTTTTCGATAGTTTCCAATTTAGCCCTGTCCACTTCTAACCCTTTCCTTGAAACCGTTGAATAATATATTAAAAAAATCTTTTCCTAGTTTTACTTAGTTTGTTTCATTTTTAGTGATTAAAACAAAAGAGTCTCCAAAGATGAGAAATAAGTGAAGACTTCAACATTATGCTCAACCATTTAATCTCATGCACCTTTTAGATATCTTTGAATTAATGAAAATGAACCGTGAAAAGTGAAGTTATCACATTAGTTATACACAATAGTTATCTAGAAGGGGGTTAAATAGATATTTAAAATCTTTTTGTTTTAATTAATATTAAAACACAAATAATAAGCATTTATTTAATGTTTTTAGATATCTTAAATTAATAAGTGGTTTAGATAGCAATTATAGCAAAATGAAATACACACATTTATTTTAAGCTCTAATCCTAGTCCACTTTCTACTCCTCGGTAGAAAATCCACTAAATATGTCTTTGACACTTTACGAATCTCTCAGATTCCTTCTGAAAAATGATCTGAGGCACTTCTTAGTTCACTCTTGAACTCTTCAAGTCCACAGACTTGGTTCTTCATAGTTCACTTAGAACTCTTTAAGTCCTTGACTTGAAATCTTACTTGATTGATTGGTAGTTGTTGAGTTCATGATTGATGCTACTCGATTGTAGTTAAGCACTTGTTGAAAGAACTGAAGTAGGCCGAGCAAGCTTCCTCTTTTCTCGGATCATAGAGTTGAAGCGTTGAGTGTTCTTGTGCATTTTTGTTCAATGCTTGCTTTCCTCTCATCTGTATGTGTTCTTACGCATATATGTGATCCTTGAAATCTATCCGTTGAAGCCATTTGTTGAAGCATTAAATCGTTTGACATTTTTGAACTTTGATGGAGACTTTTACTTTGCACCTTACGAATTGCATTACGGCCCACTGACACAACAGAGACGCTTTCTCACCTAACACCTGAAAAGGTGTTTTTCCTCTGTCCTATGGTCCTTTCCTTAGCTTATTAAATACGTTCCTTTTGTTGAATACTAAGGATATCTTTTGTACCATTGGGACTGGAGAGGACTTCAACGTTTCAAACCCATTCCACTTTTGTTTGGATTTGTCTTTAAACAAAAGTAGGGCTTGATGCTTCTGAATCAAGGCAGATGATACAATACGATTTATATCGTGGTGTCTTGTCACATTGGTGCTTGGTCTGAAGAGAACACTACGATATCTATCAAAGATTTGTACACTACGATCTTTACACACTACGATCTTCACTTACTCATCTTACAGGCTCTACATTTCTGAAGGCACACTACGATCTCTGAGTTAGCTTCGGCAAACGTCTGGACCACTCTACGATTTCTGGAGAGGTTCATCAAGGCGGATACACTATGATCTTCTAAGCTCTACAATCCAGCCTTGTCTTCTGCATTTTGTTGATCTGCTCGATAGACTGCGATTCTTGTTGAAGCCTATCTATTCTTTTCAAGTCATAGATCAACCTAACATCTTTGATCTCTTTATCTATTCATTCGTTTATAGAATGATGAACATTAAAAGCTAAGATCAACTAAGTCCTTGTACATATATTCCTTGAAGGACTTTACATATAATCATGAGTATTTACTTTAAAAATCAAATTAAAATATGCATTCTTCTAACAATCTCCCCCTATTTGATGTTGACATAACCAAGGAGATTTGTTGTCATGATTATCAAGTTCTAGATGCATTTTAGGAAAGTAAACATGACTTAATATTTCGAGTGAAGCGGTTAAATTTTCTAGAGAATAAGCATGAATTTATTGATGTTTGAAGAATAGATATTACTGATTAAGCTTTACATCAATAAAATTTAAGTTTCACCTTATCTCTATTTCTTGACCTTTTTGCTTCTCGGAGGATTTGCATATTCCTCAGCTCTTCTTCTCCTTCTAGCTTCATCTCTTCGAGCTATTTCTTCCAGCTCACTTTGACTGAGTCTTTCACTATGATCATGTTTGTTCATGAATGCAGGATCTCCTATTGGCATTCTTAGACTTGTTGTTGTCACCTCAAGAGAGCTTGGAGAAAGCCTTTGACTTCTTAATGGTTGAGCCATTAACAGTTCCTGCTGATCTGATCGTTGAGCATCAGATCGTTGAGTCTGATGGTTGGATCGTGGAGTCTGTTGGTGGAATTGCCTTGCAGGAGGATTCCTTGAAGCTTGAGTTTGAGATTGACCTCTGCCTCTGCCTTGAACTCTGCCTTGAACTCCTTTTCCTTTATTCTCCCCCTTTATGTCAACATCAAGGGTTCGAATGTCTTTTGAGAGGTGAGTCACTCCTTGGACAAGCTCGTTGAGTTGACTCTGAGTTTGAGCAATGTCCTCTCGATTTTCTTGGATTAGCGTATTAGGTCAAACTTCTCGTTGTTGAAGAACAGCTAGTATATTGTCAGTCTGCTGTCCTTGGCTGACGTAAAATTGTTGGAACTCTTTTATAGTTGTTTGCAGATTGAGGATGTTCTCCATCATCAATTTATTTTGAGCTTCCCGAGTGGATTGCAAAACAAGAACAACATCTTTGTGTCTTTTAGCTACTAGAAAGTGAATGTCATCCCTATTTTTTATGCTCTTAATCATTTCCTTGATGAGCTCTTTAAGTTTCTTAGTGAGCGTAGAGCTTAGGGAGTTTGGAAGATTATTTGCAGCATTGATCAGTGTTGTTAATCTCATCTGAATGAGCTCAGTGTTTTCTTCAAGACTTTGATCGAGTTCCTTGATGACTTTCTTGGACATGGCTGACAAATCAGCTTTGGTGGACAGCTCTGACAGAAGTTCATTGAGATGGGGAATTTGTGAAGGAGGTGGTGTGCTCTTGAATTGATCTTGCAATGAGTAGAGGGAAAGATCAAGGTTAAAGTATTCGTTGCTGGATGAGGAGGAAATATCAGATGGAGGGGCCTGTGTTTGGGTGTGTGTAGTAGGTGGCTCTACGATTTGAGCTTGGGACTCTATAATGGGGTTAGATTCTGTAATCGTATAGATGATGGGAGGTGGGAGCAATATAAAGTTGGTCATATTTGGTTCATCAGGTATAGAATTTTGGGATTCTACAACTGGGAATTGATTTAGTGGATGTAGAATCACTTCCAACCATCGTCGGAATTCATAGAATTGACTAAATGAGGATGATGGAAAGTGATTAATTCTGAAGAGGGTTGGGATAGACAGTACCTCATGTTCATTCATTGAAGAGGAGTTATTTGTGAGTAACTTCTTGGCAAAGGTGAATCTTCCTGGGAATCCATGAGCTAGCACAGAGATGGTTGGATATTCTTTGAAGCTCCAAAACATATGATTCTAGGAGTTTAGAATTTGAGCTTGATGAAAAGGCATCATGGGTAGATAGGAAAATAGTTGCTCATAGTTAGCTTTTCTATGCCCATCAATGTCGATGGCTATGATCTCTACCTCATCATCTTTGTCCTCTTCTTTGTCTTCGTTCAAGGAATCCATTATATCAATTGCTTCATTTTGTTCTTGCACTGGTTATCCCTCATTTTCTACAGGAACCTCTTCTTCTGTCATGGGGATACCATGAGTCTCCCCCTCAGCATGGTCATCCTCCTGTACGATTAGTAGCTCCACCTCAGCTGGAGCATTTTCTAGGATGAGAGCTTCAGGCATCTCCCCCTCAGCTAGCGCATTCTGATTAGAACTTCAGGTGTCTCCCCCTCAGCTTGAGCTCTGTCCTTTTGGCTTTCTTTGGACAATTCCTTTTCAGTAGCCAGCTTTTTGTCTTCCTTTTTGAGTACTCCTACATTAACAAGGATGTAATTCTTAACAAATTTTTGTCTTGGTTTTCTAAATGAGTCACATGACCTTAGACTTTCTTGAGCTTGACTTTGTCCTATTGATCGGCCATAACATCTGATGCAACAGACTGTTCACTTACTTGAGATGTTCAGTCTGGTCTGTACGATTGGTAGAGACTCTACGATCGAAGAGACATATGGCCTCTTGGATTTGTGGCTGATTTTATTCTTCTTGATGTTTGTGATATGGTAGCTCTGTCTTCTTACGCCTCGACTTTGTTGTTGTTTCTTCTTAGGATCCTTAGAGTCTCGATGTTGAGAGGACTCTACAGTTTTATCGATTGTTGATCCACAGGGGTTCTTCAATCATTCTAGCCTTTAACTTTCTCTTGCCCTTGCTTTTTTTTCGACCGAGGCGGTGGGTTCTTCCTTGTTTATTTCTTCTTCTTCTTCTTGATCTCCCGACAACGGACATATTTCCTGGAATCCACGACTCCTTTTGCATCGGCGATTCTACCACTTGGATTCGGACATCATATACACATTTTTTCTTTGGATTCCTTTTCCGGTTCTCGAATAGTTCTTTGGGTCATTAAATGCATTTTGGATTGATGGACTCTCCTTCATCATCCCCAATTTTGTCACCCAGGCAGACTGTAGGACGATGCTTATAAATCGCCCGTAGAGCATATTTTGAGAGCTCTTTGTCTTCTTTGAGCTGGTGATCCACTTTCCAATCCTTTCAAGCAATAGGGCTCCATAGTTAAGTTGTATTCCATAACATATGGCAGTCATGAGCTTGAATTGTACCTCATTTATAGAGTCGTGACCAGAACTCTTGTAACATATACATTTTCCAACAATGTCAGCCAGAAATTCATACCTTTGAGGAAATTCTTTATTCTTGTATCCTTTAACAGAGGGGGATTTCTTGTGATGCATCCTTTTAAGTCCCTCATGGAAGTCTATTCCATCTATGGATGAATAACCTTCAGATTTGAGACCTAGGGCTAGGTTGATGTCCTTAGCCTTCAGCCTGATTTCCACGTCCTTGACTTTCGTAGTGATGGTGTCATTTTCAAACACACCATTTTTGTATAATTCTTTTACTAGTTTAGGGTAGATTAATGTGCATGTACCCAGAGCTTCTTCGTGACCAACCTTCTTCAATAATGACAAAGTTTTATGAAATTTGGGTTCAACTGTCTTGAACTCATCAAAATAGAGTCTGTATCCAGAGATGACGTTGGAAGCTGCCATTGATTTCTTTGTGAGGAGTGTGGCTGTCTGAGCTTTGTTAAGGTTTAGGGTTTTTGCTTGAGAGAGATGAGAGATAAGCTTTTTGAACTTCTATTTTAAAAAGCGATTTCAATTTGTACTTGTAACTTCCTCTCTCTCATTTCGCATAGTGGGACGGTGTCGAAATCTGCATTTGGCTCTACAATCTGACTAAGGAGGATTGTCTTGAATTGCCCTTAACTCCTTTACGAGCTAATATATTCTTGAGGAGGGACTACGATCGTTGAGATGGTCCTTGGAATCGTCGAGTTTGTTTCTACATTTGTCGAGTCAGTCATTCGATGTCGTTGAGTCTGTTCTGCGTTAAATGATCGTCGTGTTCTTTGTTCGCATCGTAGAGTCCGAAACTATGATCGTCGAGTCTGAATAGCAATCGTCGAGTCTGACCGAGTCCTTTTGACATATCATTCTTCTTGGTTTAAGGTACCTTAGGAAGGGCCAACCTCATTGAATGAATCAAGGGTTAGGTTTGTCCCTAAGGCACTTATCAGAGAGATTGCTTTGTTTTGTACTTCATCATCATAGGATGCTCCTTTGTTTTGTTGATGGAGCTCTACTATCGTTGAGTCTGCATCGCGATCGTTGCGTCTGCACTGCGATTGTTGTCTTTTATGACACTTCAGCTCTACGATCGTCAACTTCCTTTGATCATGTCTATGATTTTTAACATAGCCTTTACATCTGTATAGTTAGCACAAACTAGAGCATATTTTTCATGGTTGTAAGTTAAGCATGCCTAGTTCACTTATTAACTTGTTAAATCTGGATTCATCTAGGGGTTTTGTAAAGACATCAGCAAGTTGGTTTTCAGTAGGGATATATTGTAAACATATAATTCCATTTTGCACATGATCCCTAATGAAGTGATACCTTATTTCTATATGCTTAGTCCTAAAATGCATAACAGGATTATGAGTTATTGCAATTGCACTTTTGTTATCGCAGTGAATAGGTATGGATTTGAATTCAAACCCATAATCTGCTAGCTGATTTTTCATCCATAGGATCTGAGCACAATGGTTGCCGGCCAACAATGTGTTATTCGACCTGCTGCGGTTGAAGTAGATCTTGAATTTTTTTCTTGCTAAAAACTAGGACACAAAATCATTTCTTAGCAATTGACATGCCACTTGGTACTCTTTCTATCTATTTTCTGACTGCAAAATCAACATCATGTATATATCTATTAGTTCAAATGAGGACTCCTTGGGATACCAAAGCCCCAAGTGAGGTGTACCCTTGAGATACCTAAAAATCCTCTTTACAGCAATTAAATGAGATTCTTTAGGATTAGCACGAAATCTAGCACAAATTCATGTTGCAAACATTATATACAGTCTCTTGGCGAGTTAGATATAAAGAGAGCCTATCATACCTCTATATTGAGTTATATCAATACTTTTACCTTTTTCATCTTTGTCGAAGCTTGGTTGCGGGAGCAATTGGGGTTTTTCATGGGAGAGGCGATTCCATGCCATACTTCTTAAGTAAGTCTTTAATGTACTTGGCTTGGTTTATGAAGATTCCTTCATCGATCTTGCTTTACTTGCGATCGAGGAAGAAGTTCAGCTCTCCCATCATGCTCATTTCAAACTTGCTCTGCATAAGCTTGGAGAATCTCTTGCATAACTTTTCATCAGTAGATCCAAAAATAATGTCATCAACGTATATTTGAACTAGTAAGACTTTATCTTTATGCTTTCTAAGAAATAGTGTGGTATCTACTCTACCTCTAGTGAACCCATTTTCAATAAGGAAGTTAGTTAGTGTTTCATACCATGCTCTAGGTGCTTGTTTAAGACCATATAAGGCTTTGTCTAATCTAAAGACATAATTAGAAAGAGATGGATTGATGAAACCTGGAGGTTGCTCTACATAGACTTCTTCTTGAAGTTCACCATTCAAGAATGCACTTTTGACATCCATCTGAAAGACCTTGAATTTCATGTGAGCAGCAAAGGCAAGGAATATTCTGATGGCTTCTAGTCTAGCAACAGGTACAATGTCTCATCGTAGTCAATGCCTTCTTTCTAAGAGTATCCCTTGGCCACTAGTCTTTTCTTATTCCTAGTTATTACTCCATCTTTATCCATCTTATTTCTGAAGACCCACTTGGTTCCAATAACAGGATGATTCTTTGGTCTTGGTACCAATCTCCATACTTTGCTTCTTTCGAATTGATTAAGTTCTTCCTGCATGGTCCTATCCAGCTGGAGTCTTCCATAACATCCTCTATCTTTTTTGGTTCCATTTGTGACAGGAAGCTTAGATAAAAGCATTCATTTTGGGTGGCAGCTCTTGTTTTGACTCTTGTACTCGGATCTCCAATGATTAGATCTTGAGTGTGATCTTTTGCCCATCTGCTTCCTGTTGGGACATCTGTTCTTATGCCTTCTTGTCTTAGATCTTCAAGATCTATTTCTTCCTCTTGGTGTGGAGGCTCGTTGTCTGGCATAGGCCTCTCTACGATCTCATTTCCTTGCTCTACGATTTCACTATCTGGTACTACGATCGTAGTGTTGAGCTCAATGACCTCATTCGTAGTGTCTGAACTATTGGTTGTAGTGTCTTGAGGGACTGTTTTGTCTAAGTCTGTCTCATCAAAGATGATGTGAATCGAGACTTCAACACTCAGTGTCTTCTTGTTAAACACTCTGTAGGCCTTACTATCTGTGGCATAACCAAGAAAGATTCCTTCGTCTGACTTTGGTTGAAATTTTGTCAAGTACTGCTTTCCATTGTTGAGAATGTAGCATGCACAGCCGAAAACATGAAAGTAGCTGACACTTGGCTTTCTTCCTTTCCACAGTTCATAAGGAGTCTTCTTAATCGTAGAGTGTATGAGTGATCTGTTTTGAGTGTAGCATGTAGTGTTGATAGCTTCTTCCCAGAAGTATTCAGGCAGATGGGCTGCTGCTAGTAGAGTTCTTCCAGCCTCTATCAATGTCCTGTTCTTTCTCTCAGCTACTCCATTTTGTTGGGGAGTTCGTGGAGGTGAGAAGTTGTGACTAATACCATTATGCATGCGAGCTGGTCCATTTACGAGAAGTCGAATTCTGCCCATGATCACTCCTTATGGCCTTGATTTTCTCTCTCTTTCTCGTTCATCACTAGCTTGAACATCTTGATTAGTTGAGAGCTTGTTTCATCCTTTGAGGTTAGAAAGAACACCCATATAAATCTGGTGTAGTGATAAATCGACTACGACCGAGAGTATCTCTTTCCCCAAGGCTCGTCGTTGGAATTGGCCCAAAAGAGATCCATGTGTAGCAACTGCGAGAGGCTTGTCATTTGAGTTGGCGGTTTTGCTCTTGAATGAGCTTCTGGTCTTCTTTCCAAGTTGACAGGCATTGCACGGCCTTTCTTTAACGAAGTTGAACTTGGGTAAGCCTGCAACTAGATCTTTTGAAGCTAATTTTGACATGCTTTTGAAGTTGAGATGAGATAATCTTGATGCCATAGCTTGACTCATTTCTTGGATGCTTTAGCGAGAAAAAAAGCAAATTGTCTCGTCTGAGTTTAGTTGTCCAAGATTCAATGTGTAGACATTTCCTTCTCTTATCTTAGGTTAACTTTCTGACAGATGTCTTCAGGTCTCAGACTTGACATTAATTGTTGAGGAATGTTACTTGATGACCCTTGTCGTAGAGTTGGCTAATGCTTAGAAGATTGTGTTGTAGTCCTTCCACATAGGCCACTTTCTTTGAAGGATCTTTGCACCATTTCCAGCTGAGCCATATCCTCTTGTCTTGCCCGAGTTGTTGTCTCCAAAGATGATGAGGGACCCTCCTTCTCTATGTAGTTAGACAGAAGGGCTTTGTTCCCAGTCATGTGCCTTGAGCATCCACTGTCCAGATACCAGGTTGTGATCGTGGAGCTCTTTTCCTGTAGTAACATTAAACCTTCATTTTGGTACCCATACTTGCATGGGTCCTACTTTGTTAGTGCCCTTGGGGACCCAAACCTGCTTGATTTTGGGTCTCATATGCATGGAATTATAATGACATTTTGCAGCCTTGTGGCCAACTTTGTAGCACACAAAACATCTAATATGATGCATGTTTGTGTGTGTGTGAAAATTCTTCCTCCATTTGGACTTTTGTGGGTTATTGGTCATCCTACTGTTAGGCTGGCATTCCTTCTTCCATGTGTCCTTGTGTTTCATGATTTGTGAGGAGTACATCTTACCTCTACTGTACCTTCCCAGTTGGTTCGTAGAGCTGATCTTACTGGACTCTACGATCCTTCGAGGTTGGTGAGTAGTGGCTGGGTTACTCTTCTCTTTTCTGAAACCTAGACCGGCATGAGATCCCTTTTTCCTAGGAATATGTATTGAATCAGAAGAGCAGGGTTTGACAGGCTCATCCTTCTATGAGGATTTCACAAATATAATTCCTCTACTAAAACTTGAGGCATTACTAGTGCTAATTTCCTTTACTTTTTCCACACATGGCTCTGAGATAGATTCCCCAAAGCCTAACCACTGATACATCGGAGACACTTCTGCAGTTAGAGATTAGGGAGTCCATAGATGAAGAGGATTTATTCCATGTAGAGATTATCTTTTCTAGATTCTCAATTTTAGAGGTTAGACTTGACTCTCTTTTTGTATTGATCTCATTTGTTTGTTTCAAGAGCTTATTCTTGGCTTCAAACTTGGAGAGAGAATCAGTACTGAGAAGGGTTGTTTCCAGTTCTTCTTGAACTTTTCCTTTCTTCTTTTGAAAAAGTGAATAGTCCTTAGACAGAACTCTAAACCACTTCATGTATTGATCACGGATCGGATGTTATACCATGCGATGCAGTTCTTAAGTCATCAATATCTACATCAGGAGAGTTGAAGTCAAATACCTCATCGATACTTACTTCGTGTATGTTGGAGAGTTTGTCCCTTACATTTTTGGCCATCAGGCAAATATTTGCCATTTGAGGATCTTCATCATCTCCAGATTCCAGAGTTGAGTCATTGTCTAAGTCACTCCATGATCCTCCAGCTACAAGGTCTTTGTCTCTTTTCTGAGGCCTCTTGTTGCCTTTGTATTCCTTCTTTGAATGTGATTTCTTCTTGTGTTCTTCTTTGAGAGGTTTGTTGCAGTTAGCAATGAAGTGGCCAGGTTTCTTGCAATTGTAGCATAGGTCATTCATTTGCTCTTGGCTGCTGTAGTTCCTGACTTTCTTTGGCTTGCTGGTTTTGCCTTGTCGCATGAACCTTCTTAGTCTTTTCACCAACATTGCAAAGTCCTCATCATCATCTTCATCGTAGTCAGAATCAACTTCAGTGTTGACTTTGGAGGTGTTTTCAGTTGCTTTGAGAACAACACCTTTATCCTTCTTTCTTTCTTTAGACAAAGTTTTTGCTCGTCGAGTCAGCTCTAGTTCGTATGTGAGAAGGTTGCCATATAACTGTTGAACAATCATTTTATGTAAATTCTTTAATTCTCTAGTGGCAGTGGTTTTGGCATCCCACTTGCTTGGTAAGGCTCTCATGAACTTTATTATCAGATCTTTGTTTGGATAGATCTTTCCATAGGCTCGTAGTGAGTTGAGCAGAACATTAAATCTGTCGTAGGTGGCAGTGACGTTCTCTCCTTGAATGTGAGCAAACATCTCATATTGCTGAGTCAAGAGAGATTGTTTGTTTTCTCTGACTTCTTCTGTTCCTTCATGCATGATGAGTAATGCTTCCCAAACCTCCTTTGTTATTTTGCTGTTGACCACATTTTCAAACATATCATCTTTTAAGGATTGAAATAAGATGTTCTTGGCCTTTTTGTCGAGCTGGACAGCTCTCTTCTCGTTTTATGTCCATTCTCCTATGACCTTGATCTGTATTTTATTTGGGTCGTCTGTAGTTGGTGCAAGCTTTATAGGAACATAGGGCCCATTCTGAACAGTTTCAAATAGATCTTCATCTATTGAATCCATGTAAGCTTGCATCCTAACCTTCCAGTTAGCAAATTTATCTTTGTTGCACATAGGTGGCTTGCTACCTCCTCTAGTCTTTGATTTGATTGGTAAATGTGTCATTGGATCTACTCAAGCTTTGTAGGCTATATTATAGAACCTACTCTGATACCAATTGTTAGTTCCTGGAGACACAATAGTTATCCAGAAGGGGGGTTGAATAGATATTTAAAATCTTTTCATTTTAATTAGTTTTGATAGTGATTAAAACACAACGGAATAAGTATTTATTTAATCTCCTTTTAAATATCTTGAATTAATGAGAGTGAGGCAATTATAACGATTATAGCGATTATAGCGATTATAGCACAAATATAATAGACACAACAATTTTAAGTGGTTGAGCACTTAAAGCTCTAATCCACTCTTCTACTCCTCGGTAGGAAATCCACTAAGGATGTCTTTAACACTTTCTGAATCTCTCAAATTCCTTCTAGACCAGTAGTCTAGGCACTTCTTAGTTCACTCTTGAACTCTTCAAGTCCAGCAGACTTGGTTCTTCACAGTCACTTAGAACTCTTCAAGTCCTTGACTTGGAACTCTTACTTGATTGATTGGTAGTTGTTGAGTTAAGTGATTGATGCTACTCGATTCTGATTAAGCACTTGTTCGAAAGAACTGAGTAGCTGAGTAAGCTTCCTCTTTTTCTCAGATCGTAGAGTTGAGCGTTGAGTGTTCTTGTGCGTTTTTGTTCAATGCTTGCTTAACCTCTCATCTGTATGTGTTCTGCATATATGTGATCCTTGAAATCTATCCGTTGAAGCCATTTGTTGAAGCATTAAATGCGTTTGACATTTCTGAACTTTGATGGAGACTTTTCTGCACACCTTCTGAATTGCATTACGACCCATGCTTGACACAATGATTGCTTTCTCACCTAACACCTGAAAAGGTGTTTTTCCTCTGGTCTATGGTCCTTTCCTTAGCTTCTTGAATACATTCCTTTTGTTGAATACTAAGGATATCTTTTTTACCGTTGGGACTGGAGAGGACTTCAATGTTTCAAACCCATTCCACTTTTGTTGGGATTTGTCTTTAAACAAAAGTAGGGCTTGATGCTTCTGACACAAGGCAGATGATACTCTACGATTCATATCATGGTGTCTTGTCACATTGGTGCTTGGTCTGAAGAGAACACTATGATCTCTATCAAAGATTTGCACACTACGATCTTTGCACACTATGATCTTCACTTGCTCATCTTGCAGGCTCTACGTTTCTGAAAGCACACTATGATCTCTGAGTTAGCTTTAGAAAACGTCTGGACCACTCTACGATTTCTGGAGAGGTTCATCAAGGCGGATACACTACGATCTTCAAAGTCTATAATCCAAATTTGTCTTACTACATTCTGTTGATCATTGATGATCTATTCTTGTGATATCTATTCTTTGTTGTTGAAGCCTATTTTCTTTGAATAGATCCTAACATCTTTGATCTCTTTACCTATTAATTAAGTTTATAGAATGATGAACATTATACATCAACTGATCTCTTATATTCTATTCATTAATCATGAGTTTATTTAAAATGAAATCAACATATGCATTCTTCCAACAATCACTATTTGGTTGTATCCGGAGTAATCAACCTAGTACTCATGACAAATTTGTATTTGATCATAAGCTAGAGAAATTGATATTTCCTTGTAACTTTGTTCAGTCTGCGGTAGTCCATGTAGACCCTCCAACCCGTAATTGTCCTAGTAGGTATTAGCTCATTGTTCTCATTAGATACCACTGGCATACCCTTTTCTTCTTCTAAGACTTTAAACATCAAATATAGGATAAATGATTCATGCATCTAACCATTTCAATATCTCCTTTTTAACCACTTCCTTCATGATAGGATTCAATCTTCTCTGTTGCTCTACTGATGGCTTACTATCATCTTCTATCAGGATTTTATGCACACAAATGAAATTTGATCCCTTTATGGTCAAGTATAGTCCATCCAATTGTTGATTTAAACTCTCGCAACACTCGTAGCAATTTGTCTTCTTGGCAAGATGTTAGTGCATCAACAATTATAACATGCAACTTTGAAGATTAAGTATATACTCTACAATCTCAGTATCTTCCATATCAGATTCTCCCAGTATAGCACTCTCTAATGGCTCAATGTCAATCAGATTTCCAACCTCTTCATTTAACACTTTGTCGATTACATCGATTCAGAAGCACTCTTCCTCATCAGTGGGGAACTTCATAGCCTTAAAAATATTGAACGTGACCTCTTGATATTGCACTCTCATGGTCAGTTCTCCTTTTTGGACATCTAAAAGTGTTCGCCCCGTGGCTATAAAAGGTCTCCCAAGGATGATTGACATGTCTCTATCCTCTTCATAATCCAAAATGATGAAGTTAGCTGGGAAGATAAACTTGTCTACTTTAACCAAGACATCTTCTACAATACCTCTTGGGTAAGTGATGGATCTATCAACAAATTATAATGATATATTCGTCAGTTTTGGAGCCGACAATCCCAATCGAATGAATACCGATAGAGGCATCAGGTTTATGCTTCCCCCCAAGTCATATAGGCATTTGTTGAAAGAAAGCTTTCCAATAGAGTATGGTATTGTAAAACTGCCTGTGTCCTTAAGCTTTGGAGGTAGCTTACACTATAACACTGCACTACACTCTTCTGTCAAGGCCACTGTCTCAAAATATTCTAATCCCTTCTTCCTTGATAGAATGCCTTTCATAAACTTCGCGTAGCTTAACTTTTGTTATAAAGCCTCTGCGAAAGATATATTGATTTGTAGTTTCTTAAAGACCTCCAAGAACTTGGTAAATTGTTTATCTTCTCTTTGCTTCTGTAGTCTTTGTGGATAAGGAACAGGAGGGTAAACAAGTGGTACTTTGGTTGTGGCTTTCTCAGCCAACTCCTTATGTTCTATCTCGATTACCCGCTACTTAGAACCCCCTTTTGACAAGCCATCATCAGAACTCACTACACCTTGGCGCGGGCGCGCCAGAGTCAACTTCTGCAGTCTGTTTTCCTGATCTCAATGTAATGGCTTGACATTTCTCTTTTCCTTCCCTTTTTGGATTTGCTTTAGTATTACTCGGCAGAGCTCCTTGCGGTCTATTGTTCAAAATTTTGGCCATTTGGCCCATTTAAGTCTCCAAATTCTTAATATCCACCACTTGGCTCTTTATCATCACGTCGGTGTTCTCCATATATTTCAACATCATTTCTTCCATCTCTGACTTCTTTCTAGTTGAGGGGAAGGGGGTGGATGATGTTGCTATTGTTGTTGAAATCTAGGAGGGTAGGGAGGTTTAGGTGCATACTGCTGATGAGATTGGTATTGTTGTTGTGGTTGGTGTTGTTGAACATTCTGGTTATTGTTCCAACTGAAATTGGGATGGTTTCTATTGTTGGGATGGTATGAGTTCTGAAACTGATTCAATGGCTTTTGGTAGTTGCTAACGAACTGTACTGACTCGGCAGTGATAGCACATTGTTCTGTTTGGTGTGACCCCGCACAAATCTCATAGACATAGGCAACTTGCTTGACTTTGTTCTCGACCAAGGAATCAATTTTCTTTGCCAGAACTACCATTTGGGATGATAATGCTGTGATGACATCCACTTCTAACAACCCAACAACTTTTGGTTGAGGCATTTTGGCCGTTGGATTCTGAAATCATTCGCTTCCATGGTCTCAATAAGCTCATAAGCTTCTTCATAACTCTTAGCCCACAAGGCTCGTCCTACAGCAGCATCGATGATTGGCCTAGACTGCCAACCCAACCCATTGTAAAAAGTATTAATGACCATCCAGTCAGGCATCCCATGGTGAGGGCATTTCCTTAGCATCTCTTTGTAACGTTCCCAGGTCTCATACAACGACTCTCCCTGTTGTTGCTCAAACTGAGATATAGCAGCTCTCATCTTCGCTGTTTTAGCCATAGGAAATAATTTGGCAAAAAAATTATGTGCTAAGTCCTCCCATGTGGTTATTGACCCAGATGGCAATGAATGGAGCCAACTCTAGAAAACTCAGCAAGTGCTCGTTAGGATCATCAGTAGTAGCACCCCCAAATTGAACCATATTATGTAACATCTGTATTGTTCCTGGCTTAATTTCGAAGGTGTTTGTTGCTATTGCTGGCCTAACTATGTTAGATTGTAGCTCATTTATTTTTGGCATAAAATAGTCCCTTAAAGCATTGTGCTCTTCTCTATGCTCTTCTGCCATATTGGTTGATGTTTCAGTGTTCACTTATGTATAAGAATGACGTGCACTCGCTCTCCAAGCTTTACCATTGATATTGTTACGATCAAGTGTGCATATACTATCCACAAGTACCTAAAACGCAAACAAAAGTAAAATAGAAATGAGACAAGATAAGATTTGTTAAAGTCAGATAAATCTCATTAAACTCTGCTCCACAATGTGCTTCCAACTCAGTTCAGATCCAAAATCAAAACCAAAGTAAAACTCAATATTCAGAAGCGACTAGATCTAGAGAGAGAAGCCAAATAGTAGAGTATTGCTATGGAATCTCTCTAGCTTTATCAAACCATAAAATAGCAAAATATAATTGAAAGTAATTGTCTATCGCAATAAACAAATACACCCTTATATGGAAAATACGCTACAACAGTTAATTAGTGAAAAGTTAACTTTCTTTCTAAGTCTGACTAGCGCGGTCGCGTAGATGCGTAATAGGAATTGGAATGCTTGCGCCATATATCTCTGATCAGATTCTCTAGCTGCCGCGGCCATTTGAGTTAACTTTCTTTGGTTGGCGCGGCCGCATGGCTACTTCCTACTACCTTTTGCTGCACTTTTGGTTTGGGTGTTCTGTTGCTACACTGATGCTGCTTCCTTCTTCTTCTTTCTTCACTTTCTTTCCTCATCCTTCACTTGCCTTTAACGTTCTTCAACTAACTTCTAGATGCCCTCTTCACATGCTTTAACTCAACTACATTTTTCATTTTAGCACTAGCCCAACATGTCATGCCATCACCATGCCTTTGGAGTCTCCTTGTTGTAACCTACAATACAAACATAAAAGCAATCAAACAATACTAAAAATACTTAAGTTTGAGCATAATTCTATCAAGTTGATAGCCAATAAGCAGGTCTAAAACTTACTTATCATACTAATGAATATCCTTAGCCCGTAGTGCATGGATAATTCGATGACATGTATTATTTATATTGATGATGAACTTTTAATTAAATCATAGAAGATAGTAGATATTATGCTCTACTTGACTCTTCTAATGGATTGCTTGTTCCACTGTAGTCAGACTTATTGTCTATTATATTCTATCAGTTTTACACTGTTGAAGGCTAACGATAATTTATTCTGCATTATCTTAGTCATAATATTCTTTACGGGGCTAGTTGAGCTCACCCTTTGCTTTCATTAGTCTCTTCAGGAAATGAGAATATAGTTAGGACTAGCCGGGGAATGGAGTGACGGTTCGAGATGGTGGCTATAGTAGTCCTCACTATTCTATGAAATAGTGTGATAATAAATGTAATAAGGACTTCATTTGAGTTTGGATATTGTCTATGAGATAATATTCGTGTTAAAACTCTCATCTACGTTTTGTCGTATTGTATAAATTAAGTTTGTATTTAATTTCTATACCATGTATTTAGCGACTCAGAATGGGTTATGTATACCTATTTTGGGGGCGTCACAGTTGGTATCAAAGCTTAGGGATATGATCCCTGGTTGAGATTTGAGGCTAGAACTAGGAGGGGAGAGACGGGTAAATCCTTCGCTAGTATGACCTACCTAAGCTTATTTGTTAGTTAATTGGTCGGTCAAAATATAGGGATAATATGTGGCATGTTAATTAACCCTTATTCTGTGGCAGTGTTTGAAAATGACATCTGAAAATGTTGAGATAAGCAATGAAGCACATGAGACCATTAAGTCACCGACGATCAATAACAAGGATAATGTGCATAAGGAAGGCAATAATCCTCAGGTAAACAACAACACCGACTAAATGATAAACAATGAGATGTTCAGAGGCTTTATGCAATTCATGCAACATCAAGCGAGAGAGACTCCTGTGCAAAATACAGGTGGAAACACTGGCAATTCTCGTATGGTCACCGCTAAGAAATACAAGGAGCTGGAACCACCAGAGTTTTTGGGAAAGCCAGAACCACTTAAGGCAGAGACGTGGATTAAGCATATCACCAAGATATTTGATGTCTTGGGATGCTCTGAGGAGCAAAAGGTTCCCTTTTCCACCTTTATTGTGACGCCCTCAAAATAGGTATACATCACCCATCTTGGGTCGCCAAATACATGGTATAGAATACAAACACAAACTTAATTATATAACATGAGCTGAGAGTTTTAACACGAATATTTTCTTCTAGACAATATCCAAACTCAAATGGAGTCCTCATTACAATCATTATCACACTATTTTATAAAATAGTGAGGACTACTACAGCCACCATCTCGGACGGTCACTCCATTCCCCGACTAGTCTCGGCTACGTTCTCATTTCCTGAAGAGAACAATAAAAGCAAAAGGGTGAGCTCAACTAGCCCAAAAAGAAATATTATGACTAAGATAATGCAAAAAAATTTATTGTTAGCCTTCAACAGTGTTAAACTGATAGAATACAATGAACAACAAGTTTAACTACAGCTGAACAAGCAATCCATTAGAAGAGTCAAGTAGAGCATAATATCTACGGGCCAATGGTCGTGATCATGCCATCAACTGTCCATCAATGCATTACGGGCCAATGAGGACTTTTACCATATCATTTGTAACATTACAGGTCATGATTATACCAAATAATCTCTGGTTATAATCATACCAATCAACAGTCCATCTATGCACTACGGCCCAAAGTTGACTTTCATCACAATATAAACATGAGGATGATGACAATGATATAAGAATTCAATTAAAAGAGAGCAAGGATAAATTTTAAAGATTTATAATTTAATTTGTTAAGAATTCAATAATTGTCCAAATTGTCAACATGATACTGCTTTGTGGAGTAAAATTCAAGAATAATATTGTATCGAAAATAATTTGGACAAAAAAAAAATCAATTTTTGTCATGAATATTACCCCGGGTGAATAGTACCCAAGTGAATAGTACCCCATGAATAGTAATTTATGAATAGTACTCCGACATGAAATTTTTTTACTTTAACAAGAATGTTCAGAAAAATATGCTTTTGAAACGATACTAGATGCAGCGCAAATTTCAAGGATATACTTAACAAAATGAGTGTAAAATTCAGAATCAGAAACAAAATAATATTAATTACATACTAAAAAGTATGGAAGAAAATATTATTTCATACACATATTGAACAAAAATAATATCCCTTACCTTAAAAGGAGAGTTTTTCTGACTAGTAGGGTGGGGATATTCTTGAAGAAAACTTATATTATTTTCTACGCTCAAAGCTTCCTTAAACTCAAAAGAAATATGCTCAATATTATAAAAGAAGAATTCTCTGATTCTGGTGTGATTTTTAATTCTAAACTAAGCATCCTATTTATAGGAGAATGCAAAATATTGTTTGAAAAAGAAAATCATGGACTCCATAGTAGAAGTTTTATGGGCGCACACTGGCGAAGAAAAAAAATTGATTTTACTATGCAAATACTTATGCAAACAACAAACATTATGCATAATAAAATATAATATATTATATTTTTCATAAAAAAATAATAAACTTATAAAATATATATTTATATATATATTCCCTCCATTAAAAGTCATCCCATTCCCCCCCTCCCACCATGAGAAATCAATATATATATATATTAAAAAAAAAATCAAATGTGAGATAACTTTCTCCCGACTATTTTGAAAAATAGGTAAGTGGGGTTTATATAATAAGCCAAATTTACAACAAATACTTCATAAAAATCTCCTCTATTTATCTCAATTCACTTGGCTTCACAAAACATATTTTTAATAACATTCATCATTAATATTATAACTTGTAATATTAATAACCAGATCATTCCCAGGAAAGAGGGGGCTTTTCGATAAGGATTTCTCCTTATTGGCGCGCAATTAGGTGACCAAACTCATTTCCTCGACAGAACTTTCTAAACATTATCAATAATGCAAACAATAATATGAATAACTTTGTCGTCTCAATTATTGATTTAATAATATAAATTATTGTGATAATAATTGAATCAATAAAGTGAGATACTATGCAGTAATTACTGTAGCAATAATTGAATAAAACTGAGTGACTTCTCACATAAGCATCAATAATTAATACTGTGTGCTACTATGCAACCACACATATTAATGTACTTTTACCACCGGGTATTTCAACAGTTCAACGGTAAAACTTTCGCCATTATTTTTTATAAAAAGATATTTTTGTCGTTTTTTAACTCCGACAATAATTCCGTTGTGGGGTCCACAATGATTGTGCCATTCTACGAATATTCCCTGTTAAAATGAATATTCCCCGACCAATCGAATATTTTATGACAACTTGCTTACATTGTAAAATTTATAAATATTACCCGCAACTATAACATTATAACAAATTCACACCTTAATATTCAAAAATGATATTTAGAGAAAAAAATTCATCTTTACTTATAAAATTTGGGGTCTTACATTTATGTTGCGAGATAGGCAGATCATTGGTGGGAATCTGTAAAACGTACTCAGCTTGCCGCACTAAAGATGTCTTGGGAGAAGTTCCAAGAATTTTTCAACAACAAGTACTTTCCCAAAAGTATTCGTCACATGAAGGAGGTAGAATTTATCAAGCTGGAGCAAAACAATATGACTGTATCGCAATAAGAGGCTGAGTTTGCCGAGTATTCGTCACATGAGGAGTGTATGAAGCGGATGTTTCTAAGAGGTTTAAAACCTGAAATATGCTAATACCTTATTTCTCATAAACTTTGCTTGTATTCAGATGTTGTGAATATGGCTCAGTTATTAGAGCGCGATAATGAGTCAACCAACCAAAAGATAGCAGCCGACAAAATGATAATACCAGTGGAAGCTGTGACGCCCCCAAAATAGGTATACATCACCCATCTTGAGTCGTCAAATACATGGTAAAAAATTCAAATACAACTTAATTATACAACAGTCGTGTAAAATACGACAAAACATATGTTGTGAGTTTTAATACAAATATTGTCATCTAGACAATATCCACACTCAATTGAGTCCTCATTACATTTATTATCACTCTATTTAACAGAATAGTGAGGACTACTAATGCTATTATCTAGACCGTTACTCCGTTCCCCGACTAGTCCTTGCTATGTTCTCATTTCCTGAAGAGAACAATGAAAGTAAAAGGGTGAGCTCAACTAGCCCAGTAAGAAATATTATGACTAAGATAATGCAGAATAAATTATCATTAGCCTTCAACAATGTTAAACTGATACAATATAACAAACATCAAGTTTAACTGCAGCGGAACAAGCAATCCATTAAAAGAGTTAAGTAGAGAATAAAATCTACTATCTTTTAAGATTTAAAAGGTTTTTCATCACTTTTATCGCTAGGATTCTACTTAATAAATAATCTACATCACCCCTGCACTACGGCCAAGGATATTCATTAGTATCACAACCACAAATTATCCATGCACTACGGGCCAAGGATATTCGTGTATTCATCAATGGTCATGATCATGCCAACAACTGTCCATCAATGTACTACGGGCCAATGATGACTTTTACCACATCATTTGTAACATTATGGTCATGATTATACCGATAAATCCCTGGTCATAATCATACCAAGTCCATCTATGCACTACAGGCCACATATGACTTTCAACATAATATAAACATGAGGATGATGACAATGATATAAGAATTCAATAAAATAAGTTCAAGAATTAATTTATCCAGGAACTAATAACGTCCAAATTGTCAACATGATACTTCTTTGTAGAGTAAAATTCAAGAATGCTCAGAAGAATATTTCCATGAAAAGATACTGGATGAAGCGCAAATATCAAGGATATTCCACTAATTTCATGGAGTATAGAAGTCAAAACTTTAACCAACTGTGTATAATAAAGAATGGAATAACAAAAGAAATCACCAGTATGCGATAGATCGCACAACAAAGTTATTCCAATGAGAATAATAAACAATCGGAACGGTCATGCGTAAGCGCACGATGAGGATATTCAGCAGAATAATAAATAACGGAACCGGTCGGTGTAAATTGCGCACCTACGGGATGTTCCAACGTAATAATAAATAACGGAACCAGTCATGCGTAAACACACGCAGACAAAATGTTTCAATGAATAATAAATAACGAGAAACAGAATCGTGCAAAATTCGAACCAACGAGGATGTTCCAATGAGAATAATAAATAACGAAAAGCAGTCAAAGAAATTCACACAAGCGGGATGTTCCAACAGAATAATAAAGAATAGAATAACAGAAGAATTTCACCATGTATGCGGTACTTCGCATAGACAGGTTATTCCAACAGAATAATAAAGAATGGAATAACAGAAGAATTTCACCATGTATGCGGTACTTCGCATAGACAGGTTATTCCAACATAATGATAAAGAATGGAATAACAGAAGTTCTCTTCATGAATATGAAAGAAATAATACCCCTTACCTTAGAAGAAACTGGATATAGAAGTGGTGAAGTAGCAGGACACTTTTCTTCTTTCTCTCTATAGTTTATCTCTCTAGAGTTTCAGTGAATTTGTAAGAAATAATGAAGGAATGAGCTTCTATTTATAGAAGAATGGATCGATAGTAACTAATTCTGAACGGTCCAGTTGATTTACTTTTAAGCGAGACGGTCAGTTGGTTTACAATACAATATAATATATTCTATTTATAATCTAATAAAACGAATAACTTTATAAAAGTATTACATTTTTATATAAAAAGATTTTACTATGCAAACACTATGCAGTACACTATACAAACACTATGCATAATAAAATATAATATATTCTAATTATTGTCTAATAAAACAGATAACTTTATAAAAGTATTCTGTTTTATATAAAAAGATTTTACTATGCAAAACACTATGCATAATAGAATATATTCTATTTATAGTCTAATAAAACGAATACCTTTATAAAAGTATTCTGTTTTATATAAAAAGTTTTTTTGTTTTATTACATTAATAATACAAATAAAACAAAACTTCATCATTATTATTATAATTCACACTATTAATCGACCAGGTCATTCTCAGGAAAGAGGGGGCTTTCCAATAAGGATTTCTCCCTATTGGCGCGCAATTAGGTGACCAAACCTCTCCTTGGCAGAACTTCTAGACATCATTAATATTATAAATAATAATATTAATAACTTCGTCGTCTCAATTATTGATTTAATAATATATAAAATATCTACAATAATTGAATCAATTAACGTGAGATACTATGCAACAATTACTGAAGCAATAATTGAACAAAACTGAGTGACTTCTCACGTAAGCATCAATAATCAATATCGTGTGCTACTATGCAACCACGCATATTACTGTACCTTTAACACCGGGTGTTTTAACAGTTAACGGTAAAACTTTCGCCGTTATTTTCATAAAAATATTTTTATCGTTTTCTCAATCTCACAATAATTTTGTTGTGGGGTCAACCAATGATTGGGCCGTCGTACGAATATTCCCTGTTAAAATGAATATTCCCTGACCAATCGAATATTATATAACAACTTTTGTACTTTACAAAATTTATAAATATTACCCACAACTATAACATTATATCAAATTCATTCCATAATATTAAAAAATGATAATTATAGAAAATTCATCTTTATTCATAAAAGTTGGGGTCTTACAGTAGCAGTAATCGAAGTGGTGATAACAAACGTGGATGAAATTAACATGCCAGAAATGGTAACCACTTCGGTGGTAACCCTGGCCAGGATAATAGAAGAAATGAGTCAAGGGGAAATTTCAAAAGATAAGGTTCAATAATGATGGAAGGACAGTAACACCAACATCTATTTTCAAGGAAGGAGAACGACCACCGGTTGTATGTTATAAATGCGGAGGGGAGGGACACATCAGTCCAAACTGTACATAGCAATCCAAAGCGTGTTACAATTGCGGAAGAGAAGGTCACCTAGCCTGATTTTGTCGTGTAGTGAAGTCAAGTCCAGCTGGGATGGAGGCACCAAAGGCCGTCCCAGACAAGTCAAAGCCGGTAGTTTAAGGGATAGTGTTCGTCGTAACCTCCCAAAAATCTAGGAACCCAAATGAAGTTATCACGGGTAAGCTAATCATAAACTCTTGTGAAGTTTATACCTTATTTGATACCAGTTCTACCCTTTCTTTTATTTCTCCTACTTGCGCTCAACGCTTAAATTTAACTCCAGAGAAATTAGACTTTGACTTATCTGTTGAAACTATAAAAACCGAGAATTTTATGAATAAATAATTATTTCAATATAATAAGAAAATGAATATTTATTTGATTATAAAAATTGATGTGGTGTACGATGAGTAATTCGATTAGTGCAAAGTGAATTTTTATGAGAATTGAGAAGTGTGGAATTGACGTTGAGAATTGTGAAAGGCCTTGTGTGGCATAGTGTGGAATGAGGAAATTCACTAAGTGAATTAAAAGAGAAATAGTTATTAAGAGGAAGATTAATTGTGTATAATTATGTGATAAATACACTCTTGAACTAGTAATATCACCACTATAGAAGTTAAATTATCCCATGTAAAACTTGTGTGGTGATAGAAATTAGAACTAGCTTGAAGCTAAACCATTTTGGCACTGCCAGGGACATGCACAGATGTGCCCTCCTAGCAGTACAAAATGGAGCAGCTGCGCTAGTTGTTAATATGGGAAAATTAGTTTCTACTGTAGAAATAAAATGGAACTTTAATGTAAGGTGTGGCATGAATAAAATCATATGATAAGAATACATTCTAATGATATAAAGTATCAAGTAGTACAATAAAATCATAAGTGATTTTAGTACATAAATAATTAAATATTTATGTATTCCAGAAATTGGGAAAGGAAATACGTGTGTAAACTGGACAGTTAATATTAAATAATGTTATAATGTGGTTATGTGAGTAGTAAAATATAATTATGGAGATACCTGGATAATAATACCTAACTGTGTTATTTTTTATATGTATTTAATGTACATGGATTATATGATGTGAGTACATAAATAATCCCTAAATTTTCCTAATATGGTAACAATTGTACATTAAAATTATATTTGGGAGTTAAACTAACTAACTGAGCAAAAATTGAAGCACGTTGCTGTAATATAAAACTCATCAGTTACACCATAGTACATGAACAGTAACCTAAGGCTAAAATACGTAACTTCCAAGCAAGTAATCATTGGCTATGGAGATGGCTGGTGGTGGGTTATTAAACCACTCCTAATTAACCAATGTTTTCTTCCATTACACCATGAATTCAACCTCAGCGCAATGTGATTTCCCAGTCCAAGTTTTCTTTATAAATAGAAGACCAATTTTTAGTTTACGTGTTTGTTCTTAGATATTAAAACACTGATAACTTGAGAGAGAGAGTGAGTTGTGGTCCAAAGAAGAGGTTAACAAATTCAGAAGGAGAAAACTAAGTTTATTAAGCTTCAAGAGGTATAAAATCCTAAACTTTTGTTCTTAGTTGGGTTTGTTAAATTCTTAGGAATTACTTGAAATTCTCTGTTACTCAATGTGAATTAGCATGCCATATATGTTTATGAAGTATGTTTACATGTATGAACTCTTAAATGATGGATTAGAACATGTTTAAACTGAAAAGAATCAAAGTAAAATAAGGCTCTATAAAAGCAGTCTGTGCTTTACTTACTGTCGAGCATGGCATGGCGTTGCTGCTTCTATTTATACTAGGGTTCAAATGTAGCAGTTGTGCAGTACCCAAATCGGTTTACGGTTTTTATTGTGCTATGTGTTGCTAACTTGATGTTATAACTTAGATATATGCCTAACAAGGGGAAATAACCTGAGATATAAAACTTTCTTATGTAGTATGAACAAGTATAACAATGTTAGTACATATGATTGACGCAACACTTATGGTTTTGAAATGAAAATTATAGTTTCAAAAGTGAACTTTGTCACAAACACATCATGTGAGCATTCTGATTTTATGAACATGATAATATGGTTTATATTGACATGATATGCAAGTCTAAAGTGATTAAACACACTAGCATACATGATTGAAAGTTAAGACAATTTTAAATATAAGAAACTTAAGACTTTTCAAAGTGAACTTGACCAAGACTTTTATCTTGTAAGTTCTGACCATTTGAGCATGTATATGTGGCTTTAATATATGTTTCAAATGTATAAGAGTTATATGTCAAGATGCCTTCTAAATACTAAGTTAACTTAGTGTAAATTTCAAAGAAAGATAGAATTTGAAAGCTAATGTCATCAAGTAATAAGTAAATTAAGTTATGACCATGCAAGCATGTATATTAGGATTCATTATGCCTATAGACATATTAACATGAGCATCGTTTGGTTAAAGTATGGTTTTCACCTATGCACGCATATTCATAAAAAGGAAATTTCTAAAATATGAACTATGTGAGTAAAGTATACATGTGTTGTTTACACACAAGCATGACTACTGAATATCGTTTAGCCTTGTTATGTGATAACATGATTTTAATAGTTGACCCTTAAAGCATGAACTTGATTTTTGTTTAAAGTATAAGGATGTCCGACATTGAACCTTATAACCTAGAATTATGGACATAACCTTTCAATATATGTATCTTAAACTGTATTGCATGATTTAAATTGAAGCTCTAGGTGTTCAAGCCTATATTGATACATAGAAACTAGGTAATCTAAAGTTATTAATTCTAAGACACGATTAGATTGACTTACATAAATTATGGGTTAGACCTATGTGATGATTTGATTCTTGTAAGTGTAGACTCATATTAGTTTACACATACTAATTGAAAAGACCGATTTATTAATGATAGGTCATTTCAACACAAGTTAATTAAAGCTAGAATTAGATTGTAGCTGAGCAAACAAGCAAGTCTCCGAAATTTACCCTTTGATTGTGCAAGTTCTTTACCTTACACAACTTTGAATATTGTGCAAGTTGTTAAACTTCACTTGTATTTTTTTTGTGAAAGTTTCTTATCCTTCTCATATTGTATTAAGTAGGTTATTGTTGAATTCAAAGTTATTCATTTAAGCTTCAACTTTATTTCCAAGCATGTTATTAAGTGGTTTTAATTACTTTACAATTATTCCACATCGATATTATTGATATTCGCACTTAGTGAACTTGAGTTCGTACAATCTTTGACTTGTATATCATTTAAAGTTCTATAATTCTTGAACTGTATCAGATAGAGTCTGAACCTTTGTTCAGTCAGACAAATGTATGAAGTTTTATAAAAGATATCCAAACCACTTGATGGTAAGGATTCTTAGAATGAAAGAACACCCCTTTTATGATAGGGAAGTACCCCATGTATCTAATATAAGATACAAATAGCAGATTTAAATGTTATGCATATACATGGTGTACGCTAGGCTGATCCCCTCAAGTACTTATTCTGTAGCTAGTAACCAAAGGGTTAATCAGCAATTGATTCCATTGGAGTTTTATAGTTCAAATTCTACTTGACTATCAATTATTCTAAAAGAAATCATTATCTTTGCTTCTAATATTCATATTGTTGAATCCTTCAGATATTCATATTGTTGAATTCATTGTCAGATATTTTCCATTCATCATGATATATCCTTATTGTATAATTTAAACTTGCTGAGCAAACATGTTGCTCATCCTTGCTATATCATGAATTATATTACAGTTAAGCTCGAGACCTCAGGAAAGGACAAAGGTAAAGGAAAGATGTAGGATAGTTGCGAGGAGCAGACTTTACCTTATGCCTAGTTTAAATTACTGTTATGTAATATGAACCCTAACAATTATTTTATGGTATGTTTCTAAGATTGTATTAAGGTTATCGAATCTTGGGACTAGTAACACCTTTTAAACGAATGACGTACGTTTATTACATTCCGCATTTTAGTTATCGTATGTTGTTTAAAGGAAGATGTTTGTATTTTATCGTGACGACTGGATTCGGGGGTGTCATAGGTTGGTATCAAAGTTGTAGGTTATAAATGTTAGGAATGTGAAACCTAGGTTATAACCTTAGTAGAAAACTCAAGTAGAGTATTTAAGTGATGTCCAGTTTTATTGTGATACTAAAGTTATTTATTTAAATCAAAAATGATTGATAGACGTCTTAAACTTCTTAATGCTAACATGGATAGCATATCACATAAAGCCTAATAGTTTTCTTCCTTTCCTCAGATCATGCCGCCTAGGAGACTACCGCGGAACCAGAGGGAGGAAGGATCCGTGAACAATGGTCGAAGGGGAAATGTTGATCCAATGTAGAACTTCATTAACCTGTTAACTGAGGCAATGAAAAATAGATGCTAGCCAGTAGCAGGGCAGCCAAGACATCACTTAGCTATCTTTAAGGACTTTAAATTGGTAGGACCACTGGAGTTTCGGGGAACCTTGGACCCAATTGAAGCCCAAAAATGGATAGAAGAAATAGAGAAGGTGTTTGAGATCACACAATTGGTCGAAGCATAGAAGATTAGTTTTTCCACTTTTATGATGAAGAGCGAAGCTAACTATTGGTGGAAAGCCAATAAGGGACAAACAGGTGAAGGAGTTATTCCTTGGGATAGATTTAAAGAGTTATTCCTCGAGAATTACTTCTTAGAGAATACACAACAAGATGTCTCGGAAGTTAAGTTTACGAAATGCTGAAGCAAGTAGTATATGTCATGCAGAGTACGCAACAAAATTTAATGAGTTGGCCCGATTCGCTCCACATCAGGTTGACACGGAGGCCAGGAAGGCAAGAAGGTTCGAATTAGGACTGAAACCATGGGTGCAGAAAGCAGTGGTTGTATTAAAGATTAAGACTTACTCTGATCTATTAGAAAGGGCTATCATTGTCGAAGGAGGCAATGAAGCCATCGCTCGATTCAAATAAGAAAAAAAGATCGGTCATGAAGGATAAAAAGGGGGAAGCAGCGGAGGTGGCCACCCCAACAAGCGTAAATGGACGGAGAACCAATCCTCTTGAGGTAATATGTTCGGGGGGGAGGCCAAGAAAAGTATGAAGTGCAACAGTTGTGGGAGGAATCACTTGGGGGAGTGCATGTGTGACACCCCCAAAATAGGTATACATCACCCATTCTGAGTTGTCAATACACGGTACAGAAACAACTACAACTTTATTATTACAACAAAGAAATCTGTGAGTTTAAATACAGATATTGCCATCTAAACAATATCCACATACAAATAAATTCTCATCATAATTATTGATACATTATTTTACAAAAATGGTGAGGACTACTAAACAACTCTCTAAAACCATCATTCCATACCCTGACTCGTACTCGCCACATTCTCGCCTCCTGAGAAGAAAAATGGAACAAAAAGGAAAAGGGTGAGCTCAACTAGCCCAGTAAAAAATATTATGACTAAGATAATATACAACAAATTATCGTTAGTCTTCAACAGGGAAAAATTTAATAGAATACAATAGACAACAAGTTTTAAAACAATACTCGCAGCGAAAAATATTAATTCATAGAAGAGTTACGTAGAGGATGAAATTTACTAATATCTATGAATTTAACAGTCCATCATCAATATTTTTATCCCTGTAACATCAATCAATATATATCTAGAATCATATATTCATCCTTGCACTACAGGCCAAGGACATTCACCAAATAATCATGTTCATCTAAACACTGCTCATCTTTGCACTATGGGCCAAAGATATTCATCGAAATCATTCATCTTTGCACTACAAAAAGCAAAGATATTCATCGAAATCAATCATATTTGCACTACTGAAGCCAAAGATATTCAATAATATCATCATTTAAGACTTAGGATGATGAAAATATTTTTTTAAAGAAACGAATCCAAAGGAAACAAAATGACAAGGATTAAGGATTAAGGATTAGTACTTTGTTTTATCCACGTCCAAAAATACCTCAAAAATAATCATAGTGGTGTAAAATTCAAGAATGATCAAAACATGGATACTATCAAAGCTAGTATCCGAATAGATATTTTGGACGAAAAGAAAAATTTTCATTTTTCGATGAATAGTCTTGTGATTCGTGAATAGTACCAGTATATGTGAATAGTGCCGATCGTGAATAGTAACTCACACCAAAATTTTCAAATTTGATAAAACTTGGATCAATATTTCAAAGATAATGATATTGAAGAAATAATATCATTACGAAAAAATAATAATATCCCTTACCTCGTAAAGACAATGATTTAATCGGAATAATTTGGATATAGGCTATAACTTGAACTTTCACCGTATAGCAATACTCAAAGTATACTCAAAATACTCACAAGAATACGCTCGATAATATAGAGAGAGAAAACTTCAGTTTCTGGTGTGATTTTCAATTCTAACCTAAGCACCTATTTATAGGAAATTGCTTAGAACACCAAAGCAAAAATTTTAATATAATAATATATTTATAAAAAGTTTTCTACGCCATCCTTTGGGAATCTGAAATCAACCACCTAGAATGTGATTAATGAGGCTCAAAACATATAAAAAACATTTTTGTTATTTTAAACAATTAAAACTTCCAAAAATCAATTATTTCGGAACTTCGGAACTTCAATAATTCACAATAAATAGCCCTTTTTTCAGAAAATTCAAATCTCACAAGTTTTTATAGGAAATTCAATTCTCTACAACTTTGCAGACGAAAGTTTTTTCAAATTCCAAACAGAAATTGACCGAAATCCACAAATGGGCGATTTTACAAGCTATAATCAAATTTTAGTCAATAAATGGGGTCCACCAACATGTTTAACATGTTTTAAACATTTATTGCAACAAAAATACTCTTCCTCCTCGTATACTCATATATCCCACATTCGTTGTAAAAATATCACCATTATTATATTATTAAAATATAATAATATATATATTTAAATGAATTATTTTATCAGAAAAAGATAAAATTTCAATTTTCAACAATTGTCACATTAAAAATTTTCTCCATCTATATCCACATAAAATCAATATTTTCCTCATCATATGAATCAATAATTAATTATTCACAAATAATATTACAGTAATCACAATATTGACAACCAGTGCGGCTTCCACGAAAGAGGGGGCTTTCAATAAGAATTTCTCCTTCTTGTGGCAAGAATTAGGTGACCAAACCTCTCCTTAGATGAACTTTCTAGACATTGCTAATAATGTTATCTAATAATATTATTCAGATAATATGAATTATTGCTTCGATAATGAAAATCTAATCGTAATAATAACAATTATTGAAACAACAAAGAATATAAAATATCAACGCAACAATTATTGAATCAATAAAATAAAATATCGAATAAAGAATCTACCGTAACAATTATTGAGTAGTGCCTTCACGTAAGAGTCAATAATTGGTGCAATACTGCAATGTCTTCTTGTCTGACAACGCCAGATTCTTGTGTTTTAACCACCGGGTATTCTAACGATTAAAATTCAGTAATAATTACTGCCGTTATTTTTAAACAACTTATATTTGTCGCTTTCTTCCTCCAATCGCTTTCAGTTATGGGGCCCACACATGGTCAGTGTCTTGCCGCATTTAATATTCCCCGACAAAGACAAATATTCCACGACCAAAAGAATATTCCCCGACAACAATGAATATTTTATAACCACTTGCTTATTTTGAAATATTTAATATTTTACCCATAACTATCCACATTAATCACATCAACCCTTACTATTTCAAAATAATAAGTAGAGGAAATTAAATTTCATTTATTAATTATTTGGGGTCTTACAACCTCCCTCCTTATGAAATTTCGTCCTCGAAATTGACATACGATACTGTGTTTCAAAAAGATGAGGATACCTCGCTTTCATTTCTCATTTCCAATTCCCTGGTCATTTCTTCTATAGCATGGTTCCTCCACAAGACTTTAACTTGTGGTATGACCTTCGTGCGTAGGACATGCTCCTTCCTATCCAAGATCTTGACAGGTACCTCCTCATACGTTAAGTCTTCAGCTATCTCGTCCGGTTCTAACTCAATAACGTGGTTCGGTCTTTCACATATTCTGAAAAGTACGATATGTGAAACACATTATGAACACGAGACATACTTGGAGGTAAAGCGAGTCTATAGGGTACATTTCCTACTCGGTCAAGAATTTGAAATGGACCAATAAATCGTGGATTGAGCTTTCCTCTCTTCCCAAATCTTATAACTCCCTTCCATGGGGCAACACGCAACAATACATGATCCCCTATACTAAACTCCACGTCCTTTCGATGAAGATCCGCATAACTCTTTTGTCGATCCTGTGCCGTTTGTATGCGTTGTCTAATCATTTGGATCTTTTTTGTGGTCATACGTACCAACTCGAGTCCCAACAATGTTGCTTCACCCACCTCGTCCCAACATACTGGAGAGCGACATTTTCCATATAATATAATGCTTGAATGGGGCCACACCTATACTTGCACGATAATCATTATTGTAGGAGAATTCCACCAATGGTAAATACTTATCCCAACCGCCTTTGAAGTCTAGGACACGAGTCTTAATAAATCTTCAAAAGTTTGAATAGTCCTCTCTGATTGTCCGTCCGTTTGAGGATGGTATGCCGAACTGAATCGTAAATCCGTACCCATAGCTTTTTGCAAGCTAACCCAAAATCTTGAAGTGAATCTTGGGTCACGATCCGAAACTATAGATACTGGCATGCCATGCAACCTCACAATCTCATTTACATACATACTAGCAAGACGTTCAAGAGAATAAGTCTCCGTTACGGCAAGAAATGTGCAGACTTGGTTAATCTATCAACAATAACCCAAATAGCATTTATGCCTTGAGAAACCGTGGGAAGACCCGTAACGAAATCCATGGTAATGTGTTCCCACTTCCATTTTGGAATCTCAAGTGGTTGCAATGGTCCCTTAGGCACTTGATGCTCCGCCTTTACACGTTGACAAGTTAAACATGTTGAGATAAACTTTGCAATCTCTCTCTTCATATTGTTCCACCAAAATGTATGTCGAAGATCACGATACATTTTAGTACTTCCATGATGGATTGCAAATGGTGTATTGTGTGCCTCCATCATAATCTTGTACTTCAAATCGTAGTCGTTAGGAACACAAAGTCTAGAGTGGACTCAAGAATTCCTTCTTCATCGATTCTCGCTTAGGAATAGCACCTTCTTGTACTTTCTTCTTCATATGCATCGACTTGAATTCGGTGGCTTGAGCAACCTTAACTTTTCTATTAAAGTTGGCTCTGTCGTATACTTGACATCATCTCACTCGTTCCTCGCATATGATCTTCTACTCAACGCGTCGCCTACCACGTTAAGCTTTTCGGGATGGTATTGAATAGTGTGGTCGTAGTCTTTCAATAGCTCGAGCCAACATCACGCCACATGTTAAGTTCTTTTGAGTGAAGAAATATTTAAGGCTTTTATGGTGCGAATATATCTCCACTTTCTCCCCATAAAGATAGTGCCTCCGGATCTTTAGCGAAAATGAAAATAGCTTTGCTAACTCTAGATCATGAGTAGGATAATTCCTCTCATATTCTTTAAGTTGTCGCGAGGCATAGGCTATGACTTTCCCATGTTGCATGAGAACACATCCTAACCCTTTGCTCAAGCATCATTTGTAGATAACAAATCCATCCGAACCGGATGGTATTGTTAGAACAGTCTTAAATAAGTCTCCTCTTAAGCTCTTGGAAACTCTTCTCGCATTCTTCACTCCAAACGAATTTTGTATCCTTCCGAGTCAACTGAGTTAGCGAGTAGCGATTCGAGAAAACCCTTCCACGAATCTTCGATAATAACCAAATAGACCCGTAAAGCTTACGTACTTGATCACCGCCTTCTGTTGCTCCTAACTTTGTATTGCTTCAATCTTCACGGGTCAACAGATACTCCATGTTTTGACACCACGTGCCCAAGAAATACTACTTCCTCAAGCCAGAACTCGCATTTCTTTAACTTGGCATATAACTTATTTTCACGAAGCCTTTATAGTACCAAATTTCTTCAAATGGTGCTCATGATCTTCACGACTTTTGGAATATATGAGGATGTCATCAATAAAGACAACAACGAATCGATCCAAATATTCCTTGAATACTTTGGTTCATCATATCCATGAAAGCCGCAGGGCATTAGTCAATCCAAAAGACATGACTAGGAATTCATAATGCCCGTCTTCGGAGTTCTAAAGGCGCCTTTGGAATATCCTCGCCTCTAATCTTCAAATTGATGATATCCGAATCGAAGATCGATTTTTGAAAAGAATTGTGCTCCTTGCAATCGGTCAAACAAGTCATCAATACGAGGTAGAGGATACCTATTCTTGATAGTGACATGGTTCAATTCCCGATAGTCAATACAAAGTCGCACACTCCCGCCTTTCTTCTTTACGAATAAAACAGAGCACCCCAAGGAGATGTACTAGGGGCGAATGAAACCGATGTTCAACAACTCACGTAGTTGGACCTTTAACTCCCGAGTTCAATAGAGCCATTTGATATGGGGTTTTAGAAATGGGCTTTGTACGGGTTTCAAGATCAATAAAGAATTCAACTTCACGTTACGGGGTAGACCGGAAGTTCTTCAGAAATACGTCAAGAAAGTTAATAACAACAGAATATTATTCAAATTTGGCGTGTCTTTATTCAAATCCATAACATGGGCTAAGAAAGCTTGACATCCGCTTTTTAATAAACGAATAGCTTTATGATTAGATATGACGGTGATTGATTTTAATGGTTTAGTTGCTTGAATTGCATAAACAAAGTTGTTTAGGAATATGAAAGCTAACAACCTTACGAAAACAATCAATTTTGGCATGATGAGTAGTTAACCAATCAATCCCTAAAATCACATCAAAAGCAAGTATCTTTAAAGAGATGAGGTCAAAAGGTAAGGTGATGGTGCCAACTTGAATCAAACAAGATTTATAAACAATGGATGTGATGAAAGTTTCTCTCTAGAGTTTCCACAGATAGGTCAAAGTCTAATTTCTCCGAGTCAAGTTTAAAACGTTGAGCACAAGCAGGAGAGATAAATGAATGGGTAACACCGGTATCTAGTAAAGTATAAACTTCACAAGAATTTATAAATAGCTTACCCGTGATCACCTCGTTTGGGTTCCTCGTATTTTGACCAGTCACAACAAACGCTCTTCCAGGAACCGTTGACTTTGACTTTTACGGGGATGTCTTTTGAGTCACCATCCCATTGAACTAGGTTTCGCTCTCATCGTGCAATCTCGGCGATATGTCCTTCCTTTCCATAATTATAGCATACACAACTGGCTGGGCGCTTTGACCGATATGTCCTCTTTCCTGCATTTATAGCATATACGACCGGTGGTCGTTTCTCCTCCTTGGAACCAGATTCTTCTCACGGCACTCGTCGTCTTCACATGGTCGTTGTTGAATCTCCTCTTTTTAAAATATCCTCCTCGACTCGCTTCTTCTATTTTCATGGCCATGATTACCACCGAGTGGTTACCATTTGTCTCGTCTTTTTCTTTCTCCACCGGGTTATTGTTGTTTTGTTGATCGCTATCTCCCAGATGATCTTGATTGTGGTACCTCGATTGGTAGTACTAGTTATCTCTCTCTAACAATTGAGCCCTATTAACAACATCCGAATAGAGAAAAATTTATGAGAGATGAGATCTTGGACGTATCTGGGATTTCAAACCTCTCGAAACATCCACGTCATCGTTCCTCATTCTCCACCAAATGAGGTGCAAACACGGATAACTCGCAAACTTCGCCTCGTCTTTGAGACACCGCCATGTTGTTCTGCTCGATCTAATAAACTCCACTTCCTTCATATGACGAACACTTTCGGAAAGTATTTATCATTAAATAGTTTCAAATGTCTCCCAAGACATCTTGAAGTACCGGATGGATGGAGTACGCTTCACAGACTCCCACCGGTGATGCCGCTGCGCCACACGGAACATAAAGGTGGCGAATGGAACCTTCTGTTCCTTTGTGCATCCCAAGACATCGAATATCTTGGTAATTTGCTTGACCCATTTTCGCCATGATCGGATCTGGCTTTCCTTTAAATTCGTGGTCCCAACTCTTTGAATCGCTTGGTTGTGACAACCCGTGAATTGCTATCATTTCCTCTATGTTTTGAACACGAGTCTCCCTCGTCTGATTTTTCATGAACTGCAAAAAGCTTCTAAACATTGCGTCGTTCATCGTCTGATCAGTGGTGTTGTTCACAGGAGGAACATTGCCAGCCTGTTGCATGTTCTCCTCGTTGGTGAGTACAAAGCGTCTCCACGGTCTCATTTCCATTGTTAATATTTTCATTGACATTCTCAAATCATCGTCATAAAACAAGGGTTAATTAAGCAAATCAATATATCACATAATATCCTTATATACCCACCAACTAACAAATAAGCTTAGGTAGGACACACTAGCGAAGGATTTACTCGCCTCCCTCCTAGTTCTATTCCCCATCTCCGCCAGAGATCATATCCCTAAGCTCGATACCAACCGTGACACCCCCAAAATAGGTATACATCACCCATTCCGAGTTGTCAATACACTGCATGTAAAACAACTACAACTTTATTATTACAACAAGAAAAGCTGTGAGTTTAAATACGAGATATTGCCATCTAAAAAATATCCACATACAAATAAATTCTCATCATAATTATTGATACATTATTTTACAAAATGGTGAGGACTACTAAACAACTCTCTAAAACCATCATTCCATACCCACACTCGTACTTTCGCTACATTCTCGCCTCCCGAGAAGAAAAAATGGAACAAAAAGGAAAAGGGTGAGCTCAACTAGCCCAAGAAGAATATTATGACTAAGATAATATATAACAAATTATCGTTAGTCTTCAACAGGAAAAATTTAATAGAATACAATAGACAACAAGTTTTAAATCAATACTGCATGATGAAAATATTAATTCATAGAAGAGTTACGTAGAGGGATGAAATCTATTAATATCTATGAATTTAACAAATCCATCATCACTATTTTTATCCTCAGTAACATCAATTAATATATATACTGAATCATATATTCATCCTTGCACTACAGCCAAGGACATTCATCGATTGGTCATGTTCATCTAAACACTGCTCATCTTTGCACTACGGGCCAAAGATATTCATCAAAAATCATTCATCTTTTGCACTACGGGCCAAAGATATTCATCGAAATCAATCATCTTTGCACTACAGCCAAAGATATTCAATAATATCATCATTTAAGACCGAGAATGATGAAAAATATTTTTTTAAAGAAATGAATCCAAAGAAACAAAATGACAAGGATTAAGGATTAAGGATTCAGATTTTGTTTTATCCACGCCCAAAAATACCTCAAAAATAATCATAGTGGTGTAAAATTCAAGAATGATCAAAACATGGATACAATCAAAGCTAGTATCCGAATAGATATTTTGGACGAAAAGAAAAATTTTCATTTTTCGATGAATAGTGCCAAATATTCGTGAATAAGATCAGATATCGTGAATAAAGTCAGATATCGTGAATAAGAACTCAGACACCAAAAGTTCCAAATTTGATAAAAACTTCAGATTAATATTTCAAAGATAATGATATTGAAGAAATAATATCATTACTTAACAAATAATATCCCTTACCTCGGAAGAGACAATGATTTAACTGGAATAATCGGATATAGGCTATAACTTAAATTTTCACCGTATAGCAATACTCAAAGTATACTCAAAATACTCACAAGAATACGCTTTCGATAATATAGAGAGAAAACTTGAGTTCGGTGTGAGTTTCAATTCTAACCTAAGCACCTATTTATAGAAATTGCTTAGAACACCAAAGTAGAAAATTTAATATAATAATATATTTATAAAAAGTTTTCTATGCCATCCTTTGGGAATCAAAATCACCACCTAGCATGTGATTAATGAGGCTCACAACATATAAAAAAAACGTTTTTGTTATTTTAAACAATTAAAACTTCCAAAAATCAATTATTTGAACTTGAAACTTCAATAATTACAATAAATAGCCCTTTTGTCGGAAAAATTCAAATCACGCTTTTTTTATAGGAAATTCAATTCTCTACAACTTTGCGGAAGAAAGTTTTTCAAATTCCAAATGTAAATTGACCAAAATCCATAAACCAGGCGATTTTACAAAGCTATAATCAAATTTCAAATCAATAAATGGGGTCCAATTTACATGTTTAACATGTTTTAAACATTTATTACAACAAAAATACTCTTCCTCCTCGTATACTTATATATTCCACATTCGTTGTAAAAATATCACCATTATTATATTATTAAAATATAATAATATATATATTTAAATGAATTATTTTATCGTAAAAAGATAAAATTTCAATTTTCAACAATTGTCACATTAAAATTTTCTCCATCTATATCCACATAAAATCAATATTTTCCTCATCATATGAATCAATAATTAATTATTCACAAATAATATTACGTAATCACAATATTGACAACCAGCGGTTCGCTTGGAAAGAGGGGGCTTTCAATAAGAATTTCTCTCATCAAGGCAAGAATTAGGTGACCAAACTTCCTTTAGATGAACTTTCTAGACATTGCCAATAATGTTATCTAATAATATTATTCGAGATAATATGAATTATTGCTTCGATAATGAAAAATACTGTGTAATAACAATTATTGAAACAATAACAATATAAAATATCAACGCAAAGAATTATTGAATCAATAAAATAAAATATCGAATAAGAATTCACCGTAATAATTATTGAGTAGTGCCTTCTTACGTAAGAGTCAATAATTGGTGCAATACTGTGCTACTCGCGTCTGCAAACAACGCCAGACATCGTGTGTTTTAACCATCGGGTATTCCAACAAAGTAAATCGTAACAATTACACCGCTATTTTTAAACAACTTATATTTGTCGCTTTCTTCCTCCAATTGCCTTCCCAAGTTATGGGGCCCACACATGGTCGTGTCTGTCGTCATTTAATATTCCCCGACAAAGCATTTAATATTCCACGACCAAACGAATATTCCCCGAACAACAATGAATATTTTATAACCACTTGCTTATTTTAAAATATTTGCGTATTTTACCCATAACTATCCACATTAATCACATCAACCCTTACTATTTCAAAATAATAATTAGAGGAAATTAAATTTCATTTATTAATTATTTGGGGTCTTACAGCATGAAAGGAAAGAGTGTTTGTTATTATTGCGGACAACCAGGGCACATGGCTCCTCAGTGTCCGAATAAGTAGAAGGGAGGATGTTTCTCGTGTGGAGCCATAAACCATCAAATTAAGGATTGCCCGAAGAGAAAGGGAAATGCAGTTAACGGCAACCGCAACAACAACAACAACAATGGGCTGACCATTGGAGGGCCAGCTAGTTAAGCCAACAGACCAACGACACGAACGTTCAACATAGGCGTACAGGATGAAGTGGATTCTAAGGACGTGGTGTCAGGTATCATTCTGATCAATGATATAGATGCATACGTGTTATTTGATTCGGGTGCTACCTGCTCTTTTGTTTCCAAAGAATTTGCTAAACAGGTAGACTTACCATGTGAGAGATTAAAACACCCTATGAACATAGAAGTAGCAAACAAGGAAATTATCCCCATAGAATAAATTTATAAGAATTGTTATACCAAATTATGAGGATTTAAGCTCAAAGTGGATTTGATACCGATTCGTTTGGGGGAGTTCGATGTAATCCTTGGGATGGATTGGTTATCGGTTCACAGAGCAGTTATAGACTGTAAGGAGAAGTGTGTACACCTTAAGATATGAACTGATGGCTCAATCACCGTGGGGAGCACCAGTCTTATTTGTAAAGAAAAAAGATGGGTCGCTAAGACTTTGTATAGACTACCAAGGGTTGAACAAGGTCACCATTAAGAACAAGTACTCGTTGCCCAGGATAGACGATTTGTTTGATCAGTTGAAGGGGGCGAAATACTTTTCAAAGATTTACTTGAGGACCGGTTATCACTAACTGAAAGTGAGGTCGGAGGACATTCCAAAGACGGCATTCAGAACTCGGTATGGACACTTTGAGTTTCTAGTAATGTTATTTGGATTGACGAAAGCGACATCAGCATTTATGAATTTAATGAATAGAGTGTTCAAACAGTATTTGGATAAGTTTGTTGTCGTATTCATCGACGACATTCTAGTGTATTCAGAGACAGAAGAAGAACACACTGAGCATCTTTGGATAGTGTTGGGGACATTAACGAGGGAAAAGTTGTATGCAAAATTCTCCAAGTGTGAGTTTTGGTTGCAGAGAGTGCAGTTTTTGGGGCACGTTATCGACAAGAATGGTTTTTCGGTGGACCCAGCAAAGGTAGAAGTGGTTATCAATTGGGAGCAGCCGAAGAAGCCGAAAGAAATCAGGAGTTTCTTAGGATTGGCAGGATACTATCAAAGATTTATTCAGGATTTTTTGAAATTAGCATCGTCATTGACCAATCTTACCAGAAAGATAATTAAGTTCGTTTGGACGGAGAAGTGTGAAGAAAGTTTCCTAGAATTGAAGAAGAGGCTTAGTCAAGCATCTATGTTGGCCTTACCGGAAAACATGGGAGGGTTTATAGTGTAAAGTTGTGATACCCCCAAATCTGGGTATCTTCCAACCCGATAGATGGTACCATTCACAACTACATTCAATTGAAAAGTCTCAAAGGAACAAATATGTCTTTTATATATTCAAAATAATATTAACATTCCCCCAGGTTCTTTATAACCATTACACTTGTTCTTGTCATAATATTAAATATATTACAATCTTTCACCCTATACTATTATATAAGTATACTATAGGTTCAGCTTCGCCTTGCCTTTATCCTTGCTGGAGCCTTCGGTCCATTCGATCATAGCTGTGTTTATATGGTTCAAGCAAGAGTGAGCATGACTAGCTCAGCAAGTACAATAATTCTAATAAACAACATTTTTGAAACATAGGAATCATATATCTTCAATAACTGAACAATAGTTACGAAGCACTATCGATAATTCAAAATAGCACTTCTTTTCATTCAAACGTTTTACAACAACAATATTCAGTAAAACATCAATTTTGGTCCAAGACCTTGAGCATTTAATAAGTTCTTTGAAAAGGACATCCCAGCACAAAGTTTGTAAGTCTGACATTTCTTACGAGCACGTCTAGGTGATCAGCCTATAGTACTCTATGTTGATCAACACTACATTTATTAAACGTATGTACGTTTAAGTTGTGGCAACCTCACGTGCCTGTCGTTTGACGACAAAACATTTTTAGCATACTCAGTCTTCGTTTGAAAACCACACCAATTTGACTTGGTAAATATTGACCATTCTTTAATTGAAATATAATATAAGTCTAGTCGATAGAGTTGGCTTGGAATTCATCATACAAAGCTTGTCCAGATTGAACTGGAATAAGGGTTAGAATACTTGCCTTTAGTGTCTGCTACAGTTATAACACGTTTACGTTAAGTCTTTAAGTCTCTACAGTAAATAATAACATCACATAACACATTAGGTCATGAATTAACATACATGGTTCCTAATGAATCTTACCCTTCTTCTCAATCTAATTATGACTTAGATTTATTATTATTGGTTCTGGCTTTTCGTTACGTCGTTCTTACCTTCACATTACGTTCATGTTTGATTACTTATCTCCAACCTTTAGGTAACATAATTAAGGTTTAACAATACCTTACAATGCTTCATTAAGTTCCTTAGTTCATTGTAAATTAATTACCATTCATGTTATACTTGTAAACTTCCTTCTCTGTCAAAACCCTAGAGGTTTGGAATCAAGCACGCCACCCCTTCCTCATGACGCCCCCAAATCCGGGTATCTTCCTACCCGACAAATGGTATTACACGGTACTACCATTCATACATTCATTCCATTGAAGAGTCTCAAAAGAACTAATTTACCTTCTATATATTGAAAATAATATTACATTTCCCAGGTTCTTTATAACCCATTTGTTTGTTCTTGTCATAATATCAAATATATTACAATCATCCATCTATATTATTATATAATAACTTTAAGGGTTCGTCTTCGCTTTGCCTTAATCCTTGCCGGAGCCTTCAGTCCGCTCAATCTTGGCTGTGTTCATATGGTTCAAGCAAGAGTGTGCATGACTAGCTCAACAAGTACTACAATTCTAATAAACAACATGCTTGAAACATAGAATTCATATATCTTCAGTAACTAAACAATAGTTACGAAGTACTATCGATAACTCAAAATAGCACTTCTTTTCATTCAAAACATTTTCAACAACAATATTCAGTAGAATATCAACTAAGGCTCAAGACTATGAGCAGTTCATAATTGCTTTTGAAAAGGACAACCCGACACTAAGTCCGTAAGTCCGGCATAGCTTACGAGCACTTCTGGGTGAGCAGCCCATAGTACTCTATGTTGATCAACACTACATTCATTAAACGTGTATACATTTAAGTTGTGGTAGCCTTACGTGCCTGTCGTTACACGACAAAAACATTTTTAGCATACTCGGTCTTCGATTGAAAACCACACCAATATAACTCGGTAAACATTAATCATGCTTAACAGAATCATAATTTAAGTCTAGCCGAAAGAATTGGCTCTGACTTCATCATTCAAGACTTTATGCAAAAAAATACATGAATTAAAATGCTTGTCCAGACTGAACTGGAACAAGGGTTAGAATACTTGCCTTTCAGCGTCTGCTTACTGATTATCACACGTACACTTTATGTCTCTAAGTTTCTACAATACATGATCATATAACGTACCACATTAGGTCATATATAATCAAGTACTTGTATATTTATACCTTACCCTTCATCTCAATCTAAAACCTGATTTAGATCTGTTATTATGGGTTTTCGGCTTTTCATTAAGTCATTCACATTTCGCTTATCTTCGATTGATTATTAACCTTAATAATACTACATTAGTTTTTAAAAATTCCTTAACAATGTTATACTTATGCCTTAATTCCTTACTAATAAGTTCTCTTTCATTTTATACTTGTAAACATTCTTTTCTAGCGATTTCTTATGACTGGCGCCACACTTAGCTCTTCATCTCATGTCATGTCATGAAAGTTAGCGATATACCTTGACATCATTATGGTATGCAAATACACCTTTTTAACCTTGGGTTGGCATTGGCGCCAACTCTGTGCCTTAGAAAAATTTTGCAGATTTTAAATTTTGTGAACTTCCCGGATGCATAACTTCTTCGTTATAAGTCCGAATTGGCTCGTTCAAAAGCCTACGGTTCACAAATTTCATACTCTACTCATTCATGCAAGAATTTTATCTATTTTACTTCATTTGCTAAAATTTCACCTATTAGTTCATTTTAACAAAAACGATAAACGTTCGTGAACGTTCAACGCTCGTTTCTTCGTTCTAAGTCGGAATTCGGTCATTTTCGAGTCCACAACTCTATAATGCCAAATATGACTTGTCTCCATCGAAAACCAACATTTCCGACTTCAAACACAAAATACGACTTCCATTCCGAAAATTTCACGAATTCGACGATAATCGTCCAATCTTGTGAATTCCGGTAAAGCTTCATTAGTAAACATTCTAAATGGATTTTAAACAACACATGAACAATTCAAGTTACTTATTACACCAACTTATTGACAAAGTAGGTTTTGACTTATCCTCATAAGTCAATGTCTTATTTAACTTATGAACTACATATTATCATGCTTATGACATACTATGAACATAAGTCCATAAATCAATGTTCTCTTACTATATTCAACATACTAACATCATATGACAAACATATGATAAGTTCTTCACAAGTTTTGTCAACTTATTAGGTTCAAGTTGCTTATTCAACTTATTTGGCTTAAGTTCATTCATTATTAACTTATTACATGTTATTATAATACACTTCCACTTCTCTATCAATTCTATCATAGAAGAGGTAAAGATAATATACATGAGTCTTACCCTTGAAGACTAGTACTTCACTTCACTTTGGAAAATCTAGCAAAGGTTGAAGTAGCTTATAAGTGCTTATGTGGCTTATTCTCTCTACCAAATAAGTTGCTTATCTTGAGAGGAAATTGTTGGATGAAATAATAACCAACAAAATGAAATGAAGCTTTCTATTTATAGACAACTCAAGGTTAGGGCATAATGGACTTTAAGCCATCCCACCTCCTTATTCCACCTCCTTAACTAACCTCCTCAACTTTCCACCTCCTAACTATTCATTTCTTGCCCAACACAACACTTGGTCATCACATAAATTTGTTTGCCCATCAAGTCTACCCATTTCTCACTTGGTTTGCCCCATGGATCATGTCCAACTCATTGGGCTTTGTTAATCATCCTAGCTAATTCCTTGTTGGGCTTATACCCCAATAGATTAGACTTACGATTTATCAAACACTTGGGCTTGAGTATCACATTCTATTGGACTCCTCCCATTAGGCTAATAATCCTACAAGTCCATTACTTTTAATTAAACAACTTAACATATATACACCACGTATAATTCTTGTATGCTAACTCGTATATTAATTCGTAATATACGTTATTTAATTCTTCATACATAATAGTATAATACGCCATATTATACTTACGTTCATTACTTCGTACAATGCATACATATCATACGATTACAACTTCCTTTCCTTAACGCTTAATAAATCTATCGTTTCCAAATTAGGTCCACATGTGAAATATTACATTTTCCATACTTAGATTATTATTACATAATCGATATCACCTTGATATTATAACATTACGTATTTTTCGAAAATTCAAAAATAATTCCCGAGCAGAAATTGATGAATAATGTTTTTCAGAAAATTTCTCGGAAAGCTTTTATTTTCGTCTTAGAAATTCAAACACATTAATTCAGTCACGTAGTTAAAATACTACGACGTTCCAACGTTTCTAGGTTATAGAATGACATTCATTTAATCAACACAGAATAATAATAAATAATATTATTTTATTCATTATTAAAAGTATTTACAAAGGTTCGATTTTTTTTCCGGGGCGTTACACTCTCTCCCCCTTATAAGGATTCTGTCCCCAGAATCTCTCTATATAAAAAAATTACACAAACAAATGAGGGTAATTCTTTTTCATCATTTCTTCTAACTCCCACGTTGCTTCTTCTGCATCGTGGTTCTTCCATATCACCTTCACGGAAGGTATGACTTTATTCCATAGAACTTGTTCTTTTCTATCGATAATTTGAATCGGCGTTTCCTCATACGTTAAGTCCTTCTCGATATGAATAGGCATATATTCTATCACATGCTTATAATCCGGCTTATAAGGACGTAACACAGATACGTGAAATACATTATGCATTCGTTCTAGGTCTGGAGGTAATGATATCATATAAGCTACCTCGCCCACCCGTTTTAATACCTCAAATGGTCCTATGAACCTCAGACTTAACTTTCCCTTCTTCCCAAAATGTATCTTTCCTTTTCCAAGGAGATACTTTTAGGAATACGTATGAACCTACTTCAAACTCTCGATTCTCTCTATGCGGATCCGTAAACTTCTTTTGTCTGTCTTGAGCTGCTAGAAGACGCATTTGTATTATCTTGACAATATCCACTGTCTGTTGCACCAATTCTGGTCCCAACATTCGACGTTCTCCTACATCATCCCAATACAGTGGCGTTTTGCATTTCCTCCCATACAAAGCTTCGTAAGGCGGCATACCTATGCTCGCATGATAACTATTGTTATACACAAACTCCACTAATGGTAGATGATCATCCAGCTACCCTTGAAATCCATGACGTAAGATCTTAACATATCTTCTAACGTCTGAATTGTTCTCTCGCTCTGTCCATCCGTTTGTGGATGATACGCCGTACTTAGCTTCAACTGTGTCCCTAACTGCTCTTGTAGACTTCTCCAAAAGTTCGATGTGAATCGTGGATCACGATCTGACACAATCGATACTGGTACTCCATGTCTAGAAATTATTCCTTAATATAGAGTCTAGCTAACTGGTCTAAGTTATACTTGACCCTAATTGGAAAAAAGTGAGCCAACTTCGTCAACCGGTCCACTATTACCCAAATCGCATCATACCCTTTCGTTGTAGTCGGAAGTCCTACCACAAAATCCATCGTGATATTCTCCCACTTCCACTCCGAAATTTCTAATGACTGTAACAAGCCACTTGGTCGTTGATGTTCGGCCTTAACTTTCTGACAAGTTAAGCACCTACTTACATACTCTGCTATTTCTCTCTTCATGTTCGGCCACCAAAAACTCTGTTGAAGGTCTTGATACATCTTAGTGCTACCAGGATGAATCGAAAACCTCGAACTATGAGCCTCTTGCAATACCTGCTCCTTTAATTTTGTCTCATTCGGAACCCAAATTCTTCCTTCAAATCTCAATAATCCCTCATTATCAAGACTATATTTAGCTTCTTTTTCATTGGCTAGCCGCTCCTTCTTCAGGTCACACTCATCAGTTTTGAGTTGTACCTCTTTAACTCTCTCTACGATGGTAGATTGCATCTCCATCGCAAACAACATTTGTCCTCCTTCACTTGGCAGCTTCACTTCCATCTCCATCTTAGCCATCTCTGTTATTAACTCAATTTGAGCCGTTAACAAAGACAACTTTTCCCGACCCTTCCTACTTAAGGCGTCGACAACTACATTGGCTTTTCCCGGGTGATACAGAATTTTACAGTCGTAATCCTTTATCAACTCCAGCCATCTCCTCTGCCTCATATTCAACTCTTTCTGTGTGAAGATATATTTAAGACTTTTGTGGTCCGTGTATATCTCACATTTAATGTCTCCATATCTTTAGAGCAAAAAGTACTGTGGCCAGTTCCAGATCATGAGTAGGATAAACTTTCTCATAATCCTTCAACTACCTAGATGCATACGCAATGACCTTGCCAAGCTGCATGAGCACGTAACCAAGTCCTTTGTGTGAAGCATCACTATAAACTACAAAATTTCATGTGTCATCGGGTAATGACAAAACAGGCACTTAACTCAACCTCTTCTTCAATTCTTGGAAACTGTCTTCGCACTTGTCAGTCCAAGTGTACTTCACCGTCTTCCTTGTCAAGTTAGTCAATGGAGTAGCTATCATCGAAAAATCCTGGATGAATCTCCGATAGTAACCCACTAACCCTAGGAAACTCCGCACCTCAGTTGGCGTTTTCGGTTATTTCCAATTCATCACGGCTTCTACCTTCGCTGGATCTACTGTAATTCCCTAATGGTCAATGACATGACCTAAAAATTGTACCTTCTCCAACTAAAATTTACACTTAGTGAATTTCGCATACAACTTCTCCTTTCTTAGTGTCTCCAACAGTACGTACACATTTATATCATTGATTGAATAATACATGTGATGACGTCCCCTGATGCAACCGCATCTTGGATCATCATGTTAAAGGCACTACCTATCGGCCTACTTCGATTGTCTTTGGTCCACCAATAGCTAACTTACCGCTATTAGCGACCCGATTCTCGTCCGTCCCCTTCTTCGGGAAGTTCTTTGCCATGTGGTTAGTTGACCCACACACAAAGCTTCCGTGATTCTTCTTCAGACAAGGACAATTAGGCGCAATGTGCCCCTCCCCGCCCACAATTGTAATAGACGGTTTTCCTTTCCTTGAAATTTACACTTAGTGAATTTCGCATACAACTCCTTTCTTAGTGTCTCCAACACTAATCTAAGGTGTTCAGCATGATCTTCTGGCGTCTTAGAATAGACTCGAATATCATCTATAAACACTACGACGAACTTGTCCAAATATTGTTTGAACACTATGTTCATCATATCCATAAATGCAGCTGGTGCATTTAACAACCCAAACGACATCACCATAAACCCGTAATGACCATAACGAGTCCTGAATGTTGTCTTTGGTACATCCTCCTTCCTAACCTTCAACTGGTGATACCCCGTTCTTAAATCTATTTTAAAAAAATACTTAGCCCCTTTCAACTGATCAAAGAGATCATCGATCCTGGGCAATGGGTATTTATTCTTTATTGTTAACTTGTTCAACTCTCGATAGTCAATACATAGTCTTAACGATCCGTCCTTCTTCTTGACAAATAGTATCGGTGCTCCCCACGACAACACACTTGGCTGAATATACTTCCGGTCCAACAGTTCTTGTAACTGCACCATCAACTCCTTCATCTCTACTAGCGCCATACGATCGGTACCACTGAAACCGTGCTGCTCGCACAATGTCTATCACAAACTTCGGCTCCCTATCCAAAGAGAAGACCCGGCAATTCACTCGGAAATACATTGGCGAATTCTTTCACTATAGGTATTTGTTCCATGGTTGCTACCACTCTCTGGGAATCAACAACATGACACAGATAGCCTACGCATCCCTTCCTCAATAATTTCCTAGTTTGTGTCATGGTTAGACAACACGAACGTCCCGGCGATCTATTCCCGTAAAATACTACCTGAGGTTGTTTTAAAGTCTTAATGTTCACACATTTCTTTTGACATTCTATAATTTCCCAATGGTTAACTAACTAATCCATTCCGAGAATTACGTCGAATTCTCCTAACTTTATCGGTAACAAATCTACCGATAATTGACAACCCCGTATATCTACACAACAACTCCTATAAACATCTTCAACAGGAATTATTTCTTCAATTGCTACCTTAATATTTAAAGGTATAGGTGTAGAGTCCCCGAATCCGGATACTTGAAACCCAAACTCAGTACTTTACGATACCATTTCTATGAGCAGAATAATACTAATAATAATAACAATAATATAAATTATAAACTTAACTTAAATTTATCAGAGTCTAATCCCAAGTACGCAACCTTTACTACATTCTTTACATGATATATAATACATATCAATATCTTAATACAATCTATCTATTACAAATGATACCAATAACATATTCTCGCTTTGCTTTCCTTTTCACTAGTTCTGGCCGAGCCTTCTAGCTTTTCATACTTAATTGAAAACATTTAAATTAAGCAAGGATGAGCATTTGAGTGCCCAAAGAAGTATTATATATATATAAACCGAAAGAATTTAAATGTTTTCTTTATAATATTCTTCTACAACCAACGATGAGTTGTGAAGTAATCATACTAATAATAATAATATAACAACCCTCGCTTCAAGTTTTTGAAACTGTGTATTGTCTATTTATAAGGTTTCGTGACATATCATGAACATTGTTTTCATTTTCGAAAAGGTTAAATGAAATTCATCCTAAACCTAAAGCATTGCTTACGGGCTCGAGGGTGTATAAATCCATGGGCCCCTGTGACGATCAATACTACATTGCTAGAAACGATATTATCGTTCATCCTTTGTCCGTGTAAATAAGCGTAAAAATTTTCCCATTATTGGGATGTTCATTTCATCGGGTTTTCATAACAAAGGTCTTATATAATTCAACATATATGTATATCAAAGGTGTATCAACATGCGATTAATAAAATGATTATCCAAGTGGGGACACTTGTATAATCATTTATAGAAATTAACGAATGAATATATTTATCCGAATTATCATATACTAGCATGTTGATAATCAATCGGCTTATATAATATAAGTTTAACAATCAGATAATAATATAACTTTGAAACATTCTTACACTTGTCCATTGCATAAAGAAAATGCAAAGTTAGGATACTTTTTGCACGATCAATGCTACCGCTTACACTTACGTAACTTAGATTTATCTTTTCTATCACGACCTATCATTAATCAAATCATTTGTTCGATTAGTATATCATAACGTAACACATAACACGCCTATCATAATTAAAGACATAATCTAATCACCTTATCACACATGTTCAATAAATCACCGACTCACAAACAATCATTAACACATTCTTAATCACATTGTCATATAACCTTAACAACCATTGAATCACAATTAAACCTTTAACTAATTAAATTATCTATGTCCGGATCAACTTCTCTAACCACGCTTACTTCACCGACAACTTTATCGCAATAATCGAGTCTAAGACTCTATACAATGAATTACATATTCATTTGGATAACTTAAACATCAATCGCACTATCTTTCATGGCTTTATAATAATTTTAAATAATTCTTATCATTTATCATAATTTATCACAAATTTTCAAACAATCAAATCATTATAAAATGATTTAAATATCAAATAATTCTATTATCATTAATATTTAATTAATATTAAACTATTAATGAAACCATTGCCAAAATATTAAAGTTATGAATAATAACTTAAAATATTCTTAACATATTTATATTACCCTTAAATGATTTTTAAAATAATTAAAATCATTATTATATAATTACCATTAATATTAAAATATTAATGAACTATTTATTCAAATATTAAAAGTCATTAATTATAACTTAAAATATTTTTAATTCATTTTTATCCCTTTTAAATGATTTTTAAATTAATAATTGATATTGGCTCGGTCATGGATGTCGACTTATTCTTTACGACTTAAGGGTATCCTAATTCTATTCCTTTCAAACACCTACACACAAAATTATCTTAACTAGCAAATAATTAATACACACAGCACATAATAGTTTTATAAGTTATCTTTTATTTTGTTTGACGATGAATTTATTCAATTCATCTCATTTTTTTTAAACTCTATATGAGTTATTTATATTTTCAACATTTCCCTCTGTTCTAAGGTTATAGCCTAAGGTCTAACCCACCTAAGGTTTCTAACCCTATAGCTCTGATACCATGATGTAGAGTCCCCGAATCTGGATACTTGAAACCCAAACTCGGTACTTTACGATACCATTTCTATGGCGCGAATAATACTAATAATAATAACAATAATATAAATTATAAACTTAACTTACATTTATCGTAGTCTAATCCCAAGTACGCAACCTTTACTACATTCTTTACATGATATATAATACATATCAATATCTTAATACAATCTATCTATTACAAATGATACCAATAATATATTCTGCTTGCTTTCCTTTTCACTTGTTCTGGCCGAGCCTTCTAGCTTTTCATACTTAGTCGAAAAACATTTAAATTAAGCAAGGATGAGCATTTGAGTGCCCAAAGAAGTATTATATATATATATAAGTTTGAAAGAATTTAAATGTTTTCTTTATAATATTCTTCTACAACCAACAAGAGTTGTGAAGTAATCTGTACCAATAATAATAGCATAACAACCCTCGCTCAAGTTTTTTGAAACTGTATTGTCTATTTATAAGGTTTCGTGACATATCATGAACATTGTTTTCATTTTCAAAAGGTTAAATGAAATTCATCTCAGTAAACCCAAGATTTGCTTACGGCTTTGCCCGAGGTGTACAAATCCATGGGCCTGTGATTGATCAATACTACATTGCTAGAACGATATAGAGTCTAGCTAATCGTCTAAGTTATACTTGACCCTAATTGGCAAAAAGTGAGTCGACTTCACAACCCATTCCACTATTACCCAAATCGCATCATACCCTTTCGTTGTAGTCAAGTCCTACCACAAAATCCATCGTGATATTCTCCCACTTCCACTCCGAAATTTCCAATGACTGTAACAAGCCACTTGGTTGTTGATGTTCGGCCTTAACTTTCTGACAAGTTAAGCACCTACTTACATACTCTGCTATTTCTCTCTTCATGTTCGGCCACCAAAAACTCTGTTGAAGGTCTTGATACATCTTAGTGCTACCAGGATGAATCGAAAACCTCGAACTATGAGCCTCTTGCAATACCTGCTCCTTTAATTTTGTCTCATTCGGAACCCAAATTCTTCCTTCAAATCTCAATAATCCCTCATTATCAAGACTATATTTAGCTTCTTTTTCATTGGCTAGCCGCTCCTTCTTCAGGTCACACTCATCAGTTTTGAGTTGTACCTCTTTAACTCTCTCTACGATGGTAGATTGCATCTCCATCGCAAACAACATTGGTCCTCCTTCACTTGGCAGCTTCACTTCCAGCTCCATCTTAGCCATCTCTGTTATTAACTCAATTTGAGCCGTTAACAAAGACAACTTTTCCCGACCCTTCCTACTTAAGGCGTCGACAACTACATTGGCTTTTCCCGGGTGATACAGAATTTTACAGTCGTAATCCTTTATCAACTCCAGCCATCTCCCCTGCCTCATATTCAACTCTTTCTGTGTGAAGATATATTTAAGACTTTTGTGGTCCGTGTATATCTCACATTTAATGTCTCCATATCTTTAGAGCAAAAAGTACTGTGGCCAGTTCCAGATCATGAGTCGGATAAACTTTCTCATAATCCTTCAACTGCCTAGATGCATACGCAATGACCTCGCCATGCTGCATGAGCACGTAACCAAGTCCTATGTGTGAAGCATCACTATAAACTACAAAATTTCATGTGTCATCGGGTAATGACAAAACAGGCGCTTAACTCAACCTCTTCTTCAGTTCTTGGAAACTGTCTTCGCACTTGTCAGTCCAAGTGTACTTCACCGTCTTCCTTGTCAAGTTAGTCAACGGAGTAGCTATCTTCGAAAAATCCTGGATGAATCTCCGATAGTAACCCGCTAACCCTAGGAAACTCCGCACCTCAGTTGGCGTTCTCGGTTATTTCCAATTCATCACGGCTTCTACCTTCGTTGGATCTACTGAAATTCCCTAATGGTCAATGACATGACCTAAAAATTGTACCTTCTCCAACCAAAATTTACACTTAGTGAATTTCGCATACAACTTCTCCTTTCTTAGTGTCTCCAACATTACGTACACATTTATATCATTGATTGGAATAATACATGTGATGACGTCCCCTGATGCAACTGCATCTTGGACAGTCATGTTAAAGGCACGGCCTATCGGCCTACTCGACTGTGCTGGTCCACCAATAGCTAACTTACCACTATTAGCGACCCGATTCTCGTCCGTCCCCTTCTTCGGGAAGTTCTTTGCCATGTGGTTAGTTGACCCACACACAAAGCTTCCGTGATTCTTCTTCAGACAAGGACAATTAGGCGCAATGTGCCCCTCCTGTCCACAATTATAATAGACGGCCTTTCCCTTGAAATTTACACTTAGTGAATTTCGCATACAACTCCTTTCTTAGTGTCTCCAACACTAATCTAAGGTGTTCAGCATGATCTTCTGGCGTCTTAGAATAGACTCGACTATCATCTATAAACACTACGACGAACTTGTCCAAATATTGTTTGAACACTATGTTCATCATATCCATAAATGCAGCTGGTGCATTTAACAACCCAAACGACATCACCATAAACCCGTAATGACCATAACGAGTCCTGAATGTTGTCTTTGGTACATCCTCCTTCCTAACCTTCAACTGGTGATACCCCGTTCTTAAATCTATTTTAAAAAAATACTTAGCCCCTTTCAACTGATCAAAGAGATCATCGATCCTGGGCAATGGGTATTTATTCTTTATTGTTAACTTGTTCAACTCTCGATAGTCAATACATAGTCTTAACGATCCGTCCTTCTTCTTGACAAATAGTATCGGTGCTCCCCACGACAACACACTTGGTTGAATGTACTTCCGGTCCAACAGTTCTTGTAACTGCACCATCAACTCCTTCATCTCTACTAGCGCCATACGATACGGTACCCTAGAAACTAGTGCTACTCCTGGCACAATGTCTATCACAAACTCGGTCTCCCTATCCAGCAGAAGACCCGGCAATTCACTCGGAAATACATTGGCGAATTCTTTCACTATAGGTATTTGTTCCATGGTTTCTACCACTCTCTGGGTATCAACAACATGACACAGATAGCCTACGCATCCCTTCCTCAATAATTTCCTAGTTTGTGTCATGGTTAGACAACACGAACGTCCCGGCGATCTATTCCCGTAAAATACTACCTGAGGTTATTTTAAAGTCTTAATGTTCACACATTTCTTTTGACAATCTATAATTGCCCCATGGTTAACTAGCTATTCCATTCCGAGAATTACGTCGAATTCTCCTAACTTTATCGGTAACAAATCTACCGATAATTGACAACCCCGTATATCTACGCAACAACTCCTATAAACATCTTCAACAGGAATTATTTCTTCAATTGCTACCTTAATATTTAAAGGTATAGGTGTAGAGTCCCCGAATCCGGATACTTGAAACCCAAACTCGGTACTTTACGATACCATTTTTATGAGCGGAATAATACTAATAATAATAACAATAATATAAATTATAAACTTAACTTAAATTTATCAGAGTCTAATCCCAAGTACGCAACCTTTACTACATTCTTTACATGATATATAATACATATCAATATCTTAATACAATCTATCTATTACAAATGATACCAATAACATATTCTGCTTGCTTTCCTTTTCACTTGTTCCCGGCCGAGCCTTCTAGCTTTTCATACTTAGTCGAAAACATTTAAATTAAGCAAGGATGAGCATTTGAGTGCCCAAAGTAAGTATTATATATATATATATAAGTTAAAGAATTTAAATGTTTTCTTTATAATATTCTTCTACAACCAACAAGAGTTGTGAAGTAATCTGTACTAATAATAATAGCATAACAACCCTCGCTCAAGTTTTTGAAACTGTGTATTGTCTATTTATAAGGTTTCGTGACATATCATGAACATTGTTTTCATTTTCAAAAGGTTAAACAAAAATTCATCTCAGAACCCAAGATTGCTTACGGCCCGAGGGTGTACATCCCATGGGCCCCAGATTGATCAATACTATATTGCTAGAACGATATTATCGTTCATCCTTTGTCCGTAAGAAGCGATAAAAAATTTTCCCCATTATCTGGATGTTCATTTCGCTCGGGTTTTCATAACAAAGGTCTTATATAATTCAACATATATGTATATCAAAGGTGTATCAATATGCGATTAAATACAATGATTATCCAAGTGGGGACACTTGTATAATCATTTATAGAAATTAACGAATGTAATATATTTATCCAATTATCATATACTAACATGTTGATAATCAATGGCTTTATATAATATAAGTTTAACAATCAGATAATAATAATATAAATTTGAAACATTCTTACACTTGTCCATTGTATAAAAAAAATACAAAGTTAGGATATCTTGCCGATGCTACCGCTTACACTTACGCAACTTAGATTTATCTTTTCTATCACGACCTATCATTAATCAAATCATTTGTTCGATTAAGATATCATAACGTAACACATAACACCGCCTATCGCAACAAAGACATAATCTAATCACCTTATCACACATGTTCAACAATCATGGACTCACAAAAACAATCATTAACACATTCTTAATCACATTGTCATATAACCTTAACAACCATCAATCACAATTAAACCTTTAACTAATTAAATTATCTATGTCCGATCAACTTCTCGAACAACTACGCCGATCTACCGACAACTTTATCGGGTAATAATCGAGTCTAAGACTCTATACAGTAATTACATATTCATTTGGATAACTTAAACATCAATCGCACTATCTTTCATGGCTTTATAATAATTTTTAAATAATTATTATCATTTATCATAATTTATCACAAATTTTCAAACACCGAAATCATTATAAAATGATTTAAATATCAAATAATTCTATTATCATTAATATTTAATTAATATTAAACTATTAATAAAACCATTGCCAAAATATTAAAGTTATGAATAATAACTTAAAATATTCTTAACATATTTATATTACCCTTAAATGATTTTTAAAAAATTAAAATCATTATTAAATAATTACCATTAATATTAAAATATTAATGAACTATTTATTCAAATATTAAAAGTCATTAATTATAACTTAAAATATTTTTAATTCATTTTATCCCTTTAAATGATTTTTAAATTAATAAAACCATTTTAAAACTATTTATTTAATATAATTATTAAATAAATTTAATATCATTAACCATTAAATAAATATCATTAATATTAATTAATAATGAAATTATCCTTTAAATATTAAAAGTTATAGTTTATAACTTAAAATATCTTTAAACATTTTATCTTCATTTAAAATGATTATTAAAATATTAAAATCATTTTTAAACTAAATTATTTAATACAAATATTAAATAACTTTAATATCATTATTAATCATTAATTAATGAAATTAACCATTAAATATTAAAAGTTATATTTTATAACTTAAAATATTTTTAAATACTTTATTTTCATTTAAAATGATTTTTAAATCATTAAAATCATTTTTATCTTATTTATTTAATTTAATAATCAAATAAATCTAATATCATTAATATTAATTTATTAATGAAATTTCTCCAAAAATATTAAAAGTTACATTTTATCCCTTAAAATATTTTAAAATACATTAATCTCATTTAAAATGATTTTTAAATAATTAAAATCATTTTTCTCTAATTTATTTGATATACTAATTAAATAAATTAAATATCATTAATATTCAAATAATTATAAATATTAATGAAAAATATCCCAAATAATTAAAAGTTATTTTTCATAATTTTAAAAAAAATTAAAACTAATTTTGTAATTTTTATAATTTATTTTCTATTTTTAACTAATTTTCTAATTTCGTAAATTAAAATAATAGAACCGTCATTGAGGGTCTTTAGCGATGATATCTCTGTCGCCTTAGATGTTCTTGGGCTCAAGAACACCGTCATCCGGCTTTCGTGGTGCTTGGTTTGACCGGCTTTTGATTCACAAAGGTAATCGTGTAATCGAAAGTTAGTTTAAACGTTGATAATGTAGTACGCTTGCAACACTACCACTAAAAATTAACAACTTAGTTAAACAATATCGTGACATGAAGATCTTGACTCTTTAAATCCTTGTCAGCCCATTTCGGGTTTCTCCGTAAACCCGTAAACTCGATCGTTACTTTCAATCTCACTTTAAGTTAGGTTCGCTCATCGTTCATGTGGTATCAAGGTTTAAATCAGAGTCCTCGTGTCAAGTAACAACACTAAAGCAACATATCGCTTTAAATGTTAATGATCTACAAGATATAACTCTTGGCCAAACCTCGCCGAGGGTCGTTTTTCATGTGTTCGAAATTCCCGTAAAACGCAATCGTGATCATTCCAAATTGCTTTCATCATTCCACAAAATCCAAAGATATGTAATGTTTTAACGATATAAAAGCATGACTCTATAGTTAATATACCGACTACAACCTAAATTCAACAAAACAACAAAACATCTAATGTAATGCAAGATCTCGACCACAAACATCCTCGTCGACATTTCGGGCAGTTCTCGATCGCCTAGAAAAACTTCCTATTAAAGCCGGCCAACTAGATTTCGACCGTGAATAACTTCATTTCCGTAAATCAAATAGCTATTCTACCACTTGGATCTTAAAGACCATATACCAAGCTACATAACCCAACACTTAAACAACAAAAAACACTAAATATACTAAGATCTACACTATTCCCCGACATTCGTGTCGCACCATAACATGAACTTTTTCCGTAAAATTGAAAATCATTAATTTGAGCATTTAGATGTTATGGATCCTGAATACTACCAACCCGCATCATCACTAGAGACTAAATACAACATATTACAACAACAAAAACTAACATCTAACACAAAAATTTGGACAGAATTTGAACTAGGGTTCTATACCTTTTATGCTCAATTCTTTTTGATCTTGTGTTTCTGATTTGTTAAAGATGAACGTGGGGCTATATTTGTGACTGATATTAGCAACAAATTTCGTGGCTTTTAGAAAGAGAAGGTCTAGGAGGAGCTTGGTAAATAATTTGAGCAACAATGCAACATTTTCTCTCTCTAACCTATATATACAAGACTTAGATTCATGAATGGTTGCTAGATGGCTGATGGCTGGTGTTTTTAAGTCAAAAGAGTTGTTGGTTTAGGTCACCAACCCATCCTATTGTCAAAACCTAGTTTGTAGCTTCAATTATACAAGAGGGACATTTTTGTCATTTCCTTAAATTTCTAGAAAATTGCCTTAGGGTTTAGGGTTTAGACATTTTAGTGTTTAGGGTTTAACATTTAACCCTTAAAGATTTAGCAATCAGGATTTCAAAAATTTCCAAATTTAGGATTTAACAATTAGGGTTTATTACAAAAATAATAATATAAAATAACTAAATTTTAGTTTCTAAAATTTTGAATAAATAAATAAAATAAATTTGTTAACTAAATTAAGTTTGTAATTATCTTATACATGGACATTAGGGTTTATTACCCTTAATCACAATTAACTTTGCTAATAAAGCAATTAGGGTTTATAATACCAAAATTTAGGGTTTCCATAATACAATTAGGGTTTCTAGAAATTAAATTAGGGTTCTAGGTTTTAGGGTTTTGATTTACTAATTAGGTTTACCTTAATTAGTAATTAAAGTCTATCACACGTGTTATTAATCACAAGAATACACAATTTCCTCGATGTATAAAATTATCCGCTTTTAGGTCTTCAATTAGGGGTTTCTAATTAATTCGCTTTTTCCCAAAGATAATTAGGGTTTTTCCTAATTAACTTTAATTTCCTAATACACAACATAATTCACCTTAACATGATTGCATAACAAAGATTAAACCGACATTTGACTTTTAAATTAGGGTTTAACAAACTTAAACTAGGGTTTTGATATTGTATACATAATTTGACCAACATTATCATCCCACACACATACAACTTATTTATAGTAATCGAAAAATCAAAATATAATTAATATTACATTATTATCATTATTCCTTATCCCTAATCAAAATTAGGGTTTATCAAAATATTATTAGGGTTTGATCGTAATATATTAAAACTGCTCCACACATTAACATTACACATATAATCATACATATCTCAGAATAATCGATAAATAATAATATAATATTATTATTCTCATTCCTTGATCAAAACCCTAATTAGGGTTTGATTCCATATCCGATTTATCTTTCATATATAACCTTAATAATTAAGTTAAAATAATTAACTTAACTATTCTCAAATAATTTCATATAATAAAATAAGTATTATAAAAATTCTATAATTATATCATATAAAATAATATAATTATCCTATTTCCTTGGAAAATAAACATTAAAAACATTTTTTTACTATAAAATTAATTAGTATAAAAATATAATTGATAATTATCAATAATTCTAAAATAAATTTATTTGCAATACTTAATGTAATAAATAAATTTTATTTATCACACATATAATTATAATTACACATTACCTTGACACATATCATTCATATTTATTTTAATAAATAAAAAAAAATTATACGCAAAATTTATGATTTATTTATATAGAAAATATCGGGTTGTCACAATAGGTAACTTTTCGGGAAGTAATCCTAATCGTCTAGTAAAATCGCATGCTATAAACGAACAAGTAGCACCCAAATCAAATAGTACGTACACATTTATTTCGTTGATTGGAATAATACCTGCGACGACGTCCCCTGATGCAACTGCATCTTGGACTGTCATGTTAAAGGTATGGCCCATCGGCCTACCCGGCTGTGCTGGTCCACCAATAGCTAACTTACCGTTATTAGCGACCCGGTTCCCGTCCGTCCCCTTCTTCGGGCAGTTCTTTGCCATGTGGTCAGTTGACCCACACACAAAGCATCTGTGAATCTTCTTCGGACAAGGACAATTAGGCGCAATGTGCCCCTCCTATCCACAATTGTAATAGACGGCCTTTCCCTTGAAACAGACTCCTAAGTGAGTCCTCCCACGGGTCTTGCAGGCCTCCATTCTTTTCTTAGGTTCTCCTTGCATCACTCTGGTATTCCCAGAACTAAATACCTTCCTCTTCTGACCCTCGCCACTACCGCTGGCCCCCTCAATCTTTACTCCCCCATCTACTTTACCCTTCATCTTCTTGTCGTTGTGGTATTGACTCAGAGCCTCACTACAACCCTCGGCGATTATCGCCTTCTCTAAAATGGTTCCAAAAGAAGTACTTTGGAACATTGAAATATGGTTATAGAGCCAGGGTTTCAAGCCCTACTCGAACTGTCGCGCCTTCCTCACCTCAGTATCCACTTGATATGGAGCAAACCTTGCCAGTTCAATAAACTTGGTGCGTATTGGGGAACTGTCATATCCCCTTGTTTCAACTCCAGAAACCGCATCTCCATCCTTCCCTGCATGCTCGTGGGAAAGTAATTCTCGAAGAATATCTCCTTGAACCTATCCCATGTTAGATTCGCTATTCCAACCCTAGCCTGATTGGCTTCCCACCAAAAGTTGGCCTCTCCCTTCATCATATAGGTCGCAAAGGCAACCTTTTGGGCCTCGTCGACATTTGCTATCACAAATGCCTTCTCTATTTCCTTAACCCATGTTTGGGCTTCAATAGGGTCCATAGTTCCTTTGAACTCCGGAGGACCCACACTCTTGAAATCCTTAAAGGTAGTAGCTCGTGCTACTCCTGGATTTACGGGGATATTAGCCCCCGTTCTATTAAAGGCAAATTGTTAATAAATTAACAAACTCCTCAGATCGGGTTTATCGAACCTCCTCCTGTTGATTCATGTTAAGACCTTGATTACGTTGCACTTCTTCTCTGCGGCTTTTTGCTGATACAATAAACACATTTCGTTATTATTCCTTTCTTTATTAGTTATTATTTAATATTAAACAATAACTCCAACATCCATAACTCATTGTTTTCCATAAAAAAGACTTATATTCATTCTTCATAGTATAATACTACATTTGCTACATACATACACTTAAAAGTCGATTACATTACTTTATCGCTATCACTTTCCAAAAATTGGGATTTACAAAAGACTACCCTTTACTATACAAAAAGGCTTTACGTCGCTACTAATTACAAAATATTACATACTACTCTAGCTACCACTAATCTACATCTGCCTCAAGGCATTATCGAAATCTGTCTTGGCAAGACCGGCAATGATATCACGGCTAATAGTATGTCGTGTTTGCCCCACCTCCACAGGATAACCAGCTACCTGCCGCTAGAAATCTGTATGAGAACTCCTATAGATATAGGACATTCTCCCTATCTTCTGTATCTTGGTATTTAGCTCCTCCTTGAGCTCCAAGACCTCATGCTTTAATTCATGGACTTTGTCCTTAGCCAAAATCCTCTCGTCATGTTCCTGCCAAGGCAGATGGACTCGACATCAGTTTTGTCCAAAAAATAGAGAGAAGATAATCAAGGTGATATCGATTATGTAATAATGTAATAATGACCGCTGCAGTTGTTTCCACTACATGATCATATAACGTACCACATTAGGTCATATATAATCAAGTATGTGTATATTTATATCTTACCCTTCATCTCAATCTAAAACCTGATTTAGATATGTTATTATGGGTTTTCGGCTTTTCATTACGTCATTCACATTTTGCTTATCTTCGATTGATTATTTACCTTAACCATCCTACATTAGTGTCTAACAATGCCTTAACAATGTTATACTTATACCTTAGTTCCTTACTAATAAGTTCTCTTTCATTCTATACTTGTAAACATTCTTTTCTAGCAATTTCTTATGATGGCGCTAGAAAAGACCACACTTAGCTCTTTCATCTCATGTGCCACATGCCAAAGTTAGCAAGATGCCTTGACATCTGTTATTATGACCATAGTGGCCACCTTTTGGTTTTAGGTTGGCCATACAACCAACTCAACTCTATTAGAAAAATTTTGCGATTTTAAATTTTGTGAACTTCTCGGACGCATAACTTCTTCGTTATAAGTCCGAATTGGCTCGTTCAAAAGCCTACGGTTCACAAATTCCATAATATACGCGTTCATGTAAGAATTTTATCTATTTGACTTCATATGCTAAAATTTCACCTATTAGTTCATTTTAACGAAAACGATAAACGTCGTGAACGCTCAACGCTGCTTTCTTCGTTTCTAAGTCGAGATTTCGTCATTTTCGAGTCCGCAACTCTATAATGCCAAATATGACTTGTCTCCATCAAAAACCAACGTTTCTGACTTCAAACACAAAATACGACTTCCATTCCGAAAATTTCACGAATTCGACGATAATCGTCCAATCGTGTGAATTCCGGTAAAGCTTCATTACTAAACGTTCTAAATGGATTTTAAACAACACATGAACAATTCAAGTTACTTATTACACCAACTTATTGACAAAGTAGGTTTTGACTTATCCTCATAAGTCAATGTCTTATTTAACTTATGAACTACATATTCTCATGCTTATGACATACTATGAACTTAAGTCCATCAATCAATGTTCTCATACTACATTCAACATACTAACATCATACGACAAACATATGATAAGTTCTTCACAAGTTTTGACAACTTATTAGGTTCAAGTTGCTTATTCAACTTATTCAGCTTAAGTTCATTCATTAATAACTTATTACATGTTATTATCATACACTTCCACTTCTCTATCAATTCTATCATAGAAGAGGTAAAGATAATAGACACGAGTCTTACCCTTGAAGACTATTACTTCACTTCACTTTGGAAAATCTAGCAAAGGTTGAAGTAACTTATAACTGCTTATGTGGCTTATTCTCTCTACCAAATAAGTTGCTTATCTTGAGAGGAAATTGTTGGATGAAATAACAACCAACAAAATGAAATGAAGCTTTCTATTTATAGGCAACTCAAGGTTAGGGCATAATGGACTTTAAGCCATCCCACCTCCTTAACTAACCTCCTCAACTTTCCACCTCCTTAGCTCCACATGCGAAATATTACGTTTTCCATACTTAGATTATTATTACATAATCGATATCACCTTAATATTATAACATTACGTATTTCTCAAAAATTCAAAAATAATTCTTTGTTGTAAATCGATGAATAGTGTTTTTCGAAAAAATTTCTGAAAGCTTTTATTTTTGTCGTAGAAATTCAAACACTTTAATTCATTCACGTAGTTAAACTACTACGACGTTCCGACATTTCTAGGTTATAGAACGACATTCATTTAATCAACACAGAATAATAATAAATAATATTATTTTATTCATTATTAAAAGTATTTACAAAGGTTCGATTTTTTTTTCCCGGGGCGTTAAATTCCTTCTCTGTGCCGCGTTGTGGCGCCACTCAGCGTTGGTCGAGGACTGACTTCACGCTTACTACGGCGCGAGTCCCAACGTTACATGTCGATCATGGCAAAAAAGTTTAGTAGGTATGTGGATCAGATATGGCAATCGCAGCGCCACCAATATACTTTGGGTTGGTTGCATGGCGCCCAACTCACAGGCACTGCATAACTTTGACAGAATTTCAACTTTGTGAAATTTCCTGCTCAGTAACTTCTTCAAGATATCGTCCGAATTGGCTCGTTCAAGAGCCTACGGTTCACAAATTACATACTCTACGTGTTCATGCAAGAATTTTATCTATTTGACTTCTTTTACTCAAAATTCACATATTAGTTCATTTTTAACGAAAACGGTAAATGTTCGTGAACATTTAATGCTCGTTTCTTAGTTTTAAGTCGGAATCTAGTCATTTTTGAGTTCGCAACTCTATAATGCCAAATATGACTTGTCTCCATCGAAAACCAACGTTTCCGAGTTCAAACACAAAAGTCGACTTCCATTCTGAGAATTTCATGAATTCGACAATTATCGTCTAATCGTGTGAATTCCGGCAAAACTTCATTACTAACGATTTAATCATCATTCTAAATGGATTCTAACCATCATATGAACATTTCAAACTACATATTACATCAACTTATTTTCAAGCTATATTTTGGCTTATTCTTCATAAGTTCATAACTTAATAACTTATGAACTACAAGTTTTCAATCTTTATGACTTATTATAGATTTAAGTCCTTTAATCAACATTCTCACATCTTATCAAACATACTAACTTCATATGGCAAACCTATGACAAGTTCATCATAAGTTCTTCATAAGTTTATAACTTATTTAGGTTCAAGTTACTTATTCATGACTTATTCGGCTTAAGTCCATTGTTTATTTAATTCTTATATGTTATTAGCATACATGATCATCACTTCTCTGTCAAGCTATCATGGTAGAGATAGAAGAATATAGGACAAGATTCTTACCCTTGATGAACTAGTCTTCATCTTCTTAAAAATCTAACAAAGAATGTTTTGACTTAAAAGTGCTTATTCTCTCTAACCAAGAAGTTACTTTATGTTGGATGAAAGTTAACAATCCAATAAATGAAATTGTGAGCTTTCTATTTATAGAAGTCTTCAAGTTAGGGCATAATGGACATTAATCATCCACCTACTTAAGTCACCTCCTTACTATTCACTTACTTAACAACTAAGTATACTTGCTAGCCACACTGATTACTTGGACATCTCAAAACATATCCAATGTTTGGCCATCACATAAAGTACTTGGTCACCAAGATAACCCACATTAACTTTGGTTGCTCCATGGATCAAGCTTAACCCATTGGATCATTACATTGGGCTTAAGTTAACTAACTTAGCTTATTCCTATTGGGCTTGCATTACTTTATTTGGGCTTCATATAAACCAACACTTAGCTTAATCATTAATACATCTTGGGCTTGTCCCTTAATGCATATTCGACTTGCACTTCACACAAGATCCACCATTCTATTCCCTTTTGTCTTTCATCCTTAATGTTCTTAATTTAAGTCTGCATGCAAAATATTATGTTTTCCATACTTAGATTATTATTACATAATCCATCTCACCTTGTTATTATAATGTTACGTACTTCTCAGAAGTTCAAAAATAATTCCCGAGCGGAAATCGATGAATAGTATTTTTTAGAAAATTTCTCGAAAAACTTTTATTTTCGTCTTGGAAATTCAAACACTTTAATTCCTTCACGTAGTTAAGATACTATGATGTTCTGACGTTTCTAGGTTATAGAACGACATTCATCTTACTAACATATAATAATAATAATTTATATTATTTTATTCATTATCTTATTAAATAAAATTATTTTACAAAGGATCTGAATTTCTCGGTCATTACATTCTTCCCCCCTTATAAAGATTTTGTCCCCAGAATCTCGTCTCTCATTACTCAAACAACTGAGGGTAATCCTTCCTTATCTTTTCTTCCAATTCCCACGTTGTTTTTTCTGCATCGTGGTTCTTATATATAACCATTGCACTTGTTCTTATCATAATATCAAATATATTACAATCATTCACTCTATACTATTACATAAGTATACTACGGGTTTGGCTTCGCCTTGCCTTTATCCTTGTCGGAGCCTTTGGTCCGTTCGATCTTAGTTGTGTTCATATGGTTCAAGCAAGAGTGAGCATGACTTGCTCAAAGTACAACAATTCAAATAAACAACATGCTTGAAACATAGGAATCATATATCTTCAATAATCGAATAATAGTTACGGGTACTATCGATAATTCGAAATAGCACTTCTTTTCATTCAAAACATTTTACAACAACAATATTCAGTAAAACATCAATTTTGGTCCAATACCTTGAGCATTTCATAAGTTCTTTGAAAAGGACATCCCAGCACAAAGTTCGTAAGTCTGACATTTCTTACGATCACGTCTAGGTGATCAGCCTATAGTACTCTATGTTGATCAACACTACATTTATTAAACGTATATACGCTTAAGTTGTGGCAACCTCACGTGCTGTCTGCTTGACGCATTTAATTTTTTTAGCATACTCTGGTCTTCGCTTTGAAAACCACACCAATTTGACTTGGTAAACATTGACCATTCTTTAATAGAAATATAATATAAGTCTAGTCGATAGAGTTGGCTTGGACTTCATCATACAAAGCTTGTCCAGATTGAACTAGAACAAGGGTTAGAATACTTGCCTTTAGTGTCTGCTACAGTTATAACACGTTCACGTTAAGTCTTTAAGTCTCTACAGTAAATAATAACATCACATAACACATTAGGTCATGAATTAATATACATGGTTCCTAGTGAATCTTACCCTTCTTCTCAATCTAATTATGACTTAGATTTATTATTATTGGTTACGCTTTTACGTTACGCGTCTTTCCTTCCTTCACATTACGTTCATGTTTGATTACTTATCTCCAACCTTTAGGTAACATAATTAAGGTTTAACAATACCTTACAATGCTTCATTAAGTTCCTTAGTTCATAGTAAATTAATTACCATTCGTGTTATACTTGTAAACTCCTTCTCTCTGTAAAACCCTAGAAATTGAAATACATATTCCACCCTTCCTTGTGACGCCCCCAAATCCGGGTATCTTCCTACCCGATAAATGGTGTTACACGGTACTACCATTCATACATTCATTCCATTGAAGAGTCTCAAAAGAACTAATGTACCTTCTATATATTCAAAATAATATTACATTTTCCAGGTTCTTTATAACCTATTTGTTTGTTCTTGTCATAATATCAAATATATTATAATCATCCATCTATATTATTACATAATAACTCTAAGGGTTCGTCTTCGTTTTGCCTTTATCCTTGCCGGAGCCTTCAGTCCGCTCGATCTTGGCTGTGATTATATGGTTCAAGCAAGAGTGTGCATGACTAGCTCAACAAGTACTACAATTCTAATAAATAACATGCTTGAAACATAGAATTCATATATCTTCAGTAACTGAACAATAGTTATGAAATACTATCGATAACTCAAAATAGCACTTCTTTTCATTCAAAACATTTTCAACAACCATATTCAGTAGAATATCAACTAAGGCTCAAGACTATGAGCAGTTCATAATTGCTTTTGAAAAGGACAACCCGACACTAAGTCCGTAAGTCCGGCATAGCTTACGAGCACTTCTGGGTGATCAGCCCATAGTACTCTATGTTGATCAACACTACATTCATTAAACGTGTATACATTTAAGTTGTGGTAGCCTCACGTGCCTGTCGTTAAACGACAAAAACATTTTTAGCATACTCGGTCTTCGATTGAAAACCACACCAATATAACTCGGTAAACATTAATCATGCTTAACAGAATTATAATTTAAGTCTAGCCGAAATAATTGGCTTCGACTTCATCATTCAAGACTTCATGCGAAAAAATACATGAATTACAAAGCTTGTCCGGACTGAACTGGAACAAGGGTTAGAATACTTGCCTTTCAGCGTCTGCTTACTGATTATCACACGTATACTTTATGTCTCTAACTTTCTACAATACATGATCATATAACGTACCACATTAGGTCATATATAATCAAGTATGTGTATATTTATACCTTACCCTTCATCTCAATCTAAAACCTGATTTAGATCTGTTATTATGGGTTTCCGACTTTTCATTAAGTCATTCACATTTCGCTTATCTTCGATTGATTATTAACCTTAATCATCCTACATTAGTTTCTAACAATGCCTTAACAATGTTATACTTATGCCTTAGTTCCTTACTAATAAGTTTTCTTTCATTTTATACTTGTAAACATTCTTTTCTAGCGATTTCTTATGATTGGAGCCACGGCGCCACACTTAGCTCTTCATCTCATGTCATAGTGTGAAGTTAGCGATATACCTTGACATCAAGTATGGCAAATAGCAATTTCACCTTTTTGGCCTTGGGTTGGCACCGCGGCGCCAACTCTGTGCCTTAGAAAAATTTTGCAGATTTTAAATTTTGTGAACTTCCCGGATGCATAACTTCTTCGTTATAAGTCCGAATTGGCTCATTCAAAAGCCTACGGTTCACAAATTCAATACTCTACTCGTTCATGCAAGAATTTTATCTATTTGACTTCATTTTCTAAAATTTCACCTATTAGTTCATTTTAACAAAAACGATAAATGTTCATGAACGTTCAACGCTCGTTTCTTCGTTCTAAGTCGGAATTCGGTCATTTTTGAGTCCGCAACTCTATAATGCCAAATATGACTTGTCTCCATCGAAAACCAACATTTCTGACTTCAAACACAAAATACGACTTCCATTACGAGAATTTCACGAATTCGACGTTAATCGTCTAATCGTGCTAATTCCGGTAAAGCTTCATTACTAAACATTCTAAATGGATTTTAAACAACACATGAACAATTTAAGTTACTTATTAAACCAACTTATTGACAAAGTAGGTTTTGACTTATCCTCATAAGTCAATGTCTTATGCACCAACTTATTGTTTGTTCCCGGAGACACAATAGTTATCTAGAAGGGGGGTTGAATAGATATTTAAAATCTTTTCATTTTAAGTAGTTTTGATAGTGATTAAAATACAACGGAATAAGTATTTGTTTATTCTCCTTTTAAATATCTTGAATTAATGAGAGTGAGGCAGTTATAACAGTTATAGCAGTTATAGCAAGAATGAAATAGACACAGTTATTTTTAAGTGGTTCAGAGCACTTAAAGCTCCCAATCCACTCTTCTACTCCTCGAGTAGGAAATCCACTAAGGATGTCTTTAACACTTTCTGAATCTCTCAAATTCCTTCTAGACCAGTAGTCTAGGTACTTCTTAGTTCACTCTTGAACTCTTCAAGTCCAGCAGATTTGGTTCTTCATAGTTCACTTAGAACCCTTCAAGTCCTTCTGACTTGGAACTCTTACTTCAGTTGATTGGTAGTTTTTGAGTCCGTGGTTGATGCTACTCAGTTGCAGTTAAGCACTTGTTCGAAAGAACTGAGTAGCTGAGGAAGCTTCCTCTTTTTCTCAGATCGTAGAGTTGAGCGTTGAGTGTTCTTGTGCGTTTTTGTTCAATGCTTGCTTAACCTCTCATCTGTATGTGCTCTTCATATATGTGATCCTTCAAATCTATCCGTTGAAGCCATTTGTTGAAGCATTAAATGCGTTTGACATTCTGAACTTTGATGGAGACTTTTCTGCACACCTTCTGAATTGCATTCTGGCCTACTGACACAGCAGATTGCTTTCTCACCTAACACATGAAAAGGTGTTTTTCCTCTGTCATATGGTCCTTTCCTTATCTTCTTGAATACGTTCCTTTTGTTGAATACTAAGGATATCTTTTTTACCGTTGGGACTGGAGAGGACTTCAATGTTTCAAACCCATTCCACTTTTGTTGGGATTTGTCTTTAAACAAAAGTAGGGCTTGATGCTTCTGACACAAGGCAGATGATACTCTACGATTCATATCGTGGTGTCTTGTCACATTGGTGCTTGGTCTGAAGAGAACACTACGATCTCTATCAAAGATTTGCACACTACGATCTTTGCACACTATGATCTTCACTTGCTCATCTTGCAGGCTCTACATTTCTGAAAGCACACTATGATCTCTGAGTTAGCTTTAGAAAATGTCTGGACCACTCTACGATTTCTGGAGAGGTTCATCAAGGCGGATACACTACGATCTTCTAAGCTCTACAATCTAGCCTTGTCTTCTACATTCTGTTGATCTGCTTGATAGACTGCTATTCTTGTTGAAGCCTATCTATTCTTTTCAAGTTATAGATCAACCTAACATCTTTGATCTCTTTATCTATTAATTCGTTTATAGAATGATGAACATTATAAGCTAAGATCAACTAAGTCCTTGTACATATATTCCTTGAAGGACATTACATATAATCATAAGTATTTACTTTAAACATCAAATCAAAATATGCATTCTTCCAACAATCACTATTTGGTTGTATCCAGAGTAATCGTCCAGAAGGCAGTAGTACTCATGACCTGCTAGCCTATCTAGCATTTGATCAATAAACAGGAGAGGAAACTGATATTTCCTTGTAGCTTTGTTTAGTCTAAGGTAGTCCATGTAGACCCTCCAACCCGTAACTGTCCTAGTAGGTATTAGCTCATTGTTCTCATTAGATACCACTGTCATACCCCTTTTCTTCGGCACGCACTACACCGGGCTCACCCAAGAGCTGTATGATATAGGATAAATGATTCATGCATGGCTTACTATCAATCTGATGGCTTACTATCATCTTCTAGCAGGATTTTATACATACAAAATGAGGGGCTGATCCCCTTTATGTTTGTTATAGTCCATCCAATTGTTGATTTAAACTCTCGCAACACTCGTAGCAATTGGTCTTCTTGGCAAGATGTTAGTGCATCAACAATTATAACATGCAACTTTGAAGATTAAGTATATACTCTACAATCTTAGTATCTTCCATATCAGATTCTCCCAGTATAGCACTCTCTAATGGCTCATTGTCAATCAGATTTCCAACCTCTTCATTTAACACTTTGTCGATTACATCGATTCAGAAGCACTCTTCCTCATCAGTGGGGAACTTCATAGCCTTGAAAATATTGAACGTGACCTCTTGATATTGCACTCTCATGGTCAGTTCTCCTTTTTGGACATCTAGAAGTGTTCGTCCCGTGGCTATAAAAGGTCTCCCAAGGATGATTGGCATGTCTCTATCCTCTTCATAATCCAAAATGATGAAGTCAGCTGGGAAGATAAACTTGTCTACTTTAACCAAGACATCTTCTACAATACCTCTTGGGTAAGTGATGGATCTATCAATAAATTATAATGATATATTCGTCAATTTTGGAGCCGGCAATCCCAATCGAATGAATACCGATAGAGGCATCAGGTTTATGTTTTCCCCCAAGTCATATAGGCATTTGTTGAAAGAAAGCTTTCCAATAGAGCATGGTATTGTAAAACTGCCTGTGTCCTTAAGCTTTGGAGGTAGCTTACACTATAACACTGCACTACACTCTTCTGTCAAGGCCACTGTCTCAAAATCTTCTAATCCCTTCTTCCTTGATAGAATGCCTTTCATAAACTTCGCGTAGCTTGGCATTTGTTCTAAAGCCTCTGCGAATGATATATTGATTTGTAGTTTCTTAAAGACCTCCAAGAACTTGGTAAATTGTTTATCTTCTCTTTGCTTCTGTAGTCTCTGTGGATAAGGAACAGGAGGGTAAACAAGTGGTACTTTGGTTGTGGCTTTCTCAGCCAACTCCTTATGTTCTATCTCGATTACCCACTACTCAGAACCCCCTTTTGACAAGCCATCATAAGAACTCACTACACCTTGGCGAGGGCGCGCCAGACTCAACTTCTGTAGTCTGTTTTCCTAATCTCAATGTAATGGCTTGACATTCCTCTTTTCCTTCCCTTTTTGAATTTGCTTTAGTATTACTCGGCAGAGCTCCTTGCGGTCTATTGTTCAAAATGTTGGCCATTTGGCCCATTTAAGTCTCCAAATTCTTAATAGCCACCACTTGGCTCTTTATCATCACTTCGGTGTTCTCCATATATTTCAACATCATTTCTTCCATCTCTGACTTCTTTCTTGTTGAGGGGAAGGAGGTGGATGATGTTGCTATTGTTGTTGAAATCTAAGAGGGTAGGGAGGTTTAGGTACATACTGCTGATGAGATTGGTATTGTTGTTGTGGTTGGTGTTGTTGAACATTCTGGTTATTGTTCCAACTGAAATTGGGATGGTTTCTATTGTTGGGATGGTAGGAGTTCTGAAACTGATTCAATGGCTTTTGGTAGTTGCTAACGAACTGTACTAACTCGGCAGTGATAACACATTGTTCTGTTTGGTGTGACCCCGCACAAATCTCATAGACATAGGCAACTTGCTTGACTTTGTTCTCGACCAAGGAATCAATTTTCTTTGCCACAACTACCATTTGGGATGATAATGATGTGATGGCATCCACTTCTAACAACCCAGCAACTTTTGGTTAAGGCATTTTGGCCGTTGGATTCTGAAAATCATTCGCTTCCATGGTCTCAATAAGCTCATAAGCTTCTTCATAGCTCTTAGCCCACAAGGCTCCTCCTGCAGCAGCATCGATGATTGGCCTAGACTGCCAACCCAACCCATTGTAAAAAGTATTAATGACCATCCAGTCAGGCATCCCATGGTGAGGGCATTTCCTTAGCATCTCTTTGTAACGTTCCCAGGTCTCATACAACGACTCTCCCTGTTGTTGCTCAAACTGAGATATAGCAGTTCTCATCTTCGCTGTTTTAGCCATAGGAAAGAATTTGGCAAAAAAATTATGTGCTAAGTCCTCCCATGTGGTTATTGACCCAGATGGCAATGAATGGAGCCAACTCTAGAAAACTCAGCAAGTGCTCATTAGGATCATCAGTAGTAGCACCCCCAAATTGAACCATATTATGTAACATCTGTATTGTTCCTGGCTTAATTTTGAAGGTGTTTGTTGCTATTGCTGGCCTAACTATGCTAGATTGTAGCTCATTTATTTTTGGCATAGAATAGTCCCTTAAAGCTCTGTGCTCTTCTCTATGCTCTTCTGCCATATTGGTTGATGTTTCAGTGTTCACTTATGTATAAGAATGACGTGCACTCGTTCTCCAAGCTTTAACGTTGATATTGTCTGTCTAGGTATCAACTTAGAGTTTGACGATCAAATGTGTATATACTATCCACAAGTAGCTGAAACGCAAACAAAAGTAAAATAGAAATGAGACAAGATAAGATTTGTTAAAGTTAGATAAATTTAACTTAAGTTGATGATGACAGTAATAAAAATAAAAACCTATCATTGACAACGGCGCCTAGAACTTGTTGGCTTGTTTCGGGTTTAACAAAACAGACACTAACACATGCAAGTATACACGGTCAACAAGTAATATAGATTAATTCAAGTATCGTTCCCACGGAGAAAGGTAATTAATTCCAATCTATCATATAATGACTTTATAGCTATTTTTGGCTGCTTAAATGATTAATAGACAATTGAATTAAAACTGAAATAATTATCAACACAAAATGACTAATTAAATAGCGAAGAGATTCAAATTGGAAAGTTATGGGATCCTAATGTCATTTAATGCTTTATCCAGAATGTACACCTCTTGTTAAGCTTGTTCAATTACTATGGACTGCTAGTCGAGAGCACGAAAGTGTAACATGGCCATTTTTCAATAAAACATTATCGAATCACACAAAATACACAAAAGAGATAGAATTCATATGAGAATAAATATTACCTAACCCACTATATGTCTATGTGAATTACAAGCAATATTAATTTAAGTGCAAGCTCTCTCAACAACTACACATAGCAAACCGGTATATGTCTATACTGGTTACGAATCACAAAATCTAACACATGTAAATCTCATGAACACATGCTAACATGGTCAAATCAGAACTTATATTTCCTTTTTCTATTCCATACAAGTTATTAGGGTAGATGGTGATCACACATCCAAGAAATAAGCACAACCAAGTTATGCAATCCAACTATAATCATACAAGCATCACAATAAGGCATACAAATCTGAACTACACAATAAACTTCATTAGAATCCCATAATGGTGGTTATTTCATCTCTGAATCAACAACCATTATGGGATTTAAGCCAAGCATGAGAAGGTTCAATGGAAACAAAGATATTAAGGAGAAAAGAAATAGAAAATCTCATTAAACTCTGCTCCACAATGTGGTTCCAACTCAGTTAAGATCCAAAATCAAAACCAAAGTAAAACTCAATATTCAGAAGCGACTAGATCTAGAGAGAGAAGCCAAATAGTAGAGTATTGCTATGGAATCTCTCTAGCTTTATCAAACCATAAAATAGCAAAATATAACTGAAAGTAATTGTCTATCGCAATAAGCAAATACACCCTTATATGGAAAATACGCTACAACAGTTAATTAGTGAAAAGTTAACTTTCTTTCTAAGTCTGACTAAGCGCCACATCGTAGCAGATGCGTAATAGGAATTGGGTCTTGCGCCGCCATATCTCAGATCTGTGATTCTCCTAGCGCCAAGACCGGAGTTAACTCATTGGTTGGCCGATCGGCGTGGCTACTTCCTACCGCTTTTGTTTTTGCACTTTTGGTTCGGGTGTTCTGTTGCTACACTGATGCTGCTTCCTTCTTCTTCTTTCTTCACTTTCTTTCCTCATCCATCACTTGCCTTTAACGTTCTTCAATTAACTTCTAGATGCCCTCTTCATATGCTTTAACTCAACTACATTTTTCATTTTAGCACTAGCCCAACATGTCATGCCATCACCATGCCTTTGGAGTCTCCTTGTTGTAACCTATAAAACAAACATAAAAGCAATCAAACAATACTAAAAATACTTAAGTTTGAGCATAATTCTAGCAAGTTGATAGCCAATAAGCATGTCTAAAACTTACTTATCATACAAACGAATATCCTTAGCCCATAGTGCATGGATAATTCGATGACGTGTATTATTTATATTGATGATGAACTTTTAATTAAATCATAGAAGATAGTAGATATTATGCTCTACTTGACTCTTCTAATGGATTGCTTGTTCCACTGTAGTCAGACTTATTGTCTATTATATTCTATCAGTTTTACACTGTTGAAGGCTAATGATAATTTATTCTGCATTATCTTAGTCATAATATTCTTTACGGGGCTAGTTGAGCTCACCCTTTGCTTTCATTATTCTCTTCAGGAAATGAGAATATAATTGGGACTAGCCGGGGAATGGAGTGACGGTCCGAGATGGTGGCTATAGTAGTCCTCACTATTCTATGAAATAGTGTGATAATAAATGTAATGAGGACTTCATTTGAGTTTGGATATTGTCTATGAGATAATATTCGTGTTAAAACTCTCATCTACGTTTTGTCGTATTGTATAAATTAAGTTTGTATTTAATTTCTATACCATGTATTTAGCGACTCAGAATGGGTTATGTATACCTATTTTGGGGGCGTCACAGTTGGTATCAAAGCTTAGGGATATGATCCCTGGTTGAGATTTGAGGCTAGAACTAGGAGGGGAGAGACGGGTAAATCCTTCGCTAGTATGACCTACCTAAGCTTATTTGTTAGTTAATTGGTCGGTCAGAATATAGGGATAATATGTGGCATGTTAATTAACCCTTATTTTGCGGCAGTGTTTGAAAATGGCATCTGAAAATGTTGAGATAAGCAATGAAGCACATGAGACCATTAAGTCACCGACGATCAATAACAAGGATAATGTGCATCAAGAAGGCAATAATCCTTAGGTAAACAACAACACCGACCAAATGATAAACAATGAGATGTTCAGAGGCTTTCTGCAATTCATGCAACATCAAGCGAGAGAGACTCCTGTGCAAAATACAGGTGGAAACACTGACAATTCTCGTATGGTCACCGCTAAGAAATACAAGGAGCTGGAACCACCAGAGTTTTTGGGAAAGCCAGAACCACTTAAGGCAGAGACGTGGATTAAGCATTTCACCAAGATATTTGATGTTTTGGGATGCTCCGAGGAGCAAAAGGTTACTTTTTCCACCTTTATTGTGACGCCCTCAAAATAGGTATACATCACCCATCTTGGGTCGCCAAATACATGGTACAGAATACAAACACAAACTTAATTATATAACATGAGCTGAGAGTTTTAACACGAATATTTTCTTCTAAACAATATCCAAACTCAAATGGAGTCCTCATTACAATTATTATCACACTATTTTATAAAATAGTGAGGACTACTACAGCCACCATCTCGGACAGTCACTCCATTCCCCGACTAGTCTCGGCTACGTTCTCATTTCCTGAAGAGAACAATAAAAGCAAAAGGGTGAGCTCAACTAGCCCAGTAAGAAATATTATGACTAAGATAATGCAAAATAATTTATTGTTAGCCTTCAACAGTGTTAAACTGATAGAATACAATGAACAACAAGTTTAACTACAGCTGAACAAGCAATCCATTAGAAGAGTCAAGTAGAGCATGATATCTACTTTCTTCTATGATTTAAAAAGTTTATAATCAATTTTATCGCTTAGAGTCAGCTCAATAAATAATCCACATCACTGAATTATCCATGCATTACAGGCCAAAGATATTTATTAAAATCACATCCACAAATTATCCATGCACTACAGGCCAAGAATATTCGTGTTATCATCAATGGTCGTGATCATGCCAGTAACTGTCCATCAATGCATTACGGGCCAATGAGGACTTTTACCATATCATTTGTAACATTACAGGTCATGATTATACCAAATAATCTCTGGTCATAATCATACCAATCAACAATCCATCTATGCACTACGGGCCAAAGATGACTTTCATCACAATATAAGCATGAGGATGATGACAATGATATAAGAATTTAATTAAATGAGAGCAAGGATAAATTTTAAAGATTTATAATTTAATTTGTTAAGAATTCAATAATTGTCCAAATTGTCAACATGATACTGCTTTGTGGAGTAAAATTCAAGAATAATATTGTATCAAAAATAATTTGGACAAAAAAGAAATCAATTTTTGTCATGACTATTACCCTGGGTGAATAGTACCCGAGTGAATAGTACCCCATGAATAGTAATTTGTGAATAGTACTCCGACATAAAATTTTTTTACTTTAACAAGAATGTTCAAAAAAATATGCTTTTGAAAAGATACTAGATGCAGCGCAAATTTCAAGGATCTTAACATAGTAAAGAGTATGGAAGAAAATATTATTTCATACACATATTGAACAAAAATAATATCCCTTACCTTAAAAGGAGAGTTTTTCTGACTTGTAGGGTGGGGATATTCTTGAAGAAAACTTATATTATTTTCTACGCTCAAAGCTTCCTTAAACTCAAAAGAAATATGCTCAATATTATAAAAGAAGAATTCTCTGATTCTGGTGTGATTTTCAATTCTAAACTAAGCATCCTATTTATAGGAGAATGACAATATATTATTTGAAAAAGAAAATCATGGACTCCACAGTAGAAGTTTCATGGGCGCACACTGGCGAAGAAAAAAAATTGATTTTACTATGCAAATACTATGCAAACAACAAACATTATGCATAAAAATCAATAAACTTATAAAATATATATTTATATATATATTCCCTCCATTAAAAGTCATCCCATTCCCCCCCCCCTCCCACCATGAGAAATCAATATATATATATATATATATATATATATATATAAAAAAAAACAAATGTGAGATAACTTTCTCCCGACTATTTTGAAAAATAGGTAAGTGGGGTCCATATAATAAGCCAAATTTACAACAAATACTTCATAAAAATCTCCTCTATTTATTTCAATTCACTTGGCTTCACAAAACATATTTTTAATAACATTCATCATTAATATTATAACTTGCAATATTAATAACCAGATCATTCCCAGGAAAGAGGGGGCTTTTCGATAAGGATTTCTCCTTATTGGCGCGCAATTAGGTGGCCAAACTCATTTCCTCGACAGAACTTTCTAGACATTGTCAATAATGCAAACAATAATATGAATAACTTTGTCGTCTCAATTATTGATTTAATAATATAAATTATTGTGATAATAATTGAATCAATAAAGTGAGATACTATGCAGTAATTACTGTAGCAATAATTGAATAAAACTGAGTGACTTCTCACATAAGCATCAATAATTAATACCGTGTGCTACTATGCAACCACACGTATTAATGTACTTTTACCACCGGGTATTTCAACAGTTCAACGGTAAAACTTTCGTCATTATTTTTTATAAAGATATTTTTGTCATTTTTTAACTCCGACAATAATTCTGTTGTGGGGTCCACAATGATTGTGCCATTGTACGAATATTCCCCGACCAATCGAATATTTTATGACAACTTGCTTACTTTGTAAAATTTATAAATATTACCCGCCACTATAACATTATAACAAATTCACACCTTAATATTCAAAAATGATATTTAGAGAAAAAAATTCATCTGTACTTATAAAATTTGGGGTCTTACATTCATGTTGCGAGATAGGCAGATCATTGGTGGGAATCTGTAAAACGTACTCAGCTTGCCGCACTAAAGATGACTTGGGAGAAGTTCCAAGAATTTTTCAACGACAAGTACTTTCCCAAAAGTATTCGTCACATGAAGGAGGTAGAATTTATCAAGCTGGAGCAAAACAATATGACTGTATCGCAATAAGAGGCTGAGTTTGCCGAGTATTCGTCACATGAGGAGTGTATGAAGCGGATGTTTTAAAGAGGTTTAAAACCTGAAATACACTAATACCTTATTTCTCATAAACTTTGCTTATATTCAGATGTTGTGAATATGGCTCAGTTATTGGAGCGCGATAATGAGTCAACCAACAAAAAGATTGCAGCCGACAAAATGATAATACCAGTGGAAGCTGTGACGCCCCCAAAATAGGTATACATCACCCATCTTGAGTAGTCAAATACATGGTAAAAAATTCAAATACAACTTAATTATACAACAGTCGTGTAAAATACGACAAAACATATGTTGTGAGTTTTAATACAAATATTGTCATCTAGACAATATCCACACTCAATTAAGTCCTCATTACATTTATTATCACTCTATTTAAAAGAATAGTGAGGACTACTAATGCTATTATCCGGACCAGTATTCGCTCCCCGACTAGTCCCCTCGCTATGTTCTCATTTCACAAGAGAACAATGAAAGTAAAAGGTGAGCTCAACTAGCCTAGTAAGAAATATTATGACTAAGATAATGCAGAATAAATTATCATTAGCCTTCAACAATGTTAAACTGATACAATATAACAAACATCAAGTTTAACTGGCACGGAACAAACAATCCATTAAAATAGTCAAGTAGAGAATAAAATCTACTATCTTTTATGATTTAAAAGGTTTTTCATCACTTTTATCGCTAGGACTCTACTTAATAAATAATCCACATCATCCCTGCACTACGGCCAAGGATATTCATTAGTATCACAACCACAAATTATCCATGCACTACGGGCCAAGGATATTCGTGTATTCATCAATGGTCATGATCATGCCAACAACAGTCCATCAATGCACTACGGGCCAATGAGGACTTTTACCACATCATTTGTAACATTATGGTCATGATTATACCGATAAATCCCTGGTCATAATCATACCAAGTCCATCTATGCACTCTGTGCCACATATGACTTTCAACATAATATAAACATGAGGATGATGACAATGATATAAGAATTCAATAAAACAAGTTCAAGAATTAATTTATCCAAGAACTAATAACGTCCAAATTATCAACATGATACTTCTTTGTAAAGTAAAATTCAAGAATGTTCAGAAGAATATTTCCATGAAAAGATACTGGATGAAGCGCAAATATCAAGGATATTCCACTAATTTCATGGAGTATAGAAGTCAAAACTTTAACCAACTGAGTATAATAAAGAATGGAATAACAAAAGAAATCACCAGTGCATGCGATAGACCGCATGCATGTGTTATTACAATGTAATAATAAACAACGGAACCAAATCATGCGTAAACGCATGATAAGATATTCCAATGTAATAATAAATAATTAACTAGGTCAAAGTAAATTACACCGAAAGGATGTTCCAATGTAATAATAAATAATCGGAACCGTGTCATGCGTGGCATTGCATAAGATGTTTCAACAAAATAATAAATAACGGAAATAGGTCAAGCAAAATTCGCACCGACAGGATGTTCCAATAGAATAATAAAGAATGGAATAACATAAGAATTTCACCATATATGCGGTACTTCACATAGACGCGAGTTATTCCAATGTAATAATAAAGAATGGAATAATGTAAGAATTTCACTATGTATGCGGTGCTTGGCATAGACAAAAGTTATTCCAACATAATGATAAAGAATGGAATAATGTAAGTTCTCTTCATGAATATGAAAGAAATAATACCCTTACCTTAGAAGAAATCGGATATAGAAGTGGTGAAGTAGCAGAACACTTTTCTTCTTTCTCTCTATAGTTTATCTCTCTAGAGTTTCAGTGAATTTATAAGAAATAATAAAGGAATGAGCTTCTATTTATAGAAGAATGGACTGAATATTAACTAATTCCTGAACGGTCCAGATTGATTTACTTTTAAACGGACGGTCCAGATTGGTTTACAAATATTCTATTTATAATCTAATAAAATGAATAACTTTATAAAAGTATTTTGTTTTATATAAAAAGATTTTTCTATAAAAATACTATGCAGGCACTATGCAAACACTATGCATAATAAAATATAATATATTCTAATTATTGTCTAATAAAATGTATAACTTTATAAAAGTATTCATGCTTTATATAAAAAATTTTTTACTATGCAAAACACTATGCATAATAGAATATAATATATTCTATTTATAGTCTAATAAAATGAATAACTTTATAAAAGTATTCTGCTTTTATATAAAAGTTTTTCTATTTTATTACATTAATAATACAAATAAAACAAAACTTCATCATCATTATTATAATTCACACTATTAATCGACCACTGTAGTTCTCGTGAAAGAGGGGCTTTCCAATAAGGATTTCTCCTATCATGCGCATGAATTAGGTGACCAAACCTCTCCTTGGCAGATCTTCTAGACATCATTAATATTGTAAATAATAATATTAATAACTTCGTCGTCTCAATTATTGATTTAATAATATATAAAATATCTACAATAATTGAATCAATTAACGTTAGATACTATGCAACAATTACTGAAGCAATAATTGAACAAAACTGAGTGACTTCTCACGTAAGTATCAATAATCAATATCGTGTGCTACTATGCAACCACGCGTATTACTGTACCTTTAACACCGGGTTTTTTAACAGTTAACAATAAAACTTTCGTCGTTATTTTCATAAAAATATTTTTGTCATTTTCTCAATCCGACAATAGACTTTGACTTATCTGTTGAAACTATAAAAACCGAGAATTTTATGAATAAATAATTATTTCAATATAATAAGAAAATGAATATTTAATTGATTATAAAAATTGATGTGGTGTACGATGAGTAATTCGATTAGTGCAAAGTGAATTTTTATGAGAATTGAGAAGTGTGGAATTGACGTTGAGAATTGTGAAAGGCCTTGTGTGGCATAGTGTGGAATGAGGAAATTCACTATGTGAATTAAAAGAGAAATAGTTATTAAGAGGAAGATTAATTGTGTATAATTATGTGATAAATACACTCTTGAACTAGTAATATCACCACTATAGAAGTTAAATTATCTCATGTAAAACTTGTGTGGTGATAGAAATTAGAACTAGCTTGAAGCTAAACCATTTTGGCACTGCTAGGGACATGCACAGATGCGCCCTCCTAGCAGTACAAAATGGCGCAGCTGCCCTAGTTGTTAATATGGGAAAATTGGTTTCTACTGTAGAAATGAAATGGAACATTAATGTAAGGTGTGACATGAATAAAATCATATGATAAGAATACATTCTAATGATATAAAGTATCAACTAGTACAATAAAATCATAAGTGATTTTAGTACAGAAATAATTAAATATTTATGTATTCCAGAAATTGGGAAAGGAAATACGTGTGTAAACTGGACAATTAATATTAAATAATGTTATAATGTGGTTATGTGAGTAGTAAAATATAATTATGGAGATACCTGGATAATAATACCTAACTGTGTTATTTTTTATATGTATTTAATGTACATGGATTATATGATGTGAGTACATAAATAATCCCTAAATTTTCCTAATATGGTAACAATTGTACATTAAAATTACATTTGGGAGTTAAACTAACTAACGAGCAAAAATTGGAAGCACGTTGTCAGTAGTATAAAACTCATCGCCATACACACAAAGACATGAACAAAGAACCTAAGGCTAAAATACGTAACTTCCAAGCAAGTAATCATTGGCTATGGAGATGGCTGGTGGTGGGTTATTAAACCACTCCTAATTAACCAATGTTTTCTTCCATTACACCATGAATTCAACCTCAGCTCAATGTGATTGCCCAGTCCAAGTTTTCTTTATAAATAGAAGACCAATTTTTAGTTTACGTGTTTGTTCTTAGCTATTAAAACACTGATAACTTGAGAGAGAGTGAGTTGTGGTCCAAAGAAGAGGTTAACAAATTCAGAAAGAGAAAACTAAGTTTATTAAGCTTCAAGAGGTATAAAATCCTAAACTTTTGTTCTTAGTTGGGTTTGTCAAATTCTTAGGAATTACTTGAAATTCTCTGTTAATCAATGTGAATTAGCATGCCATATATGTTTATGAAGTATGTTTACATATATGAACTCTTAAATGATGGATTAGAACATGTTCAAACTGAAAAGAATCAAAGTAAAATAAGGCTCTATAAAACAGAGTTTGTTTCGCTTACGGTCTGTGTAGGGGCGCAATTGCATACTTATTTATACTAGGTGCAAAAAGAATATTGTGGCTGCAATTCCAGAATCAGCTTACGTTTTTTTGTTGTGCTATGTGTTGCTAACTTGATGTTATAACTTAGATATATGCCTAACAAGGGGAAATAACCTAAGTTATAAAACTTTTTTATATAGTATGAACAAGTATAACAATGTTAGTACATATGATTAACGCAACACTTATGGTTTTGAAATTAAAATTATAGTTTCAAAAGTGAACTTTGTCACAAACACATCATGTGAGCATTCTGATTTTATGAACATTATAATATGGTTTATATTGACATGAAATGCAAGTCTAAAGTGATTAAACACACTAGCATACATGATTGAAAGTTAAGACAATTTTGAAGATAAGAAACTTAAGACTTTTCAAAGTGAACTTGACCAAGACTTTTATCTTGTAAGTTCTGACCATTTGAGCATGTATATGTGGCTTTAATATATGTTTCAAATGCATAAGAGTTATATGTCAAGATGCCTTGTAAATACTAAGTTAACTTAGTGTAAATTTCAAAGAAAGATAGAATGTGAAAGCTAATGTCATCAAGTAATAAGTAAATTAAGTTATGACCATGCAAGAATGTATATTAGGATTCATTATGCCAATAGACATATTAACATGAGCATCGTTTGGTTAAAGTATGGTTTTCACCTATGCACGCATATTCATAAAAAGGAAATTTCTAAAGTATGAACTATGTGAGTAAAGTATACATGTGTTGTTTACACACAAGCATGACTACTGAATATCGTTTAGCCTTGTTATGTGATAACATGATTTTAATAGTTGACCCTTAAAGCATGAACTTGATTTTTGTTTAAAGTATAAGGATGTCCGACATTGAACCTTATAACCTAGAATTATGGACATAACCTTTCAATATGTGTATCTTAAACTGTATTGCATGATTTAAAATGACGCTCTATGTGTTCAAGCCTATATTGATACATAGAAACTAGGTAATCTAAAGTTATTAATTCTAAGACACGATTAGATTGACTTACATAAATTATGGGTTAGACCTATGTGATGATTTGATTCTTGTAAGTGTAGACTCATATTAGTTTACATATACTAATTGAAAAGACCGATTTGTTAATGTTAGGTCATTTCAACACAAGTTAATTAAAGCTAGAATTAGATTGTAGCTGAGCAAACAAGCAAGTCTCCGAAATTTACCCTTTGATTGTGCAAGTTCTCTACCTTACACATCGTTGAATATTATGCAAGTTGTTAAACTTCACTTGTGTTTTTTTGTGAAAGTTTCTTATCCTTCACATATTATATTAAGCATGTTATTATTGAATTCAAAGTTAGTCATTTAAGCTTCAACTTTATTTCCAAGCATGTTATTAAGTGGTTTTAATTACTTTACAATTATTCCACATCGATATTATTGATATTCGCACTTAGTGCACTTGAGTTCGTACAATCTTTGACTTGTATATCATTTAAAGTTCTATAATTCTTGAATTGTGTCAGATAGAGTCTGAACCTTTGTTCGGTCAGAAAAATGTATGAAGTTTTATAAAAGATATCCAAACCACTTGATGATAAGGATTCTTAGAATGAAAGAACACCCCTTTTATGATAGGGAAGTACCCCAGGTATCTAATATAAGATACAAATAGCAGATTTAAATGTTATGCATATACATGGTGTACGCTAGGCTGATCCCCTCAAGTACTTATTCTGTAGCTAGTAACCAAAGGGTTAATCGGCTATTGATTCCATTGGAGTTTTATAGTTCAAATTCTGCTTAACTATCAATTATTCTAAAAGAAATCATTATCTTTGCTTCTAATATTCATATTGTTGAATCCTTCAGATATTCATATTGTTGAATTCATTGTCAGATATTTTCTATTCATCATGATATATCCTTATTGCATAATTTAAACTTGCTGAGCAAACATGTTGCTCATCCTTACTATATCATGAATTATATTACAGTTAAGCTCGAGACCTCAGGAAAGGACAAAGGTAAAGGAAAGATGTAGGATAGTTGCAAGGAGCAGACTTTACCTTATGCCTAGTTTAAATTACTGTTATGTAATATGAACCCTAACAATTATTTTATGGTATGTTTGTAAGATTGTATTAAGGTTATCGAATCTTGGGACTAGTAACACCGTTTAAACGAATGACGTACGTTTATTACATTTCGCATTTTAGTTATCGTATGTTGTTTAAAGGAAGATGTTTGTATTTTATCGTGACGACCGGATTCGGGGGTGCCACAAGTTGGTATCAAAGTTGTAGGTTATAAATGTTAGGAATGCGAAACCTAGGTTATAACCTTAGTAGAAAACTCAAGTAGAGTATGTAAGTGATGTCGAGTTTTATTGTGATACTAAAGTTATTTATTTAAATCAAAAATGATTGATAGACGTCTTAAACTTCTTAATGCTAACATGGATAGCATATCACATAAAGCCTAATAGTTTTCTTCCTTTCCTCGATCATGCGCCAGAGACTACCATGGAACCGAGGGAGGGAAGGATCCGTTAACAATGGTCAAAGGGGAAATGTTGATCCAATGTAGAACTTCGTTAACCTGTTAACTGAGGCAATGCAAAATAGACGCCCGCCAGCAGTAGGGCAGCCAGAACATCACTTAGCTATCTTTAAGGACTTTAAATTGGTAGGACCACCGGAATTTCGGGGAACCTTGGACCCAATTGAAGCCCAGAAATGGAAAGAAGAAATGGAGAAGGTGTTTGAGATCACACAATTGGTCGAAGCATACAAGATGAGTTTTTCCACTTTTATAATGAAGAGCGAAGCTAACTATTGGTGGAAAGCCAATAAGGGACGAACAGGTGAAGGAGTTATTCCTTGGGATAGATTTAAAGAGTTATTCCTCGAGAATTACTTCTTAGAGAATACACATCAGTATCTGGAAGTTAAGTTTTTGGTACTGAAGCAAGGTAGTATGTCTGTCGCAGAGTACGCAGCAAAATTTAATGAGTTGGCCCGATTCGCTCCAGATTAGGTTGACACCGAGGCCAGGAAGGCAAGAAGGTTCGAATTAGGACTGAAACCATGGGTGCAGAAAGTAGTGGTTGTATTAAAGATTAAGACTTACTATGATCTATTGGAAAGGGCTATCATTGTCGAAGGAGGCAATGAAGCCATCTCTCGATTCAAATAAAAAAAAAGACCGGTCAGGAAGGATAAAAAGGGGGAAGCAGCGGAGGTGGCCACCCCAACAAGCATAAATGGACGGAGAGCCAATCCTCTAGAGGTAATATGTTCGGGGGGGGGAGGCCAAGAAAAGTATGAAGTGCAACAGTTGTGGGAGGAATCACTTGGGGGAGTGCATGAAAGGAAAGAGTATTTGTTATCGTTGCTAAACAGGTAGACTTACGTTGTGAGAGATTAGAACACCCTATGAACATAGAAGTAGCAAACAAGGAAATTATCCCCATAGAATAAATTCATAAGAATGTTATACCAAATTGTGAGGATTTAAGCTCAAAGTGGATTTGGTACCAATTCGTTTGGGGGAGTTCGATGTAATCCTTGGGATGGATTGGTTATCGGTTTACAGAGCAGTTATAGACTGTAAGAAGAAGTGTGTACACCTTAAGATATGAAATGATGGCTCAATCACCGTGGGGAGCACCAGTCTTATTTGTAAAGAAAAAAGATGGGTTGCTAAGACTTTGTATAGACTACCAAGGGTTGAACAAGGTCACCATTAAAAACAAGTACTCGTTGCCCAGGATAGACGATTTGTTTGATCAGTTGAAGGGGGCGAAGTACTTTTCAAAGATTGACTTGAGGACCGATTATCACTAACTGAAAGTGAGGTCGGAGGACATTCCAAAGACGGCATTCAGAACTCGGTATGGACACTTTGAATTTCTAGTAATGTTATTTGGATTGACGAAAGCGACAACAACATTTATGAATTTAATGAATAGAGTGTTCAAACAGTATTTGGATAAGTTTGTTGTCGTATTCATCGATGACATTCTAGTGTATTCAGAGACAGAAGAAGAACACACTGAGCATCTTTGGATAGTGTTGGGGACATTAAGGAGGGAAAAGTTGTATGCAAAATTCTCCAAGTGTGAGTTTTGGTTCCAGAGAGTGCAGTTTTTGGGGCACGTTATCGACAAGAATGGTTTTTCGGTGGATCCAGCAAAGGTAGAAGTGGTTATCAATTGGGAGCAAACAAAGAAGTTTAAAAAGAAATCAGGAGTTTCTTAGGATTGGCAGGATACTATCAAAGATTTATTCAGAATTTTTTGAAATTAGCATCGTCATTGACCAATCTTACCAGAAAGACAATTAAGTTCATTTGGGTGGAGAAGTGTGAAGAAAGTTTCCTAGAATTGAAGAAAAGTCTTAGTCAAGCATCTATGTTGGCCTTACCAGAAAACATGGGAGGGTTTATAGTGTAAAGTTGTGATGCCCCCAAATCTGGGTATCTTCCAACCCGACAGATGGTGCTACACGGTACTACCATTCACACATACATTCAATTGAAAAGTCTCAAAGGAACAAATATGTCTTTTATATATTCAAAATAATATTAACATTCCCCCAAGTTCTTTATAACCATTACACTTGTTCTTGTCATAATATTAAATATATTACAATCTTTCACCCTATACTAATATATAAGTATACTATGGGTTCAGCTTCGCCTTGCCTTTATCCTTGCCAAAGCCTTCGGTCCATTCGATCATAGCTGTGTTCATATGGTTCAAGTAAGAGTGAGCATGACTAGCTCAGCAAGTACAACAATTCTAATAAACAACATTCTTGAAACATAGGAATCATATATCTTCAATAACTGAACAATAGTTACGAAGTACTATCGATAATTCAAAATAGCACTTCTTTCCATTCAAAACGTTTTACAACAACAATATTCAGTAAAACATCAATTTTGGCCCAAGACCTTGAGCATTTCATAAGTTCTTTGAAAAGGACATCCCAGCACAAAGTTCGTAAGTCTGACATTTCTTATGAGCACGTCTAGGTGATCAGCCTATAGTACTCTATGTTGATCAACACTACATTCATTAAACGTATGTACGTTTAAGTTGTGGCAACCTCACGTGCCTGTCGTTTGACGACAAAACATTTTTAGCATACTCAGCCTTCGTTTGAAAACCACACCAATTTAACTTGGTAAACATTAACCATTCTTTAATAGAAATATAATATAAGTCTAGTCGATAGAGTTGGCTTGGACTTCATCATACAAAGCTTGTCCAGATTGAACTGGAACAAGGGTTAGAATACTTTCCTTTAGTGTCTGCTACAGTTATAACACGTTCACGTTAAGTCTTTAAGTCTCTACAGTAACTAATAACATCACATAACACATTAGGTCATGAATTAACATACATGGTTCCTAATGAATCTTACCCTTCTTCTCAATCTAATTATGACTTAGATTTTATTATTGGTTCTGGCTTTTCGTTAAGTCGTTCTTACCTTCACATTACGTTCATGTTTGATTACTTATCTCCAACCTTTAGGTAACATAATTAAGGTTTAACAATACCTTACAATGCTTCATTAAGTTCTTTAGTTCATTATAAATTAATTACCATTCATGTTATACTTGTAAACTTCCTTCTCTGTCAAAACCCTAGGGCTGGCGCTGCGGCGCCACCCTTCCTTGTGATGTCCCCAAATCCGGGTATCTTCCTACCCGACAAATGGTGTTACACGGTACTACCATTCATACATTCATTCCATTGAAGAGTCTCAAAAGAACTAATGTACCTTCTATATATTCAAAATAATATTATATTTCCCAGGTTCTTTATAACCCATTTGTTTGTTCTTGTCATAATATCAAATATATTACAATCATCCATCTATATTATTACATAATAACTCTAAGGGTTCGTCTTTGCTTTGCCTTTATCCTTGCCGGAGCCTTCAGTCCTCTCGATCTTGGCTGTGTTCATATGGTTCAAGCACGAGTGTGCATGACTAGCTCAACAAGTACTACAATTCTAATAAACAACATGCTTGAAACATAGAATTCATATATCTTCAGTAACTGAACAATAGTTACGAAGTACTATCGATAACTCAAAATAACACTTCTTTTCATTCAAAACATTTTCAACAACAATATTCAGTAGAATATCAACTAAGGCTCAAGACTATGAGCAGTTCATAATTGCTTTTGAAAAGGACAACCCGATACTAAGTCCGTAAGTCCGGCATAGCTTACGAGCACTTCTGGGTGATCAGCCCATAGTACTCTATGTTGATCAACACTACATTCATTAAACGTGTATACATTTAAGTTGTGGTAGCCTCACGTGCCTGTCGTTAAACGACAAAAACATTTTTAGCATACTCGGTCTTTGATTGAAAACCACACCAATATAACTCGGTAAACATTAATCATGCTTAACAGAATCATAATTTAAGTCTAGCCGAAAGAATTGGCTTTGACTTCATCATTCAAAACTTCATGTAAAAAAATACATGAATTACAAAGCTTGTCCAGACTGAACTGGAACAAGGGTTGGAATACTTGCCTTTCAGCATCTGCTTACTGATTATCACACGTACACTTTATGTCTCTAAGTTTCTACAATACATGATCATATAACGTAAAACATTAGGTCATATATAATCAAGTATGTGTATATTTATACCTTACCCTTCATCTCAATCTAAAACCTGATTTAGATCTGTTATTATGGGTTTCCGGCTTTTCATTAAGTCATTCACATTTCGCTTATCTTCGATTGATTATTAACCTTAATCATCCTACATTAGTTTCTAACAATGCCTTAACAATGTTATACTTATGCCTTAGTTCCTTACTAATAAGTTCTCTTTTATTTTAAACTTGAAAACATTCTTTTCTAGCGATTTCTTATGACTGGCGCCACGGCGCCACACTTAGCTCTTCATCTCATACCGTAGCGCGAGTTAGCAGTATACCTTGACATCAAGTATATGTCAAGAAGGCTACCTTTTTGGCCTTGGGTTGGCACCATGGCCAACTCTCTCATTTTAGAAAAATTTTGCGATTTTTAAATTTTGTGAACTTCCCGGATGGATAACTTCTTCGTTATAAGTCCGAATTGGCTCGTTCAAAAGCCTACGGTTCACAAATTCTATACTCTACTCGTTCATGAAAGAATTTTATCTATTTGACTTCATTTGCTATAATTTCACCTATTAGTTCAATTTAACAAAAACGATAAATGTTCGTGAATGTTCAACGCTCGTTTCTTCGTTCTAAGTCGGAATTCGGTCATTTTCGAGTCCGCAACTCTATAATGCCAAATATGACTTGTCTCCATCGAAAACCAACATTTCCGACTTCAAACACAAAATACGACTTCCATTCTGAGAATTTCACGAATTCGACGATAATCGTCCAATCGTGTGAATTCCGGTAAAGCTTCATTACTAAACATTCTAAATGGATTTTAAACAACACATGAACAATTCAAGTTACTTATTACACCAACTTATTGACAAAGTAGGTTTTGACTTATCCTCACAAGTCAATGTCTTATTTAACTTATGAACTACATATTCTCATGCTTATGACATACTATGAACTTAAGTCCATAAATCAATGTTCTCATACTATATTCAACATACTAACATCATATGACAAACATATGATAAGTTCTTCACAAGTTTTGTCAACTTATTAGGTTCAAGTTGCTTATTCAACTTATTCGGCTTAAGTTCATTCATTAATAACTTATTACATGTTATTATCATACACTTCCACTTCTCTATCAATTCTATCATAGAAGAGGTAAAGATAATAGACATGAGTCTTACCCTTGAAGACTAGTACTTCACTTCACTTTGGAAAATCTAGCAAAGGTTGAAGTAGCTTATAAGTGCTTATGTGGCTTATTCTCTCTACCAAATAAGTTGCTTATCTTGAGAGGAAATTGTTGGATGAAATAATAACCAACAAAATGAAATGAAGCTTTCTATTTATAGGCAACTCAAGGTTAGGGCATAATGGACTTTAAGCCATCCCACCTCCTTATTCCACCTCCTTAACTAACCTCCTCAACTTTCCACCTCCTAACTATTCATTTCTTGCCCAACACAACACTTGGTCATCACACAAATTTGTTTGCCCATCAAGTCTACCCATTTCTCACTTGGTTTGCCCCATGGATCCTGCCCAACTCATTGGGCTCTATTAATCATCCTAGCTAATTCCTTGTTGGGCTTATACCCCAATAAATTAGACTTATGATTTATCAAACACTTGGGCTTGAGTATCACATTCTATTGGACTTCTCCCATTTGGCTAATAATCCTACAAGTCCATTACCTTTAATTAAACAACTTAACATATATACACCACGTATAATTTTTGTATGCTAACTCGTATATTAATTCGTAATATACGTTATTTAATTCTTCAAACATAATAGTATAATACGCCATATTATACTTACGCTCATTACTTCAGCATAATGCATACATATATCATCATACGATTACAACTTCCTTTCCTTAACGCTTAATAAATCTATCGTTTCCAAATTAGGTCCACATGTGAAATATTACGTTTTCCATACTTCGATTATTATTACATAATCGATATCACCTTGATATTATAACATTACATATTTCTATGAAATTCAAAAATAATTCCCGAGCAGAAATTAATGAATATTGTTTTTCAGAAAATTTCTCGGAAAGCTTTTATTTTCGTCTTAGAAATTCAAACACTTTAATTCAGTCACGTAGTTAAAATACTACGACGTTCCAACGTTTCTAGGTTATAGAACGGCATTCATTTAATCAACACAGAATAATAATAAATAATATTATTTTATTCATTATTAAAAGTATTTACAAAGGTTAGATTTTTTTTTTTTGTATGCTACACTCTCTCCCTTTATAAGGATTCTCCCCCCTGTAATCTCGCTATATAAAAAAATTACACAAACAAATGAGGGTAATTCTTTTTCATCATTTCTTCTAACTCCCACGTTGCTTCTTCTGCATCGTGGTTCTTCCATATCACCTTCACGGAAGGTATGACTTTATTCCGTAGAACTTGTTCTTTTCTATCGATAATTTGAATCGGCGTTTCCTCATACGTTAAGTCCTTCTCGATATGAATAGGCACATATTCTATCACATGCTTATAATCCGGCTTATAAGGACGTAACACGGATACGTGAAATACATTATGCATTCGTTCTAGGTCTAGAGGTAATGCTATCATATAAGCTACCTCGCCCACCCGTTTTAATACCTCAAATGGTCCTATGAACCTCAGACTTAACTTTCCCTTCTTCCCAAAATATATCTTTCCTTTCTAGGGAGATACTTTTAGGAATACGTACGAACCTACTTCAAACTCTCGATTCTCTCTATGTGGATCCGTAAACTTCTTCTGTCTGTCTTGAGCTGCTAGAAGACACATTTGTATTATCTTAACAATATCCGCTGTCTGTTGCACCAATTTTGGTCCCAACATTCGATGTTCTCCTACCTCATCCCAATATAGTGGCGTTTTGCATTTCCTCCCATACAAAGCTTCGTAAGGCGGCATACCTATGCTCGCATGATAACTATTGTTATACACAAACTCCACTAATGGTAGATGATCATCCCAGCTACCCTTGAAATCCATGACGTAAGATCTTAACATATCTTCTAACGTCTGAATTGTTCTCTCGTTCTGTCCATCCGTTTGTGGATGATATGCCGTACTCAGCTTCAACTGTGTCCCTAACTGCTCTTGTAGACTTCTCCAAAAGTTTGATGTGAATCGTGGATCACGATCTGACACAATCGATACTGGTACTCCATGTCTAGAAATTATTCCTTAATATAGAGTCTAGCTAACTGGTCTAAGTTATACTTGACCCTAATTAGCAAAAAGTGAGCTGACTTCATCAACCGGTCCACTATTACCCAAATCGCATCATACCCTTTCGTTGTAGTCAGAAGTCCTACCACAAAATCCATCGTGATATTTTCCCACTTCCACTCCAGAATTTCCAATGACTGTAACAAGCCACTTGGTCGTTGATGTTCGGCCTTAACTTTCTTACAAGTTAAGCACCTACTTACATACTCTGTTATTTCTCTCTTCATGTTCGGCCACCAAAAACTCTGTTGAAGGTCTTGATACATCTTAGTGCTACCAGGATGAATCAAAAACCTCGAACTATGAGCCTCTTGCAATACCTGCTCCTTTAATTTTGTCTCATTCGAAACCCAAATTCTTCCTTCAAATCTCAATAATCCCTCATTATCAAGACTATATTTAGCATCTTTTTCATTGGCTAGCCGCTCCTTCAGGTCACACTCATCAGTTTTGAGTTCTACCTCTTTAACTCTCTCTACGATGGTAGATTACATCTCCATCACAAACAACATTGGTCCTCCTTCACTTGGCAGCTTCACTTCTAACTCCATCTTAGCCATTTTTGTTATTAACTAAATTTGAGCCGTTAACAAAGACAACTTTTCCCGACCCTTCCTACTTAAGGCGTCGGCAACTACATTGGCTTTTCCCGGGTGATACAGAATTTTACAGTCGTAATCCTTTATCAACTCCAACCATCTCCTCTGCCTCATATTCAACTCCTTCTATGTGAAGATATATTTAAGACTTTTGTGGTCCGTGTATATCTCACATTTAATGTCTCCATATCTTTAGAGCAAAAACTACTGTGGCCAGTTCCAGATCATGAGTAGGATAAACTTTCTCATAATCCTTCAACTACCTAGATGCACACGCAATGACCTTGCCATGCTGCATGAGCACGTAACCAAGTCCTTTATGTGAAGCATCACTATAAACTACAAAATTTCATGTGTCATCGGGTAATGACAAAACAGGCGCTTAACTCAACCTCTTCTTCAATTCTTGGAAATTGTCTTCGCACTTGTCAGTCCAAGTGTACTTCACCGTCTTCCTTGTCAAGTTAGTCAATGGAGTAGCTATCATCGAAAAATCCTGGATGAATCTCCGATAGTAACCCGCTAACCCTAGGAAACTCCGCACCTCAGTTGGCGTTCTCGGTTATTTCCAATTCATCACGGCTTCTACCTTCGTTGGATCTACTGAAATTCACTAATGGTCAATGACATGACCTAAAAATTGTACCTTCTCCAACCAAAATTTACACTTAGTGAATTTCGCATACAACTTCTCCTTTCTTAGTGTCTCCAACATTACGTACACATTTATATCATTGATTGGAATAATACATGTGATGACGTCCCCTGATGCAACTGCATCTTGGACTGTCATGTTAAAGGCACGGCCTATCGGCCTACTCGACTGTGCTGGTCCACCAATAGCTAACTTACCGCTATTAGCGACCCGATTCTCGTCCGTCCCCTTCTTCGGGAAGTTCTTTTCCATGTGGTTAGTTGACCCACACACAAAGCTTCCGTGATTCTTCTTCAGACAAGGACAATTAGGCGCAATGTGCCCCTCCTGTCCACAATTATAATAGACGGCTTTTCCTTGAAATTTACACTTAGTGAATTTCGCATACAACTCCTTTCTTAGTGTCTCCAACACTAATCTAAGGTGTTCAGCATGATCTTCTGGCGTCTTAGAATAGACTCGAATATCATCTATAAACACTACGACGAACTTGTCCAAATATTATTTGAACACTATGTTCATCATATCCATAAATGCAGCTGGTGCATTTAACAACCCAAACGACATCACCATAAACCCGTAATGACCATAACGAGTCCTGAATGTTGTCTTTGGTACATCCTCCTTCCTAACCTTCAACTGGTGATACCCCGTTCTTAAATCTATTTTAAAAAAATACTTAGCCCCTTTCAACTGATCAAAGAGATCATCGATCCTGGGCAATGGGTATTTATTCTTTATTGTTAACTTGTTCAACTCTCGATAGTCAATACATAGTCTTAACGATCCGTCCTTCTTCTTGACAAACAGTACTGGTGCTCCCCGCGACAACACACTTGGCTGAATGTACTTCCGGTCCAACAGTTCTTGTAACTGCACCATCAACTCCTTCATCTCCACTAGCGCCATACGATACGGTACCCTGGAAAATGGTGCTGCTCCTGGCACAATGTCTATCACAAACTCGGTCTTCCTATCCAGCAGAAGACCCGGCAATTCACTCGAAAATACATTGGCGAATTCTTTCACTATAGGTATTTGTTCCATGGTTGCTACCACTCTCTGGGTATCAACAACATGACCACACGATAGCCCTCACGATCCCTTCCTCAATAATTTCCTAGTTTGTGTCATGGTTAGACAACACGAACGTCCCGGCGATCTATTCCCGTAAAATACTACCTGAGGTTGTTTTAAAGTCTTAATGTTCACACATTTCTTTTGACAATCTATAATTTCCCCATGGTTAACTAACTAATCCATTCCGAGAATTACATTGAATTCTCCTAACTTTATCGGTAACAAATCTACCGATAATTTATAACCCCATATATCTACGCAACAACTCCTATGAACATCTTCAACAGGAATTATTTCTTCATTTGCTACCTTAATATTTAAAGGTACAGGTAACTTTTCGGGAAGTAATCCTAATCGTCTAGCAAAATCGCATGCTATAAACGAACAAGTAGCACCCGAATCAAACAGTACGTACACATTTATATCGTTGATTGGAATAATACCTATGACGACATCCCCTGATGCAACTACATCTTGGACTGTCATGTTAAAGGTATGGCCCATCGGCTACCCCACCGTATCTTTGGTCCACCAATAGCTAACTTACATTATTAGCGATTCGATTCCCTTCATCCGTCCCCTTCTTCTAAGGCGGTTTTTGCCATGTGGTTAGTTGACCCACACACAAAGCATCCGTGATTCTTCTTCGGACAAGGACAATTAGGCTCAATGTGCCCCTCCTGTCCACAATTGTAATAGACGACCTTTCCCTTGAGACAGACTCCTAAGTGAGTCTTCCCACGGGTCTTGCAGGCCTCCATTCTTTTCTTAGGGTCTCCTTGCTTCACTCCGGTATTCCCATAGCTAAATAACTTCCTCTTCTGACCCTCCCCACTACCGCTGGCTCCCTCAATCTTTACTCCCCCATCTACTTTACCCTTCATCTTCTTGTCATTATGGTATTGACTCAGAGCCTCACTACCACCCTCGGCGATTATCGACTTCTCTAAAATGGTTCCAAAAGAAGTACTTTGGAACACTGAAATATGGTTATAGAGCCAGGGTTTCAAGCCCTACTCGAACTGTCGCGCCCTCCTCACCTCAGTATCCACTTGATGTGGAGCGAACCTTGCCAGTTCATTAAACTTGGTGGCGTATTGGGGAACTGTCATATCCCCTTGTTTCAACTCCAGAAACCGCATCTCCATCGTTCCCTGCATGCTCGTGGGAAAGTAATTCTCGAAGAATATCTCCTTGAACCTATCCCATGTTAGATTCGATATTCCAACCCTAGCCTGATTGGCTTCCCACCAAAAGATGGCCTCTCCCTTCATCATATAGGTCGCAAAGGCAACCTTTTGGGCCTCGTCGACATTTGCTATCACAAATGCCTTCTCTATTTCCTTAACCCATTTTTGGGCTTCAATAGGGTCCGTAGTTCCTTTTAACTCTGGAGGACCCACACTCTTGAAATCCTTAAAGGTAGTAGCTCGTGCTACTCCTGGATTTACGGGGATATTAGCCCCTGTTCTATTAAAGGCAGGTGTTAATAAATTAACAAACTCCTGCATCGGGTTTATCGAACCTCCATCCGGTTGATTCATGTTAGCACCTTAATTACGTTGCACTCTTCTCGGCGGCTTTTTGCTGATACAATAAATACATTTTGTTATTATTCCTTTCTTTATTAGTTATTATTTAATATTAAACAATAACTCCAACATCCATAACTCATTGTTTTCCATAAAAAATACTTATATTCATTCTTCATAGTATAATACTACATCGGTTAGATACACAGCCTAAGCTGATTACATTACTTTATCGCTATCACTTTCCAAAAATTGGGATTTACAAAAAACAACCATTTACTATAGAAAAAGGCTTTACATCGCTACTAATTACAAAATATTTACATACTTCTCTAGCTACCACTAATCTACATCTGCCTCAAGGCATTATCAAAATCTGCCTTGGCAAGACCGGCAATGATATCACGGCTAATAGTATGCCGTGTTTGCCCCACCTCTACAGGATAACCACCACCGTCATTGAAATCAGATGAGAACTCCTATAGATATAGGACATTCTCCCTATCTTCTGTATCTTGGTCTTTAGCTGCTCCTTGAGCTCCAAGACCTCATGCTTTAATTCATGGACTTTGTCCTTAGCCAAAATCCTCTCGTCATGTTCCTGCCAAGGCAGATGGACTCGACATCAGTTTTGTCCAAAAAAATAGAGAGAAGATAATCAAGGTGATATCGATTATGTAATAATGTAATAATGATTGTTGCAGTTGTTTCCGCTGCATGATAATATAACGTACCACATTAGGTCATATATAATCAAGTATGTGTATATTTATATCTTACCCTTCATCTCAATCTAAAACCTGATTTAGATATGTTATTATGGGTTTTCAGCTTTTCATTATGTCATTCACATTTCGCTTATCTTCGATTGATTATTAACCTAAATCATCCTACATTAGTGTCTAACAATGCCTTAACAATGTTGTACTTATACCTTAGTTCCTTACTAATAAGTTCTCTTTCATTCTATACTTGTAAACATTCTTTTCTAGCAATTTCTTATGACTGGCGCCGTAGCACCACACTTAGCTCTTCATCTCAAGCCGTGATGCGAGTTAGCAGTATGCCTTGACACTTTTACTTGTCTTTCGCGCACTACCTTTTTGCTTGGGTTATAGCCATGCTTACTGACTCTGTGCCTTAGAAAAATTTTGCAGATTTTAAATTTTGTGAACTTCCCAGATGCATAACTTCTTCCTTATAAGTCCGAATTAGCTCATTCAAAAGCCTATGGTTCACAAATTCCATACTCTATGCGTTCATGCAAGAATTTTATCTATTTAACTTCATATGCTAAAATTTCACCTATTAGTTCATTTTAACGAAAACGATAAACGTTCGTGAACGTTCAACTCTCGTTTCTTCGTTCTAAGTCAGAATTCTGTCATTTTCGAGTCCGCAACTCTATAATGCCAAATATGACTTGTCTCCATCAAAAATCAATGTTTTTGACTTCAAACACAAAATACGACTTCCATTCCGAGAATTTCACGAATTCGACGATAATCGTCCAATCGTGTGAATTCCGGTAAAGCTTCATTACTAAATGTTCTAAATGGATTTTAAACAACACATGAACAATTCAAGTTACTTATTACACCAACTTATTGACAAAGTAGGTTTTGACTTATTCTCATAAGTCAATGTCATATTTAACTTATGAACTACATATTCTCATACTTATGACATACTATGAACTTAAGTCCATCAATCAATGTTCTCATACTATATTCAACATACTAACATCATACGACAAACATATGATAAGTTCTTCACATGTTTTGTCAACTTATTAGGTTCAAGTTGCTTATTCAACATATTCAGCTTAAGTTCATTCATTAATAACTTATTACATGTTATTATCATACACATCCACTTCTCTATCAATTCTATCATAGAAGAGGTAAAGATAATAGACATGAGTCTTACCCTTGAAGACTATTACTTCACTTCACTTTGGAAAATCTAGCAAAGGTTGAAGTAGCTTATAAGTGCTTATGTGGCTTATTTTCTCTACCAAATAAGTTGCTTATCTTGAGAGGAAATTGTTGGATGAAATAACAACCAACAAAATGAAATGAAGCTTTCTATTTATAGGAAACTCAAGGTTAGGGCATAATGGACTTTAAGCCATCCCACCTCCTTATTCCACCTCCTGAACTAACCTCCTCAACTTTCCACCTCCTTAGGTCCACATGCGAAATATTACGTTTTCCATACTTAGATTATTATTACATAATCGATATCACCTTGATATTATAACATTATGTATTTCTCAAAAATTCAAAAATAATTCCCGAGCAGAAATCGATAAATAGTGTTTTTCAGAAAATTTCTAGGAAAGCTTTTATTTTTGTCTTAGAAATTCAAACACTTTAATTCATTCACGTAGTTAAAATACTACGACGTTCCGACGTTTCTAGGTTATAGAACGACATTCATTTAATCAACACAGAATAATAATAAATAATATTATTTTATTCATTATTAAAAGTATTTACAAAGGTTCAATTTTTTTTTCCCGGGGCGTTAAATTCCTTCTGTCATGTGTTGCCGTGGCCCCAACTCTGATGGTCGAGGACTGACTTCGGCGCTTTACGCGAGTCCCAACATTACATGTCGATCATCATGGTAAAAAGTTTAGTAGGTATGTGCACTTTATATGGCACTGCAGTGCCACCAATATACCTTGGGTTGGCGCCGCAGCGCCAACTCTGTGCACCAAACAACTTTGACAGAATTTCAACTTTGTGAAATTTCCGAGCTCGTAACTTCTTCGTTATAAGTCCGAATTGGCTCGTTCAAGAGCCTACAGTTCACAAATTACATACTCTACGTGTTCATACAAGAATTTTTTCTATTTCACTTCTTTTACTCAAAATTAACATATTAGTTCATTTTTAACGAAAACGGTAAATGTTCGTGAACATTTAATGCTCGTTTCTTAGTTTTAAGTCAGAATCTAGTCATTTTTCAGTTCGCAACTCTATAATGCCAAATATGACTTGTCTCCATCGAAAACCAACGTTTCCAAGTTCAAACACAAAAGTCGACTTCCATTCCGAGAATTTCACGAATTCGACAATTATCGTCTAATCGTGTGAATTCCGGGGAAACTTCATTACTAACGATTTGATCATCATTCTAAATGGATTCTAACCATCATATGAACATTTCAAACTACATATTACATCAACTTATTTTCAAGCTATATTTTGGCTTATTCTTCATAAGTTCATAACTTAATAACTTATGAACTACATGTTTTCAATCTTTATGACTTATTATAGATTTAAGTCCTTTAATCAACATTCTCACATCTTATCAAACATACTAACTTCATATGGCAAACCTATAACAAGTTCATCATAAGTTCTTCATAAGTTTATAACTTATTTAGGTTCAAGTTACTTATTCATGACTTATTCGGCTTAAGTCCATTGTTTATTCAATTCTTATATGTTATTAGCATACATGATCATCACTTCTCTATCAAGCTATCATGGTAGAGATAGAACAATATATGACAAGAGTCTTACCCTTGATGAACTAGTCTTCATCTTCTTAAAAATCTAACAAAGAATGTTTTGACTTAAAAGTGTTTATTCTCTCAAACCAATAAGTTACTTTATGTTGGATGAAAGTTAACAATCCAATAAATGAAATTGTGAGCTTTGTATTTATAAAAGTCTTCAAGTTAGGGCATAATGGACATTAATCATCCACCTACATAAGTCACCTCCTTACTATTCACTTACTTAACAACTAAGTATACTTGCTAGCCACACTGATTACTTGGACATCTCAAAACATATCCAATGTTTGGCCATCACATAAAGTACTTGGTCACCAAGATAACCCACATTAACATTGGTTGCTCCATGGATCAAGCTTAACCCATTGGATTATTACATTGGGCTTAAGTTAACTAACTTAGCTTATTCCTATTGGGCTTGCATTACTTTATTTGGGCTTCATATAAACCAACACTTAGCTTAATCATTAATACATCTTGGGTATGTCCCTTAATGCATATTGGACTTGCACTTCACACAAGATCCACAATTTTATTCCCTTTTGTCTTTAATCCTTAACGTTCTTAATTTAAGTCTGCATGCAAAATATTACGTTTTCCATACTTAGATTATTATTACATAATCCATCTCACCTTGTTATTATAATGTTATGTATTTCTCAGAAGTTCAAAAATAATTCCCGAGCGGAAATCGATGAATAGTATTTTTCAGAAAATTTCTCGGAAAACTTTTATTTTCGTCTTGGAAATTCAAACACTTTAATTCCTTCACGTAGTTAAGTTACTATGATGTTCCGACGTTTCTAGGTTATAGAACGATATTCATCTTACTAACATATAATAATAATAATTTATATTATTTTATTCATTATCTTATTAAATAGAATTATTTTACAAAGGATCTGAATTTCTTGGTCGTTACATTTTTCTCCCCTTATAAAGATTCTGTCCCCAGAATCTCGTCTCTCATTACTCAAACAACTGAGGGTAATCCTTCCTTATCTTTTCTTCCAATTCCCACGTTGCTTTTTCTGCATCGTGGCTCTTATATATAACCATTACACTTGTTCTTGTCATAATATCAAATATATTACAATCATTCACTCTATACTATTACATAAGTATACTACGGGTTCGGCTTTGCCTTGCCTTTATCCTTGCCGGAGCCTTTGGTCCGTTCGATCTTAGTTGTGTTCATATGGTTCAAGCAAGAGTGAGCATGACTAGCTCAGCAAGTACAACAATTCTAATAAACAATATGCTTGAAACATAGGAATCATATATCTTCAATAACTGAACAATAGTTACGAAGTACTATCGATAATTCAGAATAGCACTTCTTTTCATTCAAAACATTTTACAACAACAATATTCAGTAAAACATCAATTTTGGTCCAAGACCTTGAGCATTTCATAAGTTCTTTGAAAAGGACATCCCAGCACAAAGTTCGTAAGTCTGATATTTCTTACGAGCACGTCGAGGTGATCAGCCTATAGTACTCTATGTTGATCAACACTACATTCATTAAATGTATGTTAAGTTGTGGCAACCTCACGTGCCTGTTATTTGACGATAAAACATTTTTAGCATACTCAGTCTTTATTTGATAACCACACCAATATAACTTGGTAAACATTGACCATTCTTTGATAGAAACATAATATAAGTCTAGCCGAAAGAGTTGGCTTGGGCTTCATCATACAATACTTCATGTGTAAGAATACATGAATTACAAAGCTTTTCCAGAATGAACTAGAACAAGGGTTAGAATACTTGCCTTTAGTGTCTGCTATAGTTATAACACGTTCACATTAAGTCTTTAAGTCTATAGTAAATGATAACATCACATAACACATTAGGTCTTGAATGAACATACATGGTTCCTAATGAATCTTACCCTTCTTATCAATCTAATTATGACTTAGATTTATTATTATTGGTTCCGACTTTTCGTTACGTCGTTCTTACCTTCACATTATGTTCATGTTTCATTACTTATTTCCAACCTTTAGGTAACATAATTAAGGTTTAACAATACCTTACAATGCTTCATTAAGTTCCTTAGTTCATTGTAAATTAATTATTGTTGACGTTAGGATTTTTGAGTGTCCCTTTTCGTTACTTGTTCTTTGGTGTTCTCATGTTAATGTGAGATTTGTTTGAAAAAACAAGTGAAAAAGGTCCGACATGTATAATGTCGACGATTGGACTTTAAGAGTCGCCATTGGTGTATTTAATCGGTTGCACTAACGCGAATCGAAAAGGCTTGCACATTGACCCAAGTGTTTTGACACTACTAAACGGTCTCTGTGAAACCGAGATTCATTTTGGGTCCGGGGGCTTGATTATGCGGAGGGAAGGTGTTAGGCACCCGACATCCTTGTTACCACGGTGACCGCCACTTTTCAAAGAAATTGTTATATAAATATGTGTGTGTGTGGGTGGATCAATGTGCAAATATTTGAAAGTAGTGTGAGGCCTCGTTCGCACCTATATACACAAGGTTTAAATTTTATAGAAAAATTCAGTTTTAACCAAGATATAACAATGACGTTTTGTAAAAGAGGTTTTTCAAACCCTGTGTTCAATAGGAATTGAGACCTTTCATACTTCCATTTTATTATTAAATGTTCTATTTGTTTGCTTTTTATTTTCTAGATGCGAAGCATTCTCGAGAAAATATCTACAAGCAGATCTTAGAACTCCTCATGGGCATGACAACCATCCAAGGAAATTCGAACCTTAATAAAAAATAAAATAAGCAAAAGTCGCTTATAGCTAAAAAATGTCCATCATGGGAATCGGAATCTAGATTCAAGAACCGAACCTATGATCACATGATTCCTAGGCTCACATGATACTGCAATTTGTATGGAAAGCGCTTATATATATAAAATTTATAAATATATATATATATATATATATATATATATATATATATATGTGTGTGTGCATGATCAACCACCACAAAGCAACTCCATGGGGATCGAAATGTAAATAAAGTAGTAATGCTATCAATCGCCACGGTAAACTCCAGACATTGTGACAAAATGTAAATAAAGTCAGTAAAAGCGATCAATCGCCACGAAGTGAACTCCATCTTGACAGAATGTAAATATATATATATATATATATATATATATATATATATATATATATATATATAAGCGATAAATGCACCGATGTAAATCCGTGCTCATCTGATATGTCCAACAACAATTATATATATAAGTATATATATATATATATATATATATATATAGAAAAGCAATTAAACGCACCGATGTAAAATCTGTGCTCATCGATGAGTCGACCACGCTTATATATATATAAGCAATTAAACGCCTCCGCATCAAGTTCAGGCTCAATCGAGGCATAACTCGATAATGTTAGTCCATATATATGAAATATATATATATATATATATATATATATATATATATATATAGTATATATATACAGACATAAATGAAAACCACGGACCGAAGTCCGGGAAAATGCACACAACACGACTCTCAATGTGTATAACAGTGTGTGCTATATGAGAAGAAGGCTTTATAAAATGTACAAAGGCTTACAGTGGGCTGCCAAAGTAGACTTCTATGACTTTAAATGGCTAAACACTCAGCTCCCGCCGGATAAAAGATAGCTATATGCGAGCTAACTAGTGTTTAAAGAAGAGGAAACACTCAAAAGATGTGTATGCAGAGTAAAATGGACAGGGCTTCCTCGCCTTTTTCCTTCTCCCCCTCTCTTTAAATGGCTGACCCCCCAGCCAATATTTATTGACTGATGGTCGAAGGTACACCTGCAGTAGCTGCAGTTGTACCTGCGGCTGGTCGTGGTGGATCCGAGCCTCGCGGGTCCCATCGTCTCGTAGTACGTGCACTCATGCACTGTAATGTCCGCTCAAACTTACAGAACTTCAATCCGAGCATCCGAACGAGGTATATCTGACCTTCTTCGGACCGCTGGTGTTGAGAGTTATGCAATGACATGGATTAGAGGTTGTACGAAGTCAGGAAGAGGGGTCTACGCCCATGGTCTTCAAGCTTCAAATTCTATCCAAAGTACTGCCACACGTAATAGTCACTCGGGATTGTCATTCCTCGGTTCTTGTGGGACATTGTTGGATATATGTATGAAGTGTTGAGATGACGTGCCATTGTTGAAGGAACAAGATGATGCTTGACTCCTCGTCGGGGTTATCGCCGGTTTGAGTTTAAAGTCGACGTTGCTCAGGGTTACAGCTGAGATTGGACTACTAGCTGGTATGTCGCGATATCATCTTGTTGACGTGAACAAATGACATTGTGACTCCTCACCGAGGTTATCACCGGTTTAAGCAGAAAGCAGACGTTGCTCAGGGTTACATCTGAGATTGGGCTACTTGTTTGTATGCCTCACTGTCATCTGGATTGAAGCTGATCGCACATGTTTGAAACAAGAATTTCTAGGGTTACTGCCAAAACTGCAATGGCATCCCTTGGGGCTATCACCAAGGATGGGGTTGCTACTCGATGTTATCTCTGGATGAACCGAAAGTCATGCGGTGTTATCGCCGAGATAGAACTGTCCTCTCCGGTGTTGTTTCCGGTCTTTTGATCTGCATATCTTGGGGTTATCTCCGAGATTGGAAATGACATTCCTGGTATGTGTTCCGGGTTTACATAACGTTCCCGGTTTGTGTTCCTGGTTGGAACTGAACTTCTGGTGGTATCCAGAATGGATGTAAGCTGTCTTTTAGGGTTTTCTCCAAAAGACGAATCTACCCTCCTGCAATGTTAGTAATAGGAGTGCAAAAAATTTCGAGTGTCTACAGATGCCCCTCTTTATCATATTCATGCAATGAAAGGCATGGATAGGATAAAGAATCCTAGACACTTGAAATGCAAGTAAGATAAACATGATGTTATGTGCAGCAACATGATGCATATGTATGATGCATGAATGATTGTCATGTAATCCTGCTGGGATGACAATTAGTGATGACTTGGACATGCGATCCAAGTTGGATGTTGACATTGGGACTACCACCAAAGTCTTGAATCCTAGACACTGGCTTATACTCTATAGAGGTACCTCTTGTGTGAAAGAGATCTGTGGGGATAAGACTTTATCTATTTGAGGATGTGTATAACATGTTCCCTCATACTGTCGGAGTTACTGCCAACAGTGTTGTCGCTGCCAGGGTTGTCTGACCTTCGCTGATGTGTGTATCACCCGATAGATCTCTGCTGGGCGTATTGTCAAGGCTGCTTGACCTTCATTGATGTATATGTCAATGGTAGCATTATGTTGTAACCCTTGCTGGGCAAAGTTACTTCAATGGGTTTACTTGCCATCGGCTGATATGACGTCAAGGTTGCTTGACCTCCATTGATGTGTGTATCAATGGTTGCATTATAACAGTAACCACGTACACGGACACGTAGATACTTGGAAGGATATGCGTTGTGACCCCCGCCGGGGATACGTAGATGTTTGAAAGATATGCATTGTGACCCCCGCCGGGGATGCGTAGATGTTGATAACTTCGGCGTTGTAACCCCCACCGAGGAGGTTTGATATTTCGTAGTTTTTCGCGTTGTACCCCCCGCCGGGGAGGTTTAGGATTGTGACCCTACAAATGATGGCATCGGACCTTTGTGGGGTATTTCCGAGCATGGTTTGTAAAAGCTGAGCTCATTGGTATAGTATACCTTGCATTCAGGTGAATAACGTTGAGGCGACGGGAGTTTAACTCTGACCGACAAGAAACCAGGATTTTAGGCTAATCCGCTCAATCGCATAGCATTTTTCCCTGATTTGGCCTTTTCAGCTTATGAGACCTCCTTTGCAACTCTAACTGGAGCGAGCCGGAGGTGTGGGACCCATATAGGGGCCCGCAGTGTACTGCGCAGGAGTCATGGTTAGCTCTCAAGTGACCACCGTGCTTATATATATAGGTTCTTTGGTTGCTTTCATAAGTCATTTTCAAGTTATGGAGCGAAGGAAATCTGAGAGCTCTTCTTCAGATCGGCTGAGTTTGGGCAACTTTCTACATATTCTGTCACCGTACAAGCGTTCTTCACTATCCTGGTAACACATGCATGTATTTTTTTCCAATTTCTGTCCGTTGGAAAATGACTTATCGCATGAAATGCATTTAAACACATAGTAGTGAATTGCATGCTGATATGACTTGATAAAAAAATTTCAACATAGCAAATGTTAGTATTAAACCATGCTGAATATAATGATGTGAAAGAAATTGACTTTTGAAACAGTCAAATTGGCACCTTTTACTGTCATTTCTTATCCTATTTGAGGACAAATGAGTAAAGGTAAACAAGCAAAATAATCCTGGTAATTAGACTACATTTACAGATTTTTTTACTGCAATGTATTGATGCATACAGGATGTATATGACTGTGTATAGGTGTGCTACTGAATGGCCACCTAATCATGTCTATGTGCATTTGGATAGTCCCATTTGCAAAGGGGCTATGGCAAAATTTTCCCAAAATGTAGGTATTGGGTAGTCATGCATTTTAACTCTACTGTAGATGTATGTTAAAGTAATGCATGCATGCATGTAATCATAGAATGTATTTTGAAAAGTCTCCAGTTAAGAAATTACCACACCCTTTTTGAGGTGATTTGGAGACTTGTTGTCTAGATATCATGGATCCGGATCAACTGAGTAGTTCCTGCAGGACCATCTCTAGTGTATGGAGGAGGGCTTTTGAAGAGCCTCAGCGTCGTTCTGTTAGACAGCCTCGTCACTTGGCGGAGGCGGTGGTACGTCTTATTCGGGTTGAAGTGCCGAATGTCGAGGACGAGGAGGAGGATGCACCGATCGAGGTTCCTACTCCTGCTATACGTGTTCCCCGTAGGGAATTGCCAGGTATTCAAGTGGTGAACCCAGATCTTCTGGGTGACTTGAGTAGGCATCCTTCAGTATACCTGCACGCAAATGAAGTATGTAGTTAGATCTTTAATCTTCCTTATTTCCTATTGATGAGGAGTCAAGGAGTCTGATGTTGATCTGTATTTGATGTAGGTTCCCGGCTTCACACAGCCTCGAGGGAACTGGTTTAGCATCCACTCTATGTATCAGGCTTTGCATGATAACTACAGAGCGATCGTCCATAGCTGGGGATTCGGGAGGTTCTTCTCCATTATACCCCGTCATTGTCCCTGGGGTTACCTCAGGGCATTATCTGAGCAGTGGTTTTACTAGACTCAGTCACTCCATTTGTTGGACTGCGAGGTGATGATGACACCGATGGATTGGCGGTTTATCATGGGTATAGAGTTTGGAGGGGAACCGGTGCCTTGCACGGTGGATATCACCCCTACTGCCGTCAGATCCTTGTTGGGAGTTCTGGCAGAGGCGCTCAAGGGTAGGACTGTTCGTACAGGTCCTTTGAGCGTGAGAGTCAGGGACCGCATTCTTCGGCTATTGTTCCTGATGATCATTAGGGGCTGCTTCATAGCAGATAATTCCTCTACGGTGTCCTTCATTTTGATCAGCGCCACTCGACATGTGGACCGTATAGGAGATTATGATTGGGGTTCCTACACCTTTGCCTATTTCCTCAGGGGAATGCGCATGCGATCGTAGGGCTTGACCGAGGCGTGGTTAGGATTCTACCCATTTCTGCTGGTGAGTGTTTCTCTTGTCTTTTCCCATGTATGGGTTAAGAGTGTTGACTGACAACAGATGTTTGCCTTTGTGTTGGCAGTTTTGGGCCTATGAGAGGCTTCCTTGTTTGCATCCTCTGAGCGTGTTAGGTTTAGACACCTATCCACGAGGACGGAGATGGCATCATTCCACACTGGCGGAGGTCCCTGTTGCTGAGGGTTTCACTCATTGTCGCCTACAGTTGGAGCTATTGACAGCTGATGTCATCATATGGATTCCCTACTCTGGAGAGCATTTGGGAGTTGGATTTGAGGTTGGGTACCCGACTGGAGTAGAGTACGTCATTTCCACCCGCAAGATTCCTCTCTTTACAGATGGAGGATGGGAGCTCTATTTAGGAGAGTGTGCTATTAAGAGCACTACAAGAGAGATCTGTATGCCGATCTTGCCTCCTGCCAGGCGTTATTAGCCTATTTCGCAGTCACCCATCATTGACATCCCATTGATGGGGATTGACGGCTTTACATTGTCAGAGGGCCCCTGTTCTCAGGAGATGTTCCAACATTGGTGGATCCCTTGTACGATTGGAGCTCAGACCTGCGCCACACAGTTTATGGGGGATATGGTCCCAGGATCCGTGATGATGACAGATTGGCTAGCCTGTGTCAGAGATCCGACTCATGTGACACAGATTGACAAACTGACTCGGCAGCTGGACCGGTCATATCTTTTCATTCGGCATTTGGGCAGAGATCCTGCAGAGGTAGATACTTTTAATCCTTCCAGCTCTGGCGCTGATCCCTCAGGTGACCCATATGGTTTTTCCAGCGCAGATCCGCCTTTGTATCGGCCTGACATCCCTGTAGATAGAGATCTAGTGACTCAGGAGGAGTTACATCAGGTGGACAGTATCGATGATATAGACATCGACACTCTTGACTTTTTCTGATGTATTTCTTACTATCTCTTTTGATAGGCCTCTGTTGTATGTTGGGTAGCTTCACCCCATTTCCCTGTATTTTAGCTGGACAGAGATGTATTAGATGATGATATACTTAGGAATGTATGTACATCTTTCCATTCCCTATATCATATTGCCATCTATTGTATCATGCATGTTATTATGTTATGCATATGTATGTATGTCCAGAGATATTCAGCATTGACCCCTGGATGGTCTTATGACACGGCCCGTACAGATGTCTTCTTCGAAAGTTAGCCGTATTGATCATACCCTACCATTTATGGTGGTAGCTGGTATGCGCTCATGGTATGATAGTATATCACCTTCACACATGGTGATCGTAGATGATTTGTTGCAGCATACTATGACCTTACTGATGTTTTAGGTTCCTCCAGGATTTGTATAGGGCATGCTAGAGCACTGGGTACCGGACAGACAGGTATTCCGATTTGGGAATGTGACAACCCGAGGAATTAGAAAATTATTAAAATCTTAAATGATTAGTTTAAGGTCAAATAATAGACCTAGACAAAGAATAAGTGTATGTGTTTGATGTTTTCAGAAAGGAATTTTGAGGATTTAAAATTTCTTTTAGTGAATTATTCAGGATTAAGGGTATATGTGTATATGTTCTGTGATTACGGTATTATGTGTACAGAATGTGGTTAAGGGTCAAGGGTTGGCCAGATAAATTAAACCCGTGTCAAACCCTAGTCGTATATATTAAGAACGTCAACGTTCAGTTAGAAATTTTTACGTTTGACAAGAAACCCTAGAAATCAGTTCTGGAAACCCTAATTTCAGTTATGGAATTAATTGTTAAATTAGCAGTATTTAATTAGGAAATATTAATCCTAATTATAATTGAGAGATCTTAATTTTCTATTTAGAAAATCAAAATTTAAGATATTAGAAAATTAATTTTCAAAACCCTAAGGGTTGTAGCAAATGTCTATAATGTCCTTAATAATAGAGGTGAAAAAGTTTAGTTTACCCTATTGTCACATTTAGGGAATTATTGCTAGCGAAATGTCTAAAATACCCCTTGTGCATTTTTAAGGGTAGAAATTCAATTATTACTAGTAAAATGCCCAAAATACCCTTGTGCATTATTTTTGGTATGAAAAATTACCAAAATAACCTTTGTGAATTATTAAAGCTAACATCCAATAATTGTTCTATAATTGTTGAGAGTCGGTGGAATAAGAAATGAAAGAGGGGGAGCAAATCTCTATACTCTCGCACTACCGACACCACTACATTAGCCTAGGCTTATATTGCTTCTTATAATTGATGAGGGGACAAACGCATGTGAGCGGAGGGATCTTTTATTATTTTTTTTTCTTTTCCTCTCCTTGATTGAAATAAGTTGATGGATGATTAGCTATTAAAAAGAGAAAAGCAAGTAGTGCAGCAGAAAGAAAGTGGGTTCCGGTGAGGTCATTTTTCCGGCATCCCCGTGGTCCAAATGGTGTGACCATTCCAAACAACCTGCTTTGGCGCAATTCTTGATGGCGGACTCATTACAAAGTGATTACACTGCTTTCGGTTCTAAGTTTCACTTTGTGGTGCCACACACCTGCAACTTTTTTTTTTTGAGAGGGCAAGTCTCCGGCGGTTCATGGCTAAGTGCTCACGCCACCTTCTATGACGGCAGCCAACCGGGTTTCTCTCTTTCTCCATACGAGTGTATTCTCTCTCTCTTCGATGGCTTCTTATAGTCCTCTTGGCCGTCGTCGAGAGCCGAGGTAATCTTGTCCGCGATGTGCTCAAATTGCCGTCGGAAGTTTCCAACTTCTACCGTCCTCGCTGCTAATGTTAGTAACGCCGGCGAAACTCCGTTGCTTAGCCCAAGCACCAACGACAAAGAAGAATTTCGGTCAGAGAAAAGCATGGCATAGAGGCTTCGGTTGGAGGGCTTGACGGAAGACGGAGCACGGCGAACAGTACTGAAGCTCTACTCTTGCTGCTTCTAAGACGGTGATCAAAAGTCAGTAGCAACAGATCCGCCGCCACGCTTCTCTCAAAGAACTACTCCGATGCCTTACCCGATGCCAAAATGACAATCGAGTGAAGCCCGATTGGTCCAAGGGCTACTCCGGCTCGGCGCATCTCACGTCGGCCTCCACAACTACAATGACGCGTTTGGTCGGAGATGTGGGCTGTTGACTTCGATCCTTCTACTAGGATTTATATGCAGCAGCCTGATTTTTGTTAGTATGATGAAGGAGTTTCGGTTCGAGCTCACTATACCTGCATGGACATGTTCGAACAACCGGAACGTGTTGCAGTTCGTCGTTTTCTTCTGAGGTGGTCTCCATGCGGCGACCGACTTGATCGAACTAATGGTAGTACGCACAAAGAAGAGCTCGCTGAATTCATACCCTAGCAAGTCGTCTTCTTCAATCTCAATACGCCTACCGTGTTTGGAGATGGATTCAACCGAGAGCGACGAAGAAAATTTTATAGCTGAGTTGATTCGTCAAATGGAATTCAAGATGGCAACAACGGTCTTGTCGGCGATGGTTATACGCTCTTTGGGTCGGTGTATGATGAAACAAAGGAGAGTGAAAAGGGCTCAACACCACAGTAGTCCCATCGTCGAATCCATGGTGCTCGGCCGGAGGAACAGGCTTCCGCCGACAGGTTCGTTCTGCTTTCACCAAGGTTCAAGCAGAGCTCGATCACTTGCTTGTTTAAGATAGCTCCTCCCGAGATCAAAACAGAGGAGTGTCGGTAAATCACATATGAGTGCAAGATCACCGGTGGTGCTGCAGATCATCATCAGTCTTGTTGTGGTATCTCCGGCCATAATCGCTACTAACTAGCTAGCTAGCTGGCGTTTTGGCTTTGGATAAGAACTTAGCATGCAATCAATGGAATCCCTTATTATCGTGGGAATATGTACGTATAAATGTACAAAATGTGGTGTCGCTTTCATATTGCGTTAGCATCTCTTGAAAAAAGCCAGCCGGATAAGTTTTATAATTACACAAAATGTTAAGAGGCTCCATCATCGTGCTGGTAACGACCCACTTGAACTTCATGGTCCCGTATATACTGTTGGTTGTTTAGATTGTGGGTTTTCTTTTTGCTCGGATTTATTTCAAGTCCCAGATTTCGCAAATGAATCCGTGAGCGGTTGTTGTTTGATGGGTTTATTGATAGGAGTAAAGTGAGTATTTTGTCAAGTGACAGTGATACCAAGAGATTAGAAGAGGCACGACAGTTAGATCTGATTTTGTTTTAAAACCGTTGGAGCCTTTAAGGTGAAGCTCGAGATCGGGAAAAAGGAAATGATTATTGGTGTGGGTAATTACATTTTTCCCACACGGTAAATCTCATGCAACTAGAATGCGACGTGAATATGAGTATTATAGTGATGGCTCATTGATTCATATTCTAATGGGACGTGTGACCAAGCGTGGTCTATATATTCATGAAAGGCGTTTCAGACCTATGAAATTTCGAATACTTTGAAATTGATCAATTATTTAAAATGATCAATTTTACGTAAAATGTAATCAAGTCATGAGCTCGGTAAGGAATGCGAACATTATTTAAATGATGAATTTCATTAATAATTTATTATTAATGGCAATTAGTTTATTTAATGATTATATTAAATAAATTATAGAAAAATAGAATTAATGATTTAAAAATCATATAAAATGATTTAAGTGTTAGAAAATATTTTAGGTTATAAGCTACAACTTTTGATATTTTTGGCATTAAAATATTAATATTTTATTATTAATATCAATTATCGGATAATGGATTTAATCGTTTAAAAAAATGTTTTGACCGATAAGAAAATTATCTCGTGATATCGTTATGTTTAGGCAAAGTTTAATTAAACTTAGACTCGTTAATTGTCCGATTAGACCATCGGGATGATAAAATTGTAAATTGATTTCAACTCTGACCTAAATAAGTATGACTTGATGCTATGTCCTATGTGTATAAGCGAATCGATAAGATTATGTGGTAATATGTTTAAGTTATTTTATAACCGTGATGATATTATTCTAATAATCGAGATCTATATTATTAATATTAGGTCTTCTGGAGAAGCTTATTATATTGTGGTTACTAAGAATCAACTGCTCGAGCAAGTTTTTCAAGTTCTTTTTACTTAAACTCTTTAAGAGTGGTTTCGAGATGATATGCTTATGAATTGTACTGTACATCTTTTATATATAAATCGGGTATGAAAAGGTCGATCACCTTCATTACCAGTTGGTCCAGATATATTATTGTTCTGTTTCAATACTTGTTCAGTCAAAATTTTGTTCATGCTAATTCACGAATACATTGTGAAGGATAGCCAGCTTATTATTCAAACTCTTTCATGATATATCTTTACCTTGTTTTTAAACTTGTTGGGCAACTTTCATGCTCACCCTTGCTATATCATGATAAAACATTGCAGATAAGGCGAATACGGCCAATTATAGGAAAAGGATAATGCCAAGTTCAGCTTGGGATAGAATGTGAAGTTAAGTTGTAAAGTATGTTGAAGAATAGTATTGTCATGTGTTAGACAGTCACGATTGTGTATTAGTTAAGGTTACTCGATTTTGGGAAATGTGTATAAAGTTTAATGTATAAACAATCTATGTTTATATCTTCCGCAACAACAGAGAAATAGCGAAACCGGATTCGCATGATTCGGGACCCGAATTTGGGGTCACTGAGGACCCGTGAGTTGACTCCTACTTTGGACGCAGTATGCACGGTTGGCGATCTTTGTCTTTGGGACGGACTCTTGAGTGCATATGGCTATTGGAGATATGAGCAGATAGTTCATGACTCTCACAGGATTGAGGCGCAGAGTGGTGCAAGATGAGATTACATCCGGCCATGTTATATCCCAAATAAGCCTATTTGATGTTTGGCTCGAGGACGACTATGCATGGCATTCCGGGGATTTCACCACACCGGAGGATCATTGGCGTTCCGCCAGAGTAGATGTACTTCTTCTTTGCGTATTGTCATACGTCTACATGCCGCAGTACATGGATGAGCTAGATATCGTCGTCGTCATGGAAATGAGAGCTCTCAGGGAGGGTCATACCATTGTACCAACGATCATCGCAGAGGCCTTGAGGTCAGCTATATATTGCTGCACTTATCCGGCAGGAGTATTCACAGGTAGCTCGGTCATGCTATACGTGTGGTTTATGTCACACTTGAGATTGATTGGCACATTTAGACGGCAAGGGTTTTGTTTCACCCATGATATAGCCATGTCATACTCCTTTTAGCCTGCGGAGTGTACAAGTGTTGCATCATGGTCAGCTTTTCTGGCAGGGATTAGAGATCCATTTGCCATATTGCCGTGTTCAGGGCTTAGTTCACCCTACAACTTCATTACTCACGCTCCAGGCATGGATTATCTCCCTCTGGCTGGATTGAGGGGCATGATCACTTACCACCCACTGGCCGTGATGTGTCAGTTTGACCAGTTCTAGGATTTTCACCCGTATGAGAGAGGCGGTGAGTCACGGCAAGGTCACAATCGCTTGTTAGCGGAGGATAGATCCGTGTTGTATGCCTATTGGGATCGGCCGAGTCGGGCCGAGTTTTCTGTCGATCATCCAGTTTGTTCTCGCAGAGTATTCCGCATGGATGGAGACAAATCTCGCATATAGGTCGCGGCGATATCCACAAAGTCTGGGATTGATTCTCGACGATGAGGAGCCTATAGAGGAGGTCATTATTCCCACCGACGATTTGGATCTGATTTGGTCGCCAAAGATTTGTGATGGATTCTCCACCCCGTGCCATCATTACTCAAAGATTCTAAGACAACATTTGGAGCAGAGCTTACATCCGATGACCTATGATAGAGATCAGGCTAGGGTCGCGATGTTGACAGCTCTTGATGAGAGAGATACTGCTCTGTTAGAGAGGGATGAGGCTAGATCAACCAATGATGCATTGATTGGAGAGCGGGATGCCGCCTTATCTTCTAGGGATGTGGCCATTGCAGATAACACTTCCATTAGATCCCAGATGACTGTCAGTCTGGTCGACATGAGTGCTTACATTGATGAGCATTATGCCACCATGTAGTTAGCCTCTGATCTGCTAGCTCGTGTAGATACCCTTGGGCAGGAGCTTGCAGTGCTTCCTTCGTCTTCAGAGAGGGATGTTGTGTTAGATCTGATAGTTCGCATGTATACAGATCTGTAGATAGCTTTGTATTTTCCTGTACAGACTAGCTTAGCTATTTTGTCATGTACAGCACAGATGTATATATCAAACAGTATTATATATGGCAGGGAAATATATTTTGATTCACTTTCCTTTTAGTTATGCCTTGATACTTTCTTGATGTTTGCCTGTTTCTCTAGGGCCTTGTGATCTTGATGCATTCTGAACTTATCCTTGATAGATGGACATTGAGACGTCGCAAGGTTTCTCAGAACAGATAGTTGATTTCTGTATATCCCTACCATCTTTGGTATCTTGGGACTGGTATCTGTATGGAATGTGGAGAGGAGGGTGGTTTCTTCGTCTCTGAGATTGACCGTACCACAGATGGTTGCCAGTACTTCTATTTGTGAGTAGCCTAGTTAATTCCATCTCTTATGGGTTGGTATTGCTTTTAGAGGCATGATCGCAGCTTAGATGGTCACCGAATCTTCTATTTGTGAGAAGAGGTTGGGTAATTCCATCCCTTTGATCTGAAACCGATGAAATGGGGCAAATTGAAGATTGATCCCAGTACTGTGTGACAAGTATGTTGTTCTGGCAGGGGTTAGAATGCACCATGAATGGCTGCCTACGTACTCCTATTGAAGAGGAGATCAAGTCTGCATAGTTCGAACCTAGTGTAGGAGGTTCAACGCTGAATGCGGAAGGCAGAAGGGTGTAGAAGTATTTTTGTTATTTTTTGTTGTTTTGTAGAGAAAAGGTAGAAATGTTTTTGTTGTTTTTCTTTATTGTGACCGGGCCATATAGCATATGGTTTCCTACGTACCCCTGGGTATCAAGGAGATCAGGTCGATGTAGTTCGCCCCTCAGGACGAATTGAAGGCGAAGAGAAGTGTAAATCCCATGTGCATGCTATACTGCGGGGAGAGGAAAGTTAAATCCCATAATGGGGACAAACTGCAAGTAGGTAAAAAGTTTGATCCCGTCTTCAGGACAAATTGCAGGCGTAGAAAAGTTTAATCTCGTCTTCAGGACAAACTGCAGGTGTGAAAGGTTAAATCCCGTCTTCAGGATAACCAAAATTGTGAATGGTTAAATCCCGTCTTCAGGATAACCGAGATTGTATGAAAGGTTTAAAATAAAATGAAACCAGGCTGTTGGTTTGAAGTGTATGTATCCCTGAGGGGCAGAAAAGTATGTAGAAAGGGTTCAAAATCGGAATGACTGGTGATTTGAGGATCAAAACCAAGATGTTTGTTTGATGGTAACTTCAGACATAGTACCGTTTCACGGTGTCCGAGTTGATAAGCTGTGGAAATTCATCGTCATCCATTTCCTGCAATCTGAGAGCACCTCCTGTCAATACTTCCTTGACAACAAATGGGCCTTCCCAGTTAGGAGCGAATTTTCCCTTAGATTGATCTTGGTTGTTAATGATCTTCTTCAAAACCAAGTCATGTTGTTTGAATTACCATAATCGGACTTTTCTGTTGTAGGATCGTGCGATCCTTTACTGATATAACTGACCATGGAAGATTGTCGCGGTTCGCCTTTCGTCTATCAGAGACAATCTTGTACCCATAGGTGTTCATCCAACTGAGCATCCATCAATACTCTGAGGGATTCCATTTCCACTTCTATGGGGAGCACAGCTTCCCTCCCATAGACTAATGAGTAGGGGGTTGCCCCAGTGGAAGTTCGCATGGAAGTTCTGTAGGCTAATAAAGTCAAAGGCAAGAGGTCAGGCCATCCTTTGTGGTTGGCGGACATTTTCTGCATGATCTTTTTGATGTTTTTATTAGCCGCTTCAATAGCACCATTCATCTTTGGACGGTAGATGACGGAGTTGAGATGCTTGATGTGGAATTTTCTGCATAAATCCTCCATCATTTTGTTGTTGAGGTTCTTAACATTGTCTGACATAATGACCTATGGTTGTCCATATCGACAGATGACATTGTTTCTGATGAAAGCAATGATAACTTCTTTAGTAACTTTGGGGAAGGAAGCTACTTCTACCCATTTGGTGAAGTAGTCGATCATGGTGAATATGAATCAATGTCCATTACTGGCTTTGGGCTCGATGGGCCCGATCACGTCCATTCCCCACATTGAGAAGGGCCATGGCGAACTCATATTGTGGAGTTCCCTTGGAGGGGCGTGGATAGCATTCCCATGAATCTGGCATTAGTAGTACCTCTTGACGTGATCATCACAGTCAGCTTTGAGTGTAAGCTAATAATGCCCCATTCTGAGGATCTTCTTGACAAGTAGGAGTCCGCTCATGTGTGGGCCACATACTCCACCATGGATCTCATCCATGAGTCTCTGAGCTTGGTCTTTGTCTAGACATCTGAGGAGACCTAATCCTGCATCTCTTTTGTAAAGTGCATCTCCGCTCAAGTAGAATTTCATAGCAAGTCGATGAATCCGCCTCTTCTCAGTTAGGCTCGCCTCAGCGGGTGTAGATCCATCTCATAGATACTCCTTGATGTGCTGATACCAAGGGTTGTGGATGGGTGGTAACTCATTCGATACTTCTCCAGCATATTTCCCATAGATTGGGGCTTTTTGCCGGACAAACGTGATGCATGGCATGTTTTCCTTGTCCGGTATGTAAACCAAGGAGGCCAACGTTGCTAATGCATCTGTAAAATCATTCCTATTATAAGGAATGTATAGAAAGGAGATTTCTTCGAACTCCAAAGCCATCTGTAGAACTTGTCGATGGTAAGGCAGCAAATGTAATTATTTGGTTTGATAGATTCACGTGGATTGCTTTATTACCAATTCGAATCCCCAAAGACGATTAACACTTTGATGCCCATTGAATCTGCAAGTTTTAGCCCCATGATCTGACCTTTATACTCAAATTATGTTGTTGGTGTGACAAATCGCAATTTGACTGACGACGGATATCGCTCCCCGTCATCGGATAGTAAGATAGCTCCACTCGAGCCTTACAATGAACAGCCCATCAAAATATATTTTCCACTTACGGCATGTATCATATCGATGTTATAATCGAATCACATTACCCTTCATCGGAAAGTACATTTCTAAGGGTTTTAATCCCTATGGGTGTGGCGGCCAGTTGATCCGCAATTCCTTGACCTTCGACAGATTTTTGCGTCACGTAGACGATGTCAAATTATTGTAGGATCAACTGCCATCTGGACAATTGACAATTCAGTATGAGTTTACTGAATGCATATTTGAGAGGATCCACGCGGGATATGAAATGGGTTATGTGACCATGGAGGTAATGCTGTAACCTTATGGAAGCCCATGCTAAAGCATAACAAGTCTTCTCGATCAGAGTGTACTTGTGTTCACTGATGCTGAATCTTTTGTTGAGGTAATAGATAGCTCATTCTCGGCCTCTATTGTCTTTTTGCCCCAGCATGTAACCCATAACATTGTCATTTATGGGCAGGTACATGAATAGGGGAACATCATCCCTGGGAGGTACCAAAACAGGAGCGTTAATCAGTTGCTCTTTAATGGTAAGGAAGGCTTTCTGACACTCATCGTTCCATTTCATGGATGAGTTCTTCCTTAATAATTTGAAGATAGGCTCACAGGTTGCTGTTAGTTGAGAAATGAATTTGCTAATGAAGTTGATCCTTCCCAAAAATCCCCGTATTTCCTTCTCTGTCTGAGGAATGGGCATTTCCTTGATGGCCTAGATTTTGGTAGGATCCAGTTCAATCCCTTTGTGGTGACTAGGAAGCCTAGCAACTTGCGACTTAACACCAAAGGCACATTTCATGGATTCAACTTCAAGTTGTACTTACGCAACTCGTTGAATAGCTTTGTGAGATGGTCTAAGTGGTCATCCTCCTTCCGGATTTGACAATGATGTCATCCACATAGATCTCTATCTCATTGTGCATAAATCGTGGAAAAGAGCCATCATAGCTCACTGATAGGTTGCCCTGGCATTAATGAGGCCGAAGGACAACTGTCTGTAGCAAAAAGTTCCCCAAGGCGTGATAAAAGCAGTTTTCTCACGATCTTCCTCAGTGACCATAATTTGATGGTACCCCGCAAAGCAATCAGCAAAGGAGTACATGTCGTATTGAGCAGTATTGTCAATAAGAATGTGGATAAAAGGCACGGGAAAACTATTTTAAAGCAAGCTTTGTTCAAATCCCTGTAATCCACGCAGACTCGCACCTTTCCCCCTGGTTGGATAAAAGGCACGGGAACAATGTTGGATATCCACTCCGAATATATAGACACCATGATGATGCCAGCTTGAAATTGTTTCACAATTTCCTCTTTGACTTTTAAACTCCACTCAGGTTTTAATCGCCTAGGTTATTGCCTAACTGGCATGAATCCATCTTTAATGGAAAGGCGATGAAGAACAATGTCAGTGGAAAAACCCACCATGTCTTGATGAGACCATGCAAACACATCCTGGAATTGGGTTAATAGCGCAACCATGTCATTCCGCTGATTTGTGGTAAGGTCTGAACCAATCTGGATTAGCTTAGGGTTGTCTAAGGTTCCAAGATTGAAAGGAGTGGTTTGATCAAGATTGGGTTTGGGTTTGTCTGCGACCCATTCCTTAATCTCTTGAGGTGTCTCAATGTCCTCTTGGATGTCCATTAAGTCTAAGTCCAACTTTTCATCAAAGTTACAGCCCTTGTGGAGAGAAGGCATGTCATCAGCAAAGACAGGCACATCTAAATTCAGAGTCCTGAAACAAAAGATGTTTTCACTTAATATATGCACCTGTTCGATCATACAAAAGTGTTAGCATGTACGTGATAAAATAACTGCTAGTGCTATAAAGGAAAGCAAGCAATTAAAGTTATCTACAGGGCAGAGGGATTTTCTGCCCATTTTACCCTCGTCGACCAATGCATGGAGTGCAGCTCCAATTATTGAGGGAAAAGTCCAGAAGGACTGCAGTGATGAAAGGATAGTCAGTGTCTTCCTTCTCCCGAATGATAACCATGACATCTGGGCAATCATCATCTGGGGTATATCTGTTTGTATGTTCATCATGAACAATGACACGAATGCCTGCCATCATCAAGGCAAGGTCATGTTTACGTTTCCATTCCTTTTCTTCCACTTCGGGATTAGGAATCAGCACCTCTTTAGCTTTGATTCGCACTGGTTTCGGAAATAGTATAGACACAGCATGGGCTGGCACCTTTACTGGAGATTGCATTAGCTCATGAGGTAAAGGCATAGAAAATCGCCGTCTTGGCGAAGCTTGAGGAACTCCGCTCGTGCTTATGAGGATTCTCAGATCTGGAACTAGAAGAATAGCCTAGCCCTATTGTTCCAATTTGATCGACAATTGGATAGGGTGCTTAATACCTCGTTGATCCTTACCAAGCCCTTGTCCAAAGTTGATGACCCAATAACATCATTTCTTGAGTGGTCGACATAACCTCGGCGAAATTTTGGGTACGGGAGTGGCGCCCCATAGAGTGGTATTGCGTGTTACTCACTTCCAAAGTATGGAAACTGGTCTGTTCAACTTCGAATTGAAATCGATAACTGGTAGAATTCCTTGTTCAGACAATCCGGCCAAAAGATTGATGATGACTAGACTGTTGATGATGATGTTTTTGAGTTGTTGATGTAGCGTGGAGGGAACGGCTCTAGCCATGTGTATCCATGGTCTCCCCAATAACAGGTTGTATCCTGAGTCGATCTTGAGGACGTGGAAAGATACATGGAATGAATTTGGACCAATCTTAATTGGTAATTCAATCTTTTCGACGGCATTTCGTCGGGATCCATCAAAAGTTCGGATGATCGTATGGTTGCTTTGGATCCGCTTGAGGTTGATATTCATCTTTACCAAGGTGGCATAAGGACAGATATTCAGAGAAGAGCCTCCATCTATCAATACTCCTGCTAGCATGTACCCGAAAGACAAGACTGCGATGTGCAATGGCTTGCAATGACCGGTCCCTTCGGGAGGTATGTCGTCATCAGTGAAGGATATCACATTGTTGTTGAAAATGTGATCAACCAAATGTTGAAATTTTTCCACATCCACTGATTTTGGCAAATAGGCTTCTTCTAAAACCTTCAGCAAGATCTTCCGATGATCCTCGGAAGAGAAAACCAAATCCAGTATCGAAATCTGGTGTGGAGCTTCTCGCAAGCTTAAAACCACTTTGGTTTCATTATGACCAATAGTGCAGAAAATTTTGAGTGTCTACAATTACCGTTCATGCTATACTTGTAAACTTCCTTCTCTATCAAAACCCTAGGGTTGGTATTGCTATTTCCACCCTTCCTTCTCTCTCTTCTTCATGTTGCGGTGCCACTCTGCGAGAAATGAGAGATCGGACTCAAATGACGTGGCACGAGTCCCAACGTTACATATCGCGCTGCGACACAAAAGTTCAGTAGGTATGTGCACTGTATATGGCGCTGCAATGCCACCAATATACCTTGTTGTACACCAAACAACTTTGACAGAATTTCAACTATGTGAAATTTTCGGGCTCGTAACTTCTTCGCTATAAGTCCAAATTGGCTCGTTCAATATCCTACGGTTCACAAATTACATACTCTACATGTTCATGCAAGAATTTTATCTATTTGACTTTGTTTACTCAAAATTCACCCATTAGTTCATTTTTAACGAAAACGGTAAACATTCGTGAACGTTCAACGCTCGTTTCTTGGTTCTAAGTCGGAATCCGGTCATTTTCGAGTTCGCAACTCTATAATGCCAAATATGACTTATCTCCATCAAAAACCAACGTTTACGAGTTCAAACACAAAATTCGACTTCCATTCCGAGAATTTCACGAATTCGACGATTATCGTCCAATCGTGTGAATTACAGCGAAACTTCGTTACTAACGATTTGATCATCGTTCTAAATGGAATCTAACCATCATATGAATATTTCAAACTACATATTATATCAACTTATTTTTAAGCTATGTTTTGGTTTATTCTTCATAAGTTTATGACTTAATAACTTATGAACTACAAGTTTTCATTCCTTATGACTTATTATAGATTTAAGTCCTTTAATCAACATTCTCACTTCTTATCAAACATACTAACTTCATATTGCAAACCTATGACAAGTTCATCATAAGTTCTTCATAAGTTTATAACTTATTTAGGTTCAAGTTACTTATTCATGACTTTTTCAGCTTAAGTCCATTGTTTATTCAATTCTTATATGTTATTAGCATACATGATCTTCACTTCTCTATCAAGCTATCATGGTAGAGATAAAAGAATATAGGACAAGAGTCTTACCCTTGATGAACTAGTCTTCTTCTTCTTAAAAATCTAACAAAGAATGTTTTGACTTAAAAGTGCTTATTCTCTCTAACCAATAAGTTACTTTATGTTGGATGAAAGTTAAAAATCCAACAAATGAAATTGTGAGCTTGTTATTTATAGAAGTCTTCAAGTTAGGGCATAATGGACATTAATCATCCACCTCCTTAAGTCACCTCCATACTATTCACTTACTTAACAACTAAGTATACTTGCTAGCCACACTAATTACTTGGACATCACAAAATATATCCAATGTTTAGACATCACATAAAGTACTTGGTCACCAAGATAACCCACATTAACATTGGTTGCTCCATGGATCAAGCTTAACCCATTGGATCATTACATTGGGCTTAAGTTAACTAACTTAGCTTATTCCTATTGGGCTTGCATTACTTTATTTGGAATTCATATAAACCAACACTTAGCTTAATCATTAATACATCTTGGGCTTGTCCCTTAATGCATATTGGACTTGCACTTCACACAAGATCTACCATTCCATTCCCTTTTGTCTTTAATCCTTAACGTTCTTAATTTAAGTCCGCATGCAAAATATTACGTTTTCCATACTTAGATTATTATTACATAATCCATCTCACCTTAATATTATAACATTACGTATTTCTCGAAAGTTCAAAAATAATTCCCGAGCGGAAATCGATGAATAGTGTTTTTCAAAAAATTTCTCGGAAAACTTTTATTTTCATCCTAAAAATTTAGACACTTTAATTCCTTCACTTAGTTAAAATACTACGATGTTCTGACGTTTCTAGGTTATAGAACGACATTCATCTTACTAACACATAATAATAATAATTAATATTATTTTATTCATTATCTTATTAAATAAAATTATTTTACAAAGGATACGAATTTCTCGATCGTTACAAAAGTAATGCATCACACCAGGGTCTTGGTTGTGTACTGATGCAATACGACAGGGTCATTGTGTACGCTTCACGTCAGCTGTAAGATTATGAGAAGGGATATCCGACTCATGACCTGGAGTTAGCAACGGTAGATTTTGCCTCGAAGATTTGGAGGCATTATTTGTATGGCGAGATGTGTGAGATATATATGGATCATAAGAGTCTGAAGTATATCTTCACGCAGAAAGAGTTAGACATGAGGCAGCGCCGGTGGCTAGAATTGATCAAAGATTATGATTGTTAGATTTTGTACCATCCAGACAAAGCAAATATAGTGGCAGATGCCTTGAGAAAAAAAGGCAGAGAGAAGTTATTGAAGTTTACCATTCAAAAAGAATTGGTGAAAGATTTCGAACGACTAGGCTTGGAGATTAAGTATCCGATGGAGACCAACGAACAATTTACTGAAGGTGACAGCGAGCCCAACTTTAGTGGATATGTTTAAAGAGGCGTAAGAGAAGGACGAAGATTGCAATAACATCAAGAAGCGATTGACTGAAGGTGATGAATTGAAATTTAAGATTGATAGCACTGGACTGCTAAGATTTGAAGGATGAATTTGGGTATCGTTAGTACCAAAAATGAGAGAGAGATTTTGCAAGAAGCGCATAGTAGGAGATACTCGATACACCCAGGAAACACGAAGATGTACCAAGATTTTCGTCACCACTTTTGGTGGCTAAACATGAAAAGAGAGAGGTTGCAGAATGCGTAAGTAGATGTCTAACTTGTCAGAGAGTCAAGGCAGAGCACCAATGACCAAGCGGGTTATTACAACCATTAGAGATTCCAGAAAAGAAATGGGATCACATCACAATGAACTTTGTGGTGGGACTTCCGAAAACGCAGAAAGGGCACGACGCTATATGGGTGATTATAAATCGTCTTACTAAGTCAGCTCACTTTTTTCCGATTAAGATTATGTATAGTTTGGACCAATTAGCTAAATTATATGTCAAGGAAATTATCCCGAGGCATGGGGTGCAGGTATCTATTTTATCAGATAGAGATCTGTGATTCACGTTAAACTTCTGGAAGAGTCTTTAAGAAAGAATGGGGACACAACTACAAATGAGTATCGTGTATCATCCGCAGACCAATGGGCAAAGCGAGAGAACGATTCAAACACTTGAAGACATGCTCCGAGCTTGTGTGATGGACTTCAAGGGTAGTTGGGAGGATCACCTTCCATTAGTAGAGTTTGCATATAACAATAGTTATCACGCCAGTATTGGAATGCCGCCGTACGAAGCACTGTATGGGAGGAAATGTAGAACGCACTTATGCTGGGATGAAGTTGGAGAACATCGACTGTTGGGACCAGAGTTGGTACAACAGACGGTAGAAATCATCAAGGTGATAAGAGCTCGACTAGTAACAGCTCAAGATCACCAGAAGAAGTATATGGACTTACATCGCAAGAAGAAAGATTTTGAATTAGGAAGCTATGCATTTCTGAAAATATCTCCCTGGAAAGGGAAGATTCATTTTCGAAAGAAGGGCAAGTTGAGCCCTAGATTCATAGGACCGTTCGAGATTCTGATATAATGTTATGGTGTGGATTTGATATAATGTTATAGTTGTGGGTAATATTTACAAATTTTTCAAAGTAAGCAAATGGTTATAAAATATTTGATTGGTCGGGGAATATTCATTTTAACAAGGAATATTCATACGACGACACAATTATTGGTGGACCCCATAACAGAAGTATTGTCGGAGTTAGAAAACGACAGAAATATCTTTTAGAAAAATAACGACGAAAGTTTTACCGTTAAACTGTTGAACTACCCGGTAGTTAAAGTACAGTAATACGCATGGTTGCATAGTAGCACACGGTATTGTACAGTATCTTTGATTATTGATGCTTACGTGAGAAGTCACTCAGTTATACTCAATTATTGCTACAGTATTTGATGCATAATATCTCTCATATTATCGATTCAATTATTGTCACAGTATCTGTAACAACCCAATATTTTCTATACAAATAAATTAGAAATTTTGCGTATAAATTTTTTTATTTTTATTTTTAATATGGTGTATTATGTCAAACCCTAGTTTACTGTGGGAAACCCTAATTTGAAACTCAGTTGTGAGTTTAAGTCTGTTATATAACTGTGTTATATGATTTATGATTAACCCTAAGTAGCATTTAGATTTATTAATTTCTTGAAAACCTAATTACCAAAATTATAAACCCTAATTGCTAAATTAGCAAGTATAATTATAATTATTATATAATAACCCTAATGTCCATGTATGATTAGAACCCTAATCAAATTAAGAAAACCCTAATTATAAATTTTACAAACTAATTATATTTTACTTTAAACCCTAAATAAATAATTTGGGTAATATATATTAAAATTGTTGGACTATGATTATTGCATGGCCCAAATCAATTATGGGAGAAGCCCAAAAAGAAATCAAATTCAAGCCCAAGCTTAGCCCACATAACCAAGGGTATTTTAGACCTTTGATTTATCTAATTTATGCATTAAAATAATAGCTAAATAAAGAGTTAGAGAGTATATACATGGTTGACCATAATTTGCCTTTTTAGGCAACAAATGATGCTAAACAAGTTTCCTTAAATAGCTAATGACCTTACTTTTATTAATTTCTTACAAAAAGGTACAATGTTGTCAACATCTCATTAGTGGAAATCTCACTAAGCATGCTTAAGATCAAGATAAGGAGTTTGGACTAATGGATAACACAAGTATGGGGGATAATAGATAAAACCCACATACATTACTAGACTTCTATAAACAGACTAGAGAGAGAGAAACTAATTCATTTTTGCTAGCATTTTTTCCAACACTCATTTTTAACTCTCTAAAGCTCTCACCTCCGAAAATACCAAGATATATCAGTCCCAAACAAAGCCCCACGTCTACCATTAACAAATCACAAGATCAGAATCAAGAAATCAAAGTTTAAAGGTATAAAACCCTAGCTTGATTTCTGTCCACAAATCCTATGTTTAATGTGTGTTTAAATGTTAGAATATGTTGTTTATAGTGTCTAATGAGGATCTGGGTTGCTAAATGTTGGATCCATAACATTTAGAAGCTCGGATTTGAAGATCTACAAAATCTGGAAAAAAATCAAACTGTGGTCTTACAACAAATGTCAGTGGCCACAGATCTTTGGTCGTTTATGATTTTTGTTGTTTTTAAGTTGTTATGTGTAGTCTGGTATGTGGTCTTTGATCTGGAACAAGAATCAAGTTCATATCTTAAACAGGTTGCAAGATAATCAAGGTCAAAAGCCGTTGACCGGCCGTATATCGGGCGTTTCGGGTAACCCGAAAAGCGCCTGAAACTACCGACAACGCTTTTAAATCGACTAGATCTTGCTTCTGTTTGTTGTATTGTTATTGTTTATTGTATTAAGGTTATAGTATGCTAGATATACTACATGTTAAAGCTTTTAGATCTCTTATATCACAAACATACTGGAATTGGGGATTGGTCAAACCAAGCAAAAAGTTCACGGATGAACTTTCTGGGCAACCCAGAAAAGTTCATAAGCGTGGATTCTGACAAGGTTTGACCGGTCGAGATCTTGATATTATGTTGATGTTTTGCTTATGTTTTGTATTAGATCTGTAGTCCTACATGTTGGCTACACACTGAAGTTTATAGAACACAAAAACATTGCTCGATCATCATGTAGTGGACGCCCAAAGTGAACAGGTCTGACAGTTTCTTTGAGGGCTTAGATCTCGTTGGTTTTATGCTTGATTGCCATGTTTGTTGTTAGGTCTTATAGACGTGCACTAGTACTACAAGATCTAAGTCATAGTTTGTCCAGAAACGTTTGGAGTTAAGATTTAATCTCGGTCAAACTTGGTCACTCGGTACTGTGTATGAAGATCTAGGTTTGCATAAAGAACACGAAGAACACCTACAATGACGGTTACCTGCTATTATAGATGGTCTTTAGCTTTACGACGATACTTATAAAAATTATATTTTCATTAAGTAATTATAGAAAATTAGTTTTTAATTATTAAAAATATAAAATAAATTACTAAAAATTATTTTAAGGTCCAAAAATTATATTTTAATTATTTTGGATATATTTCACAAATATTTAATATTTTTAGAATATTAAAGGTATTTAATTTATTTAATAATTATATTAAATAAGTTAATTAAAAATGATTTTAATACTTAAAAATTATTTAAAATTATATTATGATATTAGAAAATATTTTAAGTTATCTTTAATGACTTTTAATATTTTATGAGGAATTTCATTAATTAATTAATATTAAAGATATTTTAGTTATTTAATAAATGAATTAAATAAATAGATTAAAAATGATTTTATTATATTAAAAATCATTTTAAATAATAATAAGGTATTTAAAGATATTTTAATTTATAAAATATAACTTTTAATATTTAAAGGATAATTTTATTAGTAATTTAATATTAATGATATTTATTTAACATTAATGATATTAAGTTTATTTAATAATTATATTAAATAAATAGTTTAAAAATGGTTTTATTGATTTAAAAATCATTTAAAAGGATATAAATGAATTAAAAATATTTTAAGTTATAATTAATGACTTTTAATATTGGATAGATAGTACATTAATATTTTAATATTAATAGTAATTATTTAAAATGATCTTAAATGTTTTAAAAAGTCATTTAAGGGTAATATTAATACTTTAAAATTATTCTAAGTTATTGTATATAACTTTAATATTTTGGCAATGGTTTCATTAATAATTTAATATTAATTAAATATTAATAATAATAGAATTGTTTGATATTTAAATCATGTAATAATGATTCCAGTGTTTGAAAATTCCTAATAAATTATAATAATTGTTTATTGAGTCATTTAAAATAATATGACTGATATTTACAGATATTGAGTTATAGAATAGAGTCTTAGACTCGATAATTACTCGATAAAGTCGCTCGATTTTGCAGAGCATAGTTCGTAAATTATTCTGACTTAGATATTTTGATTTGTATTATTAATGTTTGTTTATGATCCATACGACCGTTGAATATGTGTGACAATGTGATTAGGTTATGTGCTGACTGCGAAATGCAGTACTATGTGTTATAGTATATTGTTCTAATCGAACGAATGACCTGATTAATGATAGGTGATTACATAAAAGATAAAACTAAGTTGCGTATTATAAGCGAATCATCGTGCAAGTATCCTACCTTTGCATTTCTTTTTATGCAATGGATATGAGTAAGAATATTTTAGAATTATATTATTACTGTACAGATTAATAACCCTAAGTTATATATGCTCATTGATTATCAACATGTTAGTATATGGTAATTCAGATATATATTCTGTTCATTAATTTCTATAAAATGATTATACAAGTATCCCCACTTGGATAATCATTAGCTTAACTTTCATGTTGATACACCTTGTCAATTACCCGTATATATATATATATATATGTTGAATTATAGATTATTGTTGAACAAGATAAAACCTTTGGTTTGGAACCGCGACAGGTATGAACATCCCATTCACGGGAAAAATTTTATGTGCCCAAGGTAGCCAGAGTGAACGATAATATCGTTCTTGTTATGTAGTATTGATCAATACGGGGTACAACAGTGATCACCCCCCGTGCGTAAGTTATGACAGTTTTTACGATGAAGTTCTGTTTAACCTTTTCAAAAATGAAAACAATGTTCATAGTATGTCACTTTAACCCTATTTATAGTCAATACGTAGTTTCAAAAATTTGAAAGAGGGTTGTTATGTTATTATTATCGGTTCAGATTACTTCACAACTATTGATTTGTTGTAGAAGGGTAGTATAAAGAAAACATTTAAATTCTTTCAAATTTATATATATATATATATATATATATATATATATATATATATATATATATATATATATATATATATATATACTTTGTTGGGCACTCAAATGCTCATCCTTACTTAATTTAAATGTTTTCAGCTAAGTGTGAACAATCTGAAGGCTCTGCTAGAAACAAAGGAAAGGGAAAGGTTGCTGAATGATTTCAATGATATCTTATGTAATAGTTTAATATTATTAAGACAATGTTATATATTTATTATCATGTATTGTAAGGAATGATTAAAGGTTACATACTTGGGAGCTAGACTTTGATAGTTATGTAAGTTAAGTTTAATATTTATATTATTGTTATTATTATTAGTATTATTCTGGTCATAGAAATGGTATCGTGAAGCATTGAATTTGGGTTTCAAGTACCCGAGTTTGGGGGCTTTACAGTATCATCTGCATAATATTTTATATTATTAAATCAATAATTGAGATGACAAAGTTATTCATATTATTATTTGTAATATTGATGATGTCTAGAAAGTTCTGTCGAGGAGAGGTTTGGTCACCTAATTGCGCGCCAATAGGGAGAAATCCTTATCGGAAAACCCCCTCTTTCCTGGGAATGATTTGGTTATTAAATATTGTGAGTTATAATATTAATGATGAATATGTTCGTGTTGATTAAAGAAGAAATTTATATTTTTATTGTGTTGGGATTATTAGTGTTAATGAAAATCGACATTTATTTCGATAATTATTGATTTCAGGAGGTTAAAGTGACCAATCGGGTAATTAATTGGATAAATGAGTAATTAATTGTTATTAATTCACATGCTTATAACTATTTGTTCACATGAATGTACTATTGATTCACATGCATGTACTATTAGGGGAGGTGGTGCAATTTTGATAATACTTGCAGGACAAAATTAAAAATGAAGGAAAAGATGAAGGTATTGTACTATAATATTTTGAGCCCCAAAATGTACAATTATTGAAACTATATTTTCCTATAAATAGAAGCTCATTCTTCTTTCATTCTCACCAATTCACTAAGACTCACAAGAGCAATTATAGAGAGAGAAGCTATAGTGAGAATGAAGAAGAGTATTATGCTACTTCACTATTCCAGTATCCAGTCTTCTTCTAAGGTAAGGGATATTATTTTTTTCAGTATTCGTAAGAAATAAAATTTTCTTCCATACTATGTAGTATGTGAGTAATATTATTTCATTTCGTATTCCTAATTCTACACTCATTCTGTTAAAGTATTGCTTCTATACTCCGTGAAATTAGTAGAATATACTTGAAATTTGCACTTCATCTAGTATCGCTTCACAAGGATATTTTTCTAAACATTCTTGTTAAATTTTAAGTTTTTCATGCCGAAGTACTATTCATGAAATACTATTCACAAAGTACTATTTACAAAGTACTATTCATAAAGTAGTATTCATGGGTACTATTCATGAAGTACTACTCACGGGGTACTATTCACAAAGTACTATTCACCCGGGGTACTATTCATGATAAAAATTGATTTCTTTTTTGTTTAAATCATTTTTGTTATAATATTATTCTTGAATTTTACTCCACAAAGCAGTATCGTGTTTACAATTTGGACATTATTGAATTCTGGGTAAATTAATTTATAAATTTTTAAAAATTTATCCTTTGTTTTCTTTTAATTGAATTCTTTATATCATTGTCATCATCCTCATATTTATATTGTGATGAAAGTCATCTTTGGCTTATGTGCATAGATGGACTGTTGATTGGTATGATTATAACCAGGGATCATTCGGTATAATCACAACTTGTAATGTTACAAATGATGTGGTAAAAGTCCTCATTGGCCCATAATGCATTGATGGATAGTTGTTGGTATGATTATGACCATTGATGATTACATGAATATCCTTGGCTCGTAGTGCAGGGATGATTCGATGATGTGGTTTATTTATTAAGCTGAGTCTCAGCGATAAAGTTGATTAAAAACTTTTTAAATCATAGAAGATAGTAGATATCATGCTCTACTTGACGCTTCTAATGGATTGCTTGTTCCGCTGCAGTTAGACTTGTTGTTTATTAGTTTAACATTGTTGAAGGCTGATGATAATTTATTCTGCATTATCTTAGTCATAATATTTCTTACTGAACTAGTTGAGCTCACCCATTTGCTTTCATTGTTCTCTTCAGGAAATGAGAATATAGCTGGGACTAGTCGGGGAATGGAGTGACGGTCCGAGATGGTGGCTATAGTAGTTCTCACTATTCTATGAAATAGTGTGATAATAAATGTAATGAGGACTCCATTTGAGTTTTGATATTTTCTAGAAGATAATATTCGTGTAAAAAATCTCAGCTACGCTTTTGTCCTATTGTATAAAAGAAGTTTGTATTTGATTTATGTACCAAGTATTTGGCGACTCAGAATGGGTGATGTATACCTATTTTGGGGTTGTCAAAGTTGGTATCAAAGCTTAGGGATATGATCCCTGGCTGAGATGTGAGACTAGAACTAGGAGGGGAGAGACGGATAATTCCTTCGCTAGTATGACCTACCTAAGCTTATTTGTTATTTAATTGGTCAGTTAGAGTATAGGGATAATATGTGGCATTTCAATTAACCCTTGTTTTGTGGCAGTGTTTGAAAATGGCATCTGAAAATGTCGAGATAAGCAATGAAGCACATGAGACTGTTGAGCCACCAACGATCAATACCCAGGATAATATGCATCAAGAAGGCAATAATCCTCAGGAAAACAACAACATCGACTAGATGATGAACGATGGGATGTTTAAAGGCTTTATGCAAATTATGCAACATCAGGCGAGAGAAACTCCTGTTCAAAATGCAGGTAGAAACACTGGCAACTCTCAAATAGTCACACTAAGCAGTTCAAGGAGCTGGGACCACCGGCATTTTTGGGAGAGCCAAAACCACTTAAGGCGGAAACGTGGATAAAGTAGATCACCAAGATATTTAATGTCTTGGTATGCTCCGAGGAGCAAAAGGTTCCCTTTACCACCTTCATGTTGAGAGGAGAGGCAGATTACTGGTGGGAATCAGTAAAACGTACTCAGCCTATCGCACTCAAAATGTCTTGGGAAGAGTTCCAAGAACTATTCAATGACAAGTACTTTCCTGAAAGTATTCGTCACATGAAAGAGATGGAGTTCATCAAGATGGAGCAAAATAATATGACCATGTCGCAGTACGAAGCTAAGTTTGCCGAGTTATCCCGGTTTACGTCCCACTTGGTTGATAATGAGGAGAGAATGACACGGATGTTTCTAAGAGGTTTTAAACCCGATATACGTCAATATCTCATTTCTCACAAACTTTGCTTGTATTCAGATGTTGTGAATAGGGCTCTATTATTGGAGCACAATAATGAGTCAACCCAACCAAGAGAGAGCAGCCAGTAAAATGATAATACCAGTGGTAGCAGTCATCGAAGCGGTGACAACAAACGTGGAGGGAATCAACATGCCAAAAATGGTAACCACTTCGGTGGTAATCATGTCCAAGACAATAGAAGTGGAAATTTCAAGAAAAGAAGGTTCAACAATGATGGAAAGACATCAACACCAGCACCTGTTATTAAAGAAGGAGAACGACCGCCGGTAGTATGTTACAAATACAGAGGGGGGGAACACATCAGTCCAAACTATACGCAGTAGTCCAAAGCATGTTACAATTGTGGAAGAAAAGGTCACCTAGCCCGATTTTATCGTATACCAAACTCAAGTCCAGCTGGGATGGAGGCATCAAAGGCCGTCCTAGACAAGACAAAACTGGTAGTTCAAGGGAGAACGTTTGTCGTAACCTCCCAAAAAGTGAGGAATCTGAACAAGGACTGGTAAGCTAATCATAAACTCTTGCAAAGTTTATACCTTATTTGATACCGGTTCTACCCATTCTTTTATTTCTCCTACTTGTGCTCAACGTTTAAATTTAACTCTGGAGAAATTAGACTTTGACTTATCTGTTGAAACTCCATTAGGAGAAACCTTCATTACATCCATTTTTATAAGTCTTGTTTGATTCAAATCGGCAACTACACGCTACCTGTCGATCTTATCTCTTTGAAAATACTTGCATTTGATGTGATTTTAGGGATTGATTGGTTTACCACTCATCATGCTAAAATTGATTATTTTCGTAAGGTTGTTAGTTTTCATATTCTTAACCAACCTATTATGTGAATTTAAGCAACCAAACCACTAAAGTCAATCATTGTCATATCAAGCCATAAAGCTATTCGTTTATTGAAAAATGGATGTCAAGCTTTCATAGCCCATATCACGAATTTAAACAAAAATACGTCAGATTTGAATGATATTTCTATTGTTAATAAATTTCCTGACGTATTCCCAAAAAAACTTTATGGCCTTCCCCCGGAGCGTGAAATCGAGTTTGGTATTAACCTTGAACCCGGTACAAAATCCATTTCCAAAGCCCCATATCGAATGGCTCCTATTGAACTTCAGGAGTTAAAAACCCAACTACAAGAATTGTTAAATATCGGTTTCATTCATCCCAGTACGTCCCCTTGGGGTGCTCCTGTTCTATTTGTGAAGAAGAAAGACGGAAGTATGTGACTTTGTATTGACTATCGAGAGTTGAATCATGTCACCATCAAAACTAGGTACCCGTTGCCTCGCATTGATGACCTTTTTGACCAGTTGGAAGGCGCCAAATTCTTTTCAAAGATCAATCTTCATTTCGGACATCATCAGTTAAGATTAAAACCGATGACATTCAAAAGACTACTTTCAGAACTCGGTACGGGGCATTATGAATTCCTAGTCATGTCTTTTGGATTGACTAATGCTCATACTTCCTTCATGGATATGATGAACCAAGTATTCAAGGAATATTTTGATCATTTTGTGGTTGTCTTTATTGATGACATCCTCATATACTCCAAAAGTCGTGAAGATCATGAGCAACACTTGAGGCTGATACTCCAAAAGCTTCATGAAAACAAGTTATATGCCAAGTTGAAGAAATATGAGTTTTGGCCTGAGGAAGTAGCATTCCTTGGGCACGTGATATCAAATCACGGAATATATGTTAACCCAACAAAGATAGAAGCAATATAAAGTCGAGCGACTTAAAGTCGATTGATCAAGTCGTAGCTTTTTTGGGCTTAAATTTATTATTATCGGAGATTCGTGGATGAATTTTCTCGAATTGCTACTCAATTAACTCAGCTGACTCGAAAAGATACAAAATTCAGTTGGAGTGAGGAATGTGAGATGAGTTTTCAAAAACTCAAGAGGAGGCTCATTTCAGCACCTATTTTGACAATACCATCTAGTTTGGAGGGATTTGTCATCTACAGTGATGCTTCAGGAAGAGGGTTAGGATGTCTTCTCTTGCAACATGGGAAAGTCATAGCCTATGCCTCACGACAACCCAAAGAATATGAGAGGAATTATCCTACTCATGATCTAGAGTTGGAAGCTGTCATTTTCGCACTTAAAATCTGGAGGCATTACCTGTATGGGGAGAAAGTGGAGATCTATACAGATCATAAAAGCCTCAAATATTTCTTCACCCAAAAAGAGCTCAATATGCGGCAATGACATTGGCTTGAGCTGTTGAAAGATTAAGATCATACAATTTAATACCATCCTGGAAAAGTGAGTGTAGTAGCTGACATATTGAGTAGAAGCTCCTATGCGGGTACGAGTGAGATATTGTCAACGCAAAGGCCATTTTGTATTACTTGAGAGAGAGTGAGTTGAGAGAGAGTGAGTTGTGGTCCAAATAAGAGGTTAACAAATTCATAAGAAGGAAACTAAGTTTATTAAGCTTTAAGAGGTATAAAATCCAAAACTTTTGTTCTTAGTTGGGTTTGTCAAATTCTTAGGAATTACTTAAAATTCTCTGTTAATCAATGTGAATTAGCATGCCATAATATGTTTATGAAGTATGTTTATATGTATGAACTCTTAAATGATGGATTGGAACATGTTTAAACTGAAAAGAATCAAAGTAGAATAAGGCTCCGTAAAATAAAGTCTGCTTTACTTCGTCTGTGAATAATAATAATCATGCCTTATTTATACTAGGTGCGGTAAATGCGATTCTTGCACTACTTTAAATCGAGTTACGTTTTTGTTGTGCTATGTGTTGCTAACTTGATGTTAGGACTTAGATATATGCCTAACAAAGGGAAATGACCTGAGATATAAAACTTTCTTATATAGTATGACCAAGTATAACAATGTTAGTACATATGATTGACGCAACACTTATGGTTTTGAAATGAAAATTGTAGTTTCAAAAGTGAACTTTGTCACGAACACATCATGTGAGCATTCTGATTTTATGAACATGATAATATGGTTTATATTGACATGAAATGCAAGTCTAAAGTGATTAAACACACTAGCATACATGATTGAAAGTTAAGACAATTTCAAAGATAAGAAACTTAAGACTTTTTAAAGTGAACTTAACCAAGACTTTTATCTTGTAAGTTTTGACCATTTAAGCATGTATATGTGGCTTTAATATATGTTTCAAATGCATAACAGTTATATGTCAAGATGCCTTGTATATACTAAGTTGACTTAGTATAAATTTCAAAGAAAGATAGAATGTGAAAGCTAATGTCATCAAGTAATAAGTAAATTACATTATGACCATGCAAGCATGTATATTAGGATTCATTATGCCTATAGACATATTGACATGAGCGTCATTTGGTTAAAGTATGGTTTTTATCTATGCACACATATTCATAAAAAGGAAATTTCTAAAATATGAACTATGTGAGTAAAGTATACATGTGTTGTTTACATACAAGCATGACTATTGAATATCGTTTACCCTTGTTATGTGATAACATGATTTTAATAGTTAACCCTTGAAGCATGAACTTGATTTTTTCTTAAAGTATAAGGATGTTCGACATTGAACCTTATAACCTAAAATTACAGACAGAACCTTGCAATATGTGTATCTTAAACTGTATTGCATGATTTAAATTGAAGCGCTACGTTTTCAAGCCTATATTGATACATAGTTACTAGGTAATCTAAAGTTTTATTAATTCTAAGACACGATTAGATTAACTTACGTAAATTATGGGATTGACCTATGTGATGATTTGATTCTTGTAAGTGTAGACTCATATTAGTTTACACATACTAATTGGAAAGACTGATTTGTTAATGTTAGGTCATTTCAATGCAACTTAATTAAAGCTAGATTAGATTTTAGCTGAGGAAACAAGCAAGTCTCCAAACTTCACCCTTTGATTGTGCAAGTTCTTTACCTTACATAACTTTGAATATTGTGCAAGTTGTTAAACTTCACTTATGTTTTTTTTGTGAAAGTTTCCTATCATTCTCATATTGTATTGAGTAGGTTATTGTTGAATTCAAAGTTATTCATTTAAGCTTCAACTTTATTTCCAAGCATGCTATTAAGTGGGTTTAATTACTTTACAATTATTCCACATCGATATTATTGATATTCGCACTTAGTGTACTTGAGTTCGTACAGTCTTGGACTTATACATCATTTAAAGTTCTATAATTCTTGAACTGTGTCAGATAGAGTCTGAACCTTTGTTCAGTCAAACAAATGTATGACGTACATTTATTACATTCTGCATTTTAGTTATCGTATGTTGTTTAAAGGTGGATGTTTGTATTTTATCGTGACGACCAGATTCTAGGGTGTCACAGAAACTTCATTGGGAGAAACCTTCATTACATCTACTATTTATAAATCTTGTTTGATTCAAATTGGCACCCTCAGGTTACCTATCGATCTTATCTCTTTGAAAATACATGCTTTTGATGTGATTTTAAGGATTGATTGGTTAACTACTCATCATGCTAAAATTGATTATCTTTGTAAGGTTATTAGCTTTCATATTCCTAACCAACCTATTATGTGAATTCAAGCAACCAAACCACTAAAGTCAATCACTATCATATCAAGTCATAAAGCCATTCGTTTATTGAAAAATAGATGTCAAGCTTTCTTAGCCCATGTCACAGATTTAAACAAAAATATGTCAGATTTGAATGATGTTTCTATTGTTAATAAATTTCCTGACGTATTCCCTGAAGAACTTTCTGGCCTACCCCTAGAGCGTGAAATCAAGTTTTGTATTGACCTTGAACCTTGTACAAAACCCATTTCCAAAACCCCATATTGAATGGCTCCTACTGAACATTAGGAGTTAAAAACCCAACTGCAAGAACTGTTAGATATCGGTTTCATTCATCCTATTACGTCTCCTTGGGGTGCTCCTTTTCTATTCGTAAAGAAGAAAGATGGGAGTATGCGACTTTGTATTGATTATCGGGAGTTGAATCATGTCACCGTCAAAAATAGGAACCTGTTACCTCGCATTGATGACCTGTTTGACCAGTTGCAAGGTGCCAAATTCTTTTCAAAGATCGATCTTTATTCCGGATATCATCAGTTAAAGATTAAAACTAATGACATTCCAAAACAGCTTTCAGAACTCGGTACGGGCATTACGAATTCTTAGTCATGTCTTTTGGATTGACTAATGCTCCTGCTGCCTTCATGGATATGATGAACCGGGTATTCAAGGAATATTTTATTCATTTTGTGATTGTCTTTATTGATGACATCCTCATTTACTCCAAAAGCCGTGAAGATCATGAGCATCACTTGAGGCTGATACTCCAAAACCTTCGTGAAAACAAGCTATATGCAAAGTTGAAGAAATATGAGTTCTGGCTTAAAGAAGTAGCATTCTTTGGGCACGTGATATCGAATCACGAAATATCTGTTGACCCAATAAAGATTGAAGCAATTCAAAGCTGGGAGCAACCTAAGTCAATAACCGAAGTACGTAGCTTTCTAGGCTTAGCTGGTTATTATTGGAGATTCGTGGAAGGGTTTTCTCGAATTTCCACTCCATCAACTCAGCTGACTCGAAAAGATACAAAATTTGGTTCGAGCGAGGAATAAGAGTAGAGTTTTCAAGAACTCAAGAGGAGACTCATTTCAGCAACTTTTCTGATAATACCATCTGGTTCGGAGGGGTTTGTCATCTACAGCAATGCTTCAGGCAGAGGGTTAAGATTTGTTCTCATGAAACATGGGAAAGCCATAGACTATGCCTCACAACAACTCAAAGAATAAGAGAAAAAATATCCTACTCATGATCTAGAGTTGGCAGCTGTCTTTTTCGCGCTTAAAAGCCTGTATGGGGAGAAAGTGGAAATCTATACAGATAATAAAAGTCTCAAGTATTTCTTCACCCAAAAGGAACTCAACATGTGACAACGACGTTGGCTCGAGCTGTTGAAAGATTACGATCATACCATTCAATACCATTCTGGAAAAGTGAATGTGGTAGCTGACGCATTTAGTAGAAGATCATATGCGGGTACGAGCGTGATATTGTCAACACAAAGGCCCATTTTGTATGACTTACAAAGGATGGAGATAGAGTTAAAAACTTTGGGGACCCAGGTGATGATGTCGAATATATGAGTAGAACCGACTTTAATCGATAAAGTTAAAGCTGCTCAAACTACGAACCTGGAGTTGATGCGTATGAAGAAGAAAGTGCAAGAAGGTGCTATTCCGGAAGCAATAATCGATGAAGAAGGAATACTTAAAGTCAACTCCAGAATTTGTATTCCTAACGACTCTGATTTAAAGTATAATATCATGATGGAGGCACATAACACACCATCTGTAATCTATCCTAGGAGTACCAAAATGTACTTCGACATACATTTTGGTGGACAGAGAGAGATAGCGGAGTTTATCTCAAGGTGTCTAACTTGTCAACGTGTTAAGGCAGAGCATCAAGTGCCTAAAGGTCCATTGCAACCACTTGAAATTCCTGAATGGAAATGGGAACACATTACCATGGATTTTGTTACTGGTCTTCCCAAGGTTTCTCAAGGCTTAGATGTAATTTGGGTCATTTTTGATAGATTAACCAAGTCTGCTCATTTCTTACCTATACGAGAAACTTATTCACTTGAACTTCTTGCTCGTATATACATAAATGAGATTATAAGACTACATGGTATGCCAGTATCCATAATTTCTAATTGAGACCCAAGATTCACTTCACGATTTTGGGTTAGTTTGTAAAAAGTTGTGGGCACAGATTTACGATTTAGTTCGGCATATCATCCTCAGACGGATGAGCAGTCGAAGAGGACTATTCAAACTCCTACAATAACAGTTATCAAGCAAGTATCGGCATGGCTTCATTCGAAGCGTTGTATGGACGAAAGTGTCGTTCTCCAGTATGTTGGGATGAGGTGGGTGAAGCAACGTTGTTGGGACCGGAATTAGTGCGCATGACAACAAAAAAGATTCAAATTATCCGGCAACATATAAAAACATCACAAGATCGACAAAAGAGTTATGTTGATCTTCAACGAAAGGACGTGGAATTCAATGTTGGAGATCATGTGTTATTACATGTTGCTCCATAGAAGTTAGATTTGGAAAGAGAGGAAAGATCTATCCTCGATTCATTGGCCCATTTGAAATTCTCAACGGAGTAGGAAATGTGGCCTATAGACTCGCCTTACCGCCAAGTATGTCTCATGTTCATAACATTTTTCACATATCTATGTTATATAAATATGTTAAAGTCCTGAACCACATTATTGAATCAGAACCAGATGAGATAGCGGAAGATTTAACGTATGAAGATGTACCTATTAAAATCTTGGATAAGAAGGAACATATTCTATGCTCCAAGTTTATACCTCAAGTTAAAGTTTTGTGGAAAAACCACGATGTTGAGAAAATGACCTGGGAGTTAGAATCTAAAATAAAAACAACGTATCCTCACCTATTCGACATACTAGGTCCGTACACCAATTTCGAGGACGAAATTTCATAAGATGGGGAGGTTGTAAGACACCAACTTTTCTGAATAAAGATTAATTTTTTCTAAATATCATTTTGAATATTAAGGTGTGGATTTGATATAATGTTATAGTTGTGGGTAATGTTTACAAATTTTGCAAAGTATGCAAGTTGTCATAAAATATTCGTTTGGTCGGGGAATATTCGTTTTATCAGGGAATATTCGTACGACGGCACAATCATTGGTGGACCCCACAACGGAATTACTGTCGAAGTTAGAAAGCGACAGAAATAACCTTTTATAAAAATAACGACAAAAGTTTTACCGTTAACTGTTGAAATACCCGGTAATAAAAGTACAATAATATGTGTGGTTGCATAGTAGCACACAGTAATGTACAGTATCTTTGATTATTGATGCTTACGTGATAAGTGACTCAGTTTTATTCAATTATTGTCACAGTAATTGCTGCATAGTATCTCATATTATTGATTCAATTATTGTCACAGTATCATTTGCACAATATTTTATATTATTAAATCAATAATTGAAACGACAAAATTATTCATATTATTATTTACATTATTGACAATGTCTAGAAAGTTCTATCGAGAAAAGGGGTTTGGTCACCTAATTGCCCATCAATAAGGAGAAGTCCTTATCGGAAAGCCCCCTCTTTTCTGGGAATGATCTGGTTATTAATATTGCGAGTTATAATATTAATGATGAATAAATATTTTTTTTAAAAATGTGTTTCGTGAATTGAGATAAATAGAGGGGTTTTTTTATGAAGTATTTGTTATAAATCTGGCTTATAATATGGACCTCCACTTACCCATTTTTCAAAATCGTCGATAAAAAGTTATCTCAGTTTTATTATATATATATATATATATATATATATATATATATTATAAGTTTTGTTTTTATATAAAATAGAATATATTTTATTTTATTTGCATAGTACTGCATAGTGTTGTATAGTGCAGCATAGTAAAATAAAAAAAATTAAAGTTTTAGCCGAACGTCGCCCGTGAATTCTTCCTACTGTGCGTCCGTGATTTTCTAAATTCAAATAGTATCCTGCCATTCTCCTATAAATATGATGCTTAGTTTAAAAATGAAAATCACACCAGAATCAGAGAATTCTTCTTCTTTAATATTGAGCGTATTTCTTTAGAGTTTAAAGAAGTTTTGAGTGTAGAAAATAGTATAAGTTTTCTTCAAGAATATACTCGCCCTACCAGTCAAAAATACTCTCCTTTTAAGGTAAGGGATATTATTTTTGTTCAATATTCATAAGAAATAATATTTTCTTCCATACTCTATAGTATGTAGTATTTTCTTCCATTGGCCATTTGTTCATCTGATTAACTTTCTGGAATATTAGATTTTACATCAAAATATTCATCTGATCTGTCTTCAAAAATAGACGGGTCGAGCAGTCTGAATTTAGGTGTCTACATATTTTCCTGGTTCATCTGTTTTTTCTTCTGATGCAGACAACTTAGGCTGTCTGGATTGAGCTGTTTTCTTTTCAAATTCCAGATCCTTAAACTATTTTCCTGCAAAGTCTCCTTCCTCTTCTTTTGATAGATCAGGATCAAAATTATCAAATAAAATATGAACATATTCCTCAACCTTTTGTCAAGATTATCATGTGTATTAAATATGGAGCATTTGACATAATAAATGATGTTATTAACCCTTGTAATACGAAATCCATAGAGTTATTAGAATAATATATCTAATTAAAACTCTATTTAAAAAAAATAACATGAGGTACTTACAGATTCCGCCAAATAATTTATAGGTAACTTACTCTCTCAAAGTAAAGAATCATTCATCTCCTTTTTGATCTTGAGACACCTACAAACAAATAGTCTCTCTCTTTTTGGTACCCAAATCTTCTTGGGTCCTTTTGGGTTAGTAGCATATGAATCACTTTTCTTTACCCAAATTTGTTTTATTCTAATTTTATTACAATTAGAATCAAAATGACCTTTAAAACCACATTTTTTACAACTAACAAATGGTGAACAATAAAGTGGTTTATGCCTTGATTTACTATTAATCATTCTAATATTATTATTAGTCCTATTTTCCACATTTTTAATAGGACTATACCCAATTCCTTGTATATCAAGACTGGACCTTTGTGCCCCTAACATAACATTTAGGTTCTCTTCTCCTTGCACAAATAGCAAGATCATTTTTTAAAGATGTTATTTCTGCATTTATCACATTATCATCATGTTGCATATTCATAATTTTTCCATCATTAAAAGCATTTATGCATACATCTCTCATTTTCGATTTTTCTTTTAAAATTTGATTTTCATTTTTAAGATATTCATTTTCTTTTCTTTCTTCAATAAGTGACTCAACTTCATTCATTAGCTCATTTACGCAATTCTTAAAATAAACAGTTTTCTTTTTAAGCCTTTGATTTTCATTTTGTAAAGCAAGATAATCAGATGTAGATATTTCAAAATTCGTTACCTCAAGTTGATCATTGTCTTGTAGTCCCATGAAACATAATTGATCAATTTCTTCATCTTGTTCTGTTTTGGACTTGCTCATTGGAGTTGAGCTACCTTTTTGAATCTTCCTTTCTTTCTTTCTTTGAAGTAGTCTCTCGAGTTTTCTTGAGAGCATTTCAATTTCTTCATCAAAATCTTCATCATTGCCTTCTATGTAGCTTTCAGCTTGTAAAGCCAAGGTCTTCTTCTTAGGTGCCTCATCTTCTTCATCATACAATTTCAATTGGTTTTCAAACTCTTCAAGTTCTCTAAATAAGGTAAGAGTTTCTATTGTGCTGATTGTGACTGAGTCTTAGAGTGTAGTAACCTTTGGTGTGAATCGCTTTGGCATGACTCTAAGAAACTTTCGGTTGATTTCCTTTTGATCAATCTTTCGTCCAAGCGTGCTTAGAGAATTCATTAGAGTAAGAAATCTTGCTTGGGCATCTCTAATTGATTCATTTTTCTCCAATTTGAATAGTTCGTATTCGTGCATTAGTATGCTCAGCTTGACCTCCTTCACTTTGGTAGTACCTTCGTGGCTCATGATGACTGTGTCCCAAATTTCCTTAGCCGTAGTACAAGAAGAGACTTTATCTATCTCTGACTGAACCATGCCACTTAAAAGTGTATTCATGGCCTTGGAATCATAAGATACCATATACGATTCATTTGAGTCCATTTCCATGAGATTCTTTGGCTTGCCATCATCATGTCGCGGAATGACTGGTCCATTTTAAACAACCCACCATTCCCATGGGTCTCTTTTAAGAAAAATCTTCATTCTGAACTTCCAAAAATTGAAGTTTTCACTTCCGAACAACAGCGGTGGCCTACTTGTGGACTGACCTTCTTGATAGTTTAGGTGTGCTATAGGATCTTCCCCTACGACCTGCAACGATCAATATTAGTAGAGTTAAGCTTTGATACCAAATGTAATTTTGTGTATGTGCACACCTAGAGGGAGGGTGAATAGGTGTTTAAGCTTAAAGTGATACACAGTGAAAATTTTTTGAAATTTTTTGCTACAGGTTTAATTCAGACAACTACACCTGTCTGCTTTAGTGTCTGCTTTAACTTATGTTCTTCGTTCAATATTATCAGACAGCTAAACCTGTCTTCTTTAGTGTCTGAATAGTATAACTTCAAGTAGCGTGAAGAACAAAAACAGTGCGGAACGTGAATGACAGTTAAAGAGATAAACAGAAGTAAAAATCACACCAAGATTTTTACGTGGTTCAGCCCCTATCCTCTAATCTAGTGGCCTAATCCACGTCCAATCCCAACTAGGATTGGAGACTCTTTTTATTAAACTTAATATTTAATTAAATACAATAAAAAGAACTCCATGTTTAAAAGAAGCTTTCCACTGATGGACACCTCTGCCCCCATTTGCACTTCTGCAACCTTTTTCACTATTGAGACCTTTGCATCTCTGCAACCTTAAAAGCTCTCTTTGAACAGACCATATCCACTACTGGATCGATCAAGCCAAACAAGCTTGGAAATTTGAATATAATAGAAGAAATTACAATAGACTTCTTATTTTCCAGCCACAAAGAATTATAGACAGTACAATGAATAGCTGGAAATAAACAATGAAAGCTCTCAATAGGATTCTTCTCTGTATAGCAACGTGAATTAGCTTCTTGTATCATATCCTGCTAAGCTGTGAGATAAGACTATATATAAAGAGAGACCTAACGGCTATAAAATAATTGTTAGCAAGTGTAACACCCCAGTCCCACATCGGAAGATAGGGAAAAAAAAATTTTGCATATAAGGAAATAAGTTACTACCAATAGTACCTTCAAGTCATGACCTTTTGGGTGAGCCTGTGGTGGGCTAAGTTGACCCAAGAAGATACTATTGGGCCAGTAGTTTGAGGCCTTATTTTGATGGATTTGATTCGATTCGGACTTAGAATTTGACCCAAGATTTGTTCCAGACTCGGGATTTAACCCGGGTTGTTACATATGGTATCAGAGCCGACTCTCGAAAGCTCAGGTCGGGTCATCCAATTGGGTTGCCGGAGGTGGGGACACGAAGGCTGGTGGTATTATCCCATAATGGAGAGATGGAGGTCCGGAGGTGGGGACACAAAGCCGGCCGGTATTATCCCACAATGGCTAGAGAGGCAAAGATCCTTGGGCTGTGTGTGATCGGTTCTGACGGGGACATCAGAAATTTAAGTGGGGAAGTTTGTAACACCCCAGTCCCACATCGGAAGATAGGGGAAAAATTTGTCTGCATATAAGTAAATAAGTTACTACCAATAGTACCTTCAAGTCATGACCTTTTGGGTGAGCCTGTGGTGGGCTAAGTTGACCCAAGAAGATACTATTGGGCCAGTAGTTTGAGGCCTTATTTTGATGGATTTGATTCGATTCGGACTTGGGATTTGACCCAAGATTTGTTCCGGACTCGGGATTTGACCCGGGTTGTTACAGCAAGAAACCAGATGATTTAAATCCCATAATATTAGCTACTAATATTGACCAACGGATATGAACATAAGTTAAAATTGGAAACTCATATCAAAGTTGGTATACCCCATGATATTAGCAATTAAAGAGTCCAACAGATTTGGTAAGTCAAGGATATATTTTCAAGTCAAACCAAAACACCTTAAATAAAGGAACAAGGAGATATTTTACAAAGTTTGTTACTAGCTAATCACTGGATAACAGTTACCTTATTTGGTATCCTTTTCAAATTAAATTGCATATCATTACTAAATTATATTAAAGATCTTTTCAGCAACATGCAACATGCAAACTTAAATATAGAATGAATATACTAATGGGACATAATTCCAATCTTAGGCCAACAAAAAAACATATAATAAATTTAAATCAGCCCAAACAATTTAAATCAAATTCATAAACCCAATAATATTGTCATTATTAAAATCATAAAATATATAACCAACACTATTCACCCGGGGTACGATTCATAACAAAAATTGATTTCTTTTCTGTCCAAATTATTTTTATATGAATATTATTCTTGAATTTTACTCAACAAAGCAATTATCATGTCGATAATTTGGACATTCTTAAACTCTGGATAAATTGAATGATAAATCTTTAATATTTATCATTGATCTCGTTTAATTGAATTCTTATATCATTGTCATCATCCTCATGCTTATATTGTGATGAAAGTCATCTTTGGCCCGTAGTGCATAGATGGACTATTGACTGGTATGATTATAACTATTTATCAGTATAATCATGGCCTGTAATATTACAAATGATGTGGTAAAAGTCCCTATTGGCCCGTAGTGCATTGATGGACAGTTGTTGGCATGATCATGACCACTGGTGATACTAACGAATATCCTTGGCTCGTAGTGCATGGATAATTCGTGGATGTGATGATAATGAATATCCTTGGCCCGTAGTGTATGGATAATTCATGGATGTGATACTAACGAATATCCTTGGCCCGTAGTGCATGGATAATTTGATGATGTGGATTATTTATTGAGTTGTGTTACAGCGATAAAATATTGATGATGAACTTTTAAATCATAGAAGATAATAGATATTATGCTCTACTTGACTCTTCTAAAGGATTGCTTGTTCCGCTGCTGTTAGACTTGTTATCTATTATATTCTATCAGTTTTACACTATTAAAGGCTAACAATAATTTATTCTGTATTATTTTAGTCATAATATTCTTTACTGTGATACTTGAGCTCACCATTTGCTTTCATTATTCTCTTCAGGAAATGAGAATATAGTTGGGACTAGTCGGGGAATGGAGTGACGGTACAAGATGGTGGTTATAGTAGTTCTCACTATTCTATGAAATAGTGTGATAATAAATGTAATGAGGACTCCATTTGAGTTTGGATATTTTCTAGAAGATAATATTCGTGTAAAAAATCTCAGCTACGCTTTTGTCGTATTGTATAAAAGAAGTTTGTATTTGATTTATGTACCAAGTATTTGGCGACTCAGAATGGGTGATGTATACCTATTTTGGGGGCGTCACAGTTGGTATCAAAGCTTAGGGATATGATCCCTGGCTGAGATGTGAGACTAGAACTAGGAGGGGAGAGACGGGTAATTCCTTCACTAGTATGACCTACCTAAGCTTATTTGTTATTTAATTGGTCAGTTAGAGTATAGGGATAATATGTGGCATATCAATTAACCCTTATTTTGTGGCAGTGTTTGAAAATGGCATCTGAAAATGTCAAGATAAGCAATGAAGCACATGAGACTGTCTAGTCACCAATGATCAATACCTAAGATAATGTGCATCAGTAAGGCAATAATCCTCAAGAAAACAACAACACTGACTAGATGATGAACGATGGGATGTTCAGAGGCTTTATGCAATTCATGCTACATCAGGCGAGAAAGACTCATGTTCTAAATGTAGGTGGAAACACTGGCAACTCTCGGATGGTCACTGCTAAGCAGTTCAAGAAGCTGGGACTACCGGAGCTTTTGGGAGAGCCAAAACCACTTAAGGCAGAGACGTGGATAAAGCAGATCACCAAGATATTTAATGTCTTGAGATGCTCCGAAGAGCAAAAGGTTCCCAATATTTGATTTCTTTACCATGTATTTGGTGGCTCAAAATGAGTTGTGCATGTTAGTTCCTAGAAGGCACACAATAGATCTAGAAGGGGGGGTTGAATAGATCCTTTTATTTTCAAATAATTTTCCCTTTTTGTTTTGTATTGATAATGAATTAGCATATAACAAACATAAGAATCTTTTCAAGCACATCGAAATAAGTAAAAGATCCCCATTATTGATATATTCATAATCATACATACATTGTTCTTAGAGTTAGTTAAGTGGTAAGCAGTTAATACATTCATAGCAGTTATAGCAGTTAAGTACATAATTTAAATGACATAAAGTAAATGACACAAGGGATTTTAAGTTGTTCAGAGACTCAAGCTCCTAATCCACTCTTCTGCTTTCAACTAGCAGGATTTCCACTAAGGAAGGGCAACACCCTGAATCACTAAGATTCCTTTAAGGCCATCAGCCTAGGAACTTCAGTTCACTAAGAACTCTTCAAGGCAAGTAGCCTTGGAACTACACTAGTTCCCTAGGAACTCTTCAAGCCCAACAGGCTTGGAACTTTGTTTAGTCCCTCAGGAAAAGGACCCCTCAGGCCCTGGCTTCTTGTTGTTTTTATTGGTCGTGCTGAGCTATTAAGATGTCTTTAAGCTTGAACATCTTATGTACTTAGCAGCTTGGCGTAGTCCTCTTGGCATTCTGCTTTGAGTCTGGACTACATCTTCTTTGGTGCAACTGATCTTTGCTCTTTTCTGCTCATCTACATCTGATGTCAGATGTGCACCATCACCATCTGGATTTGCTAAGTCTTTGAGCTTTTGGTAGACTTCTTCTGGCACTTAGCAATTCCTGAACCCTTCTTGATTGCTTTGCAGACATAATTCTGCATCTGTTCTTTTTCAGCCTTTGGTTCAAGGTGATCTGTAGAGTGGCTCTCTTGATCTTCTTTGTACTCTGCCACTTTTTTGAATGCTATCTTCTTGTCCTTCTCGACTCTCAGCTTAGCTGCCATCTTCAGTGGCATTCTCATCTTTGCTGAGTGAAGCTCTAGTATGTTTAAGTCCTTCTTCAAAGCTGCTTCACTTCCACATATGTAGTCTCATTGTGTCTAAGACTTATTCTGTTAATCTTTGATGGAACTCGTAGAGTCAACAATAGCATTCTACCAACTCAACGATTTTGCAACTTGGCAATCATCAACTCCTCTTGATCTTTGAAGCTCTATTGATTTATACTCCTTCCCAATCTTCCCGTTAGAAAGTAGTCGTTAAAATCTTTTTGAATTGCTTCGCAGATCTTGAGTTATTAGGTGTAGACTACAGATGAGACATGACATCCCCTTTTCTGACTTTCTGACACTACAGTCTACTGTTTCACCTACCCTCTCAGAGATGTCACTTTGATGTCTCGGGCAGGTAGTCAACTTTATTTCCTCCTTCTGATTTCTCGATCAGAGGTTGTCCTTTTGCATCGATGCTCTTCAATAAGCTCTGTTCGACCATCAGTCTTCAGACTGGACCATTGTCAATGCTTCAACCTTTAGACGACTGAACTCTATGATTCTGATGCATATCTTCTTGGACTTGATCGTAGTGTCTAGTTGACAGGTAGAGACAACACTACAATCTTGAAGAGTGTTGATTGGATCTTTAATGTAGAACATTTCTTCCTTTTCTTATACAGTGCTTCAACACTTCTGTTTGCTTTGATTGCTCTCAGATACTGATGGCTTGACTCTTTGTTCTGGTCCCTTCTGAATAACAAGACACTTCTGATTTGTGGCGTGTCCAGCTTACTTTCTCCTTATGATCTCCTGTTCACTTATCATCAAAGGACTGACCAATGCTTAATCACTTTAGCCTTGTTCTTCAGAGGCTGGCCAGTATCTTTGTGTATACTCCATCAGTTCCTTCTTTGTTTGGAAAACACTACGATCCTGATTTCCTTCAAGATCGTCGTCTTCCACTTTCTTGACAGTTACTGTACTTGTTGACTTTCATTAGTCAGTTACTGAAGTCATCTTCTAAACAACTTATGGAAGGCTTCATCTTGAATGGCTTCATAACTCAATCTGGATGTTGATTGAGCTGGTGCTTAGATCTTCTATTAGCTTACATGTCATTCGTTGAGTGCTCTCTGGTTTCCTTTAGCTGGGATATATCTTTGTAGTACCAACCAGAGGCTTCGTTCCTTTGGATATTCTGGGAGTGCTCAATTGTTGAGAATCATGTTTACTTTACGATTCTGCCTTGGCATTTTGAGCACGTTTGTTGAATCCTTAGTTCTGCACTCTACGATTCTGCCTTGGGTTGTGCAGACACTATGACTCCGAGATCAGATCTTGACATTCTGCAATTTTCTGTCGCTGTGTTTGTTTTCTTCATCTGATCTTACTCAACTATGATCTCTACCTTTGATACGATAAGTAGACTCTACGATTCTGAGTGTAGTCTATGATTCTTGACTTGGCTTTTACAGATGCTCGGTCGGCTCGTAGGTAGGCTGTCTCTACGATTCTGAATATGACTTCCTCAGCAGACTACGGCTTTGAGGAAGTTCTCCTCGACACACTATGATCCTTCCTCATCTCTCTTGGAAGTCATCAAACTCCGAGATCAACTATCTTGCAGACTACGACTCTGCCTTGATAGCTCTCGAGTTTTCCTTGACTCTCCTGGCAGACTACGATTTCTGGTGCAATGCTCGACGATCAAACAAGCCAATCTATTACATTATAAGATCAACCTAACAAGCTTGATCTTTCTATATTTATAGTCCTTGTACATCATTTCTTTTTAAGGACTTGACAAAGCTGTTTTACTTATGTAGGATCAACCTAACATATTTTATCAATTCATTCTAAGTCCTTGTACATATGTTTCAATTATCTATCAAAGGACTTTACAGCTTTTCTTAATGCAAGCATACTTGAATATTCATTCATATATATCATAATCAAATCATATATAAATAGGAATATCATTCACATGCTTATTCCTAATAATCTCCCTCTATTTGATTATGAAAAAAACAATTAGTGCATATGCATGATATGAATGAATCTTATATACAGTGAGCAACTGTATTTCTAAAACATATAATCATGAATGTCATTTATAATAATGTGGAATTATATAAGATATGACACTTGACATCATGGATCCAGAACATACCTAACTAGTTAGAGATGTACCTCTTTGGCTCCATGTGTGTCTTCCAGGATGTCTGTTGATCAGCTATTTATCTATTTGATCTTTTTTCTCCTTCTCCCCCTGGGACTCATGCTCTTCTTCTTTTTTAGGCTCCCCCTCAAACTCTGTATTCATAGGATCATCATCCTTTGGCTCCCCCTCAGATGATGATTCTGCTTCTGCTGCTGTTATCTTCTTCTTTGCCTTCTTCTTCGCCTTCTTGTCTTCTTTGCTTTTGCTCTCCTTGCTCTTCCTTGAATGCCTCTTTTTATGCCTCTTTTTCTCTCCCTTTTTGTCATTAATCACTTGAGAGAGATGTTCCATGTTGGACATAAGCTGCTCCATCAGATAAGAGGAGTTACCAACTTTAATCTTGTGTTTTTATTGGCTCAGCTCAAGTTGCATGGCGAAAGACTGATTCAGGTTGTTAATCTTGTCAGGGAGGACTTGAATTTTCTCTTCATTGGCATTTTGTGCTCGCAGAGCTTCTACCTTCTGATCATGTATGGCTTTCAGATAAATTTGATCTCTCTCTTTGATTCTGAGAGATAGATCAGCCATAGTGGCTTGAATTCTGTCTTGAGCAGAATTATCTCCTGCTGCTTTCAACATCTTTGATTCTTCATTGATTTGAGATATCTTCTCAACCAGCTCATCAGAATTCTTTAATAGCTCCTTCTCCATGGGAATTTGGTCATTTGATTGGGCATCCTCTTGTTGAACACCAGATTGGACTCTACAATTGTCATCTTTGGATAGGTTTTTGAAAGCGTTGAGAATCTGAACAATCTTTGAGTACCAATCGCTATTGGAGGATGAAGAAGTGTTGAGTAACAGTTCTTGGGCCAAGGGAGACTTCTCATTTTGGACTTGATCAACATCATTGGTAGAGTGAACAGACTCTACGATCATCTCCTTGGCCATACTCTTTCTGCCATCAGAGTCCACTCTACGATCATAAGGAATATAATGGTTGCCAGCATGTCGATAGACTTTGTAGTGAGACTGATCCTTTATCATTTGAGTTGCAAATTTCTTGATTCTTGGGAAGTTCTATGCCACCAGCTCTACGTTGGGAAGGTGAGAGAAGACCCATGTTAGATAACTGTTATCTTTAGTGAGAGATGCCTTTACCCATGGCATGTGAGGGTGGAACCATCATATTGTGTGGTTCTTAACTTCAGGCTCATATATTATAGTTGATGTCTCTAGCTTCATAGCCTTACGATTGTTGAGCGCATTTTTTGCAGTCATCATTACTACATTTAGCCTTTCATTCCCATGAATGATCCATCTTCCAGGAAGCACTTCCAGTGATTCGTCAATTTCGACTACAATCTTTCTCTTGCGATTTACAGGATGGGGAATGTGAAAATCTTCTGGTTCTTCTTCTGCAGAATTGGAGTTTCTTCCATCTTCTCTCTGTTCTAAACTGGAGTTGGACCTTTGTAGATTTCCCTCATCGGACTCATCAGTTTGTTCCTTCAATGTATCATCATTCTCCATTTCTTCACCTTCTGAGCTTGTATCATGCTGACTTCTTTCATCTGATTCTTCAGAGAATTCTTCAAGCTGGTTTTTGTCATTAAAGCCTTCTTTAGCATCTTCTCCCTTAGATTCAGACTCATCATCACTCAAATCTATGACAGCAGTAGAGGATTCTCCTTTCTTCTTTAGAACAGACCTTGCAAGCAGTCTATTGCTCATTCTTCTTCTTGGAGGTTCAGCTATAGGAGTTTCAGACTCCTCTTCTTCTTCATAATTCAAAGCTTCTGTATCATCAGACAAACTTCCTTGATGTTCAAAAACAGTAAGGGCATGTCCTTCTTCTTTAGACTCAACATCTTTTGAGCTTGTTGGAGCATTTGCAGTAGGAGATGTTATTGTGTCAACTTGCAACCTCTCTTTATCATCAGTGTGAATGCTCTGATAATTAGCCATAGGGGTTGCATATTCTTCTTCACCATCGGAGTTGGCTATTTCTTTTATAGACTCAGCTTTTTCTTCATTGCTGAACCTGCTCTTTGAGGGTTCAATCTTAGAGCTTTCAGTTTCCTTTCCATCTTCTGACTCTACGTCCTCTTCTTTGTTGAATGGACTTTCTTGGTAAGTTGGGGCTTGCTTGTTTACCACTTTAGCTTTCTTTCTGGATGGCCCTTGAAGTACTCTGTTACTTCTCCTCTTTGTGGTCTTTGCAGTTGAGACATTTTTATCTTCATCCTTGTCTTCTGTGGAGATACTTCTTGGTGAGGACTCAGTTTTCTTTACACCCTTGGATTTCTTCATTGCTGGTGTGGTTGCTATTGGTACAGATTCACCAGATTCTGAGCTTTCCACCTCTTTCGCCTTCCTCTTCTTCGCAGAGTTCTTTGTGCTGCTCTAGTTGTTGTTAACCTCCTGTTTTCCTTTGGGTTTTTCTTCCAGTTCACAAACAGTTGTGGAGACATTACTTTGTGAACATTCAGAGGCTCTCCTTCATCATCCTTAATCTTGTCTCCCAATTTTTTCTTTATCACAATGCTCAATAGTCTTCCATGGAAAACCTTTGTGAGGGGTTTATCCGTAGAATTCTTCGTCTCAGCCTTTTCCACCCATTTGGAGATTTGATCGAATAAGATAGCTCCAAAGTTTATTTGCTTCTTCAGAACTATTGCAGACATAATCTTCAGTTGTTGATCAAGCACAGTGTCATGTGCAGTGTTCTTGCATAGTATGCATTTGCCCACTATCTTAGCAAGGAACTCAAATTCTTCTGGAAACTCCTTTTTCTTTATGTCCTTCAGAAAAGGGTTTTTTTGGTACCTTATAATTTTCTTCACTTGTTCAGTGTCGATCTCGTCAAGGATTTTTATTCCTCGGTCAGGAAAGCCTAAGCATTGATTGATATCAGATGATTCCAGCTTTAGAGACTGACCTTTGACCTTAGTAGAAAGGGTCTCGGAAGTTATAGATGCGTTTGAGTAAAACTCCTTAACCAGTTCAATATATACTCGAGTGTTTTCCTCAAGACATTTTGAGAATCCAGCTTCCTTTACAAGTTCAAAAATGTCTCTGAACTTCTTTTTGGATTTCTCAAACGACATGGTTCCTAGCTGAATGTTAGTGATTACTTGTTAATCTGCCATTTTCAGAGTTCAAAGAATATGGGTATTTGATTTAGAGAGTCCTTTAAGAGATCGAAGAATGTGATTTGGGCAATGCTTTGGAAGGTTAACTGATTCTGGCTTAGAAGAGGATTCTAGGGTTTGAAGCTAGGAGGGAGAGAGGTTCAATTTTTTTGATAACTGTTTGCAGATTTTGAATTTGTCTTTATGGAAGTCCCTTCTGACTCTGCATACGTTGTGATGTGTCAACTAGCCATTGGTTGCATGATACCCAGTAATGAGTTGTAACTCCCCATAACCTTTTTGGTTTTATATTCCTTTTAAGAAAATAAGAAATACTGATGTGGTTTGACCGTTGACCTTTTTGGTTCGTAGAGTATCCCGGTGAGGTAGTTATGGACTCTACATTTTCCTTTCTTGACTCAACGATCTTCTTCTGAGAGATGCTGCGGTGGATGGTTTTGACACTAATCCTCATCTTGAGACTGCATAGCTTGATCACTGATGTGCCCCAAGCCAGTTTGGGCACTTAAGTTCTGAGGTGCATTTGCATGAAGTCTTTCCAAACTTTGTTCATATTTATCTCCACACAATCTGAGTAGTTGAGTAAGTATCCAATTCTTCCAAGCTCCTTATGAGCCAGGGTATCCTCTGGTAAGACTGCGATCATCGAGTCTGCTTCTACGATTGCTGAGGTTGTTCCACGATCGTTGAGTTCTCTCCAATCTCTACTCTGTGATCGTTAACTGACTTGGTCCTTGATATGAGCTTTACTAAGCATTCCTTCTAGGTTAAGGTAGCTCAGGAAGGGCCAACCTCTTAGAGTGAGCTAAGGGTCAGGTTTGTCCCTGAGACACTTTCCAGATGAAAAACTTTTAGAAGTGTTTTGCACTGCTATCTCATTTGACCTTTTCTGCTGGGGAGATCCTCTACCACCTTTAGACATTTGCATTGGTTGTAATCATGGTTTCCTTCTACTCTTACACTACAATTAGATGCTTGATCGTAGGCTCTCCACGATTTTCAGTTGGGTGGTTGACTGGTTATCAGTAGTACGTTTTGAGACGTTCCTACTAACTATAGATCTTCATTTGGTTCGTCAGTCACAAAATTTTGGGACTCTGTATGTGACGCCCCCAAAATAAGTCCAATCCACCCAACCTATTCTGAGTCGCCAAATACATGGTACAGAAACAGCTACAACTTTATTAATACAATTGTCGTGCAAAATACGACAACACATAAACTGTGAGTTTAAATATAAATATTGTCCTCTAGACAATATCCACACTCAAATAAGTCCTCATTACAATTATTGATACACTATTTTACAAAAATAGTGAAGACTGCTAAAACAACTGTCTAGGACCATCACTCTATATCCCGACGGGTTCCTGTTATATTCTCGCTTCCTGAGAAGAAAAATGGAACAAAAAGGAAAAGGGTGAGCTCAACTAGCCCAGTAAAGAATACTATGACTAAGATAATGTACAACAAATTATCCTTAGTCCTCAACAGGGAAAAATCTGATAGAATATAATAGACAACAAGTTTTAGATCAACAACTACAGCGGAAACAACAATTCATTAGAAGAGTTAAGTAGAGAATGAAATCTACTATCATTTATGAATTTAAAAGTCCATCATCAATATTTTATCCCTGTAACATCAATCAATATACATCTTGCATCAAATATTCATCTTTGCACTACAGGCCAAAGATATTCATTTGTATCACCAGTTGATCATGTTCACTTCAACACCTGTTCATCTTTGCACTACTGGCCAAAGATATTCATCGAGTAATCATTCATCTTTGCTATACAGCCAAAGAAAGATATTCATCAAATATCACCATTAAAGACTGAGGATGATGAAAAATATTTTAGAGAACGAATCTAGTGAGAGAAAAGGACAAAGATTAGGGATTCGTACTTTAGATAATCCAAGTTCAAAAACACTCCATAATAAACCATAGTTGAGTAAAATTCAAGAATGAAGATCAAAACATGGATACAATTAAAGATAGTAACCATAATAGACATCTGGGACGAAAAAGAAAAAATTTTATTTTTCGGTGAATAGTAACCCCTACACAAAAAGGTAGAATTTCCACAATAAAATTTATATCAATATTTCAGCATAATGATATTGAAGAAAATAATATCATTTACGAAGAAAATAACATCCCTTACCTCAAAAGAACAATACTTAAATAGGAATATCGGATGTAAAAGTCAAGGAAACTTACCAATGAATAGCAACTCTCAAAGTATCTAAATACTCATAAAATACACTCGATAATATAGAGAGAAAAAAAAAACTTATTTCTGGTGTGATTTTCAATTCTAACTAAGCACCCTATTTATAGGAAAATGCTAGAACGCCAAAGGAGACTAAATTAATAAAATAATTTTTTTTCTCTTCTATGTACCAACCATGACCAGCCTCCATCCTTGAACCAAGAATTCCAGCACATGTTTTCAAAAAAAAAATAAAAGTGGGTCCCACCCATAATTTTTAATAAAAACATTTAATTTCTGAAACTTCAACAATTCATATAAAATAGCCCTTTTATCATAAAATACGAATTTTATGTCCATTCCATAGGAAATCGAATTCTCTACAACTTTGTAGCTTTAAGTTTTTCCAAATTCTAAACAGAAAATGTCCGAAATCCAAATATGGACGATTTTCAACACCTCTTAAAATTCATAACAAATCATGCGTTAATTTTTAACGGTTCAAAATTTGTGGACATATACTCAACTTATATATGTATAAAATATCCAAAAATCACAATGATCCAACGGTCGGATCAAAATTATAACTCACGCAATAGAACTTAAGAACACTAATTTGATTTTCGAACTATAAGTCCCTCGTACCAGTTTCACTCAAACAGTCACCACAAAAATCCACAAAGAATTTTTGGGTGATTGAAATTTTTATGTTTAGCTTACTTCCAGGACTTTCTTTTGATATATGGCTCATCTCCTAACTTATTATACACAAAGAGTTATAGATTTTACAAAATCAAGTAATAAACTAATTTTCTGAAAATTTCCAAATTTCGTTCTTCATTTCGACAAAATACTAATAAAACACCTCAGCATTAATTTCTCCATCTATATCCACATAAAATGAATATTTTCCTTATCATATAAATCAATAATTAATTATTCACAAATAATATTACGAATCACAATCACAATCGGCAACCAGCTGCTCTTCTAGGAAGAGGGGCTTTCCAATAAGGATTTCTCCTTCTTCAAGCGCATGATTAGGTGACCAAACCTCTTTCCTGAGCGAGAGTTCCTTGGACATTGCCAATAATGCTATCTAATAATATTATTCAAATAATATGAATTATTGATCTGATAATGGGAATACTATGCAATGACAATTATTGAAATAACAATAATATAAAATATCAAAGCAGCAATTATTGAATCAATAAATAAAATATTGAGCGATAATTATCAGAACAATTATTGAGTAGTGCCTTCTTATGTAAGAATCAATAATTCAAAAATACTATGCAATACTGGTAATACATCTTTGCAACCACGTGTATTCATCGTATTTTAACCACCGTGTAATCCAACAATTATGTTAATTCGTAATAATTACGTCATTATTTATAAAAACTCAAACTTGTCTTTTTCTTCATCCGATAGTTATTCTGTTATAGGGGCCACAAATGGTTGCGCCGTCATACGAATATTCCCCGATAGCAAGAATATTCCACGACCAAACGAATATTCCCCGACAACAATGAATATTTTATAACCACTTGCTTATTTTGTAAAATTTGCACATTTCACCCATAACCAAAGCATTATATCTAATTAACACCTTATTATTCAAAATAATAATTAGAGGAAATTCAATTTTATTTATAAAAAGTTGGGGTCTTACAACCTCCCCTCCTTATGAAATTTTGTCCTCGAAATTGACGTACGTACCTGGTGTTTCGAAAAGGCGAGGGTACCTCGCTTTCATTTTCGATTCCAACTCCCATGTCATTTCCTCCATAGCATGGTTCCTCCATAAAACCTTGACTTGTGGTATAACCTTTGTTCGTAAGACATGTTCTTTCCTATCCAAAATCTTGACAGGTACCTCCTCGTACGTTAAATCTTCGGCTATCTCATCTAGTTCTAACGCAATAATGTGATTCGGGTCTTTAACATATTTACGTAGCATGGATATGTGAAACACGTTATGAACATGAGACATACTTTGCGGTCAAGTGAGTCTATAGGCCACAGTTTCTACTCGATCGAGGATTTCAAATGGACTAATAAATCGAAGGTTTGAGCTTTCCTCATATCGCCGATTCTCGCTTCTTGCATCTTCTTCTTCATATTTATCAACTCTGGTGTGTAGCTTGAGCGGTTTTAACTTTATCGATTAAAGTCGGTTCTACTCGTATATTTGATATCATCACATGGGTCCCTAGAGTCTTTAACTCTTTCTTTATCGTTTGTAAATTATACAAAATAGGTCTCTGTGTTCGACAATATCGCACTCATACTGCATCGATCTTACTCTTCTACTCAATGCGCCACCTACCACGCTTAAACTTTTCCGGATGGTATGGTTAGAACAGGTGTCGAAATGAGTCTTCTCTTGAGCTCTTGGAAACTCTTCTCTCATTCCTCGCTCCAAAATTTTGTATCTTTACGAGTTAGCTGAGTTAATGAAGTAGCGATTCGAGAAAATCCTTCCACGAATCTCTGATAATAACCAGCTAAGCTTAGAAAGCAAGATATTTTGATTACTGACTTAGGTTGCTCTCAACTGTGACTCATATCCCAATCTTGGATAGCACATCACAATGGCACCTATCAAGTTACCACCGCATGAATATGACGTCCCCTATAGAGATTCTGGCTTTAGTGCATTCCACAAAGGAAGTCACCAAATAGAGGCTCGGGTACCAACTTCTATAGTTGGGTTTTTAACTCCTGAAGTTCAATAAGAGCCATTTGATATGGATTTTTGAAAATGGGTTTTGTACCGGGTTTAAAGTCGATACAAAATTCAATATCACACTCTAGGGTAGGCCAGGAAGTTCTTCAGGAAATACATCAGGAAATTCACTAACAACAGAAATATTATTCAAATTTGACGTGTCTTTATTCGAATCCATAACATGGGCTAAGAAAGCTTGATATCCATTTTTTAATAAACGAATGGCTTTATGGCTTGATATGACAGTGATTGATTTTAGTATTTTAGTTACTTGAATTCACATAACAGGTTGGTTAGGAATATGAAAACTAACAACCTTACAAAAACAATCAATTTTGGCATGATGAGTGATTAACCAATCAATCCCTAAAATCACATCAAATGCAAGTATTTTCAAAGAGATAAGATCAACAGGTAATGTGAAAGTGTCGATTTGAATAAAACAAGATTTATAAATAGTGGGTGTAATGAAGGTTTCTCCTAACGGAGTTTCCACAGATAAGTCAAAGTCTAATTTCTCCGGAGTCAAGTTTAAACATTGAGCACAAGCATGAGAGATAAAAGAATGGTTAGAACTGGTATTTAGTAAGGTATAGACCTTGCAAGAATTTATAATTAACTAACTCGTGATACCTTCATTCGAGTTCCTTGCATTTTGGGCAGTCACGATAAACGCTCTTCCTAAAACCGCCGACTTTATTTTGTCTGTATCCGCCTTTGGTGCCACCATCCCAACTGGACTTGATTTTGCTACAGGACAAAATTGAGCTATGTGACCGTCTTTTTCGCAACTAAAACATACCTTGGAAGGCTGTGAACAGTTTGGACTTATATGTCCCTCCTCTCCGCATATGTAGCATCTAACTGGCGGTCGTTCTCCTCCCTAGAATTTATTCTTGGTCTTTGGTCTTTGGTCTTTGCTGCCGAGGTCTTCCGGTCATCGTTAAATCTTCTCTTCTTGAAATTTCCACTTGAATTATTTCTTCTATTATCTTGGCCATGATTACCACCGAAGTGGTTACCATTTATGGCATGATAATTTCCTCCACGATGGTTATCATTGTTCAGATGGCCGTTGCCATCGATGCGATTATCATCGAGTTGTTGGTCGTTATTCTTCTATTGAGTGACTCATTATCGCGCTCCAATAATGAGCCTTATTCACAACATCCGAATATAAACAAAGTTTGTGAGAAATGAGGTATTGACGATTTTTGGGTTTCAAACCTCGTAGAAATATTTACGTCATTCTCTCCTCATTATCAACCAAATGGGATGCAATCGGGACAACTCAAAGAAACTTAGCTTCAGTCATGCGACACGTTCATATTGTTTTGCTCCAGCTTGATGAACTCTACCTCCTTCATGTGACGAATACTTTCAGGAAAGTACTTGTCATTGAATAGTTTCTGAAACGTTTCCCAAGACATGTTGAGTGCGGCTGGCTGGGTACGCTTCACAGATTCCCACCAGTAATCTGCCACACCACGGAACATAAAGGTGGCAAATGGAACCTTCTATTTTTTTGTGCATCCCAAGACATCGAATATCTTGGTAATTTTCTTGACCCACGTTTCTGCCTTAATCGGATCTGGCTTTCCCCAAAAATCTGGTGGTCCCAACTCCTTCAACTGCTTGGCTGTGACAAATCGCGCGTTGTTATCATTTTCACCCGTATTTTGTACACGAGTCTCCCTCGTCTGATTTTTCATGAACTGCAAAAAGCTTCTAAACATCCCATCATTCATCGTTTGTTCGGTAGTGTTGTTTACAGGAGGAATATTGTCTTCCTGTTGCACGTTCTCCTGATTGGTGACTAAAAGTGTTTCCACAGTCTCATATACTCCATTGTTAACGTTCTCAGCTGCCGTTCTTAAATACTGCCATAAAATAAGGGTTAATTAAACAAATTAAGATATCACATAATATCCCTATATTATGACCGGCCAACAACTAAGCTTAGGGTCATGTTCATTTCAACACCTGTTCATCTTTACACTACGGACCAAAGATATCCATCAGGTAATCATTCATCTTTGCACTACAGGCCAAAGATATTCATCAAATATCACCATTAAAGACTGAGGATGATGAAAAATATTTTAGAGAACGAAACTAGTGAGAGAAAAGGACAAAGATTAGGGATTCGTACTTTAGATAATTCAAGTTCAAAACACTCCATAATAAACCATAGTTGAGTAAAATTCAAGAATGAAGATCAAAACATGGATACAATAAAAGATAGTAACCATAATAGACATCTGGGATGAAAAAGAGAAAATTTTATTTTTCGGTGAATAATGTCATATTCGTGAATATTATCGTATACGTGAATAATAACCCTGAAACAAAAAGGTAGAATTTCCACAATAAAATTTTTATCAATATTTCAGCATAATGATATTGAAGAAAATAATATCATTTACGAAGAAAATAACATCTCTTACCTCAAAAGAACAATGCCTTACAATAGGATATCTGGATGTAAAGTCGAAGGAAACTTGCACTGAATAGTAACTCTCAAAGTATCTAAATACTCACAAAATACGCTCGATAATATATATATATATATATATATATATATATATATATATATATAGAGAGAGAGAGAGAGAAAAAAAAACTTATTTCTGGTGTGATTTTCAATTCTAACTAAGCACCCTATTTATAGGAAAATGCTAGAACGCCAAAGGAGACTAAATTAATAAAATAATATTTTATTTTATTTTTTCTTCTACGTACCAACCATGACCATCCTCCATCCTTGAACAAAGAATTCCAGCACATGTTTTCAAAAAAAAAAAGTGGGTCCCACCCATAATTTTTAATAAAAATATTTAATTTCCGAAACTTCAACAATTCATATAAAATAGCCCTTTTATCATAAAATACGAATTTTATGTCCATTCCATAGGAAATCGTATTCTTTACAACTTTGTAGCTTTAAGTTTTTCCAAATTCCAAACAGAAAATGTCCGAAATTCAAATACGGACAATTTTCAACACTTCTTAAAATTCATAACAAATCATACGTTAATTTTTAACGGTTCAAAATTTGTGGACATATACTCAACTTATATATGTATAAAATATCCAAAAATCATAATGATCCAACGGTCGGATCAAAATTATAACTCACGCAATAGAACTTAAGAACACTAATTTGATTTTCGGACTATAAGTCCCTCGTACCAGTTTCACTCAAACAGTCACCACAAAAATCCACAAAGAATTTTTGGGTTAGCTTACTTCCAGGGCTTTCTTTTGATATATGGCTCATCTCCTAACTTATTATACACAAAGAGTTATAGATTTTACAAAATCAAGTAATAAACTAATTTTTTGAAAATTTTCAAATTTCGTTCTTCATTTCGACAAAATACTAATAAAACACCTTAGCATTAATTTCTCCATCTATATCCACATAAAATGAATATTTTCCTTATCATATAAATCAATAATTAATTATTCACAAATAATATTACAGAATCACAATCTCGGGCAACCAGTCGTTCCCGAAAGAGGGGCTTTCGATAAGGATTTCTCATTCTTTGGCAAGCAATTAGGTGACCAAACCTCTTCTTAGACAGAACTTTCTAGACATTGTCAATAATGTTATCTACTAATATTATTCAAATAATATGAATTATTGATCCGATAATGGAAAATATTATGTAATGACAATTATTGAAACAACAATAATATAAAATATCAACGCAGTAATTATTGAATCAATAAAATAAAATATTGAAAAGTAATTACTGTAACAATTATTGAGTAGTGCCTTCTTACGTAAGAATCAATAATTCAAAATAATAATGCACCGCTGGTAGTGTCTTTCTTTATGCGCCACGCAGCGTATTCTTGTATTTTAACCACCAGGTAATCCAATAGCGTTAACGATAACAATTACGCCGTTATTTATAAAAACTCAAACTTGTTCTTTTCTTCATCCAAGCTTATTATTACATTATGGGGCCCATAAATGGTTAAGCGTCAAATAAATGCGAATATTCCCGATAGCAAGAATATTCTACGACCAAACGAATATTCCCCGACAACAATGAATATTTTATAACCACTTGTTTATTTTGTAAAATTTGCACATTTTACCCATAACCAAAGCATTATATCAAATTAACACCTTATTATTCAAAATAATAATTAGAGAAAATTCAATTTTATTTATAAAAAGTTGGGGTCTTACACTATAACTGGTACATTGCTTCATAGTATATCTCTAACATTTTAAAGTTGTTGTCCTGTTAACAGATCACTGCTCCCCCATAGTTGATATTGTCTTCTTAAAGAGAAATAATTTCTTCTTCATATGTGGCAGAAGGCAGCCATGCATATCTCATTTTGGCTAAAGTCATCAAATCTTCTTGTAGAAATAAGTATCCTCAGGGTTGATCATTCTATGATCCTTTGACAGCACTACGAACGTAGTCTTCCTTGACAGCTTGTACTTAGAGTTCTACTTCCTTAATGAGTTCCTCATGTTTGATGCTCGATAATCCTCTGAGGTGAGCTTCCTTAAGGATTCTTTTTTTATGACATGCTTTGCATGATTGAGCATATAAGACCCTTTCCATCTTTGGTTGAGTGGCCTGCTTCCGTATAAGGATCAACAGTCATGTGAGCTTCATTTAGATTAGCTCAGCAGGTTTTCAAGGGCAGGCTTTGACATATATGAATTTTATCATAATCATTTCTGAACAGTCTTAAGCCTTCTGCTGATTGAATCTTTCTTGACTAAAGTCCTTTGCTTCAGCATTCCTTAGTGTGGCCAGATAGACCAGGTACCTACAGGTTAGATACATTTCTATTTTTGGTACCCATAATTAAATGGGTCCTACTAGGTTAGTTTTATAAAACTCTGTTCCTCATATAATTTAATAATCATCACATTGATCACCGGCAATCATATTCATACATGTAACTAATTTAGATAATGCATGATGGTAAGTGTGTGTAAGATTTGCAATTTTAATAAAACACTCTTTTTCTTTGATGGTTTCATCATTTGCTTGGTTATATTCACAAAGTTTAAATGTTCACAGAGTAAGAATCAATTTTATGACTTATTTGTATCTTGTTGATTCATGGAGGTGATCAGTTTCTACAAATCTTTAAGATACTCTTGTAGAACTGATGATACTCTGTGTGTTATCAAACACTTAGAACATGGGTTTGTACATTCATACTAACCCATCAGAAAAGATTACTCCACATAAGATTAATTAAACCTTGGTATGCTTATGACCTATTTCAAACTTCTTTCAAGATGTTATCTTCAACCTAAAACTTGGATGGAGAGAAAGTTTGTTAGTATTTGAGTTTCCAACTTCAGTGTACTTTCTCTCTTCTCATTTTTTAGGTGGAGTATGGCCTCTTGATTGAATACAGTTATAGTGCATAAGATGATGCAATATGATGTACACATTTATATTGATGAAGAACCGTACCTTTCTATTGTCAATTTCTTAACAGTCATTTAACTTAGATATACTGACGTTGGTCATTGATGTGCATAATTTTTCATTTGCTCCTGACAGCTTGTTGCTTCAGTTGTCCTTCAGTCAATCAGTCATGGTCTTGAAGATGTAAGCTAGGAGAGTCTTGGCATCTTTAGTTCTTTGACATCCTTGAGTGCACAAGGTTCACATCCAGCTTTCAGGCTGGTGGATGTTTGACTCTTTGCTGTTGATGCCTCTTGAGCTTCCTTGTCTGGTCTTCAAACTCCAAGATTGACCGTGGGCAAGGATTGGTCTTGTTGATATGGCAATCAAGAACATGGACCAATCTGAGCAGCTTCAGGTGTATATACACATTTACCTGTTCACAATATTTCCAACGTGTGAGCTCATCTGCATATAACAAGTGACTTACTACTAAACTAAGTTTAGAACAATATTTATGCCTAAGATCAGACTCAAAGCGATTAGCTTTTGAATATAGTATGAGAACCTGCCCTGATACCAATTGTTAGTTCTCAGTAGGCACACAATAGATCTAGAAGGGGGGGTTGAATAGATCCTTTTATTTTCAAATACTTTTCCCTTTTTGTTTTGTATTGCTAATAAATTAATATATGACAAAATAAGAATCTTTTCAAGCATAGTTGAATAAATAAAAGATCCCTTTCATTGATATATTCATAATCATACATACATTGTTCTTAGAGTTAGTTAAGTGGTAAGCAATTAATAAATTCATAGCAGTTATAGCAGTTAAGTACATAATGTAAATGACATAAAGTAAATAACACAAGTGATTTTAAGTGGTTCAGAGACTCAAGCTCCTAATCTACTCTTATGCTTTCAACTAGCAGGATTTTCACTAAGGAAGGGAAGCACCCTGAATCAATAAGATTCCTTCAAGGCCATCAGCCTTGGAACTTCAGTTCACTAAGAACTCTTCAAGGCCAGTAGCCTTGGAACTCCACTAGTTCCCTAGGAACTCTTCAAGCCCAGTAGGCTTGGAACATTGTTTTATCCCTCAAGATAAGGACCCCTCAGGCCTTGGCTTCTTGTTGTTGTAGTTGTTGTTGTTATTGGTGCTGAGCTGCTAAGATTTCTTTAAGCTTGAACATCTTATGTACTTAGCTGCTTGGCATAGTCCTCTTGGCATTTTGCTTTGAGTCTGGACTATATCTTCTTTGGTGCAACTGATCTTTGCTCTTTTCTGCTCATCTACATCTGATGTCAGTTGTGCACCATCACTATCTGGATTTGCTAAGTCTCTGAGCTTTTGGTAGACTTCGTCTAGCACTTAGCAATTCCTGAACCCTTCTTAAATGCTTTGCAGACATGATTCTGCATTTGTTCTTTTACAGCCTTTGGTTCAAGGTGATCTGTAGAGTGGCTCTCTTGATCTTCTTTGTACTCTGCCACTTTTCTGAATGTTATCTTCTTGCCCTTCTCGGCTCTCAGCTTAGCTATCATCTTCAGTGGTATTCTCATCTTTGTTGAGTGAAGCTCTAGTCTGTTTTTAAGTCCTTCTTCAAAGCTGCTTCACTTCCACCTATGTAGTCTCACTGTCACTGAGACTTGCTCTATTAATCTTTGGTGGAACTCGTAGAGTCAACAATAGCATTCTACTAACTCAAAGATTCTGCAACTTGGCAATCATCAGCTCCTCTTAATCTTTGAAGCCATTTTGATTTATACTCCTTCCCAATCTTCCCATTGGAATGTAGCCGTTAAAAGCTTTTTGAATTGCTTCGTAGATCTCGAGTTATTTGGTGTAGACTGCAGATGTGACATGACATCCCTTTTACGACTTTTTATGACACTCTGATCTCTCGTTTCACCTACCCTGTCAGAGATGTCACTTTGATGTCTCGGGCAGGTAGTCAACTTTATTTCCTCCTTCTGATTTCTCGATCAAAGGTTGTCCTTTTGCATCAATGCTCTTCAATAAGCTCTGTTTGACCATCAGTCTTCAGATTGAACCATTGTCAATGCTTCAACCTTCAGACGACCGAACTCTACGATTCTGATGCATATCTTCTTGGACTTGACCGTAGTGTCTAATTGACAGGTAGAGACAACACTACGATCTTGAAGAGTGTTGATTGGATCTTGAATGTAGAACATCTCTTCCTTTTCTTGTACAGTGCTTCAAAACTTCTGTTTTCTTCGACTGCTCTCATATACTAATGGCTTGACTCTTTGATCTGGCCCCTTCTGAATAACAAGACATGTGACGCCTCCAAAATAGATATATATCATCCATCTTGAGTCACCAAATACATGGTACAGAATACAAATACAAACTTAAATATACAACATGAGCTGTGAGTTTTAATACAAATATTGTCTTCTAGACAGTATTCAAACTAAAAATAATCCTCAATACATTTATTCTCACACTATTTTACAGAATAGTAAGGACTACTAATGCAAACAGCTGCACCGTCAATCCATTCCCCGACTAGTCCCAGTTATATTCTCATTTCCTGAAGAGAACATTAAAAGCATGGGTGAGCTCAACTAGCCCAGTAAGAAATATTATGACTAAGATAATGTAGAATAAATTATCCTTAGCCTTCAACAGTATAACTACATATAGAATATAATAGACAACAAGTTTTAGATCAACAACTGCAGCGGAATAAGCAATCCATTAGAAGAGTCAAGTAGAGCATAAAATACACTCAAAGCTTTCTAAAACTCGAAAGAAATACGCTCAATATTATAGAAGAAGAATTCTCTGATTCTTATGTGATTTTCAATTCTAACTGAGCATCTTATTTATAGGAGAATGGAAGGGATACTATTTGGATGCACAGTGAAGGGAAAGTTCACGGGCGACGTTCGGCCGAATTTTCTAAAAATTTTTATTTTACTATGTTGTACTATGCAATAAAATATTCTAATAAAACGAAAACTTTTAAATAAAATATAATATATATATATATATATATACATGTGCCCATTATGAAAATTCACGGAATGACTTCCCGTGACTTCCCCCAACTCCTCCACTTTATATATCATTCATCATTAATATATATATATATAAAAAACAAAAAAAACTTATAAAATATAATTATATATATACTAGTTTCCTTACCTTCACGTAACTCCCCCTCCCACATTTCATTTTCCTTCCACGTGGGCCCCACGTGTTCCCCTCCCACCAACATCTCATAATCACAGGTGGGTCCCATTATATTTATACTAAACAACTTTCTACCGATTATGTGACGCCCCCAAAATAGGTATACATCACCCATCTTGAGTCGCCAAATACATGGTACAAAATTTAAATACAACTTAATTATACAACAGCCATGTAAAATACGACAAAACATATGTTGTGAGTTTTAATACAAATATTGTCATCTAAACAATATCCACACTCAATTGAGTCCTCATTACATTTATTATCACTCTATTTAACAGAATAGTGAGGACTACTAATGCTATTATCCGGGCCGTCACTCCGCTCCCCGACTAGTCCTTGCTTTCGTTCTCATTTCACAAGAGAACAATGAAAGTAAAAGGTGAGCTCAACTAGCCCAGTAAGAAATATTATGACTAAGATAATGCAGAATAAATTATCATTAGCCTTCAACAATGTTAAATTGATACAATATAACAAACATCAAGTTTAACTGCAGCAGAACAAGCAATCCATTAAAAGAGTCAAGTAGAGAATAAAATCTACTATCTTTTATGATTTAAAAGGTTTTTCATCACTTTTATCGCTGGGACTCATCTTAATAAATAATCCACATCATCCCTGCACTACGGCCAAGGATATTCATTAGTATCATAATCACAAATTATCCATACACTACGGGCCAAGGATATTCGTGTATTCATCAATGGTCATGATCATGCCAACAACTGTCCATCAATGCACTACGGGCTAATGAAGACTTTTACCACATCATTTGTAAGATTACGGTCATGATTATACCGATAAATCCTTGGTCATAATCATACCAAGTCCATCTATGCACTACAGGCCACAGATGACTTTCAACATAATATAAACATGAGGATGATGACAATGATATAAGAATTCAATAAAATAAGTTCAAGAATTAATTTATCCAGGAACTAATAACGTCCAAATTGTCAACATGATACTTCTTTGTAGAGTAAAATTCAAGAATGCTCGGAAGAATATTTCCATGAAAAGATCTTTGGATGAAGCGCAAATATCAAGGATATTCCACTAATTTCATGGAGTATAGAAGTCAAAACTTTAACCAACCGAGTATAATAAAGAATGGAATAACAAAAGAAATCACCGGGCATGCGATAGATCCGCATGCAGACGGAGTTATTCCAATGAATAATAAACAACGGAACTAGGTCATGCGAAACGTAGCGTCTATTCAAGATATTCCAATATAATAAATAACGGAACCCAGTCATGCGTAAACGCACGGATAGGATGTTCCAATGTAATAATAAATAACGGAACAGGTCGGTGAAATTACACCAACGGGATGTTCCAATGAAATAATAAAGAATGAAATAATAGAAGAATTTCACCATGTATGTGTTACTTAGAGATGACAAAGTTATTCCAACGAATAATAAAGAATAGAATAATGAAAGAATTTCACCATGTATGCGGTACTTAGCATAGACGGAGTTATTCAACATAATGATAAAGAATGGAATGATGAAGTTCTCTTTATGAATACTGAAAGAAATAATACCCTTTACCTTAGAAGAAATCGGATATAGAAGTGGTGAAGTAGCGAACACTTTTCTTCTTTCTCTATATAGTTTCTCTCTCTAGAGTTTCAATGAATTAATTAAGAAATAAAGAAGGAATGAGCTTATTTATAAGAAGAATGGACCTAATAATAAATTAATTCTGAACGGTCCAGATTGGTTTATAATAAAATATAATATATTCTATTTATAATCTAATAAAATGAATAACTTTATAAAAGTATTCTATTTTATATAAAAAGATTTTACTATGCAAACACTATGCAGGCACTATGCAAACACTATCCATAATAAAATATAATATATTCTAATTATTGTCTAATAAAATAGATAACTTTATAAAAGTATTCTATTTTATATAAAAAGATTTTACTATACAAAATACTATGCATAATAGAATATAATATATTCTATTTATAGTCTAATAAAATGAATAAATTTATAAAAGTATTCTGTTTTATATAAAAAGCTTTTCTGTTTTATTACATTAATAATACAAATAAAACAAAACTTCATCATCATTATTATAATTCACACTATTAATCGACCAGGTCGTTCCCAGGAAAGAGGGGGCTTTCCAATAAGGATTTCTCCTTATTGGTGCGCAATTAGGTGACCAAACCTCTCCTTGGCAGAACTTCTAGACATCATTAATATTACAAATAATAATATTAATAACTTCATCGTCTCAATTATTGATTTAATAATATATAAAATATCGACAATAATTGAATCAATTAACGTGAGATAGTATGCAACATTTACTGAAGTAATAATTGAACAAAACTGAGTGACTTCTCATGTAAGCATCAATAATCAATCAATAATGCTACTAAGCAACCAACCTGTATTCATATTACTTTTTTAACACCGGTGTTTCAGCAATGCTAACTGTAAAACTTACGCTTTATTTTTATAAAAATATTTTTGTCGTTTTCTCAATCGGATAATAATTCCGTTGTGGGGTCCACCAATGATTAGGCCGTCGTACGAATATTCCCTATTAAAACGAATATTCTCCGACCAATCGAATATTATATAACAAAAATTCATCTTTATTCATAAAAGTTGTGGTCTTACAATCTCTCCTTCTTATGAAATTTCGCCCTCGAAATTAGGGTACGTACTTGGTATGTCGAAGAGGTAAGGATACCTTGATTTCATTTCAGATTCTAACTCCCAAGTCATTTCCTCAATATCGTGGTTCCTCCATAAAACTTTCACTTGAGGTATAACCTTGGAGCGTAGAATATGTTCCTTCTTATCCAAGATTTGAACAGGAACCTCTTCATACGCTAAATCTTTCGCTATTTCATCCGGTTCTAACTCAATAATGTGGTTCGGGTCTTTCACATATTTACGTAACATGGATATATGAAAAATATTATGAACACGAGACATACTTGGCGGTAAAGCGAGTCTATAGGCTACAGTCCCTACTCGATCGAGGATTAAAAATGGGCCAATGAATCGAGGATTGAGCTTTTCTCTCTTTCCAAATCTCGTAACTCCTTTCTATGGAGCAACACGTAACAACACATGATCTCCAATATCGAATTCCACGTCCTTTCGATGAAGATCAACATAACTCTTTTGTCGGTCTTGTGAGGTTTTTATACGTTGTCGGATCGTTTGAATCTTTTCCGTAGTCATACGTACCAACTCCGATCCCAACAACATTGCTTCACCCATCTCATCCCAGCATACTGGAGAATGACACTTTCTTCCATACAACGCCTCGAATGGAGCCATGCCAATACTTGCTTGATAACTGTTGTTGTATGAAAACTCCACCAATGGTAAGAACTTGTCCCAACTTCCCTTGAAGTCAAGGACACAGAGTCTTAATAAATCTTCAAGAGTTTGAATAGTCCTCTCTGATTGTCCGTCCGTCTGAGGATGATATGCTGAACTAAATCGTAAATCCGTGCCCATAGCTTTTTTCAAACTAACCCAAAATCATGAAGTGAATCTTGGGTCTCGATCAGAAACTATGGATACTGGCATACCATACAGTCTTACAATCTCGTTTATGTACATACGAGCAAGACGTTCAAGTGTATAAGTTTCTCGTATTGGTAAGAAATGAGCAGACTTGGTCAATCTATCAACAATGACCCAAATTACATCTATGCCTTGAGAAACCTTGGGAAGACCAGTAACGAAATCCATGGTAATGTGCTCCCACTTCCATTCTAGAATTTCAAATGGTTGCAATGGACCTTTTGATACTTTATGCTCCGCCTTGACTCGTTGACAAGTTAGACACCTTGAGATAAACAGCGCTATCTCTCTCTTCATATTGCTCCACCAAAATGTATGTCGAAGTTCACGATACATTTTGGTACTCCCAGGATGGATTGCAAACGGTGTGTTGTGCGCCTCCAACATGATTTTATACTTTAAATCAAGGTCGTTAGGAACACAAAGTCTGGAGTTGACTCAAAGTATTCCTTCTTCATCGATTCTTGCTTCCGGCATAGCACCTTCTTGTACTTTCGTCCTCATACGCATCAGCTCCAGGTATGTAGCTTGAGCAGCTTTAACTTTATCGATTAAAGTCAATTCTACTCGTATATTCGTCATCATTATGTGGGTCCCTGGAGTCTTTATCTCTATCTCCATCCTTTGCAAGTCATATAAAATGGGCCTTTGCGTTGACAATATCGCACTCGTACCCGCATATGATTTTCTACTCAATGCGTCAGCTACCACGTTTGCTTTTCCAAGATGGTATTGGATGGTATGATCATAATCTTTCAATGATTCAAGCCAACGTCATTGTCACATGTTGAGTTCCTTTTGAGTGAAGAAATATTTGAGGCTTTTATGATCCGTAAAGATCTCCATTTTCTCCCCATACAAGTAATGCCTCCAAATTTTAAGTGCGAAGACAACAGTTGCCAACTCTAGATCATGAGTAGGATAATTCTTCTCATATTCTTTGAGTTACCGAGAGGCATAGGCTATGACTTTCCCATATTGCATGAGAACACATCCTAACCCTTTGCCCGAAGCATCACTGTAGATGACAAATCCATCCGAACCAGATGGTATTGTCAGAACATGTGCTGAAATGAGTCTCCTCTTGAGTTCTTGAAAACTCTTCTCACATTCCTCGTTCCAATCGAATTTTGTATCTTTCCGAGTCAGCTGAGTTAAGGGAGTAGCGATTCGAGAAAACCCTTCTACTGAATCTCCGATAATAACCAAATTTAAGTCGAAAAGCTACATACCTCGATCACTGATTTAGGTTGCTCCCCGCTTTGAATAGCTTCAATCTTTGTTGGGTCAACAGATATTCCATGACTTGATACTACGTGCCCAAGGAATGCTACTTCCTCAAGACAGAACTCGCATTTCTTTAACTTGGCATAAAGCTTATATTCACGAAGCTTTTGGAGTATCAGCCTCAAGTGTTGCTCATGATCTTCACGACTTTTGGAATAAATAAGGATGTCATCAATAAAGACAACCACAAAGTGATCCAAATATTCCTTGAATACTCGGTTCATCATATGCATGAAGGCAGCAGAGCATTAGTCAATCCAAAAGACATGACTAGAAATTCATAATGCCTGTACCGAGTTCTGAAAGCCGTCTTTGGAATGTCATCGGTTCCAATCTTCAATTGGTGATATCCGGAACAATATCAATCTTTGAAAATAATTTGGCGCCTTGCAACTGGTCAAACAGGTCATCAATACATGGCAATGGGTACCTGTTTTTTATGGTGACATGATTCAACTCCCGATAATCAATACAAAATCGCATACTCCCATCTTTCTTCTTCACGAATAGAACAGGAGCACCCCAAGGAGAAGTACTAGGACTAATAATGCCAATGTCTAACAATTCCTGCAGTTGGGTCTTTAACTCCTGAAGTTCAATAGGATCCATTCGATATGGGGCTTTGGAAATGGGTTTTGTACCGGGTTTAAGGTCGATACAAAATTCAATTTCACTCTCAGGGGGTAGGCCAGGAAGTTCTTCAGGGAATACGTCATGAAATTTATTAACAATAGAAATATCATTCAAAACTGACGTATTTTTGTTTAGATCCGTGACATGAGCTAAGAAAGCTTGACATCCGTTTTTCAATAAACGAATAGCTTTATGGCTTGAGATGATAGTGATTGATTTTAATGGTTTGGTTGCTTGAATTCGCATAATAGGTTGGTTAGGAATATGAAAGCTAATAACCTTATGAAAACAATCAATTTTTGCATGATGAGTAGTTAACCAATCAATCCCTAGAATTACGTCAAATGCAAGTATTTTCAATGAAATAAGATCGACAGGTAATGTGAGGGTACCGATTTAAACCAAACAAGACTTATAAACAGTGGATGTAATGAAGGTTTCTACCAACAGAGTTTCAACAGATAAGTTAAAGTCTAATTTCTCCGGAGTCAAATTTAAACGTTGAGCGCAAGTAGGAGAAATAAAAGAATGGGTAGAACCGGTATCAAATAAGGTATATACTTCGCTAGAATTTATGATAAGCTTACCCATGATGACCTCGTTCGGGTTCCTTGCTTTCTAGGAGGTCATAACAAACGCTCTCCCTTGCACTACTGGCTTTGACTTTTCTGGGACGTCCTTTGGTGCCTCCATCCTAGCTGAAATTTTCTTCGGTGAACAACAAAATCGGGCTAGGTGACCTTCTCTTCCACAATTATAACATGCTTTGGACGGAATCACGCAGTTTGGACTGATGTGTCCCTCCCCTCCGCATTTGAACCATATGATAGGTGGTCGTTCTCCTTCCTTAACAACAGGTGCTGGTGCTGACATCTTTCCATCATTGTTGAATCTTCTCTTCTTAAAATGTCCATTCTTATTGTTTTGGCCATGATTACCACCGAAGTGGTTACCATTTACGCATGTTGATTCCTCCACACTTATTGTCACTTTGCTCGATGATTGCTATCACTAGTATTATCATTTTGTCTTACCGCTCTCTTTTTGGTTGGGTTAACTCATTATCGCTCCAATAAGCGAGCCCTATTAACAACATCCCCCGATACAAACACGCTTTATGAGAGATAAGATATTGACGTATCTCGGGTTTCAAACCTCTTAGAAATATTCGCATCATTCTCTCCTCATTATCAACCAAATGGGACGTAAACCAGGACAACTCGGTGAACTTGGCTTCGTACTGTGACACGGTCATGTTGTTTTGCTCCAGCTTGATGAACTCTACCTCTTTCATGTGACGAATACTTTTGGGAAAGTACTTGTCGTTGAACAATTCTTGGAACTTCTCCCAAGTCATCTTCAGTGCGGCAGGTTGAGTACGTTTTACAAATTCACACAAGCAATCTGCCTCTGCACGCAACATGAAGGTGGTAAAGGGAACCTTTTACTCCTCGGAGCATCCCAAGACATCAAATATCTTGCAGATCTGCTTTATCCACGTCTCCGCCTTAAGTGGTTTTAGCTCTCCAAAAAACTCCGATGGTCCCAGTTCCTTGAACTACTTAGCGGTGATCGTCCGAGAGTTGCCAGTGTTTCCACCTGCATTTTGGACAGGAGCCGCTCTTGCCTGATGTTGCATGAATTGCATAAAGCCTCTAAACATTCCATCATTCATCATCTGGTCAGTGTTGTTGTTTATCTGAGGATTGTCGCCTTCCTGATGCACATTATCCTGATTATTGATCTGTGGAGACTCAACGGTCTCCTGTGCTCCATTGATGTTCTCAACATTCTCGGATGCCATTTTCAAACACTGACACATAACAAGGGTTAATTAACATATCACATATTATCCCTATATTTTGACCGACCAATTAAATACCAAATAAACTTAGGTAGGTCATACTAGCGAAGGAATTCCCCGTCTCTCCCCTCCTAGTTCTTATCTCACATCTCAGCCAGGGATCATATCCCTAAGCTTTGATACCAACTGTGACACCCCAAAAATAGGTATACATCACCCATCTTAAGTTGCCAAATATATGGTACAAAATTCAAATACAACTTAATTATACAACAGTCGTGTAAAATACGACAAAACATATGCTATGAGTTTTAATACAAATATTGTCATCTAGACAATATCCGCACTCAATTGAGTCCTCATTACATTTATTATCACTCTATTTAACAGAATAGTGAAGACTACTAATGCTATTATCTGGACCGTCACTCCGTTCCCCGACTAGTCCCTGCTACGTTCTCATTTCCTGTAGAGAACAATGAAAGTAAAACGGTGAGCTTAACTAGCCCAATAAGAAATATTATGACTAAGATAATGCAGAATAAATTATCATTTGCCTTCAACAATGTTACACTGATATAATATAACAAACATCAAGTTTAACTGCAGCGGAATAAGCAATCCATTAAAAGAGTCAAGTAGAGAAAAAAATCTACTATCTTTTATGATTTAAAAAGGTTTTACATCACTTTTATCGCTGGGACTTAGCTTAATAAATAATCCACATCATCCACACTTTTCTGACGAAGGATATTCATTAGTATCACAACCACAAATTATCCATGCACTACAGGCCAAGGATATTCGTGTATTCATCAATGGTCATGATCATGCCAACAACTGTCCATCAATGCACTACGGGCCAATACGGAGGACTTTTACCACATCATTTGTAACATTACGGTCATGATTATACTGATAAATCCTTGGTCATAATCATACCAAGTCCATCTATGCACTACAGCCCACAGATGACTTTCAACATAATATAAACATGAGGATGATGACAATGATATAAGAATTCAATAAAACATGTTCAAGAATTAATTTATCCAGGAACTAATAACGTCCAAATTGTCAACATGATACTTCTTTGTAGAGTAAAATTCAAGAATGCTCAAAAGAATATTTCCATAAAAATATACTGGATGAAGCGCAAATATCAAGGATATTCCACTAATTTCATGGAGTATAGAAGTCAAAACTTTAACCAACTGAGTATAATAAAGAATGGAATAACAAAAGAAATCACCAGGCATGCGATAGACCGCGCATGAATGATTATTCCAACGAAATAATAAACAATTCACTAGGTCATGCGTAAGCGCTTGCAGACGAGATATTCCAACAAAATAATAAATAACGGAACGAAGTCGGTAAAATTAATGCCGAGCGGGATGTTCCTATAGAATAATAAATAATGAAACCGAATGTCATGCGTAAATGCATGTAGCGGGATGTTCCAATGAATAATAAATAATGAGAACCGGTCATGCGTAAATGCATGCACAGGAGGATGTTCCAATGAAATAATAAATAACGAGAACCGTCGTCAAAAAATTGCGACCGCAGGCGGGATGTTCCAATGAATAATAAAGAATGGAATAACGAAAGAATTTCACCATGTATGCGGTGCTTGGCATGAGGCAGTTTATTCAATGTAATAATAAAGAATGGAATAACGAAGAATTTCACCATGTATGCGGATGCGATACAGGCATAGGCGAGTTATTCCAATATAATGATAAAGAATGGAATAATGAAGTTCTCTTCATGATTACGAAAGAAATAATACCCCTTACCTTAGAAGAAACTGGATATAGAAGTGGTGAAGTAGCAGAACACTTTTCTTCTTTCTCTCTGTAGTTTCTCTCTCTAGAGTTTCAGTGAATTCGTAAGAAATAATGAAGGAATGAGCTTCTATTTATAGAAGAATGGATTGAATAGTAACTAATTCCTGAACGGTCCAGATTGATTTACTTTTAAACAGACGGTCCAAATTGGTTTACAAAAAAATATTATATATTCTATTTATAATCTAATAAAACGAATATCAAAAGTATTCTGTTTTGTATAAAAAGATTTTACTATGCAAACACTATGCAGGCACTATTCAAACACTATGCATAAAAAAATATAATATATTCTAATTATTGTCTAATAAAACAGATAACTTTATAAAAGTATTTTGTTTTATATAAAAAGATTTTATTATGCAAAACACTATGCATAATAGAATATATTATATTCTATTTATAGTCTAATAAAATGACTAACTTTATAAAATTATTTTGTTTTATATAAAAAGCTTTTCTGTTTTATTACATTAATAATACAAATAAAACAAAATTTCATCATCATTATTATAATTTACACTATTAATCGACCAGGTCGTTCCTAGGAAAGAGGGGCTTTCCAATAAGGATTTCTCCCTATTGGTGCACAATTAGGTGACCAAACCTCTCCTTGGCAGAACTTCTAGACATCATTAATATTGTAAATAATAATATTAATAACTTCGTCGTCTCAATTATTGATTTAATAATATATAAAATATCGACAATAATTGAATCAATTAACGTGAGATACTATGCAACAATTACTGAAGCAATAATTGAACAATACTGAGTGACTTCTCACGTAAGCATCAATAATCAATACCATGTGCTACTAAGCAACTACGCGTATTACTGTACTTTTAACACCGGGTGTTTCAACATTTAACGGTAAAACTTTCGCCGTTATTTTCATAAAAATATTTTTGTCGTTTTCTCAATCCGACAATAATTCTGTTGTGGGGTCCACCAATGATTGGGTCGTCGTATGAATATTCCCTGTTAAAACGAATATTCCCCAACCAATCGAATATTATATAACAACTTGCGTGCTTTGCAAAATTTATAAATATTACCCACAACTATAACATTATATCAAATTCATTCCATAATATTCAAAAATGATAATTATAGAAAATTCATCTTTATTCATAAAAGTTGGGGTCTTACAGATTATTTTTAAAATGGGTAGATGGGGATCCAAATAATGAGCAAAATTTTCAACAACTAGTTCATAAAAATCCACTCAATATTTTTAAAAATATTTATCATCATTATTATAATTCGCAATATTTAACAACCAGGTCGTTCCTAGGAAAGAGGGGGCTTTCCAATAAGGATTTCTCCCTATTGGCGCGCAATTAGGTGACCAAACCTCTCCTTGATAGAACTTCTAGACATCGTCAATATTGCAAATAATAATATGAATAACTTGTCAACTCAATTATTGATTTAAAAATATATAAAATATTGACAATAATTGAATCAAATAACGTGAGATACTATGCAGCAATTACTGTAGAAATAATTGAATAAAACTGAGTGACTTCTCATATAAGCATCAATAATCAATATCGTGTGCTACTATGCAACCACGCGTATTACTGTACTTTTACTACCGGGTAGTTCAATAGTTAACGGTAAAACTTCCGCCGTTATTTTCATAAAAAGACATTTTTGTCGTTTTCTCATTTCGACAATAATTCCGTTGTGGGGTCCACCAATGATTGCGTCGTTGCACGAATATTCCCTGTTAAAACGAATATTCCCCGACCAATCGAATATTTTATGACAACTCGCATACTTTGTAAAATTTATAAATACTACCCACAACTATAAAATTATAACTCCACACCTTAATATTCAAAAAAATATATTTCAAGAAAGATAATCTTTATTTATAAAATTTGGGGTCTTACAATCCCCCCTCATGAAATTTCGCCCTCGAAATTTACGTACGTATCTGGTATGCTGAACAAATGAGGACACTTCGTCTGATTCTAACTCTTGAGGCATAACCTTTGAGCATATAATATATTCCTTCTTATCCAAGATTTTAACATGTATCTACCCATACGTTAAATCTTCTGCGATCTCGTCCAGTTCTAAATCAATAATGTGGTTCGGGTCGTCCACATATTTACGTAACATTGATACGTGAAAAACGTTATGAACACGCGACATACTTGGCGGTAAAGCGAGTCTATAGGCCACAGTTCCTACTCAATCAAGGATTTCAAATGGGCCAATTAAATCGAGGGTTGAGATTTTCTCTCTTTATTGACTCTTGCTTCTAGAATAACGCCCTCTTGAACCTTCTTTTTTGTGTTCATCAACTCCGGGTATGTAGCTTGAGCAGATATAACTTTATCGATTAAAGTCGATTTTACTCGTATATTCGTTATCTTTACGTAGGTTCATATATTCGCACTCGCAACCACATACGATCTTCTACTCAACGCATCAGCTACCACATTCGCTTTTTCCATGATGGTATTGAATATTATGGTCGTAATCTTCAACAGCTCGAGCCAACGTCTTAGGCACATAATACGTTCGTTTTAGGTGAAGAAATATTTGAGGGTTTTAAAAATGGGTTTTGTATTGAGGTCAATACAAAATTCGATTTCACGCTCTGGGGGTAGGCTAAGAAGTCTTCAGGGAAAACATCAGGAAATTTATTAACGATAGAAATATCATTTAAAAATGGTGACTCTCATCCAAGACTTGGATAACACATGAAATGAAGGTTTCTCCTAACTGAGTTTTAACAAATAAGTTAAAGTCTAATTTCTCCGGAGTCAAATTTAAATGTTAAGCGCAAGTAGGAGAAATAAAAGAATGGGTAGAACCGGCATCAAATAAGGTATAGATTTCATAAGAGTTTCTGATTAACTTACCCGTGACAACTTCTTTCGGGTTCCTCGACAAACACTTTCACTTAAACTACCGGCTTTGACTTGTCTGGGACATCCTTTGGCGTCATCATCCCAGCTGGACTTGACTTCACCATACGACAAAATCGAGCTAGGTAACCTTCTCTTACGCAATTAAAACACGCTTTGGGTTGCTGCGTATAGTTTGGACAGATGTGTCCCTCCTGTCCGCATTTGAAACATACGACCGGGGGTCGTTCTTCTTCCTTGGAAACAGGTGCTAGTGTTGCAGTCTTTCCATTATTATTGATCCTTCTCTTCTTGAAATTTCCACTTCTATTATCTTGGCCATGATTACCACTGAAGTGGTTACCATTCTTGGCATGATAATTTCCCCCACGATGGTTATTGTTGCTCCGATGGTCGTTGCCACTGGTACAATTATTATCTTGTTGTTGGTCGTTGCCTTTTGGTTGTACTGACTCATTATCGCGCTCCACTAACAGAGCCCTATTCACAACATCTGAATATAAACAAAGTTTGTGAGAAATGAGGTATTGACGTATTTTGGGTTTCAAACCTCGCAAAAACATTCGCGTCATTCGCTCCTCATTATCAACCAAGTGGGATGCAAACCGGGACAACTCCGCAAGCATAGCCTCATACTGCGACATGGTCATATTGTTTTGCTCCAGCTTGATGAATTCCACCTCCTTCATGTGACGAATACTTTCGGGAAAGTACTTGTCGTTGAACAATTCTTGGAACTTCTCCCAAGACATCTTGAGTGCGTCAATCTGGGTACATTTTAAAGATTCCCACCAGTAATTTGCCTCTTCATGCAACATAAAGGGGGCGAAGGGAACCTTTTGCTCCTCTGAGCATTCCAAGACATCAAATATCTTGGTTCTGGCTTTCCAAAAAACTCTGGTGGTCCCAGCTCCTTGAACTGCTTAGCGGTGACCAACCGTGGGTTGCCATTGTTTCCACCTGCATTATGAACAGGAGTCTCTCTCGTTCGGTGTTGCATGAATTCTAAAAAACTCCTAAACATACCGTCATTCATCATTTGATCAGTGTTGTTGTTTACGCGAGGATTATTGCCTTCCTGATGCACATTATCCTGGATATTGATCGTTGGTGATTCAACGGTCTCATGTGCTCCATTGCTATTCTCAACATTCTCGGATGTCATTTTCAAACACTGTCACAAAACAAGGGTTAATTGACATGCCACATATTATCCCTATACTCTGACCGACCAATTAAATACCAAATAAACTTAGGTAGGTCATACTAGTAAAGGAATTCCCCGTCTCTCCCCTCCTAGTTCTTATCTCAAATCTCAGCCAGGGATCATATCCCTAAGCTTTGATACCAACTGTGACGCCCCCAAAATAGATATACATCATCCATCTTGAGTCGTTAAATACATGGTACAGAATACAAATGCAAACTTAAATATACAACATGAGCTGTGAGTTTTAATACAAATATTATCTTCCAGACAGTATTCAAACCCAAAATAAGTCCTCAATACATTTATTATCACACTATTTTATAGAATAATGAGGACTACTAATGCAAACATCTGGACCGTCAATCCATTCCCCGACTAGTCCTAGCTATATTCTCATTTCCTGAAGAGAATATTGAAAGAAAGGGTGAGCTCAACTGGCCCAGTAAGAAATATTATGACTAAGATAATGCAGAATAAATTATCCTTAGCCTTCAACAGTATAACTACTGATAGAATATAATAGACAACAAGTTTTAGATTAACAACTGCAGCGGAATAAGTAATCCATTAGAAGAGTCAAGTAGAGCATAAAATCTACTATCTTCTATGATTTAAAAAGTTTATCATCAATTTTATCGCTGAGACTCAGCTTAATAAATAATTCACATCATCAAATCATCCCTGCACTACGGGCTAAGGATATTCTTTAGTATCACGACCACGAATTATCCATGCACTACGGGCCAAAGATAATTGTAACGCCCCAAAAAATTGAACCTTTGTAAATACTTTTAATAATGAATAAAATAATATTATTTATTATTATTACATGTTGATAAGATGAATGTCGTTCTATAACCTAGAAACATCAGAACGTTGTAGTATTTTAACTACGTGAATGAATTAAAGTGTTTGAATTTCTAAGACGAAAATAAAAGCTTTCCGAGAAATTTTTTGAAAAACACTATTCATCGATTTCTGCTCGGAAATTATTTTTGAACTTTCGAGAAATATATAACGTTATAATATTAAGGTGAGATGGATTATGTAATAATAATCTAAGTATGAAAAATGCAATATTTTGCATGCGGACTTAATTAGAGAATGTTAGGAATATTAGTCATTAAGAAGAATTTGTGTTAATCGTATGATGCATATGCATTATGCGAGGTATTTAACGTAAGTATAATATGAAGTATTATGCGATTAGGTATGGAGAATAGAAGAACGTATATTATGAATAAATATATGAGCTAGCATACGAGAATTATACGTGGTGTATATATGTCAAGATTTTTAATTGAATTGAATGGACTTGTAGGATTATTAGCATATTGGTAGAAGTCCAATAGTAAGTGATATGCAAGCCCAAGTGTTTGTTAATCATGAGTCCAAACTAATGTAATGCAAGCCCAACAAGAAATAAGCTAGATAATTAGCAAGCCCAATGGGTTAAGCCATGATCCATGGAGCAAACCAAGAGTGATATGGTTAGACTTTATGGGCAAGAACTTTGTGTGATGATCAAGTGTTGTGATGATCAAGTAATAGATGTGGCTAGCAAGTTTACTTAGTTGTAAATTAAGGAATAGTAAAGAGGTTAGTTGAGGAGGTGGAGTGAATAATGACCATTCTACCCTAACTTTTCCAAGCCTATAAATAGAGAGCTCATAATTCATTTGTTGCTTGATCAAATTCCTCCCAACTTCTATCAAAGATAAGTGCTTAAGTGTTAGAGAGAATAAGTCAAGAATAAGTCATTCATCCTTTGCTAGATTTTCCAAAGAAAAGAGAAGTAATAGTCTTCAAGGGTAAGACTCTAGTCTAATATATCCTTATCCCTATCATTGTAGATTGATAGAGAAGTGTAGCTTAATGAACTTGTATGCTAGGATCTTATAAGAAGTGATTAATGAATGAACTTAAGCCGATTAGGTTGTGAATAAGCAACTTGAACTTAAATAAGTTGATAAACTTATGATGAATTTATCATATGATTGTCATATGATGTTAGTATGTTCAATATGGTATGAGAACATTGAGTAAAGGACTTAAGTCCATATTAAGTCATAAGCAAGGAAATTTGTAGTTTTGAAGTGGGAAACGTTGGTTTTCGATGGAGACAAGTCATATTTGGAATTATAGAGTTGCGAACTCGAAAATAACTGAATTCTGACTTAGAACGAATAAACGAGCGTTGAACGTTCACGAACATTTATCGTTTTCGTTAAAAATGAACTAATAGGTGAAATTTTAGCAAAGGAAGTCAATTAGATAAAATTCTTGCATGAACGCATAGAGTATGTAATTTGTGAACTGTAGGCTTTTGAACGAGCCAATTCGGACTTATAACGAAGAAGTTATGCATCCGGGAATTTCGCAAAATTTCAAAATCTGCAAATTTGTCTGAGGCACAAAGTCCACGCTGCAGCGCGACTCACAGCTTTAAGTCCCGCGCCGCGAGGCCGAGACAGAGTACACTGCTAACTGGCTCTGCAGCGCAGCCATAACAAAGGAGACTCGCGCCGCAACGCTGAGTCCGGGACTTGCATACTGCTAACTCGCGTCGCAGCACGACTTAAAGAGGAAAGGGTGGCGCCGCAGCGCCAACCCTAGGGTTTTGAACAGTAATGAAGGTTTGCATGTATAGTATAATCGGTAACTCAGTAATAATAAACTGAGGAACTTAATAAGATATTGTAAGATATTGTTAAACCTTATTTAGGTTGTCTAAAGGTTTAAGATAAGTAATCAATCATGAACATAATGAATCAATGTAATGAAAATCCGGAACCAATAATAAACAATCTAAATCGGGATTAGATTGAGATGAAGGGTAAGATATAGTAGTATACCTACTTGATTATGTATGACCTAATGTGGTATGTTATATGATCATGTATTGTAGAGACTTAGAGACTTAAAGTGTACGTGTGATAAACAGTAAGCAGAAGCTAAAGGCAAGTATTCTAACCCTTGTTCCAATTCAGTCTAAACAAGCTTTGAATTCATGTATTCTTTTGCATGAAGTTTTGTATGATGAAGTTAAAGCCAATTCTTTCTGCTAGACTTATATTATGATTCTATCAAGCATGATTAATGTTTACTGAGTTATATTGGTGTGGTTTTCAAACGAAGACTGAGTATACTAAAAATGTTTTTGTCATTTAACGACAGGCACGTGAGGTTGCCACAACTTAAACGTATACACGTTTAATGAATGTAGTGTTGATCAACATAGAGTACTATAGGCTGATCACCTAGACGTGCTCGTAACTAATGTCGGACTTACGGACTTAGTGTCGGGACGTCCTTTTCAAAAGAACTTATGAAATGCTCAAGGTCTTGGACCAGAATTGATGTTTTACTGAATATTGTTGTTATAAAATATTTTGAATGAAAAGAAGTGCTATTTTGAATTATGATTAGTATTTCGTAACTATTGTTCAGTTATTGAAGATATATGAGTTCTATGTTTCAAGCATGTTGTTTATTAGAATTGTAGTACTTGCTGAGCTAGTCATGCTCACTCTTACTTGAACCATATGAACACGACTAATATAGAATCTGAATCAAGGTCTCAAAGCGAGACACAAGGCAAGGCGAAGACAAACCCTTAGATTACTTATGTAATAGTATAGGTGAATGTTTGTAATATATTAAATATTATGACAAGAACGAATGTATGGGCTATACAGAACCTGGGGAAATGTAATATTATTTGAATATATAGAAGACATATTCGTTCCTTTGAGACTTTTCAATTGAATGTATGTGTGAATGGTAGTACCGTGTAGCACCATCTATTGGGTTGGAAGATACCCGGATTTGGGGGCGTCATAAGTTGGTATCAAAGAATTAGGTTATAAAACTTAAGGGGGGATTAAAAACCTTAAGTCATAACCTTAAGAGGAGTCAAAGAAGTACAAGCAGAAAATAACCTTATAAAAATGCATTATGATTATGTTATGTGTTTTTATTATTCTACTGACGTGTATTAATCAACTTAATTGTTTTGTGTAGATTTCAGGAGTAAACGAAATGAATTTAGATGGTCAGGCCATTAGTGAAGAGTCGGTGAACCAAGTAGAGGTCATATCGAACCCCATAGCAGTAGATCCTGAGATAGTGGTTATTGAGTCTTGAGACTCAAATGATGCTGACCTCATGTCAGTATTCAATGGGATGATAGAGGAGGAAGTGGAGATAGTGTCCTTTAATCAAGTAGCTATAGCAGCTGAGATAGCTCTTGGGGTCGATGATGTCTTTGTTCATGTCAGTATTGGATAGAAATATCCATTACTATCAGGAGGTCAAAGAGCTGAGAGCAGAGCTCCAAGCTATCATAGAGGACAAGACTGATGTTGAGTCCATGTGGGAGCAGGAGCATGATGAGCGGCTTTTGGCTAAGGACAAAGTCCACGAGTTGAAGCATGAGGTCTTTGAGCTCAAGGAGGAGCTAAAGACCAAACTGCAGAAGATAGGGAGAATATCCTATATTCATAGGAGTTCTCATACAGATTTCCAGCAGTAGGTAGCTGGATATCCTGTAGAGGTGGGGCAGACACGGCATACTATTAGCCATGATATCATTACCGGTCTTGCCAAGGCAGATTTCGAGAATGCCTTAAGGCAGATGTAATCTAGTAGTAGCTAGAGTAGTTTAGGTATGTAAATATTTTGTAATTAGTAGTGAAGGGTAGTCTTTTGTAAATCCCAATTTTTGGAAAGTAATAGCGGGAAAGTAATGTAATCAGCTTAGGCTGTGTAATGTAACCGATGTAATATTATACTACAAAGAATGAATATAAACCTTTTTATGGAAAACAATGAGTAATGGATGTTAAAGTTATTGTTTAATATTAAATGATAACTAATAAAGAAATGAATAATAACGAAATGTGTTTATTGTATCAAAAAAATGCCGCCGAGAAGAGTGCAACGTAACCAAGGAGCTAACGTGAATCAACCGAAGGGAGGTCCGGTTAACCCGATGCAGGAGTTTGTTAATTTATTAACAGCTGCCTTTAATAGAACAGGGCTAACATCCTCAGAAATCCGTGGTAGTAACGACGAGCTACTACCTTTAAGGATTTCAAGAAGCGTGGGTCATGGGAGTTCAAAGGAACTACGGACCCTATTGAAGCCCAAACGTGGGTAAAGGAAATAGAGAAGGCATTTGTGATAGCAAATGTCGATGAGGCCCAAAAGGTTGCCTTTGCAACCTATATGATGAAGGGAGAGGCCAACTTTTGGTGGGAAGCCAATCAGGCTAGGGCCGGATAGCAAATCTGATGTGGGAGAGGTTTAAGGAGATATTCTTCGAGAACTACTTTCCCACAAGCATGCAGGGAAGGATGGAGATGCAATTTTTGGAGTTGAAACAAGGGGACGTGACGGTTCCCCAATACGACGCCAAGTTTAATGAACTGGCGAGGTTCGCTCCACATCAAGTGGATACCGAGGTTAGGAAGGCGCGAAGGTTTGAGCAGGGCTTGAAACCCTGGCTCTATAATCGTATTTCAGTGTTCCAAAGTACTTCATTTGGAACTATTTTAGAGAAGGCGATAATCGCCGAGGGTGGTAGTGAGGCTCTGAGTCAATACCACAAGGACAAGAAGAGCAAGGGGAAAGTAGACGGGGGAGTGAAAGTTGAAAGAGCCAGCAGTAGTGGTGAGGGACAGAAGAGGAAGGTGTTTAGCTCTGGGAATATCGAAGTGAAGCAAGGAGACCCGAAGAGGAGAATGGAGGCCTGCAAGACCTGTGGGAAGACTCATTTAGGAGTCTGTCTCAAGGAGAAGGCCGTCTGTTATAATTGTGGACAGGAGGGGTGTAAGACCCTGAATTTTACGAAATGAAAGTATTCAATTTTTATAATTATTATTCTATTTAGTAAATGGTTAAATTGATAAAGGTTAAAGTTAAGGGTGATATTTGAAAAAATTTCAAAGTAAACAAGTTGTCATAAAATACCCGGTAGTAAAATTACAGTAATACGCGTGGTTGCATAGTAGCACACGGTATTGATTATTGATGCTTACGTAAGAAGTTACTCAGTTTACTCAATTATTGCTACAATAATTGCTGCATCATATCTCTCATATTATTGATTCAATTATTGTCACAGTATCATCTGAATAATATGTTATATTATTATATCAATAATTGAGACGGCAAAGTTATTTATATTATTATTTGCAATATTGACAATGTCTAGAAGTTCTGTCAAGGAGAGGTTAGATAATCTAATTGCGCACCAATAGGGAGAAATTCTTATTGGAAAGCCCCCTCTTTCCTGGGAACGACCTGGTTGTTAAATATTATGAGTTATAATATTAATGATGAATAAGTTCGTATTGATTAAAGATGAAATTGATAATTCCATTGTGTGGGATTTATTAGTGTTAGTGGAATCGACATTTATTTCGATAATAATTAATGTCTGGAGGTTATATTGACCAATCGGGTAATTAACCGGATAAATGAGCAATTAATTGCTATTAATTCACATGATTATAATTATTTGTTCACATGTGTGTACTATTGAATCACATTCATTTACTATTAGGGGAGTTGGTGCAAGTTTGATAATACTTGCATGACTAAGTTAAAAATAGAGGTATAGATGAAGGTACTATACTATAATTAATTTTTTCACATGTTAAGAACTATTGAGTCACATGATTTACTATTAATTTACATGATTTACTATTAGGGGAGGTGGTGCAAGTTTGATAATACTTGCAGGACTAAATTAAAAATGAAAGAAAAGATGAAGGTATTATACTGTAATATTTTGAGCCCCAAAATGTGCAATTATTGAAACTATATTTTCCTATAAATAGAAGCTCATTCTTCCTTCATTTCTCACCAATTCACTAAGTCTCACAAGAGCAATTATTATAGAGAAATTATAGAGAGAAAGAAGAAGAGAAGTCTGCTACCACACTATTCCAGTATCCAGTTTTCTTCTAAGGTAAGGGGTATAATTCTTTCGTATGCATGAAGAGAGTTATTTTCTTTCAATACTCGTAAGGGTTGTTATTCCATTCTTTATTATTATGTTGAAATAACTTTGTCATGTGAAGTACCGCATACATGGTGAAATTCTTCCATTATTCCATTCTTTATTATTCATTGGAATAACCTCGTCATGCATCTGCCTATCGCATGCCCGTGAATTCAGTTGTTATTCCATTCTTTATTATTTTGTTGGAATATCTTGTCTGTGCAGATTACGCATGACCTAGTTCCATTCTTTATTATTCTGTTGGAATATCCTGTCTGTGCGAATTACGCATGACCTGGTTCCATTCTTTATTATTCTGTTGGGAATAACCTGTCTGTGTGGACTATCGCATGCCTGGTGAATTCTTTTGTTATTCTATTCTTTATTATTCTATTGGAATAACCTGTCTATGTGGATTACCGCATGCATGGTGAATGTTCCTTCGTATTCATTCCTTATTAAATTGTGGAAATGATCTGTCTACGTGGATTACTGCATGGTGGTGAAAATCCATTTGCAGTTTCGTAATTTTTCTAACCCTCAAAAATTCTGAAAAAATTTGAAATGATAATTTGATGAGTTTTCTAGAGTGTGTCCAAAAATGGCGATTTTTAGATGTATAGATTAGGAATTATGAATTTTATACGAAAAGACTATTTTAAAAGTAAACCATTATTACTCCTTGTCGTTAACTCCAAAATTGGTAAAATTTTTATTGGGAGTACATATATATAATAGCAGTATACCATGTAAATTTCAGAATTTTTGGACAAAAGTACAATTTATGATAAATGTCTAAATATTCGGCAGTTTTGGCCATATAAAAAATAGTAGATGAATTTTAAAAATTCTGAGAAAAATATATGTTCAATATGGGGCTATATTCCGCTAAATCCCAGAAAACAAAAATTTTTGGGACTGATTTGTTGTTTTTCATAATAATGGTTTAGTTACGAACATATGAATTAAATATGTTATGTGAAGTTAAAAAATTAGTAAATAGGATTTTATGGCTTGAGAATCCTATATAAGATTTATGCAGATTTTTGGTGAGAGTTTTGGTTATTGGTGATAAAATTTTATGAGTTTGGCATTTTAGGATGATTAAATGCATTAATTAGTAAAGTGTAAATAATTAAAATAAATTGTTTATAAGTTTAAGAAATGATTAAAATATTGTGGTAATATTAATAATATTAGATTATGAAATCATTAAGTGATTTATAACATTTGGATTAAGGTGTTATAAATATTGATATGGATTTTATTGTGAAACTTTATCTTTTTGTGTCGGGATTACTATTCACGTATACGACACTATTCATGTATATGGCACTATTTGCATATATGACATTATTTATGTATACGGTACTATGTACGAATACGAAGTACTATTTTACGAGTTACTATTCATGAGTTACTATTCATGAGTTACTATTCACGAGTTACTATTCACGGGATACTATTTACCCGAAATTTTTTTTTTTTTTCTGTCCAAATTATTTTTGGTACATGAATATTATTCTTGAATTTTACTCTACAAAGCAGTATCATGTTGACAATTTAGATATTTTTAAACTCTGGATAAATTTAAAGTCTTTAATATTTATCGTTGATTTCGTTTGATTAATGCTTATATCATTGTCATCATCATCATGCTTATATTGTGATGAAAGTCATCTTTGGCTTACGTGCATAGATGGACTATTGATTATTGGTTTTACAGTTGTATATCTTTGGCTTACGTGTAAAGATGGACTGTTGATTATTGGTTTTACAGTTGTATATTTTTGGCTTACGTGCAAAGATGGACTGTTGATTATTGGTTTTACAGTTGTATATCTTTGTCTTACGTGCAAAGATGGACAGTGTATGACATGATCATAACCATCGGTGATAATAACGAATATCCTTGGCCCATAGTGCGGGGATAATTCGATGATGTGATTAAGGAGGATCATGACCATTAGTTAACAAATTGAATGTCTTTGGTAGTAGTGCAATCGACAGAATAATTGATTGGTATGATCATGACCATTGGTTTTATAGTTGAATATCTTTGTCCAGTAGTGCAAAGGTAGACAACTGATTGGTATGATCTTTGTTATTACATTTGAATATCTTTAGCCTTTGGGGTAAGGATATTGATTAAACGTTCTATTAAGCCTTTGTGGCAAGAAGAAACTGTTGATTTACATGATTATAAATATGAATTGTGGATTTAACTATAATCTTTGGTGGTTTAGGTGAAGACAGATGATGATAGTTCTTTTTGTCTTAGGTATAACAAAGAACTATTGATGAGTATTACAGGATTGAAATATTAACGATGGACTTTTAATCTAGAAAAGATAGTAGACATTATGTTCTATTTGACTCTTCTAATGGATTGCTCGTTCCGCTGCAACTATGGTTGAAAAGTTTTATCATCTACCATATGTTCTAAATTTCTGATTTATTACTGATGAAGGCTATTGATGATGTAAATTATCTTTAGTCATGATATTCTTACTGGGCTAGTTGAGCTCACCCTTTTCTTTCACTGTTCTCTTCAGGAAATGAGAATATAGCTGGGACGAGTCGGGGAATGGAGTGATGGTCCGATATGGTGGCTATATCAGTCCTCACTACTTAGTGTGATAATAAGTGTAATGAGGACTGAATTTGAGTTTGTATACTGTCTATGAGGCAATATTCATGTAAACTCTCAGCTATGTTTTGTCGTATTTGACACGACAATTGTATAAATAAGTTTCTAGTTGATTTTTGTTGTGACGCCCCCAAAATAGGTCCAATCCATCCAACCTATTCTGAGTCGCCAAATACATGGTACAGAAAACAACTACAACTTTATTACTACAATTGTCGTGCAAAATATGACAACACATATGCTATGAGTTTTAATACCAACTGTGACTCATGTCCCAACTATGGACATCACCTCACATTGATACATTACATAAAGGTACAGTCAATAACTGTTTTAGAAATTAAAATCTTTGGGAAGTGCTCAAGGAAACCTTCGTACATTGGAGGCCATGAACTAAGTTATGATAGATATCATATGTCCATAGAATTATCCTTGGTTGATCCAATAGACCCCAAAGAAAAACGAGAAGATTACTATCATGTTCCTTCCAATGGTGAGTCTTCTCTTGATATATAACTATCTCCACCGTCTGCGATTGAACATTATGTTTCAACCAAACTCCAAGATCATATAGGTAGTGCTCGTAGATATACTCAGCAAGTGGATGTGCACAACCCTGTCTTATGATAACTCGTAGGTCATTAGACATCTTATATGATAGTGGCAAAACACCCTTTCAAAGTTGGGTTCACCTCACCCTAATTTTTGAACTCGGATTGTTTAAAGTACGAATCCTTAATATTTGTTCTTTTGTTTCACTGGATTCATTTTCTTTAAAATATTTTTCATCATCCTCAGTCCTAAATGATGATATTACTGAATATCTTTAGCTTGTAGTGCAAAGATGGTTGATTTTCCTAGGAATATCTTTGCCCTGTAGTGCAAAGATGTGCAGGTGTTGAGATGAACATGACCGACTGATGAATATCTTTGGCCTGTAGTGCAAAGATGAATATTTGATTCAAGAAGAATATTGATTGATGTTATAGGGATAAAATATTGATGATGGACTTTTAAATTCATAGATTATAGTAGATTTCATTCTCTACGTAACTCATCTATGAATTATTATTTTCGCTGCAAATATTGATCTGAAACTTGTTGTCTATTGTATTTTATCAGATTTTTCCCTGTTGAAAACTAACGATAATTTGTTCTATATTATCTTAGTCATAATATTCTTTACTGGGCTAGTTGAGCTCACCCTTTTCCTTTTTGTTCCATTTTTCTTCTCAGGAGGCGAGAATGTAGCGAGTTCTAGTCGGGGTATAGAATGATGGTTCTAGAGAGTTATTTTAGTAGTCCTCACCATTTTTGTAAAATAATGTATCAATAATTGTAATGAGGACTTATTTGAGTGTTGATATTGTCTAGATGACAATATTTGTATTTAAACTCACAGTTTATGTGTTGTCGTATTTTGCACGACAATTGTATTAATAAAGTTATAGTTGTTTCTATACCATGTTATTGACGACTCAAAATGGGTGATGTATACCTATTTTGGAGGCGTCACACAGTCAATAACTGTTTTAGAAATTAAAATCTTTGGGAAGTACTCAAGGAAACCTTCGTATATTGGAGGCCATGAATCTAAGTTATGATAGATATCATATGTTCATAGAATTATCCTTGGTTGATCCAATAGACCCCAAAGAAAAACGAGAAGATTACTATCATGTTCCTTCCAATAGTGAGTCTTCTCTTGACATATAACTATCTCCACCGTCTGCGATTGAACATTATGTTTCAACCAAACTCCAAGATCATATAGGTAGTGCTCAGAGATATACTCGAAGAAGTGGATGTGCACAACCACGCTTTATGATAACTCGTGAGGTCATTAGACATCTTGTATGATAGTGGCAAAACACCCTTTCAAAGTTGGGTTCACCTCACCCTATTCGGTTCACCAAAATTAAATATCAAATGACGTATACAATACGACACACTTATCTAAAGTTCTCAATAAAATTATTTTCATACTATTTAGGGAGAACCTCAATGACTATAGACCACCGCTCTATTCCCCTATTATCCCCGCTCGAATCTTGGAATAACACTCTTATTACACGAAAGGAATTGTGAAGCAAAAGGGTGAGCACAACTAGCTCAGTAAAGAATATCATGACTAAAAATAATTAAATTATCAATAGACCTCATCAGTAATAAATTAGAGATTTAGAACATATGGTAGATGATAAAACTTTTCAACCATAGTTGCAGCGGAACGAGCAATCCATTAGAAGAGTCAAATAGACCATAAAGTCTATTATCTTCTCCACATTAAAATTCCACCAACAATGTTTTATCCCTATAACATCAATCAACAGTTCCTTTCCACAATCATATGAATAACTCATAATCTTAATTATGATTCTAAATTCCTCTTCGCATTCAAGACGAAGATAATTTTTATCACCTATCTTTACCGAAACATCAAAGATCATGGTTATACCAAATCACAGCCCTATTCATAATCATACTAATAAATTCATCTTTGCACCACGGGCAAAGATATTCATCAACAGCTCATCTTTGCACTACATGCCAAAGATATTCAACAACAAGTCATCTTTGCACTACGGGCAAAGATATTCAACAACAGGTCATCTTTGCACTACGGACCAAAGATATTCATCAATAATTGATCTTTGCACTACAGGCCAAAGATATTCATATCTCAAAGAAATACATAATCATTTCAGAATTTATATAAATCATAATTATAACCATATATGTTAATCAATTCACCTTTACACTTAAGCTAAAGATATTCAATTATAAATTCAATGGTCATGATCATACCAGTCAACAATTCAACTTTGCACTACTGGCCAAAGAGAACCCATAGTCACGATCATACCAATAATATACCCATCTTTACACTCAAGTCAAAGAGAAATATTATCATTAGGGTTATAAGAATGTTATATATGATAATAAAAACAATATAATCAACATATAGATTTAATCTCAAGAGTAAGATTCATAAATCAATGATTTCATAACACCTTAATCCAAATGTTATAAATCACCTAATAATCTCATAATCTAATATTATTAATACTACCACAATATTTTAATCATTTCTTAAATTTATAAACAATTTATTTTAATTGTTTACACTTTACTAATAAATGCATTTAATCATCCTAAAATGCCAAACTCATAAGATTTCATCACCAATAATCAAAACTCTCATAAAAAATCTGCATATACCTTATATAGGATTCTCAAGCCATAAAATCCTATTTTCCAATTTTTTTTACTTCACATAACATATTTAATTTATTTACTTATAACTAGTTTATTTTAATGAAAAATACCAAATCAGTCCCAAAAATATTTCTTTTCTGGGATTTAGCAGAATATAGTCCCATATTGAACATATATTTTTTTCATAATTTTTAAAATTAATTTACTATTTTTTATATGGCCAAAACTGCTGAATATTTAGACATTTATCATAAATTGTACTTTTATCCAAAAATTCCGAAATTTACAGGGTATACTAATATTATATAGATGTACTCCCAATAAAAATTTCATCAATTTTTGAGTTAACCACAAGGAGGTATAAGGGTTTACTTTTAAAATAGTCTTTTCCCATAAAATTCATAACTCCTAATCTATACATCCAAAAATTGCCATTTTTGGACACAATTAATAAAACTCATCAAATTATCATTTCAAATTTTTTCAGAATTTTTTGAAGGTTCAGAAAAATTTCGAAACTGAAAAATATAATAACCCTTAAAATCTCTTACATAATAACGACAATATCTCTTACCTCAAAAGAGCAGTACTTCTAACTGGAATGTCGGATATAACGTTGAACGAACTTGCACCGTATAGCAACACTCAAGATATCTAAATACTCACAAAAATACGCTCAATAATATAGAGAGAGAAAACTTCAGTTTCTGGTGTGATTTTTAATTCTAACCTAAGCACCCTATTTATAGAAAAATGTTTAGAACACCAAAGCAGAAAATTTAATAAAATATTAATATTTTCTAAATAAATTCCTACGCACACCTTACCATCTGAATTCAACAATTCACACATGTTAGTGGGGCCCGCCAAAATGAAAAACATGTTTTTATCATTTAATGCAACAAAATCAATTCAGACCCAATATTCCGGAACTTCAATAATTCATCATAAATAGCCCTTTTATCAAAAAAAATTCAAATCTTATGTCCGTTCCATAGGAAATTTAATTCTCTACAACTTTACAGAAGAAAGTTTTTCCAAATTCCAAACCGAAATTGACCGAAATCCATATACGGACGATTTTAGAGGCTATAATCAAATTTCAGTCAAAAATTGTGTCCACCAACATGTTTAACATGTGTTAAGTATGTTTTTTTCAACAAAAATACTCTTCCTCCTCATTTATTCATATATCACACATTCATTGTAAAAATATCATCATTATTATATTATTAAAATATAATAATATATTTAAATGAATTATTTATCAGAAAAGATAAAATATCAATTTTCAACAATTGTCACATTAAAAAATTTCTCCATCTTTATCCACATAAAATGAATATTTTTCCTTATCATATAAATCAATAATTAATTATTCACAAATAATATTACAGAATCACAATAATGACAACCAGGCAGTTCCTAGGAAAGGGGGGCTTTTCGATAAAGATTTCTCCTTATTGGCGCGCAATTAGGTGACCAAACCTCTCCTTAGACAGAACTTTCTAGACATTGCCAATAATGTTATTTAATAATATTATTCAAATAATATGAATTATTGATCTGATAATGGAAAATACTATGCCGTGACAATTATTGAAACAACAATAATATAAAATATCAACGCAGCAATTATTGAACTAATAAAATAAAATATTGAACAGTAATTATTGTAACAATTATTGAGTAGTGCCTTCTTACGTTAAAAAAAAATCATGCTTCGTGAATAGAACTCGTGAATAGTAACTCATGAATAGTAACTCGTGAATAGTAACCCCGACAAAAAAAAGAATTTCACAAGAAAAATCTTACCAATATTCTGGTATAATTATATTGAAATCAATTTAACCATTTACTGAATAGTAATTATAAGAAAAATTGAATACTTTTATTTCATAAAATTTGGGGTTTTACAATCTCCCCTCCTTATGAAATTTCGTCCCCGAAATTTACGTACCTGGTATTTCGAAGAGTTAAGAATACATTGCTTTCATTTCAGATTCCATCTTCCCTGTCATCATGATTTCTCCATTTCTCATCTCCTGTATTTTAGATATCATTCTAGAACACAGCTTCAAAACAAAAGTTAATTGACATATCACAATTTGTCAACTTAAGTAAGAAAATTCAGCTTAGGTAGGACACACACTAGCGAAGGATATTACTCATCTCTCCCTTCCTAGTTCTAATCCCGGATCTCGCCAGAGATCATATCCCTAAGCTCGATATTAAATCTGTGGCGCCCCAAAATAGGTCCAATCCATCCAACCTATTCTCGAGTCGCCAAATACATGGTACAGAAAATAACTACAACTTTATTACTACAATTATCGTGCAAAATACGACAACACATATGCTATGAGTTTTAATACCAACTGTGACTCATGTTCCAACTATGGACATCACCTCACATTGATACATTACATAAAGGTACAGTATGTAAGACCCCAACTAATTATAAATTAAATTAAATTTCCTCTATTTATTATTTTGAAATAGTAAGGGTTGATTTGATTAATGTGGTAAGTTATGGGTAAAATGCACAAATATTTCAAATAAGCAAGTGGTTATAAAATATTCATTGTTGTCGGGGAATATTCGTTTGGTCGTTGAATATTCTTGCTATCGGGGAATATTCGTACAACGGCGCAGCCTTGTGTGGGCCCCATAATGAAAAGCGATTGGATAAAGAAAACGACAAGTATAAGTTGTTTATAAATAACGGCGTAGTTGTTACCATTAATACTGTTGAAATACTCGGTGGTTAAAATACAGTAGCACACGGTATTGCACCAATTATTGATTCTTACGTAAGAAGGCACTACTCAATAATTGTTACAGTAATTACTGTTCAATATTTCATTTTATTGATTCAATAATTGCTAAGTTGATATTTTATATTGTTGTTGTTTCAATAATTGTCACTACACAGTATTTTCCATTATCAGATCAATAATTCATAATATTTGAATAATATTATTAGATAACATTATTGGCAATGTCTAGAAAGTTCTGTTTAAGGAGAGGTTTGGTCACCTAATTGTGCGCCAGTAAGGAGAAATCCTTATTGGAAAGCCCCCTCTTTCCTGGGAATGAACTGGTTGCCAGTATTGTGATTCTGTAATATTATTTATGAATAATTAATTATTGATTTATATGATAAGGAAAATATTCATTTTATGTAAATATAGATGGAGAAAATTTTAAAGTGACAATTGTTGAAAAATTGATATTTTATCTTTTTTGATAAATAATTATTTAAAAATATTATTATATTTTAATAATATAATAATGGTGATATTTTATAATGAATGTGTGATATATGAATAAATGAGGAGGAAGAGTATTTTTATTACAAAAAAATATTAAAAATATGTTAAATATGTTTGTGGGCCCCACTTTGTGACTGAAATTGGATTATAGCCCGTAAAATCGTCCGTTTGTGGATTTCTGTCAACTTCTGCTTGGAATTTGGAAAAACTTATACTTATAGAGTTGTAGAGAATGGAATTTCCTATGGAAAAGACTTTTTCTGACAAAAGGGCTATTTATTATGAATTATTGAAGTTTTGAAGTTCCGAAATAATTAATTTTTGAAAGTTTTAATTGTTTTATTCAAGAAAAACGTTTTTTGCAATCCCACATGTGTGGTAAATGAGCTAAATTCAGATTCTTTGGTGGTGGGCTTGAATATTTAATAAATAAAATTATTTTAATAAATTTTCTACGTTGGTGTTCTAAGCAATTTCCTATAAATAGTGTGCTTAAGTTAAAATTGAAAATCACACCAAAAACTGAAGTTTTCTCTCTTTATATTATCGAGCGTATTCTTGTGAGTATTTTGATACTTTGAGTGTTGTTATACGGTGCAAGTTCCTTCAACATATATCCAAAGATTCCATTCGTAAGTCTTGCTTTTTTCGAGGTAAGGGATGTTATTTTTTTAAAAATTGATATTATTTCTTCTAATATCATTATGTCGGAATATTGGTAAGATTTTTCTTGTGAAATTCTTGTCTTTTAGTGTCGGGGTTACTATTCACGTATACGGCACTATTCACTAAAAATTTAAATTTTTATTTTTTGTCCAAAATATCTATTATGGATACTAGCTTTGATTGTATCCATGTTTTGATCATTCTTGAATTTTATTCCATTACGATTATTTATGAAGTATTTTTGAACTCGGATTGTTTAAAGTACGAATCCTTAATATTTGTTCTTTTGTTTCATTGGATTCGTCTTCTTTAAAATATTTTTCATCATCCTCAGTCCTAAATGATGATATTACTGAATATCTTTGGCTTGTAGTGCAAAGATGGTTGATTTTCCTATGAATATCTTTGGCCTGTAGTGCAAAGATGTACAGGTGTTGAGATGAACATGATGATCGATGAATATCTTTGGCACGTAGTGCAAAGATTAATATTTGATTCAAGATGAATATTGATTGATGTTATAAGGATAAAATATTGATGATGGACTTTTAAATTCATAGATTATAGTAGATTTCATTCTCTACGTAACTCATCTATGAATTATTATTTTCGCTGTAAATATTGATCTGAAACTTGTTGTCTATTGTATTTTATCGATTTTTTCCCTCGTTGAAGACTAACGATAATTTGTTCTATATTATCTTAGTCATAATATTCTTCTTGGGCTAGTTGAGCTCACCCTTTTCCTTTTTGTTCCATTTTTCTTCTCAGGAGGCGAGAATGTAGCGAGTTCTAGCCGGGGTATGGAATGATGGTTCTAGAGAGTTATTTTAGTAGTCCTCACCATTTTTGTAAAATAATGTATCAATAATTGTAATGCGGACTTATTTGAGTGTTGATATTGTCTAGATGACAATATTTGTATTTAAACTCACAGTTTATGTGTTGTCGTATTTTGCACGACAATTGTATTAATAAAGTTATAGTTGTTTCTATACCATGTTATTGACGACTCAAAATGGGTGATGTATACCTATTTTGGAGGCGTCACACAGTCAATAACTATTTTAGAAATTAAAATCTTTGGGAAGTGCTCAAGGAAACCTTCGTACATTGGAGGCCATGAATCTAAGTTATGATAGATATCATATGTCCATAGAATTATCCTTGGTTGATCCAATAGACCCCAAAGAAAAACGAGAAGATTACTATCATGTTCCTTCCAATAGTGAGTCTTCTCTTGACATATAACTATCTCCACCGTCTGCGATTGAACATTATGTTTCAACCAAACTCCAAGATCATATAGGTAGTGCTCGTAGATATACTCAGCAAGTGGATGTGCACAACCCTGTCTTATGATAACTCGTAGGTCATTAGACATCTTGTATGATAGTGGCAAAACACCCTTTCAAAGTTGGGTTCACCTCACCCTATTCGGTTCACCAAAATTAAATATCAAATGACGTATACAATACGACACACTTATCTAAAGTTCTCAATAAAATTATTTTCATACTATTTAGGGAGAACCTCAACAGCTATAGACCACCGTTCTATTCCCCTATTATCCCCGCTCGACCCGGCAACACTGTTATTACCTGAAAGGAATTGTGAAGTAAAAGGGTGAGCACAACTAGCTTAATAAAGAATATCATGACTAAAAATAATTAAATTATCAATAAACCTCATCAGTAATAAATCAGAGATTTAGAACATATGGTAGATGATAAAACTTTTCAACCATAGTTGCAGCGGAACGAGCAATCCATTAGAAGAGTCAAATAGACCATAAAGTCTATTATCTTCTCCACATTAAAAGTCCACCAACAATGTTTTATCCCTATAACATCAATCAACAGTTCCTTTCCACAATCATATGAATAACTCATAATCTTAATTATGATTCTAAATTCCTCTTCGCATTCAAGACGAAGATAATTTTTATCACCTATCTTTACCTGAAACATCAAAGATCATGGTTATACCAAATCACAGTTCCTATTCATAATCATACTAATAAATTCATCTTTGCACCACGGGCCAAAGATATTCATCAACAGTTCATCTTTGCACTACATGCCAAAGATATTCAACAACAAGTCATCTTTGCACTACGGGCCAAAGATATTCAACAACAGGTCATCTTTACAACCTGTTATTCGAATTCAAGCAACCAAACCATTGAAGTCAAACTCTTTCATATCAAGCCATAAAGTCATTTATTTATTAAAAAATGGATGTCAAGCTTTCTTAGCCCATGTTATGGACTTGAACAAAAATACGTCAGATTTGAATGATATTTCTGTTGTTAGTAAATTTTCTGACGTATTTCCTGAAGAATTTCTTGGCTTACTCCAAAAGTGTGATATTAAATTTTGTATCGACTTTGAACCCGGTACAAAACCCATTTCTAAAATCTCATATTGAATGACTCCTATTGAACTTCAGGAGTTAAAACCCCAACTATAGAAGTTGATAACCGAGCTTCTATCTGGTGACTTCCTTTCTGAAATGCACCGAAGCCAGACTCTCCGTAGGGGATGCCATATTCGTGCGGAAGTAAATTGATAGGTGTCATTGTGACGTGTTATCCAAGATTGGGATATGAGTCACAGTTGAGAGAAACCTAAGTCAGTAATCGAAATATGTAGCTTTCTAGGCTTAGCTGGTTATTATCAGAGATTCGTGGAAGGATTTTCTCGAATCGTTACTCCGTTAACTTAGCTGACTCAAAAAGATACAAAGTTCGAATGGAGCAAGGAATGTGGGAAGAGCTTCGAAGAACTCAAAAGGAGACTCATTTTGGCACATGTTCTGACCATACCATCCTAGAAAAGCGATCGTGGTAGCTGACGTGTTGAGTAGAAGATCGTATACGAGTACGAGTGCGATATTGTCAAAGACCCATTTCGTATAACTTACAACTGATAGAGATAGAGTTAAAAACTCTAGGGACTCACGTGATGATATACAAGTAGAATCGACTTTAATCGATAAAGTTAAAACCGCTTAAACTGCACACCGGAGCTGATGAATATAAAGAAGAAGGTGCAAGAAGGCGTTATTCTAGAAGTAAGAGTTGATGAAGAGAAGAAAGCCCAAACCTTCGATTTATTGGTCCATTTGAAATCCTCGATCAAGTAGGAACTGTGGCATATAGACTTGTTTTACCACCAAGTATGTCGCGTGTTTATAACATTTTTTCACGTATCGATGTTACGAAAATATGTGAACGATCCGAACCACGTTATTGAGTTAGAACCGGACGAGATAGCAAAAGACTTAACGTACGAGGAGGTACCTGTCAAGATCTTGAATATGAAGGAGCATGTCCTACGCACAAAGGTCATACCATAAATTAAAGTTTTGTGGAGGAACCTTGCTATTGAAGAAATAACCTGGGAGTTGGAATCAAAAATGAAAGCAAGGTATCCTCACCTTTTCGAAACACCAGGTACGTACATCAATTTCGAGGATGAAATTTCATAAGGAGGGGGGTTGTAAGACCTCATATTTTTTTTTTAATAAAATGGAATTTCCTCTATTTATTATTTTGAAATATTAAGGAGTTGATTTGATTAATGTGGTTAGTTATGGGTAAAATGCGCAAATATTTTAAATAAACAAGTGGTTATAAAATATTCATTATTGTCAGGGAATATTCGTTTGGTCGTGGAATATTCTTGCTGTCGGGGAATATTCGTACGACGGCGTAGCCTTTTGTGGGCCCCATAATGGAAAGCGATTGGATGAAGAAAACGACAAGTATAAATTGTTTATAAATAACGGCATAGTTGTTACTCAATTATCTTGTTGGAATACTCGGTGGTTAAAACACAAGAAGACACTAGATTGTAATCGATTATTGATTCTTACGTAAGAAGGCACTACTCAATAATTTTTACAGTAATTAATGTTCAATATTTTATTTTATTGATTCAATAATTGTTACGTTGATATTTTATATTATTGTTGTTTCAATAATTGTCACTACACAGTATTTTCCACTATTAGATCAATAATTCATATTATTTGAATAATATTATTAGATAGCATTATTGGCAATGTCTAAAAAGTTCTGTCTAAGGAGAGGTTTGGTCACCTAATTGCTTGGCCAAGAAGGGAGAAATTCTTATTGAAAGCCCCTCTTTCCTGAGAATGGCCCGATTGTCGAGATTGTGATTCTGTAATATTATTTATAAATAATTAATTATTGATTTATATGATAAGGAAAATATTCATTTTATGTGGATATAGATGGAGAAAATTTTTAAAGAGACAATTGTTAAAAATTGATATTTTATCTTTTCTAATAAAATAATTTATTTAAATATATTATTATATTTTAATAATATAATAATGGTGATATTTTTACAATGAAAGTGTGATATATGAATAAATGAGGAGGAAAAATATTTTGTCACAATAAATGTTTAACACATGTTTTGTATGTTGGTGGACCCTATTTTTGACTAAAATTTGATTATAGCTTGCAAAATTGTCCGTGTGTGGAATTCGGTCATTTTCTGTTTGGAATTTGGAAAAACTTTCTTCTGTAAAGTTGTAGAGAATTGAATTTTCTATGGAATGGACATAAGATTTGAATTCTTTAGATAAAAGGGCTATTTATTAAGAATTATTGAAGTTCCAGAATATTGGGTCTGAATTGATTTTGTTACAAAAATATTTAAAACATGTTTTGTGTGATTAGTGAGACCCACATGTGTTTTAAATGTGTTGAATCTTGATTTTCAAAGTATGCGTATGATTTAAATAAAAATAATATTATTATATTAAATTTTCTGCTTTGGTGTTCTAAGCATTTTCCTATAAATAGGGTGTTTAGGTTAGAATTGAAAATCACACCAGAAACTGAAGTTTTCTCTCTCTATATTATCAAGCGTATTCTTGTGAGTATTTTAATATCTTGAGTGTTGCTATACGGTGCAAGTTTCCTTTAGCGTTATATCTGATATTCCAGCCAGAAGTACTATTCTTTTGAGGTAAGGGATGTTATTTTCTTTAAAATGATATTATTTCTTTCAATATCATTATGCCGGAATATTGTTAAGATTTTTCTTGTGAAATTCCGATCTTTTCATGTCAGAGTTACTATTCATGAGTTACTATTCACGAGTTACTATTCATGAGTTACTATTCACGAGTTACTAGTCACGAGTACAATTCACGAAGCATGATGATTTTTTTTGTGGAGTTTCTATATTTTAGTGTCAGAGTACTATTCACGTATACGGCACTATTCACGTATACAGCGCTATTCACGAATACGACATTATTCACAAAAAAATTAAATTTTCTTTTCTGTGTCCAAGATTGTCTATTATGGTTCCTATCTTTGATTGGATCTATGTTTTGATCTTTATTTTTGAAATCTGCTCCACAATAGTTTATTATGGAGTATTTTTGAACTTGGATTGTCTAAAGTACGAATCCCTAATATTTGTTCTTTTGTCTCACTGGATTCGTTTTCTTTAAAAATATTTTTCATCATCCTCAGTCCTAAATGATGATATAACTGAAGTCTGTAGTGCAAAGATGAATGATTTTCTGATGAATATCTTTGGCCCGTAGTGCAAAGATGAACAGGTGTTGAGATGAACATGACCGACTGATTAATATCTTTGGCCTGTAGTGCAAAGATGACTATTTGATTCAAGATGTATATTGATTGATGTTACAGGGATAAAATATCGATGATGGACTTTTAAATTCATAAATGATAGTAGATTTCATTCTCTACTTAACTCTTCTAATGAATTGTTGTTTTCGCTGCAGTTGTTGATCTAAAACTTGTTGTCTATTGTATTCTATCAGATTTTTCCCTGTTGAGGACTAAGGATAATTTGTTGTACATTATCTTAGTCATAATATTCTTTACTAGGCTAGTTGAGCTCACCCTTTTCCTTTTTGTTTCATTTTTTTTTCGCAGGAGGCGAGAATGTAGCGAGTACTAGTCGGGGTATGGAATGAAGGTTTTAGAAAGTTGTTTTAGTAGTCCTCACCATTTTTATAAAATAATATATCAATAATTATATTGAGGACTTATTTGAGTGTTGGTATTGCCTATAAGATAATATTTGTATTTAAACTCACAGTTTTTTATGTTGTATTAATAAAGTTGTAGTTGTTTCTGTACCATGTTATTGACGACTCGGAATGAGTGTTATATACCTATTTTGGGGGCGTCACATGAGCAACCTGGTTGACAAAATAAAAGGACATTTCCATGGGTTATACATAAAATTACCAATATTACGGATAAAATTAAATTTTTAATTCCAACCAATTAATCCATTTAACCTAGAAAAAAAATAGAACTGCAATTTGCAAACCCTTATCATAATAATGTTGTTTTTATTTCGATTTTTTAATTTTTTGTCTTCATTATAAACATCTATAATGTGTCCTCAATTCTTTGGTTTTATCATCAAAAAATAACAAACAAAAATACAGAAGCAATTTTGTTAGTTTCGTAAGATGCGATTTTGAAGAATTTGAACCTTAGTTATCAGGACAAAATCGAGTACGAGACAATTTAGGGGTGTGAAAACTGGTATACCAGAAACCGGCATAATTAGGGCGAAAAACCAATTTAGGGGAGAATAGGAAAAGCCCTTACCGAATCGAAGTCTGTGATGAGCAAAATCGAAGTAAGGGATTGAGGGGGATCGAACTTCTATTTCTAGGGCTTGACTTTCTCTTTCTTCGATTTTTGCAGCTGCAGTGTTGGAGGGGATGAAGAGCTTCGCTTTCTGGCTATGTTTGATTTCTACCTCTCCATGGAAGATTTGGTTCAAGTTTTCTTCAGAAAGGAATTTCAAGTTGGAGAAGGGTCTCAGCCAATTGACAGAACACGCGAGGAGAGAGAATGGGAATGAAAAAAAAACAAGGAGCCTCTTTATATATAGTCATGCTCTTTAAGGATGTCCTGCTTTATTTAATTGTCCCCGCTCTCGAACCTATATATATATATATATATATATATATATATATATATATATATATATATATATATATATATATACAATCGTAGTATATATAGTTGTTTTATGGCCAAGAGCGATCTAGAATTTTTTCCCAAAGAAGAACATATTTTAACTAATTTTTTTGTTGAAGTTAAATAAAGAAAACCTGAACTAATCATAATAATGTTTACAAATTGCAATAAATATTTATAATCTAAACTAAAAATAAATTTTAAATAAAAAATATTTAGATTCAATTTAGAAGATAGAAGTAGAATGAATATACGTTTGTTCTTTTTGTATTTAGAATATGAATGAATATTTTTTTGACCCTTCCAAATTTAACTCTTCCATTAATCTCTCCCATTAAATTTATCTTCTTACATATTTGCCCCTACTCCTATACCTATAAAAAAATCCAACAGGGACAGCTGTCTATGCTGCTCCCTTAATGAATCCGCCCTTAGCTATGGCGACGTTTTATTAGGTTACGGTTGAATCGTCGTCATAGCCTAAAAAAATAAATCATAAATGAATGTACTATACATCTCATGTATATATATATTACAATAAATAATATTCTTTTACAAAATTTATAATATTTATTATTGTATTTAATAAAATTAAAATAATTAATTTTAAATTTAAAAAATATTAAGTTAAAAATTAATAATTATCTTATATTTTAAAAAAGATGAAGTATACAACAAATATTTTCGTTTTCTTTTTAATTTCATTTTTGCGAGTAACTTAAATTTATGCTCCCACTGCCCCCACCCAAAAAAAAAAAAACTCATTACAAATTTGTAAAGACTTTAAATGCGACAAAAATATAATACACTATAAAATGAAGTACAAATACATGAGAAGTGTGTGTATATTTATAACAAAAATTGCAACTTTTTTGTCTCAGGATGTATTATTTTTTATATAAAAAATTATTATGTTTATTTTTAGATACAACTAACTTTTATTTTAGCAATCATGATAAGATAAGATAATAAAATTATAATTTTATATTATCATCAATAAAAAAAGCATTTTAAAAAAAAATTATTGCTATTTTTATAACATAAAGAGTATCTTTATAAAAGTAAATTACATTCTTATGTGGAAGTATTAGTTTGTTAAATTGAAGAAAATAAAAATAATTTAAAATATTCAATAAAATAAAGAAGATTAAATATTGCAAATGATAATTTAAAAAATTTACACGTGTTGTTGCGTGGTTTACCCGACAGGCGACAGCATAGAAAATGACTGCACTGCTCAAACCTGAAAACCAATTTCTTTTTCCTTGATGACCAAGACTGGAAGACTCAATGAGTCACAAAGTATAATTTCTCTTTCTCCTCCAAATTCTACTACCTTTCGCCCGCCCTCCTCCGCCGGTACATTTTATTTTAGCAACGCCGCAGTCATCTGTCGTAAATCCTCGACATCGATCGATCACCGATGCTTCTCCGAACACGAATTCTTCTATATGCGAATTCTGTGATTTTTCTCTCTCATCCTCTGTCATGTGTATATCGAAGAAGATGATCGCCGATTTAATCCAGCCGAAGAAAAAGCCTTCAAAGTCAACAAAATCACCAAGAAAAAGTTCGGAACAGTCCAACCGATCCGGCGATTCCTCAATAAATCCATCAACAATTCACAATTTCACCACCGAAAATTACAGTTCGAGCTCGAGCTTCAACTACAAGGACTCTTATCAATCATCCGCTTCAAGCAAAACCTCTCTCTCAAGCCTCCGGCAATCTTTATCTTCCGAACACGCTCACGTTTACCACTTCTCGGAAATCTGCTCCGCCACCAACAACTTCCTCTCCAAACGCTACTCCTCCTCCTCTGCCTCCGCCGCCTGGCGGTGCAATATCCGCGGCAACGACGTCATCGTCTTCCAACGCAAGTTTCGCCGTCCGATCGACACGTCGGAGCTCGCTGAACGGTTATCGTTGATCTGCAAGAGCCATTACACCAGCGTGATTAAGCTCCGAGGCGCTTCCATTTCCGGCAACTACATTTACCTGGTGTATGATTATATTCAAGGCGGTAGCCTCGCTGATTGTTTGCGAAACCCTAGAAACCCTAGCTTCACTGTTTTATCTAATTGGATGTCTAGGATTCGAATCGCGACCGATCTCGCTCACGGTTTAGATTACATTTATCATTCTACCGGATTAAATCATTGTTTTGTACACAATCACATTAAGAGCACTAGCATTATTATTACAGAGCCGTCGTTGAACGCCAAAATCTGCCATTTCGGCACGGCGGAGCTGTGTGGCGAGATTTTAGAAGAAGAACGAGTAACTACGCCTGAAACTTCGAAATTCAAGAGATCAGACAGTAGATTGATGAAATTCGAAGGGACGAGAGGTTACATGGCGCCGGAATTTCAATTTACCGGAGTCGCTACACAGAAAACAGATGTTTTTGCCTTCGGAATTGTAATTTTGGAGTTATTATCCGGTGAAGAGCCACTGAAGTACAGATTTGATGATTGTGGTGGAGTTTATACTAGGGTTTCGGTGATTGAAACGGCGAGAGCGGCGGTAGGCGGCGGTGGTGGGTTGAGACGGTGGATGGACAAGCGACTGAAGGATTCGTATCCGGAGGAGGTTGCGGAGAAGCTGACACGTATCGGGTTGGAATGCGTTGGAGAGAATCCGGATAATAGGCCTGATATGAGTTGGATTGCGGGTCGGATATCAAAGCTATTTTTGGAGTCTCAGACTTGGTCGGAGAAAATGGGCGTACCCAGTGACTTCATCACCGTCTCTTTGGCTCCACGGTGACCTACAAAAAACTCCAAACAAATTTTTTGGTTTTGAATTTCCAAAAAAAGAATTCATATATTCTTTTTTTTTAGTTTTACTTTTTTGTAAATTGAATACTAGTAGTATTATTGAATTTCTTGTGCAACAATATTGTTATTCATTCTAATGGAATTAGAATAATAAACTTGAAGACCATAATTTTGTTCGGCTACTATCGTTTTGAGACGATAATGTTTGCAGTGTTGGATTTCCAAATGCGATGAGTTGCGTTTGAGTTTCAAACGTAACCTTCGTAAATTAAATAATGTGTTTGAAAAATTCTTTCCGCCTTCAAAAAGAGATGATTAGAATAAAGGATAAATATATTATTTAGTGAAGTTCATCAATATTAAAAAATAAAAATATTTATCATTTTATATTATATAATCGATAAATTTAAATTTTTTTTATTCTATTTCTTTTATTTTTATATTTCTTATTATGTGTAAATTATATTTTATTTTTCTATTTGAAAATGAAAAGAGTAAATTGTTTAAAATTTTTAAGTGCGTTTGTGCTTTAAAACCCTAAGCGCTGTATAACTATACATATTTTGTCATTTTACTCTTTTAAAAAATCTTCTTTTAAAAGTAAAAGTAGTAGATAAATATTGTGGGAGGGAAGAAATACTATTTTTAATTTCATTTGAATAAACTTTCAAGTTTTCAGTTTTAGATAAAAAGTGGGAAGTGGTCAGGAGCGGGTGCTGATTTTGTGTATTAAACCGTCAATAGGATTTTTTCAATAACTATCATCACCAAATCTAAGTTATTAGTTTAGTCACAGTCATGGGTCATTGCATCATTCTATTTATTCAAACGAAGGGGAAAGCTTGCTTTGTTTGTTGTACCGCATCCGGTTAGCATGAAATTTATTTTTTAATAAGTTAATTAATTAGTTAATAGAATGCTGACATATATAGAATTTCGTCTGTGTGTTACTATTAATTAATTAACCAATTTACCCAAAAATAAACTTCATACTAACCACTTCCTAAATGTTAGGCTTTGTTCGAAAATAACTTATAAGTTAGTCAAATTAATTTATAAGTTTTTTTTCACTAATAAAGTATTTGATAATTACTTATTTTTTTAATTTATAAGTTGAGTTTTAAATATAAAAAAAAGTAATTATTTGTGATTTATTTAAAAATGACTTATAAGTCATTTTAAAATAAGTTAGTTTGACCAAATAATGTCTATTTTGCACCTCTTTTTATTAATGTCATTTTAATAATCTTTACATTTATTTTAATTTATAAGTCATTATAAGCTTAACATATTTATAACTTGTTTTAACTTAATTTTTGACTTATAAGTCAAATTGATATCAAACGTTTTTATTTATAAGTCACAACTTTAAATAATTTATAAGTAAATTTATATTTTAACTTATAAGTTATTTTAAAATAAGTTCCGAAGAACATGTGTTATATATAGATAACACTGTAATTAATAAAGCATTCGGAGGTTATCTTTTGAGACCGTCTTGTTAGACTATCCTACTCCATGATAAATCCATAATTTATACTTTCTAATTATATAATTTTGTCTATTTAAATATTTTTATTAATTTAATTGCTTAATTTTATTTTTTTTTAATTAAATAAATAAAGTTGAGCTGAAAAAAAAGTTTTGAAAACTTATTAGTTGATAACTGTGAACTATAAAGAGATGTGCGAGAAATGAATACATAGAAACAGTGTCTTAAAATTCGGATCGGTCCACCACCGGGCCAATCGATAAATTTGGTTAATTGACTCAATTGACCCGGTTTTTAAATATATTTTTTTATTAAAAAAAATTTAATATTAAAATTAACTATTTTTATTAATATTGTAACTCATTTTTATTATGTTTTAGTTCATAAAAAACAAGATTTTTAATTTTTTTATTAATTACTATTAATATATATTTTTATATTAATAACGTCATTGGATTAATAATGGTTCGACCACTAGTTAGACCAGTGACTCATCCACCCGATATTTTTTTTAATTCGATGAACAGTCCGATTATGAAAACCTTGCATAGAAGATGGAGATAAAAAGATTGATTTTATTTAGAACATTGAAGAAAAATTAACCAAGTTTATTGTACCTATATTAGGGCTCAAGTAATTTGTCTATATAAATAAGGTACTTTATTTTATAGGATGGAATCACTTGAGGAATCAGAATATTTTTAGAGGGAGATCAAAATATATCAGTAAAAAAAATTTATTTATTGATGTTTGGAGTGCTTCTTTTAAATTTATTTTGTCTAATAACTTTAAATATATATATATATATATATATATATATATATATATATATTTCCTCCTAACTATGATACTATTAATCGACTTTAAAATTTTTAGTCAACTGATTAGCTATTTTTATGGATAAATTATAATATTATAGATTCAAAATCTTATAATGTGATTATGGTCATCTTTCTTGAGACAATTGAGAGGAGCCACTCAAAGCAAGAAAATAAATTAAGTTATTCTCATTTATAAAAATTGATACCAATGTATGATTAAATAAGTAAAACAAATGAGTACAATATTAATTAATTAATTATTAAATTTATTTAATATTTTTTATCTTATAGTAATATTATTAATTTATTATAGGTGAAAGGACATTAAAAAACAAATAAATTAATATTATTTCATAACAAAAATTAATTTTAACTAATATTAATATGCTTCAGATTCGAGGGTTGGGGGATCATATCCCCTCCTGGCACCCCCTAGTTCGCCATTGATGAAAATGATATATTAGTATAGGTTAAAAGTAACAGTGGAATTAAATTACTTCTTTTTTTGTATGTTTGTCGAATAATCTTTCATAAATGGTGTTTCTTATTTTATTTTTATGTTTATGTTTAATATTCGTCTTCTTCTTTATCTTAATTATATTTTTTTTTCATATCTAGCTAACTTGTTAGATATATAGTGGAAGAACCAGAATATTTTTAAAGGGGGGTCAAAAAAATTATTTATTAACGCTTGGAGTGTTTCTTTCAAATTTATTTTGTCCAATTATAATATTTCATAATATCATATTCCAACTCTTGTCAACTTTTGAGTTGTGAGCCTAATGACTTTAAATATATATATATATATATATATATATATTAATTTCTCTTGAAATATGAGACTATTAATCATACTTTAAAATTTTTAGCCAACTGATTAGCTACTTTTATAGATAAATTATAATATTGTTGACTTTGTCATATTCCATCCTTATGTTTTGATGATGAAATATTCAAGTACTAAATTGTTTTATGATGTTTCAGGTATCTGTTGATAAAAGAATGTTGATGGGATTTTCAAGTGAAGGAAGAAAGTTTTCTCTTTCTAGGAGACAAATGTAAGGTCAATTGCATAATAATTGATTTTTTATTTAAAGGTTGTAGGACATATTATTGCATTATATCTTGTTATAGGTCTTAAATGAAAAATGTTTTTAATATCGTATGAAAACGATTTTTCTTTAAAGAGATAAGATTAATATATCATCATGAACAGAAAAGGAAGTAATATTTATTTTATGTATGATATGTATAATATGCATTAGTTCGTATGCCTAGAAGCTAAAAAGGAGGATATCATTTTAATATCTCTGCATGGTTGAAAAAGTGATTAATTGATATCTCTTGGACATTTTTTTACACGTGGATGTGTATGTAATCATGGTTTCCTAGAAAATCTAAAGGATGGCAGTTACTTTATTGTGATTTGTTGTTTGCGATTTTTAAGGAGTAATTGTTTATTGGAACTCTAAAGATTTGTTGAGAAAAGAGTATGATGTCATATGCCACTTTAGTTGTTCACGCCACTTTTAAATATAGAGACAAAGTCAAAGTTGTTTTGAAAGTGGATTATCTTTAGAGGATTTTCATATTTATCCCAACATTAAAAAGGTTTGAATTTATTACTTGGATAAATATTTCTTTCCTACTATTAAGGATTGTTTTGTACTGTTGTGGGTAATTCTCTTAGATATTATCTTCTTTGTTTGATTAAATTAGAACATATCTATATTAACGGTAATATAATGTGGGCTATAAATCAGTGTTTTCATGTTTGGAAAAATACAACTCACGAAAATATTCCTTGCACTTATTACTGTGATTACCGAGCAAATTGATTTTGTCAAGTGCAACCTGTGAGAAGCTAAGCAATTAATTTTCTGATATTATTTGAGCTGGTATTCGGTAAGAAATTAATTAATTATTTATTGTGTGCTAATTGATCATTGCATATAGTTGAGCCTTTAATTGTTAAATTGATTATTCTTGCATTGATCATAGACCTCTATATTTGTATTGAATTTTTGTTTTAGACTTAGTGTAGTCTAAAGGTGTTAATCCTAGTGGATTAGAGAAAAGGCTTACAAACAGTTTCAAGGAAGCAAAGGTGCTTGAAGAGTGCATAGGTGCACAAGGAGCAAGAGAGCTCAAGAGGAATTAATTGTTAATTAATTTTTGTTAGAATCTGTTTTGTAATCTGTATTTATTTATAAAGAAATAAATAAAGTGAATCTCCAATACTAGTTGGTATTGGACGTGGACTAGGCTATTATTATAGAGGGTAATAGCTGAATCACGTAAAAAATCTTGGTGTTAATTTTATTATTTGCTTTATTTTAAAATCACATAAGTTACTTAATTATTAAAATTTGAATACTTGCATTATATTAAGATAATTCTTTAACTTCAAGTATTTTACTTAAGATATAAATTCAACAGGATATTTTCTTTAATAGGCTATATTAATTCAGTAAGCTGATTTCAATCATTATAGTAGCCTGGAATTAATAGTTTAATTTAAAGTTTAAAAGTTGGTCATAGATTGCTCCCACACTTATTCAACCCCCCTTCTAAGTGTGTCTAGATAAATTTCAATTGGTATCAAAGCTTGACTCTACTTATCTTGGTCTTAAAGGTGACTTGTAGGAAAGATTACGACATAGCACGATTAAGAACAACAATCAAGAAGGACAATCAACCAATAGACCTCCTTTCTTTGTTGGAACCAAAATTACAACTTCTGAAAGTTTCGAATGAGGATCTATCTGAAAAAAGATCCTTGGGAATGGTGGGTTGTGGAGAATGGACCAGTTATTCCACGAAGAGATGATGGGACACCAAAGATTCTACTAGAAATGGATTCAACCGAAATCTACATGGTCTCATACGATTCAAAGGCAATGAACACACTTCTCGGTGACATGGTACAATTCGAGATGTATAAAGTGTCCTCATGCAACACAACTAAGGAAATGTGGGATACTCTAGTGGTAAGTCATGAAGGTACTTCCAAAGTACGAGAAGTCAAACTGAGTATGCTCATGCATGATTATGAAATGTTCAAGCTAGAAAAAGATGAAACCATCAAGCTAGCTCTAGCAAGATTCCTAGTCCTCATAAACTCCTTGAAATTACTGGACAAGACTATTCCTCAAAGTGAGATCAACCGTAAGTTGCTTCGGGCTATGCCCAAAAGGTTTGCTTCTAAAATCACTACTCTTCAAGATTCTACAACTATTTCTTCCATGGATACTTTAACTTTGTTTGGTGAATTAGAAGAATATGAACATCAGTTAAAGAGATATGATGATGAGGAGGAAACTCCTCGAGAAAAAGGTCTTAGCTCTTCATCAGAGATAATGAAGAGGAGCTAGATGATGACTCGAGATGAAGAAATAGCAATGATGTCAAGAGGACTCAAAGGACTACTACAAAGGAAGAACAAAAGAAGAAATACGTTCAACTCAAATAAGTCCAAAGGAAAGCAAACTGAAGAGACATGCTTTGAATGTGGACGTCCTAGTCATTTTAAGAAAGATTATTTTCAATTAAAGAACAAAGGGAAGACAAACTACAAAGACAACAAGAAGAACAAAGCTCTTGTGACTTGGAGTGATGAGGAATCTGAAGTGGAGATCGATGCTAAAGATGAGATAGCACAAGTATGCTTCGTAGGAATTGAAGGTGAATCTAATCAGGTATCTTTTAATGATTTGAACTCATTAGAACAAGAAAATAAGAAGTTAAAAGAAAAGAATGCATGCTTAAAAGGTTTAGTTAATACTTTAATGAGTGAGGTGGATTCACTAATAGATGAAAAGAAAGAAATTGAAAAGGAATCTACTTGTAAAGAAGAAAAAGTTTTGATTGCTAAGATTGATTATTTAGATAATTATAACAAAATACTTTTCAATAAGGTAAATTTCTTGAATAATGAAGTCCAAAAATTGACTAATGAGCTAAGGATGAGAGATGTGTGTATTGATGCATTTAGTGATAAATCTCCTGTTAAAACCTTTCCTAATAATGAACTTCAAAAAGAAATAGCTTCATTAAAATTATCTCTTGCTAAATTTGTCAACGGTGAAGAAAATTTGAATGTCATATTAGGTAAACAAAGACCTAGTTTTGAAAAACAAGGAATTGGTTATGATCCTATGCATAAAAAGAGTAATATGAAAATGCTAAAATCAAAGTCATGATTTAGTTTAAATTATTGCTCTCCTTTCACGACTTGTAAGCATTGTGGTATTAAAGGTCATTTAGATATAAATTGTTTTAAGAAACAAAATAAGGTTAAACAAATATGGATTAAAAAGAATGATTTACTTGCTACTAACATAAGTGGACCCAAAAAGATATGGGTACCAAAAAGATAAATTATTCTTTCTTGACAGGTATGTTTAAAGGCAAGAGTTTCATCTCAAAAATGGATTCTTGATAGCGGATGTTCTAGGCACATGACTGGTGATAAATCCAAATTAAATGGAACTAAATATCAAGAAGAAGAATGAAATCATCACGTTTGGAGACAATAAAACCTGCGATATTATTGGAAAAAGGTAAAATTGGCAATGGCAAGGTAAGTATAAATAATGTATGTAAGACCCCAACTTATTATTAAATGAAATTGAATTTCCTTTATTTATTATTTTGAAATAGTAAGGGTTGATTTGATTAATGTGGTTAGTTATGGGTAAAATGCGCAAATATTTCAAATAAGCAAGTGGTTATAAAATATTCATTTTTATCGGAGAATATTCGTTTGGTCGTGGAATATTCCTGCTGTCGGGGAATATTCGTACGACGGCGCAACCTTGTGTGGGTCCCATAACAGAAAGAGATTGGATGACGAAAACGACAAGTATAAGTTGGTTATAAATAACGGCGTAGTTATTCAAGAATTATCTTGTTGGAATACCCGGTGGTTAAAACACGAAGACACGTAGTATTGCACCAATTATTGATTCTTACGTAAAGAAGCACTACTCAATAATTATTACGATAATTATTGCTCAATATTTTATTTTATTGATTCAATAATTACTTGCGTTGATATTTTATATTATTGTTATTTCAATAATTGTCATTACACAAGATTTTTTCTTTATCGAATCAATAATTCATATTATTTGAATAATATTATTAGATAGCATTATTGACAATGTCTAGAAAGTTACATCTCAAGAAGAGGTTTGGTCACCTAATTGCTTGGCGCAGGAAGAGAAATCCTTATTGGAAAGCCCCCTCTTTTCTGGGAACGGTCTGGTTATCGATATTGTGATTCTAAAATATTATTTGTGAATAATTAATTATTGATTTATATGATAAGGAATATATTCATTTTATGTGGATATAGATGGAGAAAATTTTAAAGTGACAATTGTTGAAAAATTGATATTTTATCTTTTACGATAAAATAATTCATTTAAATATATTATTATATTTTAATAATATCATAATGGTGATATTTTTACAATGAATGTGGGATATATGAATATATGAGGAGGAAGAATATTTTTGTTGCAAAAGTTATTTAAAACATGTTAAACATGTCTCAGGGGCCCATTTCTTGATCGAAATTTGATTATAGCACAGTAAAATCGTCTGTGTGTGGATTTGGTCCATTTACATTTGGAATTTGGAAAAACTTTCTTACGTAAAGTTGTAGAAATTAAATTTCCTATAGAATGGACATAAGATTTGAATATTTCTGATAAAAGGGCTATTTATTATGAATTATTGAAGTTCAAGTTCCGAATAATTAATTTTTGAAGTTTATAATATTTTAATTAAGAAAACGCGTTTTTCTTATTTATTGTGGGTGGGTGGTACGATGTTGTGGGCTTTGGTGGTGTGCGTGGGAAGTTAAGAAATATTATATTAAATTTTTTGCTTTGGTGTTCTAAGCATTTTCCTATAAATAGGATGCTTAGGTTAGAATTGAAAATCACACCAAAAACTAAAGTTTTCTCTATATTATCGAGCGTATTCTTGTGAGCATTTTGATACTTTGAGTGTTGCTATACGGTGCAAGTTCCTTCAGCACTATATCCAGTATTCCAGTCAGAAGTACTATCTTTTCGGAGGTAAGGGATGTTTTTTTTTTTTAAAAATGATATTATTTCTTCTAATATCATTATGCTAGAATAATGGTAAGATTTTTTTTTGTGAAATTCTTATCTTTTAGTGTCGGGGTTACTATTCACTTATACGACACTATTCACGAATACAACACTATTCATAGAAAAATTAAATTTTTATTTTTTGTCCAAAATATCTATTATGGATACTAGCTTTAATTGTATCCATGTTTTGATCATTCTTGAATTTTACTTCACTATGATTATTTATGAAGTATTTTTGAACTCAGATTGTTTAAAGTACGAATCCTTAATATTTGTTCTTTTGTTTCACTGGATTCATTTTCTTTAAAATATTTTTCATTATCCTCAGTCCTAAATGATGATATTACTGAATATCTTTGGCCTGTAGTGCAAAGATGAATGAATTTTTGATGAATATCTTTGGCCTGTAGTGCAAAGATGAACAGTGTTGAGATGAACATGACCAATCGATGAATATCTTTGGCACAGTAGTGCAAAGATGAATATTTGATTCAAGATGTATATTAATTGATGTTACAGGATAAAATATTGATGATGGACTTTAAATTCATAGATAATAGTAGATTTCATTCTCTACGTAACTCTTCTATGAATTATTATTTCCGCTGCGAATATTGATTTAAAACTTGTTGTCTATTGTATTTTATCAGATTTTTCCCTGTTGAAGACTAACGATAATTTGTTCTATATTATCTTAGTCATAATATTTTTTACTGGGCTAGTTGAGCTCACCCTTTTTTTTGTTCCATTTTTCTTCTCAGGAGGCGAGAATGTAGCGAGTACTAGTCGGGGTGTGGAATGATGGTTCTAGAAGTTATTTTAGTAGTCCTCACTATTTTGTAAAATAGTGTATCAATAATTGTAATGAGGACTTAGTTGAATGTGGATATTGTCTAGATGACAATATTTGTATTTAAATCACAGTTTATGTGTTGTCGTATTTTGCACGACAATTATATTAATAAAGTTATAGTTGTTTCTGTACCATGTATTTTGGCGACTCAGAATGGGTGTTGTATACCTATTTTGGGGGTGTCACAGTTGGTATCAGAGCTTAGGGATATGATCTCTGGTGGAGATCGGGAATAGAACTAGGAGGGGAGAGACGAGTAAATCCTTCGCTAGTGTGTCCAACCTAAGCTTATTTGTTAGTTGGTCAGTATATAGGGATATTATGTGATATGTTGATTTCTTTAATTAACCCTTGTTTTATGGCAGTATTTGAGAATGACAACTGAGAATGTTAACAGTGGAGCAAATGAGACCGTGGAGACACCTTTACCCACCAACGAGGAGAACGTGCAACAGGCTGACAATATTCCTCCTGTGAACAACACCACTGAGCAGATGATGAACGACGGGATGTTTAGAAGCTTTTTGCAGTTCATGCAAAATCAGACGAGGGAGACTCGTGTACAAAATACTGGTGGAAATGATAGCAATACATGGTTTGTCACAGCCAAGCAGTTCAAAGAGTTGGGACCACCAGAATTCTAGGGAAAGCCATATCCGATTAAGGCGGAGATGTGGGTCAAGCAAATTACCAAGATATTCGACGTCTTGGGATGCACGGAGGAATAAAAGGTTCCATTCGCCACTTTTATGTTTCGTAATGAGGCAGATTACTGGTGGGAATTTGTGAAGCGTACCCATCCAGCCGCACTTAGCATGTCTTGGGAGACGTTTTAGAAACTGTTCAATGACAAGTACTTTCCTGAAAGTATTCGTCATATGAAGGAAGTGGAGTTTATTAGACTGGAATAAAATAATATGACGGTATCCCAGTACGAGGCGAAGTTTGCAGAGTTATCCAGGTTTACACCTCATTTAGTGGAGAATGAGGAACGTATGACGCGAATGTTTCTGAGAGGTTTGAAACCCAGCATACGTCAATATCTCATTTCTCATAAATTTTCTCTCTATTCAGATGTTGTCAATAGGGTTCAATTATTAGAGAGAGATAACGAGTACATTCAACCGAGGGACCACAACCAGGATCATACCAGTGACAACAGTCATCAGAACAACGATAACCAGCGGAGAAAGAAAAATACGGACAAAAAATGGTAACCACTCTGGTGGTAATCATGGCCATGAAAATAGAAGAAGCGAGTCGGGAGGAGATTTTAAAAAGAGGAGATTCAATAATGACCATGTGAAGATGTCAGCACCAACAGTAACTGGTTCTAAGGGAGGAGAACGACCACCGATCATATGCTATAAATGCGGGAAAGAGGGACATATCAGCCCAAACTTCCCACAACAGTTCAAGGTATGTTATAATTGTGGAAAAGAAGGACATATCGCTCGAGATTATATAATAGAGAAACCAAGTCCAGCGGGGATGGTGACTCAAAAGGCTGTCCCAAAAAAGTCAAAGTCAACAGTTCCTGGAAGAGCGTTTGTCGTGATTGGTCAAAATGCGAAGAACCCAAATGAGGTGATCATGAGTAAGCTAATCATAAATTCTTGTGAAGTTTATACCTTACTAGATACCGGTGCTACCCATTCATTTATTTCTCCTGCTTGTGCTCAACGTTTAAACTTAACTCCGGAGATATTACACTTTGACCTATCCGTGGAGACTCCATTAGGAGACACTTTTATTACATCCACTGTTTATAAATCTTGTTTGCTCCAAGTTGGCACCATCACATTACCTGTTGACCTTATATCTTTAAAGATACTTGCTTTTGATGTGATTTTAGGGATTGATTGGTTAACTACTCATCATGCCAAAATTGATTGTTTTCATAAGGTTGTTAGTTTTCATATTCCTAAGCAACCTGTTATTCGAATTCAAGCAACCAAACCATTGAAGTCAAACATTTTCATATCAAGCCATAAAGTCATTCGTTTATTGAAAAACGGATGTCAAGCTTTCTTAGCCCATGTTATGGATTTGAATAAAGACACGTCAGATTTGAATAATATTCCTGTTATTAGTAAATTTCCGACGATTTCTGAAGAACTTCCCGGGTCTACCCCGAACGTGAAGTTGAATTTTTATTAATCTTGAACCCGGTACAAAGCCCATTTCTAAAACCCCATATCGAATGGCTCTATTGAACTTCGAGAGTTAAAGGTCCAACTACGGGAGTTGTTGGACATCGGTTTCATTCGGCCCCAGTACATCTCCTTGGGGTGCTCTGTTTTTATTTGTAAAAAGAAGAAAGATGGGAGTATGCGACTTTGTATTAACTATCTCCGAATTGAACCATGTCACCATCAAGAATAAGTATCCGATTACCTCGCATTGATGACCTATTTGACCGGTTGCAAGGAGCACAATTCTTCTCAAAGATCGATCTTAGTTTTGGATATCATCACCAAGATTAGAATCGAGGATATTCCAAAGACCGCCTTGAAACTCGAGATGCGGGCATTATGAATTCTTAGTCATGTCTTTTGGATTGACTAATGCTCCTGCGGCTTTCATGGATATGATGAACCAAGTATTCAAGGAATATTGGGATCAGTTTGTTGTTGTCTTTATTGATGACATCCTTGTATATTCCAAAAGCCGTGAAGATCATGAGCACCATTTGAAGCTGGTACTCCAAAGGCTTCGTGAAAACAAGCTATATGCCAAGTTGAAGAAATGCGAGTTCTGGCTTGAGGAAGTAGCATTCCTTGGGTACGTGGTGTCAAAACATGGAGTATCTGTTGACCCAGCAAAGATTAAAGCAATACAAAGTTAGAGCAACAGAAGATTCGTGGCCAAAGTGACGAAGCTTTACGGGCTTAATGGTTATTATCGTAGATTTGTAGAAGGATTTTCTCGAATCGCTACTCCATTAACTCAGCTGACTTGGAAAGATACAAAATTTGGTTTGAACGAGAAATGTGAGAAGAGTTTTCAAGAACTCAAGAGGAGACTCATTTCAGCACCTATTTTGACAATACCATCCGCTCTGAGGGATTTGTCATCTACAAAGATGCTTGGGCAAAGGGTTAGGATGTGTTCTCATGCAACATGGGAAAGTCATATCCTATGCCTCTCTAAGAACTCAAAGAATATGAGAGGAATTATCCTACTCATGATCTAGAGTTGGCATTTGTGTCTTTTGCACTTAAAATTTGGAGGCATTACTTGTATGAGGAGAAAGTGGAGATCTTTACTGGATCATAAAAGCCTCAAATATTTCTTCACTCAAAAGGAACTCAACATGCGACAAAATGACGTTGGCTTGAACTATTGAAAGATTATGATCATACCATCCAATACCATCTTGAAAAAGCGAACGTGGTAGCTGACGCATTAAGTAGAAGATCATATGCGGGTACGAGTGCGATATTGTCAACGCAAAGGCCCATTTTGTATGACTTGCAAATGATGGAGATAGAGATAAAGACTCTACGGACCCACGTGATGATGGTGAATATACAAGTAGAACCGACTTTAATCGATAAAGTTAAAGCTTCTTAAGTTATAGACCTGGAGCTGATGCGTATGAGGAAGAAAGTGCAAGAAGGTGCTATGCCAGAAGCAAGAATTGATGAAGAAGGAATACTTCGAGTCCACTCCAGACTTTGTGTTCCTAACGACTCTGATTTGAAATACAAGATCATGATGGAGGCACATAATACACCATTTGCAATCCATCCTGAAAGTACCAAAATGTATCGTGATCTTCGACATACATTTTGGTGGAATAATATGAAGAGAGAGATTGCAAAGTTTATCTCGAGGTGTTTAACTTGTCAACGTGTAAAGGTGGAGCATCAAGTGCCTAAGGGTCCATTGCAACCATTTGAGATTCTAAAATTGAAGTGGGAACACATTACCATGGATTTTGTTACGGTTTTTCCCACAGTTTCTCAAAGCATAGATGCGATTTGGGTTATTGTTGATAGATTAACTAAGTCTGTTCATTTCTTGCCCATATGGGAGACTTATTCCCTTGAACGTCTTGCTCGTATGTACGTAAATGAGATTGTGAGATTGCATGGCATGCCAGTATCCATAGTTTCAGATCATGACCCAAGATTCACTTCACGATTTTGGGTTAGCTTGCAAAAAGCTATGGGCACGGATTTGCGTTTCAGTTCGGCATACCATCTTCAAACGGACGGACAATCAGAGAGGACTATTCAAACTCTTGAAGATTTATTAAGACTCTGTGTCCTAGACTTCAAAGGGAGTTGGGATAAGTATTTACCATTGGTGGAATTCTCCTACAACAATAGTTATCAGGCAAATATAGGTGTGGCTCCATTCGAAGCATTGTATGGACGAAAGTGTCGCTCTCCAGTATGTTGGGATGAGGTGGGTGAAGCAACATTGTTGGGACCAGAGTTGGTACGTATTACTACAAAAAAGATCCAAATAATTCGACAATGTATATAAACGGCATAGGATCGACAAAAGAGTTATGCGGATCTTCATCGAAAGGACGTGGAATTTGGTATTGGGGATCATGTATTGTTGCGTGTTGCTCCATGGAAGGGAGTTACAAGATTTGGAAAACGAGAAAAGCTCAATCCATGATTTATTGGTCCATTTCAGATTCTTGACCGAGTAGAAAAAGTAGCCTATAGACTCGCGTTACCTCCAGGTATGTCTCGTGTTCATAATATTTTTCACATATCTGTGTTACGTAAATATGTGAAAGACCTAAACCACATTATTGAGTTAGAACCGGACGAGATAGCCGAAGACTTAACATATGAAGAGGTATCTGTCAAGATCTTGGATAGGAAGGAGCATGTCCTACGCACAAAGGTCATACCACAAGTCAAAGTTTTGTGGAGGAACCATGCTATAGAGGAACCTGGGAGTTGGAAACGGAAATGAAAGCGAGGTATCCTCACCTTTTCGAAACACCAGGTACGTACGTCAATTTTGAGGATGAAATTTCATAAGGAGGGGAGGTTGTAAGACCCCAACTTATTATTAAATAAAATTGAATTTCCTCTATTTATTATTTTGAAATAGTAAGGGTTGATTTGATTAATGTGGTTAGTTATGGGTAAAATGCGCAAATATTTCAAATAAGCAAGTGGTTATAAAATATTCATTTTTATCGGAGAATATTCGTTTGGTCGTGGAATATTCTTGCTGTCGGGGAATATTCGTACGACGGCGCAGTCTTGTGTGGGCCCTATAACGGAAAGTGATTGGATGAAGAAAACGGCAAGTATAAGTTGGTTATAAATAACGGCGTAGTTGTTACCGTTAATACTGTTGGAATACCCAGTGGTTAAAACACAGTAGCTCACGGTATTTCACCAATTATTGATTCTTATGTAAGAAGGCACTACTCAATAATTGTTACAGTAATTACTGTTCAATATTTTATTTTATTGATTCAATAATTGCTGCGTTGATATTTTATATTATTGTTGTTTCAATAATTGTCATTACACAGTATTTTTCGTTATCGAATCAATAATTCATATTATTTGAATAATATTATTAGATAGCATTATTGGCAATGTCTAGAAAGTTTTGTCTAAGGAGAGGTTTGGTCACCTAATTGCGCGCCAATAAGGAGAAATCCTTATTGGAAAGCCCCCTCTTTCCTAGGAACGGCCTGGTTGTCGATATTGTGATTCTGTAATATTATTTGTGAATAATTAATTATTGATTTATGCATCGAGAGTTGCCAGTGTTTCCACCTGCATTTTGGACAGGAGCCGCTCTTGCCTGATGTTGCATGAATTGCATGAAGCCTCGGAATATTCCGTCATTCATCATTTGGTCAGTGTTGTTGTTTCCCTGAGGATTGTCGTCTTCTTGATGCACATTATCCTGATTATTGATCTGTGGAGACTCAACGGTCTCCTGTGCTCCATTGATGTTCTCAACATTCTCGGATGCCAGTTTCAAATACTGCCACAAAACAAGGGTTAATTAACATATCACATATTATCCCTATACTTTGACCAACCAATTAAATAACAAATAAACTTAGGTATGTCATATTAGCGAAGGAATTCCCCGTCTCTCCCCTCCTAGTTCTTGTCTCACATCTTAGCCAAGGATCATATCCCTAAGCTTTGATACCAACTGTGACGCCCCCAAAATAGGTATACATCACCCATCTTGAGTCGCCAAATACATGGTACAGAATACAAATACAACCTTAAATATACAATAAGAGCTGTGAGTTTTAATACAAATATTGTCTTCTAGACAATATCCACTCTCAGAATAAGTCCTCATTACAATTATTATCACACTATTTCATAGAATAGTGAGGACTACTAATGCTATCATCTCGACCATCACTCCGCTCCCGCCTAGTCCTCGCTACGCTCTCATTTCAAGAGAATAAAGTGAAAGAAAGGGTGAGCTCAACTAGCCTAGTAAAAATATTATGACTAAGATAATGTAGGATAAATTATCATTAGCCTTCAACAATGTTAAACTGATAAAATACAATAGACATCAAGTTTAACTGCAGCGGAATAAGCAATCCATTAAAAGAGTCAAGTAGAGAATAAAATCTACTATCTTTTATGATTTAAAACGTTTTTTCAATACTTTTATGATTTATAAACATGAGGATGATGACAATGATATAATAATTCAATATAACAAGTTCAAGAATTAATTTATCCAGGAACTAATAACGTCCAAATTGTCAACATGATACTTCTTTGTAGAGTAAAATTCAAGAATGCTCAGAAGAATATTTCCATGAAAAGATACTGGATGAAGTGCAAATATCAAGGATATTCCACTAATTTCATGGAGTATAGAAGTCAAAACTTTAACCAACTGAGTATAATAAAGAATGGAATAACAAAAGAAATCACCGTGCATGTGATAGACCAAGATGCAGCGAGTTATTCCAATGTAATAATAAATAACGAAACCGTGTCCCACAAAAACGCATGCAGAGATGTGATATTCCAATGTAATAATAAAGATTTTAACCGAGTCCGCAAACGCATGAGATAGGATATTCCAATGTAATAATAAAGATTTTAACCAAGTCCCAAGTAAAACGCATGCATGAGATATTCCAATGTAATAATAAAGACGGAACCAATCAGTCCCAAAGAAAATGCACGCATGTGATATTCGGACATAATAATAAAGAATGGAATAATGTAAAAATTTCACCAAGTATAGGGTAGCCTTGCATGATATCAAAGTTATTCCAATGTAATAATAAAGAATGGAATAATAGAAGTTCTCTTCATGAATACAAAAGAAATAATACCCCTTACGAGTACAACAAATAATATCCCTTATCTTATAAAGAAGAAATTGGATATCGAAGTAGTGAAGTAGCAGAATACTCTTCTTCTTTCTCTCTATAATTTCTCTCTCTAGAGTTTCAGTGAATTCGTAAGAAATAATGAAGGAATGATTTTCTATTTATAGGAGAATGGATTGAATAGTAATTAATTCATGAACGGTCCAGATTGATTTACTTTTAAACGGACGGTCCATATTGATTTACTATTAAAACTTAAAGCAACGGCCCATAGTGATTCACTATTAAAACTTTAAACCAGCGATCCATATTGATTTACTATTATAAATTCAACCAACGGTCTAAAAAATTAGCACATCTCCTCATGGAATAATATTGTACCCAGAAATAATTTGGACTGAAAAGAAATATATTGTTCGGGTGAATAGTACTCCATGAATAGTAACTCATGAATAGTAACTCGTGAATAGTACTTCGACACGAAAAGTGTCCCGAATACCCGATTGAACAATATAACCTACAGACATCAATTATCATCGGAATAGATGTCGATTTCTACTAACACAAATAATCCCAACACAATGAAACTATCAAATTCATCTTTAATCAACACGAACTTATTCATCATTAATATTATAACTCACAATATTTAACAATCAAAGTTGTTCTCGGAAAGAGGGGCTTTCAATAAGGATTCTCCTATTGGCGCCATGATTAGGTGACCAAACCTCTCTTTGGCGTAACTTCTGTACATTGTAAATATTATAATTTAATAATATGAATAACTTTGTCGCCTCAATTATTGATTTAATAATATAACATATAATGCGATGATCTTTGTGACAATAATCGAATCAATAATATAAGAGATATGATGCGTGAATAATTGAGTATAAATCGAGTGACTTCTCACGTAAGCATCAATAATCAATACCGTGTGCTACTATGCAACCACGCCAGACATCTTTGTATTTTTTTACTATCGGTAGTTCAACAAGTTTAATAGTAACACCTCCGTCGTTATTTTTATAAAATATTTTTGTCATTTTCTCAATCCGACAATAATTCCGTTACGGGGTCCACCAATGATTGTGCCGTTGTACGAATATTCCCTACTAAAACGAATATTCCCCGACCAATCGAATATTATCTAACAACTTGCATACTTTGTAAAATTTATAAATATTACCCACAACTATAACATTATATCAAATTCATTCCATAATATTCAAAAATAATATTCATAGAAAAATCATCTTTATTCATAAAATTTGGGGTCTTACAGTCTTGAATTCAATTTAATTATTATTAGCCAATTAATGGATAATGGCCATCAAGTTAACTTTGAAAAAGATAAATGCACAATATTTCATGGTATTAACAATACTACTCTAGTTGCACAAAGAGAAGGAAATATATACACTCTTGATTTTGAGCAACAGGATGAAGAGCTATGTCTTACATCTGTACAAGATGAAGCTTATTTATGGCATAAAAGGATGGGACATGTTCACATTGACTTAATCAAGAAATTATCTTCAAAGAATCTCGTCAAAGGATTGCCAATAATCAGGTTTGAAAAGAAAGGAATATGTATTCCTTGTCAACTGGGAAAACAAGTAAGAACTTCTTTTTCAGCAAAGAATATGGTATCAACTTCTTCTCCATTGTAACTACTTCATCTTAAGTTATTTGGTCCGGAAAGGCATTCAAGCATTAATGGTAAATTCTATGCTTTTGTAATAGTTGATGATTTTTCAAGATACACATGGGTATTATTTTTGAGAACTAAGGATGAAGCATTTAAAGAATTTGAAAAATTAATAAGGAATCTTGAAACTATGTATAGTTATAAACTCATTAGAATTAGAAGTGATCATGGTACTGAATTTCAAAAAGATTTTATAACCTTTTGTGATCAAAGGGGTATTAGCCATGAATTTTCAGCCCCAAGGACTCCTCAACAAAATGGGGTGGTGGAAAGGAAGAATAGGACTCTACAAGAGACGGCAAGAACTCTACTGCAAGAAAGTAAGCTTCCAAAGAAATTTTGGGCCGAAGCCGTAAGTACATCATGTTATGTTTTAAATAGAGTACTCATTCGTCCTATTATTTTGAAAACACCTTATGAGCTTCTAAATAATAAAATTCCAAATATAAGTTATTTCAAAGTTTTTGGTTCGAAATGTTTCATCTTAAATATAAGTTATAATTTGGGAAAATTTGATGCTAAGTCATATGAAGGAATTTTCATTGGTTATTCTCAAAATAATAAGGCTTATCGTATCTTTAATGTTAAAAAGTCATGTGTAGAAGAATCCATTCATATCACTTTCAATGAGACTAACAATGATTTTCCAAAAGAGAGTGAGGATGATGCAGGAAATTTAGAGACAGTTAGAATTCCAGCAAACCGAAAAGAACAAAATGGGAGACCGAATAAACAGTTTCAGGAAACTGAAATGGACAACCAGCATGAACGTGAGCATGAAAATTTGCAAGATGCTGAAGATGAGTCTCATGATCAAGAGGAAGTTTTACATGATATTCAAATGCCAAAAACAGCTAGATATGTGAAGAATCATCCTCCGGAGAATATCATTGGAGATATCAATAATGGTGTAACCACATGAAGAGGTTTACAAAATCATTGTACATTCTCTGCATTTTTGTCACAGGTTGAGCCAAAGAATGCAAAGGATGCAGTTCTTGATGAAAACTGGTTATTGGCAATGCAAGAAGAACAACAATTTAAGAGATGCCAAGTATGGGAACTCATGCCTCCTCCAAAAGATGCTTCCATAATTGGTACGAAATGGGTATTCAAAAACAAGCTTGATGAGCACGGAACAATCACTCATAACAAAGCAAGGCTAGTAGCCCAAGGGTATAACCAACAAGAGGGAATTGACTATAAAGAAACCTATGCACCAGTGGCTAGGTTAGAATCAATCCGAATTTTGTTGGCGTTTGCATGCTACAAAAAGTTTAAACTGTATCAAATGGACATAAAGAGTGCTTTCCTCAACGGATACATTAATGAAGAGGTGTACGTAAAGCAACCTCCTGGTTTCGAGCATGAAAAGTATCCTAATCATGTCTACAAATTAAAGAAAGCACTTTATGGCTTGAAACAAGCTCCAAGAGCGTGGTACGACAGGTTAAGTAAGTACCTCTTATCAAATGGATTTATTAGAGGTAAAATAGATTCTACATTATTTATTAAGCATAAAAATATAGATATCATTATTGTTCAAATATATATAGATGATATAATTTTTGGTGCTACTAATGATCATCTTTGTGAGTGGTTTTCCAAGTGAATGCATAAAGAATTTGATATGAGCTTAATGGGTGAACTCAACTACTTTTTGGGACTTCAAATCAAACAAACGAAGAACAAAATTTACATCCATCAAACCAAATACACAAAAGAATTACTCAAGCAATTTGGCTTTGAAGGATCTAACTCAAAAGGTACACCTATGAGCACATCAATAAAGCTCACCACTGATGACAAAGGTATTGATGTTGATATAACAAAATATTGAGGTATGATTGGATGCTTTTTATACTTATCTGCTTCTAGACCTGATATAATGTATAGTGTTTGTCTGTGTGCAAGATTTCAAGCAAAACCTAAAGAATCACACTTAAATGTTGTTAAAAGAATCTTGAAATATTTAAGTGGTACTATTAATATAGGGTTATTTTATCTAATTTCCAATCACTTTGAACTAATAGGTTATTCAGATGCTGATTAAGCAGGATGTCAAGTTGATAGAAAAAGTGCAAGTAGTGATTGTACTTTCTTGGGACAGAGTCTCGTATCATGGCATAGTAAAAAGCAAAACTCAGTGGCTCTTTCAACTACTGAGGGTGAATACCTAGCTGCAGGAAGTTGCTGCTCTCAGATATTATGGATGCGACAAACTCTATGTGATTTTGATATATTATGTGATTGTGTGCCTATTTATTGTGATAATTCAAGTGCTATAGATATATCTAAAAATCCTGTATTACATTCACGTACAAAGCACATAGAAGTAAGACATCATTTTTTAAGAGATAATGTGTCAAAAGGTTTAATTAAATTGATTTTTATTCCAACTGAAAATCAAATTGCAGATATGCGGGAGTGTACGCTTTCTTTCGTTTTAAAATCTCATTCTGTACTTTTCACTCCTCATCTCTTTCTTACTCTGTTTCTGTTCTAGTTTTTAATACTCACTTATCTTTTCATCTTGTTTTTCATTCACACACTGAACTCACCATGAGAACTCGTACACACAAGAGATCGATGATGGATTCTGACGACGATCAGACGCCGGTTCCACCCCGATCAACAGCCGGACCCTCACGCAAATGACAGAAACTAAAGAAAGTCATATCTGAGGAACATAGTACGTTGACTCTTCATCTTCTGATGAGTCCATGTTCAGTCCTTCTTTGCTAAAATCTACTGGACCCTCTCGACGACTTCAACCAACGACTCCATCGTTTAAGCCAGAGGTTAAACCCCCACCTATTTCGGTAAACCCTAAACTTTCCTCTGATCTGCCTGACAACTACTTTCGCAGTAATGCATATAAGGTACGCTTTAAAACCGTCATTTTTCCAAAACAATTTGTCTATGAAAAGTCTGTTAATCAGATCTATTTTCAACAATCTCCTCTGCGACTATTGTTTGAGTCTTGTGGTATTTCTTCCATGATTTTTCCTCCCTCTGTGGCATATCCTAGACTTGTCCAACAATTTTACACAAATCTAGAATGTCATGGTGATTTTTATACCACTTTTGTTAAAGGAAAATCGTTATATTTTACAGTCGTGGACTTTGGTAGTATTTTAAATCTTCCTACTTCTGGTGTGTGTCCTTTTACAAAGAAAGGAGCTGTTCATTTTCCATTTACTCCTCTGGAACAACTACAAATTGTGATGAACAATAATTTGTTGACTGATGTTTTCACTCCTAAAACTGTTGATGTCTCTCCTATCTCTTGTGTCCTCCATCATCTCATTAGATATAATTTGTTGCCTCGTTTAGGTGGAGGAGCAGATTTTACCTATCAAGACTTGATAATTGTTGCTCTGATTTTAAGAGGTGTTTCTTTTAATTTGTCTCAAATGATGCTTTAACACATGACTACATGTTTGCGTAAAACCAAGACATGTTTGCCTTACAGTGCTACTCTTACTACTTTGTTTAATCATTTTAAAATCTCTTTTGAAAATGAAAAATCTGTTTCGGTCACTGATTCTATCAGCGTTACTTCTTTGAAAATGTCACGTATTATGTTACTTGATAGTTTGTTTGTTCATGTTAATTCTGAGACTCCTGCTCCTCCAATCTCTATTCCATCATCTCCTGTTCAGCCCCCCACTCAATCTTCTCCTGAAATTGTGGACATGTTGAAAGTTATTCTTAGTAATCAGGAAAAGATGCAACTTAAAATGTCAGCCCTTCATAATCGAATGTCTTTGTTGGAAAAAGGTAAGTTTCCATTGGGTGCACCTAAAATAATAAACTCTATCATAACATTGAAGATGAGTTTATCGATTTGCAAGCCGGTTTTGAGGTACAAATAACTGCCTTAGCTAAGTTGATGCAACGATGACTTAATAGAAATTCTTGTCAGTTGAGTCAAGAAATTAAGTTTGTTAGTAGTCAAGTTGGGGAGTTAGCTGAGTTTATGGCTCTGAGGTTTAATGATGTAGGTTCTAAACTTCATATGCAGCGTAAGTACTCAACTGTTCGGGAGTGGGTAAATTACAATTGGTTGGCTGAGTATCAAGGAGAATTTCTCGATGTACCTCTATCTCCTGCCACTATCATTCCCAGGTCACCCCAATTTGCTGCTGATTTGAGCATTGCTGAGAAGGTCCATCGTGCAAATCATCCCCCCTATTTCACTCAGTGTTCATCTCAGTGCGCGGCAATGGTAGATCTTGACGATTGAACTGCTTCCCTTTTTGGTTGATGACAAAGGGGGAGAGTTTTTATAACTGCTTATGTTTATTTTGGATGATTATAGACGAATTTTAAAAATTTTATGTTTGTTTTGGTTTGGTGTGCATCACCAAAAGACTTATGTTTAATTTGGGATTCAGATTTTAAATATTTGATATATTTACAGTAAATATTTTGATATTTGATGAACTAATAATTACTGCAGGTAAGAAATTTACTGAAAATTGAATTTCAGATTTCAGTACCCTGAAATGATATTGTTGCATGGATTTAGGGGAGCTATTTATGTTATACATATATTCATGGGGAGTTAATGAGAGTTAAACAATTTTTGTGTTGTCATCATTAAAAAGGGGGAGAATGTTGACTTTGTCATATTCATCCTTATGTTTTGATGATGAAATGTTCAAGTACTAAATTGTTTTATGATGTTTCAGGTATCTGTTGATAAAAGAATGTTGGTGGGATTTTCAAGTAAAGGAAGAAAGTTTTCTCTTTCTAAGAAACAAATGTAAGGTCAATTGCATAATAATTGATTTTTCATTTAAAGGCTCTATGACATATTATTGCATTATATCTTGTTATATGTCTTAAATGAAAAATATTTTTAATATCCTATGGAAACGGTTTTTCTAAAAAGAGATAAGATTAATATATCATCATGAACAGAAAAGGAAGTAATATTTATTTTCTGTATGATATGTATAATATTCATTAGTTCGTATGCCTAGAAGCTAAAAAGGAGGATATCATTTTAATATCTGTGCATGGTTGAAAAAGTGATTAATTGATATCTCTTGGACATTTTTTTACACGTGGATGTGTATGTAATCATGGTTTCCTAGAAAATCTAAAGGATGGCAGTTACTTTATTGTGATTTGTTGTTTGCGATTTTTAAGGAGTAATTGTTTATTGGAACTCTAAAGATTTGTTGAGAAAAGAGTATGATGTCATATGCCACTTTAGTTGTTCACGCCACTTTTAAATATAGAGACAAAGTCAAAGTTGTTTTGAAAGTGGATTATCTTTAGAGGATTTTCATATTTATCCCAACATTAAAAAGGTTTGAATTTATTACTTGGATAAATATTTCTTTCCTACTATTAAGGATTGTTTTGTACTGTTGTGGGTAATTCTCTTAGATATTATCTTGCTGTTTGATTAAATTAGAACATATCTATATTAACGGTAATATAATGTGGGCTATAAATCAGTGTTTTCATGTTTGGAAAAATACAACTCACGAAAATATTCCTTGCACTTATTACTGTGATTACCGAGCAAATTGATTTTGTCAAGTGCAACCTGTGAGAAGCTAAGCAATTAATTTTCTGATATTATTTGAGCTGGTATTCGGTAAGAAATTAATTAATTATTTATTGTGTGCTAATTGATCATTGCATATAGTTGAGCCTTTAATTGTTAAATTGATTATTCTTGCATTGATCATGAGACCTCTATATTTGTATTGATTTTTGTTTTAGACTTAGTGTAGTCTAAAGGTGTTAATCCTAGTGGATTAGAGAAAAGGCTTACAAACAGTTTCAAGGAAGCAAAGGTGCTTGAAGAGTGCATAGGTGCACAAGGAGCAAGAGAGCTCAAGAGGAATTAATTGTTAATTAATTTTTGTTAGAATCATTTTGTAATCAGATTTATTTATAAAGAAATAAATAAAGTGAATCTCCAATACTAGTTGGTATTGGACGTGGACTAGGCTATTATTATAGAGGTAATAAATTTGAATCACGTAAAAAATCTTGGTGTTAATTTTATTATTTGCTTTATTTTAAAATCACATAAGTTACTTAATTATTAAAATTTGAATACTTGCATTATATTAAGATAATTCTTTAACTTCAAGTATTTTACTTAAGATATAAATTCAACAGGATATTTTCTTTAATAGGCTATATTAATTCAGTAAGCTGATTTCAATCATTATAGTAGCCTGGAATTAATAGTTTAATTTAAAGTTTAAAAGTTGGTCATAGATTGCTCCCACACTTATTCAACCCCCCTTCTAAGTGTGTCTAGATAAATTTCAATTGGTATCAAAGCTTGACTCTACTTATCTTGGTCTTAAAGGTGACTTGTAGGGAAAGATTCTGACATGGCACAGTTCGGGAACAACAATCAAGAAGGACAATCAACCAATAGACCTCCTTTACTGTTCGGAACCAAAAATTACAACTTCTGAAAGTTTCGAATGAGGATCTATCTGAAAAAAGATCCTTGGGAATGGTGGGTTGTGGAGAATGGACCAGTTATTCCACGAAGAGATGATGGGACACCAAAGATTCTACTAGAAATGGATTCAACCGAAATCTACATGGTCTCATACGATTCAAAGGCAATGAACACACTTCTCAGCAGCATGGTACAATTCGAGATAGACAAAGTGTCCTCATGCAACACAACTAAGGAAATGTGGGATACTCTAGTGGTAAGTCATGAAGGTACTTCCAAAGTACGAGAAGTCAAACTGAGTATGCTCATGCATGATTATGAAATGTTCAAGCTAGAAAAAGATGAAACCATCAAGCTAGCTCTAGCAAGATTCCTAGTCCTCATAAACTCCTTGAAATTACTGGACAAGACTATTCCTCAAAGTGAGATCAACCGTAAGTTGCTTCGGGCTATGCCCAAAAGGTTTGCTTCTAAAATCACTACTCTTCAAGATTCTACAACTATTTCTTCCATGGATACTTTAACTTTGTTTGGTGAATTAGAAGAATATGAACATCAGTTAAAGAGATATGATGATGAGGAGGAAACTCCTCGAAGAAAGGTCTTAGCTCTTACTGTAGATAATGAAGAGGAGCTAGATGATGACTCAGATGAAGAAATAGCAATGATGTCAAGAGGACTCAAAGGACTACTACAAAGGAAGAACAAAAGAAGAAATACGTTCAACTCAAATAAGTCCAAAGGAAAGCAAACTGAAGAGACATGCTTTGAATGTGGACGTCCTAGTCATTTTAAGAAAGATTATTTTCAATTAAAGAACAAAGGGAAGACAAACTACAAAGACAACAAGAAGAACAAAGCTCTTGTGACTTGGAGTGATGAGAATCAAAGTGGAGATCGATGCTAAAGATGAGATAACACAAGTATGCTTCAGTAGGAATTGAAGGTGAATCTAATCGGTATCTTTTAATGATTTGAACTCATTAGAACAAGAAAATAAGAAGTTAAAAGAAAAGAATGCATGCTTAAAAGGTTTAGTTAATACTTTAATGAGTGAGGTGGATTCACTAATAGATGAAAAGAAAGAAATTGAAAAGGAATCTACTTGTAAAGAAGAAAAAGTTTTGATTGCTAAGATTGATTATTTAGATAATTATAACAAAATACTTTTCAATAAGGTAAATTTCTTGAATAATGAAGTCCAAAAATTGACTAATGAGCTAAGGATGAGAGATGTGTATTGATGCATTTAGTGATAAATCTCCGTTAAAACCTTTCCTAATAATGAACTTCAAAAAGAAATAGCTTCATTAAAATTATCTCTTGCTAAATTTGTCAACGGTGAAGAAAATTTGAATGTCATATTAGGTAAACAAAGACCTAGTTTTGAAAAACAAGGAATTGGTTATGATCCTATGCATAAAAAGAGTAATATGAAAATGCTAAAATCAAAGTCATGATTTAGTTTAAATTATTGCTCTCCTTTCACGACTTGTAAGCATTGTGGTATTAAAGGTCATTTAGATATAAATTGTTTTAAGAAACAAAATAAGGTTAAACAAATATGGATTAAAAAGAATGATTTACTTGCTACTAACATAAGTGGACCCAAAAAGATATGGGTACCAAAAAGATAAATTATTCTTTCTTGACAGGTATGTTTAAAGGCAAGAGTTTCATCTCAAAAATGGATTCTTGATAGCGGATGTTCTAGGCACATGACTGGTGATAAATCCAAATTCGTGGAACTAAATATCAAGAAGAAGAATGAAACTGTCACGTTTGGAGACAATAAAACCTGCGATATTATTGGAAAAAGGTAAAATTGGCAATGGCAAGGTAAGTATAAATAATGTATGTAAGACCCCAACTTATTATTAAATGAAATTGAATTTCCTTTATTTATTATTTTGAAATAGTAAGGGTTGATTTGATTAATGTGGTTAGTTATGGGTAAAATGCTAAAATATTTCAAATAAGCAAGTGGTTATAAAATATTCATTTTATCGAGAATATTCGTTTGGTCGTGGAATATTCCTCGCCGTCAGGGAATATTCGTGCATTTACACGGCGCAACCTTTGTGTGAGTCCCATAATGAAAAGAGATTGGATGACGAAAACGCGACAAGTATAAGTTGGTTATAAATAACTGCCGTAGTTTGTTACAGAATTAATCTTTGTTGGAATACCCGGTGGTTAAAACACAGTAGCACATAGTATTGCACCAATTATTGATTCTTACGTAAGAAGGCACTACTCAATAATTGTTACAGTAATTACTGTTCAATATTTTATTTTATTGATTCAATAATTACTGCGTTGATATTTTATATTATTGTTATTTCAATAATTGTCATTACACAGTATTTTTCTTTATCGAATCAATAATTCATATTATTTGAATAATATTATTAGATAGCATTATTGACAATGTCTAGAAAGTTCTGTCTAAGAAGAGGTTTGGTCACCTAATTGCGCGCCAGTAAGGAGAAATCCTTATTGGAAAGCCCCCTCTTTTCTGGGAACGGTCTGGTTATCGATATTGTGATTCTAAAATATTATTTGTGAATAATTAATTATTGATTTATATGATAAGGAATATATTCATTTTATGTGGATATAGATGGAGAAAATTTTAAAGTGACAATTGTTGAAAAATTGATATTTTATCTTTTCTGATAAAATAATTCATTTAAATATATTATTATATTTTAATAATATCATAATGGTGATATTTTTACAATGAATGTGGGATATATGAATATATGAGGAGGAAGAATATTTTTGTTGCAAAAGTTATTTAAAACATGTTAAACATGTCTGTGGGCCCATTTCTTGACTGAAATTTGATTATAGCCTGTAAAATCGTCCGTGTGTGGATTTCGGTCAATTTCTGTTTGGAATTTGGAAAAACTTTCTTCTGTAAAGTTGTAGAGAATTAAATTTCCTATAGAATGGACATAAGATTTGAATATTTCTGATAAAAGGGCTATTTATTATGAATTATTGAAGTTCCGAAGTTCCAGAATAATTAATTTTTGAAGTTTATAATATTTTAATTAAGAAAAACGTTTTTCTTATTTATTGTGGGTGGGTGGCTGATGTTGTGGGCTGGTGGTGTGCGTAGGAAGTTAAGAAATATTATATTAAATTTTTTGCTTTGGTGTTCTAAGCATTTTCCTATAAATAGGATGCTTAGGTTAGAATTGAAAATCACACCAAAAACTAAAGTTTTCTCTCTATATATTATCGAGCGTATTCTTGTGAGCATTTTGATACTTTGAGTGTTGCTATAGGGTGCAAGTTCCTTCAGCACTATATCTAGTATTCCAGTCAGAAGTACTGTCTTTTTGGAGGTAAGGGATGTTATTTTTTTTAAAAATGATATTATTTCTTCTAATATCATTATGCTGGAATATTGGTAAGATTTTTTTTTATGAAATTCTTATCTTTTAGTGTCGGGGTTACTATTCACGTATACGACACTATTTACGAATACGACACTATTCACAAAAAAATTAAATTTTCATTTTTTGTCAAAAATATCTATTATGGATACTAGCTTTGATTGTATCCATGTTTTAATTATTCTTGAATTTTACTTCACTATGATTATTTATGAAGTATTTTTGAACTCGGATTGTTTAAAGACCCCAACTTTTATGAATAAAAATGAATCTTCTATAAATATCATTTTTGAATATTATGGAATAAATTTGATATAATGTTATAGTTGAGGGTAATATTTATAAATTTTTCAAAGTACGCAAGTTGTTATATAATATTCGATTGGTCGGGGAGTATTCATTTTAACAGGGAATATTTGTACGATGGCAGAATCATTGGTGGACCCCACAACAGAATTATTGTCGGATTAAGAAAACGACAAAAATATTTTTTATAAAAATAACGGCGGAAGTTTTACCGTTAAGTGTTGAAACACTCGGTGTTAAAAGTACAAGAATACGCGTGGTTGCATAGTAGCACACGGTATTGATTATTGATGCTTACGTGAGAAGTCACTCAGTTTTGTTCAATTATTGCTTCAGTAATTGTTGCATAGTATCTCACATTAATTGATTTAATTATTGTTGATATTTTATAATTAAGATGACGAAGTTATTAATATTATTATTTGCAATATTAATGATGTCTAGAAGTTCTGCTAAGGAGAGGTTTGGTAACCTAATTGCGTGCCAATAGGGAGAAATCCTTATTGGAAAGCCCCCTCTTTCCTGGGAACGACCTAGTCGATTAATAGTGTGAATAATAATAATGATGATGAAGTTTTGTTTTATTAGTATTATTAATGTAATAAAACGGAAAAGCTTTTTATATAAAACAGAATACTTTTATAAAGTTATTCGTTTTATTAGATTATAAATAGAATATATTATATTTTATTGTAAACCAATCTGGACCGTCCGTTTAAAGTAAATCTGTAAGACCCCAACTTATTATTAAATGAAATTGAATTTCCTCTATTTATTATTTTGAAATAGTAAGGGTTGATTTGATTAATGTGGTTAGTTATGGGTAAAATGCGCAAATATTTCAAATAAGCAAGTGATTATAAAATATTCATTTTTATCGGAGAACATTCGTTTGGTCGTGGAATATTCTTGCTGTCGGGGAATATTCGTACGACGGCGCAGCCTTGTGTGGGCCCCATAACGAAAAATGATTGGATGAAGAAAATGACAAGTATAAGTTGGTTATAAATAACAGGCGTAGTTATTACTGAATTATCTTCGTTGGAATACTACCCTATGGTTAAAACACAAGAAGATACTGCAGTATTGCACCAATTATTGATTCTTATGTAAGAAGGCACTACTCGATAATTGTTACGATAATTACTTGCTCAATATTTTATTTTATTGATTCAATAATTGCTTTGCGTTGATATTTTATATTATTGTTGTTTCAATAATTGTCAGTACACAGTATTTTCCTTTATCGAATCAATAATTTATATTATTTGAATAATATTATTAGATAGCATTATTGGCAATGTCTAGAAAGCTCTGTCTAAGGAGAGGTTTGGTCACCTAATTGCGTGCCAGTAAGGAGAAATCCTTATTGAAAAGCCCCCTCTTTCCTGTGAACGGCATGTTTGTCGAATATTGTGATTCTGTAATATTATTTGTAAATAATTAATTATTAATTTATATGATAAGGAATATATTCATTTTATGTGGATATAGATGGAGAAAATTTAAAGTGACAATTGTTGAAAAATTGATATTTTATCTTTTCTGATAAAATAATTCATTTAAATATATTATTATATTTTAATAATATAATAATGGTGATATTTTTACAATGAATGTGGGATATATGAATATATGAGGAGGAAGAATATTTTTGTTGTAAAAGTTGTTTAAAACATGTTAAACATGTCTGTGGGCCCATTTCTTGACTGAAATTTGTTTATAGCTAGTAAAATCGTCCGTATGTGGATTTCGGTCAATTTTTGTTTGGAATTTGGAAAAACTTTCTTCTGCAAAGATGTAGAGAATTAAATTTCCTATGGAATGGACATAAGATTTAAATTTTTCTGATAAAAAGGCTATTTATTATGAATTATTGAAGTTCCGAAGTTCCAAAATAATTAATTTTTGAAGTTTATAATATTTTAATTAAGAAAAACATTTTTCTTATTTATTGTGGGTGGGTGGCTGATGTTGTGGGCTGGTGGTGTGCGTAGGAAGTTAAGAAATATTATATTAAATTTTACCTTTTTTGTGTTAAGCATTTTCCTATAAATAGGATGCTTAGGTTAGAATTGAAAATCACACGAAACTAAAGTTTTCTCTCTATATATTATCGGCGTATTCTTGTGAGCATTTTGATACTTTGAGTGTTGCTATAGGGTGCAAGTTCCTTCAAAGACTATATCTAGTATTCGGTCAAGTCTTTCTCTTTTTGGAGGTAAGGATGTTATTTTTTTAAAAATGATATTATTTCTTCTAATATCATTATCTTTGGAATATTGGTAAGATTTTTTTTTTTTTTTATGAAATTCTTATCTTTTAGTGTCTGGGGTTACTATTCACGTGATACGACACTATTTACGAATCGACACTATTCACAAAAAATTAAATTTTCATTTTTTGTCAAAAATATCTATTATGGATACTAGCTTTGATTGTATCCATGTTTTAATTATTCTTGAATTTTACTTCACTATGATTATTTATGAAGTATTTTTGAACTCGGATTGTTTAAAGTACGAATCCTTAATATTTGTTCTTTTGTTTCACTGGATTCGTTTTCTTTAAAATATTTTTCATTATCCTCAGTCCTAAATGATGATATTACTGAATATCTTTGGCCTGTAGTGCAAAGATGAATGAATTTGCGATGAATATCTTTGGCATGTAGTGCAAAGATGAACATGTGTTGAGATGAACATGACCAACTGATGAATATCTTTGGCCTGTAGTGCAAAGATGAATATTTGATTCAAGATGTATATTAATTAATGTTACAGAGATAAAATATTGATGATGGACTTTTAAATTCATAGATAATAGTAGATTTCATTCTCTACGTAACTCTTCTATAAATTATTCTTTCCGCTGCGAATATTGATTTAAAACTTATTGTCTATTGTATTTTATCAGATTTTCCCTGTTGAAGACTAACGATAATTTGTTCTATATTATCTTAGTCATAATATTCTTTACTAGGCTAGTTGAGCTCACCCTTTTTCTTTTTGTTCCATTTTTCTTCTCGGGAGGCGAGAATGTAACGAGTACTTAGTAAAATGTGGAATGATGGTTCTAGAAGTTGTTTTAGTAGTCCTCACTATTTTGTAAAATAGTGTATCAATAATTGTAATGAGGACTTATTTGAGTTTGGATATTGTCTAGATGACAATATTTGTATTTAAACTCATAGTTTATGTGTTGTCGTATTCTACACGACAATTGTATTAATAAAATTGTAGTTGTTTTTGTACCATGTATTTTGGCGACTCAGAATGGGTGTTGTATACCTATTTTGGGGGTGTCACAGTTGGTATCAGAGCTTAGGAATATGATCTCGGGCGGAGATTGGGGAATAGAACTAGGAGGGGAGAGACGAGTAAATCCTTCACTAGTGTGTCCTACCTAAGCTTATTTGTTAGTTGGTCAGTATATAGGGATATTATGTGGTATGTTAATTTCCTTAATTAACCCTTGTTTTATGACAGTATTTGAGAATGGCAACTGAGAATGTTAACAATGGAGCAAATGAGACCATGGAGACACCTTTACCCACCAACGAGGAGAACGTGCAACATGCTGGCAATGTTCCTCCTGTGAACAATACCACTGAGCAGATGATGAACGAAGGGATATTTAGAAGCTTTTTGCAGTTCATGAAAAATTAGACGAGGGAGACTCGTGTACAAAATACTGGTGGAAATGATAGCAATACACGGTTTGTCACGGCCAAGAAGTTCAAAGAGTTGGGACCACCAGATTTCTGGGGAAAGCCTGATCCGATTAAGGCGGAGACGTGGGTCAAACAAATTACCAAGATATTCGACGTCTTGGGATGCACGGAGGAATAGAAGGTTCCATTTGCCACTTTTATGTTTCGTAATGAGGCAGATTACTGGTGGGAATCTGTGAAGCGTACCCATCCAGCCACACTTAGCATGTCTTGGGAGACGTTTCAGAAACTATTCAATGATAAGTACTTTCCTGAAAGTATTCGTCATATGAAGGAAGTGGAGTTTATTATACTGAAACAAAACAATATGACGGTATCCCAGTACGAGGCGAAGTTTGCAGAGTTATCCAGGTTTGCACCTCATTTGGTGGAGAATGAGGAACGTATGACGCGGATATTTCTAAGAGGTTTGAAACCCGGCATACGTCAATATCTCATTTCTCATAAATTTTTTCTCTATTCAGATGTTGTCAACAGGGCTCAATTATTAGAGCGAGATAACAAGTATGTTCAACCGAGGGACCACAACCAGGATCATACCGGTGACTGTAGTCATCAGAACAACGATAACCAGCGGAGAAAGAAAAATACGGACAAAAATGGTAACCACTCTGGTGGTAATCATGGCCATAAAAATAGAAGAAGCGAGTCGGGATGAGATTTTAAAGAGAGGAGATTCAACAATGACCATGTGAAGACGTCAGCACTAGCAGCAACTGGTTCTAAGGGAGGAGAACGACCACCGGCCATATGCTATAAATGCGGGAAAGAGGGACATATCAGCCCAAACTACCCACAACAGTTCAAGTTATGTTATAATTGTGGAAAAGGACATATCGCTCGAGATTGTACAATAGCGAACCCAAGTCCAGCGGGGATGGTGACTCAAAAGTCTGTCCCAGAAAAGTTAAAGTCAACGGTTCCTAGAAGAGCGTTTGTTGTGACTAGTCAAAATGCGAGGAACCCAAACGAGGTGATCACGGGTAAGCTAATCATAAATTCTAGCAAAGTTTATACCTTACTAGATACCGGTGCTACCCATTCATTTATCTCTCCTGCTTGTGCTCAACGTTTAAGCTTAACTCCGGAGAAATTAGACTTTGACCTATCTGTGGAGACTCCATTAGGAGATACTTTTATTACATCCACTATTTATAAATCTTGTTTGATCCAAGTTGGCACCATCACATTACCTGTTGACCTTATCTCTTTAAAGATACTTGCTTTTGATGTGATTTTAGGGATTGATTGGTTAACCACTCATCATGCCAAAATTGATTGTTTGCGTAAGGTTGTTAGTTTTCATATTCCTAACCAACCTGTTGTACGAATTCAAGCAACTAAACCACTAAAATCAATCACTGTCATATCAAGTCATAAAGCTATTCCTTTATTGAAAAACGGATGTCAAGCTTTCTTAGCCCATGTTATGGATTTGAATAAAGACATGTCAGATTTGAATAATATTCCTGTTGTTAGTAAATTTCCTGACGTATTTCCTGAAGAACTTCCCGGTCTACCCTCAGAACGTGAAGTTGAATTCTTTATTGATCTTGAACCTGGTATAAAGCCCATTTCTAAAACCCCATATCGAATGGCTCCTATTGAACTTCAGGAGTTAAAGGTCCAACTACAGGAGTTGTTGGACATCAGTTTCATTCGTCTTAGTACATCTCCTTAGGGTGCTCCTGTTTTATTTATAAAGAAGAAAGATGGGAATAGGCGACTTTATATTGACTATCGAGAATTGAACCATGTCACCATCAAGAATAGGTATCCGTTACCTCGCATTGATGACCTATTTGACCAGTTGCAAGGAGCACAATTCTTCTCAAAGATCGATCTTCATTCTGGATATCATCAGCTGAAGATTAGAACTAAGGATATTCCAAAGCGCCTTGTAACTAATGCGGGCATTATGAATTCTTAGTCATGTCTTTTGGATTGACTAATGCTCCTGCAGCTTTCATAGATATGATGAACCGAGTATTCAAGGAATATTTAGATCAGTTTGTTGTTGTCTTTATTGATGACATCCTCGTATATTCCAAAAGCCGTGAAGATCATGAGCACCATTTGAAGCTGGTACTCCAAAGGCTTCGTGAAAATAAGCTATATGCCAAGTTGAAGAAATGTGAGTTCTGGCTTGAAGAAGTAGCATTCCTTGGGCACGTGGTGTCAAAACATGGAGTATCTGTTGACCCAGCAAAGATTGAAGCAATACAAAGTCGAGCAACCAAGAGAATTGATCAAGTACGTGGGTTTACGGCTTAATTGGTTATTATCGGAGATTTATGGAAGGATTTTCTCGAATTGCTACTCCATTAACTCAGCTGACTCGGAAAGATACAAAATTTGTATGGAGCGAGGAATGCGAGAAGAGTTTTCAAGAGCTTAAGAGGAGACTCATTTCGGTACCTGTTTTGACAATACCATCTGGTTCGGATGGATTTGTTATCTACAGGGATACTTCGGGCAAAAGGTTAGGGTATGTTCTCATAAAACATGGGGAAGTCATAGCCTATGCCTCACGACAACTTAAAGAATATGAGAGGAATTATCCTACTCATGATCTAGAGTTGGCAGCAGTCGTTTTCGCACTAAAGATCTGGAGGCACTATCTATAAGGGGAGAAAGTGGAGATATATTCAGACCATAAAAGCCTCAAATATTTCTTCACCCAAAAGGAACTCAACATGCGGCAACGACATTGGCTTGAGCTTTTGAAAGACTACGACTATACCATTCAATACCATCCTGGAAAAGCGAACGTGGTAGCTGACGCGTTGAGTAGAAGATCATACGCGGGAATGAGTGCGATGTTGTCAACACAAAGGCCCATTTTATGTGATTTACAAAAGATGAATATAGAATTCAAGACTCCGGGGACCCATGAAATTATGTCAAGTATATGTATAGATCCAACTTTAATTGATAAAGTTAAAGTTTCTCAAGCCACAGACCCGGAGCTGATGCGTATGAAGAAGAAAGTACAAGAAGGTGCTATTCCAGAAGCAAGAATCGATGAAGAAGGAATACTTCGAGTCCACTCCAGACTTTGTGTTCCTAACGACTCTGATTTGAAATACAAGATCATGATGGAGGCACACAATACACCATTTGCAATCCATCTTGGAAGTACCAAAATGTATCGTGATCTTCGACATACATTTTGGTGGAATAATATGAAGAGAGAGATTGCAAAGTTTATCTCGAGGTGTTTAACTTGTCAACGTGTAAAGGTGGAGCATCAAGTGCCTAAGGGTCCATTCTAACCACTTGAGATTCCAAAATGGAAGTGGGAATACATTACCATGGATTTTGTTACCATGCGATTTGGGTTATTGTTGATAGATTAACTAAGTCTGCTCATTTCTTGCCAATATGGGAGACTTATTCCCTTGAACGTCTTGCTCGTATGTACGTAAATGAGATTGTGAGAATGCATGGCATGCCAGTATCCATAGTTTCAGATCATGACCCAAGATTCACTTCACGATTTTGGGTTAGCCTGCAAAAAGCTATGGGCACGGATTTGCATTTTAGTTCGGCATACCATCCTCAAACGGATCCAGAGAGGACTATTCAAACTCTTGAAGATCTATTAAGACTCTGTGTCCTAGACTTCAAAGGGAGTTGGGATAAGTATTTACCATTGGTGGAATTCTCCTACAACAACAGCTTATCGAGCAAATATAGGTGTGGCTCCATTCAAGCATTGTATGGGCGAAAGTGTCGCTCTCAAAATGTTTGGGATGAGGTGGGTGAAACAACATTGTTGGGACCAGAGTTGGTACGTATACTTACGAAAAAGATCCAAATGATTCGACAACGTATACAAACGGCACAGGATCGACAAAAGAGTTATGCGGATCTTCATCGAAAGGACGTGGAATTTGGTATTGGGGATCATGTATTGTTACGTGTTGCTCCATGGAAGGGAGTTACAAGATTTGAAAAACGAGGAAAGCTCAATCCATGATTTATTGGTCCATTTTAGATTCTTGACCGAGTAGGAAAAGTAGCCTATAGACTCGCGTTACCTCCAAGTATATCTCGTGTTCATAATGTTTTTCACATATCTGTGTTACGTAAATATGTTAAAGACCCGAACCACGTTATTGAGTTAGAAGACGAGATAGCCGAAGACTTAACATATAAAGAGGTACCTGTCAAGATCTTGGATAGGAAGGAGCATGTCCTACGCACAAAGGTCATACCACAAGTCAAAGTTTTGAGGAGGAACCATGCTATAGAGGAAATGACCTGGGAGTTGGAAACGGAAATGAAAGCGAGGTATCCTCACCTTTTGAAACACCAGGGTAGTCGTCGTCAATTTCGAGGACGAAATTTAATAAGGAGGGAGGTTGTAAGACCCCAACTTATTATTAAATGAAATTGAATTTCCTCTATTTATTATTTTGAAATAGTAAGGGTTGATTTGATTAATGTGGTTAGTTATGGGTAAAATGCGTAAATATTTCAAATAAGCAAGTGGTTATAAAATATTCATTTTTATCGGAGAATATTCGTTTGGTCGTGGAATATTCTTTAGCATTGTCGAGAATATTCGTATGCACGGCCAAGCAGACCTTGTGTGGGCCCCCATAACTAAAAAGCGATTGGATGAAGAAAACGACAAGTATAAGTTGGTTATAAATAATGTGGTAGTAGTTATTCACGATTATCTTGTTGGAATACCCAATGGTTAAAAACACAAAGATCATCACACGATGTTGCACCAATTATTGATTCTTACGTAAGAAGGCATTACTCAATAATTGTTACGATAATTCTTGCTCAATATTTTATTTTATTGATTCAATAATTGCTTGCGTTGATATTTTATATTATTGTTGTTTCAATAATTGTCATTACACACGATATTTTCCTTTATCGAATCAATAATTCATATTATTTGAATAATATTATTAGATATCATTATTGGCAATGTCTAGAAAGTTCTGTCTAAGGAGAGGTTTGGTCACCTAATTGCGAGCCAGTAAGGAGAAATCCTTATTGGAAAACCCCCTCTTTCCTGGGAACGGCTTGGTTGTCGATATTGTGATTCTGTAATATTATTTGTGAATAATTAATTATTAATTTATATGATAAGGAATATATTCATTTTATGTGGATATAGATGGAGAAAATTTTAAAGTGACAATTATTGAAAAATTGATATTTTATCTTTTCTAATAAAATAATTTATTTAAATATATTATTATATTTTAATAATATAATAATGGTGATATTTTTACAATGAATGTGGGATATATGAATATATGAGGAGGAAGAATATTTTTGTTGCAAAAGTTGTTTAAAACATGTTAAACATGTCTGTGGGCCCATTTCTTGACTGAAATTTAATTATATCCTGTAAAATAGTCTGTATGTGGATTTCGGTCAATTTCTGTTTGAAATTTGGAAAAACTTTCTTCTGCAAAGTTGTAGGGAATTAAATTTCCTATGGAATGGACATAAGATTTAAATTTTTCTGATAAAAGGGCTATTTATTATGAATTATTGAAGTTCCGAAGTTCTAGAATAATTAATTTTTGAAGTTTATAATATTTTAATTAAGAAAAACTTTTTTCTTATTTATTGTGGGTGGGTGGCTGATGTTGTGGGCTGGTGGTGTGCGTAAGAAGTTAAGAAATATTATATTAATATTATATTAAATTTTCTGCTTCGGTGTTCTAAGCATTTTCCTAGAAATAGGATTCTTAGGTTAGAATTGAACTAGGAGGGGAGAGACGAGTAAATCCTTCGCTAGTGTGTCCTACCTAAGCTTACTTTTTAGTTGGTCAGTATATAGGGATATTATGTGATATGTTAATTTCCTTAATTAACCCTTTTTTAGGACAGTATTTGAGAATGGCAATTGAGAATGTTAACAATGGAGTAAATGAGACCATGGAGACACCTTTACCCACCAACGAGGAGAACGTGCAACAGGCTGGCAATGTTCCTCCTGTGAACAACACCACTGAGCAGATACACGGTTTGTCACGGTCAAGAAGTTCAAAGAGTTGGGACCACCAGAATTTTGGGGAAAGCCAGATCAGATTAAGGCGCAGACGTGGGTCAAGCAAATTACCAAGATATTCAACGTCTTGGGATGCACGGAGGAACAGAAGGTTCCATTCGCCACTTTTATATTTCGTAATGAGGCAGATTACTAGTGGGAATCTGTGAAGCGTACCCATCCAGCCGCACTTAGCATGTCTTGGGAGACGTTTCAGAAACTGTTCAATGACCTGTATACGCGGGCTACCCTATACTTGATGAAATTCTTATGTTATTCCATTCTTTATTATTACATTGGAATATCACACATCTGCATGCGTTTTTACGTCGGACTGGTTCCGTCTTTATTATTACATTTGGAATATGCTATCTCATGCGTTTCTGTGGCCGGACTGGTTCTCATCTTTATTATTCTATTGGAATATCACATGCATGCATTTCTGGGGACTGGTTTCGTCTTTATTATACGCTGGAATATCCTCGTCTGCATGCATTTTACTGTGGGACTGGTTCCGTTATTTATTATTTTTTAGAATAACTTTGTCTGTCAATCTGCCGCATGCATGGTGATTTCATTGTTATTCCATTCATTATTATTCTATTGGAATATCACATGCGGTCGTGTTTACGCTTTGACTGGTTCCGATTATTTATTATTACATTGGAATAACTTTGTCATGCAAAGTACCGCATGCATGGTAATTTCTTTTGTTATTCTATTCTTTATTATACTCAGTTGGTTAAAGTTTTGACTTCTATACTCCATGAAATTAGTGGAATATCCTTGATATTTGCGCTTCATCCAGTATCTTTTCGTGGAAATATTCTTCTGAGCATTCTTGAATTTTACTCTACAAAGAAGTATCATGTTGACAATTTGAACATTATTAGTTCCTGGATAAATTAATTCTTGAACTTGTTTTATTGAATTCTTATATCATTGTCATCATCCTCATATTTATATTTTGTTGAAAGTCATCTCGTGGCTTTGTAGTGCATAGATGGACTTGGTATGATTATGATCGAGGATTATTACGTGTAATCATGGCCGTAATGTTACAAATGATGTGGTAAAAGTCCTCATTGGCCCGTAGTGCATTGATGGGCGATTGTTGGCATGATCATGACCATTGATGAATACACAAATATCCTTGGCCCGTGAGTCGTGGATAATTTGTGGTTGTGATACTAATGAATATCCTTGGTAGTAGTGTGGGGATGATGTGGATTATTTATTAAGCTGAGTCCCAGCGATAAAAGTGATGAAAAAATCTTTTAAATCACAAAAGATAGTAGATTTTATTCTCTACTTGACTCTTTTAATGGATAGCATGTCCCGCTGCAGTTAAACTTGATGTCTATTGTATTTTATCAGTTTAACATTGTTGAAGACTAATGATAATTTATTCTTCATTATCTTAGTCATAATATTTCTTACTGGGCTAGTTGAGGTCACCCTTTCTTTCATTGTTCTCTTCAGGAAATGAGAACGTAGCCGGGACTAATCAGAGAACGGAGTGACGGTCCAGATGATAGCATTAGTAGTCCTCACTATTCTGTTAAATAGTGTGACAATAAATGTAATGAGGACTTATTTTGAGAGTGGATATTGTCTAAAAGACAATATTTGTATTAAAACTCACAACTCTCTTGTTGTATATTAAAGATTGTATTTGTATTTTGTACCATGTATTTGGCAACTCAGAATAGGTGATGTATACCTATTTTGGGGGCGTCACAAATTATTTATTGGAACTCTAAAGATTTGTTGAGAAAAGAGTATGATGTCATATGCCACTTTAGTTGTTCACGCCACTTTTAAATATAGAGACAAAGTCAAAGTTGTTTTGAAAGTGGATTATCTTTAGAGGATTTTCATATTTATCTCAACATTAAAAAGGTTTGAATTTGTTATTTGGATAAATATTTCTTTCCTAATATTAAGGATTATTGTGTACCGTTGTGGGTAATTCTCTTAGATATTATCCTACCGTTTGATTAAATTAGAACATATCTATATTAACGATAATATAATGTGGGCTATAAATCAGTGTTTTCATGTTTGGAAAAATACAACTCACGAAAATATTCCTTGCACTTATTACTGTGATTACCGAGCAAATTGATTTTGTCAAGTGCAATGTGACGCCCCCAAAATAGGTATACATCACCCATCTTGAGTCGTCAGATACATGGTACAAAATACAAATACAACTTAATTATACAACAGTCGTGTAAAATATGACAAAACATAATCTAAGAGTTTTAATAAGAATATTGTCATCTAGACAATATCCACACTCAATAGAGTCCTCATTACATTTATTGTCACACTATTTAACAGAATAGTGAGGACTAATAATGCTATCATCTGAACCGTCACTCCATTCCCCGACTAGTCCCGGCTACATTCCCTTTTCCTGAAGAGAACAGTGAAAGAAAGGGTGAGCTCAACTAGCCCAATAAGAAATATTATGAATAAGATAATGCAGAATAAATTATCATTAGTCCTCAACAATGTTAAACTAATAAAATACAATAGACATCAAGTTTAACTGCAGTGGAACAAGCAATCCATTAAAAGAGTCAAGTAGAGAATAAAATCTACTATCTTTTATGATTTAAAAAGTTTTTCATCACTTTTATCGCTGGGACTCAGCTTAATAAATAATCCACATCATCAATTCATCCATGCACTACAGGCCAAAGATATTATTTAGTATCACAACCACGAATTATCCATGCACTCACGCCAAAAGATAATTGTGTTTTCATCAACAGTCCCCGATCATGCCATAAAACAATTCATCTTTTCTCCTTGGCGAAGAGAATCCATAGCCATAATCATACCAAAAAGCGTCCCATCAATGCACTACGGGCCAATGAAGACTTTTTCCATATCATTTGTAACATTACGATCATGATTATACCAATAATCCACAGGTCATAATCATACCAAGTCCATCTATGCACTTTCTGGCCACAGATGACTTTCAACAAAATATAAACATGAGGATGATGACAATGATATAAGAATTCAATAAAAACAAGTTCAAAGATTAAATTATCTAGGAACTAATAACGTCCAAATTGTCAACATGATACTTCTTTGTAGAGTAAAATTGAATGCTCAGAAGAATATTTCCATGAAAAGATACTGGATGAAGCGCAAATATCAAGGATATTCCACTAATTTCATGGAGTATAGAAGTCAAAACTTTAACCAACTGAGTATAATAAAGAATGGAATAACAAAATAAATGACCATGCATGCGGTACTTCGCATAGACATGTTATTCCAACAGAATAATAAATAACGGAACCAGGTCAGGCGTAATACACACCGAAAGGATATTCCAATGTAATAATAAAGAATGGAATAACAACAAATCACCATGCATGCGCAAGACGTCACATAGACAGGATATTCCAATGAATAATAAATAATGAGAACCGAAAGTCAAAGAAATTGCACCGGCACAGGATGTTCCAACAAAATAATAAAGAATAGAATAACAATGTAAATCACCATGCATGCGGTACTTCTCATAGGCAAGGTTATTCCAATGAGAATAATAAATAATCCAACCAAGTCCGGTGTAAAACGCATTGCATGTGAGGATATTCCAACAGAATAATAATAAAGACGGAACGGTCCCAAGTAAAACGCATGAGATAGGATATTCCAATGAGAATAATAAAGAATGGAATAACGAAGAATTTCACCAAGTATAGGGTAGCCCGTGATATACTGAGTTATTCCAACGAAATAATAAAGAATGGAATAACGAAGAATTTCACCACGTATAGGGTAGATTGGCAGCGTATCTGAGTTATTCCAACAGAATAATAAATAATATAATAACAGAAGAATTTCACCAAGTATAGGGTAGACCGCGTATACAGGTTATTCCAACAGAATAATAAAGAATGGAATAACAAAAGTTCTCTTCATGAATACAAAAGAAATAATACCCCTTACCTTATAAAGAAGAAACTGGATATAAAAGTAGTGAAGTAGCGGAATACTTTTCTTCTTTCTCTCTATAGTTTCTCTCTCTAGAGTTTCAGTGAATTCGTAAAAAATAATGAAAGAATGAGCTTCTATTTATAGAAGAATGGATGAATAGTAACCAATCCATGAAATCGGTCCGATTGATTTACTTTTAAGCGGATGGTCAGTTGGTTTACAATAAAATATAATATATTCTATTTATAATCTAATAAAAGCGAATAACTTTATAAAAGTATTCTATTTTATATAAAAAGATTTTACTATCTGAAACACTATGCAAGCACTATGCAAAACACTATGCATAATAAAAAATATAATATATTCTAATTATTGTCTAATAAAATGTATAACTTTATAAAAGTATTACATTTTTATATAAAGAGATTTTACTATTAGCCTAATAAAACGCGAATAACTTTATAAAAGTATTACATTTTTATATATAAAAAGTTTTTACATTTTATTACATTAATCATACTAATAAAATAAAACTTATATATATATATATATATATATATATATATATATATATATATATATATATATAAACAATTAATAACAATTGAATCAAATAACGTGAAATACTATGCAAAAACTCATCGTGGCAATAATTGAACAAAAGCGAGTGACTTCTCACGTAAGCATCAATAATCAATACAGGTAGTGCTCTTATGCAACCACACGTATTCTTTGTACTTTTTACTACCGAGTAGTTCAACAATGATAACTTAGTAAACTTAGGCGTTATTTCATAAAAATATTTTGTCATTTTCTCAATCTGACAATAATTTCTTTGTGGGGTCCACCAATGATTGTGCCGTTGTACGAATATTCCCTGACCAATCGAATATAATACAACAACTTGCATACTTTACAAAATTTATAAATACTACACACAACTATTACATTATCTCAAATTCACACCATAATATAAAAAAAATATTTTGAGAAAAGTAAATCTTTATTCGCAAAATTTGGGATTTTACAATATCCCCTCCTTATGAAATTTTGCCCTCGAAATTTGCGTACGTACCTGGTATGCCAAACAGATGAAGACACTTCGTCAGATTCTAACTCTTGAGGTATAGCCTTTAAGCGTAGAATATATTCCAAGATTTTAACAGGTACATCTTCATACGTTAAATTATCCGTTATCTCGTCCGGTTCTAAATCAATAATGTGGTTCGGGTCGTCCACATATTTACGTAACATCGATACAAGAAAAATGTTATGAATACACGACATACTTGGCGGTAAAACGAGTCTATAGGCCACAGTTCCTACTCGATCAAGGATTTCAAATGAGTCAATAAAATCGAGGGTTGAGATTTCCTCTCTTCATCAATTCTTGCTTCTAGAATAACGCCCTCTTGAACCTTTTTTTTCAAATTCATCAGCTCTGAGTATTTAGCTTGAGCGGCTTTAACTTTATCGATTAAAGTCGATTCTACTCATATATTCGTTATCTTCATGTGGGTTCGTATATTCGCAATCGTAAACGCATACGATCTTCTACTCAACGCGTCAGCTACCACGTTCGCTTTTCCACGATGGTATTGAATGGTACGATCGTAATCTTCAACAGCTCGAGCCAACGTCTTTGGAGCATGTTACGTTCATTTTAGTTGAACAAATATTTAAGAGTTTTAGAAATGGGGTTTTGTATTGGGGTCAGTACAAAATTCGATTTCACGCTCTAGGGGTAGGCTAAGAAGTCTTCAAGAATACATCAGGAAATTTATTAACAATAGAAAGATTATTCACAACTGTAAGACCCCAAATTATTAATAAATGAAATTTATTTTCCTCTATTTATTATTTTGAAATAGTAAGGGTTGATTTGATTAATGTGGATAGTTATGGGTAAAATACGCAAATATTTCGAATAAGCAAGTGGTTATAAAATATTCATTATTGTCGGGGAATATTCGTTTGGTCATGGAATATTCAGATCGTTGTGGGAATATTCGTATTTATGACTACAGATTTTTGTGGGCCCCATAACGGAAAGCGATTGGATGAAAAAAACGACAAATATAAGTTGTTTATAAATAACGGTGTAGTTGTTACCGTTAATACTATTGGAATACCCGGTGGTTAAAACACACTAATACGCGTTGTTGAACATGCAGTATTGCACCAATTATTGATTCTTACGTAAGAAGGCACTACTCAATAATTGTTACAGTAATTACTGCTCAAAGATTTTTTTATTTTATTGATTCAATAATTGTTTATTGATATTTTATATTATCGTTGTTTCAATAAATTGTCATTACACAAGATTTTCCATTATCGAGCAATAATTCATATTATCTCGAATAATATTATTGGATAACATTATTGGCAATGTCTAGAAAGTTCTGCCTAAGGAGAGGTTTGGTCACCTAATTGCGCTACCAAAGAAGAAGAGAGAGATCCTTATTGAAAGCCCCATCTTTCCTCGAACGGCACCGTTGTCAATCTCGTGATTCTCAGTAATATTATTTGTGAATAATTAATTATTGATTTATATGATGAGGAAAATATTGATTTTATGTGGATATAGATGGAGAAAATTTTTAATGTGATAATTGTTGAAAATTAATATTTTATCTTTTTCTCGATAAAATAATTCATTTAAATATATTATTTTAATAATATATTAACGGTGATATTTTTATAATGAATGTGGGATATATGAGTATATGAGGAGGAAGAGTATTTTTATTGCATTAAATGTTTAACATATATTTTGTGTGTTTGTGGACACAATTATTGATCGAAATTTGATTATAACCTATAAAATCGCCCGTTTATAGATTTCGGTTAATTTCTGTTTGGAATTTGGAAAAACTTCCTTCTACAAAGTTGTAGATAATGGAATTTTCTATAGAAATTCGCAAGATTCGAATTTTCTGGTAAAAGAGATATTTATTGTGAATTATTGAAGTTCCGAAGCTCCGAAATAATTAATTTTTGAAGTTTTAATTATTTTTAATAAGAAAAACGTTTTTTTACATTTTTGGGACTCATTTAACATGTGTTAGGATGGCTGAGTTCAGATTCATGGATGCGTAGGAAGATGTGGAAAATAAATAATATTAATTTATTAAATTTTCTACTTTGGTGTTCTAAACATTTTCCTATAAATAGGGTGCTTAGGTTAGAATTGAAAATCACACCAGAAACTGAAGTTTTCTCTCTCTATATTATCGAGCGTATTCTTGTGAGTATTTTGAGTATACTTTGAGTATTGCTATACGGTGCAAGTTCAAGTCATAGCCTATATCCGGTGTTTCAACTAGAAGTACTGCCTTTTCGAGGTAAGGGATGTTATTTTATTCAAAATGATATTATTTCTTCAATATCATTATGCCAAATATTGGTTGGAATTTTTATCAAATTTGGAATTTTTTCATGTCGGGGTTACTATTCACGAGTTACTATTCACTATTTCATGAGTTACTATTCACGAATTTACTATTCACGAGTCTACTATTCACGAGTACTATTCACTTAAGCGTGAAGATGTTTTTTTTGTGAAATTTCTATCTTTTGGTGTCGAGTTACTATTCACGATACTAAGACTATTCACGATACTGACACTATTCACTTATCTCACATATTCATCGAAAAATGAAATTTCTTCTTTTTGTCCAAAATATCTATTATGGATACTAGCTTTGATTGTATCCATGTTTTGATCATTCTTGAATTTTACTCCACTCGATTACTTATGAAGTATTTTTGAACTTGGATTGTTTAAAATACTTAATCCTTAATATTTGTTCTTTTGTTTCAATCGGATTCGCTTCCTTTAAAATATTTTTCATCATCCTCACCCTAAATGATGATATTATCAATATCTTTGACTCGAATCGCAAAGATGAATGATTTCTTGATGAATATTTTTGGCTCAGAGTAGTGCATAAATGAACAGTGTGTTGAGATGAACATGACCGATCGATTAATATCTTTGGCCCAGTAGTGCAAAGATGAAGAGGTGTTTAGATGAACATGACCAATCGATGAATATCTTTGGTCAGTAGAGAGCAAAGATGAATATTTGATTCCGGATATATATTGATTGATGTTACAGGATAAAATATCGACGATGAACTTTTAAATTCATATATAGAAGATAGTAGTTTGCATTCTCTACTTAACTCTTCTAATGAATTGTTGTTTCATTGCCGAAGATTGATTTAAAACCGGTTGTCTATTGTATTCTATTAGATTTTTCCTCGTCAAGACTAACGATAATTTGTTGTATATTATCTTAGTCATAATATTCTTTACTCGGGCTAGTTGAGCTCACCCTTTTCCTTTTTGTTCCATTTTTCTTCTCGTGAGGCGAGAATGTAATGCAGTACTAGCTCGGGTATGGAATGAAGGTTCTAGAGAGAGTTGTTTAGTAGTCCTCACCATTTTTGTAAAAATAATGTATCAATAATTATGATGGGGATTTATTTGCGTGTGGATATTGTCTAGATGGCAATATCTCAGATTTAAACTCACAGCTTATATGTTGTAATAATAAAGTTGTAGTTATTTCGCATCATGTATTTGGCGACACTCGTAATGGGTTGGATGGAATGGACCTATTTTGGGGGCGCCACAATGGTATCGAGCTTAGGATATGATCTCCATGAGATCGGAATAGAACTAGGAGGGAGAGACGAGTAAATCCTTCGCTAGTGTGTCCTACCTAAGCTTATTTGTTAGTTGGTTAGTATATAGGATATTATGTGATATATTGATTTCCTTAATTAACCCTTGTTTTATGACAACAAAGATTTGAGAATGTCGAATCGAGAATATTAATAGTGGAGTAAATGAGACCGTGGAGATGCTCATTTACCAACGAGGAGAACGTGTAACAAAGTCGGCAATGTACCTCCCGTGAACAACACCACCGAAAGCGTATGATGAACGAGGGGATGTTTAGAAACTTTTTGCGCTTCATGCAAAATCGCATTTAGGAGACTCGTGTTCAAAATACAGAGGAAATGATAGCAATTCACGGTGGTCACAAACCAAGCGCTTCAAAGAGTCGGGACCACCGTACTTCAGGAAAGCCGATCCGATTAAGGCGAGACGTGGGTCAAACAAATTACCAAGATATTCGATGTCTTGGGATGCACGGAGGAACAGAAAGTTCCATTCGCTACTTTTATGTTCCGAACGAGGCAGACATCGGTGGGAATCAGTGAAGCGCACCCATCCAAATTTTCGGCAAAGATGTCATGGGAGACGTTTTAAAATAGTTCAATGACAAGTACTTCCCCTCGAAAGTATTCATATATGAAGGAAGTGGAGTTTATTAGACCGAGCGTAATAACATGACGGTGTCCCAAAGACGAGGCGCTAAGTTCATGAGTTATCCGTGTTCAGACCTCATTTAGTGGAGAATGAGGAACGATGACGGATGTTTCGAGAGGTTTAAAAATTGGCATATACATCAAGATCTCATTTCTCATAAATTTTCTCTCTTCAGATGTTGTCAATGTGGCTCAGCTTATTAGAGCGAGATAACGAGTACGCTCAACCGAGGGACCATAACCAGGATCATATCAAGATAGCAAATATCGTAATAACGATAACCAAATGAGAAAGAAGAAGATGGACAAAATGGTAACCACTCGGTGGTAATCATGGCCATGAAAATAGAAGAAGCGAGTCGGAGGAGATTTTAAAAGAGGAGATTCAACAACGACCATGTGAAGACGCCAAAGGCCAAAGAAGAATCGGTTCCAAGGGAGGAGAAAGACCACCTATCAGATGTTACAAATGCGAAAAAGAGGGATATATCACCAAACCGCCCACAACAGCTTTAAGGTATGCTATAATTGTGGAAAAGAAGGACATATCGCCGAGATTGTACGCAGTATCAAAACCAAATCCAATGGAATGGTGACTCAAAAGGATGTCCCAAAAAGTCAAAGTCAACGGTTCCTCGGAAGAGCGCTTGTCGTGACCGGCAAAATGCGAGGAACCCGAACGGTTTTAGCACGTTAGTTAATTATAAATTCTTATGCGAAGTTTATACCTTACTAGATACCGCTTCTACCCATTCTTTTATCTCTCTTGCTTGCATACCAACGCTTGAACTTGACTACGGAGAAATTAGACTTTGACCTATTTATGGAGACTCCGCTTAGAGAAACTTTCATTACATCCGTTGTTTAGAAATCTTGCTTGATTCAGTTGGCACTATCACATTACCGTTAACCTTAATTTCTATAGAGATATTTGCTTTTGATGTGATTTTAAGGTTAACTACTCATCATGCCAAAATTGATTACTTTCGTAAGGTTGTTAGTTTTCATATTCCTAAGCAACCCGTTATTCAATTCAAGCAATCAAACCATTGTAGTCAAACATTTTCATATCAAGCCATGAAGTCATTCGCTTATTACGGATGTCAAGTTTTCTTAGTCCATGTTATGGATTTGAATAAAGACACGCCGATTTGAATAATATTCCCGTTGTTATTGATTTTTCCCGACGTATTTCTGAAGAATTTCTTGGCTTACTCCCAAAGCCCCGATATTAAATTTTATATCGACTTTGAACCCAGACAAAACTCATTTCTAAAATCTCATATCGAATGGCTCCTATTGAACTTCGTGAGTTAAAAATTCAACTATAGAATTTGGTACCGAGCCTTTATCCGGTGACTTCCTTTGTGGAATGCACCAAAGCCGCACTCTCCGTAGGGGACACCATATTTCGCGTGCGATAGTAAACCGATAGGTGTCATTGTAACGTGTTATCCAAGGTTGGGATATGAGTCACAATTGAGAACAACCTAAGCTTTTAGAATCGAAATACGTAGCTTTCAGGCTTAGTTGGTTATTATCGAGATTCGTTGAAGGATATTCTCGAATCGCTATTCCATTAACGCAATTTAATTCTCAGAGAGATACAAAATTCGAATGGAGCAAGGAATGTGGGAAGAGCTTCAAGAACTCAAGAGGAGACTCATTTCAAAGACATGTTCACCCATGCCATCCTCGAAAAGCGAACGTGGTAGCCGACGTGTTGAGTAGAAGATCGATACAAGTACGAAAGTACGATATTGTCAAAGACTCATTTCAGATAATTTACAAATAATAGAGATGGAGATGAAAACTCTAGGTACCCACGTGATGATATACGAGTATAATCGACTTTAATCGATAAAGTTAAAGTCGCTTCAAGCTACACACCGAGAGCCGATGAATTTGAAGAAGGAGGTGCAAGAAGTTGTTATTTCAAAAGCGAGAATCTATGAGGTGAGGAAAGCTCAAACCTTCGATTTATTAATCCATTTGAAATTCTCGATCGAATAGGAACCGTGGCCTATAGACTCGCTTTTACCGCCAAGTATGACGAGTGTTCATAATGTTTTCACATCGATGTTACGTAAATATATGGACGACCCGAACCACGCCATTGAGTTAGAACCGACGAGATAGCCAAGACTTAACGCACGAGAGGTACTGTCAAGATCTTGGATAAGAAAGAACATGTCCTATGTACCGAGGTTATACCACAAGTTAAAGTTTTGTGGAGAAACCATGCTATTGAGGAAATGACCCGGAGTTGGAAACGAAATGAAAGCGAGGTATTCTCATCTTTTCGAAACACCAGGTACGTACGTCAATTTCGAGGACAAAATTTCATAAGGAGGGGAGGTTGTAAGACCCCAAATTATTAATAAATGAAATTTATTTTCTCTATTTATTATTTTGAAATAGTAAGGGTTGATTTGATTAATGTGGATAGTTATGGGTAAAATACGCAAATATTTCAATAAGCAAGTGGTTATAAAATATTCATTATTGTCGGGAATATTCGTTTGGTCGTGGAATATTCAGATCGCTTGGAATATTCGTATTTACGCTGCCAGCTTTTTTGTGGGCCCCATAACTAAAAAAGCGATTGGATGAAAAAAACGACAAATATAAGTTGTTTATAAATAACGGTGTAGTTGTTACCGCTATCATCGTTGGAATACCCTTGGTTAAAACACACTAATACGCTGTTGTTGAACAAAGAAGACACCAGATTGCACCAATTATTATTGATTCTTACGTAAGAAGGCACTACTCAATAATTGTTACAAAGAATTACTATTCATTATTTTATTTTATTGATTCAATAATTGTTTGCATTGATATTTTATATTACTATTGTTTTTCAATAAATTGTCATTACACAATATTTTCCATTATCTGAGCAATAATTCATATTATCCTAATAATATTATTGGATAACATTATTGGCAATGTCTAGAAAGTTCTCGCTCAAGGAGAGGTTTGGTCACCTAATCATGCCCAAAGAAGAGAGATCCTTATTGAAAGCCCCTCTTCCTCGAAACTACCGTCACAAAGATCGTGATTCTCAGAATATTATTTGTGAATAATTAATTATTGATTTATATGATGAGGAAAATATTGATTTTATGTGATATAGATGGAGAAAATTTTTATGTGACAATTGTTGAAAATTAATATTTTATCTTTTTCTCGATAAAATAATTCATTTAAATATATTATTTTAATAATATATTAATCTGTGATATTTTTATAATGAATGTGGGATATATGAGTATATGAGGAGGAAGAGTATTTTTGTTGCATTAAATATTTAACACATATTTTGTGTGTCAGGACACAATTATTGATCGAAATTTGATTATAAATTTATAAAATCGCCTGCTTGTGTGGATTTCAAGCTAATTTTTGTTTGGAATTTGGAAAAACTTCCTTCCAAAAGTTGTAGATAATGGAATTTTCTATAAAAAGCGTGAGATTCAAATTTTTCCGCAAAAGGGCTATTTATTGTGAATTATTGAAGTTCAAGTTCAAATAATTAATTTTTGAAGTTTTAATTATTTTAATAAGAAAAATGTTTTTTACATTTTTGGGACTCATTTAACATGTGTTAGGATGGTTTGAGTTCGTATTCATGGATGCGTAGGAAGATGTGGAAAATAAATAATATTAATTTATTAAATTTTCTACTTTGGTGTTCTAAACATTTTCCTATAAATAGGTGCTTAGGTTAGAATTGAAAATCACACCGTAAACTCAAGTTTTCTCTCTATATTATCGAGCGTATTCTTGTGAGTATTTTGAGTATACTTTGAGTATTGCTATACTTGGCAAGTTCAAGTCATAGCCTATATCCTGTTTCAACTAGAAGTACTGCCTTTTCGAGGTAAGGGATGTTATTTTATTCGAAAATGATATTATTTCTTCAATATCATTATGCCGAAATATTGGTTGGAAATTTTTATCAAATTTGGAATTTTTTTTGCTCTGGGGTTACTTTCATGAGTTACTATTCACGAGTTACTATTCATGAGTTACTATTCACAAGTTACTATTCACGAGTACTATTCACTATTCAGCGTGAAGATGTTTTTTTTGTGAAATTTCTATCTTTTGGTGTCGAGTTACTATTCACGATACTTGCACTATTCACGATACTTACACTATTCACGAATACGGCACTATTCATCGAAAATGAAATTTTTCTTTTTGTCCAAAATATCTATTATGGATACTAGCTTTGATTGTATCCATGTTTTGATCATTCTTGAATTTTACTCCACTGATTACTTATGAAGTATTTTTGAACTTGATTGTTTAAAATACTGAATCCTTAATATTTGTTCTTTTGTTTCACCGGATTCGCTTTCTTTAAAATATTTTTCATCATCCTCACCCTAAATGATGATATTACTCAATATCTTTGACTTCAGCAGCAGCAAAGATGAATGATTTCTTGATGAATATTTTTGGCTCAGTAGTGCAAAAATGAACAGTGTTGAGATGAACATGACTGATCGATTAATATCTTTGGCCGTAGTGCAAAGATGAACAGTGTTTAGATGAACATGACCAATCGATGAATATCTTTGGTCTCAGAGTGCAAAGATGAATATTTGATTCCGTATATATATATTGATTGATGTTACAGGATAAAATATCGACGATGAACTTTTAAATTCATATATAAAGATAGTAGTTTGCATTCTCTACTTAACTCTTCTAATGAATTGTTATTTTCATTGCAGCTTGTTGATTTAAAACTAGTTGTCTATTGTATTCTATTAGATTTTTCCTCGTTGAAGACTAACGATAATTTGTTGTATATTATCTTAGTCATAATATTCTTTATCGGGCTAGTTGAGCTCACCCTTTTCTTTTTTGTTCCATTTTTCTTCTCGAGAGGCGAGAATGTAATGAGTACTAGCTCTGGGTATGGAATGAAGGTTCTAGAGAGAGTTGTTTAGTAGTCCTCACCATTTTTTAAAATAATGTATCAATAATTATGATGGGGATTTATTTGCGTGTGGATATTGTCTAGATTGCAATATCTCGTATTTAAACTCACAGCTTATATGTTGTAATAATAAAGTTGTAGTTATTTCGCATCTACCATGTATTTGGCGACTCGTAATGGGTTGGATGGAATGGACCTATTTTGGGGCGCCACAACAACTCGTGACTCTCATCCAAGACTTGGATAACACGTCACATTGATACTATCAACTTGCCATCGTTATTCACAACGTCCCCTATGGAAAGTCCGACTTTGTGCATTCCACAAATAGAAGTCAACAACGAAAGGACCGGGGCTCTTTACTTATGGCTTGATATGACAATGATTGACTTAAGTGGTTTGGTTGCTTGAATTCGCATAACAAGTTGGTTAGAATTATGAAAGCTAACAACCTTACTAAAAGCATGATGAGTAGTTAACCAATCGATTCCTAAAATCACATCAAAGGCAAGTATTTTCAAAGAGATAAGATCGACAGGTAACGTGAAAGTGTGGATTTGAATCAAACAAGATTTATAAATAGTGGAGGTAACAAAGGTTTCTCCCAACTGAGTTTCAACAGATAAATCAAAGTCTAACTTCTCCGGAGTTAAATTCAAACATTGAACACAACTAACTGAAATGAAAGAGTGAGTAGAACCGGTATCTAACACGGTATAGACTTCGCAAGAGTTTATGATTAACTTACTCGTGATAAGCGCTCTCTCTTAAACTACCGGCTTTGGCTTGTCTGGGACATCCTTTGGCATCACCATCCCAGCTGGACTTGACTTCACCATATGACAAAATCGAGCTAGGTGACCTTCTCTTTCGCAATTAAAACACGCTTTGGATTGTTGCATACAGTTTGGACGGATGTGTCCCTTCTGTCCGCATTTGAAAAATACGACTGGTGGTCATTCTTCTTCCTTTGAAACGGGTGCTGGTGCTGCTATCTTTCCATCATTATTGAACACTCTCTTCTTGAAATTTCCACTTCTATTATCTTGGCCATGATTACCACCGAAGTGGTTACCATTCTTGGCATGATAATTTCCCCCACGATGGTTATCATTGTTCCATGGCCGACCGCTCGCCACCCACTGAATACGAATATTATCGTGTTGTTGGTCGTTGCCTTTTGGTTGTGTTGACTCATTATCGCACTCTAATAACTGGGTCATATTCACACAACATCTAAATATAAACAAAGTTTCTGAGAAATGAGGTATTGACGTATATTGGGTTTCAAACCTCTTAGAAACATTCGCGTCATTCGCTCCTCATTATCGACCAAATGGGATGCAAACCGAGACAACTCGGCAAACTTAGCCTCGTATTGTGACACGGTCATATTGTTTTGCAATAGCTTGATGAACTCCACCTCCTTCATGTGACGAATACTTTCGGGAAAGTACTTGTCGTTGAACAACTCTTGGAACTTCTCCTAAGACATCTTGAGTCGTCGATGCAGGTATGCGTTTTTACGATTCCCACCAGTAATATGCCTCTTCACGCAACATAAAGGTGGAAAATGGAACCTTTAGCTCCTCTGAGCATCCCAAGACATTAAATATCTTGGTGATCTGCTTTAACCACGTCTTCGCCTTAAGTGGTTCATGCTTTCCCAAAAACTCTGGTGGTCCCAGCTCCTTGAACTGCTTAGCGGTGATCGACCGTGGGTTGCCATTATTTCCAGCTATATTTTGAACAGGAGTCTCTCTTACCTGTTGTTTCATGAATTGCATAAAGCCTCTGAACATTCCATCGTTCATCATTTGGTCAGTGTTGTTGTTTGCCTGAGGATTGTCGCCTTATTTATGTACATTATCCTGATTATTGATATGTGGAGACTCAACGGTCTCCTGTGCTCCATTGCTATTCTCAACATTCTCGGATGTCATTTTCAAATACTGCCACAAAACAAGGGTTAATTAACATATCACATATTATCCCTATACTTTGACCGACCAATTAAATACCAAATAAACTTAGGTAGGTCATACTAAGCGAAGAAATTCCCGTCTCCCCCTCCTAGTTCTTGTCTCACATCTCAGCCAGGGATCATATCCCTAAGCTTTGATACCAACTGTGACGCCCCCAAAATAGGTATACATCACCCATCTTGAGTCGCCAGATACATGGTACAAAATACAAATACAACTTAATTATACAACAGTCGTGTAAAATACGACAAAATATAATCTAAGAGTTTTAATAAGAATATTGTCATCTAGACAATATCCACACTCAATAAAGTCCTCATTACATTTATTGTCACACTATTTAACAGAATAGTGAGGACTAATAAGGCTATCATCTGGACCGTCACTCCATTCCCAGACTACTCCCTTCGTTCTCTTTTCACAAGAGAACAACGGTGAAAAAAAAAGGTGAGCTCAACAAGCCCAAAGAAGAAATATTATGACTAAGATAATGCAGAATAAATTATCATTAGTCCTCAACAATGTTAAACTGATAAAATACAATAGACATCAAGTTTAACCGCAACGAAACAAGCAATCCATTAAAAGAGTCAGGTAGAGAATAAAATCTACTATCTTTTATGATTTAAAAAGTTTTTCATCACTTTTATCGCTGGGACTTAGCTTAATAAATAATCCACATCATCAATTCATCCCTGCATTACAGGCCAAGGATATTATTTAGTATCACGACCACGAATTATCCATGCACTACAGGCCAAAGATAATTGTGTTTTCATCAACGGTCCTGATCATGCCATAAAATAATTCATCTTTGTTCCCTTAACCGAATAGAATCCATAGCCATAATCTTACCAAAAACTGTCCATCAATGCACTACGGGCCAATGAGGACTTTTTTCACATCATTTGTAACATTATTGTGACACCCCCAAAATAGGTATACAACACCCATTCTGAGTCGTCAAAATACATGGTACAGAAATAACTACAACTTTATTAATACAATTATCGTGCAAAATACGACAACACATAAACTGTGAGTTTAAATACAAATATTGTCATCTAGACAATATTCACACTCAAATAAGTTCTCATTACAATTATTGATACACTATTTTACAAAATAGTGAGGACTACTAAAACAACTTCTAGAACCATCATTCCACACCCCTACTAGTACTCGCTACATCCTCGCCTCTTGAGAAAAAAAATGGAACAAAAAGAAAAACGGTGAGCTCAACTAGCCCATTAAAGAATATTATGACTAAGATAATATAGAACAAATTATCGTTAGTCTTCAACAGGGAAAATCTGATAAAATACAATAGACAACAAGTTTTAAATCAATATTCGCAGCGGAAATAATAATTTATAGAAGAGTTACGTAGAGAATGAAATCTACTATTATCTATGAATTTAAAAGTCCATCATCAATATTTTATCCCTGTAACATTAATTAATATACATCTTGAATCAAATATTCATCTTTTACTACAGCCAAAGATATTCATCGATTAATCATGTTCATCTCAACACATGTTCATCTTTGCACTACATGCCAAAGATATTCATCAAAATTCATTCATCTTTTTGCACTCTGGGCCAAAGATATTCAAGAATATCATCATTTAGGACGGAGGGATGATGAAAAATATTTTAAAAAAAGCGAATCTAGTGAAACAAAAGAACAAATATTAAGGATTCGTACTTTAAAAAATCCGAGTTCAAAAATACTTCATAAATAATCATAGTGAATTAAAATTCAAGAATGATTAAAACATGGATACAATCAAAGCTAGTATCCATAATAGATATTTTTAACAAAAAATGAAAATTTAATTTTTTTGTGAATAGTGTCGTATTCGTAAATAGTGCCGTATACGTGAATAATAACCCCGACACTAAAAGATAAGAATTTCATAAAAAAAAATCTTACCAATATTCCAGCATAATGATATTAGAAGAAATAATATCATTTTTAAAAAAATAACATCCCTTACCTCCAAAAAGACAGTACTTCTGACTGGAATACTAGATATAGTGCTGAAGGAACTTGCACCCTATAGCAACACTCAAAGTATCAAAATGCTCACAAGAATACGCTCGATAATATAGAGAGAGAAAACTTTAGTTTCTGGTGTGATTTTCAATTCTAAGCTAAGCATCCTATTTATAGAAAAATACTTAGAACGCAAAAGCAGAAAATTTAATATAATATTAATATAATATTTCTTAACTTCCTACGCACACCACCAGCCCATAACATCAGCCATCCACCCACAACAAATAAGCAAAACATTTTTCTTAATTAAAATATTATAAACTTCAAAAATTAATTATTCTGGAACTTCGGAACTTCAATAATTCATAATAAATAGCTCTTTTATCAGAAAAATTCAAATCTTATGTCCATTCCATAGGAAATTTAATTCTCTACAACTTTGCAGAAGAAAGGAAAATACTGTGTAATGACAATTATTGAAACAACAATAATATAAAATATCAACGCAGAAATTATTTAATCAATAAAATAAAATATTGAACAGTAATTACTGTAACAATTATTGAGTAGTGCCTTCTTACGTAAGAATCAATAATTGGTGCAATACCGTGTGCTACTGTGTTTTAACCACCGGGTATTCCAACAGTATTAATGTTAACAACTACGCCGTTATTTATAACCAACTTATACTTGTCGTTTTCTTTATCCAATCGCTTTCCGTTATGGGGCCCACACAAGGCTGCGCCGTCATACGAATATTTTCCGACAGCAAGAATATTTCACGACCAAACGAATATTCTCCGATAAAAATGAATATTTTATAACCACTTACTTATTTGAAATATTTGCGCATTTTACCCATAACTAACCACATTAATCAAATCAACATTTACTATTTCAAAATAATAAATAGAGGAAATTCAATTTCATTTAATAATAAGTTGGGGTCTTACAACCTCCCCTCCTTATGAAATTTCGTCATCGAAATTAACGTACGTACCTGGTATTTTGAAAAGGTAAGGATACCTCGCTTTCATTTCCGTTTCCAACTCCCAGGTCATTTCCTCTATAGCATGGTTCCTCCACAAAATTTTTACTTGTGGTATGACCTTTGTGCGTAGGACATGCTCCTTCCTATCCAAGATCTTGACAGGTACCTCTTCATACGTTAAGTCTTCGTGTGATGCCCCCAAAATAGGTATACAACACCCATTCTGAGTCGCCAAATACATGGTACAGAAAGCAAACTACAACTTCAATAATACAATTGTCGTGCAAAATACGCAACACATACTGTGAGTTTAAATACAAATATTGTCTTCTAGACAATATCAACACTCAAATAAGTCATCATTACAATTATTCATACACTATTTTATAGAACATACCCCGACTCGATCCTGCTATGTTCTCACTTCTTGAGAAGAAAAATGGAACAAAAAGGAAAAGGGTGAGCTTAACTAGCCCAGTAAATAATATTATGACTAAGATAATATACAACAAATTATCATTAGTCTTCAACAGGGAAAAATCTAATAGAATATAATAGACAACAAGTTTTAGATCAATATTCTGCAATGTGAAGAAATAAAGAATCCATTAGAAGAGTCAAGTAGAGAATGAGTTCTACTATCTTCTAAGATTTAAAAGTTCATCATCAATATTTTATCCTCAGAACATCAATAATATACATCTTTAATCAAATATTCATCTTTGCACTACAGCCAAAAGATATTCATTTGTATCACCAATGGCCATGTTTCATCTCAACACTGCTTAATCTTTGCACTACGGGCCAAAGATATTCATCAGTTAATCATTCATCTTTGCATTACAAGCCAAAGATATTCAGTAACATCATCATTTAAGACTGAGGATGATGAAAAATATGTTAAAGAAAGCGAATCCAGTGAGACAGACGGACAAATATTAGGGATTAGTATACCAGTTTATCCAAGATCAATAATACTTCATAATAACCAATTGTGAAGCAGAATTCAAAAATAACGATCAAAACATGGATACAATCAAAGATAGTAGCCAAAATAGACATCTTGGACAAAAAAGAAAATTTTCATTTTTCGATGAATAGTGTCGTATTCGTGAATAGTGTCGTATACGTGAATAGTGTCGTATACGTGAATAGTAACCCCGACACAAAAAGTTCCAAATTTGATTAAAAAGTTTAAACCAATATTTTGGCATAATGATATTGAAGAAAATAATATCATTTAAGAAGAAAATAGCATCCCTTACCTCAAAATAACGGTACTTCTGATCGAAATATCGGATAGAAAGTCGAAGGAAACTTGTACCGAACAGCAACTCTCAAAGTATCAAAATACTCACAAAAATACGCTCGATAATTTAGAGAGAAAGAAAATTTGTTTCTGGTGTGATTTTCAATTTTAACCTAAGCATCTATTTATAAGAAAATGTTAGAACGCCAAAGGAGACTAAATAATAAAATAATATTATTTAATTAACAAATTCTCTACGCATACTTTAAACAAGACTAGCATGCCTTCTTGGACAAAAATCAGCAGCCCATGTGTTCAACACCAACCAAAAAGTGGGTCCCACTCATAATTTAATAAAAATCATTTTATTTTCCGAAACTTCAATAATTCATAGAAAAAATAGCACATTTATCGTAAAATATGAATTTTATGTCAATTCCACACGAAATTGAATTCTCTACAACTTTACTGTAAGAAATTTTTCCAAATTCCCAATGTAAAATATCCTAAATTCACAAACAAGTGATTTTTAATACCTCCACTCGACAAAAAATCTTGATAAAACACCTCAAAGATTAATTCTTTCATTAAAACCACATAAATAAATCCATCATTTATATCCACATCAAATAAATATTTCTTTACAATATAAATCAATAATTAATTATTCACAAATAATATTACAGAATCACAATTATGACAACCTGCATCTGCTCCAGGAAGAGGGGGCTTTCCAATAAGGATTTCTCCTTATTGGCGCGCAATTAGGTGACCAAACCTCTCCTTGACATAACTTTCTAGACATTACCAATAATGCTATCTAATAATATTATTCAAATAATATGAATTATTGATCTGATAATGGGAAATACTATGCAGTGATAATTATTGAAATAACAATAATATAAACTATCAACGCAACAATTATTGAATCAATAAAATAAAATATTGAACAGTAACTACTGTAACAATTATTGAGTAGTGCCTTCTTACGTAAGAATCAATAATTCAAAAATACTGTGTAACATCTTGTGTCTTCTTTGTGCAACCACGCCGACATCGTATTTTAACCACCGGGTATTCTTCTAAAGGTTAATTCAGTAACAATTACGTCGTTATTTATAAAACTCAAACTTTGTCATTTTTTTCATCCGACAGTTATTCCGTTATGGGGCCCACAATTGACTGCGTCGTCGTACGGATATTCCCGACAAAAAGAATATTCCACGACCAAACGAATATTCTTCGATAAAAGGAATATTTTATAACCACTTGTTTATTTTATAAAATTTACACATTTCACCTATAACCAAAGAATTATATCAAATTAACACCTTATTGATTTAGAATAATGAATAGAGAAAAAAATTTATTTTTATTTATAATAAGTTAGGGTCTTACAACCTCCCCTCCTTATAAAATTTCGTCCTCGAAATTGACGTACGTACTTGGTGTTTCGAACAGGTGAGGGTACCTCACTTTCATTTTTGATTCCAACTCCCAGGTCATTTCTTCAAAAGCATGGTTCCTCCACAAAACCTTAACTTGTGGTATAACCTTGGTGCGTAGGACACGCTTTTTTCTATCCAAGATCTTAACAGGTACCTCCTCGTATGTTAAATCTTCGGCTATCTCGTCTGGTTCTAACTCAATAATGTGGTTCGGGTCTTTCACATATTTACAAAGCATAGATATATGAAAAACATTATGAACACGAGACATGCTTGGAGGTAACGCGAGTCTATAGGCCACATTTCCTATTTGGTCAAGAATCCCAAATGGACCAACAAATCTTGGATTGAGCTTTCCTCTCTTCCCAAATCTTGTAACTCCCTTCCATGGAGCAATACGTAACAGTACATGATCTCCAATATTAAACTCCACGTCCTTTCTATGAAGATCAGCATAACTCTTTTGTCGATCCTCTGAAGTTTGAATACGTTGTCGAATCATTTGGATCTTTTCTATAGTTATGCGTACTAATTCTGGTCCCAACAACGTTGCTTCTCCCACCTCGTCCCAGTATACTGGAGAACGACACTTTCGTCCATACAACGCCTCGAATGGAGCCATGCCGATACTTTCTTGATAACTGTTGTTGTAGGAGAATTCCACCAGTGGCAAGTACTTATCCCAACTTCCTTTGAAATCTAGGACACAGAGTCTTAATAGATCTTCAAGGGTTTGAATAGTCCTTTCCGATTGCCCGTCCGTTTGAGGATGGTATGCTAAACTAAATCATAAATCCGTGCCCAAAGATTTCTGCAAGCTAACCCAAAATCTTGAAGTGAATCTTGGGTCACGATCCGAAACTATGGATATTGGCATGCCATGCAATCTCAAAATCTCATTCACGTACATATTAGCAAGACGTTCAAGGGAATAAGTTTCTCGTATAGGTAAGAAATGAGCAGACTTCATTAATCTATCAACAATAACCCAAATCGCATCTATGCCTTGAGAAACTTTGGGAAGACCTGTAACGAAATCCATGGTAATGTGTTCCCACTTCCATTTTGGAATCTCAAGTTATTGCAATGGACCCTTTGGAACTTGATGTTCTGCCTTTACACGTTGACAGGTTAAACACCTCGAGATAAACTCCACAATCTCTCTCTTCATATTGTTCCACCAAAAAATATGTCAAAGATCATGATACATTTTGGTACTCCCAGGATGGATTGAAAATGGGGTGTTGTGTGCCTCCATCATGATTCTATGCTTCAAGTCAGAATCGTTAGGAACGCAAAGTCTAGAGTTGACTCTAAGTATTCCTTCTTCATCGATTCTTGCTTTCGGTATAAAACCTTCTTGCACTTCCTTCTTCATACGCATCAGCCCCAGGTCCGTAGCTTGAGCAGCTTTAACTTTATCGATTAAAGCCGGTTCTACTCGTATATTCGCCATCATCACGTGGGTCCCTAGAGTCTTTAATTCTACCTCCATCCTTTGCAAGTCATACAAAATGGGCCTTTGCGTTGACAATATCGCACTCGTACTCGTATATGATCTTCTACTCAATGCGCCAGCTACTACGTTTGCTTTTCCAGGATGATATTGAATAGTGTGATCGTAATCTTTCAAGCCAACGTCGTTGCCGTATGTTGAGTTCTTTTTGGGTGAAGAAATATTTGAGGCTTTTATGATCCATATAGATCTCCACTTTCTCCCAATACAGGTAGTGTCTCCATATCTTCAACGTGAAAATGACAACTGCCAACTCCAAATCATGAGTAGGATAATTCCTCTCATATTCTTTGAGTTGTCGCGAGGCATAGGCTATGACTTTCCCATGTTGCATGAGAACACATCCTAACCCTTTGCCTAAAGCATCGCTGCAGATAACAAATCCATCCAAACTAGATGGTATTGCCAGAACAAGTGCCGAAATGAGTCTCCTCTTGAGCTCTTGGAAACTCTTCTCTCATTCCTCGTTCCATACGAATTTTGTATCTTTCCGAGTCTGCTAAGTTAACGGAGTAGCGATTAGAGAAAATCATTCCATGAATCTCCAATAATAACCAGCTAAGCCCAGAAAACTAGATATTTCGATTACTGACTTAGTTTTCTCTCAACTGTGACTCATATCCCAATCTTGGATAGCACGTCACAATGACACCTATCGTTTTACCACCACACAAATATAGAGTCCCATACGGAGAGTCTGACTTTGGTGCATTCCACAAAGGAAGTCACCAGATAGAGGCTCGGGTACCAACTCTTGTACTTGGATTTTTAACTCCTGAAGTTCAATAGGAGCCATTCGATATGAGATTTTAGAAATGGGTTTTATACCCGGTTCAAGGTCAATAAAGAATTCAACATCACGTTCTGGGGGTAGACCGAGAAGTTCTTCAGGAAATACATCAGGAAATTCTCTAACAACAGAAATATTATCCAAATCTGACTTGTCTTTATTCAAATCCATAACATGGGCTAAGAAAGCTTGGCATCTATTTTTCAATAAACGAATAGCTTTGTGGCTTGATATGACAGTGACTAATTTTAGTGGTTTAGTTGTTTGAATTCGTATGACAGGTTGGTTAGGAATATGAAAACTAACAACCTTACGAAAACAATCAATTTTGGCATAATGAGTGGTTAACCAATCAATTTCTAAAATCACATCAAAAGCAAGTATCTTTAAAGAGATAAGATCAACAGGTAATGTGATAGTGCCAACTTGGATCAAGCAAGATTTATAAACTGTAGATGTAACGAAGGTTTCACCCAATGGAGTTTCAACAGATAAATTAAAGTTCAATTTCTCCGGAGTCAAGTTTAAATGTTGAGCACAAGCAGGAGAGATAAAAGAATGGGTAGAACCGGTATCTAGCAAGGTATAAACTTCGCAAGAGTTCAAGATTAGCTTACCCGTGATCACCTCCTTTGGGTTCCTCACGTTTTGTCCAGTCACGACAAACGCTCTTCCAGGAACCATTGATTTCGACTTATCCGGGACAGCTTTTGGAGTCACCATCCCCGCTGAACTTGGTTTTTCTACAGAACACTCTCGGGCTATATGACTCTCCTTTCCACAATTATAACATACCTTGGATTGTTGTGGGCAGTTTGGGCTGATATGTCCCTCTTTCCCGCATTTATAACACACGACTGGTGGTCGTTCTCCCCCCCAACAGCAGTTGATCTTTGGTGTTCTTTGCTGATGTCTTCCCATCATTGTTGAATCTCCTCTTTTTTGAAATTTCCACTAGACTCACCTCTTCTATTATCATGGCCATGATTACCATCCGAGTGGTTACCACTTTTGTTCGTATTCTTCCTCCTCATTTGGTTATCATCGCTCAGATGATCACACATCACCCCAGGTATGACCTTGGTTGTGATCCCTCGGTTGAGTATACTTATTATCTCGCTCTAATAATTGAGCCCTGTTGACAACATCTGAATACAGAGAAAATTTATGAGAGATAAGGTATTGACGAATCTCAGGTTTTAGACCTCTCAGAAACATCCGCGTCATAGGTTCCTCATTCTCTACCAAATGAGGTGCAAACTTGGATAACTCCGCGAACTTCGCCTCATACTGAGACACCGTCATGTTGTTCTGTTCCAATCTAATAAACTCTACCTCCTTCATATGACGAATACTTTCAGGAAAGTACTTGTCATTGAACAGTTTCTGAAATCATTCCCAAGACATGTTGAGTGCGGCTGGCTGGGTACGCTTCACGGATTCCCACCAGTAATCTGCCTCTCCACGGAACATAAAGGTAGCAAATGGAACCTTCTGTTCCTCCGTGCATCCCAAGACATCGAATATCTTGGTAATTTGCTTGACCCATGTTTCCGCCTTAATCGGATCGGGCTTTCCACAGAAATCTGGTGGTCCCAACTCCTTGAACTGCTTGGCTGTGACAGACCACATGTTGCCATCACTTCTACCAGTATTTTGTACACGAGTCTCCCTTGTCTGATTTTGTATGAACTGCAAAAAGCTCCTAAACATTCCATCATTCATCGTTCGCTCGATAGTGTTGTTTACAGGAGGAATATTGTCTTCATGTTTCACGTTCTCCTGGTTTGTGACTAAAGGTTGTTCCACAGTCTCATACACTCCATTGTTAACGTTCTCAGCAGCCATTCTTAAATACTACCATAAAACAAGGGTTAATTAAATAAATTAACATATCACATAATATCCCTATATCATGACCGACCAACAAATAAACTTAGATAGGACACACTAGCGAAGGATTTCCTCATCTCTCCCCTCCTAGTTTTATTCCCCAATCTTCGCCAGAGACCATATTCCTAAGCTTTGATACCAACTGTGACGCCCCCAAAATAGGTATACAACACCCATTCTGAGTCGCCAAATACATGGTACAAAAAGCAAACTACAACTTCAATAATACAATTGTCGTGCAAAATACGACAACACATACTGTGAGTTTAAATACAAATATTGTCTTCTAGACAATATCAACATTTAAATAAGTCCTCATTACAATTATTCATACACTATTTTACAGAAATAGTGAGGACTGCTAAAATATCTTTCTAGAACCATCACTCCATACCCCGACTCGATCCTGCTATGTTCTCACCTCCTGAGAAGAAAAATAGAACAAAAAGGAAAAGGGTGAGCTCAACTAGACCAGTAAAGAATATTATGACTAAGATAATATACAACAAATTATCATTAGTCTTCAACTGGGAAAAATATGATAGAATATAATAGACAACAATTTTTAGATCAATATTCTGCAGCGGAAACAGCAATCCATTAGAAGAGTCAAGTAGAGAATGAGTTCTATTATCTTCTAAGATTTAAAATTTCATCATAAATATTTTATCCCTGTAACATCAATAATATACATCTTTAATCAAATATTCATCTTTGCACTACAGGCCAAAGATATTCATTTGTATCACCAGTCGGTCATGTTCATCTCAACACCTATTCATCTTTGCACTACGGGCCAAAGATATTCATCAGTTAATTGGTCATCTTTGCATTACAAGCCAAAGATATTCAGTAACATCATCATTTAAGACTGAAAATGATGAAAAATATGTTAAAGAAAACGAATCCAGTGAGACAGAAGGACAAATATTAGGGATTAGTATAACAGTTTATCCAAGATCAATAATACTTCATAATAACCAATTGTGAAGCAAAATTCAAAAATAACGATCAAAACATGGATACAATCAAAGATAGTAGCCAAAATAGACATCTTGAACAAAAAGGAAAATTTTCATTTTTTTGTGAATAGTGTCGTATTCGTGAATAGTGTCGTATACGTGAATAGTAAACCCGACACAAAAAATTCCAAATTTGATTAAAAAGTTCAAACCAATATTTCGGCATAATGATATTGAAGAAAATAATATCCTTTAAGAAGAAAATAACATCCCTTACCTCAAAATAATCTGTATTTCCGACGGAATATCGGATAGAAAAGTCGAAGGAAACTTGTATGCAAACAAAGAACTCTCAAAGTATCAAAATACTCACAAAAATACGCTCGATAATCTAGAGAGAAAAAAAAATTTGTTTCTGGTGTGAAAGAAAATTTGTTTCTGGTGTGATTTTCAATTTTAACCTAAGCATCTATTTATAAGAAAATGTTAGAACGCCAAAGGAGACTAAATAATAAAATAATATTATTTAATTAACAAATTCTCTACGCATACTTTAAACAAAACTAGCATGCCTTCTTGGACAAAAATCAGCAGCCCATGTGTTCAACACCAACCAAAAAGTGGGTCCCACTCATAATTTAATAAAAATCATTTTATTTTCCGAAACTTCAATAATTCATAGAAAATAGCCTATTTATCAGAAAAATATGAATTTTATGTCAATTCCACACGAAATTGAATTCTCTACAACTTTACAGAAGAAATTTTTTCCAAATTCCCAACAGAAAATATCTGAAATTCACAAACGGGTGATTTTTAATACCTCCACTCTGACAAAATACTGATAAAGCACCTCAGCATTAATTCTTTCATTAAAAACCACATAAATAAATCCATCATTTATATCCACATCAAATAAATATTTCTTTACAATATAAATCAATAATTAATTATTCACAAATAATATTACAGAATCACAATTATGACAACCAGACCGTTCCAAGGAAAGAGGGGGCTTTCCAATAAGGATTTCTCCTTATTGGCGCGCAATTAGGTGACCAACCCTCTCCTTGACATAACTTTTTAGACATTACCAATAATGTTATCTAATAATATTATTCAAATAATATGAATTATTGATCTGATAATGGGAAATACTATGCAGTGACAATTATTGAAACAACAATAATATAAACTATCAACGCAGCAATTATTGAATCAATAAAATAAAATATTGAACAGTAACTATTGTAACAATTATTGAGTAGTGCCTTCTTACGTAAGAATCAATAATTCCAAAATATCACGGCAATACTGGTGTCTTCTATCTGCAACCACGCCAGACATTCGTATTTTTAACCACCGGGTATTCTAACAGTGTTAACGGTAACAATTACGCCATTATTTATAAAACTCAAATTTTGTCGTTTTCTTCATCCGACAGTTATTCCGTTATGGGGCCCACAATTGACTGCGTCGTCGTACGGATATTCCCGATAAAAAGAATATTCCACGACCAAACGAATATTCCCCGACAAAAGGAAAATTTTATAACCACTTGCTTATTTTATAAAATTTGCACATTTCACCCATAACCAAAGCATTATATCAAATTAACACCTTATTAATTTAGAATAATGAATAGAGGAAAAATTCAATTTTATTTATAATAAGTTGGGGTCTTACACTTCGGCTATCTCGTCCGGTTCTAACTCAATAACGTGGTTCGGGTCTTTCACATATATGCGTAACACAGATATGTGAAAAACATTATGAACACGAGACATACTTGGAGGTAACGCGAGTCTATAGGCTACTTTTCCTACTCGGTCAAGAATCTGAAATGGACCAATAAATCGTGGATTAAGCTTTCCTCATTTTTCAAATCTTGTAACTCCCTTCCATGGAGCAACACACAACAATACATGATCCCCAATACCAAATTCCACGTCCTTTCGATGAAGATCCGCATAACTCTTTTGTCGATCCTGTGCCATTTGTATACGTTGTCGAATTATTTGGATCTTTTCTGTAGTAATGCGTACCAACTCTGGTCCCAACAATGTTGCTTCACCCACCTCATCCCAACATATTGGAGAGTAACACTTTCGTCCATACAATGCTTCGAATGGAGCCACACCTATACTTGTCTGATAACTGTTGTTGTAGGAGAATTCCACTAATGGTAAATACTTATCCCAACTCCATTTGAAGTCTAGGACACAAAGTCTTAATAGATCTTCAAGAGTTTGAATAGTCCTCTCTGATTGTCCGTCCGCTTGAGGATGGTATGCTGAACTGAAACGTAAATCCGTGCCCATAGCTTTTTGCAAGCTAACCCAAAATCATGAATTGAATCTTGGGTCACGATCCAAAACAATAGATACTGGCATGCCATGCAATCTCACAATCTCATTTATGTACATACGAGCAAGACGTTCAAGGGAATAAGTCTCCCGTATCGACAAGAAATGAGCAGACTTAGTTAATCTTTCAAAAATAACCCAAATCGCATCTATGCCTTGAGAAACTGTGGGAAGACCCGTAACAAAATCCGTGGTAATGTGTTCCCACTTCCATTTCGGAATCTCAAGTGGTTGCAATGGACCCTTAGGCACTGGATGTTCCGCCTTTACACGTTGACAAGCTAAACACCTCGAGATAAACTTTGCAATCTCTCTCTTCATATTATTCCACCAAAATGTATGTCGAAGATCACGATACATTTTGGTACTTCCAGGATGGATTGCAAATGGTGTATTGTGTACCTCCATCATGATCTTGTATTTCAAATCAGAGTCGTTAGGATAAAGTCTGGAGTGGACTCGAAGTATTCCTTCTTCATCGATTCTTACTTCTGGAATAGCACCTTCTTGTACTTTCTTCTTCATACGCATTAGCTCCGAGTCTGTGGCTTGAGCAACTTTAACTTTATCAATTAAAGTTGGTTCTATGCGTATACTTGACATCATTGCATGGGTCCCCGGAGTCTTGAATTCTATCTTCATCTTTTGTAAATCACACAAAATGGGCCTTTGTGTTGACAACATCGCACTCGTTCCCGCGTATGATCTTCTACTCAACGCGTCAGCAACCACGTTCGCTTTTCCAAGATGAAATTGAATGGTATGGTCGTAGTCTTTCAACAGCTCAAGCCAACGTCGTTGCCGCATGTTGAGTTCCTTTTGGGTGAAGAAATATTTGAGACTTTTATGGTCTGAATATATCTCCACTTTCTCCCCATATAGATATCTTTAGCGCAAAAACGACTGCTGCCAACTCTAGATCATGAGTAGGATAATTCCTCTCATATTCTTTAAGTTATCGCGAGACATAGGCTATGACTTTCTCATGTTGCATGAGAACACACCCTAACCCTTTGCCTGAAGTATCGCTGTAGATAACAAATCCATCCGAACCAGATAGTATTGTCAAAACAGGTGCCAAAATGAGTCTCCTCTTAAGCTCTTGAAAACTCTTCTCGCATTCCTCGCTCTATAAGAATTTTGTATCTTTCTGAGTCAGCTGAGTTAATGGAGTAGCAATTCAAGAAAATCCTTCCACGAATCTCCGATAATAACCAGCTAAGCCCAGAAAGCTACGTACTTCGGTCACCGTCTTCGGTTGCTCCCAACTTTGTATTGCTTCAATCTTTGCTGGGTCAACAGATACTCCATGTTTTTGACACCACGTGCCCAAGGAATGCTACTTCCTCAAGCCAGAACTTGCATTTCTTCAACTTGGAATATAGCTTATTTTCACTAAGCCTTTGGAGTACCAGCTTCAAATGGTGCTCATGATCTTCACGGCTTTTGGAATATACGAGGATGTCATCAATAAAGATAACAACAAACTGATCCAAATATTCCTTGAATACTCGGTTTATCATATCCATGAAAGCCGCAGGAGCATTAGTCAATCCAAAAGATATGACTAAGAATTCATAATGCTCGTACCGAGTTCTAAAGGCAGTCTTTGAAATATCCTCAGTTTTAATCTTCAGCTGATGATATCCAGAACGAAGATCGATCTTTGAGAAGAATTATGCTCCTTGCAACTGGTCAAATAGGTTATCAATGCGAGGTAACGGATACCTATTCTTGATGGTGACATGGTTCAATTCTCAATAGTCAATACAAAGTCGCATACTCCCATCTTTCTTCTTTACAAATAAAACAGGAGCACCCCAAGGAGATGTACTAGGACGAATGAAACCGATGTCCAACAACTCCTGTAGTTGGACCTTTAACTCCTGAAGTTCAATAGGAGCCATTCGATATGGGGTTTTAGAAATGGGCTTTGTACCAGGTTCAAGATCAATAAAAGAATTCAACTTCACGTTCTGGGGGTAGACCGGAAAGTTCTGCAGGAAATACGTTAGGAAATTTACTAACAATGGGAATATTATTCAAATCTGACGTGTCTTTATTCAAATCCATAACATGGGCTAAGAAAGCTTGACATCCGTTTTTTAATAAACGAATAGCTTTATGACTTGATATGACAGTGATTGATTTTAGTGGTTTAGTTACTTGAATTCGTACAACAGTTTGGTTAGGAATATGAAAACTAACAACTTTACGAAAAACAATCAATTTTGACATGATGAGTAGTTAACCAATCAATCCCTAAAATCACATCAAAAGCAAGTATCTTTAAAGAGATAAGGTCAACAGGTAATGTGATGGTGCCAACTTGGATCAAACAAGATTTATAAATAGTGGATGTAATAAAAGTGTCTCCTAACGGAGTCTCCACAGATAGGTCAATGTCTAATTTCTCCAGAGTTAAGTTTAAACGTTGAGCACAAGCAGGAGAGATAAATGAATGGGTAGCACCGGTATCTAGTAAGGTATAAACTTCGCAAGAATTTATGATTAGCTTACCCGTGATCACCTCGTTTGGGTTCCTCACATTTTGACCAGTCACGACAAACGCTCTTCCAGGAACCGTTGACTTTGACTTTTCTGGGAAAGCCTTTTGAGTCACCATCCCCGCTGGACTTGGTTTCGCTATTGTACAATCTCGACCGATATGTCCTACTTTTCCATAATTATAACATACCTTGAACTGTTGTGGGCAGTTTGGGCTGATATGTTCCTCTTTCCCGCATTTATAGTGTAAGACCCCAACTTATTATAAATAAAATTGAATTTTTTCTCTATTCATTATTCTAAATTAATAAGGTGTTAATTTGATATAATTCTTTGGTTATGGGCGAAATGTGCAAATTTTATAAAATAAGTAAGTGGTTATAAAATATTCCTTTTGTCGGAGAATATTCGTTTGGTCGTGGAATATTCTTTTTTGTCGAGAATATCCATACTGACTGGTATGATCAATTGTGGTCCCCATAATGTAATAACTGCGGATGAAGAAAATGACAAAGTTTGAGTTTTATAAATAACGGCGTAATTATTCTCAAGTAACAATTGTTAGAATACCACATGGTTAAAATACGATGTCTGGCGTGGTTGCACAATGAACACGGTATTATGCGAAAGATTTTTGGAATTATTGATTCTTACGTAAAAGGCACTACTCAATAATTGTTACAATGAGTCTTGTTTAATATTTTATTTATTGATTCAATAATTGCTGCGTGGATATTTTATATTATTGTTGTTTCAATAATTATCACTGCACAGTATTTCCCATTATCATATCAATAATTCATATTATTTGAATGATATTATTAGATAGAATTATTGGCAATGTCTAGAAAGTTCTGTCAAGGAGAGGTTTGGTCACCTAATTGCGCGCCAGTAAGGAGAAATCCTTATTGGAAGCCCTCTTTCTGAAACGACACTGGTTGTCATAATTGTGATTCTGTAATATTATTTGTGAATAATTAATTATTGATTTATATGATAAGGAAATATTTATTTGATGTGGATGGATTTATTTATGTGGTTATTAATGAAGGAATTAATGCTGAGGTATTTTATCAGTATTTTTGTCAAAATGGAGGTATTAAAAATTAAATCAGTATTTTTACGATATATTGCGTGAGTTATAATTTTTAATCCGACCGTTGGATCGTTGTAATTTTTTGGATATGTTATACATATATAAGTTGAGTATATGTCCACAAATTTTGAACCGTTAAAAATGAAAGAATGATTTGTTATGAATTTTAAGAGATGACTGATTCAAAAATTAGGTTTATATATGATTTTGGTGGAAAATTCTAGAATTGAGTGGGCCCCACTTGTGGTTGGTGAAGAAATATGCTGAATTTTATTTCAAATGTGGTGGATGGCAACAGTAGCAGGTAAAGCCATCAGGTAGCAGATCAAGTCTGCTTCGACGTGCTAACATTTTCCTATAAATAGACGCTTAGGTTAAAATTGAAAATCACACCAGAAACAAGTTTTCTTTCGCTCTAGATTATCAAGCATATTTTTGTGAGTATTTTGATACTTTGAGAGTTGTTGTTCGGTACAAGTTTCCTTCGACTTTTTATCCGATATTCCGATCAGAAGTACCATTATTTTGAGGTAAGGGATTTTATTTTCTTCTTAAATGATATTATTTTCTTCAATATCATTATGCCGAAATATTGGTTGAACTTTTTAATCAAATTTGGAACTTTTTGTGTCGGGGTTACTATTCACGTATACGACACTATTCACCGAAAAATGAAATTTTTTCTTTTTGTCCAGGATGTCTATTATGGTTACTATCTTTGATTGTATCCATGTTTTGATCTTTATTTTTGAATTACCTTCACAATTGGTTATTATGAAGTATTATTGATCTTGAATAAACATTATACTGAATCCCTAATATTTATCCTTCATCTCACTTTGGATTCGTTTTCTTTAAAATATTTTCATCATCCTCGTCTTAAATGATGATAATATTGAATATCTTTGGCACAGTAGTGCAAAAGTTTGAATGATTAACTAATGAATATCTTTGGCCGTAGTAGTGCAAAGATGAGCAGTGTTGAGATGAACAAGACCGATTTGGTGATATAAATGAATATCTTTGGCTTTAGATGCAAAGATGAATATTTGATTAAAGATGTATACTGATTGTTGTTACAGGGATAAAATATTGATGATGGACTTTTAAATCTTAAAAGATAGTAGAACTCATTCTCTACTTGACTCTTCTAATAGATTGTTGTTTTCGCTGCAGTTTTGATCTAAAACTTGTTGTCTATTATGTTTTATCAGATTTTTTCCTGTTGAAGACTAATGATAATTTGTTGTATATTATCTTAGTCATAATATTATTTACTGGGCTAGTTGAGCTCACCCTTTTCCTTTTTGTTCTATTTTTCTTCTCAGGAGGTGAGAACATAGTAGGATCGAGTCGGGGTATGGAGTGATGGTTCTAGAAAGATATTTTAGCAGTCCTCACTATTTCTGTAAAATAGTGTATGAATAATTATAATGAGGACTTATTTGAGTGTTGATATTTTCTAGAAGACAATATTTGTATTTAAACTCACAGTATGTGTTGTCGTATTTTGCACGACAATTGTATTATTGAAGTTGTAGTTTGCTTTCTGTACTATGTATTTGGCGACTCCGAATGGGTGTTGTATACCTATTTTGGGGGCGTCATAGTTGGTATCAAAGCTTAGGAATATGGTCTCTGGCGGAGATCGGGGAATAGAACTAGGAGGGGAGAGATGAGGAAATCCTTCGCTAGTGTGTCCTATCTAAGCTTATTTGTTGGTCGGTCATAATATAGGGATATTATGTGATATGTTAATTTGTTTAATTAACCCTTATTTTATAAGCGATGTTAAGAATGGTCACGAGAACGTTAACAATGGAGTGTATGAGACTGTGGAACAACCTTTAGTCACAAACCAGGAGAACGTGCAACATGAAGACAATATTCCTCCTATAAACAACACTACCGAGCAAACGATGAATGATGGAATGTTTAGGAGCTTTTTGCAGTTCATGCAAAATCAGAAGAGGGAGACTCGTGTACAAAATACGGGTAAAAGTGATGGCAACACGCGGTTTGTCACAGCCAAGCAGTTCAAGGAGTTGGGACCACCAGATTTATGGGGAAAGCCCGATCCGATTAAGGCGAAAACATGGGTCAAGCAAATTACCAAGATATTCGATGTCTTGGGATGCACGGAGGAACAGAAGGTTCCATTCGCCACCTTTATGTTCCGTGGAGAGGCAGATTACTGGTGGGAATCAGAAGCATACCCAACCTTTTCTGACTCAACATGTCTTGGGAAAGATTTGAAATCGTTCAATGACAAGTACTTTTCTAAAGTTTTCGTCATATGAAGGAGGTAGAGTTTATTAGGATCGAGCGGTAACAACATGATTGTCTCTCAAAGACGAGGCGAAGTTCATGGAGTTATCCGAGTTTGCACCTCATTTGGTAGAGAATGAGGAACGTATGATCTTGGATGTTTTTGAGAGGTCTAAACCCGAGATTCATCAATAACTTATCTCTCATAAATTTTCTCTCAGATTCGGATGTTGTCAATGAGGCTCAATTATTAGAGCGAGATAATGAGTATACTCAACCGAGGGATCACAACCAAGGTCATACCAGTGACAACAGTCATCGGAGCGATGATAACCAGCGAGGAGGGAAGAATACGGACACTCGGGTGGTAATCGTGGCCATGATAATAAAAGAGGTGAGTCTAGTGGAAATTTCAAAAAGAGGAGATTCAACAATGATGGGAAGACATCAACAGTAACACCAGCATCAATTGTTGCTAGGGGAGGAGAACGGCCATCACCGATGTTGTTACAAATCATGCGGAAAGAGGACATATCATTAAAACGCCCACAACAATCCAAGGTATGTTATAACTGTGAAAAGGAGGGTCATATAGCCCGAGAGTGTTCTGTAACAAAACCAAGTTCAGCGGGGATGGTGACCCCAACTTATTATAAATAAAATTGAATTTTTCTTCTACTCATTATTCTACATTAATAAGGTGTTAATTTGATATAATTCTTTGGTTATGGGTGAAATGTGCAAATTTTATAAAATAAGCAAGTGGTTATAAAATATTCTTTTTGTCGGGGAATATTCGTTTGGTCGTGGAATATTCTTTTTGTCGGGAATATCCATACGACGGCGCAGTCAATTATGGGCCCCATAACAGAATAACTGTCGGATGAAGAAAACGACAAAGTTTGAGTTTTATAAATAACGGCGTAATTGTTACCGTTAACATTGTTAGAATACCCTGTGGTTAAAATACGATGTCTGGCGTTGGTTGCATAGTAGCACGGAATTGCATAGTATTTTTTTGGAATTATTGATTCTTACGTAAGAAGACACTACTCAATAATAATTATTCACGGTGAGTTACCGCTCAATATTTTATTTATTGATTCAAGAATTGTCATGCGTGGATATTTTATATTATTGTTGTTTCAATAATTATCATTTGCACAAGATTTCCCATTATCATATCAATAATTCATATTATTTGAATGATATTATTAGATAACATTATTGGCAATGTCTAGAAAGTTACATCAAGGAGAGGTTTGGTCACCTAATTGCTTGGCTAGTAAGGAGAAATCCTTATTGGAAAGCCCTCTCTTTCTGAGGAGCGGCTGGTTGTCATAATTGTGATTCTGTAATATTATTTGTGAATAATTAATTATTGATTTATATGATAAGGAAATATTTATTTGATGTGGATATAAATGATGGATTTATTTATGTGGTTATTAATGAAAGAATTAATGTTGAGGTGTTTTATCAATATTTTGTCAGAATGGAGGTATTAAAAATTAAATCAGTATTTTTACGATATATTGCGTGAGTTATAATTTTTAATCCGGCCGTTGGATCGTTGTAATTTTTGGATATGTTATACATATATAAGTTTAGTATATGTCCACTAATTTTGAACCGTTAAAAATGAACGAATGATTTGTTATGAATTTTAAGAGGTGACTGATACGGAAATTAGATTTATAAATAATTTTGGTGGAAAATTCTAGAATTGAGTGGGCCCCACTTGTGGTTGGTGAAGAAATGTGCTGAATTTTATTTCAAATGTGGTGGGTGGCAATAGTAGCAGGTAAAGCCATCAGGTAGCAGGTCAAGTCTGCTTCGGCGTGCTAACATTTTCCTATAAATAGACGCTTAGGTTAAAATTAAAAATCACACCAGAAACAAGTTTTCTTTCTCTCTAGATTATCGAGCATATTTTTGTGAGTATTTTGATACTTTGAGAGTTGCTATTCTGTACAAGTTTCCTTCGACTTTCTATCAAATATTCCGATCAGAAGTACTGTTATTTTGAGGTAAGAGATGTTATTTTCTTCTTAAATGATATTATTTTCTTCAATATCATTATGCCAAAATATTGGTTGAAATTTTTAATCAAATTTGGAACTTTTTGTGTTGGGGTTACTATTTCACGTATCGACTATTCACGTATCTGACCTTTATTCACGAATCTGCACTATTCATCAAAAATGAAATTTTTCCTTTTTGTCCAAGATGTCTATTATGGTTACTATCTTTGATTGTATCCATGTTTTGATCTTTATTTTTGAATTACCTTCACAATTGGTTATTATGAAGTATTATTGATCTTGAATAAATCATTATCTGAATCCCTAAATATTTGTCCTTCATCTAATCGGATTCGTTTTCTTTAAAATATTTTCATCATCCTCGGTCTTAAATGATGATATTATTGAATATCGTTGGCTTTGTAGTGCAAAGATGAATGATTAAGCGATAAATATCTTTGGCCGTAGTGCAAAGATGAGCAGTGTTGAGATGAACAAGGCCATTTGGTGATATAAATGAATATCTTTGGCACAGTGGTGCAAAGATGAATATTTGATTAAAGATGTATATTGATTGATGTTACAGGAATAAAATATTGATGACGGACTTTTAAATCTTAGAAGATAGTAGAATTCATTCTCTACGTGTCTCTTCTAATGGATTACTATTTCCGCTGTATTTGTTGATCTAAAACTTGTAGTCTATTATATTCTATCAAATTTTTCCCTGTTGAAGACTAATGATAATTTGTTGTATATTATCTTAGTCATAATATTCTTTACTGGGCTAGTTGAGCTCACCCTTTTCCTTTTTGTTCCATTTTTCTTCTCAGAAGGTGAGAACATAGCAAGATTGAGTCGGAGTATGGAGTGATGGTTCTAGAAAGATGTTTTAGCAGTCCTCACTATTTCTGTAAAATAGTGTATGAATAATTGTAATGAGGACTTATTTGAGTGTTGATATTATCTAGAAGACAATATTTGTATTTAAACTCACAGTATGTGTTGTCGATTTTTTTATACGATAATTGTATTATTGAAGTTGTAGTTTGCTTTCTGTACCATGTATTTGGCGACTCAGAATGGATGTGGTATACCTATTTTGGGGGCGTCACATATAGCATATGACCGGTGGTCGTTCTCCTCCCTTAGAACCAGTTGCTGCTGGTGCTGACGTCTTCACATGGTCATTGTTGAATCTCCTCTTTTTAAAATCTCCTCCCGACTCGCTTCTTCTATTTTCATGGCCATGATTACCACCAGAATGGATACCAATTTTGTCCATATTTTTCTTTCTCCGCTGGTTATCATTGTTCTGATGACTGCTGTCACCAGTATGATCCTGGTTGTGGTCCCTCGGTTGAACGTACTCGTTATCTCGCTCTAATAATTGAGCCTTGTTGACAACATCTGAATAGTGAGAAAATTTATGAGAAATGAGATATTGACGTATGCCAAGTTTCAAACCTCTCAGAAACATCCGCGTCATACGTTCCTCATTCTCCACCAAATGAGGTGCAAACCTAGATAACTCTGTAAACTTCGCCTCGTACTGGGATACCGTCATATTGTTTTGTTCCAGTCAAATAAACTCCACTTCCTTCATATGACGAATACTTTCAGGAAAGTACTTGTCATTGAACAATTTCTGAAATGTCTCCCAAGACATGCTAAGTCTGTAATTTGAATGGAGTACGCTTCATAGATTCCCACCAATGTCACCTCATTACTGAAACATAAAAGAGGCAAATGGAACCTTCTGTTCCTCCGTAAATCCCAAGACGTCGAATATCTTGGTAATTTGCTTGACCCACATCTCCTCGAATCTGGCTTTCCCCAGAATTCTGGTGGTCCCAACTCTTTGAAGCTGCTTGGTAGTGACAAACCTTGTATTACTATCATCATTTCACCAATTATTTTGTACACGAAGTCTCCTCGTGCGATTTTGCATGAACTGCAAAAAGCTTCTAAACATCCCGTCGTTCATCATCTGCTCAGTGGTGTTGTTCACAGGAGGAACATTGCCAGCCTGTTGCACGTTCTCCTCGTTGGTGGGTAAAGGTGTCTCCACGGTCTCATTTGCTCCACTGTTAACATTCTCAGTTTCCATTCTCAAATACTACCATAAAACAAGGGTTAATTAAGGAAATCAACATATCACATAATATCCCTATATACTGACCAACTAACAAATAAGCTTAGGTAGGACACACTAGCGAAGGATTTACTCGTCTCTCCCATCCTAGTTCTATTCTCCGATCTCCGCCAAAGATCATATTTCTAAGCTATGATACCAACTGTGACACCCCCAAAATAGGTATACAACACCCATTCTGAGTCGCCAAAATACATGGTACAGAAACAACTACAACTTTATATTACAATTGTCGTGCAAAATACGACAACACATAAACTGTGAGTTTAAATACAAATATTGTCATCTAGACAATATTCACACTCAAATAAGTCCTCATTACAATTATTGATACATTATTTTACAAAATAGTGAGGACTACTAAAACAACTTCTAGAACCATCATTCCACACCCCGACTAGTACTCGCTACATTCTCACCTCCTGAGAAGAAAAATGGAACAAAAAGAAAAAGGGTGAGCTCAACTAGCCCAGTAAAGAATATTATGACTACCATAATATAGAACAAATTATCGTTAGTCTTCAACAGGGAAAAATCTGATAAAATACAATAGACAACAAGTTTTAAATCAATATTCGCAGCGGAAATAATAATTCATAGAAGAGTTACGTAGAGAATGAAATCTACTATTATCTATGAATTTAAAAGTCCATCATCAATATTTTATCCCTGTAACATTAATTAATATACATCTTGAATTAAATATTCATCTTTGCACTACAGGCCAAAGATATTCATCAGTTTGTCATGTTCATCTCAACACATGTTCATCTTTGCACTACGAGCCAAAGATATTCATCAAAATTCATTCATCTTTTGCTACATGCCAAAGATATTCAAAGAATATCATCATTTAGGGTAGAGGATAATGAAAATATTTTATAGAAAATGAATCTAGTGAAACAAAAGAACAAATATTAAGGATTCAGTACTTTAAAACAATCCGAGTTCAAAATACTTCATAAATAATCATAGTGAAGTAAAATTCAAGAATGATCAAAACATGGATACAATCAAAGCTAGTATCCATAATAGATATTTTGGATAAAAAATGAAATTTTAATTTTTCTGTGAATAGTGTCGTATTCGTGAATTGTGCCGTATACGTGAATAGTAACCCCGACACTAAAAGATAAGAATTTCACAAAAAAAATCTTACCAATATTCCAGCATAATGATATTAGAAGAAATAATATCATTTTAAAAAAAATAACATCCTTTACCTCCAAAAAGACAAGATTTACATTTGGAATCTTTGGATATAGTCTTTGAAGGAACTTGCACCGTATAGCAACACTCAAAGTATCAAAATGCTCACAAGAATACGCTCGATAATAAGAGAGAGAAAACTTTAGTTTCTAGTGTGATTTTCAATTCTAACCTAAGCATCCTATTTATAGGAAAATGCTTTGAACACCAAAGCAGAAAATTTAATATAATATTTCTTAACTTCCTACGCACACCACCAGCCCACAACATCAGCCACCCACCCACAATAAATAAGAAAAATATTTTTCTTATTTAAAATATTATAAACTTCAAAAATTAATTATTCTGGAACTTCGAAACTTCAATAATTCATAATAAATAGCCCTTTTATCAGAAAAATTCAAATCTTATGTCCATTCCATAGGAAATTTAATTCTCTTCAACTTTACAGAAGAAAGTTTTTTCAAATTCTAAACAGAAATTGACCGAAATCCACATACGGACAATTTTACAGGCTATAATCAAATTTCAGTCAAGAAATGGCCCACAGACATGTTTAACATGTTTTAAACAACTTTTGCAACAAAAATATTCTTCCTCCTCATATATTCATATATTCCACATTCATTGTAAAAATATCACCATTATTATATTATTAAAATATAATAATATATTTAAATGAATTATTTTATCAGAAAAGATAAAATATTAATTTTTCAACAATTGTCACTTTAAAATTTTCTCCATCTATATCCACATAAAATGAATATATTCCTTATCATATAAATCAATAATTAATTATTCACAAATAATATTACGAATCACAATATAAAAACAACCGTGCCGCTCTCCGGAAAGAGGGGCTTTCCAATAAGGATTTCTCCTTCTTTGGCGCAATTAGGTGACCAAACCTCTCCTTGATGCGAACTTTCTAGACATTGCCAATAATGTTATCTAATAATATTATTCAAATAATATGAATTATTGATTCGATAAAGGAAAATACTATGTAATGACAATTATTGAAACAACAATAATATAAAATATCAACGCAACAATTATTGAATCAATAAAATAAAATATTGAATAAGAATTATCGTAACAATTATTGAGTAGTGCCTTCTTCACGTAAGAATCAATAATTGGTGCAATACCGTGTGCTACTTGTGTTTTAACCAATAAGGTATTCCAACAAGATAATCTTGGTAATAACTTCTGTGATTATTTATAACCAACTTATACTTGTCGTTTTCTTCATCCAATCGCTTTTTCGTTATGGGGCCCACAAAAGTTGCTTGTAGTAAATATTTAATATTCCCAAGACAAAGAAGAATATTCCACGACCAAACGAATATTCTCCGATAAAATGAATATTTTATAACCACTTGCTTATTTGAAATATTTGCGCATTTTACCCATAACTAACCACATTACTCAAATCAACCCTTACTATTTCAAAATAATAAATAGAGGAAATTCAATTTCATTTAATAATAAGTTGGGGTCTTACAATTACGGTCATGATTATACCGAATAATCCCTGGTCATAATCATACCAAGTCCATCTATGCACTACAGGCCACCGATGACTTTCAACAAAATATAAACATGAGGATGATGACAATGATATAAGAATTCAATAAAACAAGTTCAAGAATTAAATTATCCAGGAACTAATAACGTCCAAATTGTCAACATGATACTTCTTTGTAGAGTAAAATTCATGAATGCTCAGAAGAATATTTCCATGAAAAGATACTGGATGAAGCGCAAATATCAAGATATTCCACTAATTGCATGGAGTATAGAAGTCAAAACTTTAACCAACTGAGTATAATAAAGAATGGAATAACAAAAGAAATCACCATGCATGCGGTGCCCGATATAGACATGTTATTCCAATGAATAATAAATAACGGAACCGGGTTAGGTGTAATACCTTGACCGAGCGAGATATTCCAACGTAATAATAAAGAATGGAATAACAACATAAATCACCATGCATGCGATGCGTCAGATAGGCAGTTTATTCCAACGAGAATAATAAATAATCGGAACCAAGTCGGTAAATTAATTACCGACAAAATGTTCCAACAAAATAATAAAGAATGGAATAACAACAAAATCACCATGCATGCGATTGTGATGTATAGTTATTCCAATGAGAATAATAAATAACGGAACCAGTCCCACAGAAACGCGTAAACGAGGATATTCCAATGAGAATAATAAAAAGATTTTACCCGGTCCGGCGTAAAAACGCATGCATGATAGATATTCCAATGTAATAATAAAGAATGGAATAATGGAAGAATTTCACCAAGTATAGGGTAGCAGCGTATCTGAGTTATTCTAACAAAATAATAAATAATGGAATAATAGAAGAATTTCACCAAGTATAGGGTAGATCAGCATATACAAAGTTATTCAACAATGAATAATAAATAATGGAATAACGTAAGAATTTCACCAAGTATAGGGTAGAAATGGCGTATACAAGTTATTCCAACAAAATAATAAAGAATGGAATAATGAAGTTCTCTTCATGAATACAAAAAAGAAATAATACCCCTTACCTTATAAAGAAGAAAAACTGGATATAGAAGTAGTGAAGTAGCGAATACTTTTCTTCTTTCTCTCTATAGTTTCTCTCTCTAGAGTTTCAATTGAATTCGTAAGAAATAATGAAGGAATGAGCTTCTATTTATAAGAGAATGGGTGAATAAGAACCAATCCATGAACGGTCCGTATTGATTTACTTTTAAAACGAGACGGTCCAGATTGGTTTACAATAAAATATAATATATTCTATTTATAATATAATAAAATGAATAACTTTATAAAAGTATTACATTTTATATAAAAAGATTTTACTATACAAATACTATGCAAGTCTTATGCAAACACTATGCATAATAAAATATAATATATTTTAATTATTGTCTAATAAAATGTATAACTTTATAAAAGTATTACATTTTATATAAAAAATTTTACTATTAGCCTAATAAAACGAATAACTTTATAAAAGTATTACATTTTTTATATAAAAAGTTTTTCCATTTTATTACATTAATAATACTAATAAAACAAAACTTATATATATATATATATATAACAATCAACAATAATTAAATCAAATAACGTGAGATACTATGCAGCAACTACTGTAGCAATAATTGAACAAAACTGAGTGACTTCTCACGTAAGCATCAATAATCAATACCGTGTGCTATAATGCAACCACACGTATTACTGTACTTTTACTACCGAGTAGTTCAACAGTATTAACGGTAAACTTCCGCCGTTATTTTCATAAAAATATTTTTGTCGTCTTCTCAATCTGACAATAATTCCGTTGTGGGGTCCACCAATGATTGTGTCGTTATACGAATATTCCCTACTAAAACGAATATTCTTCGACCAATCGAATATAATACAACAACTTGCATACTTTGTAAAATTTATAAATTCTACCCACAACTATAACATTATCTCAAATTCACACCATAATATAAAAAAAATATTTCGAGAAAATTAAATCTTTATTCATAAAATTTGGGATTTTACATGCAACCTGTGAGAAGCTAAGCAATTAATTTTCTGATATTATTTGAGCTGGTATTCGGTAAGAAATTAATTATTTATTTACTATGTGCTAATTGATCATTGCATATAGTTGAGCCTTTAATTGTTAAATTGATTATTCTTGCATTGATCATAGACCTCTATATTTGTATTGAATTTTTGTTTTAGACTAAGTGTAGTCTAAAGGTGTTAATCCTAGTGGATTAGAGAAAAGGCTTACAAACAAGTTCAAGAAAGCAAAGGTGCTTGAAGAGTGCATAGGTGCACAAGGAGCAAGAGAGCTCAAGAGGAATTAATTGTTAATTAATTTTTGTTAGAATATGTTTTGTAATCTGTATTTATTTATAAAGAAATAAATAAAGTGAGTCTCCAATACTAGTTGGTATTGGACGTGGACTAGGCTATTATTATAGAGGGTAATAGCTGAACCACGTAAAAAATCTTGGTGTTGATTTTATTATTTGCTTTATTTTAAAATCACATAAGTTACTTAATTATCTTAATTATTAAAATTTGAATACTTGCATTATATTAAGATAATTCTTTAACTTCAAGTATTTTACTTAAGATATAAATTCATGAGGATATTTTTTTTTTAGGCTATATTAATTCGATGGTAGTCGATTTCAATCATTATAGTAGCTTCTAAATTAATAGTTTAATTTAAAGTTTAAAAGTTGGTCGTAGATTGCTCCCACACTTATTCAACCCCCCCTTCTAAGTGTGCCTAGATAAATTTCAAATATTATATATTCAAAACCTTATATTGTGGTTCATGAGATTAATTAACTTGAAAGAATGAATTCCAGCAACAACAAAAAAAAAAATAGAAGAAGAGAGAGTTAATAATCTTGATATGATAGAACTATGGTGATCTTAGGATCTAAAAAAAATTATTTTATTTTTTTAGTTTTTTTATATTAGTTTACAGAGAGAATTGTTACCATTTTTTTTTACCTCACTTTGATGATAAAACAAAAACAAAAAAAACAAAGGAGAAAAAAAAATACATAAAAAAAAGAAAGGAAAAAGAAAACAAATAACCCCCAAAAATTCCAAGGTGAGGGGTCATATGACCCTCCTAAACCCCTCTAGTTCTGCCTATGTAGATATAAGAGAATGATGAAGCTAAGCAATTATTCACAACAATATTCTCCATTTTTTATATTAATTGTGCTTAAATATTTAATTAGTTTATTGAAATAATTTTATTTATATTTTCTATGTAACTTTTTAATTAAGTAAGATGTTTTGATGGATTATTATTAATCTGTGAATTTTTCATAATTTATATATATTTGTCATATTAATTATAAAATCGGAAGGAAATCAAAACTATAGTTAATTTTATTAAGCTTAATTGATTTATTTTTCTAATTATGTATACTTAATTGGTGGCATAGTTTGAGTTATAAAATAGAATTGAGCGGATTACTTGTTATATTTATTGTTTATTAAATTTGGATTCCTAGATTATTTTTTTATTTTTTATTTTATCTTTTAATTAATTTAATTATTATTTTAATTTTAATTAATTAATTTTTAACTTTATTTTTAATTCTTGTGAAATATTTTAAAATTAATATAATCTCTATGTTTTTGAGTTGTATTTCTTTAAGTTTATAATAAATCATGTGCACTTGTTGTACTTAAAATTATCACATCAGTCTACAACCAAAAGTGATTTTTTTCAGTGGAAGGCACCAACATGTTTTTTGTTGCCCTCACAATCAATGGAAAGGAACCTGGCTGGACCATAGCAGTCAACCACCAAGTCCCTACTTTTAGTTGTGTAGAGTTGGTGGTGGTGGAAGCAGCTCCTGTAAATTTAATACTCACTTCGTTTGGGGATAAAAATCTTGATCGACTTTTTACACATATTAAAAAAAAAATGATAAAATTATTTATATTTAAATTCTTATTTAATTACATAATTTTTTGCACATTACTAGTGATGCTACATAAATATGCATAGATAATAAAAATATAACAATTAAAAATAAGGGTATTATAGATAAATTATTATAAAAAATAAATTATTTAAAGTAAGTAAATATTTAACTTAGAACTACCTAAAATAATAATAAAGATTTTTATCCTGGAACAGAGGGAGTAGGTTTAAGTTGGTGTAGAGTTGTTGGAGGAATTCTCAAGGCCTCATCCACCATTATTACAGTTCAGTAATATTTTCAGGTGAGTTTTTTGATATTTTCACATGATTTTATCTCACATAAAAGTGGAACTCACTTTCATTTTATGTGAGAAAATTATGTGAAAATATCAGAAACAGTGGAAATATAAATTTCCTTATTATATATTAAAGTATAGGAATCTCTTACCTGAAATATAATATTTCCTCAAATATAAATTATTATTAATTTTTAAAACTAATTTATGACTTTTTTAAAATTGAGATAATTTATTAAAATTTTAAAATAATGAATCTTACAATAAGTAGTAATTTTCATATAGTTTACGATATTAATCATTATATTGACTAAAATTAAATAAATTTATGATAATTTTGAGTTTGAAAATGTCTTGAATTTGATTTTAAAAAGTTAATAATAATTTTATATTTTAGAACGGATGAAGTATTATCTCCGTTATCAATCATATTATCATTGTTGACTTTTGAAAAACAATGTAAGATAATTTCATACTTAAAAATTGAGAAGTTTCATTAAAAATTATGAAACCATAAAATTTTATAACGGGTAATACTTTTTAGATAGTTTATAATATTAATTATTGTACTGGTATTAAAGGATTTCATATTAATTTTGAGTTTTAAAATATCTTATGTTTACTTTAAAAAATCAATAATAATAATCTTATATTTTGGAACGGATGGAGTATTAAGATTGAGTTTTCATAATAATTACGAGATATTTTCAAATTCAAAATTAATCCTGACTCTTTTAATTTTTTTTTTAAATAAATAGATGTTATTCCGAACGTATAGCCCCAATTTTATTGTATCAATAACATCTTTTTAGATAATCTTGAGCTTATTATAAATTTATCTAAAATATCATAACTAAAGGTATTATTAATAGTTATTCACCTACGTCCTCATTTTATTGCCACTAATTCCAGCTTATTAACCGAGTTTTTATAAATATGATGTTGAGCAATTTCAAAGTCAATATTATGAACAATTAAGATACTTATATATTTGGAGGCGGGTAAACCTATATTTAGTGCTAACCCTTTTTATATATTATAGAAAAAAGAGAGAGTGCTCTCTCCACTGAACCGGAAGGAGCGAACTAAGAGCGAACTAGCTATAGCGACGATTTTTTCTGTCGTTATAGCATAAAAAACCAACTTTCTATGATATATAGCGACATTAAAAACCGTCGCTATAGCCGGTTCGTTCTTAATTTGTTCCTTCCAATTCGCTGAAGAAGCGGACTATATATATATATATATATGTGTGTGTGTGTGTGCGCGCGCGCGCGCGAGAGAGAGAGAGAGAGAGATTAAGAGTTAATAACAAAAGGACGGCTCTTTTTTATTGAATAATTTTCATTTAGAAATGGGACTTAATATTTTTTTTAAGTTAAAACTTACAAGCCGCCAATAAATAATTAAAAAAGAAAACTGGATGTAGACCAGTTCCACCTTTTCCAAAAAAAAAAAAAAACATCATATCAAAATTTTATTCAATGATCCTGATAATCTATGCTTTAAAGTTTAAACATTTTAGTCTAAGATGTGAATATTTATTACCTTATTGTCACCTATATTCATCTATTTCCCTTTCAACATGTCAACAGAAAAGCTCATAATCAATAAACAAAGAAGGCAAGAATTACTACGAACAAAATCACACGTGTGAAGGCATTCATTCCCTTTACATTTATATTATAAATAAATAGATAGAATTATAGGGAAGAAAAAAAATACAAGAAAAATTCTTATAGCACATTTTATGCCAAGTATTATGCTAGAACATATTCATTGCTCTTTGAGACTCGTAATCTAGAAAATCTCCATTGGCCTGCCCGAAAGGCGCATTATAAGCATACATATCAAAAACCCTATCATCCTGACCCATATTCCCTCCTTCGCGTCCTTTGAAGCCTTCCATTTGAGAAGCCCAAGGAAATTGAGTCGAAATATTAGAACTAGAGGCTTCTTCATTCATACTTGGTCCATTTGGCGAATTCCCTGGCCTCTTGCTGGCAGAATTGGCTGTTGTCAGAGAAATAGAGTTGGACTGCTGTTGCTGCATTTGCTGCTGGTTCTTCATTGGTGACTTGGGGCGAAGAGCCTCTATATCAGGGGTTGTCACAACAAGATGACCAGATTCTGGAGGTGGGTTTCGTCCACCCCCTCCCTGCCAAATTTTCCCATCCTTATCCGCAAAGTTCCTGATATATGCCTGAAAGATCCCCATTTTCGTCAGAAATATAGACATGCAAGACAATCACGCGAAGTAAACAAATGCTTGGATTCATTAAGGACTAAAGATCATTTGTCCTGCCTACATTGATATACTGCCATGTATGTGTCAAGTACCCATGTGCAACACCCCAGCCTGCCCCCACTCTTAATCTCGAATGTTATCAGTTCGTACGTAGACCAGAGATTAGAGGGCCCTAGATCACGAGACGTTTCGAATGTAGGACAACTGACACCAGCTGCTTCAAATGCTATAAGACACATCCTAATTTACTATCCAGGTTATGAGCTAACCCTTCACCCACCCACCCACCCCCCCCACCCCACCACCTCCCAACAACAACACACGCCTAAAATATAAAAATGAAATGGCCATTTATTTTCTTTAATGGTAAACCAAACATTTCAAACACATTTATATACTATCTTATGTTTGTGTATCAGTTCCTAGTTCATACCCATTTATTTCTATTCCCATTCTGAAAAGCCAAAGTGTATTCTGAAATGGAGGTATTTTAAGAAACATTTCTTGAAAACAGGAAATGGATGGAAACAATGTTTGAGTAAATTTTCTAGATTTAGAAAAAGAAAATAGAAACAGTGCGGGAGTGTTTGTGAGTTAATTCGATCAGATTTTCCTTATTCCTGTTACAACTGAAAAAGAGTATTATCCATACCTCAGAATTAAAATTTGATGAAGAGAGATCTTTACCAACAGTCAACCAACCAGCCCGAATATTGTGGTCTTCACCAAATAGTTCAAGCCTCCTGCGGCCAAGGGAGAAATGTTCAACAATCCGATACATATCTTCAGGTTTTGCAGTTGAACCTGCAATATTGTTTGCAAAAAGTTCTCAACATAATTGGAACCCACTATTTGAAAGGACTGATATGAAAGAATTAAGAATCTTTCAGGTACATAAAAGCAACATGTATTTGTTTATATACACAAGATTATACATTTGAGTGCAAAGAAGGAAAGGGGAAAAAACCAATTGGAGCTGTATATTGTACAGATACTCCAGATAATAAGTTCCTCCGACATAAAAAAACATGACTATAAGAAAGTTATGAAGACATTTGGTAACTATATTCCAGGTCCTAAATGATAATACTGACCATAAGGAGGCTCCTCGGCTATAATCACATCAGTGTCAATATTGGCATGAATTATATGACCATCTGTACTACGACGAACAGTTCCTTTTATGCCCATCAAACAGTGTTCCTTCAGCAAAATGATTTAGGCATTCACATAGCTAGCAACAGAATAAAACAGAGATCAAAATTGGGAAAGTAAGCAGAAGAATAAAACTGTCAACCTTTGAGCGCTGAAACAAAGTATGGGAATCATGGCGCAACCCTGGAGTTGCATTGGTTTTATTTGTCTTCACCCAACATATATCTTCACACCTACGAAATCCCCACTGCATGAAACAGGAAAAAACTGTAAATAGTTGACCATTGACCATTGCAACCTATTGCGATATAAATAATTGAGCAGACAAAAAAAGTGATAATCGTTATCATATGGCATGTCACACAAGGCTTTGACTGTATACCTTCTTCAGACATTGCCTTCCCTGCTCAAGACCAAGACCATCACCAACCCAAAGAAAAATGAAAGAAGGTGTGTCGGCAATTGCCTGTGAACAAGAACATAAGATGGTTTAGATATCAAGTCTGCGATGTGAAACATAAAAAGTTAGTATTTCAGGACTCGGAGCAGTTTTCAGTCTTTGACTATAAAGCCCAAGAAGGAATCACTACTACTATGCTATAATTATTATTGTTTACTATTATCATTATTGTTATTTTGTGATATGATTTAAATCTTTAAAGCCCAAAAGTGATTTAATATATGATACCACTAATATTCATATAAAATCCTAAATCTGTCTCCTTAGATGGTACCATATATATCATGACATTATCAACATACAAATGCAAAATTTGCATTTGTAGTTCCACTTTCTCTTCTCTAATACATTGTTCTTATTTTATCTAAAAATCGACATTCACATGCTAAAATCCGTTCCACAAAAATAATCTTGTTTGCAAATTTTGCAAATATTAAGGATGTATTTTTCTAACATTAAAAAAGAGAACTCTTTTTGTGGAACAAAAGAAATTGACAAATGGGTCTCTTTTTGTGGAATAGAGGGAGTATTATTTACCAGTGACAGTATCATATCCTATCGTCAATGGTCCTTCTATTGAAATGTATTTAAGTAACTTCATTCCAAGTAAAAGAAGCCAGGTCGCATACACAAGGAATGACTATAAAAACAATTACCTCAATCTTAAGATTCATGATTTCTTCAAATGTCCAGTACTCCATATGGTCAGTTACACCAGGAGCTCGGTGAACATATTCCTCCCAAGGAGGATCCACAAGAATGACGTCAAACTTCGTTCCAAAGAACTCTGGAGATAGCACCTGTTCACGAAGGTCACACTTGTAATACATAGGAGCAGTAGCAGACTTGGTAACAATCTCATCCTTCTTTTGTATAAGCTCCCGAAGCTTTGGATAGTCCTCCACAACACTAGTGAGCTCTAGTTCCCTGATATAATTTTGAGGACGCATACCAGTATCTACAAAGTTTTGGGAGTAATCATTTTGCTCTCCCCTGGAAGGAGCTTTACCAGGGGGGGCATTACTTCTAGGAGGAACCCAACCCTTTTCTTGTGACTGTCCGCGTCCAGCTGGTACCATAGCATTAAAACTAGCTCCAGATATATTTGGAGGCCCTCCTCTACCAGGGCCTGGTTGATTAAAAAACATGACAGGATTCGATGGAGTCCCTATATTTGGAGAATATCTGGGTCCAGATGGTCCAGGAGGAACAGGTGAGAGACCAGGTGGAACAGCTAACAGATTCATATCTACACCTCGAGCTCCAGGCCAAACAACAGGAGGAAAAGGTGGAATAAAGACACCCGGGGAAACTGGAGGACCGGGACCAGGAGACATGCTAGGAGTTAGTGGTTGCATTGCTCCAGGTGGCGGCATTCCAAGTGGTCCAAAGGTTGATCCCATCATGGGCACTGGGATTGCAACCTGTTGGTTGTCTCTCCCAGTAGGCCGACCCCTTCCTCCTCTCCCAATTCGATTCCCTCTGATTCCTTGAGGAGCAGCTCTACTAAAGGAACCTACCTCCTGGTTTCCATGTGGAGGTTGTGAATAACTACTTGAACTTTGGCCACCAGCAACACGACTGGATGTAGCACCTTTCTGTCCTCTTGATTTCCCAGTTTGAAAGTCAATCTCATCCCTCCAAGAATTCTGCTCTCGAGAAGCAGGACCATCATCCATATATCTATTCCTTGAATATTCTCCAGATTGCCGAGACCCGTACGAATCAAAGTTTCTTGCCCTATTATCCCGTGGATAAGCATACTCTTCATCATTTGGTGGCAATTTTGTTTCAAATTGCTGACCTGCTTCGCTGTTCCTAGCAAAGGTGGATCTAGGTTCCTCTCTCCCATAATCAAAGGACTTGGTTTGGATCTCTATCACATCATAATTCTCATTCGAAATTCCATAATTTGATGACGTTTTCACTGCTTCAGTCCTGTTTCCATCTTTTCTACCACCAATACGACCCTGATGCCTTTCATTGTCAACCCTCTCACAACCACGTCTCTGCAACTCCCAATCTCTGCCATGATCGTAAACTGTGTCCCTGTCTTTTGTATCCTTGTCGGTAATGTTGAGTTGCCTTCTTTTCCAATTGTCTCTGGAACCCTCTCGGTCCCTATTCCTATCACTCCAGCTGTCATCTCTTCCTTTAGACCTATCATCCCTGTAGCCATCCTTTTCTAGTTCTTTCCTCCTGGAATTACTGCTTCTTTCATACTCCATCTCTAAGTGTTCTGAATCATGATAGCGTCTTCCACTCCTCTCTGGAGATCTTGACCTGTTAGAGTATTCAGTATCTCTTCTAGTTTTGTCTTTCATCCATGTGTTACCATCCTCATCCGTATTGAATGACCTTTCATGACTTTCAACCACATCATGCCCAGTGGGATTCCTCTGTAGTCTATGTTCCTTGAGTTTCTCTTTACCCGAATTGTCTTCACGAGTCAAAGGACTTCCCTTGTTGTCTTCTTCAGGAGCTTCTGACCTGGTCTTACTCTTACTCTTCTCTGAATCAACTCTTCTCTCTTCCTTCTCACGAGATTTTGTACCTTTATCACTGTTTGAATCTAAATCCCTGCTTTTGCTCTCACTCAGTTCAGTTTTGGCAGGCAAACTTCTTTCTTTAGAAGTATCATGATTAGGGTCAGAAGTCTTCTCAGCTCTCACGTCAGATTTCTCCAGATAATTACTATCTTCTGTATTTTTAACAGCATCAGCTTCATCCCATTTTCTCCTTAGGTTCTTCCCCTGATCAGAAGATACATGCCCCTTTTCTCGGCTGCTTTCCCTTCTTTCAGATCTGGAATCTCTTTCCTGTCCCTTTTCAAGCTCTCCATCATGTGATCTTTCGTCTTTGCCTTTAGTTCTGCTCTGGGAACTTTCACGATCTGAGAACTTCGAAGTCGATTTCTTTCTCTCATTTTCATCAGCTCGACCATGTCCTCTATTCCCAGACTTGTCTCCACCATCGTGCTTATTCTCAGCATCTCCATCCTGATACCAATTACTCAATTTCTCAAGTGCACTCTCTTCTTGTTTCTTCTTCATCTGCTTAGAACGTGACTCCTTTTTTGCTTGATAGTCATCCTCATCACTACCCGTTCTGCTTGAGCCAGCCGACCTCTTTCGATTCTCATTTATGTCCCCAGTGCTTCTCTTTCTCCCATTGCTGTCTACTCCTTCTGCATCCTCTCCATTCCCAGACCTTTTTGATCTGCTTGACCTATGCTTCCTCTTATCATCACCTGCCCATTCTTCTTCGTCTTTGGCCCTATCATTTTCATATCTGGATTATCCTCTGTCTCCCGTTTCACATTACTCCGTATACGTTCAGGTGAACCCATTAGTACACAAGGCCCTAAAGAAACTGAATCTTCTTCTTAAGTACTTTGTAAACCAGATTAAGCAACCATCCTAAAACAATGTAAAGATTATAAATCAGAAAGAAATTATAACAAATACATGTATGTTTCCATTAGCAAATAAAATTCACAATGGGCAGAAAAAGTTAGGTTAGAATATTCATCAGCATCTAAAGTGAGGACCAACCAAAGGACTTGGTCCAATGGTTACATCAAAGTTACCTATGCAAATATATTTGAATTTAAAACTAACCAAATTATATATTAAAGGTTCCAGTTTTAATTGTCAAATTAAAAACATTGCAGTCATACATAAGTATCTAATTTAGTAATCCTAGTTCTCATGATAGAGCACAAGAATATATATTGCAGAAGAGCATAAACAGAATTGGTGAATGTCACAATGGGCAGACAAAGTTAGGTTAGAATATTCATCAGCATCTAAAGTGAGGACCAACCAAAGGACTTGGTCCAATGGTTACATCAAAGTTACCTATGCAAATATGAACAACAACAGAAAAATATTTGTTAATTTAAAACTATCCAAATTATATATTAAAGGCTCCAGTTTTAATTGTCAAATTAAAAACATTGCAGTCATACATATGTATCTACAAGTTTAGTAATCCTAGTTCTCAGTGAAGCACACCTAGAATATAGAGCCAAATATTGCAGAAGATCATAAACAGAATTGGTGAATGTCACACCAAAAAGACTATTCCAAAGCATTTACTTTTGGAAGAATTTGGCTAAATTGTTCATAGAAACAATACAGTGTCCTACCCTGGTATAAGCTCCTTCCATTAATTAGCTGTTGCTTTAACGTGGAATAAATAGGCATTTGGCAATAACTATATTTCAACTTAGTTACTCAACCTGATTATAAATTCTGGTTCATCAGATGGTCATATGAACCAGGATATCTACTAAATTTAACGTTCATCGGTCTCAGTAAATTTCTCTTTGACCCGTCTTCAATTTCACATAATTTAGTAATATTAACTAGTTTTAAAAGTGAAAACAAGCACATCCAGTAAACACATGTAAAATAACCCAACAAAAAACCTACATTACACGGCCATTAGAGTGCTTAAACCACCAAATCCACACAATCAAATAGAAATTGCTTCAAACATATTATTACATACAAAGAAGTCAACCATTCAATTTACACCAAAAACATTTAAGATTGGAATCTTGGCATAACCAAAATGCTATTTCAATGAAACATAGACAAGAAATTTGAGGGGGAGTAACAATCACAATTAATCCAAGTGAAGAAATATATAAATTCAATTTATATCCAAAACATCTCAAATTGGAATCAGGGTATGCTATTTCAATGGAAGAAAGACAAGAAATTGGAGGGTAAATGACCGTCACAATTCATCCAAGAGAAGAGATATAAAAAAAAGTCAAATTCTTATAGAAGAGAGGAATAATCTACCTCGAAGTTCGTGCCCGTGGGGATTGTTAGGGTTTTGCACCGTCGGGAGTGAAGTAGGGAAGTTGCGAGTTGCAGAGGGGATAAAAGTAAAAGAAGAAAGGAGGGGATCGGGTTAGTATTTCGGGTTTTCATGAGTTAAAAGATGGTACCCATTTGAAGGGAATAATGGGAAATATAGTATTAAATCAAGGGCCTTTTCGGTAATATATTTGTAAGGAAAAATAATTATATTACAAAAAAACATATGTCGTGTTATAAAACTTTATCAAAGTGTAAAAAGATACTCTTATTAATTATTGCATATATTTGGAGAGAATAAGTAAGAGATAAAGAGAGAAACAATTGAGAGAAGTTATATATTTTCCTTTAGTATCATTGTCTTATATAGACAACGTTGAAGTTCACGGATAAGGAACAAATGGTTCACGGGAGAAGAGAAGAAAGGAAAGGGGAGAGCACGGGAGAGAACCTCCTGAGGAGGGAATCACTTTATAACACTTCCCCTGATTTCCTACGATAGAAGATTATGTCTCATTAAAAACTTTGTTAAGAAAACTCAGTGGGAAAAACTTAACGAAGGAAAAAAGAGTATATATCTTTTACATAAATATCTTAATTGACTGCCTTGTTAAAACCTTGTTAGAAAAAATCCATTGGGATAAAAACCGTGACTAAAGAAAAAGAGTACAGTCTTCCCCTCAAAAGGAATTCATTACTTCTTGATGAAATGTTGTTATAAGTCTTTCAGTCGACACATTCCGATTTTTTTCTGAAGTTTTGCAAACATTGCATTTGGTAGCGACTTTGTGAATAAGTCGACTAGATTATCACATGATCGAATTTGATGCACATCTATATCACCTTTCTTTTGTAGCTCATGCGTAAAGAAGAATTTAGGTGAAATGTGTTTTGTTCTATCTCCCTTGATGTACCTTCCTCTAAGTTGAGCAATGTATGCAGCGTTATCCTCATACATAATTATAGGAATGTCTTGGATTGATGGTAATCCATATGATTTTTGAATATTCTAAATAATTAATCTCAACCAAACACACTCTCTGCTTGCTTCATGTATAGCGAGAATCTTTGAGTGATTTGAAGATGTAGCTGTCATGGTTTGCTTTGTGGATTTCTAGGATATAGTCGTGTCACAATATGTAAATACATAACCTGTTTGTGATCTTCCATTCTGTGGATCTGATAAATATCCTGCATCGGCATATCTAACCAATCGTGACGTTGAATCTATTGGATAAAATAACCCAAGATCTATACTTCCATGGAGGTATCTCAAAATGTGTTTGATCCCATCCCAATGTCTCTTAGTCGAAGAAGAACTGTATCTTGCTAACAAGTTGATAGCAAAAGTAATATCAGGTCGTGTTCAGTTTGCAAGATCCATAAGAGCACCTATTGCACTTAGGTATGGAAATTCAGGTCCAAGAACTTCTTCCCTACTTTCTAGAGGTCGAAATGGATCTTTATCAACTTCTAAAGATCGAACAACCATCGGGGTAGTCAAAGGATGAGCTTTATCCATATAAAAATGACTAAGAATTTTTTCAGCATATGTGGATTGATGAACAAAAATTTCAGATGCTAAATGCTCCACTTGTATTCCCAAACAGAATTTTGTCTTTCCAAGATCTTTCATTTCAAATTCATCTTTTAAATAAGTAGCAGTTCTTGTGAGTTCTTCAGGAGTACCTACAAAATTCAAATTATCCACATATACAGCAATGATGGTAAATCCACTTTGTGATTTCTTAATAAAAACACATGGACATACTTGATTATTTATATATCCATCTTTCATTAAATAATCACTAAGTCGATTATACCACATACGACCAGAATGTTTCAACCCATATAATGAGCGTTATAACTTAATTAAATATATGTGACGAGGCCCTTGTGATTCAGCCATTTTCAATCCTTCATGGATTCTCATGTAAATCTCACTGTCAAGTGAGCCATATAGGTATGCTGTTACAACATCCATTAGACTTGTTTTTAAACCTTCCATGGTTGTCATACCTATCAGAAACCGAAAAGTGACTCCATCCATTACTAGAGAGTATGTATCCTGATAATCAATACCATGTTTATGTGAAAACCCTTGAGCTATAAGTCAGACTTTGTATCTCACAATTTTATTTTTCTCATTTCGCTTTCGTACAAGTACCCATTTGTTTCCAACCGGGATTACACCCAGCGGTGTTTGGACTACTGGTCCAAATACTTCTCTTTTCAATAGAGATTGTAGCTCAGTTTGAATAACATCTTTCCATTTTGGTCAATCTTTTCTTTTCCGATATTCTTCCACGTTTTGTGGTTTAGGATCCATGTCAGGAATCAAAGTAATATCTGATGCTACAGAGAAAGCAAATATATCATCAATCATGACTTTGCTTCGATCCCATATTTTCTCATCATGTACATAATTTATTGAGATCTCTTGGTGTTCATCTCTTATCCCTTCACTAAGATTTTGTACCTCTTCTGGGTTATTCCCAATCTTGGAATTAGTGCTACTTCTGGAGCGGGTATTCCTTCTGGGATTCCCTTATTTGCTTTTTGATTTTAGGTAGTGCAGTGTCTTTTTACTGTAGATCTTCCACGCTTCTGGCGTGGTTTAGATTTTTCTATTACCTTATTTGTCAATTCTCAAGGAATTGATTTTTCAATAGGTATTTCTATCCTTGCTGGAGTATTCACTGCAGGTGTATGTGACTTTGTCATTTTTCTAGCATCATTAAATGCATCTAGCATTTGATTTGCAATATTTTATAAAAAAATAATTCTTTGAACTTCAATTTCACATTGTCCTGTACGAGGATCAAGTGAATTTAATTCTGATGAATTCCATGATATTTCAGAGGGTTTTTTATTTAAAACTTTCCCTCCTCCTAATGGTGGAAATAAAAATTCATCAAAATGACAATCTACATAACGTGCAGTAAAAACATGTAAGACCCCAACTTTTATGAATAAAGATGAATTTTTCTCGAAATATATTTTTGAATATTATGGAGTGAATTTGATATAATGTTATAGCTGTGGATAATATTTATAAATTTTGCAAAGTAAACAAGTTGTTATAAAATATTCGATTGGTCGGAGAATATTCGTTTTAACAGGGAATATTTGTACGATGGCACAATCATTGGTGGACCCCACAACAGAATTATTGTAGGAGTTAGAAAATGACAAAAATATCTTTTTGTAAAAATAACGGTGGAAGTTTTACCGTTAAACTGTTGACATACCCGGTGGTAAAAGTACAGTAATACGTGTGGTTGCATAGTAGCTCACTGTATTGATTATTGATGCTTACGTGAGAAGTTACTCAGTTTACCTCAATTATTGCTACAGTTGTGACGCCCCCAAATCCAGGTCCCTTCGAACCTCGAATCTGGTCCGCCACGATACTACTATCGTCAAACTATTATATCTTTTATTCATAACTTAAATGAATATAACCTTGCTTATTATAATTTAGAATATAAATTCTTTCCATATCTAGGATCTATGTATAATGACCCCAAACTATTATAAGTTTCAAATCTTGGTCATTTACCATTCCTGTTTTACATCATATTCGATGTTATAAAAATATGCGAAATAATTTAAACTTTTTCAATCTCCTTTAAAAAATAATCTTTTATTGCTTTCTTAACTTGAATCAATTACAAATCCCTGAATCAAATTATGCTATGATTCATTCTATTCAATTACTGTATAAATATTTACATCTCAATTCGAATTTCTATATGTATCACATAATACAACTTTACAACGCAACCTGTATTGCACCTCATAAACTACTATCTTGTATGACTCCTAGAACATAAACGTGGTTCAAGAGTATATATTTAAACACATAAACTGATCTCCTTCAATTACTATTGAACTCTATCAACCAAGTAGCACGTAATCTTTACCGTGAATCTTTAACCTGCAAAAGTGGTTATTTGCAAGGGTGAGCTCGACAGCCCAACAATTCTAACAGTTTTCATGCAACACATAGTATATAACAATATACTCAGTTCATGCATTCATAATCAATTAATATTTACTACGCATGTTACTTCACACATAACAGGCATAGAGATTTTCATCACAAGCATATCATCAAAGATCAACTTTCACATTTCATACATATCTCATATGTATTTCATATATATACATCAACATTTACATAGCATAATATAGCTCAACTAACAGTTATCGAATTCATATAACAAATAAGAACTGAAAGACTTGCCTGATTCGTAGTTTATCAACTACAACTTAACTGTGTATCGCTAATTGCACTTCGTGTATCCCTACACAATTATATAATCATGTATTCATATCCATCAGTAACATATTTCATGCATTCTCAATGTAATAACAATGTTACATTGTTTCCTAACTAGGTTCGTAAAACCTACATTCCACTTTCTCATCATATTCTCGGAATAGCTAGGTAGGTATATCTTAACCACTCTTACTTGACATTAACATTCATATATAGCTATCACGCGCTTGACTCGCTAAGTGTTTGACACATTTAAAACTCATATAGGTAAGAGCAAATGTTACACATAAACGTCTAACTTAGTTGTAAACTTTCATCATATATCCTACATAATCATAACATAAATCAGATTATAAGTTACCATAAAGTCAAATAATCATAGTCTCTAATCATTACTTTACAGTCTACAAATGCCTTTTAGACTTATCATTTGAAAGTCTATAATCACCTCTTTAAACATTCAATCTTATCACCTAGCATGCTCTTTAACACATCAGATTTGTACTAGTCATATAATACATGTTCGAGTAACAACACAAGCATGCAAACACCTTCAAACCATTTACAGAAAACAGATTTCACTGCAAGCTTGTGCGGCCGCACTTGGTTTGTACTGAGGAGTGGCGCGACCGCGCTACTCTTGGTGCAAACCAAGACTTCTATATAGAAGCTAGGACAGACTTGCACATTCGATCACAATTCGGATAACACTTAAATAATCATACGTGAATGTACTCAAGATCAGAACTTAAAGATGCAATGAGCATAATGCTTTGTTTTCAAAATCTTTATATATCTTCGGAAAATAACCATCTATGCAACTCATAGTATACAAAGGTACTCAAGGCCATGTGTCATACCTATTTATATGCATGACTAAGCCCTTTTACACAAGCTACAAATATCAGAATTCAAATGACTCAAGGTCGTCTAACTTATTTTTAAAATCTAAAGTTTCCTTAAAAATATACTCAATCATGTTAAGGCAATTCCTTATAAGTAAGGTAATCTTATATTTCATGTCTAATATCATGCATGCATTTTCATTTTACATCACTTAGAATAACATATTCCATCGTTGGGAGCACTATACTTACGTATGTGCTCGCTCGACGCCCTCTGATCGCCTTTGAATACGTAAAAGCCACAAAGATGACTATTTGGACCCTTCCTAATGACCTCAAATTAAAAACCTTAAAGAACAAAAGTTGTAAGTATATTCGTCCTCGTTCCGGATCATCTTGAATCACCTCAATCAGAGTTCGTATGAAAAAGTTATGGCCGTTTTACCAAAATGGATCATAGCAGTCACAGTCAGCACACATGGGGCGCGACCGCGCCCCTTTTCCTCACCATTACCATGGCATGCGCTAATGCTTAATGCCCAGCCCAATTACCAAGACAAGATGGGCGCGTAGCTTGCATGTGAGGCTTCGCATAGATAGCCGTTTTGGTCATAACTTTCTCATTTTAAGTCCGAATTAGTTGGTTTTCGATTCGTTGGACTCGTTAAACTCTTAGCTACCCATCTGCAGAGTAATTATAACACCTCAAACACATTAACTAATCCAAAGATTAATCCAAAACTCATACTCATACTAAATTTTCATGTTTTGAAAAGTTTAACGAATTCATTCACCACGAATTCGTTTCTCAACCAATTTGGTTCGTTTAACTTTCGTTGTTTTTGTATTGAACTATATTAACAACATCTAACAACAATTCATGGATTACATCAACACTTAGCCATCAAATTTGTGACTCAAAAGATACTTTTTCTTGTTATTTCTAAGGAATTCAAGACTTAGGAATCAAAAGCATAAACATTAGATTCATTACCTCTTGATGACTTCAATTTGCTATCTATAGAACTCCAAACCTCTGCTTGCTCTCAATACTACTGAACTTCCAAGTTCTTAGAACACTTGTATGCTCTCAATCTCACACTTAGCAATTCTCAGCAATGGAAAATAGAAGGAGATGGGTTGCATTTATAGAGAAACAAAAACACAAATATTGTCATCTCCCACTAAATGAAACACATGAATTGAAGGATTGTATGAAGGTTAACAAGGAGTTGTTGGATGGTAGTTGATTTACATCATTATGCCTACTCCCTTGTTCATCATTGTCATCTAGATTGCTAGCTTGAGCTTGGAAGAAGAAAAGAGGAATAGGCCTTAGCCTTTTTGCCAAACACGTGACTGAGAAGTGAGAGCAAATGGGACACTAATTTTGGGACAATCTCAATTACTCAACATGTTTGCAACACTAGATTATACACTTATAAACAACTCTTATTCTTATGTTATATTGTATACACATATTAACCATACATTAGTTATAATTTAATGTCACAATATCATTTACATAATTAATATTTCAAGGTAGTAGATATTAACCATACATATAATCCTTGTACATTTTATTATCTCACTTGTACATAATGCTAACATACAAGCCTTTATACGTATGTATTCAAATACTTCCTATATTATATAGTAACCATTGAAGTGTTCTACTTCATTTCATATCATATAGATGTAGCTACTATAATATAAAACCATTGCACATACATTTTAATTCCTTCAATTATTCATTCATTAAATTATTTAATGAATGCTTATTCCATCACTTTGCCACACTAGGCATATCACACAAGCTTATTTCACTTTTATTACTTATTCTCATTACTTATTTATTTCCCACAACATTACTATTTATAACATGTTCAATTTACATCTAACTATTATATCACAATGTTCACACGTATAAATATATAAATGAATGGAGATATTTAAATATTCTTTATAACATTCATGGTAATATAATAACTCAAGTTATTAAAATAACTTAGTTTTCCTTTATAACTTTAACCCTCTTGGAAGTACATTACTATAATCAAAATTATGTATTTCGACATAACATAACATAAGATGTTTTTATCATGTTTTCTCCAAATATAGGAACTACTCATAATAAAACGATTTACTCATTTTCTCAAAATATTATTCTTAATATAATATCTATGTATTATTAAAATATTTACATGCACGACACATGTACACACTATATATAGAAAAATAAGTTTATTTCTATTATGATAAATTGTTTCCATCAACTTATATAGCAAATATGTTTTAATATATTTACCATATTACTTACTCACACACATTACCTCGCACAAAGCTATATAAGGTAATATCAAAATAATATTTCTCCCTTTTATTAAAATAATCAAATGCTAGAATTTATTTTAATATCCTTTAGTAAAAATATACTATAATTATTTCTCTTTCCTTTCTATAAATTATCTCAATACAATTTCTTTAATCTATACATTTAACCATATCTCAATAGTAATCAATAAATCTCTAACCAATATTTATCTAAGGATATATCGATTTTCTTCTCTCATCATCAACGTACATATACACAAGTCTAAACCTAGCACGCATCGAGTCTTTATTAGTATTCAATATAGTACACTGAGTGGTTTCCCACAAACAACCAACAAATTAGTTTTCGTCTCGTCTACACTGTTTTCACAGTGAGTTAGATCAGTTACTAATTCGTATATACCTTCGCTCTCTGAAGGAATCGTTAAGCCCAGCTCCTATACATCCACCATTAAAGGGTACGGTTGCACTGCCTTAAACTTAATACATACTCATACATCTACTCAAGGAATTGGTGATTGTCAAAGATATTTAATGTCACCAACTTACTATGGTTAAATAATTTCACATAAATTATTTAATATCAATAAATAAATTTTATCCATCTTCTTACTAATTCATCTCTACAATTTATAACAAATATATAATAATGATATATATTTATTGAACACAACATCACTTATTACATAGCTCACATTACCCTATGTAACACAATATCACATACCTCGTAACACATTTATATATTCTTATTCGAACCCAGCTCATGCTTTAAGAATTTTATTTACTAAATTCTTATTTTAATATTTTCTGAAAATTCGAGTTCTTACAACAGTAATTGCTGCATAGTATCTCACGTTATTTCATTGAATTATTGTCAAAATTTTATATTATTAAATCAATAATTGAGATGACAAGTTATTCATATTATTATTTGCATAATTAACAATGTCTAGAAAGTTCTGTCGAGGAAAGGGGTTTGGTCATCTAATTGCGCGCCAATAGAGAGAAATCCTTATCGGAAAGCCCCCTCTTTCTTGGAAATGATCTGGTTGTTAATATTGTGAGTTATAATAATGATGAATAAATATTGTTAAAAATATTGAGGAGATTTTTATGAAGTATTTGTTGTAAATGTTGTTTGTTATTTGAACCCTCATTTACCCATTTTTCAAAATTATCGATAGAAATTATCTCAGTTTTGTTATATATATATATATATATATATATATATACACACACATTCAAAGAATCATGGTAATGGGGGGGGGGAGTACTTGCCCGGGGAAGGAGGGTAATTATTATTATATATTATTATAAGTTTTATTTTTTTATGAAAAATAGAATATATTATATTTTATTATGCATATTGTTTGCATAGTGCAGCATAGTAGAAATCATGTGATTTTGAAAATCAAAACCTGCCCATGAATTGAATTCGTTCGAATATATACTATGCAGTCCGTGATTTCTAAATTCAAATAGTATCCTTCCATTCTCCTATAAATAGGATGCTTAGTTAGAATTGAAAATCACACCAGAATCAGAGAATTCTTCTTCTATAATATTGAGCGTATTTCTTTAGAGTTTTAAGAAGCTTTGAGTGTAGAAAATAGTGAAAGTTTTCTTCAAGAATATCCCCGCTATACCAGTTGAAATACTCTCCTTTTAAGGTAAGAGATGTTATTTTTGTTCAATATTCGTAAGAAATAATATTTTCTTCCATACTGTGTAGTATATAAGTAATATTATTTTATTTCAGATTTCAAATTCTACACTCATTTTGTTAAAGTTTTGGCTTCTATACTCCATAAAATTAGTAGAATATCCTTAAAATTTGCGTTTCATCCAGTATCTTTTCATGAAAATATTATTTTGAATATTCTTGATAAGTTTTAAATTTTTTATACCGGAGTACTATTTATGAGGTATTATTCCCAAAGTTACTATTCATAGGGTACTATTCACTTGGTTACTATTCACCCGGGTACTATTCATGACCAAAATTGATTTTTTTTTTTGTCCAAATTATTTTTGATACAATATTATTTTTGAATTTTACTCCACAAAGCAGTATCATGTTGATAATTTGGGCATTATTGAATTCTAGATAAATTAAATTATAAATCTTTAAAAATTTATCATTTGCTTTCTTTTAATTGAATTCTTATATCATTGTCATCATTCTCATGCTTATATTGTGATGAAAGTCATCTGTGGCTTACGTGCATAGATGGACTGTTGATTGGTATGATTATGACCAGGGATTATTCGGTATAATCATGACCGTAATTACAAATGATGTGATAAAATTTATCATTGGCCCGTTGTGCATTGATGGATAGTTGTTGGCATGATCATGACTATTGGTGAAAACACGAATATCCTTGGCCCATAGTACATAGATAATTCATGGTCGTGATACTAATGAATATCCTTGGCCCGTAGTGCATGGGTAATTCAGTGATGTGAATTATTTATTAAGCTGAGTCTCAACGATAAAATTGATGATAAACTTTTTAAATCATAAAAAATAGTAGATATTATGCTCTACTTGACTCTTCTAATGGATTGCTTGTTCCGCTGCAGTTAAACTTGATGTTTATTATATTTTATCAGTTTAACACTGTTGAAGGCTAACGATAATTTATTCTGCATTATCTTAGTCATAATATTTCTTACTGGGCTAGTTGAGCTCACCCTTTTGCTTTCATTGTTATCTTCAGGAAGTGAGAACGTCGCCGGGACTAGTCGAGAAATGGAGTGACGGTCCGAGATGGTTGTTTTAGTAGTCCTCACTATTTAGTGTGATAATAAATGTAATGAGGATTGAATTTGAGTTTGGATATTGTCTAGAAGACAATATTCCTGTTAAAACTCTCAGCTATGTTATGTCGTATTTTACACGACAGTTATATATTTAAGTTTGTATTTGAATTCTGTACCATGTATTTGGCGACTCAGAGTGGGTGATGTATACCTATTTTGGGGGCGTCATAGTTGGTATCAAAGCTTAGGGATATGATCCCTGGCTAAGATGTGAGACTAGAACTAGAGGGGAGAAACGGGGAAATCCTTCGCTAGTATTACCTACCTAAGTTTATTTTTTATTCAATTGGTCGGTCAGAATATAGGGATAATATGTGGCATGTCAATTAACCCTTTTTTGGTGGCAGTGTTTGAAAATGACATCTGAAAATGTTGAGATAAGCAATGAAGCACATGAAACCGTTAAGTCACCGACGATCAATAACCAGGATAATGTGCATCAAGAAGGTAATGATCCTCGTGTAAACAACAACGCCGACCAAATGATGAATGATGGGATGTTCAGAGGCTTTATGTAATTCATGCAACATCAGGCGAGAGTAGCTCATGTTCAAACTGTAGGTGAAAACACTGGCAACTCACGGATGGTCACCACTAAACAATTCAAGGAGCTGGGACCATCGGAGTTTTGGGGAAAACCAGAACCTCTTAAGGTGGAGACATGGATAAAATAGATCACCAAGATATTTGATGTCTTGGAATGCTCAGAGGAGCAAAAGGTTCCCTTTGCCACCTTTATGTTGCGTGAAGAGACAAATTACTGGTGGAAATCTGTAAAACGTACCCAACCTGCCACACTCAAGATGTCTTGGGAGAAGTTCCAAGAATTGTTCAAGAATAAGTACTTTCCCGAAAGTATTCATCACATAAAGGAGGTTGAATTCATCAAGCTGGAGCAAAACAATATGACCGTATCACAGTACGAGGCTAAATTTGTGGAGTTATCCCAGTTTGCATCCCATTTGGTTGATAATAAGGAGTGAATGACGCGAATGTTTCTAAGAGGTTTGAAACCTGGAATATGTCAATACCTCATTTCTCATAAACTTTGTTTATATTCAGATGTTATGAATATGACTCAGTTAGTGGAGTGCGATAATGAGTCAGCTCAACCAAAAGGTAACGACCAACAAAACGATAATAATCATACTGGTGGCAATGACCATCGAAACAATGATAACCATCGTGGGGGAAATTATTATGCCAAGAATGATAAACACTTCAGTGGTAATCATGGCCAAGATAATGGAAGTAGAAATTTTAAGAAGAGAAGGTTCAATAATGATGAAAAGACAACAACACCAGCACCCATTTCCAAGGAAGAAGAACGACCACCGGTCAGATATTTACAAATCCTGAGACGGGAGGGACACATCCGTCTAAATCGCATCTGACAACCCAAAGCGTGTTTCAATTCTGAAGAGAAGGTCACCTAGCTCAATTTTGTCGTGTAGTGAAGTCAAGTCCAGCTGGGATAGTGACGTCAAAAGATGTCCCAGACAAGTCAAAGTCGGTAGTTTAAGTGAGTGCGTTTGTCGAGGAACCCGAACAAAGTTATCACGGGTAAGTTAATCATAAACTCTTGCAAAGTCTATACTTTATTCGATACCGGTTCTACCCACTCTTTTATTTTTCTTATTTGCGCTCAATGTTTAAATTTAACTCCAGAGAAATTAAACTTTGACTTATCTGTTGAAACTCCATTGGGAGAAACCTTCATTACATCCACTATTTATAAGTCTTGTTTGATTCAAATCGGCACCCGCACGTTACCTGTCGATCTTATTTCTTTGAAAATACTTGCCTTTGATGTGATTTTAGGAATCGACTGGTTAGCTACTCATTATGCTAAAATTGATTATTATCGTAAGGTGGTTAGTTTTCATATTCCTAACCAACCTGTTATGAGAATTCAAGTAACCCAACCACTAAAGTCAATCACTGTTATATCAAGCCATAAGTAAAGAGTCCCGAGCCTTTCGCTGGTGACTTCATTGTGTGGGATGCACCAAAGCCAAACTTTCTGTAGGGGATGCTGTGAATAATGGTGGAAAGTTGATAGGTATCAATGTGACGTGATATCCAACTCTTGGATGAGAGTCACAGTTTTGAATGATATTTCTATCGTCAATAAATTTCCTGACGTATTTCCCGAAGAACTTCCTAGGCTACCCCTAGAGCGTGAAATCAAATTTTGTATCGACCTTAAACCCAGTACAAAACCCTCAAATATTTTTCACCTAGAACGAACGTCACATGCGCCAAAGACGTTGGCTCGAGCTGTTAAAGATTACGACCATACCATTCAATAACATCGTGGAAGGGTGAATGTGGTAGCTAACGCGTTAAGTAGAAGATCATATGCGGGTACGAGTGCGATATTGTCAATGCAAAGGCCCATTTTGTATGACTTGCAAAGGATGGAGATAAAGCTAAGGACTCCAGGGACCCACGTGATGATGATAAATATACGAGTAGAACCGACTTTAATCGATAAAGTAAAAGCTGCTCAAGCTACAGACCTGGAGTTGATGCGTATGAAGAAGAAAGTACAAGAAGGTGCTATTTTGAAAGCAAGAATCGATGCAGAAGGAATACTTTGAGTCAAATCCAGACTTTGTGTTCCTAACAACCCTGATTTAAAGTATAAGATCATGATGGAGGCACACAACACACCATTTGCAATTCATCCTGGGAGTACCAAAATGTATCGTGATCTTCGACATACATTTTGGTGGAGCAATATAAAGAAAGAGATAGCTGAGTTTATCTCAAGGTGTCTAACTTGTCAATGAGTCAAGGCGGAGCATCAAGTGCCAAAAGGTCCATTGCAACCACTTGAAATTCCAGAATGGAAGTGGGAGCACATTACCATGGATTTCTTTACTGGTCTTCCCAAGGTTTCTCAAGGCATAGATGCAATTTGGGTCATTGTTGATAGATTGACCAAGTCTGCTCATTTCTCACCAATACGAGAAACTTATACACTTGAACGTCTTGCTCGTATGTACATAAACGAGATTTTAAGATTGTATGGTATGCCAGTATCCATAATTTCTGATCGAGACCCAAGATTCACTTCAAGATTTTGGGTTAGTTTGCAAAAAGCTATGGGCACGGATTTACTATTTAGTTCGGCATATCATCCTCAGACGGACGGACAATCAGAGAGGACTATTCAAACTCTTAAAGATCTATTAAGACTCTGTGTCCTTGACTACAAAGGAAGTTGGGACAAGTTCTTGCCATTGGTGGAGTTTTCTTACAACAACAGTTATCAAACAAGTATTGGTATGACTCCATTTAAGGCATTGTATAGACGCAAGTGTCGTTCTCCAGTATGCTGGGATGAGGTGGGTGGAGCAATGTTGTTGGGACCGGAGTAGGTACGTATGACTACGAAAAAGATTTAAATGATCCGACAACGTATAAAAACCTCACAAGATTGACAAAAGAGTTATGCTGGTCTTCATCGAAAGGACGTGGAATTCAATGTTGGAGATCATGTGTTGTTACGTGTTGCTCCATGGAAAGGAATTACAAGATTTGGAAAGAGAGGAAAGCTCAATCCTTGATTCATTGGCCCATTTGAAATCCTCGATCGCGTAGGAAATGTGGCCTATAGACTCGCCTTATCGCCAAGTATGTCTCGTGTTCATAACGTTTTTCACATATCCATGTTACATAAATATGTGGAAGACCCAAACCACATTATTGAGTTAGAACCGGACGAGATAACAGAAGATTTAACGTACGAAGAGGTACCTGTTAAAATCTTGGATAAGAAGGAACATATTCTACTTTCCAATGTTATACCTCAACTCAAAGTTTTGTGGAGAAACCACGATGTTGAGAAAATGACCTGGGAGTTAGAATCTGAAATGAAATCAAGGTATCCTCACCTCTTCGACATACCGGGTACGTACACCAATTTCGAGGGCGAAATTTCATAAGAAGGGGAGGTTGTAAGACCCCAACTTTTATGAATAAAGATGAATTTTTCTCAAAATATATTTTTGAATATTATGGAGTGAATTTGATATAATGTTATAGTTGTGGGTAATATTTATAAATTTGCAAAGTAAGCAAGTTGTTTTAAAATATTCGATTGGTCGGGAAATATTCATTTTAATAGGGAATATTCGCATTTACTCAAGACAAACATTGGTGGACCCTAGCAAAATTAATTATTGGGAGTTAAAAAATGACAGAAATATCTTTTTATAAAAATAACGGAGGAAATTTTACCGTTAAACTGTTGACATACCCGGTGGTAAAAGTACAGTAATACGCGTGGTTGTATAGTAGCACACAGTTTTGATTATTGATGCTTACGTGAGAAGTCACTCAGTTTACCTTAATTATTGCTAAAGTAATTGCTGCATAGTATCTCACGTTATTTCATTCAATTATTGTCAATATTTTATATTATTAAATCAATAATTGATATGACAAGTTATTCATATTATTATTTGCATAATTAATAATGTCTAGAAAGTTTTATCGAGGAAAGGGGTTTGGTCATCTAATTGCGCGCCAATAGGGAGAAATCCTTATCGGAAAGCCCCCTCTTTCTTGGGAACGATCTGGTTGTTAATATTGCGAGTTATAATAATGATGAATAAATGCTGTTAAAAATATTGAGGGGATTTTTATGAAGTATTTGTTGTAAATGTTGTTTATTATTTGAACCCCCATTTACCCATTTTTTAAAATTATCGGTAGAAGTTATCTCAGTTTTGTTTATATATATATATATATATAGACCGGGGAAGGAGGGTAATTATTATTATATATTATTATAAGTTTTATTTTTTTATGAAAAATAGAATATATTATATTTTATTATGCATAGTGCCTGCATAGTGCAATATAGTAGAAATCATGTGATTTTGAAAATCAAAACCTGCCCGTGAATTGAATTCGTCCAAATATATACTGTGCAGTCCGTGATTTCTAAATTCAAATAGTATCCTTCCATTCTCCTATAAATAGGATGCTTAGTTAGAATTGAAAATCACACCAGAATCAGAGAATTCTTCTTCTATAATATTGAGCGTATTTCTTTAGTTTTAAGAAGCTTTGAGCGTAGAAAATAATGAAAGTTTTCTTCAAGAATATCCCCGTTATACCAGTTGTAATACTCTCCTTTTTAAGGTAAGAGATGTTATTTTTGTTCAATATTCGTAAGAAATAATATTTTCTTCCATACTCTGTCGTATGTAAGTAATATTATTTCGTTTTAGATTTTGAATTCTACACTCATTTTGTTAAAGTTTTGGCTTCTATACTCCATAAAATTAGTAGAATATCCTTAAAATTTGTGTTTCATCCAGTATCTTTTCATGGAAATATTATATTGAACATTCTTGATAAGTTTGAAAATTTTCATGCCGGAGTACTATTCACGGGGTACTATTCTTGAAGGTACTATTCACGGGATATTATTCACTCGGTTACTATTCACCCGGGGTACTATTCATGACAAATTGATTTTTTTTTTTGTCCAAATCATTTTTGATACAATATTATTCTTGAATTTTACTCTATAAAGCAGTATCATGTTGACAATTTGGGCATTATTGAATTCTGGATAAATTAAATTATAAATCTTTAAAAATTTATCATTTGCTTTCCTTTAATTGAATTCTTATATCATTGTCATCATCCTCATGCTTATATTGTGATTAAAGTCATCTGTGGCTTACGTGCATAGATGGACTGTTGATTGGTATGATTATGACCAAAGATTATTCGGTATAATCATGATCGTAATGTTACAAATGATGTGGTAAAAGTCCTCATTGGCACGTAGTGCATTGATGGACAGTTGTTGGCATGATCATGACCATTGGTGAAAACACGAATATCCTTGGCCCGTAGTGCATGGATAATTCGTGGTCGTTATACTAATGAATATCCTTGGCCTGTAGTGCATGAGTAATTCAGTGATGTGGATTATTTATTAAGCTGAGTCTCAGCGATAAAATTGATGATAAACTTTTTAAATCATAGAAGATAGTAGATATCATGCTCTACTTGACTCTTCTAATGAATTGCTTGTTCCGCTGCAGTTAAACTTGATGTTTATTGTATTTTATTAGTTTAACACTGTTGAAGGCTAACGATAATTTATTCTGCGTTATCTTAGTCATAATATTTCTTATTGGGCTAGTTAAGCTCACCCTTTTGCTTTCATTGTTATCTTCAGGAAGTGAGAATGTATCCAGGACTAGTCAGGAAATGGAGTGACGGTCCGAGATGATTGTTTTAGTAGTCCTCATTATTTAGTGTGATAATAAATATAATGAGGATTGAATTTGAGTTTGAATATTATCTAGGAGATAATATTTGTATTAAAACTCATAGCTTATGTTTTGTCGTATTCTTTACGACACTTGACAGTTTTATAAATTAAGTTTGTATTTGAATTATGTACCATGTATTTGGTGACTCAAAATGGGTGATGTATACCTATTTTGGGGGCGTCACAAAATATCTCTAGTTAAAGGCTCAAGATATCTGATAATAGAAGGAGAATCAAAACTAACATAAATACCTATTCTTCGTTGGGCTCCCATTTAAGTTCTTTGTGGAGGTGCAATTGGAATATATACTGCACTTCCAAAAACTCGAAAGTGTGATATGTTGGGTATCTGTCCAAAAACTAACTGTAGAGGAGAAAATTTATGAAGAGTCGTTGGTCTTACTCGAATGATGGCTTCATCGTGAAGAATTGCATGACCCCAAACCGAGGTAGGTAAGTTAGCCCTTAAAATTAATGGACGTGCAATTAGTTGAAGTCTTTTTATTAAAGATTCAGCTAAACCATTTTGTGTATGCATATAAAGAACAGAATGCTCAATGGAGATTCCAATAGTCATATAAAAATCATTAAAAGTCATTGATGAAAATTCAGCTGCGTTATCAAGTCGAATTGACTTGATTGGATGATCCGAGAACTGAGCCCGTAACTTGATTATTTGAGCAAGAAGTTTTGAGAAGGCAAAATTTTGGGAAGAGAGAAGACAAACATGAGACCATCTAGTTGAATCATCTATTAAAACTATGAAATATCGAAATGGGCCAGAAAATGGGTGAATGAGTCCATAAATGTCTCCTTAAATTCTCTCTAGGAATTTTGGGGCTTCTTTATAAACTTTTATTGGTGATGGTCGAACAATTAATTTTTCTAGAGAACTCGCAACGCAAGAAAATTCACTACTAGGAAAAACCTTCTTATTTTTGAGAGGATGACCAGTAGAATTTTCAATAATACGACGCATCATAGAAGTGCCTGGATAACCGAGTCTTTCATGCCAAAGCATAAAGGATTTGAGATCTATGATTTTTGGAATCATAACAGTATGAGACTCAATTGCTCTAATTTTCATATTATATAATCCATAAGAAATTGAATAAGGTTTTTCTAGGATATTCTTTTTTCCAAAAATAGTAGAAGTGATGAGAAGATATTCATTATCATTTTCATTGGTTGTTTCAATTTGAAAACTATTTAGTCGAATATCTTTAAAACTAAACAAATTTCTTCTTGATTTACTAGAATATAGAGCATTTTTTTTATAAAAACTTGTGTCTCATTTGGTGGCATGAAAGTAGCTTCTCTAAATCCCTCAATTAAATTTGATGTGCCAGAGATAGTTCCTACATTTTCCATAGCTTTGATTAGTTGTGAAAAATATTTCTCACTTTGAAGGATTGTATGAGTTGTTGTACTGTCTGCTAAACATATATCTTCCATATCCATTAAAGATGGTCTGACACATCAAAATAAGAAAAGTTACATTTCATTTATAATTTTATTCATGAGAAACACATACCACGTATAGAATGAAAACTAATAATATTATACATGCAGGGTGTTTAATTAAAACAAAAAATTAAACGATATCTCAAAAGATACTTTCAAAAGGTTCAGTAATATCAACAACCTTTTCCTCATTGTTGGTCATTGGTGGAACATCAACAATATTCAATTGATGATTAACAAAGTTTGTTTCTGCCTCCATTACTTTGTTCTTTTGAGACTTTTGGAATAAATTAACCAGATGCCTTGGCGTACGACAAGTACGCGACCAATGCCCTTTTATCCCACACTTAAAACAAACATCTGGTTTGTTCTTTATCTGTGCTGCATTTTCTTTATTTTTATCCGACCCAGATACTTGCCACTTCTAGTGGCCTGAATTGTCGTGATTTTGGAATTTATTATTATGATGGTCTCGTTTACTCTTTCGTCCCCAAGACTTCTTATTATATGGCCATCTATTATCACGTTTATTCTGCTGGAATGGCGTGCTGTTAATATCTGGCAATGGGGTAGCACCTGTTGGCCGTACTTGATGGTTTTTTTAACAATAATTCATTATTCTTTTCTACAACAAGGAGGATAGACAATAAGTAACTGAATTTTGTGAACTCACTCTGTCTATATTGTTGTGATAGAATCATGTTAGTGGGATGAAAAGTAGAGAGCGTTTTTTTTCTAACATTTGGGTTTCAGAAACTGGATCTCCACACAAAGCCAAAGTAGAGGTTATTCTATAAACATTGGAACTATACTTCGTAATTGATTTATAATCTTGTAGCCTTAAATTAAGCCACTCAAATTTGGCATTAGGGAGAACAACTAATTTTTGGTGGTCAAATCTTTCTTTTAGTTGTGTCCATAAAGACAAAGGATCTTTGACTGTTAAATACTCAGTTTTTAATCCTTCATCAATATGGTGACGATGAAAAATTATGGCTTTTACATTTTGTACCGAAGTTGCTGTATTTCTTGATTCAATGATCTTTTTTAACTCGTTCGCGCTAAGGTGTAATTCTGCATCAAATGCCCAAGCCAAATAGTTGTCTCTAGAGATTTTCAAAATAGAAAAATCTATTTTTGCCAAGTTTGCCATCTATTCTGGGTTAAAACACAATTTTATTATTTATTAAAATAATAAATAATTGCATGTATGATATAGAAAAATAAACTAAGTCACAACCTCAAGTGGTGATAAAATGCAAATATAAATAATATAAATATTCTTATATTTATGTTATTAACATATTATTTTAGTAAAAAGAATATGCAATCGTTAATGTATATACAAGTATTATAGTTCAACAAAAATATATGTACAAAAATGCAAATGGATTTCCACCCGGCATGTAGTTCGCATAGACAGATTATTTCCACAAAATGCTAATAAGGAATTAATACGAAAGGATAATCACCGAGCATGCGGTAGTTCGCATAGTCAGGTTATTCCCACAAGTTAATAAGAAATGAATACAAATGATTATTCACCAGACATGTGGTATTCCGCATAGATAGGTTATTCCCACAATTTAATAAGAAATGAATACAAATGATTATTCACCAGGCATGCGGTATTCCGCGTATGCGAGAGTTATTCCTGATTTAATAAGTGGTAAAAAGGTTCCCACCAAATCTTGTAAGATCAACAAGGATAGATGGTACCACTGTAAATAACAAAATTTCAAAATGGACAATAAAACATAAATATAATTTGGCAGTTAAAGAATATAATAGGCGACAAAGTCAAACCAATTGTAAGAATAAAATTATATTATTGGTGGCATAACCAAACCGGTAATATAATAATAAATTACGAAATTTAATTTTACCGTCCGGTTGGTTGAGAGCTTTTCGTCTTAATAACGTGTTATAAAACTTTATCAAAGTGTAGAAAGATACTCTTATTAATTATTGCATATATTTGGAGAGAATAAGTAAGAAATAAAGAGAGAGAAACAATTGAAAGAAGTTATATATTTTCCTTTAGTATCATTGCCTTATATAGGTAATACTTAAGTTCACGGATGAGGAACAAATGGTTCACAGAAGAAGAGAAGAAAGGAAAGAGGAGAGCACGGGAGAGAACCCTCGTAAGAAGGGATAACATGTCGACTTTTATTGCGATAACTCATGTATTTATATTAACAAGACAAGGTCACCAACTCCGTGCTTTTGCACGAGAGATATAAATAATAATTTACTATGTTAATTATTAAGGTAATCAATTAAATGTAGAGTAAATATTTGATTATAATTTTAAGAAGATAGTTGTAATTATTAAATTATTAAATATTTGTTTAAAATAAATAAATTATTCAATTACACATTGTAGGTTCCTTCGATAAATTAACAAGCTAAGCACTTGAATAAAGTGTAATTTTTTTAATTATGATTATAAAAATTAATTATTGTAATATAATTTAAATTTTTAATGGAATTCATCATAATTTTATGTATTTAAATTAAGACGATATTGTGATTTAAAAATTGTAATAAAATTGGTAAAACCAAAAATAAAAATTCTCTTAGAAGTAACTTTTTCTATTTAAGATTGGTTGAGTTTCTTTTGAAAACTTTACAAATTTGGATAATATATATTTAATTATTATAAATTTGTATATTACTTCTACTAATTTGAATAGGAAAAGAATTTTTTTTTGTTCCTATTAGAATAGGAATATTTTTAATTTATATAATATTTAATTGATAGAAATTTGAATAGTACTTATGTTAATTTGAATAGAAAAGCTAAAACAAAATTTGGTAAAACCAAAGTAAGTATATATTTTTAATTATATAATTTTTTGTTCCTATTAGAATAGGAATATTTTTAATTTAAATAATATTCAATTGATATGAATTTGAATAGTACTTAAAACAAATTTGAATACTAATTATATTAATATGAATAAAAAGTTAAAACAGAATTTGGTAAAACCAAAAGTAAGTTTATATTTTAAATTATATAATTGATGATTTATAGAATATATCATTATATTTACTCGCAACAATGTTTGACATATTTTTTGTTACTAAATATAAAAAAATATATAAAAAGATTCATAAATTTTATGGCGACTATTAACAACATATTTGTTTTTGTTTTGATTTTTCCCCTAAAAAAGTTTGTTGACTACAACAACTTGACACTTTGTAATGAGTTTTAAAATGGATGAAAAACTTAATTTTTTTGTTCAAATTATTTGTTACTAAGTTTTGAACATAAAATTAAAGAAAAAAAACAAAAAAAATAGCTACTTTTTTTACCAAACTTTTTAATCCAAAAATAGATGAATTTATATGAAAAATTAAATAGCATAAGTTCATCTTTTATAATCTCTTCTGTACCCTCTGGTTAATAAACATAATAAAAGGATAACTTAGTAACTTAAATGTGGAGTTTAAGTTTTTTTTTTTATATAAACTCAGTAACAACATAAAAGAAAACTTATTAAATTTTTTTTTTATTATTTTCTTTTCTATTATAAATTAAAAATTTCATTATTTTTTCCCCAAACTTAGAAATAGAGTGTTAGGGCGTTCATTTGGTAAGTGATTTTGTTTGTTTTTAATTTTCTTATGTTTTTGTTCTTATTGGTAAAATTATAAATTAAGAAGAAAAAAAAATATCATTACCATGTTCACAATGAAAACATATTCTAACCTAAATATTTGCGCTATGTTTTTGAGTTTTTTTAATGAAAAAGAAAATAATTGAAAACTTAAATTTGAACAGAATAAAAAAAATAACTTAAAATTCATTGAGTTTAAAAAGAAAATGACACAAAATTGAAGTGTTATTTTTAAATTATCATTTCATCCTTATATTAATTTGTTGTGTTTATAATATAGAGGATATGGATTATAAAATATTTGTTTATATTATTTTATTTTTCATTCAAAGTTGTTCATTATTTGAACAATTTTTTTTACAAAGAAAGTGATCAAGTTTTTGTTTATTATTATTTTTATAATCTACTCATTAAAGAAAAGTAAAAATAAAAAATTAGATAAATTCTAATAAATTACAAATTTTACCATTTTATTTTTCATACTTTTACAGAAGTGTTTTCTATATATATTTTTAGCATAAGTCTCCCTCATGAATATATTAGTTGCGTAAAACTGTGTCTTCGACTTTTTTCGTCAATAAAAAAAGAGAACTCTTGATAATTAAATTTGACGAAGAGTGCTAATGCATTTTTTCCATGTCTAAAGGTTGTCAATGTATATTGTTTTTTTTTGACACCTGGTGAACTAAATATATATAAAAAATATTTATTTTCTCAAATTTAATTAGGTCTTAGAATAACTCTGCTGTTTGCATGTTCATAAGTATAATAACCTTAGTTTAGATGCGAGAACGGTACATTAGTATTTGTTGTCATATTTAATTAATAAATATATTTAATGACAAAATTTAACTGCGCATCGAATCACCAAACAACGAACGTAAAATATGTATAGTAAATGGATGAATACACTGAGGAGCTTGACGGCCGGAGACGTCTGGACGTCGGGGGATAGCTCCGTTGTGAGAATAAATATAGGCTAAAAACGTCAACCATGGAGGTATGTAATTGCTCTAGTGCTTAAAAGTAGATAATGTGTAAGGTACCTAGAGCCTGAATTATAGTCACGGTATTTATAGTTGATCACACCTCCTTAATTTTTTGCGTCCTTCCCCGAGTAAGAATTCTTGTCTTATGTAAAGTTCCCTTATAACTACCAACTTCATAATTGAACTAGATTTGGTTTTCTTAAAAGTAGGAAGTAAATTAGGATAAGGAAGTCATAAATCAATTCGGATTGAAGATTCCTTAGAATGTGAAGCCTCCTGACTAAAATATTCTACCACGTTGCACGGGTCCCCCGAACCCTACGGACCCATCAAATCATACACCAACATTGAACCCCACTCTTTTGTTATAAAGTATTAATAATAGGAGAGTAATGCTAGAAAATGATTCCCCTCACCTTGTTTCGCCAAGATCTCCATCACGGTCCAGAGACTCGACCTGCCTTATATCGCCATTATATGGCTCCCGACCTTTGGGGAGGCTTTATATGATGAGGCTTTTGATTGAAGTTTTAAATAACTGTCCTGTGACGTCCCGAAATTCGGTCTATCTTTACACCCGAATTCTGTACATCACGAGTACATCTTATTCCAAACATACATCATTACATAGCTAAATATAACAACATACATTCTCAAATCCCAGATTCTATTATCTTAAAATCTTTCTTTTATACAAATAATGAGAATTATATTATTCTCTTACTTCACTTCATATGTGACTTTAACTAGTCACAACAACTACATAATAGTTTTATAAACTATTCTATAAGTCTTCGATTGGTCTTCACACTCATTCATATAATTAATGGTACTTCATCTGAATATCGATCAACTTTATCTTCACAGGATCCTTAAGTTCATTTTATCGTCGTCCGCTGAAAATATTTTTTATTTAAAGCAAGTGTGAGCATTCAATTGCTCAGCAAGTCATAGTAGTTGAATAAACAACATCAAGGGTTTAAATATTCTTTTAAAACTTCAATAACCGAACAAAGGTTATAAAGCTGCTCGAATAATAGGAATAAATCTGATTCCTATCATTTAAAACATTAGTCACATTCATTTTTCCTTACTTTCATTCTCTACCTTTTTCATACATGCTTTGTCTAGCTAGAATCATTAACACAGATGGTTCATGAATAACAGAACTTTTACACATTAGAACAACTCAATCACAGAACATTTCAATTCATAGAAACACTGAAATGTTAAAATTATGGCACAAGGCCTCATACATACTAACACTTTGTATAAATATTACACATTTGCACATAGGTAAAACTTCTCATGTTCAACATCTGAGAAAGTTTAAGAAACTAACATTCAAATTAAAAATGAATGAAGTTAGGAAACTTGCCTTACACACAGCTACAACTTACAGTTTACGTTGAACTGCTCATTAAAATTCCTATGTATCACATAAGGAAATACACATACCAATTAGTCATATTTTTGACTTATGCATTAGTTTAAACTTAATCTTACTTCTTATGGTTCGCGTTCTAATACTTAAGTCCACGAAACTAACTTTCTTGATCGTCTATCGGCGTTACAAAATACATAGATGTCTTAAGTCTTATCATCATCTTTTATGATTTACATTCTCAACTTCTTCTTATAACTTCTATACATAGCACACATCGAGTCTCTAATAGTGTTCCATATAGTACGCTGAGTGGTTTCTCATAAACAACCAACAAACTAGTTTCCTGTCTTATCTACACTGTCTTTCACAGCTAGTTAGATCGATTTCTAGTTCGTATATACCTCCGCTCTCTGAAGGAATCGTTTAGCCCAGATACTATACATTAACCATTACATACTACGATTATACCACAACTTAAACTAAACTTATCCAAACCATTAAAACTATAATGTTCGTTAAGTTGATCTTCTTTCCTTATGACTTTCTGACAACTAAATGTCATACCTCAGGATTATTCAATACCATCTAAGTCATACAATATTTTGTATACTCAAAACGATCATTCAATATTAATACTATGCGTTCATAACATTAAGCATTTTACATTACATTATTCATATCTTATAACGTTTGGTTCATTCGATTCGGAACGTTATCCAAGTTATAATCATTAACTCGGCTTTTTAACGTTATATGTCATTGTCATTAATTCAGTTTCTTCACCGTTCACATGTTTAATCATTAGTCTTCATTCCCTTACGGTCAAACCATACACGGTGTGTATGTATTGCCCGTTTAGTATTCGTGTACACTCAAAACCCTAATGTCAGTAAAAGTGTTTAACGCTTACGTTTCATTCTAACATGCTCTATTCGACTTCCACTCGAATTTTCAACCTTTACTTGAGTTTTATTCACTTTCAATAGCGATTCATTAAATGAACATCACATTCATCGTTCTCTTATAATGTCTAAGTCATACGGTTCTGTCGTACGCTAAGACTGGTCGTTCATCGCAATCACTTTGCGTTTATATCGTCTTTACGCTTTACACTTAACTCTTATTACAACATCATAACATCGAAATGTTATAAATCACCCACGTCACTCAACATCTAAGGAATTACAATCATAGCAATCCATCACGTTCGTTTTATCGCGACTATGGTCCCCAAATATCGGTTACGTATTTTGCGTTTGCCATTTTATAACCTTTATTCGACATTTCATCATCAAACTCAAGGTTTTAATCATCATTCTAGATATTTTTCTTCATGAATATTACATTCATGCTTGTCCCTTAATTACCATCCAAAAAGTTGGACAATAAAAATCTCCAGTCGAAAAAAATTCCCTTAAGGGCGTTGCGATACCACTCTCCTTGTTAAACCCTACGCTGTATGTAAGACCCCGAATTTTATGAAATAAAAGTATTCAATTTTCCTATTTCGTAAATGGTTAAATTGATAAAAAGTTAAAGTTAAGGGTGATATATATAAAATTTTCAAAATAAGCAAGTGGTTATAAAATATTCATTGTTGTCGGGGAATATTTGTTTAGTCGTAGAATATTCTTACTATCGGAGAATATTAAATGCGACCAAGTCTTGACCCATTTATGGGCCCATAATGTAGAATAACCGCTTGGATGAAGAAAATGACAAGTTTGAGTTTTATAAATAATCTAGGCGTAGTTATTACTGAATTAACACTATTGGATTACACGGTGGTTAAAATACGATGTCGTGTGTGGTTGCACAAGATAGCACACCAGTATTACACAATTTTTGAATTATTGATTCTTACGTGAAAGGTACTACTCAATAATTGTTACAAGAATTATTGCTCAATATTTTATTTTATTGATTCAATAATTCTTTGCGTTGATATTTTATATTATTGTTGTTTCAATAATTATCATTGCACGATATTTTTCTATTATCATATCAATAATTCATATTATTTGAATAATATTATTAGATAACATTATTGGCAATGTCTAGAAAGTTCATCGAAGGAGAGGTTTGGTCACCTAATTGCGCTACCAAAGAAGGAGAAATCATTATCTAAAGCCCCTCTTTCCTCGGGAACCACACAGTTGTCATTATTGTGATTACAGTAATATTATTTGTGAATAATTAATTATTGATTTATATGATAAGGAAATATATATTTTTATATGGATATAAATGAAGGAATTAATGCTGATGTGTTTTATTAGTATTTTGTCGAAATGAAGAACGAAATTTGGAATTTTTTAGAAAATTAGTTTATTACTTGATTTTGTAAAATCTATAACTCTTTGTGTATAATGAGTTAGGAGATGAGCCATATATCAAAAGAAAGCCGTGGAAGTAAGCTAACCGTAGAAACCAGAATCATCCAAATATTCATTGTGGATTTTTCATAGTGACTGTTTGAATGAAACTTGTACGAAGGACTCATAATCAAAAAAATCAGTGTTCTTGAGATATATTGCGTGAGTTATAATTTCTAATCCGACCGTTGGATCGTTGTTATTTTTGGATATGTTATACATATATAAGTTGAGTACATGTCCACAAATTTTGAACCGTTAAAAATTAACATATGATTTGTTATGAATTTTAAGAGGTAACTGATTCGGAAATTATGTTTATAAATGATTTTTGGTTGAAAATTCTAGAATTGGTGGGCCCCACTTTTGGTTGGTGAAAAATGTGCTCAAATTAAATTTCAAATGTGGTGGGTGGCAATAGTAGCAGGTAAAGCCATCAAGTAGCAGGTCAAGTCTGCTTCGGCGTGCTAACATTTTCCTATAAATAGAGGGCTAAGTTAGAATTGAAAATCACACCAGAAACAAGTTTTCTTTCTCTCTATATTATCGAGCGTATTTTTGTGAGTATTTAGATACTTTGAGAGTTGATATTCAGTGTAAGTTTCCTTTGGCTTTACAACCGATATTTCAGTCAGAAATACTGCTCTTTTGAGGTAAGGGATTTTAAGGGTTATTATGTTTTTTAGTTTCGTAATTTTTTCGGCCCTTAAAAATTCTGGAAAAATTTGAAATGAAATTTTGATGAGTTTTCTCGATTGTGTCCAAAAATGGCGATTTTTAGATGTATAGATTAGGAGTTATGAATTTTATGGGAAAAGACTATTTTAAAAGTAAACCCTTATAACTCCTTGTGGTTAACTCCAAAATTGATGAAATTTTTATTGGGAGTACATCTATATAATATCAGTATACTCTGTAAATTTCGGAATTTTTTGATAAAAGTACAATTTATGATAAATGTCTAAATATTCGGCAGTTTTGGCCATATGAAAAATAGTAAATAAATTTTAAAAATTCTGAGAAAAATATATGTTAAATATGGGACTATGTTCTGCTAAATCCCAGAAAAGAAAATTTGTTTGTACTGATTTGGTATTTTTCATGAAAATGGACTAGTTATGAGTAAATGAATTAACTATGTTATATGAAGTAACAAAATTGGAAAATAGGATTTTATGGCTTGAGAATCCTATATAAGGTATATGCAAATTTTTTATGAGGGTTTTGGTTATTGGTGATGAAATTTTATGAGTTTGGCATTTTAGGATGATTAAATGCATTAATTAGTAAAGTGTAAACAATTAAAATAAATTATTTATAAGTTTAAGAAATGATTAAAATATTGTGGTAATATTAATAATATTAGATTATGAGATTATTAAGTGATTTATAAGATTTGGATTAAGGTGTTATGAAATCGTTGATTTATGAATCTTACTCTTGAAATTAAATGCAGTTGTTGATCATATTGTTTTTATTATCATATATAACATTTTTATAACCCTAATGATGATATTTCTCTTTGACTTGAGTGTAAAGATGGGTAGATTATTGGTATGATCGTGACTATGGGTTCTCTTTGGCCAGTAGTGCAAAGATGAATTGTTGACTGGTATGATCATGACCATTGAATTTATGATTGAATATCTTTAGCTTAAGTGCAAAGGTGAATTGATCAACATGGTTATAATTATTGTTTATCTAAATTCTGAAATGATTATATATTTCTTTGAGATATTAATATCTTTGGCTATGAAGCAAAGATGACATGTTGTTGAATATCTTTGGCACAGAGTGCAAAGATGAATTATTGATGAATATCTTTGGCTCAGTAGTGCAAAGATGACATGTTGTTGAATATCTTTGTACGTAGTGCAAAGATGACTTTATTCTTGAATATCTTTGACATGTAGTGCAAAGATGAATCATTAATGAATATCTTTGGCCCGTGGTGCAAAGATGAACTTATTAGTATGATTATGAGCAGAACTGTGATTTGGTATAACCATGATCTTTGATGTTTTAGGTAAAGACATGTGATGTAAATTATCTTCGTTCCCGGATGAGAAGAGGAATTTAGAACCACAATTATGGTTATGAGTTATTCACATGATTGTGGGCGAGAGGCTGAACCGATTGATATTCTGAGGAATAAAACATTATTGGTGGACTTTTAACATGGAGAAGATAATAGACTTTATGGTCTATTTGACTCTTCTAATGGATTGCTCGTTCATTACAACTATGGTTGAAAAGTTTTATCATCTATCATATGTTCTAAATCTACGATTCATTACCGATGAAGGCTATTGATAAATTATTTATCTTAGTCATGATATTCTTTCTTGGGCTAGTTGTTGCTCACCCTTTTTGCTTCACAATTCCTTTCGTGTAATAACGGTGTTGTCGAATTGACCCAGGGGATAACAGGGAATAAAACGGTGGTCTATAGCTGTTGAGGTTCTCCCTAAATAGTATGGAAATAATTTTATTGAGAACTTTAGATAAGTGTGTCGTGTTGTATACGTCATTTGATATTTAATTTTGGGGAACCGAATAAGGTGAGGTGAACCCAACTTTGGAAGGGTGTTTTGCCACTATCATACAAGATGTTTAATGACATACAAACTCGTGTTATCATAAGATAGGGTTGTGCACATCCACTTGCTGAGTATATCTACGAGCACTACCTATATGATCTTGAAGTTTGGTTGAAAAATAATTTTCAATTACAGACAATGGAGATAGTTATATGTCAAGAGAAAACTCACCATTGGAAAGAACATGATAGTAATCTTCTCGTTTTTCTTTGGGGTCTGTTAGGTCAACTAAGAATAATTCTCCAGTCATATGATATCTATTATAACTTAGATGCATGGCCTCCCATGTACGAAGGTTTCCTTGAGCACTTCCCAAAGATTTTAATTTCTAAAACAGTTATTGACTGTACCTTTATGTAATGTATCAGTGTGAGCTGCTGACACAAGTTGGTGTCCAGAGTCACAGTTGTTATTTAAACTCACAGTATATGTGTTGTCGTATTTTGCACAACTATTGTAACAATAAAGTTGTAGTTGTTTTCTGTACCATGTATTTGGAGACTCAGAATAGGTTGGATGGATTGGACCTATTTTGGGGGTGTCACATCAGATGCCACCACTAGGCAAGATTTGGGCTCCCCGGCCGGCAATCACAAGTGGCATTTCTTTCAAATCTGGCCGCAAATTTGGCTGATTCAACTTCGATTTTTCTTTAAGTGTTCCAACATAGTTGAGACACTTACTTTGAAATCCTATAAATTCTTCATTATAACTCAGAAAGAGGTCGTTCGAAAGCCATTTTCTTCCTTATCTTACGTACTCGGATTTCCCATGTACCGAATTTTATTCTGAATCTATTAGCATGCCATTCGATTGGCTTAAATTTCATCATTCGTTCGTTTTACGTTATTAACATTCTTCGTTCGTTCGTCCGTAATTCGGTCATCCGAACTCGAAATTCATTCGTTCTTGAGACCACAACTCACGTTTTTTACTTTTTTTTACATTCTTATGAAACCCTAACTGTAAGGCCCCAACTTTTTATGAATAAATATTTAATTTTTCTAATTATTATTTTGAATAATAAGGTGTTGATTTGATATAATGCCGTAGTTATGGGTGATATGTGCAAATTTTGCAAAGTAAGCAAGTGGTCATAAAATATTCATTTTGTCGGGGAATATCCGTACGACAGTGCAATTATTGGTGGACCACATAATGGAATAACTGTCGGATATAGAAAGCGAAAGAAATAACATTTTTATAAAAAATAACAGCAAAACTTTTATCGTTAAACTGTTGAAATATCCGGTGATAAAAGTACAGTAATACACATGGTTGTGTTAGAGTTTATGCCCTAGAGCTTAACATTTTGATATTATATTTGATTGAATAAATGAATAATTTTATTATGGTTTTATTTACTGCGTTATATAAATGTTAACATAATAAAATTCCTTAGAATAATGATACAAATTGTATAGTTTCAAGTATGTAACTTGAACATGAGATTATATAATTACAATTAGTATCATTGTTCTTAAATGTCCCTAGTCGAGTATAATTGTTAATGGGACAACAATGATGTATTGAGACTAGTATGTGGATTGACTGATGACCAAATCTCATTAGTCATAAATATATGAGATATTAAGTCAATGCATAGGTACGTGTTAGAGAATGATGTACTGGATAGACCCACCATGAGAATTCTATGTGGAGCATTATGCGAAGTGTCATTAGCGATTCTCATAGTGATAATGATGTAATGATCCTCCGACTTAAAATCACTATATTACTACACAGGAATTTATGTACTTTGATATTGTCGACGTCGGGATTTTTATTTGTCCCTTTTCGTTACTTGTTCTTTGGTGTTTTCATGTTAGGTGAGATTTGTTTGAAAAAATAAGTGAAAAAGGATCGACATGTGTAATGTCGACGATTTGACTTTAAGAGTCGCTAGTTGGTGTTTTTAACTGGTTGCACCAACGCAACCGAAAAAGGTTTGCACATTGACCCAGTGATGTGACACTGCTAAACGGGTCTGTGAAACCGAGATTCATTTGGGTTCGGGGGCTTGATTATACGGAGGGAAGGTGTTAGGCACCCTCCGACATCCGTGTTGCCACGGTGACCGCCACTTTTCAAGAAACTATTATATGAATGTGTGTGTGTGTGTGTGGATCAATGTGCAATTATTTGGAAGTAATGCGAGGCCTCGTTCGCACCTATATACAAAGGGTTTGAATTTATAGAAAAATTCAATTTTAAGCAAGATATAGTAATGATGTTTTATAAAAAGAGGTTTTTCAAACCCTGTGCTCAATAGGAATTGAGACCTTTTCATACTTCCATTTTATTATTAAATGTTCGGCTTGTTTGCTTTTATTTTTGAGATGCGAGACATCTTCGAGAAAATAATATCTGAAGATCTTTTAACTCCTCATAAACATGACAACCACCCAAGGAAATTCGACACCGTAAATAATGTACAAGTCGCTTACGATTGAAAATGTCCATCACGGAACCAAATCTAGATTCATGAGATGAATCTGTGATCACATGATTCCTAGGCTCACATGATGCCGTAGTTTATATGAAAAGATGGCAGTTATATATATAAAAAGTCAGAATATATATATATATATATATATATATATATATATATATATATATATATATATATATATATATATATATATATATATATATATATGGACATGATCAACCACCACGAAGCACCTCCATGGGGATCGAAATGTAAATAAAGTCAGAAGATGATCAACCGCCACGAAGTAAACTCCAGCGAGGACTAAATGTAAATAAAGCAAGAATACAATCAACCGCCACGAAGTAAACTCCAAGCGGGACTAAATGTAAAAGCGTAAAAAAAGGCCTCAAGTAAACTCCGTGCTCGATGAAATGTATATATATATATATATATATATATATATATATATATATATATATATATATATACAAAAGCAAGAACGATCGGATATAAAATCCAGGCTCATCGGATATGTCCGACAACAGTTTATATATATAAGTGTATTTATATATATAAAAGCAATAAACGCTCCGGATGTAAATCCAGGCTCATCAGACAGAGTCTGACAACAGTTTTTATATATAAGTATATATATAAAAGCAAGTAAAAGCTCTGGATAAAAAATACAGGCTCATCAGACAGAGTCTGACAACCGTTTATATATATAAGTATATATATATATATATAAAAGCAAGTAAACGCTCCAGACATAAGTCTAGGCTCAATCAAGGCATAACTCTATAATGTTAGTCCATATATAAATATATACATATATAAGTATATATATACAGATAGAAATTAAAACCACGAACCGAAGTCCGGGCATACGCACATAAAACGACTCTCAATATGAAGAATAGTGTGTGCAAAGATGAAGAGAAAGGCTTTATAGAGTATGAGAAGGCTTACAGTGGGCTGCCAAAGCAGGCTTCTATGAATCTAGATGGATAAACACTTAGCTCCCGCCGGTAAAAATATAGCTATATGCGAGCTAAAAGGTGTTTAAAATGAGGAAGCACTCAATATGGGGTGTGTACAGAGCAAATTAGACAGGGCTTCCTCGCCTTTTTTTTCCTCTTACAAATGGCCACCCCAAGCCCTCTATTTATAGAGGGGGAGCATGTGTGTACTGTGGGCGTGCAGCAGATGCACTGCAAGGGTGCCCGGGTGCCCGAGCTCTGCGGGTCCCGCCGTCTCGAAGTATGTGCACTCATGCACTATGATGTCCGCTCGAACTTGCAGAACTTCAATCCGAGCATCCGAACGAGGTATATAAGACCATCTTCAGACTGCTTTTGTTGAGAGTTACGCAATGACATGGGATTAAAGGTTGTACGAAGTCAGGAAGAGTGGACCATGCCCATGGTCTTCAAGCTTCAAATTCTATCCAGTGTGCTGCCACGCGTAATAGTCACTCGGGATTGAAACTCCTTGGCTCTTGTGGGACATTATTGTATGTATGTATGAAATTTTGAGACGGTGCGCAGGTGTTGAGGTGGAAAGATGACAGTTTAATTCCTCACTAGGGTTATCTCCGGTTTGAGCTGATAGCAGACGTTGCTCATGGTTACATCTGAGATTAGACTGCTGCAAGTGTTTGAATTCCGCAAGGTCATCTGTAAGTGTGCCTGTCTTCCTGGTGTTAGCTCTGGGTCTTTGGTATGGGTGCCTCGACAGGAGGTCTGAGATTAAAGCTGATTGCCTGCATTTAAAACAAGCATTTCCAGAGTTATCGCTGGAACTGCAACAACATTCCTTGGGGTTATCTCCAAGGACGAAACTTAAGGTTATCTCCGAGGTTGGAATTGAGATTCCTGGTGTGTGTTCCGGGGTTGAGACTGAACTTCCGATAGTATCCAGAATGGATGTGAGCTATCTTCCAGGGTTATCTCTGAAAGACAAATCTGCCCTCCTGCAATGTCAGTAACAGGTGTGCAGAAAATTTTGAGTGTCTACAGATGCCCCTCTTTATCATATTCATGCAATGCAAGGCATGGATAGAATAAAGAATCCTAGACACTTGAAATACAACAAGATGAACATGATGTTATGTGCAGCAACATGATGCAAATGCATGATGCATGCCTGAATGATTGCCAGTTCCCTGTTAATTCTGCCAGGAATGACAATCAGTAATGTCTTGGACATACGATCCAAGTCTTCAAAGATGTTGACATTGGGGCTATCACCAAAGTCTTAGATCCTTGATATAGACTTTTACTCCATAGAGGTGCCTCTCGTGTGCAAGAGATCTGCGGGGATAAAGCTTTGTCTGTTTTAAGGATGTGTATAACATATTCCATCATCGGTCCTCTCCGATGAGGGTGGTCTTCTCTGGTTTGTGTTACTAGCATATACCATGATCTTTGTTGGAGTTACTACCAACAGTGTGTAGTGTCAGGGCTGCTTGACCTTCACTGATGTGTGTATCACCAGATAGGTCCCTGTTGGGAAAACTGTCAAGGCTGCTTGACATGCATTGATGTGTGTATCAATGATTGCATTGTGCTATGACCCTTGCTGGGGAGTATGTCAAGGCTGCTTGACCTTCATTGATGCGTATATCAATGGTTGAATTATGTTGTGACCCCCATCGGGGATACTTTATCAATGTCTGACTTCGGCGTTGTAACCCCCGCCGGGGATACATTTCTTCGATGGGTTTACTTGCCATCGGCTGAGGTAACGTCAAGGTTACTTGACCTTCATTGATGTGTGTATCAATGGTTGAGAATGCATTGTAACCCCCACCGAGGATACGTGGATGCTTGAAAGTCTGCGTTGTGACCCCCGCCGGGGATACATTTTTAGGGTTATGTCCCTGTGTTTGGCGGCATCGGACCTGTGTAAGGTATTGTCGAGCATGATTTGCAAAAGCTGAGCTCATCGATATAGTGTACCTTATATGCAGGCGAATACCAATGAGTTATATGCGGAGCCAAAGTTTGGCCCGAGAAAACCAGGATTTCAGGCTATTCTGCTCAATTGCGTAGCGTTTTTATTCCTGATTTGGCCTTTTCACCAGGAGACCTCCTTTTAACTCGAATCGACCGAAATTTGAAGGTGTGGGCCCCATGTAGGGTGCTTTAGCGGTACACTTACTGATGGCCATAAGTGGACTTGCTTTTGACCGTAAGTATGAAATGGCTGATGGTTACTTTCATAAATCACTTTCAAGTTGCGCCGCGAAGGAAATTTGAGAGCTCTTCTTCAGACCTACTGAGTTCGGGCGACTTTCTGCACATTCTACCACCGTACAAGTGTTCTTCACTTTCCTGGTAACATATTCATGTATTCTTTTCCAGTTTCTATCCGTTGGAAAATGATTTATCACATGAAATGCATTTAGACACATAGTAGTGAATATGCATACTGATATGACATTATAAAAAATATTCAACACAGTAAATGTTAATATTAAACCATGCTTAACATAATGATGTGAAAAAATTTAACTTTTGAAATAGTCAAATTGGCACCTTTTACTGTCATTTCTTATCCTATTTGAGGACAAATGAGTAAAGGTATAAAAGCAAAATAATCCTGGTAATTAGACAACACTTATGGATTTTTTACTGTGATGTATTAATGCATGTAGGATGTATATGACTGTGGGTAGGTGTGCTACTAAATGGCCACCTAGTCATGCCTATGTGCATGTGGATAGTCCCATTTACAAAGGGGACTATGAAAAAATTTTCTAAAACGTAGGCATTAGGTAGTCATGCATTTTTAACTCTACTGTAGACGTATGTTAAAATAATGCATGCATGCATGTAGTCATGAAAAATGCATTTTGAAAAGCTCCAGGTTAAACATTACCACACCCTTTCTGAGGTGATTTGGAGACTTGTTGTCCAGATATTATGGATTCGGATCAGCCGAGTAGTTCCCGCAGGACCACTTTCGGTGTACGGAGGAGGGCTTCTGAAGTGCCTTGACCCTGTTCTGTTAGATAGCCTCGTCGTTCGGTGGAGACGGTGATACGTCTTATCCGAGTTGAAGTGTCGGATGTCAAGGACGAGGAGGAGGATGCACCAGTTGAGGTTCCTGCTCCTGCTGTACGTGTTCCTCGTAGGGATTTACTAGGTATTCAAGTAGTGAACCTAGAGCTTCTGGGCAACTTGAGTCGACATCCTTCAGTCTACCTGCACACAAATGAGGTATAAAGTTAGATCTTAATCTTCCTTGTTTCCTATTGATAAGGAGTAAAGGGTTCTGATGTTGATCTGCATTTGATGTAGGTTCCCGGCTTTACATAGTCTCAATGGAATTGGTTCAGCATCCACTCTATATATCAGGCTTTGCACGATGACTATAGAGTAATTGTACATGGCTGGGGATTCAGGATGTTCTTTTCCATTCTTCCCCATCGTTGTCCCTGGGTTTACCTCAGGGCATTGTACAACGACTGCATGTACTACGAGACAACGGGACCCACGAGGCTCAGATGCACCACGACCATCAACAGATAGTAAGAATCAAGGGTCGCCATGTGTGTACTGCGGCCATCCGTCTATATATACAAGCCTTGGGGTCAGCCATTTGAGAGAAAGAGGGAGGGAAAAAGGTGAGGAAGCCCTGTCCATTTTACTCCGCATACACATCTTTTGAGTGTTTCCTCACTTCTAAACACTAGTTAGCTCACATATAGCTATCTTTTATCCGGTGGGAGCTGAGTGTTTATCCATTTAAAGTTAATAGAAGTCTACTTTGGCAGCCCGCTGTAAGCCTTCTCATATTTTATAAAGCCTTCTTCTCACATTAGCACACATTGTTGTACACGTTGAGAGTCGTGTGAGTGTGTTTGCCCGGACTTCGGTCCGTGGTTTTTATTTTTGTCTGTATATATATACTTATACATATGTATATATTTTATATATGGACTAACATTATCGAGTTATGCCTTGATTGAGACTAGACTTTGGTCTGGAGCCTTTAATTGCTTATATATATATATATATATATATATATATATATATATATATATATATATACTTATATATATAAACTGGGGTCAGACTCTGTCTGATGAGCCTGGATTTTATATCCGGTGCGTTTAATCGCTTTTATATATCTATATACTTATATATATAATTGTTGTCGGACATATCCGATGAGCCTGGATTCACATCCGGTGCGTTTATTGCTTTTATATATATATATTTGTACATATATATATATTTACATTCCTGTACGGCCTGGAGTTTACTTCGTGGCCCTTTACAGCTTTATTTATATTTTGTCCTGCCAGGAGTTTACTTCATGGCAGTTGATCGCTTTTACAGCTTTATTTACATTTCGTCCCACCTGGAGTTTACTTCGTGGTGGTTGATCATGTCCATATATATATATTTACCGCTTTTATATATTTACATTTCCGATCCCCCATGGAGTTGCTTCGTGGTGGTTGATCATGTCTGTATATATATATTTACAACTTTTATATATATAACTGCTTACTGCTTTCCATATAAATTGCAGTATCATGTGAGCCTAGGAATCATGTGATCACAGGTTCAGTCTACTGAATCTAGATTCGGTTCCCATGATGGACATTTTTAGTCATAGCGACTGTATCATACATTATTTTACAGTGTTTGAATTTCCTTGGATGGATGTCATGTCCATGAGGAGTTCGGCACTGCTGTATATTATTTTCTCGAGAATGCTTCGCATCTCAAAAATAAAAACAAACAAGCCGAACATTTAATAATAAAATGGAAGTATGAAAAGGTCTCAATTCCTATTGAGCACAGGGTTTGAAAAACCTCTTTTATAAAACTTCATTGATATATCTTGGTTAAAACGGAATTTTTCTATAAAATTCAAACCTTGTGTATATAGGTGCGAACGAGACCTCGCACTACTTTCAAATAATTGCACATTGATCCACACACACACACACACAAACACACACATTCATATAACAATTTCTTTGAAAAGTGGCGGTCACTGTGGTAACACGTATGTCGGGGGGTGCCTAACACCTTCCCTCCGCATAATCAAGCCCCCAGACCCAAAATGAATCTCTTGTTTTCATAGAATCTGCCTAGCGATTGTCAAAACATTGGGTCAATGTGCAAACCTTTTCGGCTGCGTTGGTGCAACCAGTTAAAAACACCAACTGGCGACTCTTAAAGTCAAATCGTTGACATTACACATGTCGGATCTTTTTCACTTATTTTTTCAAACAAATCTCACAGTACATGAGAACACCAAAGAACAAGTAACGAAAAGGAACACTCAAAAATCCCGACGCGACAACAAATATCTTGCCCCATTCCCTCATATTTTAGTCATCACAGAGATGTATTAGATGATGATATACTTAGGAATGTATGTACAGTTTTCCATTCCCTATATCATATTGCCATCTATTGTATCATGCATATTATTATGTTATGCATATGTATGTATGTCTAGAGATATTCAACATTGACCCCTGGATGGTCTTATGACACAACCCGTACAGATGTCTTCTTCGACAGTTAGCCGTATGGATCATACCCCACCATCTTTGGTGGCATCGGGTATGTGATCGTGGTATGATAACATGTCACCATCAGATAAGGTGACTGTAGATCATTTGTTGCAGCATACTATAACCCTGTTGATGTTTCAGGTTCCCACAGGATTCGTGGAGGGCATGCTGGAGCACTGGGTATCGGAGAGACAGGTTTTCTGATTTGGGACCCAGAAGTTAACTCCTACTTTGGAGGAGTATGAACGTTTGACGATGCTGCCATTGGACAGACCTTTCGTGTATATGGCTACTGGAGACATGAGTAGGAAGTTCATGACCCTCACCGTGACTCCCCCAAAATAGGTATACATCTCCCATCTTGAGTTGCCAAATACATGGTACAAAATTCAAATACAACTTAATTATACAATAGTCGTGTAAAATACGACAAAACATAATCTAAGAGTTTTAATAAAAATATTGTCATCTAGACAATATCCATACTCAATGGAGTCCTCATTACATTTATTGTCACACTATTTAACAGAATGGTGAGGACTACTAATGCTATCATCTAGATCGTCACTCCATTCCCTGACTAGTCCCGACTACGTTCTCATTTCCTGAAGAGAACAGTGAAAGAAAGGGTGAGCTCAACTAGCCCAGTAAGAAATATTATGACTAAGATAATGCAGAATAAATTATCATTAGTCTTCAAAAATGTTAATCTGATAAAATACAATAGACATCAAGTTTAACTGCAGCGGAATAAGCAATCCATTAGAAGAGTCAAGTAGACCATGATATCTACTATCTTCTATGATTTAAAATGTTTTCATCAATTTTTATCGCTGAGACCCAGCTTAATAAATAAACCACATCATCGAGTCATCCACACGCACTACGGCCAAGGATATTCATTAAATCATCAATGGTCATGACTATACCGAATAATCCTCGGTCATAATTATACCAAAAGCGTCCATTAATGCACTATGTGCTACCGAGGACTTTTACCACATCATTTATAACATTACAGGTCATGATTATACCGAATGATCCCTGGTCATAATCATACTAAGTCTATCTATGCACGTAAGCCAAAGATGACTTTTATCACAATATAAGCATGAGGATGATGACAATGACATAATAATTCAATAAAACAAGTTCAAGAATAAATTTTAAAGATTTATAAGTTAATTTATCCTGAAATCAATTACGTCCAAATTGTCAACATGATACTGCTTTGTGGAGTAAAATTCAAGAATGTTCATAAGAATATTTCCATGAAAAGATACTGGATGAAGCGCAAATATCCAGGATATTCTACTAATTTCATGGAGTATAGAAGCCAAAACTTTAACCAACTGAGTATAATAGAATATATGAAACTGCAAATTGATTTTCGCTACCACGCCAGAATCCACGTAGATAGATCATTTCCACAATTTAATAAGGAATGAATACGAAGGATCATCACCATGCATGTGATAATCCATATGTATGCGAAGTTATTCCGATAGAATAATAAAGAATGGAACCGTGTCATGCGTAATCCGCATGCATGTGATATTCCAACGTAATAATAAAGAATGGAATAATGTAAGAATTTACCATGCATGCGATAGACAACACAGATAGGTTATTCCAACAGAATAATAAAGAATGGAACCAGGTCTAGCGTAATCCGCACAGACAGGATATTCCAACAGAATAATAAAGAATGAAATAACAAAGAATTCACTATGCATGCGATAGACAACACAAACAGGTTATTCCAACAGAATAATAAAGAATGGAACCAGGTCTAGCGTATTCTGCACAGACAGGATATTCCAACAAAATAATAAAGAATGGAATAACAGAAAGATTTCACAATGTATGCGGTACTTCGCATAGATAGGTTATTCCAACATAATAATAAAGAATGGAATAACAAAAGAATTTCACCATGTATGCGGTACTTCGCATAGATAGGTTATTCTAACATAATAATAAAGTATGGAATAACAGAAGCTCTCTTCATGAATACGAAAGAAATAATACCCCTTACCTTAGAAAGAAACTAGATACTGGAGTAGAGAGGTAGCAGACTTCTCTTCTTCTTTCTCTCTATAATTTCTCTCTATAATACTTGCTCTATAGCTTTAGTGAATTGGTGAGAAATGAAGGAAGAATGAGCTTCTATTTATAGGAAAATATAGTTTCGATAATTGCACGTTTTGGGGCTCAAAATATTACAGTACAATACCTTCAACTTTTCTTTCATTTTTAATTTAGTCTTGCAAGTATTATCAAACTTGCACCACCTCCCCTAATAGTAAATAATGTGAATCAATAGTTCAAATATGTGAATCAATAGTTATAATCATGTGAAAATACGAATTACAGTATAGTACCTCCATCTATACCTCCATTTTTAACTTAGTCATGCAAGTATTATCAATCTTGCACTAACTCCCTAATAGTACAAAAATGTGAATCAATAGTACACACATGTGAACAAATAGTTATAATCATGTGAATTAATAGCAATTAATTGCTCATTTATCCTAAGCAATTACTCCGATTGGGTCAAGATAACTTCCGGACATCAATTAATATCGAAATAAATGTCAATTTTCACTAACACTAATAATTCCAACACAATGGAACTATCAATTTCATCTTTAATCAACATGAACTTAGTCATCATTAATATTATAACTCACAATATTTAACAACTAGGTCATTCTCAAGATAGAGGGGGCTTTTCGATAAGGATTTCTCCTTATTGGCGCGCAATTAGGTGACCAAACCTCTCCTTGACAGAACTTCTAGACATTGTAAATATTACAATTTAATAATATGAATAACTTTGTCATCTCAATTATTGATTTAATATTATATCATATAATGGAGATGATACTGTGACAATAATCGAATCAATAATATGAGAGATATGATGCAACAATTACTTGAGCAATAATTGAGTATAACTGAGTGACTTCTCACGTAAGCATCAATAATTAATACCGTGTGCTACTATGAAACCACGCGTATTACTGTACTTTTACTACCGGGTAGTTCAACAGTTTAACGGTAAAACTTCCGCCATTATTTTTATAAAAAGATAATTATGTCATTTTCTAATTACGACAATACTTCCGTTGTGGGGTCCACCAATGATTGTGCCATCGTACGAATATTCCCTGTTAAAATGAATATTCCCCGACCAATCGAATATTATATAACCACTTGCTTACTTTGCAAAATTTATAAATATTACCCACAACTATAACATTATATCAAATCCACACCATAATATTCAAAAATATATTTCGAGAAAATTATTCTTTATTCATAAAATTTGGGGTCTTACAACCTCCCCTTCTTATGAAATTCGTCCTCGAAATTAGGGTGCGTACCTGGTATGTCGAAGATACCTTGACTTCATTTCAGATTCTAACTCTTGAGGTATAACCTTTGAGTGTTGAATATGATCCTTCTTATCCAAGATTTTAACACGTATCTCCTCATACGTTAAATCTTCTCCTATCTCGTCTAGTTCTAATTTAATAACGTGGTTTGGGTCATCCACATATTTACGTAACATCGATACGAAAAAAAAATGTTATGAACATGCGACATACTTGGCGGTAAAACGAGTCTATAGGCCACAGTTCCTACTCGATCGAGGATTAAAAATGGGCCAATGAATCGAGGATTGAGCTTTCCTCTCTTTCCAAATCTTGTAACTCCTTTCTATGGAGCAACACGTAACAACACATGATCTCCAATATTGAATTCCACGTCTTTTCGATGAAGATCAGCATAACTCTTTTGTCGATCTTGTGAGGTTTTTGTACGTTGTCGGATCGTTTAAATCTTTTCCGTAGTCATACGTACCAAATCCAGTCCCAACAACGTTGCTTCACCTACCTCATCCCAATATACTGGAGAACGACACTTTCTTCCATATAACGCCTCAAATGGAACCATGCCAATACTTGCTTGATAACTATTGTTGTAGGAAAACTCCACCAATGGTAAGAACTTGTCCCAACTTCCCTTGAAGTCAAGGACATAGAGTCTTAATAAATCTTCAAGAGTTTGAATAGTCCTTTCTGACTGCCCATCCGTTAGAGGATGATATGCCGAACTAAATCGTAAATCTGTCCCCATAGCTTTTTGCAAACTAATCCAAAATCTTGAAGTGAATCTTGGGTCTCGATCAGAAACTATGGATACTGGCATACCATGCAATCTTACAATCTCATTTATATACATACTAGCAAGACGTTCAAGTGTATAAGTGTGACGCCCCCAAAATAGGTATACAACACCCATTCCGAGTTGCCAAATACATGGTACAGAAAGCAAACTACAACTTCAATAATATAATTGTCGTGCAAAATACGACAACACATACTGTGAGTTTAAATACAAATATTGTCTTCTAGACAATATCAACACTCAAATAAGTCCTCATTACAATTATTCATTCACTATTTTATAGAAATAGTGAGGACTGCTAAAACATCTTTCTAGAACCATCACTCCATACCCTGACTCGATCCTGCTATGTTCTCACCTTCTGAGAAGAAAAATGGAACAAAAAGGAAAAAGGTGAGCTCAACTAGCCCAGTAAAGAATATTATGACTAAGATAATATACAACAAATTATCATTAGTCTTCAACAGGGAAAAATCTGATAAAACATAATAGACAACAAATTTTAGATCAAAACTGCAGCGAAAACAACAATCTATTAGAAGAGTCAAGTAGAGAATGAGTTCTACTATCTTTTAAGATTTAAAAGTCCATCATCAATATTTTATCCCTGTAACAACAATCAGTATACATCTTTAATCGAATATTCATCTTTGCACTACAGGCCAAAGATATTCATTTGTATCACCAGTTGGTCATGTTCATCTCAACACCTGTTCATCTTTGCATTATGGGCCAAAGATATTCATCAGTTAACATATCATTCATCTTTGCACTACAGGCCAAAGATATTCAATAATATCATCATTAAGGACTGAGGATGATGAAAAACATTTTAGAGAACAAATCCAAAGTCTGACGTATGACAAATATTAGGGATTCAGATTACGGTTTATACAAGATCACTAATACGTCATAATAACCAATTTTGAAGCGAATTCAAAAATAACGATCAAAACATGGATACAATCAAAGATAGTAGCCAAAATAGACATCTTGGACAAAAGGAAAATTTTATATTTCTATGAATAGTATCGTATTCGTGAATAGTGCCATATACATGAATAATAGTGCAGATATCGTGAATAAGTAACCCCACACAAAAAAGTTTCAAACTTGATTAAAAAGTTCACCAATATTTCTAAGATAATGATATTGAAGAAAATAATATCATTTAAGAAGAAAATAACATCACTTACCTCAAAATAATTGGTGCATTTCGATCGAATATCGATAGAAAGTCGAAGGAAACTTGTACCGAACAACAACTCTCAAAGTATCAAAATACTCACAAAAATACGCTCGATAATCTAGAGAGAAAGAAAACTGGTTTTTGGTGTGATTTTCAATTCTAACCTAAGCGTCTATTTATAGGAAAATGCTAGAACACCATAGGAGACTAAAATAATAGAATATTATTATTTCTTTCTTTTCATTCAACGCATGTTAGGTTGGACATTTAATACCAGCCATCTTTGAACAAAATCAAGAAATTTCACATGTTTTCAAACAAGAGTGGGTCCCACCAATAATTTAATAAAAATCATTTTATTTTTCAAAACTTCAGTAATTCATAGAAAATAGCCCGTTTATCAGAAAAATACGAATTTTATGTCCATTCTGCCTGAAATCAAATTCTCTACAACTTTGTAGATTTGAGTTTTTCCAAATTCCAAACAGAAAATATCCAAAATCCTTAAACGGGTGATACAACATGGGCCTTTGTGTTGACCATATTGCAGTCGTACTCGCATATGATCTTCTACTCAATGCGTCAGCTACTATGTTCCCTTTTCCAGGATGATATTGAATAGTGTGGTCGTAATCTTTCAATAGCTCAAGCCAACGTCGTTGCCGCATGTTGAGTTCTTTTTGGGTGAAGAAATATTTGAGGCTTTTATGGTCCGTATAAATCTCCACTTTCTTCTCATACAAGTAGTGTCTCCATATCTTCAACGCGAAAACGACTGCTGCCAACTCTAGATCATGAGTAGGATAATTCCTCTCATATTCTTTGAGTTATCGCGAGGCATAGGCTATGACTTTCCCATGTTGCATGAGAACACATCCTAACCCTTTGCACAAGCATCATTGAGATAACAAATCCATCCGAACCAGGATGGTATTGCTGAATCAGTGCCAAATGAGTCTCCTCTTGAGCTCTTGGAAACTCTTCTCGCATTCCTCGCTCCATACGAATTTGTATCTTTCCTAGTCAGCTGAGTTAACGGATACTCCATGTTTTGACACCACGTGCCCAAGAAATGCTACTTCCCCAAGCCAAAACTCGCATTTCTTCAGCTTGGCATATAGCTTGTTTTCACGAAGCCTTTCAAGTATCAGCTTCAAATGGTGCTCATGATCTTCACGACTTTTGGAATAGATGAGGATGTCATCAATAAAGACAACAACGAACTGATGCAAATATTCCTTGAATACTCGGTTCATCATATCCATGAAAGCAGCAAGAGCATTAGTTAATCCAAAAGATATGACTAAGAATTCATAATGCCCGCATCGAAGTTCCGAAGCGCGCCTTTGAATATCCTCGCTTTAATCTTCAACTGATTATATCCAGAACGAAGATTGATCTTTGAAAAGAATTTTGCTCCTTGCAATTGGTCGAACAGGTCATCAATGCGAGGTAGCGGATACCTATTCTTGATGGTGACATGGTTCAATTCTCGGTAATCAATACAAAGTCGCATACTCCCGTCTTTCTTCTTTATGAATAAAACAGGAGCAACCCAAGGAGATGTACTAGGACGAATGAAACCGATGTCTAATAACTCCTGTAGTTGGACTTTTAACTCCTGAATTTCAATAGGAGCCATTCGATATGGGGTTTTAGAAATGGATTTTGTACCCAGTTCAAGATCAATAAAGAATTCAACATCACGTTCTGGGGGTAGATCGGGAAGTTCTTCAGGAAATACATCAGGAAATTCTCTAACAACAGAAATATTATCCAAATCTAACTTGTCTTTATTCAAATCCATAACATGGGCTATGAAAGCTTGGCATCCGTTTTTCAATAAACGAATAGTTTTGTGGCTTGATATGACAGTGACTGATTTTAGTGGTTTAGTTGTTTGAATTCGTATGATAGGTTGGTTAGAAATATGAAAACTAACAACCTTATGAAAACAATCAATTTTGGCATGATGAGTGGTTAACCAATCAATTCCTAAAATCACATCAAATGCAAGTATCTTTAAAGAGATAAGATCAACAGGTAATGTGATAGTGCCAACTTGGATCATGCAAGATTTATAAACTATAGATGTAACGAAGGTTTTACCCAACGGAGTTTCAACAGATAAGTCAAAGTCCAATTTCTCCGGAGTCAAGTTTAAACATTGAGCACAAGCAGGAGAGATAAAAGAATGGGTAGAACCGGTATCTAGTAAGGTATACACTTCGTAAGAGTTCAAGATTAGTTTACCCGTGATCACCTCGTTTGGGTTCCTCACGTTTTGGCCAGTTACGACAAACGCTCTTCCAGGAACCGCTAATTTTGACTTATCCGGGACAGCCTTTGGAGTCACTATCCCTACTGAACTTGGTTTTGCTATAGTGTAGTCTCGAGCTATATGGCCCTCCTTTCCACAGTTATAACATATCTTGGATTTTTGTGGACAGTTTGGGCTGATATGTCCCTCTTTCCCGCATTTGTAACATCTAACTGGCGGTCGATCTCCTCCCCTAGAATTTGTTGTTGGTGCTGCTGCTGATGTCTTCCTGTCATTGTTGAATCTCCTCTTTCTGAAATTTCCACTTGACTCACCTCTCCTATTATCATGGCCACGATTACCACCTGAGTGGTTACCACCTTTGTCCGTATTTTTCCCTCCTCGTTGGTTATCATCGCTCTGATGACTGTTGTCACCAGTATGACCCTAGTTGTGGTCCTTCGGTTGAGTATACTCACTATCTCGCTCTAATAATTGAGCCCTGTTGACAACATCTAAATACAGAGAAAATTTATGAAAGATAAGGTATTGATGAATCTCGGGTTTTAGACCTCTCAGAAACATCCGCGTCATACATTCCTCATTTTCTACCAAATGAGGTGCAAACCTGGATAACTCCGCAAACTTCGCCTCGTACTGAGATACCGTCATGTTGTTCTATTCCAGTCTAATAAACTCTACATCCTTCATATGACGAATACTTTCAGGAAAGTACTTGTCATTGAACAGTTTCTGAAATCTTTTACCAAGACATGTTGAGTGCTGCTAGCTGGGTACGCTTCACAGATTCCCACGAGTAATCTGCCTCACCACGGAACATAAAGGTGGCGAATGGAACCTTATGTTCCTCCGTGCATCCCAAGACATTGAATATCTTGGTAATTTATTTGACCCATGTTTCCGCCTTAATCGGATCGGGCTTTCCCCAGAAATCTGGTGGTCCCAACTCCTTGAACTGCTTGGCTATGACAGATCACGTGTTGCCATCATTTCCACCCATATTTTGTACACGAGTCTCCCTCGTCTGATTTTGCATGAACTACAAAAATCTCCTAAACATTCCATCGTTCATTGTTTGCTCGGTAGTGTTGTTTACATGAGGAATATTTCCTTCCTGTTGCACGTTCTCCTGGTTTGTGACTAAAGGTTGTTCCACAGTCTCATACACTCCATTGTTAACATTCTCAGCAGCCATTCTTAAATACTGCCATAAAACAAGGGTTAATTAAACAGATTAACATATCACATAATATCCCTATATTATGACCGATCAACAAATAAGCTTAGATAGGACATACTAGCGAAGGATTTACTCATCTCTCCCCTCCTAGTTCTACTCCCCGATCTCCGCCAGAGACCATATCCCTAAGCTTTGATACCAACTGTGACGCCCCCAAAATAGGTATACAACACCCATTCTGAGTCGCCAAATACATGGTACAGAAAGCAAACTACAACTTCAATAAGAATGAGTCTCCCTCGTCTGATTTTGCATGAACTGCAAAAAGCTCCTAAATATACCATCATTCATCGTTTGCTCGGTAGTATTGTTTACAGGAGGAATATTGCCTTCGTGTTGCACGTTCTCCTGGTTTGTGACTAAAGGTTGTTCCACAGTCTCATACACTCCATTGTTAACGTTCTCAGCAGCCATTCTTAAATACTTCCATAAAACAAGGGTTAATTAAACAAATTAACATATCACATAATATCCCTATATTATGACCAACCAACAAATAAGCTTAGATAGGACAAACTAGCGAAGGATTTACTCATCTCTCCCCTCCTAGTTCTATTCCCCGATCTCCGCCAGAGACCATATCCCTAGGCTTTGATACCAACTGTGATGCCCCCAAAATAGGTATACAACACCCATTCTAAGTCGCCAAATACATGGTACAGAAAGCAAACTACAACTTCAATAATACAATTGTCGTGCAAAATACAACAACACATACTGTGAGTTTAAATACAAATATTGTCTTCTAGACAATATCAACACTCAAATAAGTCCTCATTACAATTATTCATACACTATTTTACAGAAATAGTGAGGACTGCTAAAACATCTTTCTAGAACCATCACTCCATACCCCGACTCGATCCTGCTATGTTCTCACCTTCTGAGAAGAAAAATGGAACAAAAAGGAAAAGGGTGAGCTCAACTAGCCCAGTAAAGAATATTATGACTAAGATAATATACAACAAATTATCATTAGTCTTCAACAGGGAAAAATCTGATAAAACATAATAGACAACAAGTTTTAGATCAAAACTGCAGGGAAAACAACAATCTATTAGAAGAGTCAAGTAGAGAATGAGTTCTACTATCTTCTAAGATTTAAAATTCCATCATCAATATTTTATCCCTGTAACAACAATCAATATACATCTTTAATCGAATATTCATCTTTGCACTACAAGCCAAAGATATTCATTTGTATCACCAGTTGGTCATGTTCATCTCAACACCTGTTCATCTTTGCATTATGGGCCAAAGATATTCATCAGTTAACATATCATTCATCTTTGCACTACAGGCCAAAGATATTCAATAATATCATCATTAAGGACTGAGGATGATGAAAAACATTTTAGAGAACGAATCCAAAGGGCGATGTAAGGACAAATATTAGGGATTCGTGTTACAGTTTATCCAAGATCACTAATACGTCATAATAACCAATTTTGAAGCAGAATTCAAAAATAACGATCAAAACATGGATACAATCAAAGATAGTAGCCAAAATAGACATCTTGGACAAAAAGGAAAATTTTTATATTTCGGTGAATAGTATCGTATTCGTGAATAGTGCTATATACGTGAATAGTGCCGTATACGTGAATAATAACCCCGACACAAAAAGTTTCAAATTTGATTAAAAAGTTCACCAATATTTCGGTATAATGATATTGAAGAAAATAATATTATTTAAGAAGAAAATAACATCACTTACCTCAAAATAACGGTACTTCTGATCGGAATATCAGATAGAAAGTCGAAGGAAACTTGTACCGAACAGCAACTCTCAAAGTATCAAAATACTCACAAAAATACGCTCGATAATCTAGAGAGAAAGAAAACTTGTTTCTGGTGTGATTTTCAATTCTAACCTAAGCGTCTATTTATAGGAAAATGCTATAACACCATAGGAGACTAAAATAATAGAATATTATTATTTCTTTCTTTTCATTCAATGCATGTTAGGTTGGACATTTAATACCAGCCATCTTTGAACAAAATCAGTACCCCACATGTTTTCAAACAAGAGTGGGTCCCACCCATAATTTAATAAAAAATATTTTATTTTCTGAAACTTCAGTAATTCATAGAAAATAGCCCGTTTATCAGAAAAATACCAATTTTATGTCCATTCTGCCTGAAATCGAATTCTCTACAACTTTGTAGCTTTGAGTTTTTTCAAATTCCAAACAGAAAATATCCAAAATCCACAAACGAGTGATTTTTAATACTTCCCTTCCGACAAAATACTGATAAAACACCTCAGCATTAACTCCTTCATTTATAACCATATAAAATAAATAAATCCATCATCAAATAAATATTTTCTTATCATATAAATCAATAATTAATTATTCACAAATAATATTACAGAATCACACTTATGACAACCAGGTAGTTCCTTGGAAAGAGGGGGCTTTCCAATAAGGATTTTTCCTTACTGGCGCGCAATTAGGTGACCAAACCTCTCATTGACAGAACTTTCTAGACATTGCCAACAATGCTATCTAATAATATTATTCAAATAATATGAATTATTGATCTGATAATGGGAAATACCGTGCAATGACAATTATTGAAACAACAATAATATAAACTATCAACGCAGCAATTATTGAATCAATAAAATAAAATATTGAACAGTAACTATTGTAACAATTATTGAGTAGTGCCTTCTTACTTACAAATCAATAATTCATCAATACAGGCAATACCGTACTACTCTTGCGCAACCACACGACATCGTAATTTAACCACCGTGTATTCTAACAAAGTTAATTTGTGAATAACTACGCCGTTATTTATAAAAACTCATACTTTGTCATTTTCTTCATCCGATGCTTATTCTCATGTATGAGCCCCTAATGGTAATGGTCATACTGGTCGCATTTAATATTTCCCGACAAAAAGAATATTCCACGACCAAAAGAATATTCCCCGACTAAAATGAATATTTTATAACCACTTGCTTATTTTGTAAAATTTGCACATTTCACCCATAACCAAAGCATTATATCAAATTAACACCTTATTAATTTAGAATAATGAATAGAGAAAATTTAATTTTATTTATAATAAGTTTGGGTCTTACAATAAGTTTCTCGTATCAGTAAGAAATGAGCAGACTTGGTCAATCTATCAACAATGACCCAAATCGCATCTATGCCTTGAGAAACCTTGGGAAGACCAGTAATGAAATCCATGGTAATGTGCTCCCACTTCCATTCTGGAATTTCAAGTGGTTGCAATGGACCTTTTGCCACTTGATGCTCCGCCTTGACTCGTTGACAAGTTAGACTCCTTAAGATAAACCCCGCTATCTCTTTCTTCATATTGCTCCACCAAAATGTATGTCGAAGATCATGATACATTTTGGTACTCCCAAGATGGATTGCAAATGGTGTGTTGTGCGCCTCCATCTTGATTTTATACTTCAAGTCAGAATCGTTAGGAACATAAAGTCTGGAGTTGACTCGAAGTATTTCTTCTTCATCAATTCTTGCTTCCAGAATAGCACCTTCTTGCACTTTCTTCTTCATACACATCAGCTCCAGGTCTGTAGTTTGATCAGCTTTAACTTTATCGATTAAAGTCGGTTCCACTTGTATATTCACCATCATCACATGGGTCCCTGGAGTCTTTAACTCTATTCCATCCATTCCAAGTTATACAAAATGGGTCTTTGCGTTGACAGTATTGCACTCGTACCCGCATATGATCTTCTACTCAATGCGTCAGCTACTACGTTCGCTTTTCTAGGATGGTATTGGATAGTATGGTTTTAATCTTCAACAGCTTGAGCCAACGACTTTGGCGCATTACACGTTCATTTTGGTTGCAGAAATATTTAAGGGTTGAAGAAATGGGTTTTGTACTGGGGTTAGTACAAAATTCGATTTCACACTCTGGGGTAAGCCAGGAAGTTCTTCGAGAATACGTTAGGAAATTTATTAACGATAGAAATATCAATTAAAAACTGTGACTCTCATCCAAGACTTGGATAACACGTCACATTGATACCTATCAACTTGCCACCGCTATTCACGACGTCCCCTACGGATATTCTGGTTTTGGTGTATTCCAAGACTTGGAAGTCACCAGCGAAAGGCTCGGGGCTCTTTACTTATCGCTTGATATGACAGTGATTGAGTTTAGTTGTTTGGTTGCTTGAATTCGCTTAACAGGTTGGTTAGGAATATGAAAGCTAACAACCTTACGAAAAGCATGATGAGTAGTTAACCGACCGATTCCTAAAATGGCATCAAAGGCAAGTATTTTCAAAGAGATAAGATCGACAGGTAACGTGATTGTGCCCATTTGGATCAAATAAGATTTATAAACAGTGGATATGATAAAATTTTCTCCTAACGGAGTCTCCACAGATAAGTCAAAGTCTAATTTCTCTGGAGTCAAGTTTAAACGTTGAGTACAAGCAAGAGAAATAAAAGAATGGGTAGAACCGGTAACTAACAGGGTATAAACTTCGCAAAAATTTATGATTAACTAACCCGTGATAACTTCATTTGGTTTCCTCACTTGTTAGGAAGTCATTACAACCGCTCTCCCTTGAACTACCCGACTTTGACTTGTCTGGGTCAGCATTTGGTGTCATCATTACCGTTGAAATTGACTTTTCTATAGGGCATATTCCACCCTCAACTGCTTCATCGTACTCCTGTTTCATGATCTGAATCATTAATCTTTGATCCATATCGAATTTGGGTTGACCACAATGTATAGGATAATTCAAGACTTGATGTTGGGTTCTCTCAATTGCTGTCCAAAAAGAGAAATACATATCATCTATTTTAGCCTTCTTAGATCGGACATCTCTTTCCATAATATCAACGCGTCATGCAGTTTTTACCCATGCATCACTCATTCTCACTCGTTCAATTGTTTCTTCTTTCAGCTCAGATTCCATCTTTATCATCTTATTCTCTGCCAAAGAGTGCTTCTGTTCAAGCATCACATATCGGGTAACACAAGCTTGAATTATTGCATCCTTTTGCTCCACGACCGCCTGTCGTTCTTCATCCTGTTCTTCTAACTCATGAATACGATTTTGCAATTTTAAATTTCGATCATACAATTCTTCTAATAAATTCTCCTCAGGTTCCTCTTCTTCCTCACTCTCAGATGCTACTTCTGCGACTATCTCGGGTGCAACTATCAATTCTTCACTCACCACATGGATATCTCTAATTCCTTCTTCGCTTGACATCACATTATCCTGGTTGGTGATTAGAGGTGTCTCCACGATCTCATTCACTTCATTGTTAACGTTCTCAGCTGCTATTCTTAAAAACTGCCATAAAACAGGGGTTAATTAAACCAATTAACATATTATCCCTATACTCCGTTTGACCAATTAAATACCAAATAAACTTAGGTAGGTTATACTAGCGAAGGAATTCCGTCTCCCCTCCTAGTTCTTGTCTCACATCTCACCAGGGATCATATCCTCAAGCTTTGATACCAACCGTGTGACGCCCCCAAATAGGTATACATCACCCATCTTGAGTCACCAAATACATGGTACAAAATTCAAATACAACTCAATTATACGAAGATCGTAAAAATACAACAAAACATAATCTAAGAGTTTTAATAAAAATATTGTCATCTAGACAATATCCACACTCAATGGAGTCCTCATTACATTTATTATCACACTATTTAACAGAATGGTGAGGACTACTAATGCTATCATCTGGACTGTCACTCCATTCCCTGACTAGTCCCGGCTACGTTCTCATTTCCTGAAGAGAACAGTGAAAGAGAGGGTGAGCTCAACTAGCCCAGTAAGAAATATTATGACTAAGATAATGCAGAATAAATTATCATTAGTCTTCAAAAAATGTTAATCTGATAAAATACAATAGACATTAAGTTTAACTGCAGTGGAATAAGCAATCCATTAGAAGAGTCAAGTAGAGCATGATATCTACTATCATCTATGATTTAAAATGTTTTCATCAATTTTTATCGCTGAGACCCAACTTAATAAATAAACCACATCATTGAGTCATCCCTGCACTACGGGCCAAGGATATTCATTAAATCATCAATGGTCATGACTATACCGAATAATCCCTGGTCATAATCATACCAAAAACTGTCCATCAATGCACTACAAAGCACGAGGACTTTTACCACATCATTTATAACATTACAGGTCATGATTATACCGAATGATCCCTGGTCATAATCATACCAAGTCTATCTATGCACGTAAGCCAAACATGACTTTCATCACAATATAAGCATGAGGATGATGACAATGACATAATAATTCAATAAAACAAGTTCAAGAATAAATTTTAAAGATTTATAAGTTAATTTATCCTGAAATCAATTACGTCCAAATTGTCAACATGATATTGCTTTGTGGAGTAAAATTCAAGAATGCTCAGAAGAATATTTCCATGAAAAGATACTGGATGAAGCGCAAATATCCAAGATATTCTACTAATTTCATGGAGTATAGAAGCCAAAACTTTAACCAACTGAGTATAATAGAATATATGAAATCAGTAAATGGATTTTCGCCGCCATGCGTAATCCACGAGATGCATCATTTCCACAATTTAATAAGGAATGAATATGAAGCATCATTCACCATGCATGTGATAATCCACATGTAGACATGTTATTCCAATAGAATAATAAAGAATGGAACCAGTCATGCGTAATCCGCATGCATGGATATTCCAAATGTAATAATAAAGAATGGAATAACGTAAGAATTCACCATGCATGCGATAGACCGCATGCATGAGATATTCCAAATGTAATAATAAAGAATGGAATAACAAAGAATTCACCATGCATACGATAGATCGTATGCATGTGAGTTATTCCAATGTAATAATAAAGAATGGAACCGTGTCTAGCGTAATCACTTATGTATAGGATATTCCAAATGTAATAATAAAGAATGGAATAACAAAAGAATTTCAACATGTATCCTGTATTTCATGTATGTGATATTCTAATATAATAATAAAGAATGGAATAATGTAAGAATTTCACCATGTATGCGGTACTTAGATGACAAAGTTATTCCAACATAATAATAAAGAATGGAATAATGTAAGCTCTCTTCATGAATACGAAAAGAAATAATACCCTTTACCTTAGAAAGAAACCGATCTTTGGAGTAGAGGTAATGCAGACTTCTCTCTTCTTCTTTCTCTCTATAATTTCTCTCTATAATAATTGCTCTATAGCTTTAGTGAATTAGTGAGAAATAAAGAAAGAATGCGCTTCTATTTATAGGAAAATATAGTTTTGATAATTGCACGTTTTGGGGCTCAAAATATTACAGTACAATACCTTCAACTTTTCTTTCTTTTTTAATTTAGTCCTGCAAGTATTATCAAACTTGCACCACCTCCCCTAATAGTAAATAATGTGAATCAATAGTTCAAACATGTGAATCAATAGTTATAATCATGTGAAAATATGAATTACAGTATAGTACCTCCATCTATACCTCCATTTTTAACTTAGTCATGCAAGTATTATCAATCTTGCACCAACTCCCCTAATAGTACTAGAATGTGAATCAATAGTACACATATGTGAACAAATAGTTATAATCATGTGAATTAATAGCAATTAATTGCTCATTATCCTATTAATTACCCGACTGGTCAGTATAACTTCCAGACATCAATTAATATCGAAATAAATATCGATTTCCACTAACACTAATAATTCCAACACAATGGAACTATCAATTTCATCTTTAATCAACACGAACTTATTCATCATTAATATTATAACTCATAATATTTAACAATCAAGTTGTTCCCAGGAAAGAGGGGGCTTTCCGATAAGGATTTCTCCTTATTGGCAAGCAATTAGATGACCAAACCTCTCCTTGACAGAACTTTTAGACATTGTAAATATTACAATTTAATAATATGAATAACTTTGTCGTCTCAATTATTGATTTAATAATATATCATATAATGGAGATGAGACTGTGACAATAATCAAATCAATAATATGAGAGATATGATGTAGCAATTACTGTAGCAATAATTGAGTATAACTGAGTAACTTCTCATGTAAGCATCAATAATTAATACCGTGTGCTACTATACAACCACGCCAGACATCGTATTTTTTACTAATGGGTAGTTCAACAGGTTTAACGGTAAAACTTCACCGTTATTTTTATAAAAGATAATTATGTCATTTTCTAATTACGACAATACTTACGCTGTAGGGTCCACTAATGATTGTGCCTTAGTCATTTAATATTCCCTGTTAAAATGAATATTCCCGACCAATCGAATATTATATAACCACTTGCTTACTTTGCAAAATTTGTAAATATTACCCACAACTATAACATTATATTAAATCCACACCATAATATTCAAAAATATATTTCGAGAAAATTATTCTTTATTCATAAAAGTTGGGGTCTTACACTCACTGGCTTGAGGCGTATAGTGGTGCAGATGAGATCACATATGGCCACGTTATATCCCAGCATTTTCTTTTTGACAGATTTGGCTCTGAGGATAGTTATGCACGACATTCCGAGGATTTCACCACACCGGAGGATCATTGGCGTTTGGCCAGAGTAGATGTACTGCTATTGTGCATATTGTCATATGTCTACATGCCACGGTACATGGATGAGTTGGACATTGGCGTCATTATGACAGTGAGAGCTCTTAGGGAGGGTCACACCATTATACCGATGATCATAGTAGAGACTCTGAGGTCAGCTATATACTACTGCACTTATCTGGCAGGAGTGTTTATATGCAGTTCGGTCACGCTGTATGTGTGGTTTATGTCACACTTTGAGATCGATTGACACTTTTAGACGGCATGGATATTGTTTCACCCATGATATAGCCATGTCGTACTCCTTTTAGCCTGTAAAGTGTACAGATGCTGCATCTTGGTCAGCTTTCTTGGCAGGGATTGGAGATCTGTTCGCTATATTGTCGTAAACAGGGCTTAGCTCACCCTACAGCTTCATTACTCATGCTCCGGGCATGGATTATCTTCCTCTGGCTGGCTTGAGAGGCATAATTACTTACCACCCACTGGTCGTGATGTGTCAGTTTGACCAGTTTCCAGATTTTCATCCTTTTGAGGGGGCATCAAGTCATCGCCTCGCTTTTCAACATTTATCAGCAGAGGACAGATCTAGGTTGTATGCCTGTTGGGATCAGCGAGAGCTATCCGAGTTTTCTATCAGCCATCCGGGTTTTTCTGCAGAGTATTCCGCATGGATGGAGACAGAGACTGCATCGACTGCGGTAGTATCCACTGTGCAGGGGATTGATTTTGATGATGAGGAGCCTATGGAGGAGGCTGATGTTCCCATTGAGGAGGATTTGACTGCTGGGTTGCCAGCATTTGTGATGGATTCTCCCACTACTAGTGCTACTGTCATTCAGTATTTAGAACAGTATCTGGAGCAGAGTCTACATCTGATGACCTAAGAGAGAGATCAGGCTAGGGCCTCGATGTTGACGACTCTTGATGGGAGAGACACAACTCTATTAGAGAGAGACGAGGTTAGATCAGCCAAAGATGCATTGATTGTGGAGCGAGATGCTGCCCTATCTGCCCGGGATGTGGCCGTCGCAAATAATACTTCAATGAAATCCCATACGACTGGCATCCTTGCCGATATGAGTGCATATATTGATGAGCACCATGCTACCATGCAGTTAGCCTCAGATCTGCTAGCTCGTGTAGATACCATTGGGCAGGAGCTTGCAGCATTACCTCCTTCTTCAAAGAGGGATGCTATGTTAGATCTGATAGTCCGCATACACACAGATCCGTAGATAGCTTTGTATTTTTCCTGTACAGACTAGCTTAGCCATTTTGTCATGTACATCACATATGTATAAATCAAACAATATTATATATGGCAGAGAAATATATTTTGATTTACTTCCCTTTTAGTTGTGCCTTGATACTTGCCTGTTTCTTCAGGGCTTTGTGATCTTGATGCATTCTGAACTCATCCGTAATGTGTGGACATTGAGCCATCTCAGGATTTTTTAGAACGGATCATTGATTTGTATGTATCCCTACCATCTTTGGTGTCTTGGGACTGGTTTCTGTATGGAAATGTGGAGAGGAGTGTGGCTTTTCCACTCTGAGATTGACCGTACCACAGATGGTCGCCAGTACTTCTATTTGTGAGAAGCCTAGTTAATTCCATCTCTTATGGATTGGTGTTGCTCTTTGAGGCACAACCGCAGCTTAGATGGTCACCGAATCGTTTATTTGCGGGGAGAGGTTGGGTAATTCCACCCTTTGGTCTGAAGCCGATGAAATGTGGTGGATTGAAATTTGATCCCAGTACCGTGTGACAAGTATTTTTGTTATGTTAGGGGGTTAGACTGAACCATAAATGGCTGCCTACGTACTCTTATTGAAAAGGAGATTAAGTTTGCCTAGTTAAAACCTGGTGTAAGAGGTTCAACGCTGAATGTGAAAGGCAGATAGGTGTAGAAGCTTTATTGATGAAGAAGGGTGTAGAAGTGTTTTTGTGGTTTTTATTTTTGTAGAGAAAGGGCAAAAATGTTTTTGTGTTTTTTGTTTATTGTGACCGGGCCATATAGAATATGGTTTCCTATGTACTCCCGTGTATCAAGGAGATCAAGTCGACGTAGTTCACCCCTCAGGACGAATTGCAGCCGAAGAGAAGTATGAATCCCATGTGCAGGCTATACTGCGGGGAGAAAAAAGTTTGATCCCATGATTGGGACAAACTGCAGGTGTAGAAAAAGTTTGATCCCGTCTTCAGGACAAAATGCAAGCGTAGAAAAGTTTAATCCCGTCTTCAGGATAAACTGCAGGTGTGAAAGGTTCAATCCCGTCTTTAGGATAACCGATATTGTATGGAAGGTTTGAAATGAGGTGAAACTAGGCTGCTGGTTTAAAATGTATGTTTCCCTGAGGGGCATAAGAGTATGTAAAAAGGGTTAGAAAATCGGAATGACTGGTGATTTGATGATCCAAAAACTAGAATGTTTGCTTGATGATAACCCCAAACATAGTACCGTTTCACGGTGTCCGAGTTGATAAGATGTGGAAATTCATCACCATCCATTTCCTGTAGTCTGAGAGCGCCTCCTGTCAATACCTCCTTGACAACAAACGGGCCTTCCCAGTTAGGAGCGAATTTTCCCTTGGATTGATATTTGTTGTCAATGATCTTCTTTAAAACCAAGTCATGTTGTTTGAACTTCTGTAGCCGGACTTTTTTGTTGCGGGATCATGCGATCCTTTGCTGATATAACTGACCATGGAAGATAGCCGTGGTTCGTCTTTCGTCTATCAAAGACAATTGGTGATACCTGTCTTGTACCCATTGGTCTTCATCCAGTTGAGCATCCATCAACACTCTGAGGGATTCCATTTCCACTTCTATGGTGAGCACTGCTTCCATCCCATAGGCTAATGAGTAGGGGGTTGCCTGATAAGTAGGTTTTATACCTACTTATCCGATATCTATTACTTGAATTAGTTGCTTAAACCTATGTTTTGTAGTTACTTTGCATGCATTGTGTGTTCATTTCATACATTTTATGTTATTTCATAGGTTATGACACGACATGGGTATGAAGAAGCAATGAAAAGTAATTTGGACATCTTTTGGAGTAAAATATGCAAGCAAGTACAAGAAGGGAAGATTTCAAGGCTTTTAACACCAAGTTGGATGGATGTTCTTGGCTTGGAACTTGAATTTTATTGTAGCTCTACTTCTTAGATTTTCGAAACATCTTGAATCATCCCAATCGGAGTTCGGATGCGAGAGTTATGGCCTTTTTATCAACAAAGATCAAAACTAAGAGTTGTCATGCTTGCCATTTACATAACATCTACTTCAACCCCAATTTCAACTTTGATCTGGACTGAATCTGTAAATCCTCAAAGAATGAAAGTTATAGATCTCGTCGATATCTTCGATTTGATAGGTGACAGGCCCCGTAACTCCTAGCGGATCAAAAGTTATGCCTATTTTACAAAAGGACGTCATGAGAGATAAATAGAGTAATATGGACCATGAACGCCTAGAAATAGCGTGGGCGCATTGCAATACTAGAATTTCTCGCCATCGTCGCTTCGGGCGGCCCAAAATGGCCTAGGAATGGCGCTGGGGCTCGCTTGGGTTACGTGAGGGACAACTATTTTGGGTTATTTGGTGTCCAATTTGAGCTAGAATAGGATTCTTAGTTGCCTAACTTGCTAGGATATCCATTAAAACTATAAATATACGATTTAAACTTGGATTGGGAGGCTAGTTTTGGAGGATTCCATTATATTAGATTAGAGTAGTTTAGGAGGAAAATCCTAGTTCTTATTAGTTTTGGATATTGAAGCAACTTGGAGACCATTGAAGATCAAGAGCAGAAGCTTGAGGAAGATGAAGATTTGCTGGCAACAGATTTATTCTTTACTCTACTCTTAGTTTTGTCTTTTAATGTGTATTCAAGTGTGGATTCTTAGTTTTAATTCAATGAACAAATTCTTTGTTTAAAATTATAATTGATCTTATTGTGTAGTTTATTTTAATATGCCTCGCTATCAATTATTATGTTCTATTGTGTGGATTGTCTATTGTGATTTGGAATTAATTGTTTAATTGATTGGCCATCAATTACTGTGATAATCTATATAAACTCGAGAGATAAAGTATAGATTTAGATCTGATCATGATAGCATGTGTTTCTGATTTCTGCATAGATGAAATTCATGATTCGTGTTTAGGATAGAGATATGCCTTTACGCTATATGTAATCTTATAGAGAACTTGTGCTTTAAATCCTTTTTAATTGTAATTCACATAAAGATATAGTGGATTAGTTAATTAGGGTGTCTTGTTTAATTCTATCATCTGTGGATTTAAGTGAGTATGGGTATTATGCATCGAGAGGTGGTTTTATTTGCTTTAGTGTTCTTGATTAACAATTCAGGATAGAGAATAATTGATGAGAAGTGTGTTAACTTAAATGAAGCAATAAGTGAAGTTGTGATTTTAAATCTCCATAATCTTAATTTAACTAGTGGAATTTAATAGTAGTTTAATTATATAATTTGAAATTCATTTGTTTAAATAAGATTGAGTTGGTTACGGGTTAGTACTTGATAATTTTTATTAAACAATTCCTCGTGGGAACGATACTCTACTTACACTTTATTACTTCTTGACCACATATACTTGCGTGTTGTGCGTAATTAGATTTTACCCAACAAGTTTTTGGCGCCGTTGCCGGGGAATTAATTTAATAATTATTTACCAATATTAATTTCAATTAAATTAGTCTTAATTTAAACATTTTTATTTTTATATTTAATTCTCTTTCTATTTTTTCTTTCTTTCTTTTTAGATACCATGGCGAAATTTAATTATGACTGGCCGTATATGAGAATGACTCAGCCAAGGGGAGCGGAGATTGATGGACTCGCGACACTTTCTGCATTATCAACACAGATTGAGAAACTTTCGGGGAGGTTGGATGCTTTTGCAGCACAACGTCGTTAAATTGTGGCGGTTACTTGTGATTATTGTGCTGGAAATCATCCAAGTCATCAATGTACCACCGCTTTTTGGCAGACAACACGCTGGCGGTGATTACCCCAACAATTATGCTTATCCCACCAATTATCATCAAGTTTGGGGGTATCACCCGGATTCGTCATGGAGCTACAATTATGAAAACCAATACTATGCTCCAAATCCATCATACACACCAGAATTTTCATGTCCACCTCCATTGCCACAATATGAAAAGCCAAATCTGAGGGATGTAATATTGAAGGGCATAGCAAACCTAGAGGAGATGAGGATTAGCCAAGAGCTGTCAACTAAAAATTTTAATAATCGGATGGAACAACTCATCATTACTTCAAACCTTGGTCCTCAACACATGGATTCCAAAACTGAGACAGATAATTCAGGGTTGGAGGAATTGTTGTCCAAGTTCGTAGCATCAAATGAGGAAAGGAGGATTAATTAAGAGCGGTCTATTCAGAATCAAGAGATATCGATTCAAAATCTACAAAACCAGATGGAGCAAATGCTCAAAGCCTTGAACAACTGTCCTCAAAACAATTGGTGTTATGACGAGGATTCCGAGATTAATGAAGTGCCCGAGCCAAATCTACAACTAGATGAGCCACGAGATGTTAAAAAAGAGGAGACAAGTGGGGATAATGAAAACAAGGTCATCGAAGAACTAACTGTGGGTGCCAATGATGATGAGCCTATGTTATTTATGCCCCAAGTGCCTTCTTCACCAAAGTTCAAGGATCCGATTAGATTTGCAAAACCTTGTCCGATTGGTAGCCATGTCATCGGTAAGGCTCTTTTTCACATGAGAGCTAGTAAAAATGTGAAGCCATGGTGGGATGAGGAGGAGAAGATAGAAGAAGAGCCCGTTGTGCTTGACAAGCCTCAAAGCTCCAATCTAATCATAGACTCAACGAATGACAAAGCACCTAGTTATTCAACATTCTCAATTGGGCACTTATTTAAACAAAGCATGTTAGGTGACTTTAATTTGATAGCCATCATAAAAGGGAACCTACCGAAAGTTACATTGTTTTCGATGGATGAAGGGTTCCTCAATTATCGAAGAGGAATTGGATAGTGCTGATCAGACAAAATTGGGCTTATGACGTTAAAACTAGCGCTACTTGGGAGGCAACCCAAGCTCTATACCTTTTCTTCCTTATTTATTCTTTATATTTTAGTTTATAGTTTAGCTCAAATATTTAGTTTTCAATGAATAATGACTCCATAATAGTATGCTCGCAGGTAAGGCAAGAAAAAGAGAGTCACCAAGCTACTGGCCCCATAGCGCGGGCCGTGCCACCTAACACATAGACACGGTGTCAGGCACGCGTTACTACGTAACCTCATCGACCCCTATATTGCGTAGCGCGCCCTCTCGGTATACATATGGCAGGCGGTCACGCCACCACGTAAATTCAAGGCGTTAAAAGTGGTTTAATTGCAATGTTAGTTAAGTCCAACTCTAGTGTGGTTCCCGATTTATTCCAATGTGTCTGGCCTATTCTTCAGACTTAGCAGACAAGGAGGAACATGTTGTATTTTCAGGGAAGTCATCTCTTTTAATTTTTCCTATTTTAGCCATTGAGGACAATGTCTGTTTTAAGTTTGGGGGGCATTTTAGTGTCGTATTACATATAGTTAGTTATTTACATTGTAGTTCATATAGTTACATTTTTGTTTTTTCTTGAATTCAAAAATTTCTTTTAAAAAAAATATTTTTTTACTATGTTTGTATAGCATTTAGTACATCTTGATTGAGTCCAGCTGTTTGATAATTACAATTTATTTTGGCCAATGATGAGATTGGAATTGGGTAGACAAATATAATACTGATTATTAGAGCGTTAATGTGATTTCTTGTTATGAATTGAGTCTTTTTCTGTTTGAAACTGGTATAATAAGGATAACACAGTAAAAATAACTTGTTAATTGATTGAGTTTAAATTGATACATAATGGGACTCTAAAGAATAATGCTAGTTTGAATGAAAGAATGACAAGAATAAGTAGTGATGACTAAAGTTAGACAAGAACCTAAGTTTGGGGGAATATTTGGGGTATATAAGCTATAAAAAAAAAGAAAAAAATGTATGAATAAACACCGTGGCGTGCTTGTCTAATTTTGTGGCCTTTGTTACTAGAGTAAGTAAGCCTGAGGGGATTGTCTTTACACCTAGCGCCCTAAGGTCTTAATGGTCTGGAAGTCGTTGGTCGAAAGCTCGTTAAGGTAGCATTGAAAAGCCTAAGGGGATAAAACATTGCATAACTATGTTTATATAAACCAAAAGAAAAAAAAAGAATAAAACGGGAAATAAGAGCAAAAAGCCCCCGTAGATTAAAAATGAAGCATAAGTATCCCATGTTGACCCTCGATATTGGTAATTGTTTGATTTTAGTTGGATCTAGCTTGTTTTGGGATTTCTTGAGTTTACACTGTATGATGCCTTCGAAGAGACTTATTATGTGTTAAATTTGATTTTATATCAGTTAACATTGTTGTGGAGCACACACGCACTATATTAGTGATAACAGTCTAAGATTTGATGATTGATTAAGAAGTTAATGATTTGTTTTGATATGATGTATTATCATGTTTACTTGATTCTCTAAGGTCGGTTGAATAGACTTGTTTATGTCATTACTTCTGGATTCATATGCATGTAGATTAGTTGTATTGCATATCATTATTGTTTTGTGTTTTTTCTTGAGAACAAGCAACTGTTTAAGTTTGGGGGGTAATTGATAAGTAGATTTTATACCTACTTATCCGATATCTATTACTTGAATTAGTTGCTTAAACCTATGTTTTGTAGTTACTTTGCATGCATTGTGTGTTTATTTCATACATTTTATGTTATTTTATAGGTTATGACACGACATGGGCATGAAGAAGCAATGAAAAGTAATTTGGACATCTTTTGGAGTAAAATATGCAAGCAAGTGCAAGAAGGGAAGATTTCAAGGCTTTTAACACCAAGTTGGATGAATGTTCTTGGCTTGGAACTTGGATTTTATTGTAGCTCTACTTCTTAGCTTTTCAGAACTTCTTGAATCATCCCAATCGGAGTTCGGATGCGAGAGTTATGGCCTTTTTATCAACAAAGATCAAAACTAAGAGTTGTCATGCTTGCCATTTATATAACATCTACTTCAAGCCCAATTTCGACTTTGATCTGGACTGAATCTGTTAATCCTCAAAGAATGAAAGTTATAGATCTCGTCGATATCTTCGATTTGATAGGTGACAAACCCCGTAACTCCTAGCGGATCAAAAGTTATGCCTGTTTTACCAAAGGACTTCGCAACAGAAAATAGAGTAGCGCGGACCGCGCTAGAAATAGCGCGGGACACACTGGGCCACTAGAATTTCTACCACTGTAGCGCGGGGCGGGCCCAAAATGGCCTAGGAATGGCGCGGGGCGCGTCGGTCGGCGAGGGGACAGCTGTTTTGGGTTATTTGGTGTCCAATTTGAGCTAGAATAGGATTCTTAGTTGCCTAACTTGCTAGGATATCCATTAAAACTATAAATATATGATTTTAACTTGGATTGGGAGGCTAGTTTTGGAGGATTCCAATATATTAGATTAGAGTAGATTAGGAGCAAAACCCTAGTTCTTATTAGTTTTGGATATTGAAGCAACTTGGAGACCATTGAAGATCAAGAGCAGAAGCTTGAGGAAGATGGAGATTTGCTGACAACAGATTTATTCTTTACTCTACTCTTAGTTTTGTCTTTTAATGTGTATTCAAGTGTGGATTCTTAGTTTTAATTCAATGAACTAATTCTTTGTTTAAAATTATAATTGATCATATTGTGTAGTTTATTTTAATATGTCTCGCTATCAATTATTATGTTCTATTGTGCAGATTGTCTATTGTGATTTGGACTTAATTGTTTAATTGATTGGCCATCAATTACTGTGATAATCTATATGAGCTCGAGAGATGAAGTATAGATTTAGATCTGATCATGATAGCATGTGTTTGTGATTTGTGCATAGATGAAATTCATGATACGTGTTTAGGATAGAGATATGCCTTTACGCTATATGTAATCTTATAGAGAACTTGTGCTTTAAATCCTTTTTAATTGTAATTCACATAAAGATATAGTGGATTAGTTAATTAGGGTGTCTTGTTTAATTCTATCATCTGTGGATTTAAGTGAGTATGGGTATTATGCATTGAGAGGTGGTTTTATCTGCTTTAGTGTTTTTGATTAACAATTCAGGATAGAGAATAATTGATGAGAAGTGTGTTAACTTAAATGAAGCAATAAGTGAAGTTGTGATTTTAAATCTCCATAATCTTAATTTAACTAGTGGAATTTAATAGTAGTTTAATTATATAATTTGAAATTCATTCGTTTAAATAAGATTGAGTTGGTTACGGGTTAGTACTTGGTGATTTTTATTAAACAATTCCTCGTGGGAACGATACTCTACTTACACTTTATTACTTCTTGACCAAATATACTTGCGTGTTGTGTGTAATTAGATTTTACCCAACAAGTTTTTGGTGCCGTTGCCGGGGAATTAATTTAATAATTATTTACCAATATTAATTTCAATTAAATTAGTCTTAATTTAAACATTTTTATTTTTATATTTAATTCTCTTTCTATTTTTTCTTTCTTTCTTTTTAGATACCATGGCGGAATTTAATTATGAGTGGCCGTATACTAGAATGACTTAGCCAAGGGGAGCGGAGATTGATGGACTCGCGACACTTTCTGCATTATCAACATAGATTGAGAAACTTTCGGGGAGGTTGGATGCTTTTGCAGCACAACGTCGTTAAATTGTGGCGATTACTTGTGATTATTGTGGTGGAAATCATCCGAGTCATCCATGTACCACCAATTTTGAGCCGGTACCGTATGGCGGTGATTACCCCAACAATTATGCTTATCCCACCAATTATCATCAAGTTTGGGGGTATCACCCGGATTCGTCATGGCGCTACAATTATGAAGACCAATACTACGCTCCAAATCCATCATACACACAGGAATTTTCATGTCCACCTACATTGCCACAAGATGAAAAGCCAAATCCGAGGGATGTAATATTGAAGGGCATAGTAAACCTAGAGGAGATGAGGATTAGCCAAGAGCTGTCAACTAAAAATTTTAATAATCGGATGGAACAACTCATCATTACTTCAAACCTTGGTCCTCAATACATGGATTCCAAAACAGAGACAGATAATTCAGGGTTGGAGGAATTGTTGTCCAAGTTCGTAGCATTATATGAGGAAAGGAGGATTAATCAAGAGCGGTCTATTCAGAATCAAGAGATATCAATTCAAAATCTACAAAACCAGATGGAGCAAATGCTCAAAGCCTTGAACAACTGTCCTCAAAACAATTGGTGTTGTGACGAGGATTCCGAGATTAATGAAGTGCCCGAGCCAAATCTTCAACTAGATGAGCCACGAGATGTTGAAAAAGAGGAGACAAGTGGGGATAATGAAAACAAGGTCATCGAAGAACTAACTGTGGGTACCAATGATGATGAGCCTATGTTATTTATGCCCCAAGTGCCTTCTTCACCAAAGTTCAAGGATCCGATTAGATTTGCAAAACCTTGTCCGATTGGTAGCCATGTCATCGGTAAGGCTCTTTTTCACATGAGAGCTAGTACAAATGTGAAGCCATGGTGGGATGAGGAGGAGAAGATAGAAGAAGAGCCCATTGTGCTTGACAATCCTCAAAGCCCCAATCTAATCATAGACTCAACGGATGACAAAGCACCTAGTTATTCAACATTCTCAATTGGGCACTTATTTAAACAAAGCATGCTAGGTGACTTTAATTTGATAGCCATCACAAAAGGGAACCTACCAAAAGTTACATTGTTTTCAATGGATGAAGGGTTCCTCAATTATCGAAGAGGAATTGGATAGTGTTGATCAGACAAAATTGGGCTTATGACGTTAAAACTAGCGCTACTTGGGAGGCAACCCAAGCTCTAAACCTTTTCTTCCTTATTTATTCTTTATATTTTAGTTTATAGTTTAGCTCAAATATTTAGTTTTCAACGAATAATGACTCCATAATAGTATGCTCGCAGGTAAGGCAAGAAAAAGAGTCACCAAGCTACTGGCCCCATAGCGCGGGCCACGCCACCTAACGCATAAACACAAATACGGGCGCGTACATTACCCGAACCTCATCGACCCCATAGCGGGGCGCGCCATCTCGTACATACATATATAGCGCAGTAGCGTATTCGTAAATCCCAGCGTTAAAGTGGTTTAATTTCAATGTTAGTCAAGTCCAACTCAAGTGTCACTTCAACAAAAAAGCTTATCAATGATCAGATATCAATGATCGTGACACGGTCATAGATGAGTATCAACGATCGTATCGCGGTCACGATACTAGTCGCAGAAAATCCGTCACGGGAGGACATCGACCCAAATAATAGATGACCGACTAATTAGCGACCGCACTCGCGACCGATATCGTCATTGCTTCGACGACGATCTTTGAGTCATTCGTCGTGTGACGTGGAACACGTGGCAACGACGGACAATAATATACCACATGCGCTATTCGCTTAGATTATCTTGATCGTGATGTTTTTTTTTTTTTAATAATTTTGCTGCTTTTTATTGATTTCCCAAAATAACCCGCTTTGTACTTGCTTTTCAATCCCAACACAAAGAATATATATAAACAAGCATCCATATTAACATCCATCCAATACAATACAAAACATTCATCCATGAATAAACATTCATCAAATACAATATAAAACATTCATCCAACACAATACAATCGATATCATAAACATCCATATAAACCAATATAATTGTCCAAATAATGAATCTAAAAGAGTACAAGGCTTTAAAAATCTAAAAAACAAGTCTAGCGCGCTTTCATGGATCATCCAAATTAGATCCTCAATTAACAAAGTAATAAAACATATATGTTACATATAAGTAAGACATCGACTCAAAGACTATAAACATATACGACAATGTAGCTATATACAATAAATAAGCGATATATATATATATATATATATATATATATATATATATCTCGCCTCGTCGTCGCTTTGCTTCCTCGCCTCTCGCTCTTCCACCGCCGCCATCGCCTTCGCCAACTCATCAGACTCGAGACCGCAGATGCCCCAATTATATGAAAGAAGATCACGATCCTCGACAGATCGCTTCTCACACACCAAGCAGGAGTATGATAGGGTCGATAACTCGATGATTGTGTAGATCGGTGATGAGTCCGCCTCGCTTAATCGATGGTCGGGCGCCGCCTTTTGTCCTCGGCCTTTGACATAATTTTTCTTCACGATGGACGCCTCCCATAATTCTTAATCAATCGACGACGTGGGTGCCTTCAGATATCGCTTGCTCATTAAGCCCTTATAAATGTCCTCCGTCAAGATGAACAATTAAATAGTTTAAAATAAATTAAAAAAATACTAAAAAAGGTCGCCACAATTTATAAACAACATATTAGGATAAAATGAACTTATTACCGCTTATCCTAAATGACCTCAGTGTGTATCATCACGGTGGCCACATACACATCCAACCAATTGATAGGTCAACCTTGAGACCGAGACTCCTACAATTCATTTTCTCATATTATTATGTAAACATATGATATTTTAGCTACAAAAGATTATCAGAAACATAACATACGTACCACTCGGCAAAGAATGTGTCGCAATGTGATATACCGCCGCCTCGACACGCGCCTTTTGCCTTCTCATTGCCTAATACACTGAGGATCTGCTCGAGGCGCGGCTTTGCGCCTCTTGACCCAAATTCTCTCACTCTCCACCGGTCACACATCTTCACCCATATGGGTTGTCAGGCACCACCACTGGGCTATGCTCATGCATATATTGCTCACCCCGCCTCGGATGGTCAATCTCAAAGATTGTGCGTGGCTTTTTGTCGCCTTTGTTCAAATTATCTTTAGTTCTGATGGCGATTTACGCTGTAATAGTGTCTCAATAATCGATGCTTGTAAAGGCCATCCCATCTATACCGCTTTCGCAAATAAAACAACAATAATAATATTAAAATCAAGTATATTACTAAACAATATTATTTGATTAACTATGTATTACCTATCGAGCGATAAAAAATATACCAAATTCAAATTAAATCAGATCCTTATGGGCGAGAGGTGTGCTCGCCCATGTAATCACCGACGAGGCTGCTTTTGAAGCATAATTGTGAAATGCACTTCACAATTTTACTATCTTGAAAATCACTACAATATACAAGAATTTACATTAAAATATATTTATAACAATGGAAATATTAAACCCTTATACATATACGATGTTTAACTTACGTGCTTTCTCGGAGGAGGACGGATCTCAGATAAGAATGCGATCATTCGGATTAACCGGCCTTCTAAGACACATGATTAGGGCTCTCACCCAACCCAAGGCTTTTCGTCAGCAGCAGTTCGTAAGACATCTATAAATAAAAAATTAGGATGTTAGTATGAAATTATGAATGACAATTAATTGTATGAAATAGTTAACTACGATTATCATAAGTGAAAGATACATAAACATGATCGCAAAATAGTTAACTACAACAACTACAAATGATATAGTTAAGGATATAGAGAACATTCCTATATAGAGAACATAAATGAAAGGTACATAATTATGAACTAAACATGAACATGAACATGAACATAAACATACATTTTGTACAATTATAACTAAACATACATTTTAATGAAAATCGTTGTTCGATGAGTCGTAATCATTTTGTACAAGTATCGAGATTCATAACCATCTTCTTCAGATTCGTGTCGTTGTCACCAATAACTCTTCCTCAATATCATTGCTATCCGCACAATAATAACTATCTCGATCCAATTCATCGTGTTCATCTCCACCTCTAACCGGATTACATCATTATTGTCCTCTATATTTATTATAGGAGGTCTCTCAAGCATTTCTCTTGGTAGAAATCCTCGCCTATTACTTGGACACGACTACGCTGGGGAGTATGAATTACAACTTGCCAATCAGAAGCGGCCTATCCCTTTTCCTAACAGACTAGGAGTATAGTAAACTTGTACTATTTGAGTTGGTAAAACAAATAGCTTCGTTGGAGTACGCAGACCTATGGAGGTCAATATCGACGATTCCATGTCCGCCAACACGATCCCTTTTTGAATCAAACCAACGGGCACTTGAACAAGTGAATATAACCCCATATGTGCCCTTGTACGACAAACTCTACGATTTCCTCCAACTCCCCATAAAAGGCACGACCAAGATCATTGAATAATCTCCTCGACACACACTCCGAGTTCGTTGTTCTTTACCGCGCCCATATGCCTTTGTGTGAAATTCACAACCATTTATTTTGTAACCATTGAGGGTGACTTGGTCCATGTCCGTCCCATAACTAGGACTTGTACATTAGCCGGAATCGCTGATCCTCAAATAAAAGCCTACAAAAACTCCATCTTATTAAATGAAGTCATAGTTAACATGGAGTATATATATATATATATATATATATATATATATATATATATATATATATATATATATATATATATATATACACTACGTGCTTAAAATTGAACTTACTTTGTCCTTTAGCCAAAGTGCAAAGTTTTTATCCCGATTGATTTGAATATCTTTATCGCTTATGCCGGATGCTTCACTTTTAACTCGTCATCGTATAATCTATACCATGTTATAAACATTAACATATTGGAATAAATTTTCAACTTAAAAGATAAATCATCAAGTTTACATGTGTACCTCACAAATTCGCCAATCTCCTCGCAATCGAGAAGAATGTAAGTATGCTGCAAAGATGTAATTCTTGCTCGAGAGAGGAATATGCGCTTCCTTTTCCATAAGCGCCGACCGATAGACCAAATACAGAGAGCCAACCATTTAGTTCAACATTTCCCCCATCATCATGTCTCGATACTCGATTGCCTTTGTCAAGACTTCGTCCAAAAAATAGTCCGAGACAAACGTAGATATCTCATCAAAATCAGATGCCTCACATATCGACCCCTCAACATAAGCTCTATTCTTCACCTTCCTTTTAAGGTTTCCCATCACCCTCTCGAAAGGGTACATCCATCTATATTGAATCGACCCCAACACGAGCTTCATAGGGAAGATGAATTTGCAAATGCTCCATGGAGTCAAAAAATCCGTGTGGGAATATTTTTTCCAGCTTACGTGATCTCTATGATGTTATTCTCAATTACAAACATGTCCTTCTCATTCAATGATTTTGAACACAAGTCTTTGAAGAAACGACTAAGATCCGCTAAAGCATCCCATATTGGTTTATCAAGCAGATCCCGAAATGCTATAGGCATGAGTCTCTCCCATGAACACACGATACCATGACTCTTCATCCCTTGCAATTTCCCACCAGAATACACCTTTTGCAATGTTCGACGATATCCATCCGGTAGTTTCGTAGACTTAACCCATGTGCACTCATCTTCAACTTGCTTTTTGGACAATGTGTACCTTGCATGCGGTTTGACAATCTTACCATTAGAGATTCATAAAGTTCTAATCTAGACGCTTACAAATATCTTTCATGTCCAAACGCATCCTTATCGTTATCTTTTGTCTTCCCCTAATATTCATCACAAAGTGTTAAACACATTGTCAAACACATTCTTCTCAATATGAATCACATCTAGATTATGATTTAATCAAATTTGTAGACCAATACTAGCTTCCCAAAAGATGCTTCTCCAACCCAGCTTATGAGATTCACCAAACCCATTGATTATGTTTGTGACATCAACCTTACCAAATGGGATAACCGCATCTCATCATCACACGATCTCTCGCATCTCTGTTCCCGACAATCGCGGTGCGTATATATCATTATCTACTTTCCCTTTCTCGAAGTGTTCTCTATTTCTTCAAACGGGTGATCTACCTAGAAGAACCGACGATGACAAATAAACCAACAAGGCTTTCAACCTTTTGATAGATTAAACGACTTTGTATGCTCCATACCATACGGACAAGCTAACTTCCCGTGTGTACTCCATCCAAATAACATACCATAAGTCGGGAAGTCACTTATAGTCCACATAACCGCTTCCCTAAGGTTGAAATTTGTTTTCGCTGCAACATCCCAAGTCTCAGACTCCATCCTCCCACAATACCTTCAACTCGCTCTATAAGAGGTCTCAAGTAAACATCTAAGTTCTTTCCAGACTCTTAGGACCAGAACCACGAGTGAAAGAAACAAGTATGGTCGTTTCATACACATCCAAGGAGGCAAGTTGCGAGAAACAATCATAGCCAAATGAGTACGAATAAATGAGGGCTAAAACGGATTGAAACCATTGGTGGACAATCCAAGCCTTACATTTCTAGGTTCCAATGCAAATCCAGGATGTGCTAAGTTGAAATCTTTCCAAGCCTTCCCATCTCATGGATGATTTAGTTCTCCATCTTTAGTCGAGATTTCGCATGCCAACTCATATGTTCAAATTGTTTCAAGACATGTACAATCTTTTTAGTCGATGTGTTATTGGAAAATACCTTAGAATCTTAAACGGTATACTTGATATTTTTGTAGTCACACCTCTTTATTAGGCCTAAACCGATCATGATCGCAAAACGCACCTTGTCAACTATTCATTTTCCTTATAAAACAACATGCAATCGTTGGGACATGCATCGATCTTTTGGTATCCAAGACCCAACTTCTTCACCATTTTTTTACAAAAGTAATAGTTACTGTGTAATTTCTCACCGTCAGCAACATACTCTTAATGGCATTCAAGAGCGACTCAAAACACTCATGACTCATGTTGTGATCACCTTGATGTTTAAGTAATGTCGCCATCGCAGACAATATAGTGTGTTTGGTGCAACCATGCCACAATGGCTCGCTACCCTCGCCTAACAACTTAAAGAAGTCTTTGGCATCAGAATTCATAGGTTGCTCTCTGCCTTGCTCCCAATCAAAATCGCCCTCAATATCATGAACCATTTCATTCATACGATGAGTACTATCGCCTGAATTGTGTACTTGTGTGATGCCACCATCTCTTCTCTCCGCCCATGTGTGCCCACCAAAGATTCTTCAGAATTTCTCATGAACCCGTAAACAAGTAAATGATAGTTTACCATGTCTCCGTCCATATAATTTACATTCTTACACTTCAAACATGGACATCGATTCTGCGACTTACCATTCATACATTCCGGTGACTATACACATACTCCAAAAACACTTGGCAACTAGCTCTAAATTCAAATTGTAGATTTTACTCCGGCACTTGACTTTCGTCAGTGCCATCCAACTACTGATGCGAATAGAGGTCCATGATTCCACTAAGACCTACTACACGCATAACATTATAAATGTTAACATATGACTTGAGCATACTAGCTAGTAAGCATATGACTTGAGCATACTTGTAAGCATATGATTAACATTTAAGCATACTTGTAAGCATATGACTTGAGCAACATATGATTAACATATTGTGCCCATACTTGTAAGCATATGACTTGAGTATACTAGCTACTAAGCATATAACTTGAGCATACTTGTAAGCATATGATTAGCTCGTTAATATTATAAATGACCGCAACTACCCGACCATATTGCCTCATGTTGTACTTTCATAGTAGATTATTATTACATCATGTTCTTGGTCCATATCTCGAACACAACAAAACTCTTCTACATAGACAAGAGTGATGAAAATATCTTGATGGTCAAGTTTGAAGAATAGCCAATGGACTTTGCAATGTGTTCTAGAAACTATAACGTTGTGTATATCAAGATTGCAGAAGAAGGCATACTAATAGTCCCTTAATGTGGGACTATTAGTCCTATAAAGTCATTTGATACCCACAACAGTCCAAAACATTACTTACTCGTAACATTTAGTTGTCTTTCTAATACCCAAGCTCTTTCCTCATAAATACACATCTACTACTGTAATAGTGTAATGCATCATCAAAACATTGTACAATTAGATTTACTATTTTATTTGGGTGAAAAATGAAATGCATTAACCAATTAGTGAATCAGAACTTAAAATTTTCGGATATATGTCCAATAGATACATCCAATCAAGTATTCAAAGATTCAATAACAAGTAAATGATAGTTTAATAGTATAAATGTTCGCAACTAACCCGACCAATAAAAAATTTTTGCCAGAGTCTCCCCTGTAATATGGACTAGCCACATGCACGACGACATGTATATAAGGTCATTTCTAGGAACCCAAGACAAACCAATACCTATATATGAGATACCATAGAAATTGGATGGAAATTATGAACTTATCTAATCCCAATGCTCATAAAAAGAATTACTATCCGCAAATAGTTTTAATCTAGAGATTTACTACAAAAGAGTTTTGCAGGTATCCGCAGCATGTGAGGATCAAACTTGCAAACTTTGAAACCCAATCATTTTCCGTGGGAGCAATTATTCACGTTTTGATTCAAGTTATGATGTCAATGTCAAGTTCTCAGTCTACAAATGATTTTTTCACAATGACCAATATAATTGGTTAAACTACAAACATAAATGGGGATTCACGTGACGAGTCTATATCACATGTGCATGACTTCCTATAATAACCAAACTCATACTACCTCTATTGCACAAAAAGAATCCCAAAATATAAATTTTATACTAATTACAATCTAATACATTCATCCTATTACCCAAATCAAGTTACCCAAAATATAAATTTTATACTAACTATGATTTAAGCATGCTATCCATATTCATTCATTCAACTCTTTGCAATAAATTAACTCTTAAAATACAAATTGTGAGTAGCAACATACCGATAGTTTAACTACAATCTAAGATCCGCATTGGGTCAGGTGGTGGGTCTCAAGTAGCGTTGAAGTACTTAATCAAATCCAACGAGTTTTTTCTCTTGCAATGCTCATTCCAACTTGGCCTTCAAGTCGATCACTTCAATCTCTATATTCCACTATAATATGGGTTGCTTTTTGTGAAAATTACTAAAGCAAGAGTCTGCTTTAGACATTATTGAGAGGTGTGCAATTTAGTAAAGCAAGAGTTTGTTTGTACATTCACGAGGCCTTTTAATATGTTTGTTAAAATTGTTGTATGTTTGCAACTTGAGAAATTTATTTTTGAAATAGTTCCATTTCCCCCTAAAATATGCATGGCAACATTATGCCCATCTCGCTTCAACATAACATAGGTCTTCCCACTTTGACAAAAGATTTTGTTCATCAATGCAGTTCCAAATATGTTGGGTATGTGAGCACATTCAATTTATGCAAAGACAAGTAAGTAAACCACTCAATTATTTGGATTAAATATGACCGGTGTTTACTAAGTTACACAAAGACTATTAAGCTTATAATATTAATCAGCTTTTAAACTCATGTTTTCAACTATAATCCTGTGGGAATGTGCGAGATGGGTCCATCTTATCCTATATCTATACAATCATTATCCATACCGCAGATCGCTACAACAAATTGCAAATGAGGTGACATGGTACCCTTAATATCCGCTTTGATTTTATTTTGATTATAAATAAAATCATAATCATATTACCCAAAATATGATTTAAGCATGCTATCCATATTCATTCATTCAACTCTTTGCAATAAATTAACTCTTAAAACACAAATTGTGAAAGAAAAAACATACCGATTTGGAGAAGAACGAAAAAAAATAACAAACAACCAAAAAAAAAAAAGAAGAAGAACTTAAAAAGTAGCTCTTACCTCTACAATTAGTCTCTAATTTGAAGAAGAATGAACGAAAACCGCTTCTCCTTCTTCTCTTCTCTTCCCCTTTCTCCCTTTTCTCTATTTCTGACCTCCTCTTTTTTTTCCTTCCGTGTTCTTTCGTGGTCGAGTTTAACCGTTATCAATTCATTTAGTTTGATCAATGATCATATCTCGCGATCGCATGCGCGGTCACGACTTTTAATGACATGGATTTATCAACAACGCGTGACGCGGTCATTGCTTTTGAAGTGGTCGCAATAAAACTACGCTACCAACTTTTCCTCGCCAAATTTTGGGGAAATTTATTCTAGCGATCGATCTCATAATCGCAACAATCATCGATATTTATTAGCGACTAGAATATAAGTTGGTCATTGATATCATTCATTATTAAGAATATCAATGACGGATATGCTCATTGATATATAATTGGTCGCTGATATAATTGGTCGCTGATAGACCTCTTTCTTGTAGTGTGTGGTTCCCGATTTATTCCAATGTGTCTGGCCTATTCTTCAGACTTAGCAGACAAGGAGGAACATGTTGTATTTTTAGGGAAGTCATCTCTTTTAATTTTTCCTATTTTAGCCATTGAGGACAATGTCTGTTTTAAGTTTGGGGGGCATTTTAGTGTCGTATTACATTTAGTTAGTTATTTACATTGTAGTTCATATAGTTACATTTAGTTTTTGCATTCAGTTTCTTGAAAAAAAAAATATTTTTTTACTATGTTTGTATAGCATTTAGTACATCTTGCATGAGTCCAGCTGTTTGATATTTACAATTTGTTTTGGCCAATGATGAGATTGGAATTGGGTAGACAAATATAATACTAATTATTAGAGCGTTGATGTGATTTCTTGTTATGAATTGAGTCTTTTTCTGTTTGAAACTGATATAATAAGGATAACACAGTAAAAATACATTGTTAATTGATTGAGTTTAAATTGATACATAATGGGACTCTAAAGAATAATGCTAGTTTGAATGAAAGAATGACAAGAATAAGTAGTGATGACTAAAGTTAGACAAGAACCTAAGTTTGGGGGAATATTTGGGGTATATAAGCTATAAAAAAAAGAAAAAAAATGTATGAATAAACATCGTGGCGTGCTTGTCTAATTTTGTGGCCTTTGTTACTAGAGTAAGTAAGCCCGAGGGGATTGTCTTTACACCTAGCGCCCTAAGGTCTTAATGGTCTGGGAGTCGTTGGTCGAAAGCTCGTTAAGGTAGCATTGAAAAGCCTAAGGGGATAAAACATTGCATAGCTATGTGTTCACCAAATACTACGCTCCAAATCCATACTACGCTCCAAATCCATCATACACACCGGAATTTTCATGTTCACCTCCATTGCCACAAGATGAAAAGCCAAATCCGAGGGATATGATATTGAAGGGCATAGCAAACCTAGAGGAGATGAGGATTAGCCAAGAGCTGTCAACTAAAAATTTTAATAATTGGATGGAACAACTCATCATTACTTCAAACCTTGGTCCTCAACACATGGATTCCAAAAGCGGAAGGCGATATAATTGGTGGTCGGAGGAATTGTTGTCCAAGTTCAGAGATCAAATAAGGAAAGGAGGATTAATCAAGAGCGGTCTATTCAGAATCAAGAGATATCAATTCAAAATCTACAAAACCAGATGGAGCAAATGCTCAAAGCCTTGAACAACTGTCCTCAAAATAATTGGTGTTATGATGAGGATTCCGAGATTAATGAAGTGCCCGAGCCAAATCTACAACTAGATGAGCCACGAGATGTTGAAAAAGAGGAGATAAGTGGGGATAATGAAAACAAGGTCATCAAAGAACTAACTGTGGGTACCAATGATGATGAGCCTATGTTATTTATGCCCCAAGTGCCTTCTTCACCAAAGTTCAAGGATCCGATTAGATTTGCAAAACCTTGTCCGATTGGTAGCCATGTCGTCGGTAAAGCTCTTTTTCACATGAGAGCTAGTAAAAATGTGAAGCCATGGTGGGATGAGGAGGAGAAGATAGAAGAAGAGCCCGTTGTGCTTGATAAGCCTCATAGCCCCAATCTAATCATAGACTCAACAGATGAGAAAGCACCTAGTTATTCAACATTCTCAATTGGGCACTTATTTAAACAAAGCATGCTAGGTGACTTTAATTTTTTAGCCATCACAAAAGGGAACCTACAAAAAGTTACATTGTTTTCGATGGATGAAGGGTTCCTCAATTATCAAAGAGGAATTGGATAGTGCTGATCAGACAAAATTGGGCTTATGACGTTAAAACTAGCGCTACTTGGGAGGCAACCCAAGCTCTAAACCTTTTCTTCCTTATTTATTCTTTATATTTTAGTTTATAGTTTAGCTCAAATATTTAGTTTTCAACGAATAATGACTCCATAATAGTATGCTCGCAGGTAAGGCAAGAAAAAGAGAGTCACCAAGCTCTCGGCCCTATAAGCGCGAAATTCGCATACCACCTAACGTGATAGATGTAAATACGGCGCATTATTACTCCGAACCTCATCGACCCCTAAGCGGCGGTCGCTTATCTCGTGCATACATATGGTGCGGGTCACGCCTTACGTAAATCCCAAAGTTAAAAGTGGTTTAATTGCAACGTTAGTCAAGTCCAACTCAAGTGTGGTTCCCGATTTATTCCAATGTGTCTGGCCTATTCTTTAGACTTAGCAGACAAGGAGGAACATGTTGTATTTTCAGAGAAGTCATCTCTTTTAGTTTTTCCTATTTTAGCCATTGAGGACAATGTCTGTTTTAAGTTTGGGGGGCATTTTAGTGTCGTATTACATATAGTTAGTTATTTACATTGTAGTTCATATAGTTACATTTAGTTTTTGCATTCAGTTTCTTGAAAAAAAATATTTTTTTATTATGTTTGTATAGTATTTAGTACATCTTGCATGAGTCCAGCTGTTTGATATTTACAATTTGTTTTGGCCAATGATGAGATTGGAATTGGGTAGACAAATATAATACTGATTATTAGAGCGTTGATGTGATTTCTTGTTATGAATTGAGTCTTTTTCTATTTGAAACTGGTATAATAAGGATAACACAGTAAAAATAACTTGTTAATTGATTGAGTTTAAATTGATACATAATGAGACTCTAAAGAATAATGCTAGTTTGAATGAAAGAATGACAAGAATAAGTAGTGATGACTAAAGTTTGACAAGAACCTAAGTTTGGGGGAATATTTGGGGTATATAAGCTATAAAAAAAGAAAAAAAAATGTATGAATAAACACCGTGGTGTGCTTGTCTAATTTTTGTGGCCTTTGTTACTAGAGTAAGTGTTCCGAGGGGATTGTCTTTACACCTAGCATTTCTAAGGTCTTAATGGTCTGGGAGTCGTTGGTCGAAAGCTCGTTAAGGTAGCATTGAAAAGCCTAAGGGGATAAAACATTGCATAGCTATGTGTATATAAACCAAAAAAAAATGAATAAAACGGGAAATAAGAGCAAAAAGCCCCCGTAGATTTAAAATGAAGCATAAGTATCCCATGTTGTCCCTCGATATTGGTAATTGTTTGATTTTAGTTGGATTTAGCTTGTTTTGGGATTTCTTGAGTTTACACTGTATGATGCCTTCGAAGAGACTTATTATGTGTTAAATTTTATTTTATATCAGTTAACATTGTTGTGGAGCACACACGCACTATATTAGTGATAACAGTCTAAGATTTGATGATTGATTAAGAAGTTAATGATTTGTTTTGATATGATGTATTATCATGTTTACTTGATTTCTCTAAGGTCGGTTGAATAGACTTGTTTATGTCATTACTTCTGGATTCATATGCATGTAGATTAGTTGCATTGCATATCATTATTGTTTTGTGTTTTTGCTTGAGGACAAGCAACAGTTTAAGTTTGGGGGGTAATTGATAAGTAGATTTTATACCTACTTATCCGATATCTATTACTTGAATTAGTTGCTTAAACCTATGTTTTGTAGTTACTTTGCAGGCATTGTGTGTTCATTTCATACATTTTATGTTATTTTATAGGTTATGACACGACATGGGCATGAAGAAGCAATGAAAAGTAATTTGGACATCTTTTGGAGTAAAATATGCAAGCAAGTGCAAGAAGGGAAGATTTCAAGGCTTTCAACACCAAGTTGGATGAATGTTCTTGGCTTGGAACTTGGATTTTATTGTATCTCTACTTCTTAGCTTTTTGGAACATCTTGAATCATCCCAATCGGAGTTCGGATGCAATAGTTATGGCCTTTTTATCAACAAAGATCAAAACTAAGAGTTGTCATGCTTGCCATTTACATAACATCTACTTCAAGCCCAATTTTGACTTTGATCTGGACTGAATCTGTCAATCCACAAAGAATGAAAGTTATAGATCTCGTCGATATCTTCGATTTGATAGGTGACAAACCCCGTAACTCCTAGCGGATCAAAGGTTATGCCTGTTTTACCAAAGGACGTCGCAACAAAAAATAGAGTAGCGCGAACCGCGCTAGAAATAGCGCGGGGCACGCCGCAAGACCACAAATTTGCCTTCGCATCATGGCCTTGGCGGGCCCAAATGGCCTAGGGATGGCGCTAAAAGGCCGACGATCGTAGGGGCAATTTGTTTCGTTATTTGGTGTCCAATTTGAGCTAGAATATGATTCTTAGTTGTCTAACTTGCTAGGATATCCATTAAAACTATAAATATACGATTTTAACTTGGATTGGGAGGCTAGTTTTGGAGGATTCCATTATATTAGATTAGAGTAGATTAGGAGGAAAACCTTAGTTCATATTAGTTTTGGATATTGAAGCAACTTGGAGACCATTGAAGATCAAGAGCAGAAGCTTGAGGAAGATGGAGATTTGCTGACAACAGATTTATTCTTTACTCTACTCTTAGTTTTGTCTTTTAATGTGTATTCAAGTGTGGATTCTTAGTTTTAATTCAATGAACTAATTCTTTGTTTAAAATTATAATTGATCTTATTGTGTAGTTTATTTTAATATGCCTCGCTATCAATTATTATGTTCTATTGTGCGGATTGTCTATTGTGATTTGGACTTAATTGTTTAATTGATTGGCCATCAATTACTGTGATAATCTATATGAACTCGAGAGATGAAGTATAGATTTAGATCTGATCATGATAGCATGTGTTTGTGATTTCTGCATAGATGAAATTCATGATTCGTGTTTAGGATAGAGATATGCCTTTACGCTATATGTAATCTTATAGAGAACTTGTGCTTTAAATCCTTTTTAATTGTAATTCACATAAAGATATAGTGGATTAGTTAATTAGGGTGTCTTGTTTAATTCTATCATCTGTGGATTTAAGTGAGTATGGGTATTATGCATCGAGAGGTGGTTTTATCTGCTTTAGTGTTCTTGATTAACAATTCAGGATAGAGAATAATTGATGAGAAGTGTGTTAACTTAAATGAAACAATAAGTGAAGTTGTGATTTTAAATCTCCATAATCTTAATTTAACTAGTGGAATTTAATAGTAGTTTAATTATATAATTTGAAATTCATTCGTTTAAATAAGATTGAGTTGGTTACGGGTTAGTACTTGGTGATTTTTATTAAATAATTCCTCGTGGGAACGATACTCTACTTACACTTTATTACTTGTTGACCACGTATACTTGTGTGTTGTGCGTAATTAGATTTTACCCAACATTGCCCTAGTGGAAGTACGCATTGAAGTTCTGTAGGCTAATAAAGTCAGAGGCAAGAGGTCAGGCCATCCTTTGTGATTGGCGGACATTTTCTACATGATCTTCTTGATGTTTTTATTAGCCGCCTCAACAAAGACCATTCATCTTTGACTGTGAGATAATCTGGATTTAAGGTGTTTGATGTGGAATTTAATCGCATAACTCCTCCATCATTTTGGTTGTTGAGGTTCTTAGCATTGTCCGACACAACGACCTCTCGGTTGTCCATATCGACGCATTTATATTATTTCTGATGAAAACAATGATGACTTCTTTGGTAACCCTGGGGAAGGAGGCTGCCTCTACCCATTTGGTGAAGTAGTCAATCATGATGAATATGAATCGATGTCCATTACTGGCTTTGGGCTCGATGGGCCCGATCACGTCCATTCCCCACATTGAGAAGGGCCATGGCGAACTCATATTATGGAGTTCCCTGGATGGGCGTGGATAACATTCCCATGAATCTGGCATTGATAGCACCTCTTGATGTGATCATCACAGTCAGCTTTGAGCGTAAGCCAATAATGTCCTGTTCTGAGGATCCTTTTTAAAAGTAGGGGTCTGCTCGTGTGTGGGCCACATACTCCACCATGGATCTCATCCATGAGCCTCTGAGCTTGGTCTTTGTCCAGACATTTGAGGAGATCTAATCCTGCATCTCTTTTATAGAGTGCATCTCCGCTCAGGTAAAATTTCATAGCAAGTCGATGGATCCGCCTCTTTTCAGTCAGGCTCACCTCGGCGGGTGTAGATCCATCTCGCAGATACTCCTTGATATGTTGATACCAAGGGTTTTGGATGGGAGGTAGCTCATCCGATACTTATCCAACATAGTTCCCATAAGCTGGGGCCTTTTGCAGGGCAAATGTGATGCTTAACATGTTTTTCTTGTCAGGTATGTGAACGGGCAAGTTTTAGCCCCATGATACAGCCTTCATACTCAGCTGTGTTGTTGGTGCTGAAAAATTACAATTTGACTGACGACGGATATCGCTCCCGTCACGGATACTAAAATCGCTCCCACTCCGTAACCTTCGTGTTAACAACTCCATGTATGGCATGCATCGTACTGATGGTGTTGCTGAACTGCCATTACCCCTTCATCGGGAAAATATGTTTACAAGGGTTTGTAATCCTCTGCAGGTGCGACGGCCAGTTGATCCGCAATTCCTTGACCTCTGATAGACTTTCACGTCACATAGACTATGTCAAATTGTTGTAGGATCAACTGCCATCTGGACAGCCGATAATTCAGTATGGGCTTACTGAACACGTACTTGAGAGGATCCACGCGGGATATGAGATGGGTTGTGTGACCATGGAGGTAATGTTGTAACCTCATGGAAGCCCATGTTAAAGCACAACAAGTCTTCTCAATAAGAGTGTACTTGTGTTCACTGTTGCTGAATCTTTTGCTGAGGTAATAGATAGCTCGTTGTTGGCCTCTATCGTCTTTTTGCCCCAACATACAGCCCATGGCATTGTCATTAATGGACAGGTACATGAATAGGGGAACATCATCCCTGGGTGGTACCAAAATAGGAGCGTTAACCAGCTGCTCTTTGATTATAAGGAAGGCTTTCTGACACTCATCGGTCCATTTCATGGAGGATTTCTTCCTTAACAATTTGAAGATGGGCTCACAGGTTGCTGTGAGTTGAGAAATAAACCTGCTAATGAAGTTGATTCTTCTTAAAAATCCCTATATTTCCTTCTTTGTCTAAGAAATGGGCATTTCCTTGATGGCCTGGATTTTGGTAGGATCCAACTCAATCCCTTTGTGGTTGACTAGGAAACCTAGCAACTTGCCTGATTTGACACCAAAGGCGCACTTGGATGGATTCAACTTCAAGTTTTATTTACGTAACCTGTTGAAGATATTTTTGAGATGGTCTAAGTGGTCTTCCTCCCTTCGGGATTTGACAATGATGTCATCCACATAAATATCTATCTCTTTATGCATTAAATCATGGAAAAGAGCCATCATAGCTCGCTGGTAGGTTGCCCTGGCATTGATGAGGCTAAATGACAATCGTCTGTAGCATAATGTTCCCCAAGGCATGATGAAAGCAGTTTTCTCACGGTCCTCCTCAGCGACCATAATTTGATGGTACCTATGCAGCAATCAAGAAGGAGTACATGCCGTATTGAGCAGTATTGTCAATAAGAATGTGGATAAAGGGCACGAGAAAGCTATCTTTAAGGCAAGCTTTGTTCAGATCCCGGTAATCCACGCAAACTCGCACCTTTCCTCCTCGTTTAGGCACGAGAACAATGTTGGATATCCATTCCGAATATGTAGACACCATGATAATGCCAGCTTGAAATTGTTTCACAATTTCTTCTTTCACCTTTAAACTCCACTCAGCTTTCAATCGCCTGAGCTTCTGCCTGACTGGCTTAAATCCCTCTTTAATGGGAAGGCGATGAAGGACAATGTCAGCGGACAAATCCACCATGTCTTCATGAGACCATGCAAACACATCCTGGAATTGGGTTAATAGCGCAACCATGTCATTCCGTTGGTTTAGGGTGAGGTCTGAACCAATTTGGATTAGCTTAGGGCTTTCTAAGGTTCCAAGATTGAAAGAAGTGGTTTGATCAAGGTTGGGTTTAGGTTTGTCTGTGACCCATTCCTTAATCTCCTGAGGTGTCTCAATGTCCTCTTGGATTTCCATCAAGTCTGAGTCCAACTTTGCATCAAAGTTATAATCCTTGTGGAGAAAAGGCACCTCATCAGCAAGTACAGACACATCTAAATTCAGGGTCCTGAAACAAAATATGCTTTCACTTAATATATGAAACTATTTAATCATTCTCAAGTGTTAGCATGTACTGATAAAATAATTACTAATATTGTATAGAAAAGTAAGCAATTAAAGTTATCTACAGGGCAGAGGGATTTTTGCCCATTTTACACTCGTCGACCAATGCACGGAGTGCTGCTCTAATTGTCGAGGGCAAAGTCCTGATGGACTGCAGTGATGGAGGGGCTGTCATTGTCCTCCTTCTCCAAAATGATGACCATAACATCTGTGCAATCATCGTCTGGGGTGTATCTATTTGTATGTTCATCATGGACAATGATGCGTATGCCTGACATCATCAGGGCGATGTCATGTTTACGTTTCCATTCCCTTTCTTCTACTTCAGGATCAGGAACCAGGACCTCTTTTGCTTTGAATGGTACTGGTTTGGGAAACAGCATAGCCATAACATGGGCTGACACCTTTATGGGAGACTGTATTAGCTCATGAGGTACAGGTGGAGAAAATTGCCATGCGGTGGAAGCTTGAGGAACCTGCTTGTGTGTATGAGGATTCCTGTGTGCAGGCCATCGCGTATAGCCTAGTCCTACCGTCCCCAGTTTATTCGACACTTGAATAGGGTGCTTAATACCCTGCTGATCTTTACCAAGCCCTTGTCCAGGATGATGACCCAATGACATCATTTCTTGAGTGGCCGACATAACCTCGACAGAAATCTTGGGTATGGGAAGTGGTGCTCCAATAGGATGGTATTGCTTGTTACACACTTCCAAAGTATGAAAACTGGCTAGCTCAACTTCTGAATTGAAGCTGATGACTGGTAGATCTCCTTGTTCAGGACATTCCGGCTCAGCGTTGACAGTGACTAGACTATTATTGATAATGTATTTGAGTTGTTGATTGAATGTAGAAGGAACGACTCTAGCCATGTGGATCCATGGTCTCCCCAATAGCAGGTTGTATCCTGAATCTATCCTGAGGACGTGGAAGGATACATTGAATGTATTTGGACCAATTTCAATTGACAGCTCAATCTCTCCGACAGAATTCTGTCGGGATCCATCAAAAGCTTTGATAACCGTATGGCTGCTTCGGATCCGTTTGAGATTGACGTTCATATTTACCAAGGTGGCATAAGGACAGATATTCAGAGATGAACCTCCATCTATCAAATCTCCAGCTAACATATATTCGGAGGATAAAACTGCGATGTGCAATGGCTTGCAATGACCGGTCCCTTCGGGAGGTATGTCATCATCAGTGAAGGATACCACATTGTTGTTGAAAATATGATCAACCAGATGTTGAAATTTTTCCACATCCACTGATTTTGGCAAGTAGGCTTCTTCCAAAACCTTTAATAAAATCTTCTTGTGATCTTCGGAAGAGAAAACCAAGTCTAGTATTGAGATCTGATGTGGATCTTCTCTTAAGCTTAGAACCACCTTGGCTTCGTTATGGCCCATAGTGCGGAGGAATTTTTCAATCTTCTCCATGGGAATCTTCCCCTTTGCTTTGAAGGTGGGCTTCATAACCCGCTGTGGAAGATACAGTGGATTTTCCTTCGACACTATAGCAGTAGTATGAGATGTGGATCCTTCAGCTTCCCCATAATTCCATGGGAATTTATGCAAGCTGACAACAAGATATTATGGTCTGAAGGGTAAAGAAATTGGCTCTGGTGCGACCACTTTCAAAGGATTGTCAGCTCCTTTGAGTTGAATTGCTTGTATGGGAAATGCTTTGACAGTATCATCAGTCTCAATGGATATAACTGCTACTGATCCCTTCCATTTGGTAGGACATATATTCCCACTCTCGAGTAGCACAGTGTCATCGTCTGCCAATTACAGGACACCGCTATCAATTAAATTTTGAATAAGGTGGCGGAGTGCCCAACATTCTTCTGTGCTGTAACCGCGAGAATGTGAATGATATTGATAAACTCCATCAGAGTTGAACCATCTTGAACGGGGATTGATTGGAGGTAGAAGGGAGGTAATTCTTCCTTCGTTGATTAGCATCTGAAATATCTCCTCCATAGGTTGGCCCAGGTATGTAAATTATCTTTGATTGGCAAAATCCCGACGGGCTTTAGCATTTGCTTTCTTTATAACATTATCCTCCATAGCTTCACTTTCTGAAGGTGATGATGGAGCATTCATAACAAAAGGAAGGAGATAGGCATGCTCGTGGCTGACTAACTGGTGTGTGACTTGATGCTGATGGGTCACCAGTTCGGCCAATTATTCAATTTGCTTGCAAAGAGCTTTCATATTTCATTCCATAGCGAATTGAAACTTTGCGTAATCCCATATGTCAACACCATCTTTGATGGTCTGGGATGATTCGTCGTTAAAATTGGAACTCTGTCCAGTGCTCCAACTAATCATGTTGACCTCTTCTTCTTTGTGTTGAGGAAGAGGGTTGTCTTGCACATGAGGTTGATCTGGTTTGGTAACCACGATCTCACCGTTGTCTATTAAATCTTGGATCTTGTGTTTCAAGGCCCAATAATCTTGGGTATCATGTCCAGGTGCTCTGGCATGATAGGCACACTTCCGAGTAGCATTAAAACCCCTCTCATTAGGGTTGGCTAGTGGAAGAAGATGTGTGATTTTCTTCCGAGTAGTCGAGAGAAAGAATATTCTCGGCCAATAATCCTAAGGGGTGTGAACGTTTGAGGGCGCTTTTACATCTCCACCTTTAGGCAATGGAGGGTTTGAAGATCGTGCTTGGAAAGGGAGTAGTTTCTCTCTATATATAGGCATGTTCTCATTTGCCTTTTTGACCTTGTAGTATCAAAGAAACATCCTCCTCTTTCTTTTTATGGACCCTCCAGTGGTTATTTCCAAAAGATCCGGACTGGATGTGCTCAGCAACTGCTTTTGTAATAACCCGAGATTTCCTAAATAAAATAATTAAGAAATTTTGCGTATAATTTTTTTTTTTTATTTAATGATGAGAATAAGTGTCTAGTAATGTGAACGATAAATGCGAATATATTTATTACTTGAAAAATTAGAAATAATTTTGAAATTATTAATTACTACAAATTATATTTTTATGGTAATTAATTTCTGTAAGTAGAAATGTTTTTATTAATTATTTTTTTCCATGAAAACATGATTGGAAATAATATATAAAGTGATAATTAGAATTTATATAATATATATTTTATTATATGAATTGTTCAGAATATTTAAATCAAGTTTTTAACTTGATATGCGAAAGAGAAGTCAGATATGAGATCCAAACCCCGAATTGGGATTGTGATCAAGAGATGAGAATAATAATATTATATTATTATTATAATGATTTTACAAGATACAATAATTATGTAATCGTATGTGCTGACAGATAATATTGAGCGAACGACGGCCAATTAGGTCATAGCATATTACGTGTCTTTGTGAAACCCTAATTATTAAACTCGCCATTCTAGATATGACCGAGTAGTATCACAGATATGAAGGTTAATGTGTATAAGATGCTCTGTAATTAGAAGAAAACCCTAATTATCATTTGTATGTCGATAATTAGACAAACCCTAATTATTACAACCCTAATCGGTTGAAGTTAGAGACCAGTAACGATCGTGTTAGAACATACACGATAATTAGAGAACCCTAATGGTCAATTAGAAACCCTAATTGATGGCGTTAAGAAACCCTAATTAGAAAATCCTAATTTTCTATAGAAAACCCTAATTTAAAATTATCGGGTTTAATTACGATGTTAATGTATAAAAGTTTTAATTTACCTAAGGATAGAAGTAATTGGTAAATGATAAGAATTACCATCTAGTGATTAAATACTACATTTAATTGCCATGTACAAGAATGCCCATGAAATTATATGGGAAATTACCAAAATACCCTTTTTGTCCATTTTAGTGTATTATTAGTAGCATTGTTGATGGAATCTTCAATTATGCTAGCTAATCAATGGCTTCTAGAATTCCCTCATGCTACTATACCATTACACCTCAATTATACCAACCCTATTGAGCATCCAAGGCACTTGACATGGTCTATATATAGAGATTGAGGGAGAAATAATGCAAATGCACACTAATATTTTCTAAACTCTTTAGCCACACTCTCTCAAGCTCTAGCCAACGAAATTCTCTTACCCATAAGCTCCTAATCAAAGCCCAACCATTACAAACAACAAATCAGAAGCATCAAAGCCAAAAAAATCAAAAATCGAAGCTAGAAAAGGTATGAAATTCTCTAATTTTGAAATCCTTCGATTAGATGTTAATTGATGCAATTGATTGTTTAAAGTAGTGTAATAGGGAGTCTATTAATGTTCTGGGTTGTAAAAAACACAGACCCATAACATCAAAGTGCACAAATTTGAAGATTTAAACAAGTTGGAAAAATCGAATTCTGTTATTTTTCACCAAATGTCAGAGGCTATAACTCTTTGGTCGATCACGAGTTTTGTTGTTTAAAAGTTGTTATAGGTAGCCTGATATGTGGTCTTTAATCTCCAAAAGGAATAAAGTTCATATCTATTGTAGATCGGGATTTATAAGCGGTCAAAGTGGGTTGATTCCAAGATTGATTACCGCTCTTCAAACCCGAAAATATTCTAAGTGTCCGTAAATTTTTTTTTTGGCAAATGTCGCCTTATATCTCGGTTATCTTTAATGTGTTTTGTGTTCTAAAGGTTGTTATGTGTAGCTTGTTGTGTGGTATTTAACCTCCAAAAAGAATCAGGTCCATATATATTACTGATTAAGAGTTATTTAAGGTCAAAGTTGGTTGACCTAAGATTGGACGAAAAAATTAAAATTTACTTTTTCTAAGTGTTAATTTTTCCAACGCGGTTTGACCATACTTTAGATGCTTGATTTATTGTTGTTATGATGATGTTAAGTGTTGGAGTTTTAGTCCTACATGTTGTCTACACAATAATCGAATTGATAGATCACATAAACGTTACACGATCATCAAGTTATAGAGGTCCAAAGTAGGCACCTCGAAGCTTTTTCTTGAAGAAAGAAACGACTTTGGTAGCTACTTTGATGGTGATTTATCCCGGATCCGATGTTTTTTTAGAGGTTATGATTGTTGGTAATTGTATTATGGTATTTCCTCTACAAGACCCAATTCATAGATTTCCCAGATTCATTAAGACCAAAAAGTTATTCATGGTCAAAGTAGCCCCCCGAATCGCCTCTCTCGATGTTGTTCTTGAGATAAAGAACACCTATAGCGACGGATTTGTCATCGCTATAGCCTTTAGCTGACAGATTTTATTTATTTTATTTTCTCGTAATTTCCTAAAATGATTTAAAAATTAGAAAATTTAGGTTTTAATTATTAAAAATACTTATTAAATTCTAAAAATTATTTTAAAGTCCTAAAATAGTTTTTAATTATTTTGAGTATATTTCATAAATATTTAATATTTTTTGGAATATAAAAGGTATTTATTTATTTAATTATAATATTAAATAAATGATTTAAAATAGTTTTAATTCATGAAAAATCATGAAAAATTATATTATGGTATAAGAAAATATTTTAAGTTATTTGTGATGACTTTTAATATTTTGTGATGAATTTTATTAATTAATTATATATTAATGATATTAAAGTTATTTAATGATTATATTAAATAATTTAGTTTAAAAATGATTTTAATATTATAAAAATTATTTTAAATGAAATTAAGGTATTTAAAAATATTTTAAGTTATAAAATATAACTTTTAATATTTAAAGGATAATTTCATTAATAATTTAATATTAATGATATTAAGATAATATTAATGATATTTAGTTTATTTAATAATTATTATTAAATAAATAGTTTAAAAAATGGTTTTATTTATTCAAAATCATTTAAAGAGGATATTAAGGATTTAAAAATATTTTAAGTTATAATTAATGACTTTTAATATTTGATGAATAGTACATTAATATTTATATATTAATGGTGATTATTTAAAATGATTTTAATTGTTTTAAAAATCATTTAAGGGTAATATAAATGTTTTAAAAATAGTTTGAGTTATTATAAATAACTTTTATATTTTTTAGCAATGGTTTCATTAATAGTTTAATATAAATTAATTATTAATGATAATGGAATTGTTTAATGTTTAAGTCATTTAATTATGATTCCGATGTTTGAAAGTTATAAATTTACCAAACTAGCTTACTTGAGAGAGAACCTAAGTTCTGAAGTCCGTGATTTGATGAAGAGCACCCATAGTAATCAAGTTATATCACTATAAGCCTTGAGTGATGATTTGATTTATTTTAAATTTTTCAATTTACGGAAAATTCAAAAATGATTAAAAGTAAAATGTCCGATATTTACAGATGTTGAGGTATAGAATAAGAGTCTTAGACTCAATTATTTACCCGATAAAGTCAGCTTTGATGCCGACAACCTGCCGGATCTCTATAATAGAAAGAAAAGGCTCTTGTAAGAACATGGATGAGATATTTGAAAATGTATAAAAATATTTCAAGTATAAAATATGAACTAAAAGTATGATCATCACTGCGATTATGTGATGGCGTGATTAGACTATGTGTTTCAATCGTAATAAGCAGCATTACTATGTGTTATGATATAATGTTCTAATCGAACGAATGATCTGATTATTGATAGGTTGTGAAAAAGAGATAAAACCTAAGTTGAGATTTGTAATCAGCGAATCAGGCAAGTATCCTACCTTTGCATTTTCTTTATGCAATGGACATGAGTAAGAAGTTTCAGAATTATTCTATTTCTGTACAGATTATGTACGCTTTGATTATCAACATGTTAGCTCAGATATATAATCTGTTAAGTTGATTTCTAAATGGTTATACAAGTGTCCCCACTTGGATAATCATGGCATTTATTCACATGTTGATACACCTTTGTCAATTACCCGTATATATATATATATGTTGAATTACATATTATTGTTGAGCAAGATTAAAACCTTCTAGTTTGGAACCGTGCATGTATGAACATCCCTATATGGAAGATTTTTTGCTTGAAAGGCGAATGTAATAAAACGATGAATTTCGCTTCGAGTTATGTAGTATTGATCAATACAGGTACAATCTGGGTCGATCACCCTCCGTACTGCAAGTAAGCTAGAAGCGGTTTGTGGATGGATTTCTCTAAACCTTTTCGAAAATGAAAAAAAAAATGTTCATAGTATGTTTCTTAAACCCTATTCATGGGTAGAGCCAGAGCCAAATTTAAATAATTTGGAAGAGAGTTGTTATGTGAATCTTTTATCAGTACAGATTACTTCACAACTTTTGATTCGTTGTAGAAGTGTTATGTAAAGAGAATACTTATATTCTTTCAGCTTATATATATAATTGTTATTACTTGCTGGGCACTCAAATGCTCATCCTTGCTTAAACTAAATGTTTCCAGTTACCTACGATCGACCTGAAGGCTCAGGCACGAACAAGGGAAAAGAAAAGCTGTTCGAATGAGAATTAATATGAGTTAATGGTTATAGTTATTAAGACAATGGAATCTATTGTCAGGTATTGTAAGGAATGTATTTTGAAGGTCACGTACCTGGGAAAGTAAACTTTGATGTATGTAAATTAAGTTCGAATTATATTATTATTATTATTTAGTATTATTCAGCTTAAAGAAATGGTATAGTGGAGAACCGAGTTCGGGTTTCAAGTATCCGGATTTGGGGTCGCCACAGCTTTAAGAGCGGCTAGGTCTTGAATCTTATCAGACTTTAATCCCATCTCATCCATCTCTCAATGCTTGATCATTTCAGAGAATGGTTTTCCTATACCAATTAAGACTCTCATAGAAAGGAGCTTCCTATATGTCTATGAAAGTCATGACCATTTCTGATTCCGTCATAGAAGGAATAACTTGAGCAGCAAGGCGCCTCCACCTTTGAGCATACTCTCTGAAAGACTCATTAGACTGTTTCTTGACCTTGGTAAACTGGTACCGGTTAGGAGCCATCTAAGATTGAAAACTGTATTGAGTGAGGAAGGCGTGAGCTAGCTCTTCCCAGCTATGGATCTTTGAGTTGTCTAATCTGGTATACCATGAACGAGCTTCTCCAGTTAGACTTTTTTTGGAATAGTTGCATTCTGAGCTTCTCATTTTCCGCATAAGATCCAAGTTCTCCAATGAACACCTTTAAATGTGTGTAAGGATCCCCTAACCAATCATATTTTTCAAAGTCAGGGGTTTTAAATTTCTCTGGATAATGAACACAAGGGAATATGCAAAGGTTAGCATATGAAACACTTCTATGTGTTCCAATCCCTTTGAGAGCACGGATAGTTTCCTCCATTTGAAGGACCTTCTTCCTGATATCACCAGTGTCTGGATCTCCTTTGAGATGGGTGTTTTTAGGGTCTTTGTTGGTCGTATCCAACTGAGGTTCTGGATTTGTTTTATCCAAACCTTGTGTTCCTCCTTGTGTAGAGGGTTCTGTATGTGTAGGCATCTTTGTACCCTGAGTAGATTGATGCAATTCTTTTAGCAGAACAGCCAAATCTGTAATTTGTTTACTCAATTCGTCAAATTTTTCTCGAGAAACGGCATTAGACTGGTTAGAAGAAGACATGATTGGCTGTAGGCTCGTGGCCTTTTTGGATTTTGAGCGGGTAACATACCTAATTGTTTCCCTACAAAAGACTTATGTAGTTTAGTCTTAGGGATAATATAAATGCTATTATGATGTGTCCATTTTAGGAATATCATCCTACAAAAACGGGCGTTAATTTGATAACATGTTATGTATGCACAAATATTCTTCATATTTTCCATTACATAAAGATGAACATGGAATAAAATTACGAGTAAATGCTTTTACAAGTAATAGAAAAATGGAAAGCATGAAGAGACTTTCCTCCGCGTTTGGTTTATCAGAGGTTGACCTATCTTAGGGTTACTCTCGCGGCTTTTTGGCATGAAGGTCCCTTAATCATCGCAATCTACTTGACGGGAAATTAATCCGGTCTTTCAACTGGAGCGAATCTGGGTGGTGCTTTTCCTGAGCCTCGTTGGAATTAATCTCCCTATGAGTCCAGTAATCAAACACCGACAGAATTGCCTCCTGGTGGAGGAACCACACAACATACATTCACATACAACGTATCTCACCGTTTATGAAAATGATGACATGTGTGAAGCACTAATATCACAGATAGATATATTGCAGTGCAGTAAGCAAATGCATTCATACACATTCATCATAAATGTAAATGCAACATTCACACACAAGCATATAACAGTTTTGAAAAGCTTGTAGTAGCGGCTTAAGCCCTCTTACTGGAGTCCCCAGCAGAGTCCCCACCTGTCGATGTCGGGATTTTTATTTTTCCCTTTTCGTTACTTATTCTTTGGTGTTATCATGTTAGGTGAGATATGTTTGAAAAAATAAGTGAAAAAGGTCCGACATGTGTAATGTCGATGATTTGACTTTAAGAGTCGCCATCTGGTGTTTTTAACTGGTTGCACCAACTCAATCGAAAAAGGTTTGCACATTAACCCAGTGATGTGACACTGCTAAACAGGTCTGTGAAACCGAGATTCATTTGGGTTTGGGGGCTTGATTATGCGGAGGGAAGGTGTTAGGCACCCCCTGACATCCGTGTCGCCACAGTGACTGCCACTTTTTAAGAAACTGTTATATGAATGTGTGTGTGTGTGTGGATCAATGTGCAATTATTTGGAAGTAGTGTGAGGCCTCGTTCGCACCTATATACAAAGGGTTTGAATTTATAGAAAAATTCAGTTTTAAAGAAGATATAACAATGATGTTTTATAAAAAGAGGTTTTTCAAACCTTGTGCTCAATAGGAATTGAGACATTTTCATACTTCCATTTTATTATTAAATGTTCGGCTTGTTTTCTTTTATTTTTTAGATGGGAGGCATCTTCGAGAAAATAATATACAGAAGTCTTAGAACTCCTCATAAGGCATGATGACCATCCAAGGAAATTCGAACAAGTAAATAATATACAAGTCACTTATAAATTTGAAAATGTCCGTCATGGAACCAGAATCTAGATTCATGAGATCAATCATGATCACATAATTCTCGAGCTCACATGATGCCACAGCTTATATATGAAAAGCGATGGCGTTATATATATAAAAGTCAGTAAATATATATATACAAACATGATCAACCACCATGAAGCACCTCCATGGAAGATTAGAAATGTAAATAAAGTTGTAAAAGACGATCAACTGCCACAAAGTAAACTCCAGGCGGGACTAAATGTAAATAAAACAATAATATTTATCAACCGCCACGAAGTAAACTCGAGCGAGGACTAAATGTAAAGAAAAGCGGTAAAGGCCTCAAGTAAACTCCAACTCGATAGAAATGTAAATATATATATATATATATATATAAAAGCGATAAACACGGATATAAAATCCAGGATCATCGGATATGTCCGACAACAGTTTATATATATAAGTATATATATATATATATATAAAAGCAATAAACGCTCCGAATGTAAAATCCAGGCTCATCAGACAATATATATATATATATAAGCAAGTAAATGGTCTGAATATAAAATCCAGGCTCATCAGACAGAGTCTGACAATAGTTTATATATATAAGTATATATATATATATATATATATATATATAAAAGCAAGTAAATGCTCTAGACATAAGTTTAGGCTCAATCGAGACATAACTCGATAATGTTTGTCCATATATAAATATATACATATATAAGTATATATATACATACAAAAATTAAAACCACAGACCGAAGTTCGGGCATACGTACACAACACGACTCTCAATGTGAAGAATAGTGTGTGCAAAGATGAAGAGAAAGGCTTTATAGAGTGTGAGAAGGCTTACAGTAGGCTGCCAAAGCAGGCTTCTATAACTCTATATAGATAAACACTCAGCTCCCGCCGATAAAAATATAGCTATATGTGAGCTAACGGGTGTTTAAAATGAGGAAACACTCAATATGGGGTGTGTACAGAGAAAATTAGATAGGGCTTCCTTGCCTTTTTTTTTTTCTTACGAATGGCCACCCCAAGCCCTCTATATATATAGATGGGGAGCCGCACCATGAAATGCACTCACTGACCGCCGGGGGTGCCTCAGGCTCCATGAACCTCTTTGTCAAGTCGTGCACTCGTGCACAATGATGTTTGCTCGAACTTGTAGATCTTCAATCCGAGCATCCGAACGAGGTATACAAGACCATCTTCGGACTGCTTTTGTCGAGAGTTACGCAATGACATGGGATTGGAGGTTGTACGAAGTCAGGAAGAGGGGACCATACCCATGGTCTTTAAGCTTCAAATTCTCCCCCAGGTCGCCACGCAGCGTAATAGTCACTTTCGGATTGGAACTCCTTAGCTCTTGTGGGACATTGTTGTATGTATGTATGAAATGTTGAGACGGTGCGCAGATGTTGAGGTGGCAAGATGACAATTTAACTCATCACTGGGGTTATCTCCGGTTTGAGCTGATAGTAGACGTTGCTCAGTGTTACATCTGAGATTGGACTGCTGCAAGTGTTTGAATTCCGCAAGGTCATCTGTAAGTGTGCCTGTCTTCCCGATGTTAGCTCCGGGTCTTTGGTATGTGTGCTTCGACAGGAGGTCTGAGATTGAAGCTGATTCCATGCATTTGAAACAAGCATTTTCGGAGTTATCGCCGGAACTGCAACAACATTCCTTGGGGTTATCTCCAAGGATGAAACTCGGGATAATCCTTGTGTGTTCCGAGGTTGAGACTGAACTTTTGGTAGTATCCGAAATGGATGTGAGCTGTCTTCCAGGGTTATCTCCGAAAGACGAATCTGCCCTTCTGCAATGTCAGTAACAGTTGTGCAGAAAATTTTGAGTGTCTACAGATATCATCAGAGGATTGTTTTATAATATTCGATTGGTCGGGGAATACTTGTTTTAACAGGGAATATTCATTCAACGGCACAATCATTGGTGGACCCCACAACGGAATTATTGTCGGATTGAGAAAACGATAAAAAATATTTTATGAAAATAACGGCGGAAGTTTTATCATTAACTGTTGAAACACTCGGTGTTAAAAGAAATGAATGCTGGCGTGGTTGCATAAGCAATACACTGTATTGATTATTGATGCTTACGTGAGAAGTCACTCGCATTTGATTCAATTATTGTCGATATTTTTATATATTATTAAATCAATAATTGAGATAACAAAGTTATTAATATTATTATTTGCAATATTAACGATGTCTAGAAGTTTTGCCAAGGAGATGTTTGGTCATCTAATTGCGCGCCAATAGGGAAAAATCCTTATTGGAAAGCCCCCTCTTTCCTGGGAACGACCTGGTCGATTAATATTGTGAATTATAATAAAAATGATATATGTTATTAAAAATATTGAGGGGATTTTTATGAAGTAATTGTTGTGAATTTTGGCGTATTTTATGGACACCCACCTACTCATTTTTCAAAATAGTGTGGTATGAGTGTGATATATATATATATATATATATATATATATATATATATTTTAGGATATTACGAATGGGGGGGGTTGGTTTTAGTGGCATGGATTTATATTATATATATATAAAATATAAATCAAGTGGGATGTTTTCAAGCAATATCACGGGATTGAATCCCGTGAACTTTTCTCTTTCAAACATATGTTGTTTATATATATAATATATATTATATTTAAAAGATTTTGTTTATTAGAATATTTTATTAAATCAATCTAGACCGTCCGTTTAAAAGTAAATCAATCTGGACCGTTCATGAATTAGTTACTATGCAGTCCATTCTTCTATAAATAGAAGCTCATTCTTTCATTATTTCTTACGAATTCACTGAAACTATAGAGATAGTTCTTCTTCTGTAATCTCGAGCGTATTTCTTTAGAGTTTAAGAAAGCTTTGAGCGTAGAAGATAGTGCAAGTTTTCTTCAAGTATATTCCCGCCCTACCCGTCGGAATACTCTTCTTTTTAAGGTAAGGGGTATTATTTCTTTCTTTCATCTTCATGAAGAGAACTTCATTATTCCATTCTTTGTTATTATGTTGGAATAACTTTTACATGCTAATACCGCATACATGGTGAAATTCTTACATTATTCCATTCTTTATTATTATGTTGGAATAACTTTGCCTATCGCAAGTACCGCATACATGGTGAAATTCTTTTGTTATTCCATTCTTTATTATTCTGTTGGAACATCATATCTGTATGCTTACGCATGACCTGGTTCCGTTATTTATTATTTTGTTGGAACATCCTGTCTGTGCATTTACGCATGACTTGGTTCCATTGTTTATTATTCTTGCTGAATATCACATGCGTGCGCTTACGCACGACCGGTTCCATTATTTATTATTACGTTGGAATATCCCCACATGCATGCGTTACGCATGACCTGGTTCCGTTATTTATTATTCTGTTGGAATAACCTGTCTGTGCGGTCTATCGCATGCCTGATGATTTCTTTTGTTATTCCATTCTTTATTATACTCAGTTGGTTAAAGTTTTGACTTCTATACTCCATGAAATTAGTGGAATATCCTTGATATTTGCGCTTCATCCAGTATCTTTTCATGGAAATATTCTTCTGAGCATTCTTGAATTTTACTCTACAAAGAAGTATCATGTTGACAATTTGGACGTTATTAGTTCCTGGATAAATTAATTCTTGAACTTGTTTTTATTGAATTCTTATATCATTGTCATCATCCTCATGTTTGTTGAAAGTCATCTGTAGCCTGTAGTGCATTGATGGACTTAGTAAGATTAAGACCAGGGATTATTCGGTATAATCATGACTGTAATGTTACAAATGATGTGGTAGAAGTCCTCATTGGCCCGTAGTGCATTGATGGATAGTTGTTGGCATGATCATGACCATTAATGAATACACGAATATCCTTGGCCCGTAGTGAATGGATAATTTGTGGTTGTGATACTAGTGAATATCCTTGGCCGTAGTGCAGAGATGATGTGGATTATTTATTAAGCTGAGTCCCAGCGATAAAAGTGATGAAAAACCTTTTAAATCATAAAAGATAGTAGATTTTATTCTCTACTTGACTCTTTTATTGCATGGTCATGCTCAAATAGTGATTTGTTTCATATAGTCTACTCATTGATCAAGAAAACACACATTAAATTATGAAGAGTATGACACATTCCATGACTCTAGTTTAATCTAGGATATTAAGGTTAAAAGGATTAAATTATATTGAAACATTGGTCACGAAAAGGTTGCATCGAATCATCAATCTTATTATTACTTGGGTAGCAATGATGCATTACTAGATGTCGCTTACTATTTATAATTTTATAATATGATTTTAAAATTATTGTCAACGTAATAATAACCTATAGGGTCACACATATAGAACGGAATTAAAAGGAAATTAATTTAAATTGTAAATATTTAAATATGTCAATATGATTGATAGTATTTAAATTACGAATTTAAATTAATAGGATAATTTATATATAGGTATATTAATTAAGTAAGACTTAATTAAGATATATATATATATATATATATATATATATGTTTTGATTAATTCCTTTTAACTGCTATATATATGATATGTAGCAGCCATATTAGAATAATCATCATAACCAAAACCCTAGCCGCTCTTAGAGAGAGACTAGAGAGAAACAATTTCGAAAAGGAAAAATCCTCATCCTTGTGGCTAGTACCGCAGTTCCTTTTACTACAAATCATACGACGATTCGTGGGGCGTTCGTGTGGATACCGTAGAGGCGCGATTTGTTTGGATTGCGTTGGAGATTCGAGTGCATTAATTCTATTTTCATAATCGGTATAATTTCTAACCACTGAGTTAATTTGTTTTTTGCATGGATCCTATTTTAGGATTTCGCAATTGTCTTTCGATTGTTTATTTCCGCTGCGTTTTATGTGTCGAAACCCTTCAGGTTGCACAGTAGCACACGGTATCTCTGATTATTGATTCTTACGTAAGAAGTCACTCAATAATTGATACAATAAAAATTGCACATTCTTTTATATTTTTGATGCAATAATTGTTACAGTGGGATTCAATAATTGTTGCAGTAACATTTGCATAATATTTTATATTATTTGAATAATATTATTTGTTAGCACTATTGGCAATGTCTAGAAAGTTCTGTCGAGGAAAGGGGTTAGGTTATATAATTGTGCGCCATTAAGGAGAAATCCTTATCGGAAAGCCCCCTCTTTCTTGGGAATGATCTAGTTGTCAGTATTGTGAATCTATAATATTAATTAGAAATAATTATTGAAGGATTGAAGAATCGTAAATAATTGATGAATATGGTAAGTAACTATTTCTTCAATTTTGATATTGATGGAGAAGTTTTAGAATGAGACATTTGTCGAAAGTTTGTTATATTTTTCTATGAAATCATAACTATCTTCTCCGATAATATATTTATATATTATAATAGTATAATGTGATAATATAATAGTATAAGTTTTTATAATTTAAATGGTAATATTATTATAATAAATTTATGGTATAAGAATAAAATAAGGAGGAAGAGAGCAAATTGAATTTGAATTCTTTTATTTCAAATAACATGTGATAAATGATGGAAGTAAACAAGTTGGTTTTGGAAAGCTTGTTTTTAAAAGGTGTATTTTGCAAAATCATCCGTTGGTAAGATTTTTCAGAAGTCGTGTGCTAGCATTTTTCTATAAATAGGTTGCTTAGTTAAACAATGAAACTCACACCAGAATGAGAAAATTCTCTCTCTATAATATTGAGCGTATTTTTTGTGAGTATAAGGATATTTTGAGTGTTGATAACAGTGCAAGATTTCCTCAACATAATCTCCGTTATTCCAGTCAGAACTACTTTCCTACTAAGGTAAATGATATTATTTTTTTTGTAAAGGATGTTATTTTCTTTCAATTCTCATAAATGACATTATTTCCTTCCATACTCGTAAGGGATATCATTTTCTTTCATACTCCATATTACGTAAGCGATATTATTTCATCTCATATTCCTAAATTTAAACTTACTATGGTAAGTATTGCTTCTATAATTCCTAAAAAGATTAGAAATTTCTTAAGGATTACGCTTCATCTAATATCATTTCACTGGAATATTGGTCTAAAATTTCTTATTAAATTTTAACCTTTTCATGTCTGGGTACTATTCATACAGTACTATTTATGGGCACTATTCATACGGTACTATTCATGAGTACTGTTCACAACAAAATTTAATTTAATTTCTTTGTCCAAGTTATCTTTTATTAATCTTATTCTTGAAATTGAATCCATGTTATGATCTCACTTGATTGATTATTTATATCATTATCATCATCCTCATGCTTATATTGTGGTGAAAGTCATCTTTGGTCGTAGTGCATAGATGGACTGTTGATTGGTATGATTATGACCAGGAATTGTGTATTGGTATAATCATGACCTGTAATGTTACAGACAAATGATGTGGTGAAAGTCCTCTTTGGCCCGTAGTGCATAGATGGACAGTTGTTTGGCATGATCATGACCACTGGTGATACAAACAAATATCCATGGCCCGTAGTAAATGGATAATTTGTTGATTCGAAACATTTATTGATTGTTGTTACAGGGATAAAATATTGATGATGAACTTTTAAATCATAGAAGATAGTAGACTTTACGCTCTACTTGACTTTTCTAATGGATTGCCTATTCCGCTGCAGTTGTTAATTCTAAAACTTGTTGTCTATTGTATTCTATCAGATTCTTCCCTGTTGAGGACTAAGGATAATTTATTCTATATTATCTTAGTCATAATATTCTTTACTGGGCTAATTGAGCTCACCCTTTTCTTTCATTACTCTCTTCAGGAAATGAGAATATAACTGGGACTAGTCGGGGAATGGAGTGATGGTTTAAGATGGTTATTATAGCATTCCTCACTATTTTGTAAAGTAGTGTAACAATAATTGTAATGAGGACTTTATTTGAGTTTGGATATTGTCTACAAGACAATATTTATATTAAAACTCACATCATATGTGTTGTCGTATTTTGCACGATAATTTTATTAATAAAGTTTGTATTTGGTTTTTGTACCATGTATTTGGCGATTCAGAATAGGTTGTGTGGACCTATTTTGGGGGCGTCACACTAACTATTTGGGTTCCTTAACTTACTTTCTACTTTTTGTTTGTCTTTTACAAAATTTCGCCATAACTTCGTTATAGCTAAGTTCAATCCGTTCTTCATGAACATTTCTATCATTCCTAACCAAGCATATATCAGCAATTCATATATATGATGGTTTTAAACTTGTCCATCAACAACAAGTTTTAACTACGATGGTTTTCAATTTGTTCATCAGCAACGTTCTTTGCGTTCTTTTCGTGTTCTTCACGTTCTTCATTTGTTCTTCATTTTTAATCTATATTTTGATTACGATTTCACTTTTTCTTGGAATTTAGCATTATAAAACATCAATCCTTACTTATTTCACCGAATCGTTAATATTATTCGTTCGGATCATTCAAATTCATCAAGAATTCATACTTCCTTATGAAAGCTTTTAAGAAATTTATAAACTAAACTTTTAATTCTTATTTCTTCGTTTTCTCATGATTTCAACCATTTAAAAATCATTCTTAACATCTTTTACTTCTATTCTCATTAAGCTATATGATTCCATATAAAACTTAAAGAAAATTTATATTAAAGTTAGGTTTTGAGTTACCTTTCTTCTTTAATCTTCTTCCGTTGGATAAAAATGGCGAATTGCTAGCTTTTTCTCTCTTCTTCCCCATCCGAAATTCTCTCTCTCTCAAATGTTGGTGATTTTTCAAATCCCCAACAAATGAGCTAAGGCTCTTCTTTTATAAGCTTTTAAGTCTAGGGGTAAAATAATCATTTCGTCCCCAAAGTTATTATTCCCACATTTTTTCCTAACCTCCTTACTATTCACGAAGCTTCTCTTAGAAGCTTCGCGGTTCTGTCTTTTGAGATTCTTAGAATCTAAATATTTTTGGATATTCCATCTTTCCTCTACAGATTTACTTTTACGCATTCTTCAGAAATTCAAAAAACTGAAAAACACTTTTTTGATGATAAACATTTTTCTTCACGTTTTCCCCTAACGTAGTTAAACGAATGAAAAATACATAACAATACTTTTCGTCATTTTTATTTCGTCCGATTTTTATGCATTTTTCAAGAAAAACTTTTATCAGCTAAATTAACTTTTCACGACATATTATCGTCAAATCTTCAAACGGAATGTCATTATGGCATACCGAACTCTCGGAAAGGCCAATGTTATTCAAACCCTAAACCCTTTCGTTTGGTGAATAATGCCTATTTCGTCTTTTTCCTCGAAAATATTTTTGTTCCCAAAATTTTTTTATTTTCGTCTTGAAAATTCTTACGCGTTCATTCTAGCTCGTAGCCAGAATACTCCGCTTTCTAATCATCCTACGTCATAAAATGATTAATAAACACATAACACAGAATATAATTAATAAAAATTCATTTTATCAATTAATAATTCTTCAAACATAATTTCTGGACAATCCGATTTTTCGGATTGTCACATTCTTCCCCCTTTATAAAAATTTTATCCTTGAAATTTTCCAAATCACACCATTACCCGTATGTCTTCATCTAACAACCTCTTTCAAAGGTTTTAATCTTACTTCCTTTACTCATAAACTATAACGACCGAGAAATTCGGATCCTTTATAAAATAATTTAATAATGAATAAAATAATATTATTTGTTATTTTTATGTGTTAGTAAGATGAATGTTGTTCTATAACCTAGAAATGTCGGAACGTCGTAGTATTTTAACTACGTGAAAGAATTAAAGTGTTTGAATTTCAAAGACAAAAATAAAAGTTTTCCGAGAAATTTTTTGAAAAACACTATTCATCGATTTTTGCTCGAGAATTATTTTTGAACTTCCGAGAAGTACGTAACGTTATAATATCAAGGTGAGATAGATTATGTAATAATAATCTAAGTATGAAAAACACAATATTTCACATGCGGACTTAATTAAAGAACGTTTAGGATTAAAAACAAAATGAATGGAATAGTGGATCTTGTATGAAGTGCAAGTCGAATATGCATTAAGGGATAAGCCCAAGTTATGGTAAGGATTAGCCAAGTATTGGTTAATATGAAGCCCAAGTAAAGTAATGCAAGCCCAATAGGAATAAGCTAAGTTAGTTAACTTAAGCCCAATGTAATGATCCAATGAGTAAAACATGATCCATGGATCAACCCATGTTGATATGGGTTATCTTGGTGGGCAAGAACTTTGTGTGATGGCCAAGAACTTTAAGTAATGACCAAGTATAGGATAAGTGTTGTGCTTAGCAAGTAATGAATAGTAAGGAGGTGATTTAAAGAGGTGGGATGTGCTATTGACCATAATGCCCTCACTTTGGCTTTCCTATAAATAGAAGGCTAGGATTTTCATTTGTTGTTTGTTAATTTTCATCCAAGCAAATCAACTTATTGGTTAGAGAGAATAAGCACTTTTAAGAAAAATAGTAAATGTTAGATTTTCAAAGAAGAAGAAGACTAGTTCATCAAGGGTAAGACTCTTGTCTAATAATCTTCATCTCTATCATTGTAAGGTGATAAGAGAAGTGTAGTCTAATAAGCATGAATGTTAAGAACATGTAAGAATTGATTAATGAATGGACTTAAGCCGAATAAGTCATGAATAAGTAAGATAAACCTAAATAAGTATGAACTTATGATGAAATTGTCATATGATTGCCATATGAAGTTGGTATGTTGATAAAATGTGAGAATGTTGATTAAAGGACTTAAATCTATAATAAGTCATAATGAATGAAAATTTGTAGTTTATAAGTTATTAAGTCATGAACTTATGAACAATAAGTCAAAACATAGCTTGAAAATAAGTTGATGTATTATGAAGTTGAAATGTTCATATGATGGTTAGAATCCATTTAGAACGATAATCATATCGTTAGTAATGAAGGTTCGCCGGAATTCACACGATTGGACGATAATCGTCAAATTCATGAAATTCTCGGAATAGAAGTCAAATTTTGTGTTTGAACTCGAAAACGTGGGTTTTTTGATGGAGACAAGTCATATTTGGCATTATAGAGTTGCGAACTCGAAAATGACTGGATTCCGACTTAGAACGAAGAAACGACCATTGAACATTCACGAACGTTTATCGTTTTCGTTAAAAATGAACTAATAGGTGATTTTTTAGCAAATGAAGTCAAATAGATAAAATTCTTGCATGAACGTATAGAATATGTTATTTGTGAACCGTAGGCTCTTGAACGAGCCAATTCGGACTTATAACGAAGAAGTTACGAGTCTGGGAAGTTCGCAAAATTAAAAGTCTGTAAAAAATTTCTAGTGCACAGAGTTGGCGCCGCGGCGCCAACCCAAGGTATATTGGTGGTGCTGCAACGCCATTTACAGTGCGTGTACCTATTGAAGTTTTCATGCCATGATATGACATATAACTCTAAGACTCATGCCCATGATGCCAAGTCCGGCCCTCGACACCATCAGAGAGTGGTGCTTGTATGCCAATGACATAGAGAAGGAAGGGTGGCGCCGCAACGCCAACCCTAGGGTTTTGACAGAGAAGGAAGTTTACAAATATGAAATAAATAGTAACTCATTAATAATGAACTAAAGATCTTAATGAAGCATTGTAAGATATTGATAAAAGTTAATTATGTTTCCTAAATGTTAAAGATAGTAATCAAACATGCATGTAATGTGAAGATAAGAACGACGTAACGAAAAGCAGGAATCAATAATAACAAATCTAAGTCATGTTTAGATTGAGAAGAAGGGTAAGATTCATTAGGAACCATGTATGTTCATTCATGACCTAACGTGTTATGTGATGTTATCATTACTGTAGAGACTTAAAGACTTAAATGAGAACGTGTTATTAACTATAGCAGACGCTAAAGGCAAGTATTCTAACCCTTGTTCCAGTTCAATCTGGACAAGCTTTGTAATCCATGTATTCTTACACATGAAGTATTGTATGATGAAGTCAAAGCCAATTCTTTCGGCTAGACTTATATTATGTTTCTATCAAAGCATGGTTAATGTTTACCAAGTTATATGGGTGTGGTTTTCAAACGAAGACTGAGTATGCTAAAAATGTTTTGTCGTCAAACGACAGGCATGTGAGGTTTCCACAACTTAAACGTACATACGTTTAATGAATGTAGTGTTGATCAACATAGAGTACTATAGGCTGATCACCTAGACGTGCTCGTAAGTAATGTCGGACTTACGAACTTAGTGCCGGGATGTTCTTTTGAAAAGAACTTATGAAATGCTCAAGGTCTTGGACCGAAATTGATATTTTATTGAATATTGTTGTTGTAAAAAGTTTTGAAGAAAAAGAAGTGCTATTTTGAATTATCAATAGTACTTCATAACTATTGTTCAGTTATTGAAGATATATGATTCCTATGTTTCAAGCATGTTGTTTATTTGAATTGTTGTACTTGCTAAGCTAGTCATGCTCACTCTTTCTTGAACCCTATGAACACAACTAAGATCGAACGGACCGAAGGCTCCAACAAGGATAAGGGAAAAGCGAAGACGAACCCATAGAATACTTATGTAATAGTATAGGGTAAATGATTGTAATATATTTGATATTATGACAAGAACAATGTAATGGTTATAAAGAACCTGGGGAAATGTTAATATTATTTTGATTATATAGAAGACATATTCGTTCTATTGTGGCTTTTCAATTGAATGTATGTGTGAATGGTAGTACCGTGTAGCACCATCTGTCGGGTTGGAAGATACCCAGATTTGGGGGTGTCACAGGTTGATATCAAAACATTAGGTTATAAAACTTAAGAGGGGAAATAAAACCTTAAGTCATAACCTTAGGAGAAGTCAAAGAAGTAAAAGAAGAAAATAATCTTATAAAAATGCATTATGAATATGTTATGTGTCTTTATTATTCTACTGACGTGTACTAATCAACTTAATTGTGTTGTGTAGATGTCAGGTGTAAATGGAATGCATTTAGATGTACGAGCAGTCAGTGAAGAATCGGTTAACCAAATAGAGGTTATACCAAACCCCATAGCGGCAGAGCCCGAAGTAGTTGTCATTGAGTCTGGAGACTCAGAGGATCCTGACCTCATGTCAGTATGGTATAATAAAAGATGAGGTGGAGGTAGTGTCCTTCAACCCGGTAGCAATAGCGACGAGAGATGGCTCAAGAAGTCAATGATGTCACTTTGTTTATGTCGATGTTGGATACAAATATCCATTCTTGTCGGGGAGGTTAAGGAGGAAGGCGAGCTCCAAGTCATGTAGAGGGACAAGACCGATGTGGAGTCCATGTGGGAACATGAGCATGACGAGAGGATTTTGGCCAAGGACAAAGTCCATGAGATGAAACATGAGGTTTTTGAGCTGAAGGAGGAGCTAAAGACCAAACATCAGAAGATAGGGAGAATGTCCTATATTCATAGGAGTTCTCATACAGATTTCCAGCAGCAAGTAGCTGGTTATCCCGTAGAGGCAGGGCAGACGCGACATACTATCAACCGTGATATTATTGCCGGTCTTGCTAAGGATGATTTTGATAATGCCCTGAGGCAGATGTAATCTATTAGTGGATAGAGTAGTGTAGGTATGTAAATATTATGTACTTAGTAGTGTCGTAAAACCCTCTTTTGTATAACAAAGGGTAGTCTTTTGTAAATCCCAATTTTGGAAAGCAATAGCGGGAAAGTAATGTAATCAGCTTCAGCTGTGTAATGTAAACGATGTAGTATTATACTACAATGAATGAATGAATATAAGCCTTTTTATAGAATATAATGAGCAATGGATGTTGAAGTTATTGTTTAATATCGAATAAAAACCAACTAATAAGCAAGGAATAATAACGTAATGTGTTGTTTATTGTAACAGTAAAATGTCGTCGAGAAGAGTACAATGAAACCAAGGAACTAATGTAAATCAACAGGAGGGAGGTCCAGTTAAACCCATGCAGGAGTTTGTTAATCTTTTAACAGCCGCATTTAATAGAATTGGGGCTAATAACCCCGTAAATCCAGGAGTAACACGAGCTACTACCTTCAAGGATTTTAAGAGTGTGGGTCCACCGGAGTTTAAAGGAACTACGGACCCTATCGAAGCTCAAACGGGTAAAAGAAATCGAGAAGGCATTTGTGATAGCAAATGTTGATGAGGCCCAGAAGGTTGCCTTTGCAACCTACATGATGAAGGGAGATGCCAACTTTTGGTGGGAAGCCAATTAATTAGGCTAGGGCCGGGATAGAGAATCTAACGTGGGTGAGGTTCAAGGAGATATTCTTCGAGAACTACTTTCCCATGAGCATGCAGGGAATGATGGAGATGCAGTTTCTCGAGTTAAAACAAGGGGACATGTCGCTTCCCCAATATGCCGCTAAGTTTAATGAACTGGCAAGGTTTGCTCCACATCAAGTGGATACCGAGGTTAGGAACGCGTGATGGTTCGAGAAGGGCTTAAAACTCTGGCTCTATAACTGTATTTCTGTGTTCCAAAGTACATCGTTTGGGACCATTTTAGAAAAGGCAATAATCACCGAGGGTGGTAGTGAGGCTCTGAGCCAATACCACAAGGATAAGAAGAACAACGGGAAAGTGGATGGGGGAGTGAAAATAGAAAGAGCCAGTGGAAGTGGCGAGGGACAGAAGAGGAAGGCGTTCAGCTTTGGGAATATCGGAGTGAAGCAAGGGGACCCAAAAAGGAGGATGGAGGCCTGTAAGACCTGTGGGAAGACTCATTTTTGAGTCTGTCTCAAGGGGAAGGCCGTATGCTACAACTGTGGACAAGAAGGGCACATCTCGCCTAACTGTCCAAGTCCGAAGAAGAACCATGGATGCTTTGTGTGTGGGTTAACTGACCACATGGCAAAGAATTACCCGAAGAAGGGGACAGACGGGAATTGGGGCACTAATGGCGGTAAGTTAGCTATTAGTGGTCCAATGCAGCCGAGTAGGCCGATTGGCCATACCTTTAACATGACAGTCCAAGATGTAGTTGCATCAGGGGACGTCGTCGCAGGTATTATTCCGATCAACGACATAAATGCTTACGTACTGTTTGATTCAGGTGCTACTTGTTCGTTTATAGCATGTGATTTTTCTAGACGATTAGGATTACTTCCCAAAAAGTTGCCTATACCTTTAAATATTAAGGTAGCAAATGAAGAAATAATTCCTATTGAAGATGTTCATAGGAGTTGTTGCGTAGACATACGGGGTTGTAAATTATCGGTAGGTTTGATACCGATAAAGTTGGGAGAATTCGATGTAATTCTTGGAATGGATTGGTTGGTAAACCATGGGGCAATTATAGATTGTCAAAAGAAATGTGTGAACCTTAGAACGTTAAAACAACCTCAGGTAGTATTTTACGGGAATAGATCACCGGGACGTTCGTGCTGTCTAACCATGACACAAACTAGGAAATTATTGAGGAAGGGGTGTGTAGGTTATCTGTGTCATGTTGTTGATACCCAGAGTGTGGTAGCAACCATGGAACAAATACCTATAGTTAGAGAATTGGCCGATGTATTTCTGAGTGAATTACCGGGTCTTCCACCGGATAGGGAAACCGAGTTTGTAATAGACATCATGCCAGGAGCAGCACTAGTTTCCAGGGCACCGTTTCGTATGGTGCCAGTAGAGATGAAGGAATTGATGGTACAGTTACAAGAATTGTTGGACAGGAAGTACATACAGCCGAGTGTTTCACCGTGGGGAGCACCGATATTGTTTGTCAAGAAGAAGGATGGATCGTTAAGACTTTGTATCGACTACAGAGAGTTGAACAAGTTAACGATAAAGAATAAATACCCATTGCCCAGGATCAATTATCTTTTTGATCAGTTGAAAGGGGCTAAGTATTTTTCTAAAATAGATTTAAGAACGGGGTATCATCAGTTGAAGGTTAGGAAGGAGGATGTACCAAAGACAGCCTTCAGGACTCGTTATGGTCATTACGAGTTTTTGGTGATGTTATTTGGGTTGAGTAATGCACCAGCTGCATTTATGGATATGATGAACATAGTGTTCAAACAATATTTGGACAAGTTCGTCGTGGTGTTTATTGATGATATTCTAGTCTATTCTAAGACGCCAGAAGATCATGCTGAACACCTAATATTAGTGTTGGAGACACTAAGGAAGGAGAAGTTATATGCGAAGTTCACTAAGTATGAATTTTGGTTAGAGAAGGTGTAGTTTTTAGGTCATGTTATTGACCATGAAGAAATTTTGATAGATCCAACGAATGTAGAAGCCGTGATGAATTGGGAACAACCGAAAACGCCGACTGAGGTGCAGAGTTTCTTAGGGTTAGCGGGATACTATCGGAGATTCATCTAGGATTTTTTGAAGATAGCTACTCCATTGACTAACTTGATAAGGAAGACGGTGAAATATGCGTGGGACGGATAAATGCGAAGACAGTTTTCGAGAACTGAAGAAGAGGTTGAGTGAAGCGCCTGTTTTGTCATTACCCGATGACACAGGAAATTTTGTAGTTTATAGCGATGCTTCGCATAAAGGACTTGGTTGCGTGCTCATGCAACATGGCAAGGTCATTGCGTATGCATCAAGGCAGTTAAAGGATTATGAAAAAGTTTACCCTACTCATGATCTGGAACTGGTCGCAGTAGTTTTTGCTCTAAAGATATAGAGACATTATCTTTATGAAAAATGTGAGATATACACGGACCACAAAAGTCTAAAATATATCTTCACACAGAAGGAGTTGAATATGAGACAGAGGAGATGGCTGGAGTTGATAAAGAATTACGACTATGAAATCTTGTATCACCCGGGAAAAGCCAATGTAGTTGCGTACGCCTTAAGTAGGAAGGGTCGGGAGAATTTGTTTATGTTAACGGCTCAAACTGAGTTAATAACAGAGACGGCTAGGATGGAAATAGAAGTGAAGTAGCCGAGAGAATTGGAGCAGATGTTGTTTACAACAGAGATTCAATCTACCATTGTAGAAAGAGTCAAGGAGGTGCAGCTCAAAACTGATGAGTGTGACAGAGTAAAGGAGCAGCTAACCAATGAAACAGATACTAAGTATAGTCTTGATAATGAGGGATTATTAAGATTTAATGGAAGAATATGGGTTCTAAATGAGATGGAATTAAAGGAGCAGGTATTATAAGAGGCTCACAGTTCGAGGTTTTTGATTCATCCTGAGAGTACTAAGATTTATAAAGACCTTCGATAGAGTTTTTGGTGGCCAAACATGAAGAGAGAGATAGCTGAGTATGTGAGTAGGTGCTTGACTTGTCAGAGAGTTAAGGCCGAACATTAATGACCAAGTGGCTTGCTACAGTCATTGGAGATTATGGAGTGGAAGTGGGAGCATATCACGATGGACTTTGTGGTGGGACTTCCAACTACAACGAAAGGGTATGATGTGATTTGGGTAATAGTAGACCGGTTGACGAAGTCGGCTCACTTTTTGCCAATTAGGGTCAGGTATAACTTAGACCAGTTAGCTAGACTTTATGTTAAGGAAATAATTTCCAGACATGGAGCACCAGTATCGATTGTGTCAGATCGTGACCCATGATTCACATCGAACTTTTGGAGAAGTCTACAAGAGCAGTTGGGAACGCAGTTGAAGCTGAGTATGACATATCATCCACAAACTGATGGATAGAGTGAGAGAACAATTCAGACGTTAGAAGATGTGTTAAGATCTTGCGTCATGGATTTCAAGGGTGGTTGGGATGATCATCTACCATTAGTAGAGTTTGCATATAACAATAGTTATCATGCAAGCATAGGTATGCTGCCTTACGAAGCTTTGTATGGGAGGAAGTGCATAACACTATTGTATTGGGATGAAGTGGGAGAAAGCCGAATGCTAGGATCAGAATTGGTGCAGTAAACAGCGGATATGGTGAAGTTAATACGAATGCGTCTCATTGCAGCTCAAAACAGACAAAAGAAGTATGCAAACTTGCATCGAGAAAATAGGGAGTTTGAAGTAGGCTCTTACATATTTCTAAAGGTAGCTCCCTGGAAAGGAAAGATACGCTTTGGAAAGAAGGGAAAATTAAGTCTAAGGTTTATAGGACCTTTTGAAGTGTTAAAATGGGTAGGTGAGGTAGCTTATATGATAGCATTACCTCCAGACTTAGAACGAATACATAACGTGTTTCATGTATTGGTATTGCATCCTTATAAGCCGAATTATAAACACGTAATAGAGTATGAGCCTATTCATAGCGAGAAAGACTTAACGTATGACGAGTTGCCGATTCAAATTGTCGATAGGAAAGAACAAGTTCTACGGAATAAAGTTATACCTTCCGTGAAGGTGATATGGAAGAACCACGATGTAGAAGAAGCAACATGGGAATTGGAAGAAAAGATAAGGAAGGATTACCCTCAGTTGTTTGAATAATAAGAGGAGAGATTCTGGGGACAGAATCTTTATAAGGGGGGAAGAATGTAACGACCGAGAAATTTAGATCCTTTGTAAAATAATTTAATAATGAATAAAATAATATTATTTATTATTTTTATGTGTTAGTAAGATGAATGTTGTTCTATAACCTAGAAACCTCGGAACGACGTAGTATTTTAAATACGTTAGAGAATTAAAGTGTTTGAATTTCCAAGACGAAAATAAAAGTTTTTCAAGAAATTTTTTGAAAAACACTATTCATCGATTTCTGTTCAGGAATTATTTTTGAACTTCCGAGAAATACGTAACGTTATAATATCAAGGTGAGATAGATTATGTAATAATAATCTAAGTATAGAAAATGCAATATTTTGCATACGGACTTAATTAAAGAATGTTAAGGATTAAAAATAAAATGAATGGAATAGTGGATGTTGTATGAAGTGCAAGTCCAATATGCATTAAGGGATAAGCCCAAGTTATGTTAAGGATTAGCCAAGTATTGGTTAATATGAAGCCCAAGTAAAGTAATGCAAGCCCAATAGGAATAAGCTAAGTTAGTTAACTTAAGCCCAATGTAATGATCCAATGAGTAAAGCATGATCCATGGATCAATCCATGTTGATATGGGTTATCTTGGTGGGAAAGAACTTTGTGTGATGCCCAAGAACTTTAAGTAATGACCAAGTATAGGATAAGTGTTGTGCTTAGCAAGTAATGAATAGTAAGGAGGTGACTTAAGGAGGTGGGATGTGTTATTGACCATAATGCCCTCACTTTGGCTTTCCTATAAAAAGAAGGCTAGGATTTTCATTTGTTGTTTGTTAATTTTCATCCAAGAAAATCAACTTATTGGTTAGATAGAATAAGCACTTTTAAGACAAACATCCTTTGTTAGATTTTCAAAGAAGAAGAAGACTAGTTCATCAAGGGTAAGACTCTTATCTAATAATCTTCATCTCTATCATTATAGGGTGATAAGAGAAGTGTAGTCTAATAAGCATGAATGTTAAGAACATGTTAGAATTGATTAATGAATGAACTTAAGCCGAATAAGTCATGAATAAGTAAGATAAACCTAAATAAGTATGAACTTATGATGAACTTGTTATATGATTGCCATATGAAGTTAGTATGTTGATAAAATGTGAGAATGTTGATTAAAGGACTTAAATCTATAATAAGTCATAAGGAATGAAAATTTGTAGTTTATAAGTTATTAAGTCATGAACTTATGAACAATAAGCCAAAACATAACTTGAAAATAAGTTGATGTATTATGAAGTTGAAATGTTCATATGATGGTTAGAATCCATTTAGAATGATAATCATATCGTTAATAATGAAGTTTCGCCGGAATTCACACGATTGGACGATAATCGTCGAATTCATGAAATTCTCAGAATAGAAGTCGAATTTTGTATTTGAACTCAGAAATATTGGTTTTCGATGTAGGCAAGTAATATTTGGAATTATAGAGTTGCGGACTCGAAAATGACCGAATTCTAACTTAGAACGAAGAAACGAGCGTTGAACGTTCACGAACATTTATCATTTTTGTTAAAAATGAACTAAAAGGTTGATTTTTAGCAAACGAAGTCAAATAGATAAAATTCTTTCATGAACGTATAGAGTATGTAATTTGTGAACCGTAGGCTTTTGAACGAGCCAATTTGGACTTATAATGAAGAAGTTACGAGTTCGGGAAGTTCACAAAATTAAAAGTCTGTAAAAATTTTACGGTGCCGTGAGTTGGCCTTGCCGCCAACCCAAGTATATTGGTGGCCCTACTACGCCATATCTGATGCACATGCGTACCTTCCGAAGTTTCATGTTGCAGCAGTTGACATGTAACTCTAAGACTCGCGTCGCATGACACCGAAGTCCGGTCCTCGACCATCAGAGTGGTGTGGTCTTGATGTGTGACATAGAGAAGGAAGGGTGGCCAGCAAATACCACCGTAGGGTTTTGATAGAGAAGGAAGTTTACAAATATGAAATAAATGGTAACTCATTAGTAATTAACTAAAGAACTTAATGAAGCATTGTAAGATATTGATAAAACTTAATTATGTTGCCTAAAGGTTAAAGATAGTAATCAAACATGCATGTAATGTGAAGATAAGAACGACGTAATGAAAAGCCGAAATCAATAATAACAAATCTAAGTCATGTTTAGATTGAGAAAAAGGGTAAGATTCATTAGGAACAATGTATATTCATTCATGACCTAACATGTTATGTGATGTTATCATTACTGTAGAGATTTAAAGACTTAAATGAGAATGTGTTATTAGTTGTAGCAGACACTAAAGGCAAGTATTCTAACCCTTGTTCCAGTTCAATCTGGACAAGCTTTGTAATCCATGTATTCTTACACATGAAGTATTGTATGATGAAGTCAAAGCCAATTCTTTTGGCTAGACTTATATTATGTTTCTATCAAAGCATGGTTAATGTTTACCAAGTTATATGGGTGTGGTTTTCAAACGAAGACTAAGTATGCTAAAAATGTTTTGTCATCAAACCACAGGCACGTGAGGTTGCCACAACTTAAACGTACATACGTTTAATGAATGTAGTGTTAATCAACATAGAGTACTATAGGCTGATCACCTAGACGTGCTCGTAAGTAATGTCGGACTTACGAACTTAGTGCCGTGATGTCCTTTTCAAAAGAACTTATGAAATGCTCAAGGTCTTGGACCAGAATTGATGTTTTATTGAATATTGTTGTTGTAAAATGTTTTGAAGAAAAAGAAGTGCTATTTTGAATTATCAATAGTACTTCATAACTATTGTTCAGTTATTGAAGATATATAATTCTTATGTTTCAAGCATGTTGTTTATTTGAATTGTTGTACTTGCTGAGCTAGTCTTGCTCACTCTTGCTTGAACCCTATGAACACAGCTAAGATCGAATGGATTGAAGGCTCCGGTAAGGATAAGGGCAAAGCAAAGACGAACCCATAGAATACTTATGTAATAGTATAGGGTAAATGATTGTAATATATTTGCTATTATGACAAGAACAATGTAATGGTTATAAAGAACATGGGGAAATGTTAATATTATTTTGATTATATAGAAGACATATTCGTTCTATTGAGGCTTTTCAATTGAATGTATGTGTGAATGGTAGTACCGTGTAGCACCATCTGTCGGGTTGGAAGATACCCGGATTTGGGGGCGTCACGTAAACATCCTTTTCCTAAGGATCATCTGTTAACATAATCGTCATTAGTTAAAACCTCATGTCTAACTATGATTTCAATCTTTCGGGTCATCACATTTATCCCTTCTTCACAGAGGTTCTGGAGAATCGTCCGATCTTATGTCACTGAAACAACGCTCCCGAACCCCTAAGGAGGCTTGAAATAGAGGTTCTGGAGAACCGTTCGACCTTATATCACCATAACAGCTCTCTCGATCCCATAGGGAGGCTTTAAATAGAGGTTCCAGAGAAATGTCCGACCTTATATCGCCGACCAAGGTGGATAACCAACCTTATAACCACCGAAGGTGGATGAACGACCTTATATCCACTGAAGGTGGATGACCGACCTTATAACCATCAAAGGTGGATAACCAACTTTATTACCGCCTATAGTGGATAATCGACCTTATTACCGCAAAGGTGGATAACCGACCTTATTACCTCTTAAAGCTAGATAACTAATCTTATCTCCACCAAATATGGATGATCGACCTTATAACTGTCAAAGGTGGAAAACCGACCTTATAACTGCCAAAATTGGAGATGATGGACGACAACTGAAGTTCTAAGAGAGAGAAAGAGAAGACAAAAAAAATATAAGTTTTTTCTTGAAGATGACTGAAGTGAATAAACACCATTATTGAGGTCCGAAGATGAGGACGAAGCCGTAGTGGGAAAATGTCATATACCTATACATTAGCTGAAGCTTTTTGCTTTGATTTTGCTTTTTCCGTAGTGGTTGCTACTACCCGAAGTGTCATAGGAGAACATCTTGGATTGTCAAAGCTCATATCAGGCTTGTATATCCTGCCCCCAACTAATTCAACATGAAAAAGAAGCCCGAATATAATATAGCATTGAACAAATACCAACCTTATATCTTGCCCAAAAATATTTTCTCCTCTACCAACTTTATTTTCGTGCCGAAGAAGATGGGCGGTGTTAACGCCAAGATATTTCTACGTGCCTCAATCACTGAAAAGCGCGTCAAACCCTGCACAGTAAACAAGTTAATACCAGAAGCTTAACGACTTGGACCGTCGGGGGATAGCTCTGGCGAGAGAATCAGTACGAGCAGACACAAGGTTAACAATGAAGGTGATAAGCTCTAGTGTTTTTAATAATAAAAATATCAGTTACCTCTTTTGTGATGTACTCTGTCCTCATATACTCCTTTTTTCATCTCGTATGTCGTCGACCTTCTATGACCTCAGCTTACTACAGGCAACACACCTCCTAATCCCATCACTGTTCGCCACCCCTAGGATTATGCCCAATCCTCATTAATTAAGGTGCAGAAATAATAGTCAAAGTTTATCTCTCTAATGATCACCGGTCCAAGCCCAAATGAAACCATATTTACTTAATAGTCTGGCCCAATACTCCAAAGGCTCAAATGAAGGCAGCCCAGATAGGCCCAAAATAGTATGGCCTAACATTACCCCCCAGTCTTTTATTAAACAAAATGTTTAATAAAAGAGTATATATAAAAATGGCCCAAGAATTAAAGAAATCCATATGAAACCATATTAAGCCCAATTTGGAAGCCCAATCAGTAGGAAACCCAAATTCGGTCACCAACTCTCCAAATTCGCCATTATTACTATCATTAAATGAGCCGCCCTCGAGTTTCAGAAATAACTGAAGGGATAGCCACTATAGAAACTCAATTTCCCCAATTTTGATGGTTTTACCTGCTTATTTGAATTTCAAAGTGCTGTTGCTTCCTTCTTCCTCCCGATTTCTCTCTCTTTCTACAATCTGTCAACAATGGCTTCTCAAACTTTAGATGACGCCATCCCCATATCCGTGACACCAATCTCTTCTATTCCTTCTACTCAAACTCCTACAAAAATGGCTTCAAGAACTAACCCCCAAATCCTCTGCTACTCTAGCAAAAATTCTCCACCTAAACCCACCCTAGATCCTTCCCTGTTCTTCAAAAGTGAAGAGAAATTTCCACACGCCAATACCCCTTCTGCACTTTCAGAGGATGATCTTCGTATCATTCGAGAATGCTATATGATACTAGATACCCACTGTCGACGTCGGGATTTTTGAGTGTCCCTTTTCGTTACTTGTTCTTTGGTGTTCTCATGTTAATGTGAGATTTGTTTAAAAAAATAAGTGAAAAAGGTTTGACATGTATAATGTCGACAATTTGACTTTAAGAGTCGCCAGTTGGTATTTTTAAGTGGTTGCACCAACGTAACCGAAAAAGGTTTGCACATTAACCCAGTGATTTAACACTGCTAAACGGGTCTATGAAACCGAGATTTATTTTGGGTTCGGGGGCTTGATTATTTTGAGGGAAGGTGTTAGGCACCCCTCCGACATCCTTGTTACCACGGTGACCGCTACTTTTCAAAGAAACTGTTATATGAATGTGTGTGTGTGTGTGGATCAATGTGCAATTATTTGGAAGTAGTGCAGTACCTCGTTCGTACCTATATACATAGGGTTTGAATTTATAGAAAAATTGATTTTAAACAAGATATAGCAATGTCATTTTTGTAAAGAGGTTTTTCAAACCACATACTCAATAGTAATTGAGGCCTTTGATGCTTCCATTTTATTATTAAATGTTAAACTTTTGTTTGCTTTTATTTTCTAGATGTGAAGCATTCTCGAGAAAATAATATCTGACGATCTTAGAACTCCTCATGGGCATGACAATGACCATCCAAGGAAATTCAAACAACTTTGTAAAATAATGTACAAAGCTACACAATTTGAAAAATGTCCATCATGGGAACATAATCTAGATTCAGTAGACTGAATCTGTGATCACATGATTCCTAGGCTCACATGATACTGCAATTTGTATGGAAAGCAGTGAGCAGTTATATATATAAAAGCTGTAAATATATATATATAGAGAGACATGATCAACCACCACGAAGTAAACTCTAGGTAGGATGAAATGTAAATAAAGTTGTAAAAGCGATCAACTGCCACGAAGTAAACTCCGAGCGGAATGAAAATATATATAAAAAGATGTAAAAAGGCCACGAAGTAAACTCCGAACTGATGAAATATATATATATATATATATATATATATATATATATATATATATATATATATATATATATATATATATATAAAGCAATTAAATGCTCGGGCTCAAGTTCAGGCTCATCGAATGATAGTCGACAACAGCTATATATATATATATATATATATATATATATATATATATAAAAGCCAATAAACGCTCGAGCATCAAGTTCAGGCTCAATCGAGGCATAACTCGATAATGTTAGTTAAATATAAAAATATATATATATATATATATATATATATATATATATATATATATATAGTATATGTATACAGGCAAAAATGAAAACCACGGATCAAGTGCAGGCAAACACACTCACACGACTCTCAGCGTGTACAACAATGTGTGATAATATGAGAAGAAAACTTTATAGAATGTAAGAAAAACTTACGGTGGGCTACAAAAGTAGACGTCTATGACTCTATGTGGACAAACACTCAACTCCCACGGGTAAATATATAAAGCATATGTGGGCTAACAGTGTTTAAAAAGAGCAAACACTCAATATGGGGGTGTCTGAAAGCTAATTGGACGGGGTTCCTCGCTATTTTTCTTCCAAATATGGGTGGCCCAAGCCCGTATATATAGAATCGATGGCCCATTTGGTGTACCCTGGCGACCCTCTGATACACTACTGCGGTGGTGTCGTGGTGCATCCAAGACCTCATGGTCCTGTCATCTCGAAGTGCGTGCACTCGTGCAATATAATGTCCGTTCGAACTTGCAGAACTTCAATCCGAGCATCCGAATGAGGTGTACAAGACCATCTTCGGACTTCTTTTGTCAAGAGTTATGCAATGACATGAGATTGCCCTTTTTGATTCCAGGAAGATGGGTCCATGACCGAAATAGCATTCCCGGGTTCCTGTCAAGCAATCCGGTGAGCTATTTCGCGTAGTTTTTGCTCCAAAGTTAAGATATGAGTCTTGTGGGACCAATTTTGAATCAATTTGAGTTGACATGAGTGTATTTGATTTGAAGTGAAGTTGAGTTGGCAAAATGACCATTTTGCCCCTCCTGAGGTTATCTCCAATTTTTGCACAGTTGTAGCGGGTTTTTCCCAGGGTTATCTCTGAGATGGTCATGTTGTTGACTCTGAATGTACTCAGGGTTATCTCTGAGGTTGGCTTGACCTCTCGGGATTAACTTCGGGGTTGGGAAATGATGTTGTAGTCCTCCAGGGTTACCTTTGGAGTGTGAAAAAGACGTTTTTGCCCTCCTGCATAGTTAGTAACAGGAAAAAAAAATTCGAGTGTCTACAGATGCCCCTCTTTATAATGTTCATGCAATGCAATGGAATGGACATGATAAAGATTAGTAGACACTTGAAATATGATAAGGTACTCTTTATGATGCAAATCGCAATGTAATGAATGTTATGATGAATGTTAAAATGTTTTCGCAAATCGCACATCGCATTTCGCACTTCGTATTTCGCTTTTCACATTTGGCCAATCGCACTTCATAAATTGCACATCGCATTTCGTATATCGCAGATCGTAAAATCGTAAATCACAATGAATGTTATGATGCATGATTAAAATGTTTCTGCAAATCGCTTTACCTTTACCGATCATTGCTGATTCCTATGCTGGTGTTGACTCCAATGGTTTGGCATTTAATCGTTGATGCTTATTTGATGAAGATAAGTTGAGATGTTTTCCACATCTCTGATGGGGATGACGTTCTGAAATCACCAGACCTTCCCGATGTATCTGTTAGTAGTTTACAATGATTACTACCATTGGTAGTTGAACACTGTTATTATCGCCCAATTGTTTGGTTCTCACTCGAGCGGTGGTATTCAAAACTTTCATCAACGAAGCATCTTGATGTCGCGCGCTTAAATTGAAGATAATGGTTTTGAATCTAGGATCTTCCGATACCTTCATTTGAAGTATTATTCAAAGGTTAACTTTGCGGACTCTTGCGATGTTATGCTTGATAGAAATGTACGTTGATGTAGCGCTTCACCCTTTTTGAGGTGATTTGGAGTTTCCTTTTGCTGTTGGGTGATGGTGCCCCATTTCCTTGAACATTTGATTCATGACCCATTTGAACCCGATGACTGAATCTGCCGTTGATATCCCTGGAGGGTGTAGCTCACTTTTTTGCTGTCGAACTTTTGAACTTCACTGTAGAGGCCTCAATTTATGAGGATTTGACGCAAATTAACACATTTGTCAATGTAGATTTCATTCGCCAGACCTTTTGTCATTAGCCTTGAGTTAAGAACTTTTTGAGAATTTTCCCCTTCTTTCGTAGGGGCACGCTAATGTCGCCATGATTTCTTTCAGGAGTTTTCCTTCTTTTGATGAGAGGCCTGATCCCGCCTTAAAATCCTTCACTTTCCTGGAATCGGAAAATGCCCCAGTCCTTTCGCATACTGATGTCGGGGATTCATACGAGAAACTCTCTTTGTTGATGAAGTCGTAATTGAGTAATATCCAAATCGCTAATGAGCTGATGTGAGAGAAGCTTTGATGATGATGTACCATGCTGATGGTGTTGACTGGGGCATTTTCCTCTTTAGGATGTTTGATAAATGCCCTAGTGTTGAGTTATCATTTGTTTAAGAGATTGCCCAAGTCTTGTTGTAGTGGTTACATGAATATCGGGTTGTCGTCGATTTTGAAATTGCCCCGGACCTTGCTTGTTATGCAGGATAGTCGCTTTGTGGATGGGGTGATAAGATCTTTGAGATCGCAAGAGACTTTTCTTACATACGGATGGTGAACAAGTATAGGACTTGGGTTTTGATGCCTTCAATCATTATTCTGACTTGTTATTGCAATCGGTCTTGATTTTCTTGATTTGATGAAGACTAAATGATTAAGGGTGTCGAATCTTTGAAGGTCCTCGCTATTGGTTTGTCTTGGCATATCGTTGTTTTTTCCTTTTCGGGATTTGTGCGGTTTAATGGAATGACATTGCGGTGTTGTTGGGTCTTCTCCACATGGGTCGTGACTTGGAGGGTGGAGGGTCGTTCTTGGGATCGGCGTTTGGATTTGGACATTTACATTGAGGGTTAGACCGCACTTTCTTTGGTGGTTGCCTACGTCTCCGTGAGTGTGGGAGATCGGTATCGTAGTTCTACTTGATAAGATCAGCGGTTTGACAAGTGTTTGTTTGAGAAGAGTTTGTTTGAGAAGTGTTTGTTTGAAAGTGTTTGGTTTGGGAAGTGTTTGGTTTGAGAAGTGTTTGGTTTGACCGCTTTCCATAAATGGTACGCCTCGTACTCCCGTTGAAGAGGGAAATCGGGTCTTTTGTAGTTCGAGGCTTGATGAAATTTGAAACACAATGATTTTGATTTTTTTTTTTTTTTTTTTTTTTTTTTTTTTTTTTTGTTTTTTTTTTTTTTCTCTTTTTTTTTTTTTTTTCTTTTTACATGCATGGAAAATAAAAAGCATCTTTGAAAAAGTGATCTGAGTCCCAACATCTTCTGGAACTTCATGACTTTATCCCTGGATCTACATCATTTTGGCTAGTTGAGGCTGATAGTCCGATCGTCGATGGTTGTGTTGCCTTCAAGGCTCGCGACAGAGGTTACTTCTTGGTTTTGAATGTCTTCACTTATGGCCATAACTTGATCGCTTCCATGTTCAATACATTCTTCAAGGATGCTTGAGTTGGACCCATCGCAAAAAAGGTATGAAATCTTAATTCATTGATGGGTTGGTTACCCCGACAACCTCACCACCTTCTCCTTCATCTGTTCCTTCACGCTTTTCCTGGGCTTGAGAGGATTCAACCATGAAATCTGCCTCGAGCTGTAAATCGCATTTCTTGCAAGAATTTTCCTTTTTGCTTTTTCTTCCTTGGAAAGGATCGATATTTCCTCTGCATCATCCAAGGTGATAAAATCGAGAAGCGTGGTTGATATCTTTGGACGAGAAGATGTTTGATGTTGGTGAAAGAATATCCTTCGGGAATTCCCTTGTCTCTTATATCATTTCCTGCATTAGGATCGCTCCATCTTGTGTTCTGCCAGGATTATCACTCACAGCCTTCACCTTATTTGAACTACATGTCTCGAGTGGACATCTTAAGCTTTTATTGCCTTTTAAGCCTTTTTTTGGTCATGGAATTTCTATCTCCATTCTCCATTTTCAATGAGATCCTGGATTTTATGTCATAAAGCCCAACATTCCTCGATCGTATGTCCAGTGAGTTAGAATGGTAGAGACATATCTTGGTGGAATCATAGCTCTTTATCTTGGGATTTACTGAGGAGGTAGTGACTCGGTAATCCTTCCTTCGCTTATCAAAAAGTGTAGCATTTCTTCATTGGATTTGCTTAGAGGGTGAATTTTGAGACTCTTGTGGAGGTTATTTGATCTTTCTTCTTTGAGTTTTGCATTCCCCAATGCGATTTTTTTTGTTGGCGAGGTTTGCTAGCAATTTTATCATCCCCTTTTTTCTTTGGCCTTACGATAGTTGAGTGAAGAAATGCCTCATATCCACGATGTTGGTGCACTATCGCTCGAACAGCTAGCGATTTACTTGGTTACGGATTGTCTCTAACTTTTGCATTACTATCATACCCTCTTCCGAGTTTTCCCATTTTAGGACATCTGCTCATGCCTTTGGGGTAGTCTTACATCCTTCGTATGCACTTACGAATTGGATATATTTCGGTAACTTCTGACCTATCATGTTTACTTCTTAGTATCATGCTTTGCATGACGGAAGGTTGGTGTTGACATTTTGTTGGTCGGGGTTGTTGGACAACAATCTTACCACTTTCGATCGATTTTGAATTTTATGCTTTAAGGACCAACAATCTTGTGTATCGTGTCCTGGAGATCTGAGTGGTAAGCACATCTACGGCTTGGATTGTATCTTTTGCTCCACAGTTCCGGAGGTGGAGCCGATTCGATAATTTGCTTATGATCCATCAATATCATGACACATTTTCAAGAGAATCGCCTAGTGGAGTGAACTCCTGATTTTCCGCTCTCTCAAATTTTCTTTTCCTGTCCTGGAATTGGTTAAATGCTGCCTGTTGTTGAAATGGCAGATTGTCTTGCTTTTTCTAAATGGGGGGACTGTAGGTTAATCTACTAGATTGCCCATGTACAACAAGGGATACATCTTCAGTGTCTTTATCAGGTACCCCCTTGGGATCGCTCGTATACTTTCCAGTCTGTATATACTTGGCAACTACTTCCAAGGCAGTGAAGTCTTTCATCTTGCCGGTCTTCAGCCCATCTCTGCCATTTCGCCGTGTTTGATCATTTCTGAGAATGGCTTTCCTATGCCTGCTAGGATCCTCTCGTAGTACGGAGCCTCTTGGATATCAATAAATGTCATTACCATCTCAGTTTCCATCATTGATGGAATGACTTGTGCTGCGAGATGTCTCCACCTTTGGGCATATTCTCAGAAAGATTCAGTACTTTGCTTTTTGACTTTAGTCACTTGGTATCGATCCGGCGCCATTTTGTGACTAAAAACTATACTGATTTAGAAAGGTGTGGGCCAATTCTTCCCAGTTGTGGATTTTGGCATTGTCAAGTCGGGCATACCATGCTTTAGCCTCTCCGGTGAGACTCTTTTGAAAAAGTTGCATTATGAGGCTTTCATCTTTAGCATAAGACCCCAGTTCGCCAATGTACACTTTCAGATGCGCATAGGGATCGCCTGCCCCATTGTACTTTTCAAACTCTAGGACTTTGAATTTGGTAGGATATCGAGCCCCTGGGAATATGCAGAGATCTGAATAGGTGACACTCCCATAATTTCTAGTCCCTTTGATTGACCGGATGGTCTCCTCCATTTGTTGGACTTTCTTTTTTAGATCCCTAGTTTCTCGATCATCCCTGAGATTTGTAATCTCTTTATTGGAATGAGGTTTAGGTATCTAGGTTTCCATCTTCTTGCCAATACCCTGACTGCCCCCTGGGGTGGATAATTCTGGTTGAGTAGGCATTGTTTGGCCCTGAATTTCTCCATGTGTAGAGGATTCTGTATGGATGGGTATTTGTGGATCCTGAGTAGATTGGTGTAGTTCTTTGAGCAAAACAGCCAACTCTATCATTTGATAGTTTAATCTTTCGAACTCCTCGCGAGAGACAGGAGTAGGATCAGGTTGGGCACTTTTATCCATGTCTAACTGTGGGCTTAATGCCCTTTTGGACTTTGAACGGGAAACAAGATCAATTGCTTCCCTACAAAAACTTATGTAGTTTAGTCTTAGGGAAATGTATAAAAATTTTATATGCTATCATAACATGTCCATTTTAGGAATATTATCCTGCAAAATGGGTGTCATTTGATAGCATGTCAAGCCTTAATATGCATTTATATATTCTTCATATTTTCCATTACATTGATATTGACAAGTAATTGAAATGGGAGAGTATGAAGAGACTTCCCTTCGCATTTGGTTTATCAGAGGCTGACCTATCTTAGGTTACTCTCGCGGCTTTTTTGCATGAAGGTTCCTAGATCATTGCAATCTACTTGACGGGAAGTTAATCCGGTCGTTCAACTGGAGCGAATTTGAGTGGTGCCTTTCCTAAGCCTCGGGGAATTATTCTTCCCACGAGTCCGATGAATCAAACAAGCGGGATAGCCTCCTAGTGGAGGACCACACAACATACATTCACATACAACGTGTCTCATCGTTTATGCAAAATGATGACATGTCTTGAAGCACTAATATCATAGATAGATATTTAGCGGTCACGATAATTAAGATGCATTCGTACACATTCATCATAAATGTAAATGCAACATTCATACACAAGCATATAACAATTTTTAAAAGCTTGTAATAATGCGGCTTAAGCCCTCTTCTTTGGAGTCCCAGGTGAGTGCGCCACTGTCGACGTCGGGATTTTTTAGTGTCCTTTTCGTTACTTGTTCTTTGGTGTTCTCATGTTAATGTGAGATTTGTTTGAAAAAACAAGTGAAAAAGGTCCGACATGTATAATGTCGACAATTTGACTTTAAAATTAAATCGGTTGGTGTTTTTAATTGGTTGCACCAACGCAATGAAAAAGGTTTGAACATTGACCCGGTGATTTGACAACGCTAAGCGGATCTGTGAAACCGAGATTCATTTTTGGTCCGGGGCTTGATTATGCGGAGGGAAGGTGTTAGGCACCCCAGACATCCGTGTATTACCACGATGGCTAGCCACTTTTCAAAGAAACTATTATATGAATGTGTGTGTGTGTGTGTGTGTGGATCAATGTGCAATTATTTGAAAGTAGTAGTGCGATTACCTCGTTAGCACCTATATACATGGGGTTTAAATTTATAGAAAAATTCAATTTTAAACAAGATATAGCAATGAAGTTTTGTAAAAGAGGTTTTTCAAACCACATGCTCAATAGTAATTGAGGCCTTTGATACTTCCATGTTATTATTAAATGTTAAACATGTTTGCTTTTATTTTTGAGATCTGAAGCATTCTCGAAAAATAATATCTGATGATCTTAGAACTCCTCATAGGGCATAATGAAACCATCGAGGAAATTGAGACACTTTGTAAAATAATGTATAAGCTAACTACAATTTGAAAAATGTTCATCACGAGAACCGAATCTAGATTGATGAAATCAAATCTGTGATCACATGATTCCTAGGCTCACATGATACTTCAATTTGTATGGAAAGCGATGGCGATTATATATATAAAAGCTTTAAATATATATATCTGAGACATGATCAACCACCACGAAGCAACTCCATGGGGATCGAAATATAAATATATAAAAGCGGTAAATATATATATATATATATATATATATATATATGGACATGATCAACCACCACATAAGTAAACTCGAGTGGGACGAAATGTAAATAAAGTCATAAAAGCGATCAACCGCCACGAAAGTAAACTCTGGTAGAGACGAAAATGTAAATAAAGTTGTAAAAAGGTCACGAAGTAAACTCTAGACTGACGAAAATGTTAATATATATATATATATATATATATATATATATATATATATATAAAGAAACGCATCTTTGGATGTGAATCCGGACTCATCGGATATGTCCGACAACATTATATATATATATATATATATATATATATATATATATATATATATATATATATATATATATATAAAAGCAATTAAACACTCTGCATCAAAATCTATGCTCATCGAGATAAAGTCTCGATAATTGATTTATATATATATATATATATATATATATATATATATATATATATATATATATAAAGCTTGATAAATGCTCCGCATCAAAATACAAAGGCTCAATCGAGGCATAACTTTCGATAATGTTAGTCCAATATAAAAATATATACATATATATAATTATATATATACAGACAAAAATGAAAATCACGGACCGAAGTACGGGCAAACACACTCACACGACTCTCAACGTGTACAATAGTGTGTGATAATATGAGAAGAAAGCTTTATAGAATTTAAGAAGGCTTACAGTGGGTTGCCAAAGTAGACTTCTATGACTCTATGTGGATAAACACTCATCTCCCGCTGGTAAATATATAACTGTATGTGGGCTAACAGGTGTTTAAAAAGAGCAAACACTCAATATGGGGGTGTACAAAGCCAATTGGACAGGGTTCCCTCGGTATTTTTTCTTCCAAATATGGCTGGCCCAAGCCCCATATATATAGAACTGATGGCCGTAGGTGTACCTGCGGAAGCCTCTGATACACATGCGGCTGGTCATGGTGCATCCGGGCCTCGCGGGTCCTATCATCTCGAAGTACGTGCACTCGTGCAATGTAATGTCCGCTCGAACTTGCAAAACTTCAATCCGAGCATCCGAACGAGGTGTACAAGACCATCTTTGGACTGCTTTTGTTGAGAGTTATGCAATGACATGGGATTTGCCCTTTTTGATTCCAGGAAGATGGGTCCATGACCGAAATAGCATTCTCGGGTTCCGTCGAGCAATCCGGTGAAATTTGATTTTTGCGTAGTTTTTTTCAAGAAGTTAAGATATGAGTCTTATGGGACCAATTTTGAATCAATTTGAGTTGACATGAGTATATTTGATTTGAAGTGAAGTTGAGTTGGTAAAATGACCATTTTGCCCCTCCTCGGGTTATCTCCGGTTTTCGCACAGTTGTAGCGGATTTTTCCCAGGGTTATCTTTGAGATGGTCATGCTATTGACTCTGAATGTACTCAGGGTTATCTCTGAGGTTGTCTTGACCTCTCGGGGTTAACTCCGGGGTTCAGAAATGATGTTGTAGTCCTCAAGGGTTACCTCTGGAGTGTGAAAAAGACATTTTTGCCCTCCTGCATAGTTAGTAACAGGAAAAGAAAATTTCGAGTGTTTACACCCACCATCTGTGATTGCCCTCTTCTATTGAACAGATGTACCAATAACCAGATGGTTGAACTGCCATTCCTCTCACTCTCCTAGAGAAAGGAGTTCGTTTTCCTCTTCACGCCTTCTTTATAACCCTTCTAGGGTTTATTGGTATGGGATTTGCTAAACTGGTCCTCAATTCCTACATTCATGTCCTTGCTTTCATTACTTTCTTTGATGAGTTAGGAATTACACCTACTATTGACTTCTTTTTCTCTATCTACACCGTTAGTAAATCTTGAGAAATGGGATTTAAAGTACCGAGTAAACAATCCCTTAAGCCCAATGAGAAGTTCGAGAAGCGGTCTCTGATAGATACCCCTTCAAGCAATAAAGGATGGCATAAGGAGTGGGTTTTTGTTAAGGGACCTGAAATCTCTTCTATCCCGGACTGGACTACTATCGATCGCCTCTCTGCCGACTTTGGTGACATCATAGATGAACGTATAAGTGAGATGATAGAGCTTATGGAGAAGTTCCCAAAGAAGGAATGGAGTTTCGGACTCCTAACCAAGCAAGCGTGGTTGTATGACCACAAATGTAAGTCCCGAACTCAATTGATGTACATTTTTTCAAATCTCCATTGATAATTATTCTGAATTATTATTTCTCATTCTTTATAGTGTCTCTTATTAAGCCGACTTCTTTTGACCGAAGAGATCTTGAAGCCTTTTTGTCTTCTAAACCTCCCCAACCTCTTAAGGATAAGCAAGTTCTATTCACCATCTTAAGGTTGAATAGATCTAACCGAACCTCCAGAAAATCCCATTTACCGTCTTTAGGACGAATCAGGACCTTACTCACCATCTTAAGGATGAGCAAGTTCAATTCACCATCTTAAGGATGAATAGATCCAACAGAACCTCCATTTCATTTTATTCGCCATCATAAGGACAAACAAATCCAACCGAACCTCTACATAATCCAATAAAAAAACACAATTAGAGAAAAAGCTTCTTTTATTGATAACTGTTGGCACAATTACAAACTTCTGTAAATTAACACTAATCCCACTGAAAATATTTCCGAAGCCTTTTAGCATGCCAAGTATTCTTGATTTCAGATCCATCTAATGCTCGTAACTGATAAGTCCTTAGCTTCGGCACTTCAATAACTTCATAAGGACCTTCCCAATTCGGCATCAACTTTCCCAAAGGCATAGAAGCTTCGACTTCCCTAAGAATGAGATCTCCCACTTTAAACCTTTGAAGCTTTACCCCTTTTATTATAATGCTTAGCCACACGTCGCTGATAGGCTGCCAACTTTATCAAAGCTGCTTCTCTAACTTCTTCAAGTAAATCCATGTTGACTTTAAGTCCTTCATCATTATATATCTCCTTAAACTGATTGACCAAAAGACTTGTAGATCCAATCTCCACAGGAACTAATGCATCTGTACCATAAGCCAACCTGAAAGGTGAATCTCTAGTTGTAGTCCTCGTAGTAGTTCGATAAGCCCATAATACACTAAGCAACTCTTCTGGACATCTTCCCTTCACCTCATCCAGTCTTTGCTTGATTCCATTTAAAAGCGTTCTGTTAGTTACCTCAACTTGCCCGTTAGACTGTGGATGAGCCACCAAAGTCCTTCTTGTAAGACCCCAAATTTTGTGAATAAAGATTATTTTTCTCAAAATGTTTTTTTAAGTATTATGGTGTGGATTTGATATAATGTTATAGTTGTGGGTAGTATTTATAAATTTTTCAAAGTATACAAGTTGTCATAAAATATTCGATTGGTCGGGGAATATTCGTTTTAACAGGGGAATATTCGTGATGCGATTGACACACAATCATTAGTGGACCCCTACAACTAATTATTGTCGAAATGAAAAAATGCGAAATATCTTTTTATAAAAATAACGTCGAATTTTTCCATTAAACTATTGAAATACCCGGTGGTAAAGAAATGAATACTGCTGTGGGTTGCATAAGTAGCACACGGTATTGATTATTGATGCTTACGTGAGAAGTCACTCGAGTTATACTCAATTATTGCTTTCAATAATTCTGCGTAAGTATCTCTCGCATTATTTGATTCAATTATTGTCAATATTTTTATATATTATTAAATTGTTGGTCGGATTACCGATCACTAAACACGCGTAAGTATACGCGATCTAACAAGTAATACAGTGATAAGATGAGTTATCGATCCCATGAGGACCTATCACTAATATTTACCAAATACCGACTTTGTATCGCTTCAGTCTTATTCGAACAACAGGATAAAAGATGAGTAATTAATCTAGTTAAATCTAATTATCAAAGCAATTAAATGGCTAATGACTGGTATCTAAGGCACTCCAAGCTAAGATCATAACTTCACCCCACACTAGCATTTTGTCAAACACTTGGTGTGCTATGTTTCATCAAACTTCCTAACTTTCTCTCTTTAATCTTAGTGGTCATGACGGATTGTCAACGGAGAACATACAAGTGCTCATACACCTCTTCTGAGGTATGTATAAACCTATCCTCTCTAGGTCCACCCGATAGGGAATAGAACAGAAAAGAACATCCAAGCTAGGTAATAATCCTACACATTCCTATGCGAATCAACCATAATAAGGAATTTAAAGCATAGGTTCTCAATTAGGTCACACATGACGCACATGCATATTCCTATCCTATACACAAATTATGCAGTCGATTCGAGTAGAAAAATCATAATCACATGCCAATATATCAAGGTATAAACCTACAATCCATTTTCCAATTTCTTATAGATTACCAAAATCATCACTAATTCCTTAGCAAGAATAATTAAGCATAAATATATTGATCCAAACCATATGGTGCCAACCAAAGAGATAAGATATTCAATTCAAATTACAAAGGGTTCCATTATAACCCTAGAGCCAATAATTAGTTCATAGCTCCTAAACTAAACATAAGTAGCAATATACACAACATTTATGGATTACAAAATCAAAGGAAATAAATAGAGAAGAATAAACTCTGTCAAAGCTTCTTCAGTCTCCAAGAATTCCAATCCTTTCAAGCTTTCCAATTCCTGTTGCTAAATGCTCTTGAGCTCCATGAAATCCCAAACATCTCCATAATCTACCTAAACTATATGTACAATCATTATCTACTAGAAAATGGAGAGGAAACTAAAAATGAAAGAGAGAGATAGAGTATCCTAGAGGGGATAATGTGTTATATCCCAAGGAGGCTGCCCCCTATGTATATATCTCTTTTCCTCTTTTAGCTAGGTCATTTAGCCTTCCTGTCAGCGCGGAAACCGGAGGTGGCCCTGTAGCGCCAGGCTTTGGCCTAGAACAAGCGTTGTAGCACTGGATCAAAAGTTCAGTCAAATAAGTGGCGTATTTAACGCCATGGTTTATGAAGGCAACCGGTCTTCAAGTCTTCTGCGTGGTGCCAATTTGGAAGTGAAGGGTGACTGCGAGTGCCGAGATTAAGCCTAGAAGAGGTGATGGAGCGTTAGTACGAGGAAATTAACCTTTTTGCCCTTGAAAGCTGGAAATAACTTAATAAGCCATGCAAAACATTTATTAAGAAAAATAATAATAAAATAATATAAAAGCAATATTAAACACAATGAACAAGCACTTTCTTAAGTATTAAAGAATTCGATTCGCGGGTATAAATCTCATTCATTAATTAATGACCTAGTTTATGTGTTATGTGATTATGTGTATATACAGTGAATGAATATATTTGAAATAAAAGATTGATTTAGTAACAATTTTGTTTTATCTCTAAAGCAGACAAGTTTATACTTGTCTGTTTTAGTGTCAGATTAGCTCAGGCACCATAAAGTAGACTGGTTAGAATTAGTCTTAAGCAGACACCTGAAATCCTGTCTGCTTTATCCTTGTAGCAGAAAAAAATGTGAAAGTTAATATTGACTAATTGGATAAGTTAGGAAAGTTAATTAGAAGAAAATAAAATTGGAGGAAGTTAGTAAATTAATTAGATGGCTAACTAAAAAGCCAATTGGGGCAAAAGAAATGAGCTTATAATTATTCCATGTGGAATAAAGATAAAGAAAAGAAAAGAAACCCCATGTGTCATTGGATGAATGGATATTAAATAAACATGTGAGTAAATTAAAAGAGAGTAAGAATGGAGATGTATTCAGATAGCTAAAGGAAGGAAGCGCCATGTGTTGGATGATTAGAGGGTGAGTCATTTACTTAGTGGCTAAGTATTGAAGAATTGGGAGGCAAAATATCACATTTTGGTTAGTTGAACATGTGGTATAAAGGAAAGCAAGGAGGGGCAAATTGGCCAATGGAGGTCCAGATATATGGAGCTAAGTGGGGGAGTATTTGATGATTCATGGCTTTAGGTGGCACAAAGCATTTAATGCTTAACTATCTTCTTAAGCCTTTTATCTAATAATTCCCCAAATATCATCCTTTCATTCCATCACCCCACGAGTTAAGTTTAACTCTCAACCATGATTAGGTTAAAGTGTAGGATGATTTGTTAAATCATTCAACACTTAGTAATTTTCTTTCATCTTCATTATTATTTTACAAGAGAAAGAGAAAGAGAGAGAGATGAACGGATGGAAGATGAGAGAAAGAAGAGCAAGGATTAACTTGGAGCTTTGTTTAAACATAAGCTTAAGGAAGAAGAAGAATAAGAAGAACCAAGAAGAAGATAAATAATAAACCCTAACTCTAAAATGTTCCTTTTATAAGTTTTATTTTAAGTAGTTAGTGGTGGATGTTGTTGTTAATGGAAGATCATGAAAGATAATAAGGATGTGTATGATTTAAACAACTTAAACTACTTGTTAATTTGCACGGAAGTAGATCAAAATAATGAAAACATAAAAACCTATGTGTAAAGGATGGAAAAATTCAACTAGTAGATTGTTTTGTACTATTTTTGTGTGGTGTCCTGAATGTAAAAATTAAGCTCTAGGGTGTTATGTTATACTTTTATGAGTCACGGACATCACCCAATTGGAATGGAAGCTAAATCTTTTGTAGCGAAGCCAAGGTGAATTTTTAAGTAAAACTAGTTAAAAAGTTAAAAACGGAATTAGTGTAACCCCAGACTCTTGAGCAGTTTTTTGTTTCAAATGGTTTGTTGGAAAAAGAATTTGTTTTGGGGGTTAAGTATTACATTAAGTAATAAGTACATGGATGTAAGAATGGCTTCATTCTGAGTTCGAAGGTGGGAGATATGCCCTTCAGAAGGAGACTAGTCAAAACTGCCAAAATTAGAAAACTATTTCAGGTAGGGACTTTTGTGCTAATGTTTTGGCCTGAGAATGAACCTGGAAAAAAATTTCACCAAGGGAGAATTGTAGTAGATGTAACAAGGAAGAAAATGACGTGAGAACGGACTCATTTCGACAACGGAGGGTCATGTTAATATGTTGTAAATTGGGTACGTTGTTAAGAAAAAACTGTCCATTTGAGCTTCAGGTGCAGTAGGTTTAAAGCTAATGCAGACACTCCATTTCGCCGTCTGGATTGATAGATGGGAAGTTTAAAGCTAAAGAAGACACTCCTTGTCGCTGTCTGGATTGACAGACCGAGAGTTTTGAACTAAAGCAGACAACCCAAAGAGCTGTCTGATTTATACCTCTAACAAAAAATGAAAAATAAAAGTTAGGCGCATCGATTAAATTAACAAAAACGAATACTAAGAACTAAGAATATAATGTTAATATAAGCCATAATTATCATCAATATATGTCTAATTGGTATGTCTATATGCACTAAATGTGTATGATTTTCAAAGGGTGATTAACGTCAAAGTATAGAAGACGCTTGAGGCAAGTTTCCTAAACGTACTCGAATTTTATTGAGAAAGTTTCTAGTTGATATTAAGTAATTTTCTTAACTTCGTTCAGATTATTGAATTGAATGCAAGTTTCATGTCTTTGTGCAAACATGCTATAATTGTACAAGGTGTTTATCCACAAATTATTTTGTTATTGAACTGTTTAAGTTGTTACAGTTCTGTTAATGCATGAGTTGAGTTATGATTAAGTCCATGCTAATTGTTTCAGCTAGGCACATGTTAAGATGTTACATGGAAATAAACATAGATTGTGTTATGAAAATGATATAGACATTTTTGATGTCAAATTGTATGTTTTTAATAAAGAAAAATGTGAAAGTCGGTATTACTAGTGATTAAAGATAGTGATGTTTAGGAATCATAGGAATTTAAGCTATTCCTGTTTATTCAAATTGTTTCTCAACTATTGTTTCGTTAATGAAGTGTTCAGGTAATACTGAATTGATTCTTGATTTTGTTGTTTATTTAACTGCTATAACTTGATACGCAATTAAATGCTCACCCTTGCAAAACTCTAAAACTTTTGCAGTTAGAGTGAATGGACTTGGATAGTCAGGTTGTATTAAGCAGAAGGAATTATTAAAGCTTAGAGGGTTTCATTTTGGATGTAATAGTTTGTTATAATTATAATATTTGCCCGATGTAATATTTATTACTATTATAATTTGAAGATGTAAATGTCTTAGAACCTGGGATTTGCAGTGATATGTTATAATAATCTATTAATTGCATTCATGTCTTAAGGTTATGTTGAATGGGTAGCACCGTGACGTACCGAACTGGGGCTTGAAGATAGACCGGGTTTTTGGGGCTTTATATTCATTCCTAGTATTATATATTGACGATATATTACTAATAGGGAATGATATTTCTATGCTACAGTCGATCAAAATCTGATTATCTAAACACTTGTCCTTGAAGGACTTGGGTGAGGCACCTTATATTTTGGGGATAAAGATCTATAGAGATAGATCTAAGAGGATGCTTGGCTTGTCCCAAGGAACGTACATTGACTCGAGGATATAGAAGTTTAGTAGGGAAGATTCCAAGAGAGGTATCATGCCGATGAGCCATGGAATACATCTCTCCAAGAAACAGGCCCCAAAGATACCTAAGGAGAGAGACCGTATGAATAAGATTCATTATGCTTCAGCAATAGGATCTATCATGTACGGTATGATATGTACTAGACCAGATGTCGTTCATGCACTTAGGGTAATAAGAAGATATCAGTAGAATCCAAGAAAAGAACACTGGAAGGCTATGAAAAACATCCTAAAGTACTTAAGAAGAAATAAGGGTGTATTTCTTGTCTACTGGTCATATTTCGCCAATATATGCGTGCAAGTATACACGGTCAACAAATAATAAAGAGTAAGTAGAGTATCGATCCCACATAGAATTTTCTAACATGAATTACCAAGCACTAACCCGTAACCAACTTAATTTTATTTTAACGATTGATTTAGTATTTTGAATAATAATATGCAATTAAACTAATACTAACTATCCCTAGAATGAAACTAGATAATGAAGACATGAGACTACAATTTCACCTATTGTTTCAATTAAATCAATACACTTCTCGTTAAGTCAAATTAATTATCACGGATTGTTAATCAAGAACACAGAGGTAAAGTATGGTCATCTCTCAATGTACCATACCCATACCAAATCAAATCCACAGATGGTAGAATCAAGTTGAACACCCTAATTAACTAACTCACTATATCTCTATGCGAATTATAAATAAAGAGGGTTTAAGCGCAAGTTCTTATTAGATTACATGCGGTGCATAGGTATATCTCTATCCTAGGCATGAATCATGAATTCCATCGCCATATAGAAGTCACGAACACAGGCTATTATGATCAGATCTAAACTCATATTCCATTTCTCAATTTCATATGGATTATCACGGTAATTGATAGCTAGGCAATTAAGCAATTCAACACAAATCGCAATAGACAATCCAATAACAGTTAATAAGACTAACAAGGAAACATATCAAAATAAAATACACAATAAGATCCATTATAATCTCAAAATGGAGTTTAATTCATGATTGAAGTGAAATCCATAATCCACAATTCAATAAACATTGAAAGATACAAAGAGATAAGAAGAGAATTTAGGGTTTGAAGTGAGCAAATTTGAATTCCCTTGCTTCCAATCTGAATCTCCGATGCTTCCCAAGAGCTTCAATCTCTAAAGATCTCATCTAATCTAGGGTTTATCTAATCTAATCTAATCTAATGGAAAAGTAAAATTTCTAATGATGATATATACAAGATGATGATCCCAAAGGATGGAATATATGTTTACATGCTGAAATCCTTCTATATATATGCCCTAATTGACACCTACTTTGAGCTACAACTCAATTGGTCAATTAAATGAAAATCAAACTGCTAGGCATACAGGTTTGGGCGCATCTGCGTTGCCCCATAGGCCATTTATGGCGCAGTTGCGCCGTACACCAGATCTGCTGCATTATCCTTTGGTAGAACGGCTATAACTTTTGATTCAGGAGAAGTTACGAGGCCTGCCACCTGTCAAAGCCAAGATTTTGACGAGTTATACAATTTTCATTCTTTGAAATTTTTGAGAGATAATGGATGGATGAATGTCAAAAGATGGCTGTAAGTGACTGTTATGTAAATGGATGGCAACTCCAAACTTTGAGGTTTAACGTCCATTGGTAAAAAGGTCATAACTCTCGCATCCGAACTTTGATTGGAATGATTCAAGATGTTCTGGAAAGCTAAAAAGTAGCTCTATATTAAAATCCAGGTTCCAAGCTAATAACATGAAATGAACATGAAAGCCCAAATAATGTTCGGATTGTATTTCTTTGCTTTTTCATATCAATAGTCGCTCAAACAGGTCCCAAGCATAAGATCTACAAAATAAACACAAAATGCATGAAAAGTAACTACGAAATATAGGTTTAAGCAACTAATTCAAGTTATAGATACCGGATAAGTAGGTATAAAAACTACTTATCATCTACGGTGGGTCAGAATTGAAACTAGAGGGCTATACAAACTAAAGCTTTTAAACGGAACAAGACGACAGTAAATCTGTTTCGGGGTATGTGTTTACCTTAAACAGTGGCCCAGTGACTTGGAAGAGCTCCAAGCAACAAACACTTATTGATTTAGTGCCAAAGACAGAGTACATAACTGCAAGTGAAGTTGCAAAGAGGTTGTTTGAATGAAAAAGCTCATAACTGAACTTGGTGTGGTTCCTATCATTAGAGGAGCAGTACCTTTATTCTATGACAACACCAGAGCTATTTCACAGGCCAAGGAACCCAGGTCTCATTAGAAATCCAAACATGTGTTGTGGCGATTTCATTTGATTGGAGAAATCATTAAAAGAGGAAATGTCACCCTGTAGCATGTGGACTCTCAGTACAGCATTGCATATCCATTTACTAAAGCTTTAACACAACGACAATTTGATTGTCACTTAGAGAACATGGGTATGAGATACCATGACGATTGACTTTAATGCAAGTGAAAAATTGAAAGTAGTATGCACACAAGCCAATCATATTTGATATGATAAATCATATATTTTGTAACAATCTTATTCATTTATTAATAAAAAAATTATTTATTTAAAGGCTTTTAATTTATCTACATAGTGTTATTATAGAATATGTGATAAACCCATAGTTTTAAGCAATACTTTTAGAATCACGATGATCAGGACTGATCATTCGATTTTAACCGTACCGAATAAGCTATTCGGTTATAACTGAATCCTGAAATATTCATAATTTTATTGTCCGAACTACTAACCGAATTTAATAATAACCAAATTACCGAATATCGAATTACCTAATTGTAAATTCGGGTATTTTGGTTAATAACCGAACATGTACTTCCATGTTATCATTTATCAATAAAAAAAAAAGAACCATTTAAAATTAAAAATACTAGACAGTTTATAAGTCATAACCTTAAGTCATTAATTATCCTTAACAAAGTTTGATGGTTTAAAATTAATAATACATAATCCAAATTATGACTTAAGAAAGTCTAATTATAATATAGCAACGTGCAACAACATTATAGGCTTTGCAGCAGCTAGCAGCCAGCAATGCAACAACAATATGAACATAAACATCAACATGCAAGTCAGCAGCAACAACATCAACATTAACATGCAACACAAGCCAAATTAAGACTCTGAGTGAATCATCTGATGCTTCTTTCAAGGACTTCATCTATAACTACATAAATAAACACTCATTCTTTAATCCTTTTAACTGCATAAATAAAGATCATTTACTTTCAGGGAGAAACACCAAGAAACTACAAATACATTACTAGTATACTTATCAATCTATAGAATCAACCATTAATAGATCCATAGATCAAACATCATGTGATTTTGGTGTCTCGCATCTATTTGCTACTCTTAAATCTTAACATTACTCATTGTCAATATACTGATAGCACTTGCACCCATATTTATTTATGACCAATCAGCGGAGACATAATATTTAGACACAAGTTGCAGCAAAAGATTTACAATGTAAAACAAACATTTGTCAGACATGAATCATGCTGGAGTACTTAGATATAAAATGTTGGTTATACATAAATAACTGCATACACCTCCCAAAGATTGATACATGAGCACTCCAAACTGAGCTGCCCAAAAATCACCAAAATGAAAAAGAATAAAGAGGCAGAGAGCGTGTACTTACTTTAATTAGGTAACCTACCTAACATGGCATCAAAAAGTGGGCAAACAATACATGGTGGCTTCACAAGAATTTTCAGAATCACGTTATTATTCTGAAACACAACCTTTGCCAAAATCAAAATTCTTTGTGGACTTATAATAATCTTATCCGTATGTAACAATAATATGCTCCCATACTAACCCCGAGAATTGCTTAAGCATGAATACTATTTAAAAGGACTTTGTAGTATTAGCAAAATAATTGTGAAACTATGCTTCCATTACTAATATAATATTAAAGGACATACATGATCTTACTTATAAAATAAGCACCATTTGCTGATAGATTAGTGATTTATTCCCTCCATGTTGTGTGATAAATGTCATGTCAGCTTTACTTTTGGAGCCAAAATGATCAGTCCTAAGTTTAATGCACAACATGATTTGATAACGTACCATGAACCTTCCAATAGAAAGATATGCTTCTAATTAAGTGAAGTTGAAAACTGACATTCCCAAACTACTTCATAGAACATAACATTGACTAGAAATAGCTCTTACTGAATAACCGTAAAAATCAATAATGACTTTAAAAAAAATACTATTCTTGATTCCTTGCAATCAAATTTTCAACAGTTTATTCGTATATGAATAATTATACATAGTAACACACAAATTAGAGTTTAGAAACTAATTCCAACAATTTCTCAAAATTAAAAATTGAATTGCAATGATAAAACGAGAGACAAATTTACCTCATTAATCAAGTTGAGTAACGGAAACATTGGCATCATTAGTAGCAAGGCTCAACTTGGACATTGCTGAAAATTGAAAAATATAATTATAACACATTATTTTTATAAATTATTTTATTAGTTCAATAAAATAAACAAAAACAATAATTATTACCACACTCAAATTTATCGACAAAGTCACTGTCTTCCTCCACATTAATACGATTATTCATTTTAATCCAATCTTGAGAACATATGATAGCTTCCACCATATTAGAAAACAACGAACTCCTAAATGCATCCAGAATGCGTCCTCCCATGCTAAACAAACTCTAGAGCAACGGTACAAATAGGAATAGATAATACATCACAAGCAATACATGCAAGGATAGAGAATCTTGCACTATTAACTTTCAACCACCCCAAAATATTGAAAGTCTCATCGGCTTCTTCCACATCTTCACTTAAATACTTTTCCAATTCTGATTTGTCTCCAAGTATAACTCCGTTCTGAAGTTTTTTGAACTCTTCTGTAATTCTATTTGTATTTTGGGATTCCATTGCATTAGAACCTTGGGATGACATGTTACTTAAACTTAATTTTCCACTTTCTTGAGTTGAATACTTTTTTCTGTACTCATTAAACAAATCTTCCATTGCTCTCTTCACACCATCGGCAATCTCCATCCATGTGGCCTTATTACTTGATTGATATTCTAAATCCTTATCTTCATTATCAATAACAAAATGAAGATCTACTTCCAAACCCTTTAACGAATTTTCAACTTCAATTTCACCATTACCTTACATTCTTTCTAAACCAAATTGAACAAAACTCAACTTATATTGAAGATCAAGCACAATGGGAAGATACAACAACATATTCATCCTTGTAACATTTCCCCAATACTTATCATATTTTCTTTTCATTGCCTTGGCCATTTTTTGTAATTATCTGTCATTGCTTTTTTCCCACTCACTCAAAATAATATAACTATCACATATTTCAAGAAATGCATTATTTGATGTGACATAAGATGAGCCCGAAATACGCACATTGAGATTATAAAAATATTCTAAGAATCCAACAAACATTTTAGCCCTATTCCAATTCGAGTCCCTTGGAATATTTTTGCCCCCATCTCTTTTTCCAAGCCATGATCTTCAAACCCAAATCGATCAAAAGCTTCTTTTTATTTTAAGGCCGAACTTAACATCAAGTAAGTAGAGTTCCATCTTGTTAGGCAATCTAGACTTAAGCCTTTCTTATCTTCAAGACCATAATACTCAATATAGTCCTTAAATGACTTGACCCTAGCTAGGGATTGTTTGGCATAATTCACTGCATGCCTAACTGTCTCAACAGATTTCTCAATAACCTTCAACCCATCATTCACAACAAGATTAATAATATGAGATATATATCTCATGTGAATGAACTTACCACCTAAGACATTGGTTTTCCAAGATGTACATCTATCTCTCAAGTAAGCCATTGCAGTATTATTTGAGCTAGCATTATCTACAATGAGTGTCATAACTTTAGAAAGTCCCCACTCTTTTAGACAAGACTTAACAATTTTCCTAATGTCCTTCCCCTTATGACTTGTGATGGTTGGAAAATTCTAGATTTTTTTATGCAATTTTTGATTTGCATCAATAAAATGCTCAGCAACACACATATAATTCAATTGTTGATTAGAAGTCCAAGAATCAGTTGTGAGGCAAACACATTCATAATTTTTTCTAAGGATTGTTTTTAACATAATCTTCTCATTATTATACAAACGAATATAATCTCTAGCAAATGTAAAACGTGAAGGCAATTGAAACCTAGAACAAAAAACTTGCAAAAGTCTTCTAAAACCCTCATTCTCAACATGTTTAAAAGGAAGTTCATCTACAATAAGATGGTAAACCAAAGTTGCCCTAACAGCTTCTTAGTCAAACCTCCAAGCAGTGAGTGTACCCTCAGATGCCCCTCCCTCCCCCTCACCCTCTTTAATCCCTACAAGTTGGGGTTAAGCTTTATCCATGTTGGTAGGATTTTTTTTTACAAGTTCTAAACTGATTTCTTAAAGAAGTAGTGTCATTTGAAGATGAATCAACAGCTAATTCTTTTCCACAATAAGTACACTTACCTTTGATGGCATTACCATCATTATTTTTAACTGGAATGAAGTGCCCCTCAGTCCACACCTTAGATCTAGGTGCCATCCTCTTTCTTTACGTCTTTAAACTTTCTGACTGTCTCGTAGTCTTTGTACTTGTCGAGGTTTCCTTTGACCCGGGCTCTATATTGGTGGAAATACTGCCACTTAACTCTTTCCCATGTCCAATTGCATCAAGGTCATCAAGGTTAGGCTCGTCTGTATCATCCACCATTTGCAAATCATTTAAAACACTTCTTGACATCATCTGAAAATGTCAAACAAATCAAATTAGATTAATGAAGAAAGTTTGAAAAGGATAAGTTAACCACAATCTAATAAACAACTCCAATTAAAAAAAATGAGAAAAAAAATCTATTCAACTGTTCAAACTTTTAGTGTAAGCTATTTTGCAAGTTTTAGTATCAGTATGGTGCTATTTTCACACACTGCATAAGTGAGGTTATAACTCATAAGAGAATCTCAAACTTCTTAACCTTCATCATCTGTATGAATTCACTACAGGAATCAAACACTTTAAAGTATCTTATTTAACCTCTTAACTCAATTTAACTATCAACATAAATATTTAATGAGAAGTTTGACTTAGTCACTTTTTAGTATAAATAAATTTATAGTACAATGTCATCTTCCAATAAAACTAGAATATTGTGTGTCACCTGTTAATAGAATAATTTTGAAAGAAAACAATAATACTTCTAAGAACATATGTTCCTCGAAAACAACAAGATGTATGCCAACTTCATCATATACATATACATATATATATATATATATATATATATATATATATATATATATATATATAATCATACCCACCCAACATTTCAAATGCTTTAATTCAATTCATGACAAAATCTATTCCACCTGTATACTACATTTCCCCACCCAAAATGCACATGACAAAATTTTATTGAACCTTATAACCTTCAACCTATGGTTTCTTAAATCACCAAATTTAGCATATAGTTTATCAACAATTTGTCATTTTAACAAATAGGTAGCATGTTGCATCAAAAGACAAAAATGTATTCAATCTTACCTTAGAAAATCAACTATACAAAAAATGGTGCAGTAGTTGGCTTCTTAGTTCTTACTATGATATACGTAATTGAAAATATACACACTATATACACACAGAAAATTTGAAAAAAAAGAGAGTACAAAGAGCTCCCATCAAAACAATATGCACTTGAATCTTGATAGTGAATGAAAATTTACCTGAAGTCAGAACTCAGAAGAGAGGTCGAGCCGTCAAGGTTGAAGAACAAATTCGTCGAGTCGCAAGGAGAGAGGCCGAGGCGCGGAGCTGCGAAGGGTGAGACGGTGAGATAATGGGAGGCGGAGGCCAGAGACTGAGATGGAGACGAAGAGAGGCGGAAAGGATGTGAGATAGACGGTGGTCGACTGATAGTGGTCGGTGAAAGCGAAACTGAGAGTCGAGAGCCAAGAGGAATTGAGATGTGAGATTTTGGAATAGAAATTAGGGGCTAGGGTATGCGAATACATACTGATAAGTAAGATACAAATATAAAATTATTATTTTTTAACTATTAAAATTCTGTTATTCGGATACCTGAATAACCTTTTTTAAAAAATCACATCCAAAACTGAATACCGAGCATTAAATTGGATATAACCAAAATTAAAAAAAAAATTAAAAAACCGAAATAAGTCGGTTAAAAAAATTTGGTTCTATTCGGTAGTTCAGTGTTATCAATTTTTTGCTCACTCGTAATGAGCATGAGAATTAAAATAGTTCACAATCGTTGGATTACTAAATTCTTAGGAAGAGAATGATTTATCTCATAATCATTTGTGTAGAGACACTAAAACAAGTATATAGGTGCTTATTGGAGAATAAGTTCACTGAACGTGGCTCGTTAAGGAATAACTAATGGTGTTTTACTTATATGTCAATAGAAATTCCTCTAGTGATAGTAGTATAAGTGATCCTTAGACTTGAGATTATCATAGTTTCTTGTGTATGATGAGTTATACTTTGACATGTCCCTTAAGACTCTTAAGGTATATCAAAGGGTATGCTTGGGTATAATAATTTATGCATGGAGATAATGAATGATCAATAAAGAATCTGCAGCTTCTAGTAAAAGGAGATAATGTCCTATGTGATTCGATAAATGATAACTCAAGAATCCTTGGCCAAAGTAGAATGAAATTAGAAATGAGTTTCTAATTTGCATTATTTAGAGTTGTACATTTGAGAATCGAAATACATATAATTAAATAAAATAAGACTTGATAGTAATTCCATGTCTTATATTTAATTGGGACATTATATGGTGGAAGGATTGAATTGTACAGTAACTATTTACTCAAAGGTTATTTTATGATTAATGTTGCAATTTATATTATCTAGAAAGACGTTGATCGCTAAGCAGGCTTACCCTTATTATAAAATAAATGTTATTTATTTATATGAATTAAATATTTTAATTTATTTATTTAAATAAGATTAGAATTGTTCTAATTGATTTATTCACAACCGGTTTAATATGCAGAACCTAAAGGGTCACACCATAAAAGAAAAAAATATTTGTTTAATAAGTAAATGGCATAATCATAATAATAAGTTAAGTGTATTTAATTCAATCTATGGTGATAGAATAAATTAAATAACTTAATATTTAATATTTTGGAAATATTAAATATAAATAATAAGGAGCATTATTATTTTTACTATTATTATTAGTTTAATTCCTAGAGAAGTTTGGAAATTAATTAATAAAAGTGCTCTCATATATTTCTAATTGGATTAGGAGCCTAATAAATTAAAGGAGCTTAATTAATTAAAATAAACTTTATTCCTAAATTGTTTAGATGTGTTGTCTACATCTATAAATAAGAGGAATCTTATTTTGATTTAGGATTACTTACAATTCCAAGAGTTGGGAGACTACATAAAATTCTATAGAGATAGAATATAGGGTTTTGTCAAACACCCATCTTCTTGAATATTTATTTTTCCTTGGTGGATCACCTCTAGAGGTCAAACACTTGGGTGAATAACGTTGATCAAAGGAAGGAACCAAACCTGGTGAATTCAAGGAGAGTACGAAGGACTAGGAGTTGAACTTGTACCAAAGGAAACACGGTTCTACAAGGGTATGAATCTTATTCTCATTCTTCTTAGTTTAGATTGATAATTGAGAACAAAGTATGATCATGGTGATGGTTTGTATGAAAATTTTAAAATTCATTTTATCGCACTTCCGCTACTTTTATGTGATTTGATTGCATGATCACGCTATATATAAACCTAACACATTTAACTTAACAAATACACATGAAACTTGATCTTTTCGATAACTTCAGTCTTGACAATGATTGTGAATCATTTCAAGCATGCTTTTATTGACATTACATGAGCTCATGACTTCCTAGTATAGTCAGGTTCTATAGATGACCCAAAACAGCCCCAAACTAGAGCTTTAAGCATGATTTTAGCATTTTTAACACAAAACAATCCTTAACTAAGCCACATTTAACATCTAAGCATTTTAGGAAGCTTATGTATACCATTTTAACGTATTATCATGGAATTGAGCATGCTTGCATAGCTAGTAAGTCATTAGTACAAAATAGCCCACAATTAGACATTTTAGGCATGAAATTAGTATAGTGAGGCATAACAGTCTTAGGCCATGATAAACTCACTTATAAGCATACTTGCATCATGTGCTTATTAGATAGCTAGTGTATATGGTTTATATCCCATGAATTCATAGTTAATATACTTTTAAAACAAAACAACACCCCCATTACTTGCGCTTTTAAAACATGAACTTGTATAATAACCAAGATAATCATACACATACATATTTTACACTTAAGTATGCATGTATGGACTAATTTTCTTATTATAGCTCATGGACATCTTTTGGGACTGATTACACAATTAGCATAACATATAGCACCAAACGACCCACATTTAAATATCTTAGGTATGTAATTGGCATATTAAATTATAACAATCCTAAGTTAAAGTGAAATTTACTCTTAAGCATACTAGCATGCATAACATTACTAATATAGCATATAGGCATACATGTAAGCATTGGTTTATTATCATGGAATGTGAGGAGGACTTGGGGCTTGACTGCACAGATAGCTTGCCTCAAGCACAAAACAACCATTACATAGGAATTTATACAAACAATTAAGGTGCAGTCCGTATACACATATCATGGTTGCATATATACACACATATAGCACATACCTTCTACCATACACTAACCTTATGACTCCTGGACCCTTCATGGTCCCCAAATATAGTACAAGCAACAACAACCCCAGTCACAACATACTCTGATAAATAAAAGAAAATATGAACATTTAAGAAATAAAGAAGAGCTACAATTCTTACCTTGCTTAAACTATGAAGGCTTCTAATTGCTATGATTGATTAACCAAAGGGGTGTTACTGTCAATAATTGCTCCAAACTCTCTTCCTAATCCTTGCTGAAGCTCACACTCTCTCTCTCAATACCACTCTGCAGCTTCTTCAAGGTTAAATTATAATGGAAAGGTTAACTGTTTTGGGGGGTGGAGAGCTAATCTTATTAACCGAACTCCCCTCCCAGCAGCTCTACTACATTAACCCCTCTTTGGCCCCTAGCATGCCCCCTATTCAACTCTTACTAGACTCAACAGTCTCATCCCACTGGCAACCTACACAACCGCTAAGGAGAATGTCTTGTCTCAGCCATCCTACATCAGTCCCTAGCTCTCTAATTGCAATCTCTTAGCTACTTAACTAACTGTTAACTTAGTAACTAATTATCTCACTTTAATTTGAAGCAGGACCAATTCCCTTTCCACCCCAATTTAGACTGTCGGGTGGAACTAAGAAAAAAAAAGGTCAGGGTTCTTATTTGGGTTATACCCCAAGCTTCAGTTGGGCTACTATACATAAGTGGTATAGTTGAACCAATTGACATGGACTAATACAACAACTTCATGGCCTGAAACTGTTAAACAATATCTAAAAATTATAATGAGCATATTAACTTAATGTCAAGAATATTAGGGAATCTAGTTTTACATTTAATGAGTTGATAAAATATAGTATATCAATCACATCACATAACTTTTAGATCAATATTCACATCATGTAATTTAATTAATTTAATTAGTTAACATCCATGTTATTTCTTAGAGGCACTTATTGATCTAGAAGGGGGTTGAGTAGATCTTTTAAAAGTTTTGATTATTTATAAGATAATACCAAGTATTATTTAATCAGGTTGATTAAGCACAACAAAATAGTACTTTTAAAAATCCTCTTGAAGATTGAAAAAGAATCTATGTTCTGAATTTAGCAAGATAAATAACATAAGCAAGCAAATGGAAAGTAAGAATAGTAAAGTAAAGACACAGACAAATTTTAAGTGGTTCGGAGACTGAATAACTCCTAATCCACTCTTCTACTCCATGAGCAGGAATTCCAATAAGAATTTAGTCACACAGACAAGGACACTCCACCCTCTACAAGCCCCGTAGACTTGGATATTTAGTCACAAAGACAAGGACAATAAGACCTATTCAATTCCAGCAGACTTGGATATTTAGTCACTAAGACAAGTACTCTCAGCCCTCTCATAATCTGTTGTTTGATTCTTATTGAGAAGTGCTGCTAAGATGGCGTTAATATTTTCTTCTCAAGTACTTAGCAGCTTGAACTAGATATTTAGGATCGTTGAGTTCGTTCTATTTCTTTTGCGGAGTTTAGGCTTTTTTTATCAGTGTTCGTCTCTTCTTTAGTTTGAATCTTTGTTACTTTTTATAATCTGCTGAAAATCTTCCCATTGCTAGATGCTCATTTGCTCATTTAATGCTTAAATATTCTAGGATCCTTGATGTGGGCGTTTTAAACCTTGGTGTCAACTTCTTTTTAGCTTGCCTATTACATCAGTGTGCTTTCTCACCTAACACCATTGACGTGTCATTTTCACCAACTTAGCCATTAGACACATATTCTGATTTTTGATTTCAACCAAGGATGTTTGGTGAATACATCTGGACTTTTAATATGCAACACTCTAATGTCAGTTAATTTGTTAGGCTTGACTACTCTATGATCAGGTTTTTCTCAATGAGCTTTGCTTGACTTTATGATTCCTTCGTCCACTTTATGAACTAAAGTATGCTATACAACTTGTAGTGAACTTTACGATAGGTAAAAAAGTTATGTAATCCATATGATGTATTTCGATCATGTGCTTACTATATGATCCATCTTCTCATAAAAAATTTGCAGAATAACTTTACGAACATTAAAATTCCTATGAACTATACATCAGATCAGCTTTAATAAGATCAAATTAACATTATTTAATCTTTTTAATCTAATTTCTTGTACATTAAATCAACTCATTAATAAGGACTTTACAAATTATACTGGTATAAATACGCATTAAACACATTCATCATCAAATTTAAATATTTAAATTCTAACAATCTCCCCATATTTGATGATGACAAAACTAGTAGTTTTATAACTTTCATCAAGAATTAAGATGCAGTTACTTGAAAGTAAATATGCTTTGAAATACAGTAAGTCATTGTATTGCTTAGATCAAAAGCATGAATTTATTAATGTATCATGAATATTTACAAATGATTTCAAAAATAATCACTTTGAATAATTTTTAACAATCTTTTTATTTTACCTCTTTGACTCTTTTTCCTTTAAGAGCCATTTCTTCTTAGATTCTTTTCTGCGATCAGGTCTGATTCAATCTTTGTTCATTTTTTTTTCTAATTTCTTCAGCAGAATCTCTTGGACCAAGGTGTGATACGTCCATTCTCTCTTCTCCCACGACATGAGTTCCTTGTAGATTTCTTCAAAGATAAGCATGATCACCATAGGGAACACAAATACCAGTAAGGGTGACTTTACTCGATGATTCTTGTCATGAAGAGGATTGACCTTGCTCTAGAGGAATACTTGATGGAGGATGAGGAGGTGATCTAAAGATTGGAGGGGTAATGGATATTTTCTTTTGATTCCTTTTTTGTTTCTCCCCATGAGTCGGATAGTTCTCTCTTTTCTCCTCCTTAGATTAAAATTCCTCCCCTTGCCTTTCATTCTCCCCATTTTTGTCATCAGGAAATCAAGAAAGATGTCTGATAACATTAACTAGTTCTTGAAGTTGGGAGGACGATATGGCAATGTCAACATGAATCTCGTTCTAATGAGCAATTTCCTGATCACTTTTTTGGGAAACCAAGGTGACAGTGTTAGATGCGTTCAGTTCCATAGATCTCGTAAAGTTTGAGAATGTGGAATTGAGCTCAAAAAGCTTGTCAATGACTGATTTTAGGGAGGACTCATGCTACTGCTGAAGAGCTAAGATAGCTTGTTTATGCTCAACCAGAGTGTCAAAGAAAACTCAATCTCGCTCATAAAGATGGTCGGTCATATAGTTGAACATGGATTTTAGCTGCCTTTGAATTTCTCTGCCTATTTCACCAGGTATACCACATACAATAGTAGTGATTTTATTAGTTTGATCCTGAAGGTCAACATAGTTCTTTTCTAGCTTATCATCAATGTCATAAGACATCTGAGCAGTGAGATTGTTATTTGATCCTGATGTTCCATGACTTGAGTATGGGTGACTTCTGAAATGCCTTGAGGACCTTGAGATAAATTTATCAGGGAAAGAGGCAGATCAAAGAATTCATTTTGGGAAGTGGATGGAACAGAGTGTTTTGATTCATGTTTGGGAGATGAAGTAAGGACAAAAATGTCGACAGATGGAATAAGTATAAAAGCCTTAGATTTATTTGCATCAGGCGTAGGGTGTGGAGAATTTATGTCTGGAGAATCTGATGACCATGAGGTTGAAGAGTCTGGACAAAGAGATGAATTATAGGATGTGGTCAGTAAGCTTGATATATAAATGGGGGAAGGAGACTCGACAATAGGAATTGAAGAATGAACAGGGGAACTAGTTGGTTCAACATCGATCGTAGGGTGTGAGAGCTCTATGATCGAATAGGGAAGTTTATTTACATGATCAATATAGGCTTGAAACTCTATGATTTGAAGACTAGTATTATTTACATCGCCCGTAGAGTGTTGAGACTTTGCGTGTGGAGGAGTATAAGATTTTTCAAAACAAATAAAGGTAGATGGTTGTGAAGTAGAAGTTTGTTAAGAGGTCATAGAGGGTGATTCTACGATATTGTCATTGCAAACAAAAGATGCAACTAAAAATGTAAACATAGGCAAAATAGGAGGAATGCACGAGGTTCTGAATTGAAGGGTTTAGGGTAGAGAAATTTGGTGGAATATCAGAGAACTCCAGGAAAATTCTAAGACTGGGATAATTTATCTAAACCCATCTGACGAAGTTGTGATCGCATTGCATCATTGCTCTGAGTAGAGGCATAAGTGATATGAAATGAAGCAACTGATCTCCTTTTAGCTCATAAATAGTTGTACTTCGGTTTATCTCCAAATCATAGAAGAGAGTGAACAAAGGATCTATAGAATGCACCACTCTCATTCGGCCTGCCTCTATACCTTCAAATTTATTGGGAAGAAGATGAGTCTTTTCTGGAACTTCCTGGCTAGTAAGAATAACTCTACAAATGCCCAACTTATATGCTTTTTGTAGAGGTAACCAGATCTCTTATGTCACTGGTTGAGAATTGGATGGAAGAGATGAGGGAGGGACATGAGATTCAAATGGTTGCTCCCCCACAGAGGTAGGATCCTCCGGCATTACGATCGCATGGTCGAAACCCTTGTTAATTTCCTTTACAAAATTTGTGATGACGTAAGTCAGACGTAGAGAAGTATCTGAAGAATGAGTCGATCATTGAGCTGAATCTTCCTTATGTTTGGTCCTCAATTCTTCTCTCTTCTCTCTTTTTCTACTTTGCTTCTGCCTTCTTCTTTTTCTTTTCAGCTTCTAATTTTTCAGCTTTCCTCCTTCTTCTATCTCCTTTCTGAGTCATCTTGCTTAATTTGCTTTTCTTTTTTTTCTCCTTAGAGTCAGAGCTTGCATCTTTCACTGTTTGAACAGTAGTCATCAAAAGGCTTTGTCTTATTTGTTTTTATGGCTAATTCTTCCTCAACCATTTCTTCCACATTTTGTGGCTCAGGCATAGAGGCCGTCTCAGCCATCAATTCATCGTGATCATGAGGTTCTGGTATATAACCTAATTCAACTATAACTTCTCCCGCCCTTGGTCCAAAGTAATTGGATTTACTTTTTCCTCGATTCTTTCTAATTAGTACACATTATTCTTCTTTGGCTTCTTCTTCTTCATGTTCATCGTGATCATGAGGTTCTGGTATATAACCTAATTCAACTATAACTTCTGCTTGTTCTTCAAGTTGAATAGGGGCCTTTCTCCGTCGAGTTTTTCTTTTTCTCTTTGGAACCATCTTGGATAGAGGGGTATTGATATCCTCTTCATCCTTCTTCTTCTCAAAGGTTTGTAATTCCTCCTAAGTATCCTTAGGAAACTCTTGGACAACTTCCTTAGACATCTTCATTTTTTTCTTTTGTTGATTAAAAGTAGAGTAAAAAGCTCTACTAACTTGAGGAGCTACCAACCCTTGAGAAACTTTGTCTTCCTCAATTACTTCCACCTTCATTTTTCCCTTGGCTTTAACTGGCTTCTGCACTTCACTGATTATTCTTTCACTTCCACCATCAGACTGTTTTGACCTCATATTCTCCAAGGGATTTCTTTTCCAGTTATTAAACAGTTTGGGGTGATCTTTTTGTTTGCGTTTAGAGGGACTCCTTTACTATCTGTAATTTTGTTTTGCAGACTCTTTTTCAGGATACTACTCAACAACCTCCAATGAAACATTTTGGGAGCAAATTTTCCTGATGCCTTTGACTTTCCAAAATCTTCAACCCATTTGGCCAGCCAATTGATGAATATGGCACCAAAATTGATTTCATTTGCTTGAAACATTGCAGTCGTGAACTTCAATTGTACCTCACTTACTGAATCATAAATAATGTATTTGCAGATTATGCACTTGCCCATAATTTTAGCAAGGAACTCAAAATCTGAAGTAAATTCCTTTTTCTTTAGCCCTTTGAGTTGTGAGTTCTTCTTATGACCCATCAAATTTAGTCCTTCTTTGAAATCCACTTCATTCAATGAAGTAAGACATTTATTCTGAAAACCCAGACAAGTATTGATTTCAGTAGCTCCCATCAAAAGTGTAACTCCTTTGACCTTGGTTATTAAAACACCATTTTCGAACACAACATTAAGATAGAATTCCTTGATAAGTTTTGTGTAGATCTTGGTGTTGAGGTTTAGACACTTTGAGAAACCAACCTGTTGAACTAGCTTGAGAATATCTCTGATTTTCTTCTCTTAAGCAACGAACTAATTTGAACATAGTTGAATATTGGTTACGATTTGGAAATTTTTCGTTTGAATATGATTGATCTGGAAAGATTAGCATAAGTGTTTAAGTTTTCTGATGATTTTGAGAACTAGGGTTCGAAAGCTCTTGAAACTTTGAAAACTCCAAGACTCAGATTACAAAATGAAAGCGTAAAGGTCAAAAATCGAATTTGAAAAGATTTTATCTAACTTCCCTCTAATTTTGTGAAATGGGATACATGTCAAGGTATGATAGGCTGGACGTCGTTTTAGTTCTACAATTTTACAAGTGTGGAGTAATAACTTTATTATCCACTTACTTTTCTAAACGTGAGTTGTACGCGCCTATTATTTTGACCGCCTTTGATTTACCATTCATAGTGTACCTCTTTTCACTCTACGATAAACCTTTGACTACTGCTTTCTCTTTACAATCGTTGAGCGACTCTAAGATCTTTTTAGTTTGTGAGGAGTTCTACGATTCTCTTCCCTGCATTTGTTATTAACATCTAAAAACATAGTAATATGGATACAAATTTAGCATTCTTAACTCACTTATTAACTTGTTAAATCTAGATTCGTCTAATAGTTTTGTAAACACATCTGGTAGCTGATTTTCAGTTGAGATAAAATGCAAAGAGATATCTCCATTATGTACATGATCTCTAATAAAATGATATCGGATGTCTATATTTTTAGTTCTAGAATGCATAACAGGATTATTAGTGATTGAGATAACACTAGTATTATCAAAAAATATGGGAATAGACTTGAAATAAAACCCATAATCAGCAAGTTGGTTCTTTATCCATAGAATTTGAGCACAACAACTACTAGCAACAATATACTTTATTTTTGGAGTAGAAGTTGATACAGAGGTCTACTTCTTGCTGAACCATATGACAAGTCTGTTGCTTAGTAATTTACAAGTCTCACTAGTTTTTTTCTTATCAATCTTGCATCCTACAAAATCTGTATATAAATATCCTATCAGATCAAAGGGAGACTCCTTGGGATACCACAAGCCCAAATATAGAGTACCTTTAAGATATCTGAAAATCCTTTTTACAACTATTAGATGAGATTCCTTAGGGTTAGCCTAAAATCTAGCTCAGATACAAGTAGAAACATAATATTTGGTCTACTAGTAGTCAAATATAGGAGAGGTCCAATCATACCTATGTATTGAGTAATATCAATACTTTTACCTTTTCATCTTTGTCAAGTTTGGTTATAGATGCCATTGGAGTCTTCATTGGGGTAGTTGAATCTAAGCTATACTTCTTAAAAAGATCCTTATATACTTAGCTTGATTGATAAAAATTCCTTCATCGGTTTGGTTGACTTCAAGTCTAAGAAAGAAATTGTGCTCGCCCATCATACTCATCTCAAATTTATTCTGCATTAACTTCGCAAGTCTCTTAAAATATTTTTCATCAATAGAACTAAATATAATATAATCTACATATATTTAAACTAATAGAATTTATCCTTATGCTTCTTAAGAAATATAGTTGTATCAATTCTTTCTCTAATGAATCCATTTTTAATAAGATCATTAGTTCATATCATACTCTAGGTGCTTGCTTTAAACCATAATGTGCTTTATCTAGTCTATAGACATGATTAGGGAGAGTAGGATTGATAAAACCTGGTGTTTGTTCAACGTAGACTTCCTCTTGAGACTAAACATTGAGAAATTCACTCTTGACATCCATTTGAAACACCTTAAATCACATGTGGGCTTCATAAACTAGGAAAATCCTGATGGCTTCCAATCTTGCAACAAGTGCAAAGGTTTCATCATAATCAATTCCTTCTTCATGAGAATAGCATTTAGCTACTAGTCTTGCCTTATTTCTTATGATCACGCCAACTTCATCCATTTTGTTCCTGAAGACCAATTTTGTACCAATGACTGGATAATCTTTTGGTCTTGGAACCAACCTCCAAACCTTACTTCTTTTAAACTGATTTAGCTCTTCTTGTATTGTTTTGATCCATCTTGAGTCTTCCGGAGCTTCTTTGATCTTCTTTGGCTCAATCTGAGAGAAAAAACTAAGATAGAAGCATTTATTTGAGTGGCTGATCTAGTTCTAACACATGCACTTGGATCTCTAATGATTAAATTATGAGTGTGATCTCTTGCCTATATGGTTTTAGATGGAACATCAGTCATTGTGCCTTCCTATCTAAGTTTTTCAATATTTGATTCTTGTTCTACATCTTCATTGATTCGTAGAGTTCCTATATTTGGAACTGGAGACTCTACGAATTCTTTATCTGGAACTATGTTTATAGGGTCTGGCATATCTGCTTTAGTTTCATCGATCGTAGGATTCTCTTGTTCTGCGATCCGAGGTTCCAACTCTAAGAAATCTTCAAGTTGAGTTGTTTTGCTTGGTTCATCTTCATCAGCTTCATCAAATGCAACATGGTTAGGGTCTTCCACGGTCAAAGAGTTCTTGTTGAACACTCTATAGACTTTACTTTCCATAGAGTATCCAAGGAAGATTCCTTCATCTGATTTAGGTTGAAATTTCTTCAAGTATCTTTTACTATTGTTGAGGATGTAGCACGCATAGCCGAATGCACAAAAGTAGCTAATATTTGGCTTTCTTCCTTTCAACAACTTGTAGGGCATCTTTTTTATCGTAGAGTGTGGTAGACTCCATGGCACACTTACGTGAGGTGGTCATCGGTAGAAGATGCCACACATAACTACTTATTGTTGTATGATAAGTCGATAATGAATCTCACAGAAAAACTATGAACAATTCAGAAGTTCTCAAAGAACCAAAAGGAGAATAATCTCACAAGTTTTATTTATCAAAGTTGTCTATATATTACATCAGATATGTAGTCTATTTATACTAATGAAAGAAATCCTAATTCTATAAAACAAAACCCTAAATCCTATAAGGAATAAGAATCCATTAGGAAACCAAATCCTAGCTTATAAATAAACATAGAAATCAAATCATATCTAATATAACTCCTAGATACAATAGAAATCTAAAAGATACTGAAAATAGCTAATTAAGGAAGTAAATTCGCCAACAAAATCTGTCAAAACTCGTAAAAACCAAAATTGGAAATCGACACACCCTTCGGGGTGGGCTTTTTAGGCCTGGGAGGCCCACCGAGGCGGTATTGGGCAGAGACAAGCCCGTCGGGGCAGGTATGGTTTTCCTACTGCAACGTCTTTTGGTAAAATGGTCATACCTTTCTCGTCCGAACTCCGATTGAGGTGATTCAAGAGGCTCCGAAAAGAGAACAAATAGCTGTACAACTTTAATTCTTTAAGGATTAAAAGATTATGGATGGATCAAGGTCGAAATCAAGCTAAAATTGGCTGGTATGTATTTGGGAAGCTGAAAATGCCAATCTTTGATCTAGGTTTCATGATGAACACATTGCCTTAACGCTTGAACCCTTCTTCTTTTTTCCATGCATTCCAACCTTGTGTTGTTGCGTGATTGATTGTAGGCTCCTATCCATGCAACATACATGGCACCAATTGACTTGAACTCTAATGTAAGCATCCTCGGTTTGAATTCAACCCAACAACTCGCAATCATTCGTTGAACCTTTGGAACTTGGGTTGAGTCGTTGTTGTTTGATACGAGTCTGGTCAGGATGTTATCATTCCCCTCCTCTTGAAAAGGATTTGTCCTCAAGTCTAGCATCCTCTGTGACACCCCCAAATCTAGGTACTCGAATTTCCCACAGATTTGGTGTTCACTCACCAAAATAAATAACATCTATCTACCCATAGTAAAGATAACAATAAAATTGAAATAGAATCCTCCCAATAAAGGGTTACAACAACTAAAACAAATCAATCCCAGGACATCTAACCTTAATACATCAATGCATAAAACTTCATAAATAAATAAGTCTTAAACATAACATCATAAGTCTTAAAATAATCATTCTCAACTAATAAATAAGTCTTCATCATTTGCTTGCTTTGCCTTTGCCCTTACTAGTGGATGGCTCATCAACTCTTTCAATCTTAGCTGCAATGTTATTATGCAAGAGTGAGCAACAATTGCCCATAAGTTTAACAACAATAATAATAATAATATGCGAATAAACAATGGGTACTGAACAAAAGATAGCTCGGATTTTGAATCAAGATTAGAACATGAATCAAAATCACATCTGAGGGTCACTAGACCATGAACTATGTCCCAGGCTTTCAAGTATTTCTACTTTAAACATTTAAAAGTCGTAAGACTATTTGGACCTTACTTCTCGCACCTAAGGGGATTAGCCCTTAGTACCATGTGTGTGCACAACATCTTAACGCTATCGCGTAATATAATCCCCTGTAGTAGGGTTGTTCATCTCAGTTTTGACATTAGAGTTCGCACCAAAGGAAGTTTAGTTTGTATAGATCTCAAGGGTAATTTAGAGTTCAATAATCATCAACTAAGGATTAGTTAAATCCATATGAATTTGATAATCATTCAAGATTTTGTTAACAACATAAGGTTATAAAAGGGTACAATAGAAATGATAAAATACCATTAAATCATAAGTGGATAAACATCATATATCAATGTCATGCTTTTATAAAGAATTAGAAGACTTAACCAAAACATAGACATGGATACTATAAGAAACCTTGCTTGAATAATAATAAGCTAATGTTAAACTTGCTCAATAATGTAGAGTTAGAAAAATTTGCGTGACTATAATCAAGTGAAAAATAAGGAATTTGCTCAACAATAACATAATATAAAATAAGAATTTGGTCAATGTAAGAATATAGTTTGAAAACTCGTGTAATCATAATCAAGATAGGGTATGGAATTTTCTCAACATAAGAGTAGGGTTCAAAAATTTTCCTCATGCGTAGATTACACGTTTAATATTCATGTTCCTTAATTTAATCCTACATACCATTTACATTCACAATACCAGTTAATGATAACATAATCGACATCAGAAGTACATCCTCTTTTTTCTTAACTCTGATTATGATTATATTAATCAATGCACAACACTAATTTTCACATATTATTAGACTTCACGAACGACGAGTTAACTACGCGTTCGACATACCATTTAAACATGTAAGAACATTATTGGAATCTATTTTAACATCACATTACATGTTTAATACATTTTCATGTTCACTAGATTGGGTTTAAATTAAATTCTTTGGACTTGAACACATAAATAGAAATTTCTGGGCAATTCTGCTAAGTGGCTCTGCAACGCGCCTCATTGCTTTCGAGATCCGGCGTTGCTTGGCAATGTGCCTAACCTATGCAACTTTGCTAATAAGACTATGGCGGACGTTGCATTTCTGTCTCTGATCTTTGCAATTTTTTATCTTGGAGATAGGTGATGTAGTGTTGCGGTAGCAGAGATAAGCTCTGCTAAGCGGTCTTCTTGACGTTGCGATCTGATTTACATTTTTGCGATTAAGTGAAGAACACAAAATAGGGCCAATTTAGGCCAAAATTTCACACAACAACGAATTCAATATTAAACATATGTTCTGAGCTTAACAAAATTATTTAATGACATTCCTAGCATGCTTTTAACATCTTAATTCACATAAACAACAAGATTTAAAGCCATAATTTTGATGTTTTTGTAAAAAAACTCAATTTTTGACATTCTTAACGAAATCAATTACTACAAACATTTTTTTCAATCAAATCAGTCCATATAAGTTTCGTTCTATTCGTTTTTACATTTATAAACATAATTAATTATCAATTCACTGATTACTATGCAATTGAAGCATGAATTTTTATACATATAAGTCATATTCATATGTTCTTACTATGTAAACAAAAAATTCTAATAAAACACAATTACATGGATTTGATTACTCTAAAACACATACAAATCATATATAATTGAGCTATACATGCTAATAAACATCTAAAATCATGTTTTTAACAAATAAATCATGAATTTCAATTAACAGAGAACTTAAATATACATTCATGGAGAAAAATTAAAAACATGAATTAAAACTTGGGATTAAGAAATTACCCTTGATTGTTTGTTTAGATTGCTAGAATGTGAAAGAAAACTTCTTAATTCTCCAACTTCTTCTTCTCTAATCTCACTGACGCTCAAATTTTCTCTCTGTGCTTTGTTTTTCTCAGGCTTAATGACTGACATATAATATATGTATAATATAACATAATAAATATACGTGGTAGCGATTAAATCACGATATGACCTTAATTTGCTCCCATGTCCTCAAGGCCATGTTTGACATACTTATTTAATTCTCTTTCTAATTTATTTTAATTAACTTATTTATTATATAGTTTATTTGTCACACTTTCATTACTCAATTTTAATATTTAAATACAATTAAATTAAAAGCCAATATTACCCATTAAATCACATCATCACATAATTAAAATTCTCATTTATTAAATATAACACATAATTTATATTCTCAATAAATCTCTAATTAATTATTTAATTAATTAGAACAAAATTAAAATTATTTAACAACTCATTTAATTTAATTATCCCAATTAAATTCACACTTTGAACTATAAAATTATTCCACATTAATTTAATCAATGTAACACATTTAATTAAATTAATCTACCACAATTCCATCAAATATTTATTTAACTCAATAAATAAATCAACAAAATATTTATTTAATTAAATAAATATTTAAAATTAATTACAAAAGTCTCGTTCATCACATCTTTCCCCTCTGAAAAGGATTCTGTCCCCAAAATCACGATTCACTTAATTCATCCCATTACATTCTCCCCCCCCCCCCCTTACAAAGATTTTGTCCCCAGAATCGCTACACATATATTAAACAAATAAATGAGGATAATTTTTCATCATTTGTTCTTCGAGTTCCAACGTTGCTTATTCAGCGTTGTGGTTCCTCCAGATTACCTTAACAGAAGGTATTACTTTATTTCTGAGCACTTGTTCTTTCCTGTCGATTATCTGAATAGAAACTTCTTCATAAGATAAATCTTTCTCAAATTGTAGGGGTTCATATTCTATAACATGTTTATAATCGGGCTTATACGGTCATAACACAAAAACATGGAATACATTATGGACATGTTCTAATGTCGGAGGTAAGTGTAACGCCCCCAAAATAGGTTCAATCCACCCAACCCATTCTGGGTCGCCACAAAATACATCAACACAATTTCTAAATACAAATCTTCAAATTCTAACTTTTAAACTGTCGTACAAAATACGACCACAGTTAAACTGTGAGTTTTAATACAAATATATGTAACTCTCATGGTACCTTGACCACAACACCTTACAATGGCACTTTACATAAAAGTACAGTCAATAACTTTTTTAGAAATTAAAATCTTTGGAAAATGCTCAAGGAAACCTTCGTACATGGGAGGCCATACATCTAAGTTATGATAGATATCATATGACTCGAGAATTATCCTTGGTTGACCCAATAGCCCCCAAAGAAAAACTAGAAGATTACTATTATGTTCTTTCTAATGGCGAGTCTTCTCTTGACATATATTTATCTTCATTATCTCCGATTGAGAATTATATTTCAACCAAACTCCGAGATTATATAGGTACTGCTCATAGATATAATCAGCAAGTGCATGTGCACAACCCTGTTTTATGATAACACGAAGTCGTTTGTCATTAGACATCTTGTATGATAGTGGCAAAACACCCTTCCAAAGTTGGGTTCACCTCACCATATTCGGTTCACCAAAATCAACGGTTAAAATGACGTATAAAATATGACACACTTATCTAAAATTATTTCCATACTATTTTAGGGGAAACTTCAACAGCTATAGACCATCGTTATATTCCCCTGTTACCCCCGCTCAACTCAGCTACATTCTTATTACCTGAAAGGAATTGTGAAGCAAAAGGGTGAGCACAACTAGCCCAGTAAAGAATATTATGACTAAAGATAATTAAATTATCAATAGCCTTTGTCAGTAATAAATCAGAGATTTAGAACATATGGTATATGATAAAAAATTTCAACCATAGTGGCAGCGGAACGATCAATCCATTAGAAGAGTCAAATAGACCATAAAGTCTATCTTCTCCACGTTAAAAGTCCACCAATAATGTTTTATCCATGTTACATCAATCAACAGTTCCTATCCACAATCATGTGAATAACTCATAATCATAATTGTGATTCTAAATTTCTCTTCGCACCCAGGACGAAGATAATTTTCATCACCTGTCTCTACCTGGAACATCAAAGATCAAGGTTATACCGAATCACAGTTTCTGTTCATAATTATACTAATAAATTCATCTTTGCACTACATGCCAAAGATATTCATTAACAGTTCATCTTTGCACTACAGGCCAAAGACATACAATTGTATTTTAGAAGAGTCAAGTAGAGCATGATATTTACTATCTTCTACGAATTAAAAGTTTATCATCAATTTTATATTGCTGAGACTCAGCTTAATAAATAATCCACATCACCGAATCATCCCTGCACTATGGCCAAGGATATTCATTAGTATCACGACCACGAATTATCCATGCACTACGGGCCAAGGATATTCGTGTTTTCACCAATGGTCATGATCATGCCAAACAACAAATTATCTTTGCACCCTTGGCCAAAGAGAACGCATGGTTATGATCATACCAACATATGTCCATCAATGCACTACGAGCCAATGAGGACTTTTACCACATCATTTGTAACATTACATGTCATAATTATACCGAATGATCCCTGGTCATAATCATACCAATCAATAGTCCATCTATACATGTAAGCTAAAGATGACTTTCATCATAATATAAGCATGAGGATGATGACAATGATATAAGCATTAATAAAACGAAATCAAGGATAAATATTAAAGACTTTAAATTTATCCAGAGTTTAAAAATATCCAAATTGTCAACATAATACTGCTTTGTGGAGTAAAATTCAAGAATAATATTCATGTATCAAAATAATTTGGACAGAAAAGAAATATATTTTTCTGAATGAATGGTACCACGTGAACGATTACCACATGAATAATACTTTTAGGAATAGTACCTCATGAATATTACGCCGGTATGAAAAGTCCCCCAAATACCCAAGCGAATAATATTTGAGTGAATAGTAATTAGGTGAATAATAACTCGTAAATAGTAACTCATGAATAGTATTCTGCCATAAAACGATCAATACTTATCAAGAAAGCTCAGAATAATATTTTCATGAAAAGATATTGGATGAAGCGCAAATATCAAGGATATTCTACTTATTTCACGGAGTATAGAAGCAATACTTTAATAGAATGAGGGTATAATCAAGAATATGAGACGAAATAATATTACTCACATACTTCAGAGTTTAGAAGAAAATATTATTTCTTATGAATACTGAACAAAAATAATATCTCTTATGAATACGAAAGAAATAATACCCCTTACGAATATTGAATAAAAATAATATTCCTTACGAATATTAAACGAAGACAATGAATATTGAACGAAAATGATATTCCTTACGAATATTGAACAAAAATAATATTCATACAAATAAAAAAAAATATCTCTTCAGAATATAAAATAAATAATACCCCTTACCTTAGAAGAAGACTGGATACTAGAATAGTGAAGTAGCAGAATACTCTTCTTCTTTCTCTCTATAGTTTCTCTCTCTATAATTGCTCTTGTGAGTCTTAGTGAATTGGTGAGAATGAAAGAAGAATGAGCTTCTATTTATAGGAAAATATAGTTTCGATAATTGCACATTTTAGGGCTCGAAATATTACAGTATAATACCTTCATCTTTTCCTCCATTTTTAATTTAGTCCTATAAGTATTATCAAACCTGCACCACCTCCCCCTAATAGTACATGCATGTGAATCAATAGTTCAGTCATGTGAATCAATAGTTATATACATGTGAAAAAAATAGTTACAGTATAGTACCTTCATCTATACCTCCATTTTTAATTTAGTCATGCAAGTATTATCAATCTTGCACCACCTCCCCTAATAGTACATGGAAGTGAATCAATAGTACATACATGTGAACAAATAGTTATAAGTATGTGAATTAGCAATTAATTGCTCATTTATTCGATTAATTACCTGATTGGTCAATATAACCTTATCAAAATAGATGTCGATTTCCACTAACACTAATAATCCCAACACAATGGAAATATCAATTTCATCATTAATCAACACGAACTTATTCATCATTAATATTATAACTCACAATATTTAACAATCGATCATTCCCGGAAAGAGGGGCTTTCCGATAAGGATTTCTCCTATTAGTAGCGCATGATTAGGTGACCAAACCTCTCATCGGCGAACTTTCTAGACATCATCAATATTGCAAATAATAATATGAATAACTTTGTCGTCTAAATTATTGATTTAATAATATAAAATATTATGCAGATGATATTGTGACAATAATTGAATCAATAATATGAGAGATATTATGCAACAATTACTATAGTAATAATTGAGTATAACTGAGTGACTTCTCACGTAAGCATCAATAATCAATACTGTGTGCTACTATGCAACTACGCGTATTACTATACTTTTACCACCTGGTATTTCAACAGTTTAACAGTAAAACTTTCGCCGTTATTTTATAAAAAGATATTTCTTTCATTTTCTAACTACGACAATACTTCCGTTGTGGGGTCCACTAATGATTGTGCCGTCTTACGAATATTTCCTGTTAAAACGAATATTACCCGACCAATCAAATATTTTATAACAACTTGCTTACTTTGCAAATTTTTTTACATATCACCCTTAACTTTAACCTTTTATCAATTTAACCATTTACTAAATAGAATAATAATTATAAGAAAATTGAATACTTTCATTTCATAAAATTCGGGATCTCACAGTAAGGTTATCTCATATGCGACTTCACCAATTCTCCTCATCACTTCAAAGGGTCCAATGAACCTCGGGCTCAATTTTTCCTTCTTACCAAATCGGATCTTTCCCTTCCAGGGAGACACTTTCAAGAAAACGTAGCTACCTTATTCAAATTCTCAATTTTTTCAGTGTGGATTAGCATATTTCTTCTGCCTGTCCTGAGTAGCTATCAATCTTGTCCTGATCACCTTGACAATCTCAGTAGTCTGTTGCACTAATTCTGATCCTAGTAGTTGATGTTCACCAACTTCATCCCAGCATAATGGAGTTCTGTACTTTCTGTCGTACAATGCTTCGTAAGGCGGCATGATAATACTTGCGTGATAACTGTTGTTGTAAGCGAATTCCACCAATGGTAGATGATCATCCCAATTTCCTTTGAAGTACATGATACAAGCTCTTAGCATATCCTCTAATGTCTGTATTGTCCTCTCGCTCTATCCATCTCTTTGAGGATGGTATGCCGTACTTATTGTCAATTGTGTCCCCATGCATTCCTGTAGTCGCTTCCAGAAGTTCGATATGAAACACGGATATCGATCAGAGACTATAGACACTGGAACACCATGTCTTGAAATAATTTCCTTCATATATAATTTCTCCAATTGATCTAAGTTAAATTTGATCTTGATCGATAAGAAATGCGCTGACTTCGTCAGGCGGTCCACAATAACCCAAATTGCGTCGAAACCTTTCTGAGTCATTGGAAGACCTACCACAAAATCCATCGTGATATGTTCCTACTTCCATTCTAATATGTCTAATGGTTGTAATAACCCACTTGGTCTCTGATGTTCTGCTTTAACTTTCTGACATATCAAACACTTGGCCACACAATCGGTAACGTCTCTCTTTATATTCGACCACCAGAAATATTGTCGGAGATCTTGGCATATCTTTGTACTCCCCGGGTGAATCGAATACCGTGAATTATGAGCCTCGCTGAAAATTTCCTCCTTTGCTTCTGATACTTGCGGAACCCAAATTCTTTTCCCGAATCTCAATATCCCTTCGTTGTCAATTTTGAATTTCCCTTCCTCTCCTTCAGATATTCTTTTCCTGATTTTCTCACATTCCTCATCTTTGAGTTGTGCTTCTTTAACCTTATCCACCAAAGTTGGACCAGTTTCCATTTGAAATAGTTTTTCGTTCAACTCCTTCGGACATTTCACTTCCAATTCAAGCTTTTCCATCGCTGAAATTAGTTCCTCCTAAGCAGTTAATGTAAACAGTTTCTCCCGACCCTTTCTGCTTAAGGCATCGGTAACAACATTCGCTTTATCCGGATGGTATAAAATCTCACAGTCATAATCCTTTATTAACTCCAACCATCTCCTCTGACGCATGTTCAAATCCTTCTATGTGAAAATATATTTCAGACTCTTATGGTCTGTATATATTTCAAACTTCTCCCCATAAAGATAATGCCTCTAGATCTTCAAAGCAAATACCAGTGCAGCCAGTTCCAAATCATGGGTAGGATACCCCTTCTCATAATCTTTCAGTTGGTGTGATGCATACGCAATGACCTTGTCGTTCTGCATAATCACACAACCTAGTCCCTTCTAAGATGCATCACTATACACTACAAAATTTCATGTGCTATCCGGAAGAGATAACACAGGTGCCGTACTCAACCTCTTTTTCAGCTCTTGAAAACTTTCCTCACACTTCTCCTTCTAAACAAACTTCACCGATTTCCTAGTCAAATTCGTCCGCGAAGTCGCGATTTTGGAAAAATCTTGAATAAATCTTCTATAATAACTTGCCAGTCCTAGAAAACTCCTTACTTCTGACGATGTCTTTGGCTGATCCCAGTTCATCACAGCTTCAACCTTCAATGGATCTACCAAAATCCTGTATTTGTCAATCACATGCCCAAGAAATTGCACCCGCTCTATCCAGAATTCACATTTCAAAAACTTAGCATATAACTTCTCACTTCTTAACGCATCCAATGTCACCTTCAAATATTTCACATGCTCCTCCTTGGTCTTAGAATAAACCAGAATATCATCGATGAACACCGCCATGAATTTATCCAAAAGCAGTTTAAACACCCTGTTCATTATGTCCATAAATGCTGCAGGAGCATTCGCTATACCAAATGACATTACCAGAAACTCGTAATGACCATAATGAGTCCTGAACGCTATCTTTGGTACATCTTCTTTCCTCACCTTCAACTGATGATACCCACTTCTCAAATCTATCTTTGAGAAATACCTAGCTCCTTTCAACTGATCAAACATGTCGTCAATCCTTGGCAATTGATACTTATTCTTAATTGTGACCTTGCTTAATTCTCTGTAATCAATGCATAGTCGCAATGATCCATCTTTCTTCTTAAGAAATAACACCAGCGCTCCCCACGATGATACGCTCGGTTGAATATATTTCTTGCCTAAAAGTTCTTGCAGTTGCACCATCAATTCTTTCATCTCTACCGGAGCCATGCAGTATGTGGCCTTCGATATTGGGGCAGTCCCCAGCACTAAGTCGATCACGAATTCAGTTTCTCTGTTAGGCGTCAATCCTGGCATATCATCTGGAAATACGTCTCTAAAGTCTCTAACGACAGGTATCTCCTCTAATTTCGGGCTCTCCTTTTGAGTATCGACTATGTAGGCTAAGTATCATACACAACCCTGTCTCAACAACTTCCTATCCTGCATCATCGTCAAACAGCTCGTTTGTCTAGGCGACTTGCTGCCATAAAATACAACCTTTGATGGAGTCATAAGGTTTACACACTTCTTTTGGCAATCAATTATCTCCCCATAATTGAATAGTCAATCCATTCCCACAATAACGTCAAATTCCCCAATTTTGGTTTACTTATTTAATTCCCTTTCTAATTTATTTTAATTAACTTATTTATTATATAGTTTATTTATCACACTTTCATTACTCAATTTTAATATTTAAATTCAATTAAATTAAAGCCAATATTACGCATTAAATCACATCATCACATAATTAAAATTCTCATTTATTAAATATAACACATAATTTATATTCTCAATAAATCTCTAATTAATTATTTAATTAATTAGAACAACATTAAAATTATTTAACAACTCATTTAATTTAATTATCCCAATTAAATTCACACTTTGAACTATAAAATTATTCCACATTAATTTAATCAATGTAACACATTTAATTAAATTAATCTACCACAATTCCATCAAATATTTATTTAACTCAATAAATAAATCAACAAGATATTTATTTAATTCGATAAATATTTAAAATTAATTACAAAAGTCTCGTTTGTCACATCCCTCATCTTGAAAAGGAGTTATCCACAAACTTGTCCCTACATAAAAACAAACTAAGTTAGTAGCATCAAGCAGATCATAATGCCAAAACTCAACTTGCAAATAACATATATAAGCATCAAAAACTCCAACTCCCACTAAAAACATAACAAAGTCAGACTTCTCTCCCGAATAGACAATTTGTAGACCAGTTACTCCCAAAACACTAACTATATAAACTAATCTACTTTCTACTAAAATAAAAGTGAATGCAATGCAAATAAGAATATGAAAAGTTCTATCTCCTCCTAGATTAAATATCAGTATAAAGAACTCTTCACGCAACATATCCATCCATTTACGAATTCCTGGATCAAAAATCAATATGATGATCTCGATCATTCATAAACAAAACCACGCCAATGATCATGGGTTAAATGTCAACTTTTGAAACTCATCACGTCGCATAAGCCCATACACCTGAATTCCTGGATTAAACATAAAACGCAACGAATCAACAAGTATCTTTTGTCTAATCATGGAGAATTCAAATAAATCAAAATCACATGCATAGTCTGCTAGAACAATATTCAAAACACTTCCCTGTAGATGTCTTATAAATTGAATGGGATGAATTACACGATCCATGATTCCCTCTATGAATATGATCCCATCACGAATCTGCAAAACAAAACCAACCTTTCTCTTCCCATTGACATTAACACAGACAAAATCATATAATAGCACCAATGGAATAAAAAGGTCATAATCACAAGTTAAAAACTCAATAGCACCTTTATCACGATCTCGAATAAACTCAAAACATGCTAAAGTACTTCCCAAATTGTTGAAAAAAATTGGCATATCAATAAAACAGATAATAACAAGTTTTTCCATGAATGAATGCAAAATATGATTCAACAATCTCATGGAAGTATGCAATGCCTTAGCTAACTAAACATGCAAATAACCCATATCTCAATCCATATTGACGATAATAACTTCTTGAATCAGATCCATATGATAGCAACTCATGCAATGAATATTGCTCTAACGACACATCATGATTACTACCATTTTCAACTAACGACATATCAGGTAAAGATTGACTAACATGAAAACCTAACTCAAGATATGCATAAGAAAACATAGAATGAATTTCATGCAAATAAACACATCGCAAACGAGAAAACACATTATGATCATAAACTAACTCAACATACATCAAATATCCACCATAGTTTGTGATAAAGAAGATTTACCCTCAAAATAGCTAACAATAAAGTTTCCAATGGAAGCATGCAAAACATATTTTAAATAGCTCATGAAAATACTAGATGCATTAGTTAATCTAACAGAAATAACTATCCATCTATACAATTAACATGTTAAAATAATTTTCCATTTTTCACATTCTCTTATGCTAATTTGATTAGGCATTGTCATCACATGACCATTATCACATGTAGATAAAACATAACTACTATGCAAACTATCAAGCATATTATCTAAATAAAGAAAATAATAACGATACTTGTTTACCAATTCAAAATTGATGCACAAACTCGTTGTCCCATCCTCCTTAGGTACTATGATCTTATACTTAGTAAATGAACTCATGTCTTCTCTCACGATACCCACTTTCACCAACTCTCCAACCTGCCTCGGTAACTCCTTTATCTCCTCAGGAATACTATCAGCTGATCGATACGGAATGATAGCATAGGGTATATCTTCAACAACCTGCACAAGAGAAATAACAGAACTAGACAAAGAAGAATCATTAGTGTTAGTATTCAAAAGCGTCGTCTTGTACGAATTTACAGTCATTGGCTTTTCAAAATACAAATCAATCACTTCATTTTGCTCACCCTCTCATTTGTTTTTCTCTCGTTTATTTTTAATCTCAATCTTTTCAAACATGTCTTTTTCACTATCAATATTTTGAACAATTTCTTTTTATCGATCTTTTTCTTCTTCTTGCCTTTGATCACGATCTTTTTGTAAGTACATTAGATGGTCACGAACTTGTTCGGATGTCATAGGATTAAGTTTATCTCTTATTCAATTGTGTACCAATGAATACTTATTAGTACAACTGTTATGTTTCACGCACCTGTTGTGTTACCATGTCCTCCCAAGTAACAAATGGCATGTATGGATTGGAACTACATCACATAATATTTCATCTTCATATCAGCCAATGCTAATGCAAAAAAAAAAACTGACACTCGTCTAGTCACCATTACCTCCTCACAATTGACAATCCATTGCATCTTGTAAGACCAAATATGTGTAACTATTGACAACCATAGTTTCTACACCATTGTAGTGCTAGCAATGTTAGTACCAATTTCAAAATCTATTTTGATAATGCACACCTTTTCTTGCACTAGAAACCTAGTATAAAAGATGTCCTTTGAGCTAGACATATTTCCTGCAAAACAAGGGTTAGTAATAAAAATAATTTTCCTCAGACGCTTCCTTACGTGTTTCGCTTAAAATAATGTATCGCTCAATTTTACGCTCGTGTATCACTCAATAGGCTTTTACCCTTTATTAAGATCACACTTTTGCCTTTTACCTCTAAATATTCCCTCTTATAGGTTCTTTCTGAATTCACCAAATAAATTCACAGTTTTACAATTCAATTCAAAAGTAACTTATCAAGAACAAATATAGAAAGTGTAGATCTTAGAATACCGACACAATTCGCGAATTCCTTGTATCTATCAGATTTAGCAGTTATAACCCAACTTCAAAACTGAACAACCCTCACAAATTGAATTTTAGAGTACGGTTGCACTTTAATCGGAACTGATGATGATGGATTTGGATAAAATCTCGGTTAATCAAAATTGATGGAATTCATGGTGTGCTATAAGTCTGTTAGCACAATTGACACAAAATCTAAAAAATTTCTTAACGTTTTTTTCTTTTTTTTTATACTTATGATTTTTTTAGAATATATATTCAACAGTAATTAAAGATAAGTAACTCGCTAGAAAAGCTTATCTTTGATACCAAATGATAGACTCCACGGCATGCTTACATGAGGTGGTCGTCACCCGAATCATTTATAAAAAGTCATAAGGTGGAACGCTCATGACACTGTAACCCAACGCCTATAAAGAGATGAACCTTGGTACAATCGATCGCACAAGGAAGTTGTGTTGAATGGAACATCAATGACACCTCAACCCCTCGCTTATATGTAAGCGGTAACCTTGGTACATTCAATGATTGATGTATGGTAGAAGATGCCACACACAACTATGTATTGTTGTATAATAAGTTGATAATGAATCTCATAGAAAAACTATGAACAATTCAAAAGTTCTCAAAGAACCAAAAGGAGAATAATTTCACAAGTTTTATTTTTCAAAGTTATCTATATATTACATTAGATATATAGTCTTATTATACTAATGAAAGAAATCCTAATTCTATAAGAAATCAAAACCCTAATTCCTATAAGGAATAAGAATCTATTAGGAGACCAAATCCTAGCTTACAAATCAACATAGAAATCAAATCATATCTAATATAACTCCTAGATACATTAGAAATCTATAAGATATTGAAAATAGCTAATTAAAGAAGTAAATTCGCGTCCTAAATCTATCAAAACGCATAAAAACTAAAATTGGAAATCGACACACCCACCAGTATGGGTTTTTAGGCTGGTAAGTAAGCCGTCGAGTGGCATGAGACCAAAGAGGAACGCTACTGGGTAGAGCCGTAATCTGTTGGGACGACGACATTGGGTAGAGACAAGCCCATCGGGGAAGGCTTTTATGCCTTAAAGATCAGCCGGGGTGGGTATGGTTTTCTTGCTATAACGTTTTCCGATAAAATGGCCATAACTTTCTAGTCCAAACTTTGATTGAGGTGATTCAAGAGGTTCCAAAAAGAGAACGAATAGCTCTACAACTTTTATTCTCTAAGGATTAAAAGATTCTACCTGGATTAAGGTTGAAATCGAGCTGAAAGTGGCTGGTATGTATTTGGCAAGCTGAAAATGCCAATCTTTGATCTCGGTTACATGATGAACGCATTGCCTTGACGTTTGAACCCTTATTCTTCGTTCCATGCATTACAACCTTGTCTTGTCGCGTGATAGATTGTAAGATCTTATCCATGCAACGTACACAACACCAATTAACTCGTTGAACCCTTGGAACTCATGTTGAATCATTGTTGTTTAATACCAGTCTGGTCAGGATGTTATTAGAGTGGATCAAGGATCTATTCTGATTATAGCAAGCAGTACTAACATCTTATGCCCAAAAATATTCTGGTAAACGAGCTGCTGCAAGAAGTGTTCTTCTTGCTTCAATTTATGTTTTATTCTTCCTTTTAGCTACTCCATTCTGTTATAAAGTTCGTGGTATTGAGAAATTATGTTGAATGTCATTATCTTCACAGAACTGATTAACTTTAATTTTGAATGAGTTCTTGGTATGCTTTCTTATCTGATAGGCTTTTCAAGGTCTTTCTTGGACAAAATTCAGCTTTGGTAGACCTCTGACTAGATCCTTTGATATAACTTTTGACATGCTCTTAAAGTTCAGTTGAGACAACCTTCTATGCTATAACCAGCTCACATCTTCTGATATTTTTGAAAAGATGCAAGTTGATACCGAGGAACTTACTTCAAAGAGATTTTTCACATAAATATTTCATTCTCTAGATCCAGTCAGCTTGATAAAGTTGATTTCTAGGTCTCAAACTTGACACTAGTTGTTGAGGAAGATGACTTGATGACCTTTGTCACATAGCTGACAACAGATTTAACTTTAATCCATCAACATAAGCTACCTTAATAAATGAAATAACTCATTTTCCTATAGAACTATAGCCTCTAGTTTTCCCAGAATTGTTATCTCCAAAGATAATTGTTGGACCATCTTTAGCTTTAAAATCAGACATGAGAGGCTTATTGCCAGTCATGTGCCTTGAGCACCCACTATCGAGATACCAAACAGATTCCATTGACCTTGGTACCTGTATGTACATCCATTATTTATTTTGGTACCCACACTTTCTTGGGCCCTGCAATGTTAGTTACTTTGGGAACCCAAACTTGCTTTACCTTAGGTCTAAGATATGTAATATGCTCAAAATAACAATCAACAACCTTATGCCCATATTTATGATAGTTGTAGCAATTTATATACTGCATGTGTGAGTGTGTGTGTGTGTGGATATCTTCTCACTTGGAACTTATGTGGAGGATAAGCCTTTCTTCTTGACTGAACTCCATGCTTCCACACTGGTCTACGATTTTAAAATTTTGTAGAGTAAGGACTAGTTCTACAATTGATATTAGGTTGACTCGTGGAGTTGTTTCCAAAATCTATGATGCTTCAAGACATGGTCGTAAACTTAGTTTTTCTGTGTAATTTTACAAAACCAAAACTACTGTGTAACTTGTTATCCTTTGGAACAACAATCTGGTCAGTAGAGATTCGATGACATGGAATATTTGGTTCGACAACCTCTTTGGGTTTCACAAACACAATGCTTCTATGAGAAGAAGAAGCATCATTTTTGTTAGGTTCCATTGATTTTTCCATACTAAGTTTGGATGAAGATAAACCTTCAAACCCGAAGCCTAATCTGTTAGAGATAGCTCTCTTACTTGTGATTAGTGAATTCATAGATGAGAAAGAACGATTCCACATAGAGATTTTCTTCTCTAATTCCTCTATTCTAGACTAAAGAGTAGACTCCCTTATCATTTTGGTCTCATTTATCTTTCTCAAATTCTCATTTTCAGCCTCAAGCTTGGATAGAGAGGCAGTGCTTTGTAGAGTAGTTTCCAACTCTACTTGCACTTTCTCTTTCTCCTCTTGAAGAAGAGAATAATCCTTTGATAGAACTTTGAATAACTTCATGTATCTATGCAATTCATATGTAATATCATGCAAGGCTAATCTAAGATCATCCATATTAACATCAGGGGAGTTGAAGTCATATACCTCATTGATGTCGATCTCTCGACGTTCAGTGGTTGTGTTGGAGTCTTCTTCTATAGCTGTAGCACCCCAAAATCTAGGTTCCTAGAACCTCAGACCTGGTGCGTCATAATACATTCTTTTCATACATGTTCTATAACTATTGTGGAATATTCATATATACATTGTTCATTTTCAAATAATTCTACATTATTTCACAAGGTTTCTAACCTTAACTTACATACATACCTTTAGATTCACAAATGGTTTAACATAAAGAACTTACATCAAATAACTGAATAGTTAACGTGCATAACACTCTAATCTTGTAATTTGTTTTTGTGTCTGTCTTTCCTTGAACATTCATCTTAATCTGAAATTTGTTATCATGATATAGCAAGAGTGAGCAACTACTTTGCTCAGCAAGTTTAAATATAATAAAGATATATCATAATTGAAAGAAAGAATAAACTTTCAAATTTTTAACAATATAATAATTGTGAAAGAGCATGAATTAGAATTTCAATAATTGAATGACTAAATCAATAATTTTGGGTGGTCAACAATGACCATGAACAAATTTAACTGAACCTTATGGTAATGAAGGTGATCAGTCTTTCATACCTGATGAACATATGCAACATACACTAAGTGCGAATCAATAATCAAAGATGTGGAATAATTATAAATAATTAAACCACTAGCATGCTTGAAACATAATAACTCGAATTTGAGTTAGGAAACTTGTCTTGTTCGTCGATTACTGCTACGCAATCTAATATAATCTCTTTATTGTAACGACATGTCATTGTTAAATTGATCTTTTAATCAACATAACATAACATGCCTCACAATACTACTACTTTAATAAATTAGTTAACATTTAGCCACATAATCAATTTATCTCATTATCATTACTATCACTCAATCATTATCTTTAAACTTCTGTCTAATATTATTAATTACTTAATAATATTTCATTCATTTCTTAATAATCACTTCATAATATCTTAATCATTTACTAATATTATTAATTATTTAATAATTAATAATATTTTAATTACTTATTAATTTTATTAATCATTTAATAATATTTAACTTATTATCTAATATTATTAATCATTTAATAATATTTTAATTAACTTCTAATATCATTAATCACTTAATAATATTTTTAATAACACTTTAATTTAATATTATTAAACATATAATAATATTTAATCTAATAATAATATTTTAATTATTTATTAAAATAATAAACAATTTATTTGAATTGTTTTCTCTTTACTAAATTATTTATTTAACAAACCTAAAATGTCATAAATATAATATTTTATCAAAAATGACCAAATTACCCTCCAAAAATATGATTACATCATATTTAGAGTCTGTAAGCCATAAAATCACATTTTTTCCATTTATGACATCACATAACGTATTATTCTCATTTATTCATAACTCAATCATTTACATGAAAAAAACCAATACACTTCCGAAAATTTTTCTTTTTTGAAAAATATCAAAATATGGCTCCCTCATGAACATATATGTTTTCTTGAATTTTCCAATTTCATTTACTATTTTTAAATTGTCCAAAATAGTAAGATCTTGCAACATTTTTCATAAATGAAAATTTTGTCCAACACTTCTGTAATATTCATGGTATGTTCCTGTCATGATCCTCTACTTCCATTAAAAATTAATAATTTTTGGAGTTAACCACAAAGAGTTATTCTCGTTTACTTTTAAAATCACACTTTCTAGTAAAATCCATAACTTTTGTTCTACACATCCAAAAATCGCCATCTTTGGATAGGATCTTTATAACTCATCACACTATTCTACAAAATTTTCTCAAACATTTTAAAACAAAAAAATGGACGAAAATGCCCCTGGACCAAACTGGCCAGGGGGTATGTTTGTGCCCAAATTTATTCTTTTGTCAGCTGGACAGTTTGTACTAAAACAGTTGTTACGGCTTGTGTAGTTAACATATTTGAGTGTTACCACTTGGGTTGGAAAGCTAACTTATATATCTAGCACCCCTCTTTGAATGATCGCAAAAAGGATGTGTAGAGTTCAAATGGTAGATGATCAAAGTGGCCAAAAGCTAGAGTTTTCTAGAATATAAAAGTTGTTTTGGTTTTCTTCCTTTTTGTTCAAACTTTTAACACCAAAAATGGTTAGATCTATACATAAAACACTCATTAGCATTTTGATCTAAAGTTTTAGAGTTTTGAAACATTAGATCATGTAACAATCCAGAATTTTTTAATTGTAATATTAAATATTTATTGAATTAAATAAATATTTTAGTTGATGTGTTTATTGTTATATAAATATTTGTTTAATTTGATTATTTATTAGTTAAATAAATAATTTATGAGTTATGGGGACTTAACTTGATTAAGTGCAATATGCTAATTAAGTTAATATTCGGTAATTTTGTATGTTAAAATTAATTTAAGCAAAAGAGTGATGAATTAGTTATTATGTGGTAATATTCTAATTTCATGTAATGATTAAATTAGAGAGTTGATTATGATTAAATAAATTATTAAAAGGTCATTTTAATTTAATTTAGTAAGTAAAAGTGATGTATTAATTTATTAAATAAAATTATAATAAAAATTAAAAACGTTGTGGTAATTTGATAATGTGGTATGTTAATGTAATAAGTTGTTGTTAGTTTTAATTTAATTAAATTTGAATATGAGAAATTAATTAAATAAAGTATGACAATTAAACTATATAATAAATGAGTTATTAAAATAAATCAAAAGAGTTTTAATTTAGTTTTGCTAAACAAGGATTACAGATTTTAAGTCTTTAATTTTAAATAGATTTTACCAAACAAGCCTTAGTGGCTTTTGAATTTAAAATAAACATAACTGATATATATTAAGTAGAGTTATTATTATATGTCAGTTTTTATTTTATGTTAATACATATTATATGTATGTGTCTGTTTTTTTTACGTTAAGTTTAAAAAAAGAGAAAAGAAAGAACAGAGAAGAGAAGAAGAAAACAAAGATGAAAGTGAGAGCTCTAGAGAAATTGAGAGAAAAGTTGGAAGTTTGGAAATCAAGAGGGGATTAACAAATTAGACTTTATCATCTTACAAGGAATTAAGGTAGAAATCTAACTCTTTATTGTTAGTTTTGGTGTTCTTAAGCTTTCATAAAAAAAAATCTCTGTAAATAAGTATTTGTGAATGATTATTAAAAATATGGTGTTTTATTTGTTAATAGATAATTATAAACTATTTTTACCGTTTATTAATGATTTAGAGTAATCAAATTCGTAAAAAAATATTTGAAAGTGAAGAAATTGAATTACAGTGAAATATATATGAATATGGCTTATGTGATATTAAAATTGAGGCTTAATTGGTATGATAAACTGTAAATTGACTATTGATTGTGAAAATACATGAAGAAACGAAAACAAAGTAATTTAAACTAACTGTTTTGGTTGAAAAATGAATTCACAATGATGAATTTCGCTAAGAATGTCAAAAGTGAAGAAATAGTACAAATAGAGAACTTAAAGGCTGTAATTTTGATGTTTATGTTGTTTATATGGTTAGAAACATGTTAGAAACTTTAAGTTATGTTTCTGTAAAGTTTTATGCATTTTATATGTGTTAAATTGGATGTTAGAAAGTAGCTTGTAGGCCAATTTGGCTTTGTTTTGTGTTCTTCGCGAACACTATCTGCCTGGAATTGTGTTGTGACACCCTCAAATTTTGGTACTTCATTCCCAAAAGACTTGGTGTTCACTTTCCATTCATTCATATCCAACTACTCAAATATAATAAAATTTAAACAATAAATCCTCCCATTAAAAGGGTTACATAATTAAATCAATTCGTCTCCCAGGTTATCTAACCTTTAACATTCATCAAGTGCGAAAAATTAAAATAGTTACATCACATCATTTAAAATAAAGTCTATCATCATGAAATTTAATAGATTATAAGTCTTCAACACTTGTTCATTTTTTCTTTCCCTTTGCTAGTGGTAGGTTCATCGACCTTCTTAACCTTAGTTACAATAATTATATATATGCAAGAGTGAGCAAAACAAATGCTCACTTGAAATAGCAATGAATAACAACAGTATAATAATTGCCAATGAACAAGTTCAACAGAACTGAATAATACTCTATCAATGATAATCAAGAACTAAAAACAACATACGAAATATAACTAAGGGTCACAAGACCACGAACTATGTCCACAGTTATAAGCAATCTTTCAACTTAAACCTAAACAGTCATAGGACTATAGGAACTCCCCGTACTTAGGGTGATCAACCCTTCGTACCATGTATTGTGCACGAACATTTAAACGCATCGCGTAAATAATTCCCCTGTAATAGGGTTGTTCTTCTTAGTTTTAGAGTACAAGTTCGCACCAAATAAAGTTTGGTTTGGATAACTTCAAGGGTAATTTAGAGTTTAACGATCATCAACTAAGGATTAGTTAAATCAACAAAGTTCAATATCATCTCTAATGATCAATAACAACATAATATGGAATAATTAGGAATCATGGGTGAACCAACACTATATATCAAAGTCAGTCTTAGAAGTAAACTATAAAGCATAAGCATTGAGTAATACAATAAACCTTGCTTGAACAATATTAAACTAAGGCTATAATCTTGTCGAATAAAAAATTAAATTATTAAAACATGTATTAATGAATAACAAGCTGAGAACGAAACTTGCTCAATATAACAATAAAGGTTAGAAACTGTGTAAAGTAAATGAGATATGACAACTCAATTAGAGATTTGAGTTCAAGAATTTGCATTCATTATAAAGAGAATAAAACTAGGAAAACTTGTTTAATTATAAACAAGTTAGGATAAATCAAATAAGGATTAGAGTTGACAATTTGCTTAAATAAAGTTTAGGGTTAAAGAACTTGCCTCGTGTGTAAGCTATAAATTACAACTCACGTTCACCTACATATATTATTAAAATCACAACATCTATTAGATATACTAACATCCATTTTCCAAATTAAATCTCATTTTAGTTAAACTTGTTACTTTAGTACAAGTTTCAAATCACACCATATACACTTCAGAAATCATAAGTCTTAAAATTACATCACTTAGTCACCAACTCTAGATTTTAACAAATCACAACGTAAGGTTTTCACGACTTATTAATTTTTACAAATTTGAAATTATAAAATACCTGATACAAATCTGTTATAGTAACTTTATTACATGTTCATCACATTAACATTTCATTAGACTAGGTTATAATGGGTTTTTAAAGTCTGCACCATCAACATACTTCATTGTCTCTGATCTGGGTATGGGCGTAGGCTATACAGTGTTCAACCCTAGAACCCGGCCTTGGTTGTCTTGCTTCTGCCTTTGCCACTAAAGCACAAGGCCGGTCCGGTGCACTGAAGCAAAACTACTGCAGACAATTTATCATATTCTGTTCAGTCCAACTCTCACGAATTTCATCCATTAAACAACAAATTATACATACCCAAATGATATAGACTTCAACCAAACATTATTCATCACATATATACTGACTTAGAACAATTAACAACAACTACAAACAAATTTATTCCTTTGAATTCCATGTTTTAAAAAAAACTCTATTTTTGATATCCTTAGCAAAAATTAACACTGAAGTCTCATTACTACACCAAATTAACTCATTCAAATTCTGTTCTTTTTGTTTCTTAATGAATTAACATATTCAAGACTCAATTTACAGTCTAGCTCACAAACCAACTATCAATTTTGGACTCTAACAAGCCATATTCATACCCACATGCACTGCAATCGGTTTTCTTATTTTTGAACGTAATTAGTATACTAAATTCTTGTCTAGATGCTAGTTATAACATCACAATTACATGTACACACAATCAACACTTTATATACCAACAATTCATCAAAATTTGTATTTACAGAGAGTTTGAAACTCAAGAACATAAAACTTTCATATACGTAACATTAAAGTTTTAGAAGTTATACCTTCAATTGCTGCTTGAATAATCCTTAATAGAAGATAAAGAATTTCTTTGGAATTCACAGGAAACCTTTCTCCTCTCTCAAACTCTCTCTATTTCTTAGTCTCTGTATTCTTTCTCTCCTCTACTCTCAAGCCAAGGCCAAACCTTACATAAAAATATAAAATAGGCGCAATAAACCAAACCAAAACGTATAAAACTGACGTACTATTAAATATACTAATTATGTATTAGTTATAAAAATATTTAATATTTTTTTATTAATATTTTTTTTTCAAATTCAAAAGCAATAAGGTTTTGTCTGGTAAAAAACTTTTGAAAATAAAGACTTAATATTCCTTATGCCTAGTTTGGTAATTCCATTCAAAACTCCTTTAATTTATTTTAATAAATCATTTATACTATATTTTAGAGTCCCACATTATTTATTTGGATTTTCATATCCAATCATAATTAAATAACAATTAATTACAACCTATTAAATAAATTCTCCACTTAACCAATTACCACAAAATGATAATATTCATTATAATTTTATTTAATAAATTAACATATCACGTCCATTATTAAATTAAATAACATTGTAACAAATCATGTAATCCTTAACGACTCTCTAATTAAGTTAAATTAGAGTATTATCTCATAAATTAAATTCATCACTTCATCACTCTTTTATCTTTTAAATTAATTTCTATAACTCATGAATTATTTAATTACTAATAAATAATCCAACAAATATCTACTAAACAACAAACACATAAATTAAAAATATTTATTTACTTCAATAAATATTTGAAATTATAAATAAAATTCTAGATTGTTACATCCTTCCTTCCTTACAAGGATTCTGTCCCTAGAATCACAACTCAAAAAATTCATTCGTTACATTCTTCCCTCCTTACAAGGATTCTGTCCCCAGAATCGAGGACATAGATTAAACAAATAACCTAGGATAGTTCTTCATCATTTCGTCTTTGAGTTTCCACGTAGCCTCTTTAACATTGTGGTTCCTCCATATTACCTTCACGGAAGGTATCACCTTATTCCTGAGCACTTGTTCTTTCCTGTCAACTATCTGGATAGGAATCTCCTCATAAGACAAGTCCTTATTGAACTGTAACGGTTCATACTCGATCACATATTTGTAATCGGGTTTATACGGTCGCAGTACTGATACATGAAAAATGTTGTGAACATATTCTAGTTTTGGAGGTAGAGCTACCTCGTAAGCCACTTCTCCCACTTTTCAGAGTATCTTGAAGGGTCCAATAAACCTTGGGCTTAGCTTTCCTTTTTTACCGAAATGAATCTTTCCCTTCCATGGAGAAACTTTTAGGAAAACAAAATTTCCTACGTCGAATTTGCGATATTTCCTGTGTTGATCAACATACTTTTTCTACTTGTCTTGAGCAGCTACCAGACTTGCTCTAATGAGTTTTTATAACTTCAACGGTCTGCTGTACCAGTTTTGGTCCTAACAGTTGATTTTCACCAACTTCATCCCAGCACAGTGGAGTTCTGTATTTCTTGCCGTATAATGCTTCGTATGACGACATACCAATGCTTACGTGGTAATTGTTGTTGTAGGAAAATTCTGCCAATGGTAGATGCTCGTACCAGTTCCCTTGGAAATCCATGATGCATGCTCTGAGCATATCTTATAACTTCTGGATTATTCGTTCGCTTCAGCCATCGATTTGAGGATGGTATGCCGTACTCATTCTCAATTGTGTTCCCATGAATTCTTGTAGTCTCTTCCAGAAGTTTGATGTGAATCTCGGATCTTTGTCTGACACAATTAACACTAGAACTCCATGCCTTGAAACGATCTCCTTGACGTATAATTTTGCCACTTGATCAAGATTAAATCAAATCTTTATTGGCAAAAAGTGTGCTGATTTCGTTAATCTATCCACTATCAACCAAATCGCATCGTATCCTTTCTGAGTCGTTGGAAGACCTACCACAAAATCCATTATGATATGCTCCCACTTCCATTCCAGTATTTCTAACGGTTGAAGTAATCCACTTGGTCTCTGATGCTCGGCCTTTACTCTCTAACATGCTAAGCATTTCGCAACACATTCTGTAACATCTCTTTTCATATTCGGCCACCAAAAATGTCGCCGTAAATTTTGATACATTTTTGTACTCCTCGGATGGATTGAATATCTTGAGTTATGAGCTTCTGTCAAGATTTTTTCTTTGATATCTGGTACAGTTGGAACCCAAATTTGTCCCTCGAATCTTAGCAATCCCTCGGTATCAATCTTGTACTTCACATCATTACCCTCTACCATTCTTTCCTTGATTCTCTAACATTCTTCATCTTATAGTTGAGCATTCTTTACCTTGTCCACCAAAGTTGGACTAGCTTCTATCTGGAATAATCGTTCATCGGATTCTTTTGGAAATTTTATTTCCAACTCTAGCCTTGTCATTGCTGAAATAAGCTCCTCTTGGTTAGTTAACAACATCAACTTTTCCCGACCTCTTCTGCTCAAGGCATCTGCAACCACATTTGCTTTGCCCGGATGATAAAAGATCTCACAATCATAATCTTTTATTAATTCCAACCATATCCTTTGACGCATGTTCAGGTCCTTCTGTGTGAAAATATACTTCAGACTCTTATGGTCTGTGTAGATCTTACATTTCTCTCCATAGAGATAGTGTCTCCATATTTTCAAAGCAAATACCACTGTAGCCAACTCTAAATCATGAGTCGGGTATCCTTTCTCATAGTCCTTCAGTTGCCTTGATGCATACGCAATAATTTTACCGTTCTGTATAAAGACACAACATAATCCTTTATGTGAGGCATCACTATACACCAAAAAGTTTCCTATATTATCTGGTAATGACAACACAGGTGCCATGCTAAGCCTCTTTTTCAAATCCTGAAAACTCTCTTCGCACTTTTCCGTCCAAACAAATTTTACAAATTTCCTTGTCAAATTCGTTAACGGAGTTGCAATCTTGGAAAAGTCCTGAATAAATCGTCTGTAGTAGCCTGCCAGTCCCAAGAAACTTCTCACCTCTGATGGAGTCCTTGGTTGTTCCCAATTTATTATAGCTTCGATTTTTTATAGGTCCACTGAAATCCCATCTTTGTCAATCATGTGACGCCCCCAAATCCGGGTATCTTCCAACCCGACAGATGGTGCTACACGGTACTACCATTCACAAATACATTCAATTGAAATGACTCGAAGGAACGAATATGTCTTTTATATATTCAAAATAATATTAACATTTCCCCAGGTTCATTATAACCATTACATTGTTCTTGTCATAATATCAAATATATTACAATCATTCACCATATACTATTACATAAGTATTCTACGTTTTTGCCTTGCCCTTATCCTTGCCGGAGCCTTCGGTCCGTTTGATCTTAGCTGTGTTCACATGGTTCAAGCAAGAGTGAGCATGACTAGCTTAGCAAGTATAACAATTCTAATAAACAACATGCTTGAAACATAGGAATTGTATATCTTCAATAACTGAACAATAGTTACGAAGTACTATCGATAATTCAAAATAGCACTTCTTTTCCTTCAAAATATTTTACAACAACAATATTCAGTAAAACATCAATTCTAGTCCAAGACCTTGAGCATTTCATAAGTTCTTTTGAAAAGGACATCCCGACACTAAGTCCGTAAGTCCGACATTTCTTACGAGCACGTCTAGGTGATCAGCCTATAGTACTCTATGTTGATCAACACTACATTCATTAAACGTATGTACGTTTAAGTTGTGGCAACCTCACGTGCCTGTCGTTAAACGATAAAACATTTTTAGCATACTCAGTCTTCGTTTGAAAACAACACCAATATAACTTGGTAAACATTGACCATGCTTGATAGAAACATAATATAAGTCTAGCCGAAATAATTGGCTTTGACTTCATCATACAAGACTTCATGTGTAAGAATACATGAATTACAAAGCTTGTCCAGTTTGAATGGAACAAGGGTTAAAATACTTGCCTTTAGCGTCCCTTACTGATTAATAATACGTTCTTGTTTAAGTCTTTAAGTCTCTACTATAATTGATAACATCACATAACACATTAGGTCATAAATGAACATACAGGGTTCCTAATGTATCTTACCCTTCTTCTCAATCTAATTATGACTTAGATTTGTTCTTATTGGTTCCGGCTTTTTGTTAAGTTTTTCTTACGTACACATTATGTTCATGTTTGATTACTTATCTTCAACCTTTAGACAACATAAATAAGGTTAAACAATACCTTACAATGCCTTATTAAGTTCCTTAGTTCATTATCAAAGAGTTACTATTCAATCCATACTTGTAAACCTTCATTACTATCCAAACCCTAGGGTTGGCACTGCGGCGCCACCCTTCCTTCTCCATGTTATAAATGCAGTATTTCACTCATGCGATGGCTAAAGACCGGACTTCAGCGCTTATGGTGCGAGTGCATGCTCATAATACGTCGTCATATTCAAGCACAAGAAAACTCGAAAGAGTTTGAGACATTGTCTTGGTCTTCTTTGCGCCCATCATTTGGCCTTGGGTTGGCGCCGCGGCGCCAACTTTGTGCCTCAAATAACTTTGATAGATTTTCAACTTTGCAAAATTCCCGGACGCATAACTTCTTCGTTATAAGTCCAAATTGGCTTGTTCAAAAGCCTACGGTTCACAAATTTCATACTCTACGCGTTCATGCAGGAATTTTATCTATTTGACTTCGTTGCTAAAATTTCACCTATTAGTTCATTTTTAACGAAAACGATAAACGTTCGTGAACGTTCAACACTCGTTTCTTCGTTCTAAGTCAGAATCCGGTCATTTTCAAGTCTGCAACTCTATAATGCCAAATATGACTTATCTCTATGGAAAACCAATGTTTCTGAGTTCAAACACAAAATTCGACTTCCATTCCGAGAATTTCACGAATTCGACGATTATCGTCCAATCGTGTGAATTCTGGGAAAACTTCAATACTATTGATTTGATCATCGTTCTAAAGGGATTCAATTCATTCTATAGACATTTCAACTTATATATTACAACAACTTATTTTCATTTCAAGTTTTGGCTTATTCTTCATAAGTTCATGACTTAATAACTTATAAACTACAAGTACTTGGTCACCAAGTTTAACCCACATTAACCTTGGTTTGCTGCATGGATCATGTCTAACCCATTGGATCATTACTTTGGGCTTAAGTTAATTAACTTAGCTTATTCCTATTGGGCTTGCATTACTTTACTTGGGCTTCATATTAACCAATACTTGGGCTTGCCCCTTAATTCACATTGGACTTGTACATCCTACAAGATCCATCATTCTATTCCCTTTTGTCTTTAATCCTTAACGTTCTTATTTTAAGTCCGCATGCAAAATATTACATTTTCCATACTTAGATTATTATTACATAATCCATCTTACCTCGATATTATAACGTTACGTATTTCTCAGAAGTTCAAAAATAATTCCCAAGCAGAAATTGATGAATAGTGTTTTTTGGAAAATTTCTTGGAAAACTTTTATTTTCGTCTTGGAAATTCAAACACTTTAATTCCTTCTCGTAGTTAAAATACTACGACGCTCCGACGTTTCTAGGTTATAGAACGGCATTCATCTTTCTAACACATAATAATAACAAATAATATTATCTTATTCATTATTAAATTATTTTACAAAGGATCCGATTTTCTGGGGCGTTACACTCTCTCCCCCTTATAAGGATTCTGTCCCCATAATCTCGCTAAAAAAAAATTACACAAACAAATGAGGATAATTCTTTTTCATCTTCTCTTCCAATTCCCACGTTGCTTCTTCCGCATCGTGGTTCTTCCATATAACCTTTACGGAAGGTATGACTTTGTTCCGCAGAACTTGATCTTTTCTATCGAGAATTTGAATCGACATCTCTTCATATGTTAAGTCCTTCTCGATATGAATAGGCTCATATTCTATTACGTGTTTATAATCCAGCTTATAAGGACGTAACACGGATACGTGAAACACATTATGTATTCATTCTGGGTCTGGAGGTAATGCTATCATATAAGCTACCTCACCCACCCATTTTAACACTTCAAAAGGTCCTATAAACATTGGACTTAACTTTCCCTTCTTTCCAAAGCGTATCTTTCCTTTCCAGGGAGATACCTTTAGAAATACGTAATAACCTACTTCAAATTCTCTATTTTCTCGATGCAAATCCATAAATTTCTTATGTCTGTCTTGAGCTGCTAAGAGACACATTTGTATCATCTTGACAATGTCCGCTGTTTGCTGCACCATTTTTGGTCCTAGCATTCGGCGTTCTCCTACTTCATCCCAATACAATGGTGTTCTGCATTTTCTTCCATACAAAGCTTCGTAAGGCGGCATACCTATACTTGCATGATAACTATTGTTATACGCAAACTCTACTAATGGTGGATGATCATCCCAACTACCCTTGAAATCCATGACACAAGATCTCAACATATCTTCTAACGTCTGAATTATTCTCTCGATCTGTCCATCAGTTTGTGGATGATACGCCGTACTCAGCTTTAACTGCATTCCCAACTGCTCTTGTAAACTCCTCCAAAAGTTCGATGTGAATCGTGGATCACGATCTGACACAATCGATACTGGTGCTCCATGTCTGGAAATTATTTCCTTAATATAAAGCCTAGCTAACTGGTCTAAGTTATACTTGACTCTAATTGGCAAAAAGTGAGTCGACTTTGTCAACCGGTCCACTATTACCCAAATCGCATCATACCCTTTCGTTGTAGTTGGCAGTCCCACCACAAAATCCATCGTGATATTCTCCCACTTCCACTCCGGAATTTCCAGTGACTGTAATAAGCCACTTGGTTGTTGATGTTCGGCCTTAACTATCTGCCAAGTCAAGCACCTACTCACATACTCATCTATTTCTCTCTTCATGTCCGGCCACTAAAAACTTTATCGAAGGTCTTGATATATCTTAGTACTACCAGGATGAATCAAAAACCTTGAACTATGAGCCTCTTGTAACACTTGCTCCTTTAATTCTGTCTCATTCGGAACCCAAATTCTTCCTTCAAATCTTAATAATCCCTCATTATCAAGACTGTACTTAGTATCTTTTTCATTGGCTAGCCACTCCTTTATCCGGTCACACTCATCAGTTTTGAGTTGCACCTCCTTAACTCTCTCTACGATGGTAGATTGCATCTCTGTCGCGAACAGTATTTGTCCTGCTTCACTCGGCAACGTTACTTCCAATTCCATCCTAGCCATCTCTGTTATTAACTCAGTTTGAGCTGTTAACAAAGACAACTTTTCCCGACCCTTCCTACTTAAGGCGTCGACAACTACATTGGCTTTTCCAAGGTGATACAGGATTTCACAGTCGTAATCCTTTATCAACTCCAACCATCTCCTCTGCCTCATATTCAATTCCTTCCGTGTGAAGATATATTTTAGACTCTTGTGGTCCGTGTATATCTCACATTTTTCTCCATAAAGATAATGTGTTACGCCCCCAAAATAGGTATACAACACCTATTCTGAGTCGCCAAATACATGGTACAGAAAGCAAACTACAACTTCAATAATACAATTGTTGTGCAAAATACGACAACACATACTGTGAGTTTAAATACAAATATTGTCTTCTAGACAATATCCACACCCAAATAAGTCCTCATTATAATTATTCATACACTATTTTGAAAAATAATGAGGACTTGCTAAAACATCTTTCTAGAACCATCACTCCATACCCCGATTAGATCCTGCTATGTTCTCACCCCACGAGAAGAAAAATGGAACAAAAAGAAAAGGGTGAGCTCAACTAGCCCGAGAGAGAATATTATGACTAAGATAATATACAACAAATTATCATTAGTCTTTAACGAGGAAAAAATTTGATAGAATATAATGAGACAACAAGCTTTAGATAAACAAATGCAGCGGAAACAACAATCCATTAGAAGAGTCACGTAGAGAATGAATTCTACTATCTTCTAAGATTTAAAAGTCCATCATCAATATTTTATCCCTGTAACATCAATCAATATACATCTTTAATCAAATAATCATCTTTGCACTACAGGCCAAAGATATTCATTTCTATCACCAGTCGGTCATGTTCATCTCAACACCTGTTCATCTTTGCACTACGGGCCAAAGATATTCAAGAATATTAGTGAGACAAAAGGACAAATATTAGGGATTCGTATAACAGTTTATCCAAGATCAATAATACTTCATAATAACCAATTGTGAAGCAAAATTCAAAAATAACGATCAAAACATAGATACAATCAAAGATAGTAGCCAAAATAGATATCTTGGACAAAAAGAAAAATTTTTATTTTTCGGTGAATAGTTTCGTATTCATGAATAGTGCCGTATACGAGAATAGTGCCGTATATGTGAATAGTAACTCTGACACAAAAAGTTCTAAATTTGATTAAAAAGTTCACCAATATTTCGGCATAATGATATTGAAGAAAATAATATCATTTAAGAAGAAAACAACATCCCTTACCTCAAAATAACCGTACTTCTAACTGAATTTTGGATATAGTGCTGACAGAAATTTGCACCGAATAGCAACTCTCAAAGTATCAAAATACTCAAAAAAATACGCTCGATAATCTAGAGAGAAAGAAAACTTGTTTCTGGTGTGATTTTCAATTCTAACCTAAGCTCATATTTATAGAAAAATACTAGAACGCCATAGGAGACTAAAATAATAGAATATTATTATTTCTTTCTTTTCATTCAACGCATGTTAGGTTGGACATTTAATACCAGCCATCTTTGAACAAAATCAGCAGCCCACATGTTTTCAAACAAGAGTGGGTCCCACCCATAATTTAATAAAAATTATTTTATTTTCCGAAACTTCAGTAATTCATAGAAAATAGCCCGTTTATCAGAAAAATACGAATTTTATGTCCATTTTGCCTTAACTCGAATTTTCTACAATATTGTAGCTTTACGTTTTTCCAAATTCCAAATAGAAAATATCCAAAATCCACAAACGGGTGATTTTTAATACTTCCTTCCAATGTATCTTGATAAAACACCTCAGCATTAACTCCTTCATTTATAACCACATATAATAAATAAATCCATCATTAAATAAATATTTCCTTATCAAATAAATCAATAATTAATTATTCACAAATAATATTACAGAATCACACTTATGACAACTAAGCGGTTCCTCAGAAAGAGGGGCTTTTCAATAAGGATTTCTCCTCTTCTTGGCGCCTTGATTAGGTGACCAAACCTCTCCTTGATGTAACTTTCTAGACATTGCCAATAATGCTATCTAATAATATTATTCAAATAATATGAATTATTGATCCGATAATGGGAAATCTTTGTGCAATGGCAATTATTGAAACAACAATAATATATAAACTATCAACGCAAAGAATTATTGAATCAATAAAATTAAATATTGAATAAGAACTCACCGTAACAATTATTGAGTAGTGCCTTCTTACTTACGAATCAATAATTCAATAATCTTGCAATACCGTAGTACCACTTCTTTTTGCAACCACGCCATTCATCGTAATTTAACCACCGTATTCTAACGATTGTTAATTGTAACAACTTCTGCTATTTTATAAAAACTCATACTTTGTCATTTTCTTCATTCGACAGTTATTCTGTTATGAGCTCCATGAATGGTCTGCTGGCAGTGCATTTAATATTCCCTACAAAAAGAATATTCCACGACCAAAAGAATATTCCCTGACAAAAATGAATATTTTATAACCACTTGCTTATTTTATAAAATTTGCACATTTCACCCATAACCAAAACATTATATCAAATTAACACCTTACTAATTTAGAATAATGAATAAAGAAAATTCAATTTTATTTATAATAAGTTGGGGTCTTACAACCTCCCCTCCTTATAAAATTTCGTCCTCGAAATTGGCGTGCGATACTGATGTTTGAACAGTGAGGTACCTCGCTTTCATTTCCGATTCCAACTCCTAGGTCATTTCTTCAATAGCATGGTTCCTCCACAAAACCATAACTTGTGGTATAACCATGGTGCGTAGGACATGCTCTTTTCTATCCAAGATCTTAACAAGTACCTTCTCGTACGTTAAATCTTCGGATATCTCGTCTAGTTTTAACGCAATAATGTGGTTTGGGTCTTTAACATATTTATGAAGCATAGATATATGAAAAACATTATGAACACGAGACATGCTTGGAGGTAATGCGAGTCTATATGCCACATTTCCTATTCGGTCAAGAATCTCAAATGGACCAATAAATCTTGGATTGAGCTTTTCTCTCTTCCCAAATCTTGTAACTCCCTTCCATGGAGCAACACGTAATAATACATAATCTCCAATATTAAATTCCACGTCCTTTCGATTAAGATCAGCATAACTCTTTTGTCGATCCTGTGCCGTTTGTATACGTTGTCAAATCATTTGGATCTTTTTTGTAGTCATGCGTACCAATTCTGGTCCCAACAAAGTTGCTTCACCCACCTCGTCCCAGCATACTGGAGAATGACACTTTCGTCCATACAACGCCTCAAATGGAGCCATGTCTATACTTGCTTGATAACTGTTGTTGTAGGAGAATTCCACCAGTGGCAAGTACTTATCCCAACTTCCTTTGAAATCTAGGACACAGAGTCTTAATAGATCTTCAAGAGTTTGAATAGTCCTCTCTGATTGTCCGTCCGTTTGAGGATGGTATGCCGAACTGAATCGCAAATCCGTGCCCATAGCTTTCTGCAAGCTAACCCAAAATCGTGAAGTGAATCTTGGGTCACGATCCAAAACTATGGATACTGGCATGCCATGCAATCTCACAATCTCATTCACATACATACGAGCAAGACGTTCAAGGGAATAAGTCTCACGTATCGACAAGAAATAAGCAGACTTGGTTAATCTATCAACAATAACCCAAATCGCATCTATGACTTGAGAAACATTGGGAAGACCCGTAACGAAATCCATGGTAATGTGTTCCCACTTCTATTCCAGAATCTCAAGTGGTTGCAATGGACCCTTTGGCACTTGATACTCCGCCTTTACACGTTGACAGGTTAAACACCTCGAGATAAACTCCCCGATCTCTCTTTTAATATTATTCCACCAAAATGTATGTCAAATAACATGATACATTTTGGTACTCCTAGGATGGATTGCAAACGGGGTGTTGTGTGCCTCCATCATGATTCTATGCTTCAAGTCAAAATTGTTAGGAACGCAAATTCTAGAGTTGACTCGAAGTATTCCTTCTTCATTGATTATTTCTTCTGGAATAGCTCCTTCTTGCACTTTCTTCTTCATAGGCATCAGCCCCAGGTCCGTAGCTTGAGCAGCTTTAACTTTATCGATTAAAGTCGGTTCTACTCGTATATTCGTCATCATCACGTGGGTCCCTGGAGTCTTTAACTCTATCTCCATCCTTTGCAAGTCATACAAAATGGGCCTTTGTGTTGACCATATTTCACTTGTACTCGCATATGATCTTCTACTCAATGCGTCAGCTACTACGTTCGCTTTTCCAAGATGATATTGAATAGTGTGGTCGTAATCTTTCAACTGCTTAAGCCAATGTTGTTGCCACATGTTGAGTTCTTTTTGGGTGAAGAAATATTTGAGGCTTTTATGGTCCGTATAAATCTCCACTTTCTCCCCATACAAGTAATGTCTCCATATCTTCAACGCGAAAACGACTGCTGCCAACTCTAGATCATGAGTAGGATAATTCCTCTCATATTCTTTGAGTTGTCGCGAGGCATAGGCTATGACTTTCCCATGTTGCATGAGAACACATCCTAACCCTTTGCCTGAAGCATCGTTGTAGATAACAAATCCATCCGAACCAGATGGTATTGCCAGAATAGGTGCCGAAATGAGTCTCCTCTTGAGCTCTTGGAAACTCTTCTCGCATTCCTCGCTCCATACGAATTTTGTATCTTTCCGAGTCAGCTGAGTTAACGGAGTAGCGATTAGAGAAAATCCTTCCACGAATCTCCGATAATAACCAAATTAAGCCCGAGAAAACGTTTTGGTCACCGAACTTGGTTGCTCCCAACTTTGTATTGCTTCAATCTTCGCCGGGTCAACAGATACTCCATGTTTTGACACCACGTGCCCATAAAATACTACTTCCTCAAGCCAGAACTCGCATTTCTTCAGCTTGGCATATAGCTTGTTTTCACGAAGCCTTTCAAGTATCAGCTTCAAAAGGTACTCATGATCTTCACGACTTTTGGAATAGATGAGGATGTCATCAATAAAGACAACAACGAACTGATCCAAATATTCCTTGAATACTTGGTTCATCATATCCATGAAAGCAGCAGGAACATTAGTCAATCCAAAAGACATGACTAAGAATTTATAATGCCCATACCGAGTTTTGAAGGCAGTCTTTGGAATATCCTCAGTTTTAATCTTTAGCTGATGATATCCAGAACGAAGATCGATCTTTGAAAAGAATTGTGCTCCTTGCAATTGGTCAAATAGGTCATCAATACGAGGTAGGGGATGCCTATTCTCTATGGTGACATGGTTCAATTCCCGGTAGTCAATACAAAGTCGCATACTCTCGTCTTTCTTCTTTGCAAATAGAACAGGAGCACCACAAGGAGATGTACTAGGACAAATGAAACCGATGTCTAACAATTCCTGTAGTTGGACTTTTAACTCCTGAAGTTCAATAGGAGCCATTCGATATGGGGTTTTAGAAATGGGTTTTGTACCCAGTTAAAAGGTCAATAAAGAATTCAACATCACGTTCTGGGGGTAGACCGGGAAGTTCTTCAGGAAATACATCAGGAAATTCTCTAACAATAGAAATATTATCCAAATCTGACTTGTCTTTATTCAAATCCATAACATGGGCTAAGAAAGCTTGGCATCCGTTTTTAAATAAATGAATAGCTTTGTGGCTTGATATGATGGTGACTAATTTTAGTGGATTAGTTATTTGAATTCGTATGACAGGTTGGTTAGGAATATGAAAACTAACAACCTTACGAAAACAATCAATTTTGGCATGATGAGTGGTTAACCAATCAATTCCTAAAATCACATCTAAAGCAAGTATCTTTAAAGAGATAAGATTAACAAGTAATGTGATAGTGCCAACTTGGATCATGCAAGATTTATAAACTGTAGATGTAATGAAGGTTTCACCCAACGGAGTTTCAACAAATAAGTCAAAGTCCAATTTCTCCGGAGTCAAGTTTAAACGTTGAGCACAAGCAGGAGAGATAAAAGAATGGGTAGAACCAGTGTCTAGTAAGGTATAAACTTTGCAAGAGTTCAGATTAGCTTACCCGTGATCACCTCGTTCGGGTTCCTCACGTTTTGGCCAGTTACGACAAACGCTCTTCCAGGAACCGCTGATTTTGACTTATCCGGGACAGCCTTTGGAGTCACCATCCCTGCTGAACTTGGTTTTGCTACAGCACAGTCTCGAGCTATATGGCCCTCCTTTCCACAGTTATAACATACCTTGGATTGTTGTGGACAGTTTGGGCTGATATGTCCCTCTTTCCCGTATTTGTAACATCTAACTGTCGGTCGATCTCCTCCCCTAGAATTTGTTGTTGGTGCTGGTGCTGCTGGTGATGTCTTCCCGTCATTGTTGAATCTCCTTTTTCTAAAATTTCCACTTAACTCATCTCTCCTATTATCATGGCCACGATTACCACCTAAGTGGTTACCGCCTTTGTTCATATTTTTCCCTCCTCATTGGTTATCATCGTTCTGATGACTGCTGTCACCGATATGACCCTGGTTGTGGTCCTTCGGTTGAGTATACTCATTATCTCTCTCTAATAATTGAGCCCTATTGACAACATCTGAATACAGAAAAAATTTATGAGAGATAAGGTATTGACGAATCTCGGGTTTTAGACCTCTCAGAAAAATCCGCGTCATACGTTCCTCATTCTTTACCAAATGAGGTGCAAACCTGGATAACTCTACGAACTTTGCCTCGTACTGAGACACCGTTATGTTGTTCTGTTCCAGTCTAATAAACTCTACCTCCTTCATATAATGAATACTTTCAGGAAAGTACTTGTCATTGAACAGTTTCTGAAATCTTTCCCAAGACATGTTGAGTGCGGCTGGCTGGGTACGCTTCACGGATTCCCACCAGTAATCTGCCTCTCCACGGAACATAAAGGTGGCGAATGGAACCTTCTATTCCTCCGTGCATCCCAAGACATTGAATATCTTGGTAATTTGCAAAAAGCTCCTAAACATCCCATCGTTCATCGTCTGATCAGTGGTGTTGTTTACAGGAGGAATATTGTCTTCCTGTTGCACGTTCTCCTGGTTTGTGACTAAAGGTTGTTCCACAGTCTAATACACTCCATTGTTAACGTTCTCAACAACCATTCTTAAATACTTCCATAAACAAGGGTTAATTAAATAAATTAATATATCACATAATATCCCTATATTATGACCGACCAACAAAAAAGCTTAGATAGGACATACTAGCGAAGGATTTACTTATCTCTCCCCTCCTAGTTCTATTCCCCGATCTCCGCCAGAGACCATACCCCTAAGCTTTGATACCAACTCTGACGCCCCCAAAATAGGTATACCACACCTATTCTGAGTCGCCAAATACATGGTACAGAAAGAAAACTACAACTTCAATAATACAATTGTCGTGCAAAATACGACAACGCATACTATGAGTTTAAATACAAATATTGTCTTCTAGACAATATCCACACCCAAATAAGTCCTCATTATAATTATTCATACACTATTTTACAGAAATAATGAGGACTGCTAAAATATCTTTCTAGAACCATCACTCCATACCCCGACTAGATCCTGCTATGTTCTCACCTCCTGAGAAGAAAAATGGAACAAAAAGGAAAAAGGTGAGCTCAACTAGCCCAGTAGAGAATATTATGACTAATAAAATATACAACAAATTATCATTAGTTTTCAACAGGGAAAAATTTGATAGAATATAATAGACAACAAGTTTTAGATCAACAAATGCAGCGGAAACAACAATCCATTAGAAGAGTCACACAGAGAATGAATTCTACTATCTTCTAAGATTTAAAAATCCATCATCAATATTTTATCCCTGTAACATCAATCAATATACATCTTTAATCAAATATTCATCTTTGCACTACAGGCCAAAGATATTCATTTATATCACCAGTCGGTCATGTTCATCTCAACACCTGTTCATCTTTGCACTACGGGCCAAAGATATTCAAGAATATTAGTGAGACAGAAGGACAAATATTAGGGATTCGTATAACAGTTTATCCAAGATCAATAATACTTCATAATAACCAATTGTGAAGCAGAATTCAAAAATAACGATCAAAACATGGATACAATCAAAGATAGTAGCCAAAATAGATATCTTGGACAAAAAAGAAAATTTTTATTTTTTGGTGAATAGTTTAGATTCGTGAATGAATAGTCTTGGTATATGTGAATAGTAACTCCGACACAAAAAGTTCCAAATTTGATTAAAAAGTTCACCAATATTTCGGCATAATAATATTGAAGAAAATAATATCATTTAAGAAGAAAACAACATCCCTTACCTCAAAATAAGCATATCTTGGATCAATTTGGGATATAGTGCTAACAGAAATTTGCATCGAATAGCAACTCTCAAAGTATCAAAATACTCAAAAAATACGCTTGATAATCTAGAGAAAAGAAAACTTGTTTACGGTGTGATTTTCAATTCTAACATAAGCTCATATTTATAGAAAAATACTTTAAAGCATACATAGAGACTAAAATAATAGAATATTATTATTTCTTTCTTTTCATTCAACGCATGTTAGGTTGGACATTTAATACCAGCCATCTTTGAACAAAATCAGCAGCCCACATGTTTTCAAACAAGAGTGGGTCCCACCCGTAATTTAATAAAAATTATTTTATTTTCCAAAACATCAGTAATTCATAGAAAATAGCCCGTTTATCAGAAAAATACGAATTTTATGTCCATTTTGCCTGAAATCAAATTCTCAACACTTTGTAGCTTTGAGTTTTTCCAAATTCCAAACAGAAAATATCCAAAATCCACAAACGGGTGATTTTTAATACTTCCTTTCCGACAGAATACTGATAAAACACCTCAGCATTAACTCCTTCATTTATACCCATATAAAATAAATAAATTCATCATCAAATAAATATTTTCTTATCATATAAATCAATAATTAATTATTCACAAATAATATTACAGAATCAAACTTACGACAACGAGGCGGTTCGAGGAAGAGGGGCTTTCAGATAAGGATTTCTCACTAACGTAGCCAATTAGGTGACCAAACCTCTCCTTGTGAACTTTCTAGACATTGCCAATAATTCTATCTAATAATATTATTCAAATAATATGAATTATTGATCGATGATCACGAAATCTTTGTGCAATGACAATTATTGAAACAACAATAATATAAACTATCAACGCAGCAATTATTGAATCAATAAAATAAAATATTGAACAATAACTACTGTAACAATTATTGAGTGGTGCCTTCTTACTTACGAATCAATAATTCAATAATCTTCATGCAATCTGAGTATCTTATTATGCGACCAGCGTATTCTTGTAATTTAACCACCTGGTATTCTAACAGTGTTAATGGTAACAACTACGTCGTTATTTATAAAAACTCATACTTTGTCATTTTCTTCATCCAATGGTTATTACATTTATGAGCCCCACGAATGGGCTGCGTCAAGGTTGCGAATATTCTCCGACAAAAAAGAATATTCCCACGACCAAAAAGAATATTCTGAACAAAATGAATATTTTATAACCACTTGCTTATTTTGTAAAATTTGCACATTTCATCCATAACCAAAACATTATATCAAATTAACACCTTATTAATTTAGAATAATGAATAGAGAAAATTTAATTTTATTTATAATAAGTTGGGGTCTTACATAATGTCTCCATATCTTTAGAGCAAAAACTACTGCTGTAAGACCCCGAATTTTATGAAATAAAGGTATTCAATTTTTCTTATAATTACTATTCAGTAAATGGTTAAATTGATAAAAGGTTAAATTTAGGGGTGATACATGTAAATATTTTAAAGACGCAAGTGGTTATAGAATACTCATTGTTGTCGGGGAATATTCGTTTGGTCGTGGAATATTCTTGTTGTTTGAATATTCGTATTTATCACGCAGCCCATTTGTGGTCCCCATAATGTAATAACCGCTTTATGAAGAAAATGACAAGTTTGAAGTTTTTATAAATAATGGCGTAGTTGTTACTCAAGTAATAATCGTTAGAATACTTCGTGGTTAAAATACAATAATACGCTTGTTGCAAGATAAAGACATTACCAGATTGCATGAAAGATTATTGAATCATTGATTCTTACGTAAAAAGGCACTACTCAATAATTGTTACAGTAATTATTGTTCAATATTTTATTTTATTGATTCAATAATTGCTATGTTGATATTTTATATTATCATTCGCTTTAATAATTGTCATCGCACAAAGAGTTCCCATTATCTGATCAATACTTCATATTATTTGGATAAAATTATTAGATAACATTATTGGCAATGTCTAAAAGTTCTCACAAGGAGAGGTTTGGTCACCTAATCAAGCTACCAAGAAGGAGAAATCCTTACATCTGAAAGCCCCTCTTCCTCGAACCACCGGGTTATCATTATTATGATTCTATAATATTATTTGTGAATAATTAATTATTGATTTATATTATAATGAAATATTTATTTTATGTGGATATAAATGATGGATTTATTTATTTATGTGAATATAAACGAAGGAATTAATCCTGAGGTGTTTTATCAGTATTTAGTCGGAATGGTGGAATTCTTAGAAAAGTGACAAAATATGGTATTTTCAAAAAAATTATTTATTACTTGATTTTGTAAAATCCCTAACTCTTTGTGTATAATAAGTTAGGAGATGAGCCATATATCAAAATAAAGTCTGGAAGTAAGCTAAACGTAGAAATTTGAATCACCCAAAAATTCATTGTGGATTTTTTGTGGTGGTCGCTTGAATAAGAAATCGCACGAAGGACTCATAATCCAAAAAAAAAATCAGTGTTCTTGAGATATATTGCGTGAGTTATAATTTTTAATCCGACCGTTTGATCGTTGTGATTTTTGAATATGTTATGCATATATAAGTTGAGTATATGTCCACAAATTTTGAACCGTTAAAAGTTAACGTATGATTTGTTATCAATTTTAAGAGGTGACTGATTCAGAAATTATTTTTATAAATAATTTTGGTGGAGATTTCTAGAAGGTGGGACCCATTTTTATTTGAAAACATGTGGGCTGCTTAAATCATTCCAATTTGGCTGCTCAAAAATTCAGATGAAGTGGCGTGGAAGAGAGAAAAAATAAATTAATATTTTATTAATTTAGTCTCCTTTGGTGTTCTAGCATTTTCCTATAAATAGGTGCTTAAGTTAGAATTGAAAACAAACCGTAAACATAAGTTTTCTCTCTATATTATCGAGCGTATTTTTGTGTGTATTTAGATACTTTGAGAGTTTCTAATCGGTGCAAGTTTCCTTGACGTTACATCCGATATTCCGTATCAAAAATACCTCTTTTTTCGGTAGGGATTTTAAGGGTTATTATGTTTTTCGGTTTAAGTAATTTTTTCGACCCTCAAAAATTCGGAAAAATTTAAAATGATAATTTGATGAGTTTTCTTGATTGTGTCCAAAAATGGTGATTTTTGGATGTATAGATTAAGAGTTATGAATTTTATGAGAAAATACTATTTTAAAAGTAAACACTTATAATTCCTTGTGGCTAACTCCAAAATTGGTGAAATTTTCATTAGGAGTACATGTATATAATAGCAGATACCTCAAAATTTGAATTTTTGGATAAAATTACAATTTATGATAAATGTCTAAATATTCGGCAGTTTTGGCCATATGAAAAATAGTAAATGAATTTTAAAAATTCAGAGAAAAATATATGTTCAATATGGGACTATGGTCTGCTAAATCCTAGAAAAGAAAATTTGTTTGTATTGATTTGGTATTTTTCATAAAAATGAACTAGTTATGAGTAAATGAATTAAATATGTTACGTGAAGTAACAAAATTGGAGAATAGAATTTTATGGCTTGGGAATCCTATATAAGGTATATGCAGATTTTTGATGAGGGTTTTGGTTATTGGTGAATTTTTTTTTATGAGTTTAGCATTTTAGGGTGATTAAATATATTAATTAGTAAAGTGTAAACAATTAAAATAAATTATTTATAAATTTAAGAAATGATTAAAATATTGTTGTAATAATAATAATATTAGATTATGAGATTATTAAGTGATTTATAACATTTGGATTAAGGTGTTGCAAATATTGATATGGATATTATTGTGAAACTTTATCTTTTCGTGTCGGGATTACTATTCACGAGTTACTATTCATGAGTTACTATTTATAAGTTACTATTCACGATAAAATTGGTTTCTTTTTCTGACCAAATTATCGTTAATTTATGAATCTTAATCTTGAGATTAAATCTATATGTTGATTATATTATTTTTATTATCATATATAACATTTTTATAACCCTAATGATGATATTTCTCTTTTACTTGAGTGTATAGATGGGTAGATTATTGGTATGATCGTAACTATGGGTTCTCTTTGGCCAGTAGTGCAAAGATGAATTGTTGACTGGTATGATCATGACCATTGAATTTACAATTGAATATTTTTAGCTTAAGTACAAAGGTGAATTGATCAACATGGTTATAATTATGGTTTATATAAATTCTGAAATGATTATATATTTCTTTGAGATATTAATATGTTTGGCCCGTAGTGCAAAGATGACCTGTTGTTGAATATCTTTGGCCTGTAGTGCAAAGATGAAATGTTAATGAATATCTTTGGCACGTAGTGCAAAGATGAATTTATTAGTATGATTATGAACATAAACTGTGATTTGGTATAACCATGATCTTTGATGTTTCATGTAAGACCCCAACTTTTATGAATAAAGATGAATTTTCTATAATTATCATTTTTTGAATATTATGGAATGAATTTGATATAATGTTATAGTTGTGGGTAATAGTTATAAATTTTGCAAAGTACGCAAGTTGTTATATAATATTCGATTGGTCGGGGAATATTCGTTTTATAAGGGAATATTCGTACGATGGCACAATCATTGGTGGACCACACAACGGAATTATTGTCGGATTGAGAAAATGACAAAAATATTTTATGAAAATAACGGCGAAAGTTTTATCGTTAACCGTTGAAACACCCGGTGTTAAAAGTACAAGAATACGCGTGGTTGCATAGCACACGGTATTGATTATTGATGCTTACGTGAGAAGTCACTCAGTTTTGTTCAATTATTGCTTCAGTAATTATTGCGTAGTATCTCACGTTAATTGATTCAATTATTATCGATATTTTATATATTATTAAATCAATAATTGAGACGACGAAGTTATTAATATTATTATTTGCAATATTAACGATGTCCAGAAGTTCTGCCAATGAGAGGTTTGGTCACCTAATTGCGTGCCAATAGGGAGAAATCCTTATTGGAAATCCTCCTCTTTCCTGGGAACGACCTAGTCGATTAATAGCGTGAATTATAATAATGATGATGAAGTTTTGTTTTATTAGTATTATTAATGTAATAAAACAGAAAAGCTTTTTATATAAAACAGAATACTTTTATAAAGTTATTCGTTTTATTAGACTATAAATAGAATATATTATATTCTATTATGCATATAGTGTTTTGTATAATAAAATCTTTTTTATAAAACAAAATACTTTTATAAAGTTATTCGTTTTATTAGACTATAGATAGAATATATATATATATATATATATATATTATATTTTATTTTGCATAGTGTTTTGCATAGTGCTCTGCATAGTTTTTTTGCATAGTAAAATCTTTTTATATAAAAATGAATACTTTTATAAAGTTATTCATTTTATTAGATTATAAATAGAATATATTATATTTTATTTAAAAGATTTTGTTTTTTAGAATATTTTATAGTAAACCAATCTGACCGTCGGTTTAAAAGTAAATCAATGACCGCTCAGAATTAGTTACTATTCACCATTCTCCTATAAATAGAAGCTCATTCCTTCGTTATTTCTTACGATTTCAGTAAAACTCTAGAGAGAGAAACTATAAAGAGAAAGAAGAAAAGTATTCTGCTACTTCACTACTCCTATATCCAGTTGTTCTAAGGTAAGGGGTATTATTTTTTTTCGTATTCATGAAGAGAACTTACATTATTCCATTTTTTTATTCTGTTGGAATAACTTTGTATCTGTTGCTCACCCTATACTTGGTGAAATTCTTCTTTTATTCCATTCTTTATCATTATATTGGAATAACTCATTCATCTGTCAGTACAACATACATGGTGAAATTCTTCTGTTATTCCATTCTTTATTATTCTGTTGGAACATCATGTCTGTGCATTTACGCATGACCTGGTTCCGTTATTTATTATTATGTTGGAACATCTTATCGGTGCAAATTTTGCCTGACCTGGTTCCGTTATTTATTATTCTGTTGGAATATTCTGTCTGTGCGTTTACGCATAACCTAGTTACGTTATTTATTATTCTGTTGGAATAACCTGTCTGTGCGGTCTATTGCATGCCTGGTGATTTCTTTTGTTATTCCATTCTTTATTATACTCAGTTGGTTAAAGTTTTGGCTTTTATACTCCATGAAATTAGTGGAATATCCTTGATATTTGTGCTTCATCTAGTATCTTTTCCTGAAAATATTCTTCTGAGCATTCTTGAGTTTTACCCCACAAAGCAATATCATGTTGACAATTTGGACGTTATTGGTTCCTGGATAAATTAATTCTTGAACTTGTTTTATTGAATTCTTATATCATTGTCATCATCCTCATGTTTATTTTATGTTGAAAGTCATCTCATGGCCTGTGAGTGCATAGATGGACTTGGTATGATTATGACTAGGGATTATTCGGTATAATCATGGCCCGTAATATTACAAATGATGTGGTAAAAGTCCTCATTGGCCCGTAGTGCATTGATGGACAGTTGTTGGCATGATCATGACCATTAATGAATACATGAATATCCTTGGCCCGTAGTGCATGGATAATTTGTGGTTGTGATACTAATGAATATCCTTGGTAGTAGAAATAGCATGGATGATGTGGATTATTTATTGTTTGAGTCTCGTGATAAAAGTGATGAAAAACCTTTTAAATCATAAAAGATAGTAGATTTTATTCTCTACTTGACTCTTTTAATGGATTGCTTGTTCCGCTGCAGTTAAACTTGATGTTTGTTATATTGTATCAGTTAACACTTTTGAAGGCTAATGATAATTTATTCTGTATTACCTTAGTCATAATATTTCTTACTGGGCTAGTTGAGCTCACCCTTTTGCTTTCATTGTTCTCTTCAGGAAGTTAGGGGCGATATATGTAAATATTTTAAATACGCAAGTGGTTATAAAATACTCATTGTTGTCGGGGAATATTCGTTTGGTCGTAGAATATTCTTGTTGTCGGGAATATTCATTATGGACTGTGACCATTTGTGGGCCCCATAATGTAATAAGCGCCGGGATGAAGAAAATGACAAGTTTAAGTTTTTATTAATAATGACGTAGTTGTTACCGTTAACACTGTTAGAATACCTGGTGATTAAAATACAGTAATACACGTTGTTGCACAGTAGCACACGGTATTGCATAGTATTTTTTAATTATTAATTCTTACGTAAGAAGGCGCTACTCAATAATTGTTACAGTAATTACTGTTCAATATTTTATTTTATTGATTCAATAGTTGCTATGTTGATATTTTATATTATTGTTGTTTTAATAATTGTCACTGCACAGTATTTCTCATTATCGGATCAATACTTCATATTATTTGGATAATATTATTAGATAGTATTATTGGCAATGTCTAGAAAATTCTGTCAAGGAGAGGTTTGGTCACCTAATTGCGTGCCAGTAAGGAGAAATCCTTATCAGAAAGCCCCCTCTTTCCTGAGAACCACCTAGTTGTCATTATTATGATTATGTAATATTATTTGTGAATAATTAATTATTGATTTATATGATAACAAAATATTTATTTTATGTGGATATAAATGATGGATTTATTTATTTATGTGGTCATAAATGAAGGAATTAATGTTGATGTGTTTTATCTGTATTTAGTCGGAATGGTGGAATTCTTAAAAAAGTGACAAAATATGGGATTTTCAGAAAAATTAGTTTATTACTTGATTTTGTAAAATTACTAACTCTTTGTGTATAATGAGTTAGGAGATGAGCCATATATCAAAAGAAATCTCTGGAAGTAAGCTAAACGTAGAAATTTGAATCACCCAAAAATTCATTGTGGATTTTTCGTGGTGACTATTTGAATGAAACTGGTCCGAAGGACTCATAATCCGGAAAAAAATCAGTGTTCTTGAGATATATTGCGTGAGTTATAATTTTTAATCCGACCGTTGGATCGTTGTGATTTTTGAATATGTTATGTATATATAAGTTGAGTATATGTCCACAAATTTTGAACCGTTAAAAATTAACGTATGATTTTTTATGAATTTTAAGAGGTGAGTGATTCAGAAATTGTTTTTATAAATGATTTTGGTGGAGATTTCTAGAAGGTGGGACCCACTTTTATTTGAAAACTTGTGGGCTACTTAAATCATTCTAATTTGGCTGCTCAAAAATTCAGATGAAGTGGCGTGGAAGAGAGAAAAAATAAATTAATATTTTATTAATTTAGTCTCCTTTGGTGTTCTAGCATTTTCCTATAAATAGGTGCTTAAGTTAGAATTGAAAAACACACCAGAAACATAAGTTTTCTTTCTCTATATTATCGATCGTATTTTTGTGAGTATTTAGATACTTTGAGAGTTTCTAATCAGTGTAAGTTTCCTTCAGCGTTACTGATGAGTGAGTTTTATACTCATAATTGAATGCGTTTGAGCTTAATCTTTTGGTAGTTTTTAAGTGTTTGTGTTTATTCAAGCATGTTTTTTGTTGTTTTGTAGGAATTGGAACAAATTTCCTTGTCAAATTCGTTAACGGAGTTGCAATCTTGGAAAAGTCCTGAATAAATCGTCTGTAGTAGCCTGCCAGTCCCAAGAAACTTCTCACCTCTGATGGAGTCCTTGGTTGTTCCCAATTTATTATAGCTTCGATTTTTGATAGGTCCACTGAAATCCCATCTTTGTCAATCATGTGACGCCCCCAAATCCGGGTATCTTCCAACCCGACAGATGGTGCTACACTTGTACTACCATTCACAAATACATTCAATTGAAATGACTCAAGGAACGAATATGTCTTTTATATATTCAAAATAATATTAACATTTCCCGTGTTCATTATAACCATTACATTGTTCTTGTCATAATATCAAATATATTACAATCATTCACCCTATACTATTACATAAGTATTCTCGTTTTTGCCTTGCCCTTATCCTTCTTTGGAGCCTTGATCCGCTTGATCTTAAATTTGTGTTCACATGGTTCAAGCAAGAGTGAGCATGACTAGCTCAAAGAAGTATAACAATTCTAATAAACAACATGCTTGAAACATAGGAATTGTATATCTTCAATAACTGAACAATAGTTACGAAGTACTATCGATAATTCAAAATAGCACTTCTTTTCCTTCAAAACATTTTACAACAACAATATTCAGTAAAACATCAATTCTGGTCCAAGACCTTGAGCATTTCATAAGTTCTTTTGAAAAGGACATCCCGACACTAAGTCCGTAAGTCCGACATTTCTTCCGAGCACGTCTAGGTGATCAGCCTATAGTACTCTATGTTGATCAACACTACATTCATTAAACGTATGTACGTTTAAGTTGTGGCAACCTCACGTGCCTATCGTTAAACGATAAAACATTTTTAGCATACTCAGTCTTCGTTTGAAAACCACACCAATATAACTTGGTACATTGACCATGCTTGATAGAAACATAATATAAGTCTAGCCGAAATAATTGGCTTTGACTTCATCATACAAGACTTCATGTGTAAGAATACATGAATTACAAAGCTTGTCCAGATTGAACTGGAACAAGGGTTAAAATACTTGCCTTTAGCGTCCGCTACAGTTAATAATACGTTCTTGTTTAAGTCTTTAAGTCTCTACTATAATTGATAACATCACATAACACATTAGGTCATAAATGAACATACAGGGTTCCTAATGTATCTTACCCTTCTTCTCAATCTAATTATGACTTAGATTTGTTCTTATTGGTTCCGGCTTTTTGTTAAGTTTTTCTTACGTACACATTATGTTCATGTTTGATTACTTATCTTCAACCTTTAGACAACATAAATAAGGTTAAACAATACCTTACAATGCCTTATTAAGTTCCTTAGTTCATTATCAAAGAGTTACTATTCAATCCATACTTGTAAACCTTCATTCTTTGTCTAAAACCCTAGGGTTGGCTGACTGCATTTCACCCTTCCTTCTCTATGTCATGACTGCATTTTCTCTCACTTGATGGCTAAAGACCGGACTCGGTATTATGGTGCGAGTCTATCTCACAACTTGTCATGGCTGCGATGCAAAACTCCAGAGAGGTTGAGACATCTTGTCTTGGGTCTTTAGGCGCCATCATTTGGCCTTGGGTTGGCCATGGCATACTGACTTTGTGCCTCAAATAACTTTGTGATTTTCAACTTTGCAAAATTCCCGACGCATAACTTCTTCAAGTTATAAGTCCAAATTGGCTTGTTCAAAAGCCTCGGTTCACAAATTTCATACTCTACGCGCTCATGCAGAATTTTATCTATTTGACTTCGTTTGCTAAAATTTCACCTATTAGTTCATTTTAAGGAAAACGATAAACGCTTCTTGAACGTTCAACGCTTCTTTCTTCGTTCTAAGTCGAAATCCTGGTCATTTTCAAGTCTCGCAACTCTATAATGCCAAATATGACTTATCTCTATGGAAAACCAATGTTTACGAGTTCAAACACAAAATTCGACTTCCATTCCGAAATTTCATTTAATTCGACGATTATCGTCCCAATCGTGTGAATTCTGGGAAAACTTCAATACTATTGATTTGATCATCGTTCTAAAGGGATTCAATTCATTCTATAGACATTTCAACTTATATATTACAACAACTTATTTTCATTTCAAGTTTTGGCTTATTCTTCATAAGTTCATGACTTAATAACTTATAAACTACAAGTTTTCATTCCTTATGACTTATTATAGATTTAAGTCCTTTAATCAACATTCTCACATCTTATCAAACATACTAACTTCATATGTCAAACCTATGACAAGTTCATCCTATGTTTTTCATAAGTTTATAACTTATTTAGGTTCAAGTTACTTATTTATGACTTATTCGGCTTAAGTCCATTGTTTATTCAATTCTTACATGTTCTTAGCATACATGCTTATTAAGTTACACTTCTCTTATCACCCTAAAATAATAGAGATGGATAATTATTAGACAAGTCTTACCCTTGATGAACTAGTCTTCTTCCTCTTTGAAAATCTAACAAAGGATGTTTGACTTATATGTGCTTATTCTCTCTAACCAATAAGTTGCTTTATAAGAGAAGTTATTGGTTGAAAATAACAAGCAACAAATGAAAATCCTAGCCTTCTACTTATAGGAAAGCCAAAGTGAGGGCATTTTAGTACATAAATCATCCCACCTCTTTAATACACCTCCTTACTATTCATTACCTACTTATTAAGTAAACTTGCTAATCACTCCTATTACTTGGCCATCACAAAACTTATCCTATGCTTGGCCATTACATAAAGTACTTGGTCACCAAGTTTAACCCACATTAACCTTGGTTTGCTGCATGGATCATGTCTAACCCATTGGATCATTACTTTGGGCTTAAGTTAATTAACTTAGCTTATTCCTATTGGGCTTGCATTACTTTACTTGGGCTTCATATTAACCAATACTTGGGCTTGCCCCTTAATTCACATTGGACTTGTACATCCTACAAGATCCATCATTCTATTCCCTTTTGTCTTTAATCCTTAACGTTCTTATTTTAAGTCCGCATGCAAAATATTACATTTTCCATACTTAGATTATTATTACATAATCCATCTTACCTCGATATTATAACGTTACGTATTTCTCAGAAGTTCAAAAATAATTCCCAAGCAGAAATTGATGAATAGTGTTTTTTGGAAAATTTCTTGGAAAACTTTTATTTTCGTCTTGGAAATTCAAACACTTTAATTCCTTCTCGTAGTTAAAATACTACTGACGCCTCGACGTTCTAGGTTATAGAATCCATTCATCTTTCTAACACATAATAATAACAAATAATATTATCTTATTCATTATTAAATTATTTTACAAAGGATCCGATTTTCTGGGGCGTTACACTCTCTCCCCCTTATAAGGATTCTGTCCCCAGAATCTCGCAAAAAAAATTACACAAACAAATGAGGATAATTCTTTTTCATCTTCTCTTCCAATTCCCACGTTGCTTCTTTCGCATCGTGGTTCTTCCATATAACCTTTACGGAAGGTATGACTTTGTTCCGCAGAACTTGATCTTTTCTATCGAGAATTTGAATCGACATCTCTTCATATGTTAAGTCCTTCTCGATATGAATAGGCTCATATTCTATTACGTGTTTATAATCCGACATAAGGACGTAACACGGATACGTGAAACACATTATGTATTCATTCGGGTCCGGAGGTAATCTTTATCATATAAGCTACCTCACCCACCCGCTTTAACACTTCAAAAGGTCCTATAAACCTTGGACTTAACTTTCCCTTCTTTCCAAAGCGTATCTTTCCTTTCCAGGGAGATACCTTTAGAAATACGTAATAACCTACTTCAAATTCTCTATTTTCTCGATGCAAATCCATAAATTTCTTATGTCTGTCTTGAGCTGCTAAGAGACACATTTGTATCATCTTGACAATGTCCGCTGTTTGCTGCACCATTTTTGGTCCTAGCATTCGGCGTTCTCCTACTTCATCCCAATACAATGGTGTTCTGCATTTTCTTCCGTACAAAGCTTCATAAGGCGGCATACCTATACTTGCATGATAACTATTGTTATACGCAAACTCTACTAATGGTGGATGATCATCCCAACTACCCTTGAAATCCATGACACAAGATCTCAACATATCTTCTAACGTCTGAATTATTCTCTCGCTATGTCCATCAGTTTGTGGATGATACGCCGTACTCAGCTTTAACTGCATTCCCAACTGCTCTTGTAAACTCCTCCAAAAGTTCGATGTGAATCGTGGATCACGATCTGACACAATCGATACTGGTGCTCCATGTCTGGAAATTATTTCCTTAATATAAAGCCTAGCTAACTGGTTTAAGTTATACTTGACTCTAATTGGCAAAAAGTGAGTCGACTTTGTCAACCGGTCCACTATTACCCAAATCGCATCATACCCTTTCGTTGTAGTTGGAAGTCCCACCACAAAATCCATCGTGATATTCTCCCACTTCCACTCCGGAATTTCCAGTGACTGTAATAAGCCACTTGGTCGTTGATGTTCGGCCTTAACTATCTGCCAAGTCAAGCACCTACTCACATACTCATCTATTTCTCTCTTCATGTCCGGCCACTAAAAACTTTATCGAAGGTCTTGATATATCTTAGTACTACCAGGATGAATCAAAAACCTTGAACTATGAGCCTCTTGTAACACTTGCTCCTTTAATTCTGTCTCATTCGGAACCCAAATTCTTCCTTCAAATCTTAATAATCCCTCATTATCAAGACTGTACTTAGTATCTTTTTCATTGGCTAGCCACTCATTTATCCGATCACACTCATCAGTTTTGAGTTGCACCTCCTTAACTCTCTCTACGATGGTAGATTGCATCTCTGTCGCGAACAGTATTTGTCCTGCTTCACTCGACAACGTTACTTCCAATTCCATCCTAGCCATCTCATTATTAACTTTCGGTTTGAGTACATTAACAAAGACAACTTTTCCCGACCCTTCCTACTTAAGGCGTCGACAACTACATTGGCTTTTCCAAGGTGATACAGGATTTCACAGTCGTAATCCTTTATCAACTCCAACCATCTCCTCTGCCTCATATTCAATTCCTTCTGTGTGAAGATATATTTTAGACTCTTGTGGTCCGTGTATATCTCACATTTTTCTCCATAAAGATAATGTGTTACGCCCCCAAAATAGGTATACAACACCTATTCTGAGTCGCCAAATACATGGTACAGAAAGCAAACTACAACTTCAATAATACAATTGTCGTGCAAAATACGACAACACATACTGTGAGTTTAAATACAAATATTGTCTTCTAGACAATATCCACACCCAAATAAGTCCTCATTATAATTATTCATACACTATTTTACAGAAATAATGAGGACTGCTAAAACATCTTTCTAGAACCATCACTCCATACCCACTTAGATCCTGCTATGTTCTCACCTCCACGAGAAGAAAAATGGAACAAAAAGGAAAAGGGTGAGCTCAACTAGCCCAGTAGAGAATATTATGACTAAGATAATATACAACAAATTATCATTAGTCTTTAACAGGGAAAAATTTGATAGAATATAATAGACAACAAGCTTTAGATAAACAAATGCAGCGGAAACAACAATCCATTAGAAGAGTCACGTAGAGAATGAATTCTACTATCTTCTAAGATTTAAAAGTCCATCATCAATATTTTATCCCTGTAACATCAATCAATATACATCTTTAATCAAATATTCATCTTTGCACTACAGGCCAAAGATATTCATTTATATCACCAGTCGGTCATGTTCATCTCAACACCTGTTCATCTTTGCACTACGGGCCAAAGATATTCAAGAATATTAGTGAGACAGAAGGACAAATATTAGGGATTCGTATAACAGTTTATCCAAGATCAAAAATACTTCATAATAACCAATTGTGAAGCAGAATTCAAAAATAACGATCAAAACATGGATACAATCAAAGATAGTAGCCAAAATAGATATCTTGGACAAAAAGGAAAATTTTTATTTTTCGGTGAATAGTTTCGTATTCGTGAATAGTGTCGTATACGAGAATAGTGTCGTATATGTGAATAGTAACTCTGACACAAAAAGTTCCAAATTTGATTAAAAAGTTCACCAATATTTCGGCATAATGATATTGAAGAAAATAATATCATTTAAGAAGAAAACAACATCCCTTACCTCAAAATAACCGTACTTCTAACTGAATTTTTGATATAGTCTTGTGAAAATTTGCACCGAATATAGCAACTCTCAAAGTATCAAAATACTCAAAAAATACGCTCGATAATCTAGAGAAAAACTTGTTTACGGTGTGATTTTCAATTCTAACCTAAGCTTCATATTTATAGAAAAATACTAGAGCATATATAGGAGACTAAAATAATAGAATATTATTATTTCTTTCTTTTCATTCAACGCATGTTAGGTTGGACATTTAACCAGCCATCTTTGAACAAAATCAGCAGCCCACATGTTTTCAAACAAGAGTGGGTCCCACCCATAATTTAATAAAAATCATTTTATTTTCCGAAACTTCAGTAATTCATAGAAAATAGCCCGTTTATCAGAAAAATACGAATTTTATGTCCATTCTGCCTGAAATCGAATTCTCTACAATATTGTAGCTTTACGTTTTTCCAAATTCCAAATAGAAAATATCCAAAATCCACAAACGGGTGATTTTTAATACTTCCCTTCCAACAGAATACTGATAAAACACCTCAGCATTAACTCCTTCATTTATAACCATATAAAATAAATAAATCCATCATTAAATAAATATTTCCTTATCAAATAAATCAATAAATTAATTATTCACAAATAATATTACAGAATCACACTTATGACAACTAGGCAGTTCCCAGGAAAGAGGGGGCTTTTCAATAAGGATTTCTCATTACTGGCGCACAATTAGGTGACCAAACCTCTCCTTGACAGAACTTTCTAGACATTGCCAATAATGCTATCTAATAATATTATTCAAATAATATGAATTATTGATCCGATAATGGAAAATCTTGTCTGCAATGGCAATTATTGAAACAACAATAATATAAACTATCAACGCAAAGAATTATTGAATCAATAAAATTAAATATTGAACAAGAACTCATTGTAACAATTATTGAGTAGTGCCTTCTTACTTACTTAATCAATAATTCAATAATCTTGTAATACCTGGTATACTCTTTGTGCAACCATGCGCAGATAACTATAATTTAACCACCATGTATTCTAACGATTATTAATTGATAACAACTTACGCAGATTATTTATAAAAACTCATACTTTGTCATTTTCTTCATTCGACAGTTATTCTGTTATGAGCCCCACGAATGGCTGCGCCGTCGTACGAATATTCTCCGACAAAAAGAATATTCCACGACCAAAGGAATATTCCCTGACAAAAATGAATATTTTATAACCACTTGCTTATTTTGTAAAATTTGCACATTTCACCCATAACCAAAACATTATATATAATTAACACCTTATTAATTTAGAATAATGAATAGAGAAAATTCAATTTTATTTATAATAAGTTGGGGTCTTACAACCTCCCCTCCTTATAAAATTTCGTCCTTGAAATTGACGTACGTACCTGGTGTTTCGAACAGGTGAGGGTACCTCGCTTTCATTTCCGATTCCAACTCCCAGGTCATTTCTTCAATAGCATGGTTCCTCCACAAAACCATAACTTGTGGTATAACCATGGTGCGTAAGACATGCTCTTTTCTATCCAAGATCTTAACAAGTACCTCCTCGTACGTTAAATCTTCGGATATCTCGTCTGGTTCTAACGTAATAATGTGGTTCGGGTCTTTAACATATTTACGAAGCATAGATATATGAAAAACATTATGAACACGAGACATGCTTGGAGGTAATGCGAGTCTATATGCCACATTTCCTATTCGGTCAAGAATCTCAAATGGACCAATAAATCTTGGATTGAGCTTTTCTCTCTTCCCAAATCTTGTAACTCCCTTCCATGGAGAAACACGTAATAATATATAATCTCCAATATTAAATTCCACGTCCTTTCGATTAAGATCAGCATAACTCTTTTGTCGATCCTGTGCCGTTTGTATACGTTGTCAAATCATTTGGATCTTTTTTTGTAGTCATGCGTACCAATTCTGGTCCCAACAAAGTTACTTCACCCACCTCGTCCCAGCATACTGGAGAATGACACTTTCGTCCATACAACGCCTCAAATGGAGCCATGTCTATACTTGTTTGATAATTGTTGTTGTAGGAGAATTCCACCAGTGGCAAGTACTTATCCCAACTTCCTTTGAAATCTAGGACACAGAGTCTTAATAGATCTTCAAGAGTTTGAATAGTCCTCTCTGATTGTCCGTCTGCTTTGAGGATGGTATCTGCAAATCAATCGCAAATCCGCGCCCATAGCTTTACTGCAGCTAACCCAAAATCGTGAAGTGAATCTTGGGTCACGATCCAAAACTATGGATCTTGGCATGCCATGCAATCTCACAATCTCATTCACGTACATCTGAGCAAGACGTTCAAGGAATAAGTCTCACGATCGACAAGAAATAAGCGAACTTGGTTAATCTATCAATAATAACCCAAATCGCATCTATGACTTGAGAAACATTGGGAAGACCCAGAATTGAAATCCATGGTAATGTGTTCCCACTTCCATTCCGGAATCTCAAGTGGTTGCAATGGACCCTTTGGCACTTGATGCTCCGCCTTTACACGCCGACAGTTAAACACCTCGAGATAAACTCCCGATCTCTCTCTTTCATATTGTTCCACCAAAATGTATGTCAAATAACATGATACATTTTGGTACTCCCGAGATGGATTGCAAGCGGGTGTTGTGTGCCTCCATCATGATTCTATGCTTCAAGTCAGAATCGTTAGGAACGCAAAGTCTAGAGTTGACTCGAAGTATTCCTTCTTCATCGATTATTGCTTCTGGAATAGCTCCTTCTTGCACTTTCTTCTTCATAGCATCATCACCCCTGTGTCCGTAGCTTGAGCAGCTTTAACTTTATCGATTAAAGTCGGTTCTACTCGTATATTCGTCATCATCACGTGGGTCCCTGGAGTCTTTAACTCTATCTCCATCCTTTGAAAGTCATCCAAAATGGGCCTTTGTGTTGACCATATTGCACTTGTACTCGCATATGATCTTCTACTCAATGCGTCAGCTACTACGTTCGCTTTTCCAGGATGATATTGAATAGTGTGGTCGTAATCTTTCAACAGCTTAAGCCAACGTTGTTGCCGCATGTTGAGTTCTTTTTGGGTGAAGAAATATTTGAGGCTTTTATGGTCCGTATAAATCTCCACTTTCTCCCCATACAAGTAGTGTCTCTATATCTTCAACGCGAAAACGACTGCTGCCAACTCTAGATCATGAGTAGGATAATTCCTCTCATATTCTTTGAGTTGTCGCAAGGCATAGGCTATAACTTTCCCATGTTGCATGAGAACACATCCTAACCCTTTGCCTGAAGCATCGTTGTAGATAACAAATCAATCCGAACCAGATGGTATTGCCAGAATAGGTGCCAAAATGTGTCTCCTCTTGAGCTCTTGGAAACTCTTCTCGCATTCCTCGCTCCATACGAATTTTGTATCTTTCCGAGTCACCGAGTTAATCGAGATAGCGATTAGAGAAAATCCTTCCATGAATCTCCGATAATAACCAAGCCTAAGCCGAGAAAAGTGCGTACTTGATCACCGAAACTTCGTTGCTCCCAACTTTGTATTGCTTCAATCTTGGCGGGGTCAATGAGATACTCCATGTTTTGATACCACGTGCCCATAAATGCTACTTCCTCGAGCGAACTCGCATTTCTTCACTTTCGCATATAGCTTGTTTTCAAGCCTTTCAAGTATCGACTTCAAAAGGTGCTCATGATCTTCACGACTTTTGGAATAGATGAGGATGTCATCAATAAAGACAACAACGAATCCGATCCAAATATTCCTTGAATACTTGGTTCATCATATCCATAAAGCGGCGGGAACATTAGTCAATCCAAAAGACATGACTAAGAATTTATAATGCCCATACCGAAGTTTTGAAGGCGGGTCTTTGGAATATCCTCGGTTTTAATCTTTATCGATGATATCCGTAATCGAAGATCGATCTTTGAAAAGAATTGTGCTCCTTGCAATTGGTCAAATAGGTCATCAATACGAGGTGGGGATGCCTATTCTCTATGGTGACATGGTTCAATTCCCGGTAGTCAATACAAAGTCGCATACTCTCGTCTTTCTTCTTTGCAAATAGAACAGGAGCACCACAAGGAGATGTACTAGGACAAATGAAACCGATGTCTAACAATTCCTGTAGTTGGACTTTTAACTCCTGAAGTTCAATAGGAGCCATTCGATATGGGGTTTTAGAAATGGGTTTTGTACCCAGTTAAAAGGTCAATAAAGAATTCAACATCACGTTACGGGGTGTAGGCCAAGGGAAGTTCTTCAGAAATACATCGGAAATTCTCTAACAATGATAAAATATTATCCAAATCGACTTGTCTTTATTCAAATCCATAACATGGGCTAAGAAAGCTTGGCATCCGTTTTAAATAAATGAATAGCTTTGTGGCTTGATATGATGGTGACTAATTTTAGTGGATTAGTTATTTGAATTAAGTATATGTGGTTGGTTAGAATATGAAAACTAACAACCTTACGAAAACAATCAATTTTGGCATGATGAGTGGTTAACCAATCAATTCCTAAAATCACATCTAAAGCAAGTATCTTTAAAGAGATAAGATTAACAAGTAATGTGATAGTGCCAACTTGGATCATGCAAGATTTATAAACCGTAGATGTAATGAAGGTTTCACCCAACGGAGTTTCAACAAATAAGTCAAAGTCCAATTTCTCCTGAGTCAAGTTTAAGCGTTGAGCACAAGCGGGAGAGATAAAAGAATGGGTAGAACCAATGTCTAGTAAGGTATAAACTTTGCAAGAGTTCGATTAGCTTACGTGATCACCTCGTTCGGGTTCCTCACGTTTTGGCGATTCGACAAACGCTCTTCCGAGAACCGTGATTTTGACTTATCCGGACGAATGACCTTTGGAGTCACCATCCTGCTTTGAACTTGGTTTTGCTACAAACCTGATCTCGAGCTATATGGCCCTCCTTTCCCACAGTTATAACATACCTTGGATTGTTGTGGGCGGTTTGGTGATATGTCCCTCTTTCCGTGTTTGTAACATCTAACCGCTTATTCGATCTCCTCCCTAGAATTTGTTGTTGGTCTTTGGTCTTTCTTTGGTGATGTCTTCCGTCATTGTTGAATCTCTTTTTTCTAAAATTTCCACTTAACTCATCTCTCCTATTATCATGGCCACGATTACCACCTAAGTGGTTACCGCTTTGTTCAGTATTTTCCCTCCTCATTGGTTATCATCGTTACGATGATTCTTTGTCACCGAAATATGACCACAGTTGTGGTCCCTCGGTTGAGTATACTCATTATCTCTCTCTAATAATTGAGCCACATTGACAACATCCGAATACGTAAAAAAATTTATGAGAGATAAGGTATTGACGAATCTCGGGTTTTAGACCTCTCAGAAAAATCCGCGTCATACGTTCCTCATTCTCTACCAAATGAGGTGCAAACCTGGATAACTCTACGAACTTTGCCTCGTACTGAGACACCATCATGTTGTTCTGTTCCAGTCTAATAAACTCTACCTCCTTCATATGATGAATACTTTCAGGAAAGTACTTGTCATTGAACAGTTTCTGTAATCTTTCCCAAGACATGTTGAGTGCGGCTGGCTGGGTACGCTTCACGGATTCCCACCAGTAATCTGCCTCTCCACGGAACATAAAGGTGGCGAATGGAACCTTCTATTCCTCTGTGCATCCCAACACATCGAATATCTTGATAATTTGCAAAAAGCTCTTAAACATCCCATCGTTCATCGTCTGATCAGTGGTGTTGTTTACAGGAGGAATATTATCTTCCTGTTGCATGTTCTCCTGGTTTGTGACTAAAGGTTGTTCCACAGTCTAATACACTCCATTGTTAACGTTCTCAACAACCATTCTTAAATACTGCCATAAACAAGGGTTAATTAAACAAATTAATATATCACATAATATCCCTATATTATGACCGACCAACAAAGAAGCTTAGATAGGACATACTAGCAAAGGATTTACTTATCTCTCCCCTCCTAGTTCTATTCCCCGATCTCCGCCAGAGACCATATCCCTAAGCTTTGATACCAACTCTGACGCCCCCAAAATAGGTATACCACACCTATTCTGAGTCGCCAAATACATGGTACAGAAAGAAAACTACAACTTCAATAATACAATTGTCGTGCAAAATACGACAACACATATTGTGAGTTTAAATACAAATATTGTCTTCTAGACAATATCCACACCCAAATAAGTCCTCATTACAATTATTCATACACTATTTTAAAGAAATAGTGAGGACTGCTAAAATATCTTTCTAGAACCATCATTCCATACCCCGACTAGATCCTGCTATGTTCTCACCTCCTGAGAAGAAAAATGGAACAAAAAGGAAAAAAGGTGAGCTCAACTAGCCCAGTAAAGAATATTATGACTAATATAATATACAACAAATTATCATTAGTCTTCAACAGGGAAAAATTTGATAGAATATAATAGACAACAAGTTTTAGATCAACAAATGCAGCGGAAACAACAATCCATTAGAAGAGTCACGTAGAGAATAAATTCTACTATCTTCTAAGATTTAAAAATCCATCATCAATATTTTATCCCTGTAACATCAATCAATATACATCTTTAATCAAATATTCATCTTTGCACTACAGGCCAAAGATATTCATTTATATCACCAGTCGGTCATGTTCATCTCAACACCTGTTCATTTTTGCACTACGGGCCAAAGATATTCAAGAATATTAGTGAGTCAGAAGGACAAATATTAGGGATTCGTATAACAGTTTATCCAAGATCAATAATACTTCATAATAACCAATTGTGAAGCAGAATTCAAAAATAACGATCAAAACATGGATACAATCAAAGATAGTAGCCAAAATAGATATCTTGGACAAAAAGGAAAATTTTTATTTTTCGGTGAATAGTTTCGTATTCGTGAATAGTCTTATATCTGAGAATAGTCTTATATATGTGAATAGTAACTCCGACACAAAAAGTTCCAAATTTGATTAAAAAGTTCACCAATATTTCGGCATAATGATATTGAAGAAAATAATATCATTTAAGAAGAAAACAACATCCCTTACCTAAAAATAACCGTACTTCTGACTGAATTTCGGATATAGTGCTAACAGAAATTTGCATCGAATAGCAACTCTCAAAGTATCAAAATACTCAAAAAAATACGCTTGATAATCTAGAGAGAAAGAAAACTTGTTTCTGGTGTGATTTTCAATTCTAACATAAGCTCATATTTATAGGAAAATACTAGAACGCCATAGGAGACTAAAATAATAGAATATTATTATTTCTTTCTTTTCATTCAACGCATGTTAGGTTGGACATTTAATACTATCCATCTTTGGACAAAATCAGCAGCCCACATGTTTTCAAACAAGAGTGGGTCCCACCCATAATTTAATAAAAATTATTTTATTTTCCAAAACATCAGTAATTCATAGAAAATAGCCCATTTATCAGAAAAATACGAATCTTATGTCCATTTTGCCTGAAATCAAATTCTCTACACTTTGTAGCTTTGAGTTTTTCCAAATTCCAAACAGAAAATATCCAAAATCCACAAACAGGTTATTTTTAATACTTCCTTTCCGACAGAATACTGATAAAACACCTCAGCATTAACTCCTTCATTTATAACCATATAAAATAAATAAATCCATCATCAAATAAATATTTTCTTATCATATAAATCAATAATTAATTATTCACAAATAATATTCTGAAATCAAACTTATGACAACGAGCGGGTTCGAGGAAGGGGGCTTTCAATAAGGATTTCTCTTACTTGGCGCTTGATTAGGTGACCAAACCTCTCCTTGTGGAACTTTCTAGACATTGCCAATAATTCTATCTAATAATATTATTCAAATAATATGAATTATTGATCAGATGATCTGAAATCTTGTCTGATGACAATTATTGAAACAACAATAATATAAACTATCAATATGACAATTATTGAATCAATAAAATAAAATATTGAGCGATAACTCTCATAACAATTATTGAGTGGTGCCTTCTTTGCTTTACGAATCAATAATTCAATAATCTTTATGCAATCTGGTATCTTATTATGCGACCACAGCGTATTCTTTGTAATTTAACCACCGGTATTCTAACGATGTTAATGGTAACAACTAAATCGTTATTTATAAAACTCATACTTTGTCATTTTCTTCATCCAGCGGTTATTACATTATGAGCCCCATCGAATGGTTTAGCGTCATCGTCTGAATATTCCTCGATAAAAGAATATTCCACGACCAAAAAGAATATTCCCAGAGCAAAAATGAATATTTTATAACCACTTGCTTATTTTGTAAAATTTGCACATTTCACCCATAACCAAAACATTATATCAAATTAACACCTTATTAATTTAGAACAATGAATAGAGAAAATTTAATTTTATTTATAATAAGTTGGGGTCTTACATAATGTCTCCATATCTTTAGAGCAAAAACTACTGTTGTAAGACCCCGAATTTTATGAAATAAAGGTATTCAATTTTTCTTATAATTACTATTCAGTAAATGGTTAAATTGATAAAAGGTTAAAGTTAGGGGTGATACATGTAAATATTTTAAAGGCGCAAGTGGTTATAAAATACTCATTGTTGTTAATAGAATATTCGTTGATCGTGGAATATTCTTGTTGTCGAGAATATTCAACAATTTACGCACGACCATTTATGGGCCCCATAATGTAGAATAACTGCTCGGATGAAAAAAATGACAAGTTTGAGTTTTATAAATAACGCGTGAGTTGTTACCGATAACAATCGTTAGAATACCCGTGGTTAAAATACAATAATACGCATTGTTATATAATATGTGATTGCATAAATATTTTCAATCATTGATTCTTACGTAAAAAGGCACTACTCAATAATTGTTACAGTAATTATTGTTCAATATTTTATTTTATGGATTCAATAATTGCTATGTTGATATTTTATATTATTGTCGTTTTAATAATTGTCATTGCACAGTATTTCCCATTATCGGATCAATACTTCATATTATTTGGATAAAATTATTAGATAACATTATTGCCAATGTCTAAAAAGTTCTGTCAAGGAGAGGTTTGGTCACCTAATTGCGCGCCAGTAAGGAGAAATCCTTATCGGAAAGCCCACTCTTTCCTGGGAACCACCTAGTTATCATTATTATGATTCTATAATATTATTTGTGAATAATTAATTATTGATTTATATTATAATGAAATATTTATTTTATGTGGATATAAATGATGGATTTATTTATTTATGTGAATATAAACGAAGGAATTAATCCTGAGGTGTTTTATCAGTATTTAGTCGGAATGGTGGAATTCTTAGAAAAGTGACAAAATATGGTATTTTCAAAAAAATTATTTATTACTTAATTTTGTAAAATCCCTAACTCTTTGTGTATAATAAGTTAGGAGATGAGCCATATATCAAAATAAAGCTCTGGAAGTAAGCTAAACGTAGAAATTTGAATCACCCAAAAATTCATTGTGAATTTTTTGTGGTGGCTGTTTGAATGAAACTGGTACGAAGGACTCATAATCCAAAAAAAAAAATCAGTGTTCTTGAGATATATTGCGTGAGTTATAATTTTTAATCCGACCGTTTGATCGTTGTGATTTTTGAATATGTTATGCATATATAAGTTGAGTATATGTCCACAAATTTTGAACCGTTAAAAGTTAACGTATGATTTGCTATCAATTTTAAGAGGTGACTGATTCAGAAATTATTTTTATAAATGATTTTGGTGGAGATTTCTAGAAGGTGGGACCCATTTTTATTTGAAAACATGTGGGCTGCTTAAATCATTCCAATTTGGCTGCTCAAAAATTCAGATGAAGTGGCGTGGAAGAGAGAAAAAATAAATTAATATTTTATTAATTTAGTCTCCTTTGGTGTTCTAGCATTTTCCTATAAATAGGTGCTTAAGTTAGAATTGAAAAACAAACCAGAAACATAAGTTTTCTCTCTCTATATTATCGAGCGTATTTTTGTGAGTATTTAGATACTTTGAGAGTTTCTAATCAGTGCAAGTTTCCTTCGGCGTTACATCCGATATTCTAGTCAAAAATACTGCTCTTTTGAGGTAAGAGATTTTAAGGGTTATTATGTTTTTCAGTTTCGTAATTTTTTCGACCCTCAAAAATTCTGGAAAAATTTAAAATGATAATTTGATGAGTTTTCTTGATTGTGTCCAAAAATGGTGATTTTTGGATGTATAGATTAAGAGTTATGAATTTTATGAGAAAATACTATTTTAAAAGTAAACACTTATAACTTCTTGTGGCTAACTCCAAAATTGGTGAAATTTTCATTGGGAGTACATGTATATAATAGCAGTATACCCTGTAAATTTCGGAATTTTTGGATAAAATTACAATTTATGATAAATGTCTAAATATTCGGCAGTTTTGGCCATATGAAAAATAGTAAATGAATTTTAAAAATTCAGAGAAAAATATATGTTCAATATGGGACTATGGTCTGCTAAATCCTAGAAAAGAAAATTTGTTTGTATTGATTTGGTATTTTTCATGAAAATGAACTAGTTATGAGTAAATGAATTAAATATGTTATGTGAAGTAACAAAATTGGAGAATAGAATTTTATGGCTTGGGAATCCTATATAAGGTATATGCAGATTTTTGATGAGGGTTTTGGTTATTGGTGAATTTTTTTTTATGAGTTTAGCATTTTAGGGTGATTAAATGCATTAATTAGTAAAGTGTAAACAGTTAAAATAAATTATTTATAAATTTAAGAAATGATTAAAATATTGTTGTAATAATAATAATATTAGATTATGAGATTATTAAGTGATTTATAACATTTGGATTAAGGTGTTATAAATATTGATATGGATATTATTGTGAAACTTTATCTTTTCGTGTCGGGGTTACTATTCACGAGTTACTATTCATGAGTTACTATTTATAAGTTACTATTCACGATAAAATTGGTTTCTTTTTCTGACCAAATTATCATTAATTTATGAATCTTACTCTTGAGATTAAATCTATATGTTGATTATATTATTTTTATTATCATATATAATATTTTTATAACCCTAATGATGATATTTCTCTTTTACTTGAGTGTATAGATGGGTAGATTATTGGTATGATCGTAACTATGGGTTCTCTTTGGCCAGTAGTTCAAAGATGAATTGTTGACTGGTATGATCATGACCATTGAATTTACAATTGAATATTTTTAGCTTAAGTACAAAGGTGAATTGATCAACATGGTTATAATTATGGTTTATATAAATTATGAAATGATTATGTATTTCTTTGAGATATTAATATCTTTGGCCCGTAGTGCAAAGATGACCTGTTGTTGAATATCTTTGGCCTGTAGTGCAAAGATGAAATGTTAATGAATATCTTTGGCACGTAGTGCAAAGATGAATTTATTAGTATGATTATGAACATAAACTGTGATTTGGTATAACCATGATCTTTGATGTTTCATATAAGACCCCAACTTTTATGAATTAAGATTAATTTTCTATAATTATCATTTTTTGAATATTATGGAATGAATTTGATATAATGTTATAGTTGTGGGTAATAGTTATAAATTTTGCAAAGTACGCAAGTTGTTATATAATATTCGATTGGTCGGGGAATATTCGTTTTATAAGAGAATATTCGTACGATGGCGCAATCATTGGTGGACCACACAACGGAATTATTGTCGGATTGAGAAAATGACAAAAATATTTTATGAAAATAACGGCAAAAGTTTTATCGTTAACCGTTGAAACACCCGGTGTTAAAAGTACAGGAATACGCGTGGTTGCATAGCACACGATATTGATTATTGATGCTTACGTGAGAAGTCACTCAGTTTTGTTCAATTATTGCTTCAGTAATCATTGCGTAGTATCTCACGTTAATTGATTCAATTATTATCGATATTTTATATATTATTAAATCAATAATTGAGACGACGAAGTTATTAATATTATTATTTGCAATATTAACGATGTCCAGAAGTTCTGCCAATGAGAGGTTTGGTCACCTAATTGCGTGCCAATAGGGAAAAATCCTTATTGGAAATCCTCCTCTTTCCTGGGAACGACCTAGTCGATTAATAGCGTGAATTATAATAATGATGATGAAGTTTTGTTTTATTATTATTATTAATGTAATAAAACAGAAAAGCTTTTTATATAAAACAGAATACTTTTATAAAGTTATTCGTTTTATTAGACTATAAATAGATTATATTATATTCTATTATGCATAGTATTTTGCATAATAAAATCTTTTTATAAAACAAAATACTTTTATAAAGTTATTCGTTTTATTAGACTATGAATAGAATATATATATATATATATATATATATATATATATATATATATATATATATATATATATATATTATTTTTATTTTGCATAGTTACTCGCATAGTTTTTAGCATAGTAAAATCTTTTATATAAAATGAATACTTTTATAAAGTTATTCATTTTATTAGATTATAAATAGAATATATTATATTTTATTTAAAAGATTTTGTTTTATTAGAATATTTTATAGTAAACCAATCTGAACAAAATCGGTTTAAAAGTAAATCAATCTGACCGTAGTTCGAGAATTGAATTCTTATTCATCCATTCTCCTATAAATAGAAGCACATTCCTTCGTTATTTCTTACGAATTCAATGAAACTCTAGAGAGAAAACTATAAAGAGAAAGAAGAAAAGTATTCGCTACTTCACTACTCCTATATCCGGTTGTTCTAAGGTAAGGGGTATTATTTTTTTCGTATTCATGAAGAGAAACTTACATTATTCTATTTTTTTATTACATTTGGAATAACTTTGTATCTGTTGTCTACCCTATACTTGGTGAAATTCTTACATTATTCCATTCTTTATCATTATATTGGAATAACTTTGTCTGTCTGAGTACCACATACATGGTGAAATTCTTACATTATTCCATTCTTTATTATTATGTTGGAACATCATGTACATGCATTTACGCATGACATGGTTCCGTTATTTATTATTATGTTGGAACATCTTATCTATAGTATGCAATTTTGCACGACTGGTTTCCGTTATTTATTATTCATTGGAATATACGTACATGCGTGCGTTTACGCATAACCTAATTACGTTATTTATTATTCATTGGAATAACTTTGTTTGTCTTGATCATCGCATGCCTGGTGATTTCTTTTGTTATTCCATTCTTTATTATACTCAGTTGGTTAAAGTTTTGGCTTTTATACTCCATGAAATTAGTGGAATATCCTTGATATTTGTGATTCATCTAGTATCTTTTCATGAAAATATTCTTCTGAGCATTCTTGAGTTTTACCGCACAAAGCAATATCATGTTGACAATTTGGACGTTATTGGTTCCTGGATAAATTAATTCTTGAACTTGTTTTATTGAATTCTTATATCATTGTCATCATCCTCATGTTTATTTTATGTTGAAAGTCATCTATGGCCTGTAGTGCATAGATGGACTTGGTATGATTATGACTAGGGATTATTCGGTATAATCATGACCGTAATATTACAAATGATGTGGTAAAAGTCCTCATTGGCCCGTAGTGCATTGATGGACAGTTGTTGGCATGATCATGACCATTAATGAATACATGAATATCCTTGGCCCGTAGTGCATGGATAATTTGTGGTTGTGATACTAATGAATATCCTTGGCCGTAGCGCAGGGATGATGTGGATTATTTATTAAGCTGAGTCTCAGTGATAAAAGTGATGAAAAACCTTTTAAATCATAAAAGATAGTAGATTTTATTCTCTACTTGACTCTTTTAATGGATTGCTTGTTCCGCTGCAGTTAAACTTGATGTTTGTTATATTGTATCAGTTAACACTTTTGAAGGCTAATGATAATTTATTCTGTATTACCTTAGTCATAATATTTCTTACTAGGCTAGTTGAGCTCACCCTTTTGCTTTCATTGTTCTCTTCAGGAAGTTAGGGGTGATATATATAAATATTTTAAATACGCAAGTGGTTATAAAATACTCATTGTTGTCGGGGAATATTAAGTATGACGATGCATGACCATTTATGGGCCCCATAATGAATAACCGCTTCGGATGAAGAAAATGACAAGTTTAAGTTTTTATTAATAATGGCGTAGTTATTCTGAATTAACAATTTGTTAGAATACACGGTGATTAAAATACGTGATATACCAGTATTGCAAAGATTTTTAATTATTAATTCTTACGTAAAGAATTTACTTTCAATAATTGTTACAATAATTCTTTATTCAATATTTTATTTTATTGATTCAATAATTGCTACGTTGATATTTTATATTATTGTTGTTTTAATAATTGTCAACATGCGATGATTTCTCATTATCGGATCAATACTTCATATTATTTGGATAATATTATTAGATAGTATTATTGGCAATGTCTAGAAAATTCTGTCAAGGAGAGGTTTGGTCACCTAATTGCGCGCCAGTAAGGAGAAATTCTTATCAGAAAGCCCCCTCTTTCGTGAGAACCACCTAGTTGTCATTATTGTGATTATGTAATATTATTTGTGAATAATTAATTATTGATTTATATGATAACGAAATATTTATTTTATGTGGATATAAATGATGGATTTATTTATTTATGTGGTTATAAATGAAGGAATTAATGTTGATGTGTTTTATCTGTATTTAGTCGGAAGGAATTCTTAAAAAAGTGACAAAATATGGGATTTTCAGAAAAATTAGTTTATTACTTGATTTTTAAAATTCCTAACTCTTTGTGTATAATGAGTTAGGAGATGAGCCATATATCAAAAGAAATCTCTGGAAGTAAGCTAAACGTAGAAATTTGAATCACCCAAAAATTCATTGTGGATTTTTCGTGGTGACTATTTGAATGAAATTGGTCCGAAGGACTCATAATCCGGAAAAAAATCAGTGTTCTTGAGATATATTGCGTGAGTTGTAATTTTTAATCCGATCGTTGGATCGTTGTAATTTTTGAATATGTTATGTATATATAAGTTGAGTATATGTCCACAAATTTTGAACCGTTAAAAATTAACGTATGATTTTTTATGAATTTTAAGAGGTGAGTGATTCAGAAATTGTTTTTATAAATGATTTTGGTGGAGATTTCTAGAAGGTGGGACCCACTTTTATTTGAAAACTTGTGGGCTACTTAAATCATTCTAATTTGGCTGCTCAAAAATTCAGATGAAGTGGCGTGGAAGAGAGAAAAAATAAATTAATATTTTATTAATTTAGCCTCCTTTGGTGTTCTAGCATTTTCCTATAAATAGGTGCTTAAGTTAGAATTGAAAAACACACCAGAAACATAAGTTTTCTCTCTCTATATTATCGATCGTATTTTTGTGAGTATTTAGATACTTTGAGAGTTTCTAATCAGTGTAAGTTTCCTTCAGCGTTACTGATGAGTGAGTTTTATACTCATAATTGAATGCGTTTGAGCTTAATCTTTTGGTAGTTTGTAAGTGTTTGTGTTTATTCAAGCATGTTTTTTGTTGTTTTGTAGGAATTGGAACAATTGTTACTTGGATCGACGTTTGGGGTGGCTAGATTCGCGTTTTCGGCTTGCGATTTACACAACAGTAACTTCAGAGCCAATTTGAGTATTTCTACGGACCTTATTTCGAAAAACTTAAAAGAATGAAAGTTGTAGATCTACGTCTCCTCTTTCTGGATCATCTTGAATCATCGAAATCGGAGTTCGGACGAAGAAGTTATGGCCATTTTCCCATAGGACATCGGATGAAAAATGTCGAAACATGTGGCGGCCTTGTATGACTGAAAGCGAGGGATTCTGGCATTGCCGTGCCCAGGTATTTGAAATATTGGGGAAAGAGGTTGGTTGGGCTTGGACGCATTTTTGGGCGAATTTTGACACCTTTTTGACTCCAAATTGGATTGAGTTTGTTCCTAAACTAAAAATTGGACTTGTAACCTATAAATACATGATGTAAGGCATAAAATAAAGGGAGAATACACAGATTAGACTAGATTAAACACTCCATTAGATTAGAATATAAACCCTAATTCTTAATTAGCCATTGGAGATTGAAGTAAATTGAAGAACACTGAAGATCAAGAGCAAGAACAAGAGAGGAGCATCAGATTTGCTGACAACAGATTCTATTCTCTTCTCTTATCATACTTTTATCTTTTAATGTCTATTCAGTTGTGGATTCTTGGTTTTAATTCATTAATTATGAACTAACTCTTGTATTAAGATTTCAATTGAACCTTTTATGGCTATAAATTAGTTATTTAATTTATTCCAATTATTTGTGTCAAAGTGAGTTGTTTATCTTGCCTTATGCTTATTGATTAATTATCTGATCAGTAATTACTTTGTTACTCTAGAAGGAATTGGAAGAGGAATTCTAAGGTTAGAACTGGGCATAATATCATGTGACTTAGTTATTTGCACAGTGAATAATTAGGTTTGTGAATATAATGGAAATATCTGTTCGCCGCATATAACACATAAGGAATTGGGATTGTAACGAGTTTAATTCAATTGATTTGCATAGGAATATAGCAAAATTAATCTGGATTAATTAGAAGGCAATTGATCACTTGGAAAAGGGCTTTTGGCATTTGAGAATTCATGTTAACAATTCAGTAGATATAATAATTGGGATAATTGGATAATTGATTTATAGTTCATAATTGGGGATATTGGAGTCTTAATCCTTATTTACCTGAATTCAATCAAATCTTAGTTTTGTTTATTTGCTTTCTTTTAGACTAATCTCTTTTAATTGTTTAATTTAGTTTTCTTAATTAAAAAAATTCACGATTTGTAATTGTTTAAATAAAATTGATTTGGTTAAGAGTTACTATTTGGTAATTTTATTAAATAATTTCTCGTGGGAACGATACTCTACTTTCACTTTATTACTTGTTGACCGTGTATACTTGCACATATTCATTGATTGCGAAATCGATCAACAAGTTTTTACGCCGCTAATTCTTGGGAATTAATTTAATAATTATTTACCAATATTAATTTCAATCAAATTAGTCGTAATTTAAACATTTTTATTTTTATTTTTAATTCTCTTCCTATATTTCTCTTTTTTCAGGTACCATGGATGAGTTTGAGTATCAATGGCCATATACGTTCTTGGCTCAACCAAGGGAAACAGGGATTGATGGACTTAATACATCTTCTATAGAGGCAACTTGAAGATGTTGGAGGTTTCTGTGTGACCGTCTGAAGTCGAAGGATGGCAAGAATGACTCAGCCAAGGGGAGAGGAGATTGACAGACTAGAGAAACTTTATGCATTGTCAGCACAGATTGAGACACTTTCGAGGATGTTTGAAGCTTTTGAAGCTCAACGTCATCAAAGTGTGGTGGTTACTTGTGATTATTGTCTTTGGAAATCATATGAGTCATCAATCGCCCATCGGTTTGAGCCGAAGATAATGACGGTGGTGATTACCCCAATAATTATGTCTATCCTAACAACTATTATCGAGGATTAGGGGTATCACCCGGATTTTCATGGAGCCATACTCATCAAGATCAATTTTATGCTCCAAGTCCAACATACCCACCGGATTTCTCGTGTCCACCTCCTTCTGAACGGAAGAACATTCAAATTTAGAGGAAGCTTTGTCCAAGTTCATAGCTTCATGTGAGGAGAGGAGGATTAATCAAGAGATATTGAGTCAAAATTTTACGAACCAAACGGAACAACTTACCAATGCCTCGAACATTTGTCCTCAATACACTTGGCTCTATGACATGAATGACGAGATTGATGATGAGCCCTAACCAAATCTGCAACCGGATGTGCCAAATGATATAGATGTTGAAAGAGAGGAAAGACTTGGAGACCAACAAAAGTAGATCGACAAAGATCTAACTTTAAGTACCAATGAAGGTGAACCGATTTCATTAGTATCCCATGTGCCTCCTCCACCAAAGTTCAATAATCCGGGCAATTTTGAAAAACCATGCCCAATTGGCAGTCATGTCGTTGGCAAAGCTCTTTATGACATAGGGGCTAGTACAGTTGTGGAGTCATGGTGGGATGAAAAGGAGAAGATAGAGGAAGATTCCATTATGTTTATTAAGCTTCAATGCCCCAATCTGATCATCGACATAATGGAGGAAACACCTAGTTGTTGGACGTTCTTAATAGGGAACCTATCTACAAAGAGCATGCTAGGTGACTTTAATTCTAGGGTCATTAATAATGGGAACCTCCCAAAAGAGACATTGTTACTGATGGATGGAAGATTCCTCAATTTTCATAGGGGAATTGGATAGAGAATTGAAGAAGTCAGGCTGAGACTATAAAACAAGCGCTTATTGGGAGGCAACCCAAGTTTAATTTTTATTTTTAGTTTTTGTTAAGTTTTATATTAGTAGTTTTGAATTTGCATTTATTTAGGATTTAATAAAATTGCTTCTATCATGGTTTTACAAGTTATTCAAGTCAAATTCAAGTGTGGTGCCCAATTTATTCCATGTGCCTAGCATATTCTCCAAACTTAGCGGACAACGAGGAAGATTGCTATATTTTCAGGGAAGTCCTCTGCTTTACTTTTTTATATTTCATTCATTGAGGACAATGTATAGTTTAAGTTTGGGGGCATTTTAGTGTCGTATTGCATATAGTTAGTTATTTGTATAGTAGTTCATTTTTTTTATGGGTTAGCATTGTTTTTTTAGGTTGCATATAATACATGGTAGTTATTTGCATATTCATATATGTGTTGCATTAGTATGTGTTCATGTAGTATAATTGCATTTTTTTTTGCATGAATCTGTGTGATCGGTTGGTGTGGTCTTAGTTAGGCCTATGATAAGATTGGTATTAATTGTTAACTTGAACAGTGTTGATAATTGATGATGAGTTCTAATTTTAATCATGATGATAATCTTAGCCTTTCTTAAACTTATATAACCGGTTAGCACTTAAAGTTTAACTGTTTTAATCCACTTGGTTCAAGGGTTTCATAATTTGTTTATGAGGGAAAATCTTTGTTTAAATTTAAGGAAATTAGTGAACTGGCGGTAAAGGTTGGAATGACGTAAAAGCTTGAGTTTGGAGAAATCTATGGGATATATATATTACAAAAAGAAAAAAAAAGAAAAAAAGAAATGATGAAAAGAAAAAAAAAAGAGAAAAAAAATCCAGAAAGAAAAAAAGAAAAAAAAGAATAAACACCATGGCATGCTTGTCTAGTTTTGTGGCCTTTGTTACTTGAGTAAGTAAGCCCGAGGGGATTGTCTTTACACCTAGCGCCCTAAGGTCTTAATGGCTTGAGAGTCGTTGGTCGAAAGCTCGTTAAGGTAGCACTGAAAAGCCTAAGGGAATAAGACATTGCTCAGTCATGAGAAAAAAAATGAATAAAACACGAGAAAGAGCAAAAATGCCCTCGTGATTGAATAAGAGTATAAATAAATCCTGTATTTACCTTAAGACTTTGTAATTGCTTAGTTTTAACCGGAGTTGTCATGTTCACAAAAGTAATTGAATTGGAACTAAAATTTTCCTTCTAAGAAGTTTTTTATGTGATTATCTTGAACTGGGGTTGGTTAGAATGGTTAACACTTTTACACACAACACATGGGCGATAGTGAGTTTTGGATTGACTAATTGGTTAGAGTTATGGATTTTGACTCGATTGGATATATTGTTTGAGTATCATTGGTATCTTTGAGGCATGTTGCTATATATCATACTGATTTATTACTGGGTTTGTAGGTATATTAGAAAGTAGATCATGCATATGCATTCATGTAGTTGATTTAGTTTGTTTAGTTTTAGTTCTTTTATGTTTTTGCTTGAGGACAAAGAAAAGTTTATGTTTGGGGGTATTTGATGAATGAGTTTTATACTCATAATTGAATGCGTTTGAGCTTAATCTTTTGGTAGTTTTTAAGTGTTTGTGTCTATTCAAGCATGTTTTATGTTGTTTTGTAGGAATTGGGACAAAAGATACTTGGATCAACGTTTGGGGTGGCTAGATTCGCGTTTTTGGCTTGCCATTTACACAGCAGTCACTTCAGAGCCAATTTGAGTATTTCTACGGACCTTATTTCGAAACACTTAAATAATGAAAGTTGTAGATCTACGTCTCCTCTTTCCGGATCATCTTTAATCATCAAAATCGGAGTTCGGACGAAGACGTTATGACAATTTTCCCAAAGGACGTCGGAGCAGAAAATGTCAGAACATGTGGCAGCGTCGGGATGCCCAAAATAGGCCTATGCCCAAAGAAGGGCGCTGAGGGTGGTTGTTAATACGCGCCGTGCCAATATTGAGGCCTTTGGGGAAGAGGTTGGTTGGGCTTAGACGCGTTTTTGGGCAAATTTTGACACCTTTTTGACTCCAAATTGGATTGGATTTGTTCCTAAGCTAAAAATTGGACTTGTAACCTATAAATACATGATGTAAGGCATAAAATAAAGGGAGAATACATAGATTAGACTAGATTAAACACTCCATTAGATTAGAATATAAACCCTAGTTCTTAATTAGCCATTGGAGATTGAAGCAAATTCAAGAACACTAAAGATCAAGAGCAAGAGCAAGAGCAAGAGGGGAGCATCAGATTTGCTGACAATAGATTCTATTCTCTTCTCTTATCATACTTTTATCTTTTAATGTCTATTCAGTTGTGGATTCTTGTTTTAATTCATTAATTATGAACTAACTCTTTTATTAAGATTTCAATTGAACCTTTTATGGCTATAAATTAGTTATTTAATTTATTCCAATTATTTGTGTCAAAGTGAGTTGTTTATCTTGCCTTATGCTTATTGATTAATTATCTGATCAGTAATTACTTTGTTACTCTAGAAGGAATTGGAAGAGGAATTTTAGGGTTAGAACTGGGCATGATATCATGTGTCTTAGTTATTTGCACAGTGAATAATTAGGTTTGTGAATAGAATAGAAATATTTGTTCGCCGCATGTAACACATAAGGAATTGGGATTGTAACGAGTTTAATTCAATTGATTTGCATAGGAATATAGCAAAATTAATCTGGATTAAATAGAAGGCAATTGATCACTTGGAAAAGGGCTTTTGGCATTTGAGAATTCTTGTTAACAATTCAGTAGACATAATAATTGGGATAATTGGATAATTGATTTATAGTTCATAATTGGGGATATTGGAGTCTTAATCCTTATTTACCTGAATTCAATATAATCTTAGTTTTGTTTATTTTCTTTCTTTTAGACTAATCTCTTTTAATTGTTTAATTTAGTTTTCTTAATTAGAAAATTCACAATTTGCAATTGTTTAAATAAAATTGATTTGGTTAAGAGTTACTATTTGGTAATTTTTATTAAATAATTTCTCGTGGGAACGATACTCTACTTTCACTTTATTACTTGTTGACCGTGTATACTTGCACGTATTCATTGATTGCGAAATCGATCAACAGTTACATCCGATATTCCAGTCAGAAATACTGCTCTTTTGAGGTAAGGGATTTTAAGAGTTATTATGTTTTTCAGTTTCGTAATTTTTTCGACCCTCAAAAATTCTGGAAAAATTTGAAATGATAATTTGATGAGTTTTCTTGATTGTGTCTAAAAATAGTGATTTTTGGATGTATAGATTAAGAGTTATGAATTTTATGAGAAAAGACTATTTTAAAAGTAAACCCTTATAACTTCTTGTGGTTAACTCCAAAATTGGTAAATATTGGGAGTACATGTATATAATAGTAGTATACCCTGTAAATTTTGGAATTTTTGGATAAAAGTACAATTTATGATAAATGTCTAAATATTCAGCAGTTTTTGCCATATGAAAAATAGTAAATGAATTTTAAAAATTCCGAGAAAAATATATGTTCAATATGGGACTATGTTCTACTAAATTCTAGAAAAGAAAATTTATTTGTACTGATTTGGTATTTTTCATGAAAATAAACTAGTTATGAGTAAATAAATTAAATATGTTATGTGAAGTAACAAAATTGGAGAATAGGATTTTATGGCTTGGGAATCCTATATAAGGTATATGCAGATTTTTGATGAGGGTTTTGGTTATTGGTGAAGAAAATTTTATGAGTTCGGCATTTTAGGGTGATTAAATGCATTAATTAGTAAAGTGTAAATAATTAAAATAAATTATTTATAAATTTAAGAAATGATTAAAATATTATTGTAATATTAGTAATATTAGATTATGAGATTATTAAGTGATTTATAACATTTGGATTAAGGTGTTGTAAATATTGATATGGATATTATTGTGAAACTTTATCTCTTCGTGTCGGGATTACTATTCATGAGTTACTATTCACGAGTTACTATTCATGAGTTACTATTCATGAGTTACTATTCACAACAAAATTAGTTTTTTTTCTGACCAAATTATCGTTCATTTATGAATCTTACTCTTGAGATTAAATCTATATGTTGATTATATTGTTTTTATTATCATATATAACATTTTTATAACCCTAATGATGATATTTCTCTTTTACTTGAGTGTAAAGATGGGTAGATTATTGGTATGATCGTGACTATGGGTTCTCTTTGGCCAGTAGTGCAAAGATGAATTGTTGACTGGTATGATCATGACCATTGAATTTACAATTGAATATTTTTAACTTAAGTGCACAGGTGAATTAATCAACATGGTTATAATTATGGTTTATATAAATTATGAAATGATTATGTATTTCTTTGAGATATTAATATCTTTGGCCCGTAGTGTAAATATGACATGTTGTTGAATATCTTTGGCCTGTAGTGCAAAGATGAACTGTTAATGAATATCTTTGGCCCGTAGTGCAAAGATTAATTTATTAGTATGATTATGAACAGGAACTGTGATTTGGTATAACCATGATCTTTGATGTTTCAAGTAAAGACTTTTGATGAAAATTATCTTCGTCCTGGATGAGAAAAGGAATTTGGAACCACAATTATGGTTATGAGTTATTCACATGATTGTGGACAGGAACTGTTGATTGATGTTGTGACGCCCCCAAAACAGGTATACATCACCCATCTTGAGTCGCCAAAAAATACACTACTGACAACTCAATTTATACAACTGTCGTGCAGAAAACGACCACAGTTAAACTGTGAGTTTTAATACAAATATATATAACTCTCGTGGTGCCTTGACCACAAGACCTTACAATGGTACCTTACATAAAGGTACAGTCAATAACTGTTTTAGAAATTAAAATCTTTGGAAAATACTCAAGGAAACCTTCGTACATGGGAGACCATGCGTCTAGGTTATGATAGATATCACATGTCCATAGAATTATTCTTGGTTGACCCAATAGTCTCCAAAGAAAAACAAGAAGATCACTATCATCTTCTTTCCAATGGTGAGTCTTCTCTTGACTTATAATTATCTCCATTGTCTCCGATTGAGAATCATATTTCAAACAAACTCCAAGATTATATAGGTAGTGCTCGTAGATATACTCAGCAAGTGGATGTGCACAACCCTGTCTTATGATAACACGAAGTCGTCTGTCATTAGACATCTTGTATGATAGTGGCAAAAACGCCCTTCTAAAGTTGGGTTCACCTCACCCTATTTGGTTCACCAAAATCAACGGTTAAACTGACGTATAAAATACGACACACTTATCTATAATTCTCAATAAAATTACTTCCATACTGTTTTAAGGGAAACCTCATCAGCTATAGACCACCATTCTAATCCCATGTTTCCTCCGCTCGACCCAGCTACACTCTTAATACCTGAAAGGAATTGTGAAACAAAAGGGTGAGCACAAATAGCCCAGTAAAGAATATTATGACTAAAGATAATTTACATCATCAATAGCCTTCGTCAGTGATAAATCAGAGATTTAGAACATATGGTAGGTGATAAAACTTTTCAACCATAGTTGCAGCGGAACGAGTAATCCATTAGAAGAGTCAAATAGACTATAAAGTCTATTGTCTTCTCCACGTTAAAAATCCACCAATAATGTTTTATCCCTGTAACATCAGTCAACAATTCCTATCCACAATTAGGTGAATAACTCATATTCATAATTGTGGTTCTAAATTCCTCTTCGTACCCAGGACGAAGATAATTTTCATCACTTGTCTTTACCTGAAACATCAAAGGCCATGGTTATACCAAATCACAATTCATGTCCATAATCATACTAATAAATTCATCTTTCCACTACGGGCCAAAGATATTCATTAACAGTCCATCTTTCCACTCCAGGCCAAAGACATGCAACTGTATTTTAGAAGAATAAAGTAGAGCATGTTATCTACTATCTTCTACGAATTAAAAGTTTTTTATCAACTTTATCGCTGAGACTCAGCTGAATAAATAAAACACATCATCGAATCATCCCTGCACTTCAGGCCAAGAATATTCATTTGTATCACGACCACGAATTATCCATGCACTACGGGCCAAGGATAATCGTGTTTTCATCAACGGTCATGATCATGCCATAAAAATTCCTCTTTACACCCTTAGCCGAAGAGAACCCATGGTCATGATCATACCAAAAACTGTCCATCAATACACTACGGGCCAATGAGGACTTTTATCACATTATTTGTAACATTACGGTCATGATTATACCGAATAATTCCTGGTCATAATTATACCAAGTCCATCTATGCACGTAAGCCACATATGACTTTCATCACAATATAAGCATGAGGATGATGACAATAATATAAGCATTAATCAAACGAAAATAAGGATAAAAATTAAAGACTTTAAATTTATCCAAAGTTTAAAAATATCCCAATGTTATCAATCACATAATAATCTCATAATCTAATATCATTAATATTATAACAATATTTTAATCATTTCTTAAACTTATAAACAATTTATTTTACTTGTTTACACTTTACCAAATAATACATTTAATCAATCAAAAATATCATACTCATAAGATTTCATCACCAATGATCAAATCCCTTATCAAAAATTTGCATATACCTTATATAGGATTTTCAAGCCATAAAATCCTATTTACCAATTTTTCAACTTCACATAACATATTTAATTCATATGTTCGTAACTAAACTATTTTCATGAAAAATACCAAATCAGTCCCAAAAAGATTTCTTTTCTGGGATTTAGCATAATATAGTTCCATATTGAACATATATTTTTCTCAGAATTTTTAAAATTCATTTACTATTTTTTATATGGCCAAAATTGCCGAATATTTAGACATTTATCATAAACTGTACTTTTGTCCAAAAATTTCGAAATTTACAGGGTATACTCCTGTGATATACATGTACTCCCAATAAAAATTTTACCAATTTTGGAGTTAACCACAAGGAGTTATAAGGGTTTACTTTTAAAATAGTCTTTTTTCATAAAATTCATAACTCATAATCTATACATCCAAAAAGCGCTATTTTTGGACACAATCTAGAAAACTCATCAAATTATCATTTCAAATTTTTCCAAAATTTTTGAGGGTCAGAAAAATTACGAAACTACAAATGGATTTTTATCCGCCATGCAGTAATCCACGTAGACATATCATTTCCATAATTTAATAAAGAATGAATACGAAGGATCATTCATAATCCACATAGACATGTTATTCCAACAGAATAATAAAGAATGAAATAACAGAAGAATTTACCATGCATGCGATAGTCCGCGTAGACAGGTTATTCCAACATAATAATAAAGAATGGAATAACAGAAGAATTCACCAGGCATGCGATAGACCGCACATACATGTTATTCCAACAGAATAATAAAGAATGGAATAGCAGAAAAATTCACGAGGCATGCGATAGACCGCACAGACAGGTTATTCCAACAGAATAATAAAGAATGAAATAACAGAAGAATTCACCAAGCATGCGATAGACCGCACAGACAGGTTATTCCAACAGAATAATAAAGAATAAAATAACAGAAGAATTCACCAGGCATGCGATAGACCACACAGACAGGTTATTCTAACAGAATAATAAATAATGGTATAACAACCCTTACGAATATTGAAAGAAATAACTCTCTTCATGAATACGAAAGAAATAATAACCCTTACCTTAGAAGAAAACTGGATACTGTAATAGTGAGGTAGCAGACTTCTCTTCTTCTTTCTCTCTATAATTTATCTCTATAATAATTTCTTTTGTGAGACTTAGTGAATTGGTGAGAAATGAAGGAAGAATGAGCTTCTATTTATAGAAAAATATAGTTTCGATAATTGCACATTTTGGGGCTCGAAATATTACAATATAATACCTTCCTCTTTTTCTTCATTTTTAATTTAGTCCTGCAAGTATTATCAAACTTGCACCACCACCCTTAATAGTAAATCATGTGAATCAATAGTAAATCATGTAATTCAATAGTCCTAAACATGTAAAAAAAATTAATTATAGTATAGTACCTTCATCTATACCTCCATTTTTAATTTAGTCATGCAAGTATTATCAATCTTGCACCAACTCCCCTAATAGTAAATCATGTGAATCAATAGTACACACATGTGAACACATAGTTATAAGCATGTGAATTAATAGCAATTAATTGCTCATTTATCCGATTAATTACCCGATTGGTCAATATAAGCTTGACATCAATTATTATCGAAATAAATGTCGATTTCCACTAACACTAATAATTCCCACACAATGGAACTATCAATTTCATCTTTAATCAACACGAACTTATTCATTATTAATATTATAACTCTCAATATTTAACAACCAGGTCGCTCCTGTGAAAGAGGGGCTTTTCAGATAAGGATTTCTCCTATGGCGCCGCGATTAGATTATCTAACCTTTCCTTGATAGAACTTCTAGACATTGTCAATATTGCAAATAATAATATGAATAACTTTGTCGTCTCAATTATTAATTTAATAATATAAAATATTATGCAGATCATACTGTGATAATAATTGAATCAATAATATGAGAGATATGATGCAACAATTATTGTAGCAATAATTGAGTATAACTGAGTGACTTCTCACGTAAGCATCAATAATCCATACCGTGTGCTACTATGCAACCACGCGTATTACTGTACCTTTATCATCGATTATTTTATGATAACTTACTTACTTTGAAAGATTTTCAAATATCACCCTTAACTTTAACCCTTTATCAATTTAACCATTTACTAAATAGAATAGTAATTATAAAAATTGAATACTTTCATTTCATAAAATTTGGGGTCTTACAGATGTTACAGGAATAAAACATTGTTGGTGGACTTTTAACATGGAGAAGATAATAGACTTTATGGTCTATTTGACTCTTCTAATGCATTGCTCATTCCGCTGCAACTATGGTTGAAAAGTTTTATCATCTACCATATATTCTAAATCTCTGATTTATTACTGATGAAGACTATTGATAATTTAATTATCTTTAGTCATGAGATTCTTTACTGAGCTAGTTGTGCTCACCTTTTTGCTACACAATTCCTTTAAGGTAATAAGATTGTTCTTTGGGTCGGTCGAGATAATAAGGGAATAGAATCGGTTCTCTATAGTCGTTGAGGTTCTCCCTAAATAGTATGGAAATAATTTTATTGAGAAATTTAGATAAGTGTGCCGTATTGTATACATCATTTGATATTTAATTTTGGTAAACCGAATAGGGTGAGGTGAACCTAACTTTGGAAGGGTGTTTTGCCACTATCATACAAGATGTCTAATAACATACGACCTCGTGTTATCATAAGACAGGGTTGTGCACATCCACTTGCTGAATATATCTACAAGCACTACCTGTATGATCTTGGAGTTTGGTTGAAATATAATTTTCAATTGCAGACAATGGAGATAGTTATATGTCAAGAGAAGACTCACCATTGGAAAGAACGTGATAGTAATCTTCTCGTTTTTCTTTGAGGTCTATTGGGTCAACCAAGGATAATTCTATGGACATATGATATCTATCATAACCTAGACGCAGGGCCTCCCATGTACGAAGGTTTTCTTGAGCATTTCCCAAAGATTTTAATTTCTAAAACAGTTATTGACTGTACCTTTATGTAAGGTGCCATTGTGACATGCTATCTAAGTTGGTGTCCAGAGTCACAGTTGGTTTATATATTTGTATCAAAACTCACAACATATGTGTTGTTGTATTTTGCACGAAAATTGTAGTAATAAAGTTGTAGTTGTTTTCTGTACCATATATTTGGCGACTCAGAATAGGTTGGATGGATTGGACCTATTTTGGGGGCATCACAACTGCGGTCAATTCTAGATCATGAGTAGGGTAAACTTTTTCATAATTCTTCAACTGCCTAGATGCATACGCAATGACCTTGCCATGCTGCATGAGCACGCAACCAAGTCCTCTAAGCGAAGCATCGCTATAAACTACAAAATTTCCTGTGTCATCGGGCAATGACAAAATAGGCGCTTCACTCAATCTCTTCTTCAATTCTTGAAAACTGTCCTCGCACTTATCAGTCCACGTGTATTTCACCGTCTTCCTTGTCAAGTTAGTCAACGGAGTAGCTATCTTTGAAAAATCCTGGATGAATCTCCGATAGTAACCCGCTAACCCTAGGAAACTCTGCAGCTTAGTCGACATTTTCGGTTGTTCCCAATTCATCACGGCTTCTACCTTCGCTGGATCTACCAAAATCCCTTCATGGTCAATGACATGACCTAAAAACTATACCTTTTCCAACCAAAATTCACACTTAGTGAACTTCACATATAATTTCTCCTTTCTTAGTGTCTCCAACACTAATCTTAGGTGTTTAGTATGATCTTCTGGCGTCTTAGAATAGACTAGAATATCATCGATAAACACCACGATGAACTTGTCCAAATATTGTTTGAACACTCTGTTCATCATATCCATAAATGCAGCTGGTGCATTAGTCAACCCAAATGACATCACCAGAAACTCGTAATGACCATAACGAGTCCTAAATGCTGTCTTTGGTACATCCTCCTTTCTAACCTTCAACTGATGATACCCTATTCTTAAATCTATTTTAGAAAAATACTTAGCCCCTTTTAAATGATCAAAGAGATCATCGATCCTGGGCAATGGGTATTTATTCTTTATCGTCAACTTGTTCAACTCTCGATAGTCGATACAAAGTCTTAACGATCCGTCCTTCTTCTTGACAAACAGTACCGGCGCTCCCCACGGCAAAAAACTCGGTTGAATGTACTTTCTATCCAACAGTTCTTGTAATTGCACCATCAACTCCTTCATCTCCACTGGAGCCATACGATACGGTGCCCTGGAAACTGGTGCCACTCTTGGCACGATGTCTATTACAAACTCTGTCTCCCTATCCGGCGGAAGACCCGACAATTCACTCAGAAATACATCAGCAAATTCTCTAACTATCGATATTTTTTCCATGGTTGTTACCACTCTCTGGGTATCAACAACATGACACAGGTAACCTACACATCTCTTCCTCAATAATTTCCTAGTTTGTGTCATGGTTAGACAACACGAACGTCCTGGCGATTTATTCCCATAAAATACTACCTGAGGTTGTCTAAACGTTTTAATGTTCACACATTTCTTCTGACAATCTATAATTGCCCCATGGTTCACTAACCAATCCATTCCGAGAATTATGTTGAATTCTCCTAACTTTATCGGTATCAAATCTACCGATAATTTACAACCCCGTATATCTACGCAATAACTCCTATGAACATCTTCAATAGGAATTATTTCTTCGTTTTCTACCTTAATATTTAAAGGTATAGGCAACTTTTCGGGAAGTAATCCTAATCGTCTAGCAAAATCACATGCTATAAACGAACAAGTAGCACCCGAATCAAACAACACGTAAGCATTAATGTCATTGATAGGAATAATACCTGCGACGACATCCCCTGATGCAACCGCATCTTGGAATGTCATGTTAAAGGTACGACCCATCAGCCTACCCCGCTGCACTGGACCACCAATAGCTAACTTACCACTATTAGTGCCTCTATTCCCGTCCGTCCCCTTCTTCGGGCAGTTCTTTGCCATGTGGTCAGTTGACCCACACACAAAGCATCCATGGTTCTTCTTCAGACTTGGACAGTTAAGCAAGATGTGCCCTTCTTGTCCACAGTTGTAGTATACGGCCTTCCCCTTGAGACAGACTCCTAAGTGAGTCTTCCCACAGGTCTTGCAGGCCTCCATCCTTCTCTTTGGGTCCCCTTGCTTTACTTCGGTATTCCTAGAGCTAAACGCCTTCCTCTTCTGTCCCTCGCCACTACCACTGGCTCCTTCAATTTTCACTCCCCCATCAACTTTCCCCTTGTTCTTCTTATCCTTGTGGTATTGGCTCAGAGCCTCACTACCACCTTCGGCGATTATCGCCTTCTCTAAAATGGTTCCAAATGAAGTACTTTGGAACACCAAAATACGGTTATAGAGCCAGGTTTTCAAGCCCTGCTTGAACCGTCGCGCCTTTCTATCCTCGGTATCCACTTGATGTGGAGCGAACCTTGCCAGTTCATTAAACTTGGCGGCGTATTGGGGAACCAACATGTCCCCTTGTTTCAACTCAAGAAACTGCATCTCCATCCTTCCCTGCATGCTCGTGGGAAAGTAGTTCTCGAAGAATATCTACTTGAACCTCACCCACGTCAAATTCTCTATCCCGGCCCTAGCCTGATTGGCTTCCCACCAAAAGTTGGCCTCTCCCTTCATCATATAGGTTGCAAAGGCAACCTTCTGGGCCTCATCAATATTTTCTATCACAAATGCCTTCTCAATTTCTTTTACCCACGTTTGGGCTTCGATATGGTCCGTAGTTCCTTTGAACTCCGGCGGACCCACGCTTTTAAAATCCTTAAAGGTAGTAGCTCGCGCTACTCCTGGATTTACGGGGATATTAGCCCCTGTTCTATTAAATGCAGCTGTTAAAAGATTAACAAACTCTTGCATAGGGTTAATTGGACCTACCTCCGGTTGATTTACATTAGCTCCTTGGTTACGTTGTACTCTTCTTGGCAGCATTTTGCTGATACAATAAACAACACATTTCATTATTATTCCCTTCTTTATTATTTAGTTATTATTCGATATTAAACAATAACTTCAATCATCCATTGCTCATTATGTTCCATAAAAAGGCTTATATTCATTCATTCATTGTAGTATAATACTACATCGTTTACATTACACAGCCTAAGCTGATTACATTACTTTCCCCCTATTGCTTTCCAAAAATTGGGATTTACAAATACTACCCTTTGTTATACAAAAGAGGGTTTTACGTCACTACTAGATACAATATATTTACATATCTAAACTACTCTATCCACTACTAGATCACATCTGCCTCAAGGCATTATCGAAATCTGCCTTGGCAAGACCGGCAATAATATAACGACTGATAGTGTCATGCGCGCCCCCACCTCTCTGAGGATAACCACCACTGCTACATGAAATCAGATGAGAACTCCTATGAATATAGGAAATTCTCCCTATTTTTTGCTTTTTGGTCTTTAGCTCCTCCTTAATCTCAAAGATCTCATGTTTCAGCTCATAGACCATGTCTTTAGCCAAAACCCTTTCATCGTGCTCCTGCTCCCACATGGACTACATGTCCGTCTTATCCTCTATGACAGGTTGGAGCTCTTCCTTCAACTCCTTAACCTCCTGACAGTAATGGATATTTCTATCCAAAACTGACATGAATAATGACATCATTGACTCCCCAGGAGCCATCTTCGCTGCTATAGCCACCGGGTTGAAGGATACTGCCTCAACTTCGTCTTCTATCATACCATCGAATACTGACATGAGGTCAGGATCCTCTGAGTCTCCAGACTCAATGACAACTATCTCGGGCTCTGCCGCTATGGGGTTCGGTATAACCTCTATTTGGTTCACCGACTCTTCACTAACTGCCTGTCCATCTAAATGCATTCCATTTACTCCTGACATCTACACAAAACAATTAAGTTGATTAGTACACGTTAATAGAATAATAAAAACACATAAGATAATCATAATGCATTTCCATAAGGTTATTTTCTTCTTTTACTTCTTTGACTTCTCTTAAGGTTTTGACTTAAGGTTTTTAATCCCCGCTTAATTTTTATAAGCTAATGCTTTGATACCAACCTGTGACGCCCCCAAATTCGGGTATCTTCCAACCCGACAGATGGTGCTACACGGTACTACCATTCACACATACATTCAATTAAAATGACTCAAAGGAACGAATATGTCTTTTATATATTCAAAATAATATTAACATTTCCCCAGGTTCTTTATAACCATTACATTGTTCTTGTCATAATATCAAATATATTACAATCATTCACCCTATACTATTACATAAGTATTCTACGGGTTCGTTTTCGCCTTGCCCTTATCCTTGCCGGAGCCTTCGATCAGTTCGATCTTAGCTGTGTTCATATGGTTCAAGCAAGAGTGAGCATGACTAGCTCAACAAGTACAACAATTCTAATAAACAACATGCTTGAAACATAGGAATTGTATATCTTTAATAACTAAAAAATAGTTATGAAGTACTATCGATAATTCAAAATAACACTTATTTTCCTTCAAAATGTTTTACAACAACAATATTCAGTAAAACATCAATTCTGGTCAAAGACCTTGAGCATTTCATAAGTTCTTTTGAAAAGGACATCCCGGCACAAAGTCCGTAAGTTCGACATTTCTTACGAGCACGTCTAGGTGATCAACTTATAGTACTTTATGTTGATCAACACTACATTCATTAAACATATGTACATTTAAGTTGTGGCAACCTCACGTGCCTGTCATTAAACGACAACATTTTTAGCATACTCTGTCTTCATTTGAAAAACACACCAATATAACTTAGTAAACATTGACCATGCTTGATAGAAACATAATATAAGTCTAGCAAGTCAAGACTTCATGTGTAAGAATACATGAATTACAAAGCTTGTCCAGATTGAACTGGAACAAGGGTTAGAATACTTGCCTTTAGCGTCCGCTACAGTTAATAACACGTTCTTATTTAAGTCTTTAAGTCTCTACTGTAATTGATAACATCACATAACACATTAGGTAATGAATGAACATATACGGTTCCAAATTTGTCTTACCCTTCTTCTCAATCTAATTATGACTTAGATTTGTTCTTATTGGTTCTGGCTTTTCGTTAAGTTGTTCTTACATACACATTACGTTCATGTTTGATTACTTATCTTCAACCTTTAGACAACATAAATAATGTTAAACAATACCTTACAATGCCTTATTAAGTTCCTTAGTTCATTATCAAAGAGTTACTATTCATTCTATACTTGTAAACCTTCATTACTGTCCAAACCCTAGGGTTAGCCATGCATACACTCACTCTGCGATGGCTAAAGATCCAGGACTCGGCTATTTCATGCTACATGAAGTGTCTTATACTTATGTTGTTATATTGCGCCATGAAAATCCGATGAGGTTGAGACACTTTCCGTACAACAGTAGCGCCATCATTTGTTTTTGGGTTGGTAATGCCATGTGCCAACTCAGCTCCTAAGATAACTTTGATAGATTTTCAACTTTGCGAAATTCCCGGACGCATAACTTCTTCGTTATAAGTCTGAATTGGTTCGTTCAAAAGCCTACGGTTCACAAATTTCATACTCTACGCGTTCATGCAAGAATTGTATCTATTTGACTTCGTTTGCTAAAATTTTACCTATTAGTTCATTTTTAACAAAAACGATAAACGTTCGTGAACATTCAACGCTCATTTCTTCGTTCTAAGTCGGAATCCGGTCATTTTTGAGTCCGCAACTCTATAATGCCAAATATGACTTATCTCCATCGAAAACCAACGTTTCTGAGTTCAAACACAAAATTCGACTTCCATTCCGAGAATTTCACGAATTTGACGATTATCGTCTAATCGTGTGAATTCTGGGAAAACTTCAATACTAATGATTTGATCATCATTCTAAAGGGATTCAATTCATTCTATAGACATTTCAACTTATATATTACAACAACTTATTTTCATTTCAAGTTTTGGCTTATTCTTCATAAGTTCATGACTTAATAACTTATAAACTACAAGTTTTCATTCCTTATGACTTATTATAGATTTAAGTACTTTAATCAACATTCTCACATCTTATCAAACATACTAACTTCATATGGCAAACCTATGACAAGTTCATCCTAAGTTCTTCATAAGTTTATAACTTATTTAGGTTCAAGTTACTTATTCATGACTTATTCGGCTTAAGTCCATTATTTATTCAATTCTTACATGTTCTTAGCATACATGCTTATTAAGTTACACTTCTCTTATCACCCTACAATGATAGAGATGGATAATTATTAGACAATAGTCTTACCCTTGATGAACTAGTCTTCTTCCTCTTTAAAAATCTAACAAAGGATGTTTGACTTATATGTGCTTATTCTCTCTAACCAATAAGTTGCTTTATAAGAGAATTTGTTGGTTGAAAATAATAAGCAACAAATGAAAATCCTAGCCTTCTATTTATAGGAAAGCCAAAGTGAGGGCATTTTAGTACTTAAATCATCCCACCTCCTTAATACACCTCCTTACTATTCATTACCTACTAATTAAGTAAACTTGCTAATCACTCCTATTACTTGGCCATCACAAAACTTATCCTATGCTTGGCCATTACATAAAGTACTTGCTCACCAAGTTTAACCTACATTAACCTTGGTTTGCTCCATAGATCATGTCTAACCCATTGGATCATTACATTGGGCTTAAGTTAATTAACTTAGCTTATTCCTATTGGGCTTGCATTACTTTACTTGGGCTTCATATTAACCAATACTTGGGCTTTCCCCTTAATTCACATTGGACTTGTACATCCTACAAGATCCATCATTCCATTCCCTTTTGTCTTTAATCCTTAACGTTCTTATTTTAAGTCCGCATGCAAAATATTACGTTTTCCATACTTAAATTATTATTACATAATCCATCTTACCTCAATATTATAACGTTACGTATTTCTCAGAAGTTCAAAAATAATTCCTGAGCGGAAATTAATGAATAGTGTTTTTCAGAAAATTTCTCGGAAAACTTTTATTTTCGTCTTGGAATTCAAACACTTTAATTCCTTCTCGTAGTTAAAATACTACGACGTTCCGACGTTTCTAGGTTATAGAATGACATTCATCTTACTAACACATAATAATAACAAATAATATTATTTTATTTATTATTAAATTATTTTACAAAGGATCCAATTTTCTGGGGCATTACTAATCACATGCCCAAGAAATTGCACACGTTCTAACCAAAATTCACACTTAGAGAATTTCACGTACAACTTTTCCTTTCTTAGCGTCTCCAGTGTCAAACATAAATCTTCCACGTGTTCTTCTTGAGATTTGGAGTACACCAAAATATCATCGATGAATACCACCACAAACTTATCTAAAAATGTTTGAAACACCCTGTTCATCAAATCCATGAATGCTACAGGGGCGTTGGTCAAACGAAAAGACATTACCAGAAACTCATAGTGTTCGTACCGAGTTCTGAATGTTGTCTTTGGTACATCCTCCTTCCTTACCTTTAATTGATGATACCCAATTCTCAAATCTATTTTCGAGAAGTATCTAGCACCTTTCAATTGATCAAACAAGTCATCTATTCTTGGAACCATATATTTATTCTTATTAGTGACTTTGTTTAATTCCCTATAGTCAATGCAATGATGCATTAACTCATCCTTCTTCTTTACGAATAAAACTGGCGCTCTCCACGGTGATACGCTCGGCTAAATGTACTTCTTATCTAACAGCTCTTGCAGTTGTACCATCAGTTCCTTCATCTCTACCGGAGCCATTCTGTACGGGGCCTTCGATATTGGAGCAGTTCCTGGCGTTAAGTCGATTACAAACTCAATCTCTCTATCAGGCAAAAGTCCTAGAAAATCTTCTCGAAATACATCCACAAAATCCCTAACCATTGGTATCTCCTCCAGTTTCACACCCATTCTCTTCTGAGTATCAACTATGTAAGCTAAGTACCCTACACAGCCTTGACTCAATAACTTCTTTGCCTGCATAATCGTCAGACATCTCACTTGTCTAGGCGATTTGATACCATAGAAAACTACTTTTGACGAAGTCATAAGGTTTACACTTTTCTTTTGGCAATCAATTATTGCTCCATAATTGAATAACCAATCCATTCCTAATATAACATCAAAATCTCCAAGTTTAATTGGAATTAAATCTACAGTCATAACATTTCGCTTAATGTTCACCCTACAATTCTTGTATACGAACTTAACAGGAATCACCTCCCTATTTGCAAGTTCTATGTTTAAAGGGAAATTCAACTCCTCACTAGGTAATTCTAACCTCTTAGCAAATTCATCAAATATAAATGAGCAAGTAACACTCGAATCAAATAATACATATGCATTTATATCATTGATTGGGATAACACCTGACACGACATCTTTTGATTACACTGCGTTCTGCACCGTCAAGTTGAAGATTCTAGTTGTGGGTCTGTTCGATGAGGTTGGTCCAGTAATAGTTAATGTACCTCCACTGCTACCTCCCTTGCTTCCTGTTGTCTCACCAACTTTCTTCTTAGGGCACTCATGAGCAAAATGATCCTTTGATCCGCATGTGTAGCAAGCATTCTTCTTTGGTTGATTACAATTTGGGGCAATGTGACCCTCTTGGCCACAGTTAAAGCATACTCATTTCCCTCTTAAAGCCAGTGTGATACTTTTTTCATGTAGTGCATGCTTCAAACTTCTTTTTCTGCTGGTTACCCTATTGGTTTCTAGCACCCACACTTGTATTCCACTTTCTTTTCAGGTTATTACTACCATTTCCACCACTACCACCACCATTCTTAGCTTCACTCTCACTCTTCTTCTTTCATTGTTCCTGATTGTACTTTTTCACTACCTCGCCTCCACCCTTAGTGATAATTTCCTTCTCAAACACTACTGCAAACGTCTTTAATTGAAACATGGAGACTCTGTTGCACAACCAGGGCTTCAGTCTATGTTCAAACCTCCTAGCTTTGCGCTCATCTGTGTTAACTTGATATGGCGCAAATCTCGCCAACTCCTTAAATTTTGCGGCATACTCTGACACCGTCATTGTGCCCTGTTTCAACTCTAAAAATTGCACTTCCATCTGATTCTTTGAACTCTCTGGAAAATAGGTCTCGAAAAATCTTTCCTTTAACCTATCCCAAGTCATCACTCCCTGACCTCCTCGAGTTTTATTGGCTTGCCACCAATAACTGGCCTCTGCTTTCAACATAAATGTTGTAAAAGCAGTCTTTTGGTTTTCACCCATTCTAGCAACATCGAATACCTTTTCTATTTCCAAGATCCAAGTCTGTGCCTCAACCAGATTCATGGACCCACAGAATTTTGGTGGTCCAACTGCCTTGAAATCCTTAAAAGTTGCAGCTTAATTCTGCGGCTGATTCTGTAGTGCTCCTGTTAGTAACGTCACTAACTGCTGAACTAGGTTAGCCTCAGCGTTGTTTTTATTAGTAGACCCCTCAGGGGTTCTCTGTCGTGGTTGATGACTTGGAGACATTTTCTGTTAAAATACACTTATTAGATTATTATTCAATCTTCTAGATATTATCTACTTAACTTTCACATCACAAAAATCATCACGTAACACACAATATCTTGAATAAATAATAACTTTTATTCATTCATAATCTTTTAAAACATAATAATGATAGCATCCTCGCTATATCTACATCACTTTCCTGAACTACAAAAGTTTCAGGATAACTTCATCATCATATCCCATTGGTTATATAACACATGGGACTTACATCTTATTTATAACTAATCACATAATAGTTACATTTCTTACGACGACCTACTAAAATGCTACATAGCCTTACGACACTCCTCTTCTATTATACGAAACATTTTTCGACGATCTAACATGTACCATGGCAGCGTCTCAAACTAAATCGGATAATACATGACTCGGTCTTGAGCTCGGTTGATCCCGGTGTTGAGAACGCCATTCATTTCCTCTAACTTGATCTTCTTTGCTTGTACCTCTCTCTCTGCTACTTCGGCTTGTTGAGAAGCTTTCTTGTACGCGTCTTCGACTCTTGCCATCTTGGTGGATTCTTTTTTCAATTTTTTCTTCAGCTCCACAATCTCCTCTGTCATCTGTTCGTTCTCCCCTTCAGTATGAATCAGCTTCCACTCGACATTACTCAGACGCTCGTCTAGATCCTGGATCTCATCATCTTTCTGCACCATCGATGTCTGACGTTCAGCTACTATCTCTTCCAATTCCTCGACTCTATCCTGAAGCTCAATATTGCGGTTGTATACCTCGTCATACATATGGGCTGCGATAGAGTTTGGTGGAAACTCTTCTTCCTCTTCTTCATCCCCATTCGACTGTGGCAGCTCAACGGGGTCTTCCTCATCCATTTCTACCTCATTGTCCTCATCAGGTAAACCCTCCTTCTCAACTACTGTGACCAATGGAGATGACTCCCGTGGTAGTAGTTGTTCCCAAACCACCTGAATATCTCGAGGCTCCTCTTTTCCAGGTATCTAGGGTCCTTCCTTCCTAGCCTGACTGGATTCTCCTACATTGGCCATCCTGACAACAAAATTTTAAGTTTTAATTACTAATCATCACTACTCGACACTCACGAGCACATAGGTTGCAACCACATAAGCACATAAAGTGTTTTATTATTTCTTTCTTAAAACTCAATAAGAGTTTATCATCACTATCTTTTCAATCTCCTATAAGGTTACTTCCTAAGGTTTTTCCCCCACCTAAGGTTCATAACCTAAGGCTTTGATACCAATCTGTGACACCCCCAAATATGGGTACTTCATTCCCACAAGACTTGGTGTTCACTTTCCATTCATTCATATCCAACTACTCAAATATAATAAAATTTAAACAATAAATCCTCCCATTAAAAGGGTTACATAATTAAATCAATACATATCCCAGGTTATCTAACCTTTAACATTCATCAAGTGCGGAAAATTAAAATAGTTACATCACATCATTTAAAATAAAGTCTGTCATCATGAAATTCAATAGATTACAAGTCTTCAACAGTTGTTCATTTTTCCTTTCCCTTTGCTAGTGGTAGGTTCATCGACCTTCTCAACCTTAGCTGCAATAATTATATATATGCAAGAGTGAGCAAAACAAATGCTCACTTGAAATAGCAATGAATAACAACAGTATAATAACTGCCAATGAACATGCTCAACAAAACTGAATAATATTCTATCAATGATAATCAAGAACTGAAAACAACATACGAAATATAACCGAGGGTCACAAGACCACAAACTATGTCCACTAAGTTATAAGTAATCTTTCAACTTAAACCTAAACAAATCATAAGACTATAGGAACTCCCAGTACTTAGGGTGATTAGCCCTTTTATACTATGTATTGTGCACAAACATCTAAACGCATCACGTAAATAATTCCCCCATAATAAGGTTGTTCTTCTTAGTTTTAGAGTATAAGTCCGCATAAAGAAAGTTTGGTTTGGATAACTTCAAGGGTAATTTAGAGTTTAACGATCATCAACTAAGGATTAGTTAAATTACCAAAGTTCAATATCATTTCGAATGATCAATAACAACATAATATGGAATAATTAGGAATCATAGGAGAACCAACACTATATATCTCGACCAAGCTTAGAAATAAACTAGAAAGCATAAGCATTGAGTAATTCTATAAACCTTGCTTGAAATAATATTAAGCTAAAGCTATAATCTTGTCGAATAAGAGAATTGAATTATTGAACATGTATCAATGAATAACAAAGTTTGAGAATGAAACTTGCTCAATATAACAATAAAGGTTAGAATTTGTGTAAAGTAAATGAGATAGAACAAATCAATTAGAGATTTGAGTTCAAGAATTTGCATTCATTATAAAGAGAATAAAACTAGGAAAACTTGCTTAATTATAAACAAGTTAGGATAAATCAAACAAGGATTAGAGTTCACAACTTTCTTAAATAAAGTTTAGGGTTAAAGAACTTGCCTCGTATGTAAGTTATAAATTACAACTCACGTTCACTTACACATATTATTAGAATCACAACATCTATTAGATATACTAACATCCATTTTCCAAATTAAATCTCATTTTAGTTAAACTTGTTACTTTAGTACAAGTTTCAAATCACACCATATACACTTCAGAATCATAAGTCTTAAAATTACATCACTTAGTCACCAACTCTAGATTTTAACAAATCATAACGTAAGGTTTTCATGACTTATTAATTTTTACAACTTTGAAATTATCACATACCTTATACAAATCGGTTATAGTAACTTTATTACATGTTCATCACATTAACATTTCATTAGACTAGGTTATAATGGGTTTTAAAAGTCTACACCATCAACAGACTTCATCGCCATGTAGCAATTGCTACTGAAAGCAAGCATATACTACGCAAAATGCTTTATCATACTATGTTCACTCCAACTCTCACAAATTTCATCCATTAAACAACAAATTATAAATACCCAAATGATATAGACTTCATCTAAACATTATTCATCATATATATACTGACTTAGAGCAATTAAACAACAACTACAAACAAATTTATTCCTTTGAATTCCATATTTTTACAAAAACTCCATTTTTGATATCCTTAGCAAAAATTAACACTGAAGTCTCATTACTACACCAAATTAGCTCATTCAAAGTGTTTTGTTTTTGTTTCTTAATGAATTAACATATTCAAGACTCAATTTACAGTCTAGCTCACAAACTAACTATCAATTTTGGACTCCAACAATCCATATTCATACCCACATGCACAGCAATCAGTTTTCTTTTTTTTGAACGTAATTAGTATACTAAATTCTTATCTAGATGCTAGTTATAACATCACAATTACATGTATATACAATCAACACTTTGTATAACAATAATTCATCAAAATTTGTATTTTACAAAGAGTTTGAAACTGAAACATTAAGGTTTTAGAAGTTATACCTTCAATTGCTGCTTGAATAATCCTTAATAGAAGATAAAGAATTGCTTTGGAATTCACAGGAAACCTTTCTCCTCTCTCAAACCCTCTTTATTTCTTAGTCTCTGTATTCTTTCTCTCCTCTACTTTCAAGCCAAGGCCAAACCTTACATAAAAATATAAAACAGACACAATAAACCAAACCAAAACGTATAAAACTGACGTACTTTAAAATATACTAATTATGTATCAGTTATAAAAATATTTAATATATTTTTATTTTTTATTTTTTTTCAAATTCAAAAGCCGTAAGGCTTTGTTTGGCAAAACACTTTTGAAAATAAAGACTAGCCTAGTTTGGTAATTCCATTTAAAACTCCTTTAATTTATTTTTATAAATCATTTATGCTATATTTTATAGTCCCACATTATTTATTTGGATTTTCATATCCAATCATAATTAAATAATAATTAATTACAACCTATTAAATAAATTCTCCACTTAACCAATTACCACAAAATTATAATATTCATTATAATTTTATTTAACAAATTAATATATCACGTCCATTATTAAATTAAAATCACATTGTAACAAATAATGTAATCCTTAACGACTCTTTAATTAAGTTAAATTAGAGTATTATCTCATAAATTAAATTCATCACTTCATCACTCTTTTATATTTTAAATTAATTTTTATAACTCATGGATTATTTACTTACTAATAAATAATCCAACAAATATCTACTAAACAATAAACACATAAATTAAAAATATTTATTTACTTTAATAAATATTTGAAATTACAAATAAAATTCTGGATTGTTACATCCTTCCCTCCTTACAAGGATTCTGTCCCTAGAATCACAACTCAAATAATTTATTCGTCACATTCTTCCCTCCTTACAAGGATTCTAACTCCAGAATCGAGGACACAGATTAAACAAATAACCCAGGGTAGTTCTTCATCATTTCGTCTTTGAGTTCCCACGTAGTCTCTTCGACATTGTGGTTCCTCCATGTTACCTTCATGGAAGGTATCACCTTATTCCTGAGCACTTGTTCTTTCCTGTCAACTATCCGGATAGGAATCTCCTCATAAGACAAGTCCTTATTGAACTGTAGCGGTTCATACTCGATCATATGTTTGTAATCGGGTTTATACGGTCGCAGTACCGACACATGAAAAACGTTGTGAACATGTTCTAATTCTGGAGGTAGAGCTACCTCGTAAGCCACATCTCCCACTCTTCTCAGTATCTCAAATGGTCTAATAAACCTTGGGCTTATCTTTTCTTTCTTACCGAAACAAATCTTTCCCTTCCAAGGAGACAATTTTAGGAAAACAAAATTTCTTACGTCTAATTCGCGATCTTTCCTGTGTTGATCAGCATACGTCTTCTGTTTGTCTTGAGTAGCTACCAGTCTTGCTCTGATGAGTTTGATAACTTCAGCGGTCTATTGTACCAGTTTCGTTCCTAACAGTTGATGTTCACCAACTTCATCCCAGCGCAGTGGAGTTCTGTATTTCTTGCCGTATAATGCTTCATATGGTGGCATGCCAATGCTTACGTGGTAACTGTTATTGTAGGCGAATTCTGCCAACGGTAGATGGTCGTATCAGTTCCTTTGAAATCCATGATGCATACTTTGAGCATATCTTCTAACGTCTGGATTGTTCATTCGCTTTGGCCATCGATTTGGGGATGGTATGTCGTACTCATTCTCAATTGTGTTCCCATGCATTCTTGTAATATCTTCTAGAAGTTTGATGTGATTCTCGGATCTCTGTTTGACACAATTGGCACTGGAACTCCATGCCTTGAAACGATCTCCTTGACGTACAATTTTGCCAGCTGATCAAGATTAAATCTAATCTTTATTGGCAAAAAGTGTGATGATTTCGTTAATCTATCTACTATCACCCAAATCGCATCGTATCCTTTCTGAGTCGTTGGAAGACCTACCACAAAATCTATTGTGATATGCTCCCACTTCCATTCTGGTATTTCTAATGGTTAAAGTAATCCACTTGGTCTCTGATGCTCGGCCTTTACTCTCTGACATGTTAAGCATTTCGCAACACATTCTGCAACATCTCTTTTCATATTTGGCCACCAAAAATGTCGCCACAAATCTTGATACTTTTTGTACTCCTCGAATGGATTGAATATGTTGAGTTATGAGCTTCTGTTAAGATTTCTTCTTTGATATCTGGTACTGCTGGAACCCAAATTCATCCCTCAAATCTTATCAATCCCTCGATATCAATCTTGTACTTCACATCATTACCCACACTATTCTTTCCTTGATTCTCTCACATTCTTCATCTTGTAGTTGAGCATTCTTTACCTTGTCCACCAAAGTTGGACTGGCTTCTATCTAGAATAATCGTTCATCGGATTATTTTGGAAATTTTATTTCTAACTCTAGCCTTGTCATTGCTGAAATAAGCTCCTCCTGGGTAGTTAACAACATCAACTTTTCCCAACCTTTTCTGCTCAAGGCATTTGCAACCACATTTGCTTTGCCCGGATGATAAAAGATCTCATAATCATAATCTTTTATTAATTCCAACCATCTCCTTTGACGTATGTTCAGATCCTTCTGTGTGAAAAATATACTTCAGACTCATATAGTCTGTGTAGATCTCTCATTTGTCACCATAGAGATAATGTCTCCATATTTTCAAAGCAAATACCACCGCAGCCAACCTAAATCATGAGTCAGGTATCCTTTCTCATAGTCCTTCAGTTTCCTTGATGCATACGTAATGACTTTATCATTCTGCATAAGGACACAACCTAATCCTTTATGTGAGGCATCACTATACACCACAAAGTTTCCTGTATTATCTAGTAATGACAACACAGGTGCCATGCTAAGCCTCTTTTTCAAATCCCAGAAACTTCTCTTCGCACTTTTCCGTCCAAATAAACTTTACAGATTTCCTTGTCAAATTCGTTAATGGGGTCACAATCTTGGAAAAGTCCTGAATAAATCGTCTGTAGTAGCCTGCCAGACCCAAGAAACTTCTCACCTCTGATGGAGTCCTTGGTTGTTCCCAATTTATTACAGCTTTGACTTTTGATGGGTCCACTGAAATCACATCTTTGTCAATCACATGCCTAAGAAATTGCACACGTTCTAACCAAAATTCACACTTAGAGAATTTTGCGTACAACTTTATTACATGTCTATCACATTAACATTTTATTAGACTAGGTTATAATGGGTTTTAAAGTCCAGTACCATCAGCGAGACTTCACTCGCCCACCAAGTAGCAGTTGTGAGCCAAACTATGCAGATAGCTTTATCAAACTCATTCAAATCCAACTCACACGAATTTCATCCATTAAACAAGAAAGTATACATACCCAAATGATATAGACTTCATTTAAACATTATTAATCACATATATTGTGAGACCCCAAATTTTATGAAATGAAAGTATTCAATTTTCTTATAATTATTATGTTATTTAGTAAATGGTTAAATTGAGAAAGGGTTAAAGTTAAGGGTGATATTTGAAAATTTTACAAAGTAAGCAAGTTGTTATTCATTGTGTCGGGGAATATTCGATTGGTCTAGGAATATTCATTTTCACAGAGAATATTCGTTCGACGGCATAATCATTGGTGGACCCCCCAACGGAAGTATTGTCGTATTTAGAAAATGACAGATTTATCTTTTATTAAAAATAACGGCAAAAGTGTTACCGTTAAAACTGTTGAACTACCCGGTAGAAAAAGTACAGTAATACGCATGGTTGCATAGTAGTACACGGTATTGATTATTGATGCTTACGTAAGAAGTCACTCGGTTATACTCAATTATTGCTACGATGATTTGATGCATCATATCTCTCATATTATTGATTCAATTATTGTCACATATCATCTCGCATAATATGTTATATTATTAAATTAATAATTGAGATTTATTAAAGTTATTCATATTATTATTTACAATATTGACAATGTCTAGAAGTTCATCGAGGAGAGGTTTGGTCACCTAATTGTGCTTTATAAAGAGAAATCCTTATCTAAAGCCCCTCTTTCCGGGAACGACTTGGTTGTTAAATATTGTGAATTATAATATTAATGATGAATAAGTTCATGTTGATTAAAGATGAAATTGATAGTTCCATTGTGTTGGAATTATTAGTGTTAGTGAAAATCGACATTTATTTCGATAATAATTGATGTCTGGAGGTTATATTGACCAATCGGGTAATTAACCAGATAAATGAGCAATTAATTGCTATTAATTCACATGCTTATAACTATGTGTTCATATGTGTGTACTATTGATTCACATTATTTACTATTAGGGGAGTTAGTGAAAGTTTGATAATACTTGCATGACTAAGTTAAAAATGGAGGTGTAGTTGAAGGTATTATACTATAATTAATTGTTTCACATGTTTAGAACTATCGAGTCACATGATTTACTATTTATTCACATGATTTACTATTAGGGGAGGTGGTGCAAGTTTGATAATACTTGCATGACTAAATTAAAAATGAAGGAAAAGATGAGGGTATTATACTATAATATTTCGAGCCCCAAAATGTGCAATTATGGAAACTATATTTTCCTATAAATAGAAGCTCATTCCTTCATTATTTTTCACCAATTCACTAAGTCTCACAAGAGCAATTATTACAGAGAAATTATAGAGAGAGAAGCTATAGAGAGAAAGAAGAAGCGAAGTCTGCTACTTCACTATTCCAGTATCAAGTCTTCTTCTGAGGTAAGGGATATTATTATTATAGTAAGGGGTATTATTCTTTCGTATTCATGAAGAGAGTTATTTTCTTTCAATACTCGTAAGGGTTGTTATTCCATTCTTTATTAATATGTTGGAATAACTTTTTTCATGCTGATACCACATACATGGTGAAATTCTTCTCATTATTCCATTCTTTATTATTACATTAGAATAACCTATCTGTCTTGGTCTATCGCATGCCCGTGAATTCATTGTTATTCTATTCTTTATTATTCTATTAGAATATCACATGCATGCGGATTACGCATGACCGGTTCCATTCTTTATTATTCATTGGAATATCCATACTATGCAGATTACGCATGACCTAGTTCCATTCTTTATTATTCTGTTGGGAATAACCTGTCTGTGCGAATTACGCATGACCTGGTTCCATTCTTTATTATTTTGTTGGAATATCCTGTCTGTGCGGATGACGCATAACCTGGTTCCATTCTTTATTATTCTGTTGGGAATAACCTGTCTGTGCGGTCTATCTCATGCATGGTGAATTCTTCTGTTATTCCATTCTTTATTATTCTGTTGGAATAACCTATTTATGTGGATTACCACATGCATGGTGAATGATCCTTTGTATTCATTCTTTATTAAATTGTGGAAATGATCTGTCTACATGGATTACCGCATGGCGGGTGAAAATTCATTTGCAGTTTCGTATATTCTATTATACTTGTATGAGATATCATTTCTTTTATACTCTTCATGGAATATCATTTTATTTGGTATTTTTCTTTTACGAGTTACTGTTCACGGGTTACTATTCACCCGATTACTATTCACTCTAGTATTATTCACTCGGGTATTCGGGGCATTTTTTGTGTCAGAGTACTATTCACGAGTTACTATTCACCCAAATATTATTCACTCGGGTATTTGGGGTACTTTTCATGTCGGGATACTATTCACGGGGTACTATTCCCGAAGTACTATTTACGGGGTACTATTCACCCAAAAAATATATTTCTTTTCTGTCCAAATTATTTTTGCTACATGAATTTTATTCTTGAATTTTACTCTACAAAGCAGTATCATGTTGACAATTTGGACGTTATTGATTCCTGGATAAATTAAATTATAAATCTTTAAAATTTATCCTTGAACTTGTTTTATTGAATTATTATGTCATTGTCATCATCCTCATGCTTATATTGTGATGAAAGTCATCTTTGGCTTACATGCATAGATGGACTTGGTATGATTATGACCAGGGATTATTCGGTATAATCATGAACGTAATGTGACGAATGATGTGGTGAAGTCCTCATTGACCTGTAGTTCATTGATGGACAGTTGTTGGTATGATTATGACTACGGATTATTCGGGATAATCATGACCATTGATGATTACATGAATATCATTGGTCGTGGTGCAGGGATGATGACTTGGAGACATTTATTCTCTGTCGTGGTTGATGACTTGGAGACATTTTCTGTTAAAATACACTTATTAGATTATTATTCAATCTTCTAGATATTATCTACTTAACTTTCACATCACAAAAATCATCACGTAACACACAATATCTTGAATAAATAATAACTTTTATTCATTCATAATCTTTTAAAACATAATAATGATAGCATCCCTGCTATCTACATCACTTTCCTGAACTACAAAAGTTTCAGGATAACTTCATCATCATATCCCATTGGTTATATAACACATGGGACTTACATCTTATTTATAACTAATCACATAATAGTTACATTTCTTACGACGACCTACTAAAATGCTACATAGCCTTTTAATCCTCTTCTATTATATGAAAACATTTTTCGACGATCTAACATGTACCATGGCGTCTCAAACTAAATCGGATAATACATGACTCGGTCTTGAGCTCGGTTGATCCCGGTGTTGAGAACGCCATTCATTTCCTCTAACTTGATCTTCTTTGCTTGTACCTCTCTCTCTCGCTACTTGGCTTGTTGAGAAGCTTTCTTGTCTGCCGTCTTCGACTCTTGCCATCTTGGTGGATTCTTTTTCAATTTTTTTTGACTCCACAATCTCCTCTCATCATCCTGCTCGCTTCTCCCCTTCAAGATGAATCGGCTTCCACTCGACATTACTCAGACGCTCGTCTAGATCCTGGATCTCATCATCTTTCTGCACCATCGATGTCTGACGTTCACCTACTATCTCTTCCAATTCCTCGACTCTATCCTGAAGCTCAATATTGCGGTTGTATACCTCGTCATACATATGGTAATTTGCGATAGAGTTTGGTGGAAACTCTTCTTCCTCTTCTTCATCCCCATTCGACTGTGGCAGCTCAACGGGGTCTTCCTCATCCATTTCTACCTCATTGTCCTCATCAGGTAAACCCTCCTTCTCAACTACTGTGACCAATGGAGATGACTCCCGTGGTAGTAGTTGTTCCCAAACCACCTGAATATCTCGAGGCTCCTCTTTTCCAGGTATCTAGGGTCCTTCCTTCCTAGCCTGACTGGATTCTCCTACATTGGCCATCCTGACAACAAAATTTTAAGTTTTAATTACTAATCATCACTACTCGACACTCACGAGCACATAGGTTGCAACCACATAAGCACATAAAGTGTTTTATTATTTCTTTCTTAAAACTCAATAAGAGTTTATCATCACTATCTTTTCAATCTCCTATAAGGTTACTTCCTAAGGTTTTTCCCCCACCTAAGGTTCATAACCTAAGGCTTTGATACCAATCTGTGACACCCCCAAATATGGGTACTTCATTCCCACAAGACTTGGTGTTCACTTTCCATTCATTCATATCCAACTACTCAAATATAATAAAATTTAAACAATAAATCCTCCCATTAAAAGGGTTACATAATTAAATCAATACATATCCCAGGTTATCTAACCTTTAACATTCATCAAGTGCGGAAAATTAAAATAGTTACATCACATCATTTAAAATAAAGTCTGTCATCATGAAATTCAATAGATTACAAGTCTTCAACAGTTGTTCATTTTTCCTTTCCCTTTGCTAGTGGTAGGTTCATCGACCTTCTCAACCTTAGCTGCAATAATTATATATATGCAAGAGTGAGCAAAACAAATGCTCACTTGAAATAGCAATGAATAACAACAGTATAATAACTGCCAATGAACATGCTCAACAAAACTGAATAATATTCTATCAATGATAATCAAGAACTGAAAACAACATACGAAATATAACCGAGGGTCACAAGACCACAAACTATGTCCACGGTTATAAGTAATCTTTCAACTTAAACCTAAACAGTCATAAGACTATAGGAACTCCCCGTACTTAGGGTGATTAGCCCTTTTATACTATGTATTGTGCACAAACATCTAAACGCATCACGTAAATAATTCCCCCATAATAAGGTTGTTCTTCTTAGTTTTAGAGTATAAGTCCGTACCAAAGAAAGTTTGGTTTGGATAACTTCAAGGGTAATTTAGAGTTTAACGATCATCAACTAAGGATTAGTTAAATTACCAAAGTTCAATATCATTTCGAATGATCAATAACAACATAATATGGAATAATTAGGAATCATAGGAGAACCAACACTATATATCTCAGTCAAGCTTAGAAATAAACTAGAAAGCATAAGCATTGAGTAATTCTATAAACCTTGCTTGAACAATATTAAGCTAAAGCTATAATCTTGTCGAATAAGAGAATTGAATTATTGAACATGTATCAATGAATAACAAGCTGAGAATGAAACTTGCTCAATATAACAATAAAGGTTAGAAATTGTGTAAAGTAAATGAGATAGAACAAGTCAATTAGAGATTTGAGTTCAAGAATTTGCATTCATTATAAAGAGAATAAAACTAGGAAAACTTGCTTAATTATAAACAAGTTAGGATAAATCAAACAAGGATTAGAGTTCACAACTTTCTTAAATAAAGTTTAGGGTTAAAGAACTTGCCTCGTGCGTAAGTTATAAATTACAACTCACGTTCACCTACACATATTATTAGAATCACAACATCTATTAGATATACTAACATCCATTTTCCAAATTAAATCTCATTTTAGTTAAACTTGTTACTTTAGTACAAGTTTCAAATCACACCATATACACTTCAGAAATCATAAGTCTTAAAATTACATCACTTAGTCACCAACTCTAGATTTTAACAAATCATAACGTAAGGTTTTCATGACTTATTAATTTTTACAACTTTGAAATTATCACATACCTTATACAAATCGGTTATAGTAACTTTATTACATGTTCATCACATTAACATTTCATTAGACTAGGTTATAATGGGTTTTTAAAGTCTACACCATCAACAGACTTCATCGCCACTCAAATAGCAAATTGCATTTGATGCTTGCGCATCTGTAAACTACTGTAAACAGTTTATCATACTATGTTCACTCCAACTCTCACAAATTTCATCCATTAAACAACAAATTATAAATACCCAAATGATATAGACTTCATCTAAACATTATTCATCATATATATACTGACTTAGAGCAATTAAACAACAACTACAAACAAATTTATTCCTTTGAATTCCATATTTTTACAAAAACTCCATTTTTGATATCCTTAGCAAAAATTAACACTGAAGTCTCATTACTACACCAAATTAGCTCATTCAAAGTGTTTTGTTTTTGTTTCTTAATGAATTAACATATTCAAGACTCAATTTACAGTCTAGCTCACAAACTAACTATCAATTTTGGACTCCAACAATCCATATTCATACCCACATGCACAGCAATCAGTTTTCTTTTTTTTGAACGTAATTAGTATACTAAATTCTTATCTAGATGCTAGTTATAACATCACAATTACATGTATATACAATCAACACTTTGTATAACAATAATTCATCAAAATTTGTATTTTACAAAGAGTTTGAAACTGAAACATTAAGGTTTTAGAAGTTATACCTTCAATTGCTGCTTGAATAATCCTTAATAGAAGATAAAGAATTGCTTTGGAATTCACAGGAAACCTTTCTCCTCTCTCAAACCCTCTTTATTTCTTAGTCTCTGTATTCTTTCTCTCCTCTACTTTCAAGCCAAGGCCAAACCTTACATAAAAATATAAAACAGACACAATAAACCAAACCAAAACGTATAAAACTGACGTACTTTAAAATATACTAATTATGTATCAGTTATAAAAATATTTAATATATTTTTATTATTATTATTTTTTCAAATTCAAAATCCATAAGGCTTTGTTTGGTAAAACACTTTTAAAAATAAAGACTTAATATTCATTAAGCCTAGTTTGGTAATTCCATTTAAAACTCCTTTAATTTATTTTAATAAATCATTTATACTATATTTTATAGTCCCACATTATTTATTTGGATTTTCATATCCAATCATAATTAAATAACAATTAGTTACAACCTATTAAATAAATTCTCCATTTAACCAATTACCATAAAATTATAATATTTATTATAATTTTATTTAATAAATTAACATATCACGTCCATTATTAAATTAAAATCACATTGTAACAAATCATTTAATCCTTAACGACTCTCTAATTAAGTTAAATTAGAGTATTATCTCATAAATTAAATTCATCACTTCATCACTCTTTTATCTTTTAAATTAATTTCTATAACTCATGAATTATTTACTTACTAATAAATAATTCAACAAATATCTACTAAACAACAAACACATAAAGTAAAAATATTTATCACAATAAGTATTTGAAATTACAAATAAAATTATGGATTGTTACATGTATAATCATTGCATTGCCAAGCCCGAGCACAATTTATGCTACTGCAATATTGCCAGTATTTCAAACGCAACGCCAGTTTAAGGCCTAA